>CM065361.1:24949973-26298973 GCA_033032245.1 Poecilia picta | reverse complement strand
CAAATACATAATCAGAAAAGGCAATAACATTTATTGCACAGGTAAATAATTATATCATTCAAATCTATTTTTTTTCTCATTTAGCAGTCCTATTGCATTTAGACAATTCTATAGTGCTCTAATTTGATTAAAAGGTTATAAGAAATTATTTAATCAATAACTGAGCATCCAGGTGATTCCTTTGGAAGAGCTGATCTTAATGTTGCTGTAAATGTGGAAAAACTGAACAAAAGATAAATTACACTTTTCCACTGTGCAACACAACCCATTACAGCTGACATTTTACACCAGGTGGAACCCATTGTGACAGTAGGCCAGGGTGCAGGGATGTCAGGCAGTTTGGCCAATATGCTTCCTGGCACTGCTAGAGCATGTGAACAAAAAAAGGAGAGAGAAAATCAAAGCTCCCTTTTTCCTCTTTTTTTTTAACAATTAAGCCTCAGCTTTAACCTGGACCTGACACTGGCTCAACAGAGAATGTACACAGTCCAGTCACATTAATGTGACCATCTGTCAAAAGCCAGAATAACCACCTTTCGCAGAGCGAACTGCTACGAGACGTGCAGGAAGAGAGTCACTTAGGTCCCTGAAGGTCTTCTCTGGGATGTTGAGCCATGCCGACTCTAATGCCGTGGCCAGCTGCGCTAGATTACGCGGTTGAGGATCCATGGCGCGAACAACTCGATCGAGATGGTCCCACAGATGCTCGATTGGGTTTAAGTCAGGTGAGTTTGCTGGCCAGGGGAGGACGGTAAACTCATCCTGGTGCTCTTCGAACCACGCACGTACACTGGCAGCTGTATGGCACCTCGCATTGTCCTGCTGGAAGATGCCATCATCCTGAGGAAAAACAATGCGCATGTAGGGGTGGACATGGTCCGCAAGGACAGATGCGTACTTGTATTGATCCATCGTGCCTTCCACAATAATCAGTGAACCCAGAGAATGCCAGGAAAACATTCCCCAGACCATAATGCTCCCGCCTCCAGCTTGGACCGTTCCTGCAATGGTTGCAGGGTGGTTCCTTTCAGAGGTTTCACGCCTTATACGCCAACGTCCATCTGTCCGATGGAGCATAAAACGCGATTCATCTGAAAACGCTACCTGTCGCCACTCAGTGGACGTCCAGCTGCTGTACTGGCGTGCAAATTCTAGCCTTCGTCGTCGATGAACACCAGTCAGCATAGGTGCACGAACCAGGCGTCCGCTTCGGAGGCCCAGACGCAGCAATGTTCGCTGAATAGTGGTTTGGGAGACACTTGTGGTAGCCCCTTGGTTCATTTTAGTGGTCAGTTGCTCAACGGTAGCCCGTCTATCTGCCCGAACGCATCTCCGCAACCGTCGTTCGCCTCTGTCATCTATGGCCCGTGGTGCACCACATTTGCCACGTCGTTGATTTTGGACAGTCCCATTTTGCCATGCACGGTACACTTTTACCACGGCGGCACGCGAACAGTTCACAAACTCAGCCGTTTCGGAAATGCTTCCACCCTTGGCCCGAAAGCCAATGATCATGCCCTTTTGGACGTCGGATAAATCGCTTCGTTTCTGCATTACGCCAACGATTGAAATGTTTTCCGAAGCCCACACACACCCTTTATATACGCTCAACTGCACTGTGCTGCCACCTGCCTTCTGTGATTGGTTATTTAACTCTGAAGTGGAAAGTACGTGGTGGTCACATTAATGTGACTGGACTGTGTATAATCAGAAACAACTGAACAGAGATGCCTAAATGTTGGGGCACAAAAGCAGGTCGATTTGTTTAGTGTATTGCTCGTTTAGAGGACTCTGTGGTCACATCAAGCTGCAACAGCCTCTGAGGTTTGAAATATGGCCCCTGAAATATCTTTAGTCCTTTTTGTGAGGCACCAGAGAATTTTTCCACAGGTTGAAGAAATAGAAGGATTGGCGCGTTAAACTTGAACCGCTGATAAAAAATAATAATAATAATAATAATAAATTATATCTTTTAAAGGTATAAGTGATTACATTTTGGTTAAATTACGTTAAACAGTTAACTTTTTGAAGTAATAATTTCATGGATTGCAGAATTTTCTTTATTTATAACAATCTCACATTCCATCAACAAACACTTGTCAGTAAAAGTTGCAGTCAATGGGGACAATAATGTCAATAAACGTGGAGAACATTCTGAAATAGTCCCACTTTACCACCTAACAACAATGAAATTAGATCAGGCAGGAGCCCAGGAGTCAGAGCAGGTCAGATACAAGATCAAATGTCCATCTCCCCTGTGGAGCTTTGTAAGCACCACATCAGCACCACTTTTCACCACCAGCTAATACACCTAATGGACCTCACCATATAAAGTCTTCATTCCCTTGTGACCCTGTGTGTGTGAGCGAGTGTGTGAAAGAAGCAGCGAGCACAGTGGAAAGGGACAGAGAGGAAATATAAAAGGCCCTAATTAGACTGTCTCTAAGCCGTTCTTGTTGTAATTTAACTCCTTAAGTGTAATTTTAATGTTATTGTGACATAAACGTCTTCTGATTTTGTCACTTAAAACATTTAAGACAGGGTAAACAAATGTAGTAAATACTTGTAATATGATCTTGAATAGGCAGTGAGGTTCAATTCTAACATTACTATAAAGTATAGTTCCTCACTGAAGTTTTGTGCAGCAAAGATTACCCTTTGGGACTAAAAGAAAATCAATTTTAAAGAATAATTTTTACCCCAATGGACTGTCACATCAGCAGCAATGGCTCTAATTATCTGTTATAATGATAGAGATACTTTATATAGCATTAATAACAAATAAATCAAAAACGGATCATTTCTTTTGTGGGGTGAAACAGTCAAACAATCCATCTATCCGGTTTAAAGGGCACTGACTTTCTGTTTATCTTTTCCTTTGTACAAATGTCAGTGTTAAGAAAATAAAACACAACACTGCATTGCAAAAGTATTATTCCCCCTTGAACACTTTCACTTATTTAAACATAATAGCCATGTATTTTAAGAATATTGTCTGTACGAATCAACACACAGTAGGTGTAATTGTGCAGGAGCGACAGTAAGAAACCCACATGGAAGTCCACAGGAGGTCTCGTCTATAATTTGCCACAAGCCAAAAAGGCTGCATGGTAAAGATATGGAAGATGGCGCTCCAGTTAGTTGAGACCTATTTGCTTTCTGTCTATTTGCAAGACAGTATGTGTGAAGGACAAGCATAGTGGTGGTGGCAGTATCACGTTGTTGGTATGGCCTTCTGCAGATGGAGTTAAATAGAGGGCAGTTCTGAAAGAAAACCAGTTAAAGCTGGACAACACTTGAAAGTGGGAAGGAGGTTCACCTTGCAGCAGGACAACAACATTAAACAGCCAGAGATAAAATGATTTAGATCAAAACGCATTTTCATGTTGGAGTGCTCCAGTTAAGGTCCATATGGGCCATTAAGAACCTGTGACAGGACATGAAAACTGATCTCCACATTTGCTTTACATCCAATCTGGCTGAGAACATGCTGCACTATTATGATTATTTACAGATTATTTACAGTGCTGTGAACAAATATGTATCCCCTTCCCAAGATGCTGTGTGTTTTTGCTTTTCTCATAATGAAATGTTTCAGATCACTAAACAAGCTTTAATTTCATGAATTGATAAAATAATACAAAAAAATCAGTTTTCCTTCATTAAAGGAAAAAAACTATTAAAAAGGCGTGTCCTTTGAGATTTCTCTATCCAGACAATAATACTCTGAGACACATAGAATCAAGAACCCCAAGCAGCATCTTAAGCACAGCAGGCTTCACTTTCCTGAGGTCAGAGGTCAGGATTCAACAAAACAAAAAGAGAGACAAATGAAATCAGTGGAATAGTTCTGAAAAATCTCTCATGAAAAAAAGGTCACAATTGTTTATACCAAAAAGTGAAAACGATTTCATAAAGCACACTGCATATCTCGAGATCAATCCATTTTAAATTTGTTTTGTAAATGCTGAGAAACATTTTTTCTTCTTAACTTGTTTTTTTTTTTTTGCCAGGAGGTTTACAGTTGGAAGAGGAATGAAACAAAAGAAGGAGATTGCTCTGAGCACCATTTTATCAATAACCAACAGAATCTACTGACAGTTTAATAGGCTGAAAGCAGGTGATTTTCTTTAAATTGTGTCTAAGCAATACATACAAGACCGAATTACTCTAAATATGCATGGAAAGGAGATTTTAAAACTGCAATCCAAATTATTAATTAAAAATTAATATTAATGTACAGACCTTCCAGTTTGCTTTCAGTTTTTATTTTTCTCACAAGTTTTCAAATCACAGTGACAACAACAAACCTCACAACGAAACAAATGCTTCCTTATCTGCTGCAGTAAAATAACCTGTCACACATAACTGAAATCTCTGGCAATCTTCACAATCTAGACGTCTTATTACTTCCTTCTTTCACCACTTTGTCCTTGTGCCTCCTTCCTTTTTCCCTCCTTACATCCTGCGCTTTGCTTTATTTCTCTTTCAGCCTCACTAATTTGCAATTGATTAGCTGTCCTCTCTCAGTCCTGCGCGCACTGCTCCTCCCTCGCCGTCTCTCCTCCCCACCCACCCGTCCTGTCCTCTCTTCCATCTACGAGTCAATTTCTCTTTAACGAGCCTCGGTACATTTCTCTCCCCTGGGCACTAGAGCCCTTCTGTGTAAATAAAACAGGGAGCAGAGCCAAAAAAAATCAATGGGCCTATTACCCTTAGAAAATGCTAAACAAGCAATATTAGCGACTCTCTTGGAAGTGGTGGCTGATTGCCTTAATACCTGCCCGCCAAAGGAAATACCTCCGTCTCCTTCTATCCATTCATCTGCACAATAATCCGCATGCTTTCTAACACAAACTCGTGCAGTAATACTCAGGCATGCTGGAGAAAGAGTCAAAATAATTTGCTTCCAAAGCTCACACACACATACACACACAACCGCATGATGCATGAACCCACAGACTGCTGGCAGAAATTAGGGATTCGCTCTCCTGACAGAAATCATTCGGTACCACACAGAGCTGCAGGCCACGTTTTAACCGCTTCTCATTTTGTCTGTCTTGTCCATGCAAACACAACAACACACCGCAGCACGTGCGGCGCGCACAAACAGCAGCAGGCGGCCGGGATTTATAGTAGACACCCCATATTTCATCCGACAACTATGATTAGTGTGCCAGTGAAAAAGCTGCGTGTGTGTGTTTGCGTGTGTGCGTGCACACGCTGAGGCAGGAGTAAACACAAAAAGCAAAATGCATACGCACCCAGTGTGCACAGATTCACAAATAGTGAATGCAAAACTGAATAAACATCTAAAGTGTGCCTGCAGACAAACACATTCATGAAAACATCCACACTGTGTAAACATGTGCAGTAAGGGCTGTTAAATACTCTCCTCCCCACACCACACACACACACACACACACACACACACCACACACACCACACACAGAAAGCAAAGTAAACAGGCTGTATAGTTACAGAAGGACACACACAGACAGCAAGACAAAGGCCAAGCATTTATCACGTCTTCTCAAACCGACACACACACACACACACACACACACACTATTTGTGCAGAGATGAATGTGTGGCTGGTTAGCTGTGGTCCATTTATCGTGGCAGCTGATGTGTGGTTAACACAGACATTTATGCTAATGACCCTCCGTGTTAAAGTTTAAAAAAAGCAGCAGTAATGCAAAGGCTCGTTAAAGGCCAAACCCTTATTGGCTGCAGTCATTTTTCAGCCCATTATCTTGTTCAATTAAACTGATGAAATTCTTATTCACATGTGAAATGGCTCACCGAGTGACCAAACAAGACTAAATGAAATACCCCTTCTTTGTTAAAGAATATTTCAGCTTTATATATATATATATATATATATATATATATATTTTTTGTTACTTTTGGTTCTACAAATCTAGCAAATTTCACTCCACTTTTAGAAGGAGCTGATAGTTTGATTTTACACTTAAAGCCAGAATTATGCTGGCTGAAACCCTCTAGAAATAAAATATAATGTTTAGTTTTGTTGTATTTTTTATTATCTTTGTTTAACTAACCCCAGAGGAATAACCACACTTTGGTCTCACATTGTACAGTATATTTGTTTACATTTGAGAAACAATGGTGAAAATGCAATACATCTCTAGCTCACACTAAAAGACAATGAAACTTCCAAATCCTTAATTCCACCAGATTTATTTCAAGCAAGATTAAAACATTATTCTAATAATGGAGAGTCAAATCCATTTTGTTCTTTTAACTTTCCTTCCTTTTCACCTCACCTTCCCATTCCCAACAATTTATTTCACTTAACTATAGAAACAGAGAACGTTAGCAATACATGTAATACCAGTAGATTGTGTAAAATTTCAATTCAGTTCTTCTCTTTTCAGTGAACTTACACTGTTTCAGCGTAAATCCTCTCATTCACCAACTCACATGTTAACACTCGGCCCCTCGTATCCCTGTACTGAAGCTGAAGCAGATGAACTTAAATTATTTCTCAGTTAATTATATTCATGACCTATACAGGTAATATTAATAAGTTTCTCAAATCACATTTATAAATCTAATATTTTGAGAGGACTTTTCTGACACCTTTTTTATTGGGCAATGTCATTACAGAACTTCCCACAAATGCGTCTGTATTCCAAAATGCTAATGAACAATTGAAATCATAAATAATGAGCTACTGCCAAACATCTGGACTATGTCAGTTGCATTTGTAGGAAATCTGAGCCTCCTAAAAAAAGCTTTGAATAACTGTCCAGGGGAGAAAACTTCTCACACATCCAGTTTATGTGAAAATATTCTCTGCATTTCTATTGCAGGTTATCTTTAATATGCGACTAAAATAAACATTTCCATGTTCTCCCTATTTGGACCAGTTGATTTTGATAAAATATAAGACATTATCATCCCCGATCCAACTAATATGACTCGGAGTGACTTCCTACATTACCTAGTGATTTTCTAACATCCTGTAGGCTCATAATGAAGAGTTCTTTCAGAAAATTAACAAGTTCATCCAGATCACACGCCAAAGGCATGCAAAATGCACTGGCTTCAAGAAGAAGTTGGTGCAAGTCTTTTTTCATTTCCCAACTGGATGCATTTCTTTACTTTCAATTTTCCCAACTGGACTTGTTTCATGGGTTCCCACACATTTTACATTTCATGAATCTATATTGGTTTGTTGGCAAATTTGTGGTCCATTTTTCATTTATGAATTCAAAAAGTTCAGTTTAAATTTGTCACGTTTCCACAGTGATCAGGTTTAGAAAACTAAAACTGCAAGGATGATGAGAATAATTCTGTTGTTTCCCTAATGCTTTTCTAGTCTTTAAATCCAAGAGTCTTTATTACCTGTTTGACATTTGCGTAATCTGTGCAGGTAACATGTACAGGTGCAAGCATCCACTCAATAGTCCCAACATAAATCTGCATACTTGACTAGTAGAAAAGCAAACATCTGACATCTTGAGACACAGGTCAGAGCTTCCGAGTCAAATCTGTTTGGCCCAAGTCACTTTGGGCATATTAAACGTTAGACATGTCTGAAAATCTAAATATTTTTTCTGTGTTGTCATTTTCTTTCCCCTATTCTTATTCAGACCAGATAAAGAAACTTTCCCAGACATTTTTCTGTACAAGTGTCACCAAAGGTCAAAAATGAAGATAAAGCAACCACAGGTAATAAAGCATAACATAACATGCAATCGAAAGTATCATTAAACTCACAATAAGAGTTTGCATAAAAGCTCAACCATTTTATAAATTCTCCCAAAATGTGAGGGCAATTTGTCGCTTTTATTTGCGTCATTTCAGGTATTCCGATATATTGTTGCAATCTACACATGTACAACTAAATTTGCATGTCATGCATGTTTCTCTGACACCAACTAAAAGGCTGTTTGATTCTGCTGTATTCTTACATGTAAAAAAACAAGACATCTTACCTGCTTGTGCATCTCGATGTTAAGCCCATATGACATTTCATAGTACTGAGAAAAAAAGAAAAAAAACAAGATGAAAGCAAGGTCACTCTCCTTCTTGTGGCATATTCTCTAGTCAGAACACAAGCTGCAGGCAGGCTCACCATTACATAGTGTCGCTGCATCTCAGTTTTCTCACTGGCCAGTTTCTCACATTCCAGTTTCAGACTAGCAGAAAAGATTAAGAAAAAAAAAAGGTTATATTAGTGTCAGAATTAAACTCTCCATCAACCAAAACAGAGGGACTTAAAGGAGTGTTTTGTAACTCTGACTTCACATGAGGTGGTGCCCGCAAAGAAAAAAAATGTGCAAATCTGAATCTACGATCAATCTTAAAAAGAGGAAAAACAGAAACGCAACAAAACAAGCCGTGTGGCTCACCACAGCTTCCTGCTGCAGACGCAGGCCCTTACTCAGCAGGTGCAGAGGAGTAATTACTGAATCAATGGACACACACACACAGACCTCATCACATATTCTTACAGTGTGAGAGGAAGCCAAAACTGCATCATCAACAAGAAAGTAACCTTATAATGAAGATCTATTTTACAGAAAAGGTTAACTCTTTTAAATGTTTCAGCTTATGGGAAGTTTTCTATTTGTAGCCACAAAAGCTTTTAAGTGGCAGCTAATGAGATGATCATCAGGTGGGTGATATGTTCAAATACAAAAGCAGGTAAACATCAGTTTCTTTGAAAGAGGCTTGAAGGAGTTGAACTTTACTATAAAACCAGTCAGCCAGATTCCTTTGCATTTTCCACTTCTAAACTTAATTCATTATCAGGATTCTGAATCTTTGTTTAGGCCATTTCTAAGGTAAAAATACAAAAATGGCTGGAAAAATGGGATGGGATGGATGGGGTCTATGCTATTTTTTTATACTTATCCAGATTTGTAAAATGCTTAAGTCCAATTCTAAACTAATCCAAACTTCCAAAGACTAGTTGGGAAACCTGATCCAAAACAGAAATAAGACACAAATCGAGACAAAGATTTTTAGTTTTCTGATTTCCAATCGGATCCATCCTTACTCTCTTTCTGTTTTCTTCCAAACCAACCCCCTATGTTGAAACCGTTTGATGTGGGCGGCTGCAGCATTAAGCATGCAGCTTATTATCTTCGGTTCAGCCCGTTCAAGCCCCAGGATTGACCAGAAAACTGGACCCCTGGTTCATCTCCCCAAGAGACTCGGTAACAATTACAAGGTGGCCAGAAGTGGGCGATTATTATGCATTGGTGTCGTGCTTTATGGTCCTGCCCTGCAGCGACGTATTTCACACTTCATCATGTCGAGTAAAGCAGTATTTCACACCACTTGCACTTGCAGGGAGAGACGTGCAGACGAAAGTCAATGGGGTTTACCTGTGGTTAGTCACTGGTAATGGACAGAGCTAAGACAAACGGGCGATACGGTACAGCACCAGCGTACGAATGAGCTCTGAATAGACTGCTGGAGGAGAGCACATCTCATTTTAAGACACTAAAACCAGCCATTCTCAGGTTGTTTTAATTATCTACCTTAACCTGAACCAAAACCTACTTTCTGTCTGGTATTTCATGTCATTGCATCATGTATTTCTCAGACACTTTGGTCATATTGCATGAGTCATGCATGACTGCATGGCGTAAAGCATTATCAAACTTTTCTGACCCCGAAACTTACTTAATATGAACAAGTCAGGCATAATATTATGACCAGTGGAGTTAATAGCACAGATCATCTCCTCATCATGGCTCTTGTGTTATATTAGGGAGGAGCTGATTGTTTTTGTCCTCAAGGTTTGAATTTTGAACATCAAGAAAATTTGATATTGATAGTTATTATCATTATTAACCATACATTTTCTGCACTGTCTTTTTTTATGTCAATACTCTTGTGAGTTTTACCTCGGCTCACAATCTGCATCAGGTGAAGGACATGGAGAAAACATCCAACTGGCCAAATATAGCACCGATGAATAGAGCGTGAATGTGTGAGATTTAAAATAATATATACCTGATAGTATTGCATTCAAACAGCTTATTGTGATTGGCAATATTGCATACACCAACACTGAAAATATAGCTGTGATTTGCACTAGAAATCGAAAAAGAGTAGAAGTTTGAAAGTGGTGAGGTTGTGACGGCTTGGTCATTGGCTCCAGAAAGTTTTTCCAGAAGGGGGCGACTGGAAAAAGGGGGGTGATGCACCAAAACGGCGAATCCAAATAGATATTTAGTGTCATTATATTGTGATATTACGTGTGGGTTTTACTGCAACATGGCTTTCATTAAATGAGATTAGCTCTTTGAAACTAGTCTTTCATTGAGATGAGTGAAAAAAAATATGATGCATAACAGAATTTTTGTTTAGAAGATGATCGGCTGGTCATTCTCCATAACTGTGGCTTCTGTGGGATGGTCACGCTTAGCAGTGGTGCCATCTATGAAAATTGCTCCAAGGAAGGAAGGGAAACTGCCAGCATAGTATAAGGGGTGTGTGTGGTCCAAAGTGACAGATAAACTACTGTTGCTTAAATTGGTGGCACGGGGTGTCAGAATACACAGTAGATGGGTCTGTATGGGACTCCATAGACCAGTCACGCTGGTCAAAAGGTCATATGATCTAAATTTTACAAAGAAAAGTGAAAAAAACAGGTTTCTTTAACTCAAACAGCAACAGTATTTTTTATTTTTACTATTTTTGACAATTAAAGAAGAAACAATTTTCTTTCTTTTTGTCTGTTAACTCAGTTCCGTTCCAAAAGGAAGCAGCGCATCATGATGCCAGACCGTCTCCTGCCTTATTTCTAGACTCTCACCTGTGATATTGGGCTTGCAGGAACTGAAATTCCTCTTTGATCCGGTCACAGGACTCGGTGACGGTGAACTTGAACGGCTGCCCCGGCTGGTGTGGCACCTCAACCCGAAATCAAAGAGCGTGTGAGGAAGAGGAGGGGAGGGGGAGGGAGGAAGAGAGCAAGAACTGAGCCACCAAAGTTCAGTGTCATGACACAACGTGCAGGCCTGGAGTTTTTTTTTTTTTTTTTTTTTTTGACAATGGACCACTGTGATCGCACTCAGTCTCCTCACACTTTAACCCGCGGATACGCACTCACACAGACACAAACGGCTCCAGAAATCTGGACAATGAGCTCGATTGTTAAAGTGGCGGCGCAGTGGCACGGAAACTGTATCTAAAACTGATTACGCATCAGGCGCGCTGCAGTTAATCGGCGCTGTTTTGACACTTTCTGCTTCTGTTCTCTACTTACCGGATGCCGTGCCGGGGGTACATCTTGCTCAGATCTCGAATCATTAAAAAGGCGGCGTAAAGTTCATCCACAAGAAGAAGAAGAAGAAGAAGAAGAAAATACAGCAAAAGAAATAAATGCGTGAGGCGCTTTTTTTCTCCCCGTGCGTAAACCGTCAGTCAGTAGCCGCCGAGCGGGCTGAGAGCAGGTCCTGTAAAAAGTAGAAGCATCCTTTGACGACAAAAAACAAGGCAGGTGATTATTCTCCTCCTTCCCTGTCCACAAAACTCAAAAGAATTCCCTTCAAACTAACACAAATCTTCTATTTTCCTCTTTGTTTTCCCCTACGAAGCCTCAACTTTTGGCGCATCGTGGCACGGCTCATCCACAGCTCAAGCATCTCAGGTTTCTCTCCCCGTTGTCGCGCATTAATCGGTAGATCTCCTCCAACCTCCTTTTGCGCTTCACATCCGAGCGAGAGCCCACCTCACCGACCAACTGGACCAGCCTGCCCCTCGTCTGTGACGCCAAATTTAGCAGCAGCCAGTCGTGCGGGCGCAATTACATATTCACAACATTTACTGGAGCGCCGCACACCGTGACGTCGGGACGTGTAGTTTAATTCATATTAGTCGATAATAAGCCCTACAGATGCGCATGTGCCGTGAAGAACTACAACTTCCCGGCTCGTACGCAAAGCTCCCCCCCCCCTCTCCCTCCCTCCCCCACCGACCCCCCCCCCCCCCCCCCCCCCCATCCACCTCCCATAAAGCCAATGATGTGTGGTCTGAAGGAGGAGCGGTGATTAAACGCAGCCAATGAGGAGAAAAAAAGAAGTGAGCGCTGCGCCGCATCCTGCTGTCTGTCATCCACACGCTGTCCAATCACATCCCGACAAGATGCGAGCTATGCGGACCCCCACGTGGGGGGCTCGTTCTGGAGAAAAGGCTGTGACAGGGATTGATCTGAAAAGTATCTGTTGGCTTGTGTTTTTTTTATAGACAATTTAAACCACAAGTGACCATATGGCCTGGAGATGCCTGATGGTGTCTCCCCCCCCCATCACCTCCCCCCTGTTGTTTTACTGAATCGCCCGTTTAATTGCTTGCTATTCTGTCCACAGATTGCACCTGTAACCTGGCAATTAAATTCTCATTCAGCTTCCTCATCTCTGTCTGCTTGATTGGTATAAATCACGTAGAGCACAGGGGGGGAAGAGGCTGTATTTACTCACATTCGAAGAATTATTGTCTCTGAAAGATGGTTTAAAGGTCCCACAGTGATTATTTTTACTCTGTGGGAAATACAGACATGAAATCCATGTGGTTAAAAGATATTCACATGAGATGTTAGTGTTTGCTTTTAAAGATCATAATCTCTCTTCGTCATGCTCTAGAGGAAGAAGATATGGTCAATGAAGAAGTAAACCAGCATATACTGTAGTTTGGAATAAAGACAAGTTCTAAGCAAAATTTTAAACTAACGTGACATCATGCAACAAATATTCAATTCTTAAAAGAAACATTTTGTCACGTTACAGTCACAAATATCAATGTGCTTTGTTGTGATTTTATGCTATATAAAGCCAAACTGGTCAATACATGATGTGGGAGAATTCAAGTTTTCAAAATCAAAGAAAAAAATTGGCAAATAAATGAATGTGGCATTCATTTCTTTTAAGCCAGTCAAGCAGAACAACATTTTAATCACAATACCCAGACTTGTTAGATATCCCCTTCCAGCTTTCAAGGGGTGACGTGTCTCAGTGTTTAGACAGGCGCACCATATCGGGTAGCTATGAAGCCTTGACGTTGCCGTCTCAAGTTGGATTCCCAACCATTACTCTATGTGTTCTGTTTCACTATCTCCCTTCTTCCAGTTAAACTACTGATGAGTCAAAGCAACAAAATTTTTAAATATCTTTAAAAATTGGAAGAAGCAAAACTATTCCCGCATGCGTTTTGGCATGTACTGTTTGCGCAATGACGTCCAAACAGCTCAACTTTACCCTCATCTAGTCAGATAGTGTTCCTCCAACATTTCACTATGCAAATCTTCTGCAGTAAACTGGATGTAAGCGTCAACATGCTTTTACTTCAGTAGTGGAGTTTTGTGCAGTGGGTGTGCATGGACATCATTGAGGTTGAACAACCTATTGTTTTACAGAGAAAAACTGTACAGGTCTTTCAGAAACTCTCTAACAACTACTTTTTATTATTCTTTCTCTTCTCAGTCAGAAATCTTATGTTGTTGGTTTATCAACTACATTGAAAGGTAGTCATTTCCACTTTTAGATTGTGGCTCCAACACTGAGAAGTTTAGAAATGCAGTTGTATTTGCTGTCTGTATGTTTTGCAACATTAAGATGTTTTTTTTTTGTGAAGTTGTCTTGATGTCAGTCAATACTTTGATAATGAGAAAGCATTTTATAGGTCATCAGTTAATATTAAGCCAGCTGATGTTAGTAGGACTTCACAGGTAAAATGCTAACTACATCCAGATTTCAACAGGTTTCAGTACATGTACCATCCAACTTCATTAGACATAAATTCTCAGACTAATTTCTTTTGAATTTGTATGCATTCATTATTCAGGTTTTTCCTGATATTTGGTGAATTTTATGTATATATAAATATCTGAAATACACTGGCATGTTCCATATTTATTGAAAGGACTTACAGTGAAGTCCTTAGTTCTTGTGAATCAAGCATTTGGACATTTCTACCTACATGTGAATTGAAATGGGCTTTTATAAATGTATTCTGGGTGCAAGTGTTTAACAGATCAAACCACTTCCTATTTAATGGATTTAGCTTTTGTAATGTGTTTGCCAGATGCAGAAGGGAGGCCAAATCTTTGCAAGTATAAGAGTGGTAAGTTTCATGAGGCTGTATAAGGATTTGTTTGGCCCCTTTATTTGACAGAGAGTTTACAGTAAAGTTGGTTATGAGAAAGAGGGAAGACATGTGACAAAGGCCAAAGGACCAGGACTCAAACCTGTGACGGACACAGAGAACTCAGATCTGTGTACACGAGTCACGCACTTTACCACTACGTCGTCACTGTGCCCAAATCGCCCCTTTGTTTTATAAAACTTAAAGAATTATTAAATTATACTGCAATTTTGTAGCATAATCAGCTAAATGATGCTTTATTAGGGTCTTTATCAAGCCATCCAAGTGTTATTATATTACATTTTATGGGTTTTTGTCATAAGTCTGTGCAAGCTTAAAGCTCAACAATGAAATACGAGTTGGAGAAGGAAGAATAAAAACACACTTTACTGCACATTTTGCTGTGTTTTGCCTTCCGAGTGCTACAATCCAATTAGGGTTGCTGAGTAAGGTGAAATATTACAACCAGGACACTTACAGCTTCCTCATTCACTCACAGGAAGTGAGTGTATCTAGTAAGTCCGCTTGCATTTGTGGCTTTTGCTTTATGCTCAGTGTGAGGAGATGAAAGACAGGGCTGCTGGGTCAGCAACTCTCATAAATGCTGCCGTCAGTCATTTAGAAGAACTAAATAAGTGCAAAATTCAAATCTGATTCTTTTTTTTTTTGCATTGAACTTTATTTTTTTCGCTGGATTAATTTCTTATGAAACAAAACCTGAAAATACTGCATGCTACGTTTCTCCATTTTTTTTTCTTTCCTTGCATCCACACAGGCATACAAATGGTAATCCACAATATGACTCCACAGCAATCCTGCCTCTATCTCTCTGTCCTCTCTGTTGTCTCTGCCTCTCCCTCATACATACACAGCGTTGTACACACATACACACAGCTCTGCAGCCATTCAAATACACATCTCTATCTACCACTCATACAAACTAATATCTCAGGTAAGCATAGGGCCTAAAGTGACCTGCTGTCACGGTGCGTGAATCCACTAAGGCTGCGAAAAGGTAATATTGCGCCCTCCCTCATTCCCCTTCAAGGGCTGAGGCTTGATGTGGACGAGCAGAGGAGGTGCAGAGGTGAGGGAGGGGGCAGGTGAGGAGGAATAAACAGATTTATTTGCCTGCGCCCCACTCTGATTATTTTGCCCCTGCCTTTTGTTCCAGACCTTATGAAACCCAAATGTCAAGTGAGGCGAGGGCCTCATATCGAGTCCTGTCAATCACGGCCCTCTGTGCACCTGAAGCTCTGATGCTGGATTATTGGCTTCAACACGAGAGCTGCCGGCGCTGCCTGGCACGCAGACGATTCGACAGAGCCGAGGGTTTTTTTTTTTGTTTTTTTTTTTTCTAAAGAGGAACTTCATTTGGCAGCTGATGCGCAGGTGATTGCAAGGGAGCGGATTCTGCGGATAGATGGGAAGCGAGCTGGATGTGTGCGTGTGTTTGTAAGAGAAGTGCACAGTGCCTTATCGAGGGAGAGGGGGATTAAGAGGGAGGAACCATGCTTGACATGGGTTTGGTGGAGAGCTGGTGGTGAGGACTCACAAGCTGGACATCTTGTTTAATGCCGGCGTCTGTACCTTTACCTGAATCCTCACTTCGGTAACCTTCACAGAGGTCATTGTTAGTGGCATCGTCTCATTTATAATACTGCATTGCTATTCATCATATTCATTTTATTTTAGCTATATAATTGTGCAAGTGTTATTTTATTTTCTGCCAAGTATCTGGTCTTTTGGGGGATTTTTTTTTACAGGTTTTGATTAAACATTTAAGACTTTTTGAAGGTGTTTCACAGTTTTCTTTGATCCTTAGGACTCTTTTCCCACTAATTTTCAGAGTGATGTTATATTTTTCATAAAAACCCTGTACCTTTGACCGACAGCACCAAATTTTTTCTTTCCCCATCTTCTGGTTTTCCTTTTCATGTCACATTTAAATGTTACCTACAAATTATTGTTAAAATAAGTCTGATGGCCCTTACAGTTGTCTGACATGGCAGCAGTTGTCATAAATTGTTTTTTTGATAACGAGCTTTTAGCATCACCGTTTAGAAATTTTTGCCTCTTCACCCAACTCTTCTTTGCAGAATTGTTTTAACTAAGTCATATTGAAGGTTTAGGATAAACAGACTTTTTGGTCATGCCACATCATCTCGGGTTGACAAGATGGCTGGTCCAAACTTTGACTAGCCCAATCCAAACTTTACTTCTAGTCATCCAGAAATGGGTTTTGATGGTGTGACTCAGGTCATTGTCCTGCTAAATGACCCATTGGTTTGACCCACTTCAGACTCATGGAGTGATTTATTTGCATTTTAGTCAGGACTGGATGTAGCTGGGAACAGCTATAAAATAAATCAAGAAGGTGAGATGTTTATATGCATTTCCTGATTAATTTAAGACCTTTTCTGCATTTTAGAAAACTTAATATGTGAGGAACTTTGGTCATGTATGGTGTTTAAAAACATAAAAGCTGGACATTGTCTTTTCAAAAAGGGCCAGGACACTTTGCCTTAAGCAAGAGTTTTCTCTCTCTGATGAAATATGAGGAAGATCTCAGACAACAACCTAGAAAAGGTTAAAAGATGTTTAACAAATTTACCATGCAGGACGATAAACTCTCTCTCTCTGAAAATGCAGAAACATTGCATGTAGAAACAGGAAGTAAACATTTATCAGCTGGAAATAGTTTCCAGAGCAAAGTATTGCCCCCAGACACAGATCTTTTGAGGCTCAACTGTGAAGTAGTACTAAACAGTTTGTCCATTTACCCGGGTTTTGTTTCAACACTGACCGTTTGTGAAGGTAACTGTATACACAGGAAATCGGAGTCAATGACGTTATAGGTCGCAGATCCTGCAGTGGAGGGCAAGTAGCTTGGCTTGATTCTTTTTGACCAACCTGCCTGGGTTACACACAACACAGACAGGCAAAACAAAACCAAGATCTGTAGTCCAGGTACATGAGGCAAGATTCATAGCTAAGATGAGAGTCACTCAATAAACAGGCAAGGAGCAAGCAGAGGTCAAGCAGGAGCACAGATGACAGGAACACTCAAATGCTGTGACAGGAAATACAACAGATAGTCTCATCCTCTATGGTGAGGAACAGGTGCTTAAACAGGCAGAAGGTGAGAGCAATGAACCAATCAGCAGGAACTTGGCAGTAAGCAGGTGAACAACATGAATCATGGCAAGGAACAGGAAATAGAAAGCAACTGAATCATGGCAGACATTAATATTTGTTTGATGCAGCATGTTGTGTGAAAGAACAAATTGGGCAAGGCAAATATTTCTGTACAACTACTTCCATATTTTCATTTTGTAAGTCGTGTGGTCACATAAACACTCCTAAACTCAAGGGAAGAACCAGTGAGTCACAAAGAACAAAATACGTCTCATCTTTCTATTGTTCAGTCTGACATGTACTGGACAACGTCACAATTTCATAGGAAAAAAATTACAATAAACTGTTTTTCTGTATTTTTGTTTATGTATGAATTAAAGATGTGAATTTATGACAATGTTCATCTGCACATTCTTTAATGTTGCATATTATCTGCCAGGGTCAGACATAGTGGTTGTGTTGAAAATTAATCTGAATGTCCCAAGGGGAAAAAAAAACATTCAAAGATTTAGCAAAACTAAAAACTACTGAGGAGACTGTGAGAACATCCAGTCCCTTCAACAAAAGTGGCTAACAACTTTTGCACAGCACCGTACGCAAAAGATGCTTTTGAATACTAATGTACATCTGCATTTTACAAAATAGTATGCAGTTTTTCTCCCTTTCTACAGTCTGTATCTTCTGAAGTTCACTTTTCTATAGAAAAAAAATATTCTAATGAACCAAGCAACAGGATGAAAACAGAAAGTTTTGACACCAGACACACACAAAAATTTTTACGCTCAGAAAAGCTTACACAATTTATTCATGTGATTAGAATAGGTTTCTAATCACATGAATTAGAAACCTAGTTCTAATTTATGTGATTAGAACTAGTCACTAGTTTCTAATCATGTCTAAACCTAGTTTCTAATCAAATGAAGTTAGTTATTAATTGAGAACATTTAAATATCTTATTTATTGTAGTCACAGCAACATGGTTTTCTCAGGCTAAAATAACTGCTTGGGTCATCTGCTTAAAACTTCTTCAATAACATTTTGTTTGCACTACCAACGAAGATTGAACAATTTGCTTATTTTTATTAGTATATTGCAAAAATAATTAGTTGCTGGAGAAATTAAATCTGTATCTAACAGGGCCAAGATTAGATGTCAGTGTTGCTACACATACATAAAATAAATTCATAGCATTTGATGCATTTATTATCCGAACACGACGTCTTCACAGAACAAAGTTCACACTGTCGGATCAGACTTGAGGTTTATTATGAATCTTCAGTTGTAGTTCACCATAAAGTATAATTCAACAGTCCTTATAATTCTCAGACATCTTAATTTGAATGTAAGCAAAAACAAAATGACAGAATGACAACATTTTAGCAGAAAATACAAAAGAGTTTAGTAAACATCTTTCCATCCAACTCAGCACATTTTATTTTTATGATCACAAATTATCCTGAAACTAGAATCACAATAATAGCCCTGATATTAAAAATGTGCATCTGTCATTTTTGTGTTGGGGTTTCAATGTCGAGCTAATCTCACTTCAATGAGCATTAACCAATGGATCGTGATGTTAAATCTCTCATCTTTACAGCAAGCTGCGTCTAAATCCCCCATGGCTGCCCCTTTAACACGTCATTAATCCCCGGTGGCCGGCTCTTTGAACGGTGGAGCTTGTGTGAGGGGATAACCAGGCCTCCTCAGACACAGAGACAGAAAGGAGGAGGCAGAGGCGGGCTGGATTTACACCGCAATCAGCAGGTTAATCCTGCCTCCACACTGAGACAGACTGTGAGGATGCAGTGTGTGTGTCTGCATGTGTGTGTGTGTGTGTGTTGGGAGGGTGTTTGTGAAGATGTGCGTGTGTTTTTATTGGAGACAGTTAAAGATTGCCTCTGTCTCACTAACGACTTGGGGGGAGAACATCAGCATCTGGTGCTCAAAGTCATCCAGTACCCCCTAAAGGAACGTACAAACTGCTGCCATTTCTTTATTATGTTACAAATGGAAAGATGCAAGAGCAGGGATGATTAAAAAAAATAGCATGGAGCAAAAAGATGACAAACCAAGATGCTGAAAATAGAAACAAAAAAATCTGATGGACCTTGATGAGGAGCAATTACCAGTGAAGCAGTGACAACGAGAACATCTTAAAGTCGAAATCTTGAGGGGCTAAACAATGAAAAAAGCTTCTCAAAGCTGCACCAACCTGAAACATGTGTTTTACTGCAGGAGCAGAGACAGGGCTTCTGTGGGCAATTTACTTAAAATGTTTAACTGTTGTTCAAATCAAACCATGTAACAATGAATGTCACTTTCTCTATCGGAAAGGGTTAGGGTAGGCGTACATTTTTCCCTGCTTAGAAAAGCACTTTGGGTCTCAAAAATAGCTGAAACCTAACATTTACATGTAAAATAAAATAACTTTTCTCACTGTCGGAACTAAATATATTCTTGCATTCAGTCAAGATCACCAAAATGATTTATATTTGCTAAATACCATAATAATATATATATTTTTTCTTTTTATTCAAATTCAGAATAGCTTTCATCACTATTTGCTAGCATTGCCTTTAAATTGTACGCCTCAGGTCAAATGTTTTGGGCTTCCTTTCACATGGCCCATTCCTCCAGACAGAACTGATCTAAACTGATGTATGAGTAATGAAGGATTTCTCTTAAACATCTTTTCAATTCTGCCCCAAATATTTTGAGGTCAGGGTTTTGTGATGGCTACTCCAAAACACTTTGTTGTACTTCAGCTCCATGTTGTAGCTAATTTCTTAATATGTTGAAGACAATGTTAATTTGGAACTTCCTGTCTGATGTCTTGTGTTATTTTGTCTGCAGAGAAGTATCTGTCTCCCCTTCTCGACATCGAGTCTAAGTCAAAGTTAGATTTTCTGCTGCGTTTGCTCCTTTCGTTCAGATCACATTAATGGGTTTTTGGTGAAGAAAAAGGGAGATTTCGAAAGTGGAGACTTTTAAAAACAATGTGTAAGATGTAGGCATATTCAGAGATTATTAGAAACAATAACATGGAGGCACATTTTGCACATGCCCACTGTGAATTTCTTAGCAGGTTACCACAACAACAGTGGAACAATATTATTTTCCACATATCCTTTTTCCTCCCTCTGTTTCCAGTAAACCTCAGAACTAAGTACAAGAAGTTACTGACTAAGGACAAAGGAGGAAAACAGTGTAAAAAGAACGTGCGGCATCAGTTTCGAACGAATATTCAGCACATCCACTGCTTCAGCCATGCTTAGATCACTTTCTTTTGAATTTCCATACTGGCACCATAAATGTTACTCCCTGCTACTAAAGCAGCTCTTGATATGGTAGCGTTTTGACTGGAAGCACACAGAGACATATTATCAGTTTATAAAATATCTGGAGAACTATTGCGAGGGAATGACAGGACCAGAATTAACACTGCAAAAGAGACACAAATACTCAGAGAATTAAGCAACAACCTGAACAAACATAAAATACAGTAATTAACTAAATCCAAACCACATAGCAACCCTATCATAATGGTCTTCCTAGTTGAAATTCAACTTGAATCCCTAAGACCACACGGAACTGAGATCAAGTAATTATTGTGCAGTTTAAAGTATCACATTCATAAGGCTGCAGGGAGGCTGATAACTTTTCTTCTACATATAAAAAGTCCTTGCTTTTGTCTGCTGCACCGAAGAGCCTCAGACAGGCGGATGGACTTTTAACATTCTGTCTCCTCTTCAGTCTAAAAGACTAATCAGGCACTCTGCAGGGCTCTGGATGCTAACCAGGACTAATTCTGCCTCCTGCTGGCTGGTGACACACACTGGGACAGCCATGATTGGCTGTTACACACTGGGGGGTACACCTCTGATTGTCTGCTTAGCATATTTTCTCCCCTTATTCTGATGGCACATACGTGCTCTTATCCTCATTGCAAATTGCAGTACAAAAGAAGGCAGGCACTTTATGGGCGGTGTGCTTGTGTGGACGCCGCACTGCATGCTGCGAGAATGAGTTGGAAAACAAAATCCAAGCTAAATGTCCTCCCTCCATTTTCTTTTATTTCTTTTATTGTGGCTCCTCTCCTCCTCCTCCCCCCACCCCTGTTTTTTCCTCCCTCTTCCACAGCAGCACAGATCAGACAAAATGTCACCTCTACAAACTGCCGCGAGCTAATTAGCTGTTAGCCATGTTTGTGTTCTTGACTGATGACAGGATCATTTACTCTGGTCTCCAGCTGGCTCTGTTTGTCGGAGCCATCTCATTAACATGGCAAATTAGTCCTGCTCAGTCAGGGGGCCCTGCCTGCACCCAATGAGAAAGGACTGGAATGCAAATCAATCATGAGGGCAGAGAAATGGAAACCACAAAGTGACGTTTGAGGAGAAGAACCAGAGATGATGTGCTAACTGACAAAAAAAATAAAAATACAAACAAAACAAAACATAAAAATTAAAGTCGACTTGTTTACTGAAATTAGAGAAAAGAGAAGCAAGTTGGGGAGACTTTGAAGAGGATGATGTGTTGCTCTAAACGTGATGTGGTAAGTGCCAGAAAATCAAGTGTAAGTGGTTGAATCTTTGCTCTAAATTTGGGAGTTTGATTCCTCTAAAAGCCGAGCTTCATTTCCCATTTTGAAATCAGCTTTAATCAACAGCAGCTTTTAATCAAATCAGTGCAAGGTCAACCAACTTCTGTACATCTCTGAATCAGAATTAAAAAAAATAAAATAACAAAATAGCAATGATTAAACAAGATATGACATGACAACAAACAAGACTACCCAAATTATCATTCTGTTAAGACAATCACAACTCTGAATTTATACTCTGCCATCAGATTATTTTTTTCCATTTCTGATTCCTAAATAAAACAGCTACGGTACTTTGGAAAAGTATTCATTCCCCTTAAACTCCTCTATATTATAAGCACAAAAATCAGTGTATTACATCTGGGTTTACTAATGCATTCCTCATTTCTAATTAAAAACTTAGAGTGGCATTTATTTGAATCCAGTCCACTTTACTCTGATACCTCTAAATGAAATTCAAAACAATTGCTTTTAAAAGTCACGAGAGAATAAAGTTTATCTCCAAGTAATTCAGTATTGGTTTATATAGAGTCTATAAAGGTTTCACAGTTTCGCTGAAGAAGATTGTTGAACAAACAGTATCATGAAGAACAACACCGAACAGTTCAGGGAGAAGTTGTTTAAGACAGGATTAGGTTATCAAACAAAGAAGATCTGTTCAATCCATTGTTGTAAAAGAGAAAAAGTTTCAAACAACCACGAAGCTGCCTAAAGCAACAGGTTGGGCAAAATGAGCATTTATTGGAGAAAGAGCCAAGAGTCCCATTGTAACTCTAGAGGAGTTGCAGAGCTCCACAGCTCAGGTGCAACACTATTGACAGGAGAACCGTTAGTTTTGCAGCCCTAGTTTAGATCAAAACATGTGTAACAGTGGCTCAGTCAAAATACTAAAACTTAATTTTGGATCCATAGAGAGGCTTAAAAGTCAATATTCACAGAATATTTTCACCCAAGTTGGGAAAATTTTGGTCTCTAGATGTTCAAAAGTGGCAAAGAAAAAACAAACAAAATGTTCATATCGTAGTTGAAGAAAATTACATTCCACAAATATTGATACAAATGGATGTTATGCCACACTTTTCAGATTTTTATTTACCAATGCATCTTTTTCCTTCCACTTCACAATACCATGCAATTGTCTGATGGCCAATAACATGGAATCACAACAAAATACGTCAGAGTTTGTGTTTGTAAAATGACGATACATGGGAAATTCAAAGGGTATGACTATATTAAAGCTCTGTACATATTTCTGGCAAATCCTGGCTGTGCTTTTTGTCCAGCACAAAGCAGCAAAGGACTGAGCCACAGGAGTTTACATTGATGTTGTTTGAGGTGCAGAAGGTCTCTGTCTCACGCTGTCTTTTTTCTGTGTGTTTTACTCCTTCAAGTCAATCTCTGAACCTGCTGCCGTCTCTGGTTTCATTTGTCGACAGGCCTGGCAGCAAGGAGGGAGGGAAGCAGGGAGGAGGGAGCAGTAATGTAAGAAAATTGGAGGATTAGACGGCGAGCCCTCTTCCTGTCTGGTACAACCCACCCACCCCCTCAGCTCCACCACTGCCACTGCCACCTCCTCCGCCTCCTTACCGTGCCTCCATCCAACCCTCAGACTATAATAACATAGCCTGCCAGACTGACAAGCAGCCCTCCTCCCGTCTCCTCTCTCCTTTATCCCTAACAGATCTGTCATACCTCTTCATTCTCCCAGACTTCATTTTCTGCCCTTTTTCTCAGGTCTGAAACCAGGACTTCTCCTCTCTTAACTAAATCTTTTTTATTTAAAAGCAGGGCTTGCAGTCTTTTTCTGTTTCGGTCCCAATCACGCTATCAATTACTTTGCCTTTTTGCTATTATCTTCATCTTCTCTAATATTGCTGAGATGTATAGTGCTGACTACATTTGTAAGCAACCCTGGTGAAGATGTGTAAAAAGCATTGAAATGAGTTATTAACAACAGCAGTACATTCTCATCCTAAATATTTCAAACATGTATGTATTTGAGTACATGCCTTTAAAATAATATATTATTTCTAGCAATCTTATTTGTAACTGAGATGTTAATCCTTGTAAAACAAAAGTAACTGAAACATTTCTTAAATTTATACTTTACTTTTAAAATTGGATAAAACCTTCTGAGAACATCTCAACATGTTGTTTTTTTTGTTGTCTTTTATGTTTGTTTTTCTTTAACATTTTCAGGGTTTATTTTCCAACATTTGGTCAGCTCTGTGGTTTTCTTCATAAATAAAGTTGATTTATCTTCCCACAATTCTGAGTGAGTAAATTGGTAAAGGAGGTAACTAAACAAATCTCCAACACACACTGTTGGAGAGTAGCATTTTGGGACCACCGTGTTTCCATGACAACCATAAGATGCTTTCCACAAGCCAACCAGTGTGGGCAGGTACAAGTCTTTTCTGCCCAACCATAAGAAATGCAAACATGTGGAGCTTACTAAACTCTAGAGGAATCTTAAATGAATGAACTGAAGGTCTTAATACTCAATTCCAATTTTAAGTTCCAATTTCTTTGCAGAGTTGCTCAAATTATAACTTAATTGCAGCTGTCTCCAGTGTCAACAATCCACAGCCACAGAGAACTACAAGCCAAGAAGAAGACATCACATCACAAGCAGCAAGTTCAAAGAGTTGACATGGATGGTAAAGATGTTGTGCAATCGGAGCCAAAAGAAGATGGCTAGCTCCATCTTTTGTGTCTGTCATGCTTATTTCACTCGTTGTTCACATTCAATCCTGCCTTTGGTAATAAATTAAAATTGGTCACAATTCGACTGATGACCATTTAGACAGATGTTCATTTTGAAAACTCAGATATCTTATATAGTATCACATATAAAAGCGCATTAGTGCTTTCTAGAATGTCATAAAAAAACAGATATTGGTCTGTTTTTTGCAATGAAATAATAAATAAATGAAATAATAAACATATGGAATAGAACTTTATGCTCATTATTCTAATTAAACTTATTTGATAAGGACAGATACAAAATAACAGACAAATTGAGTGAAACAGCACTCCATTGCCTGTTTGATTACAGCATGAGCTAATTAGTGCCACTTGTTCCACTTTTCCTCTTTTAATTGGATATTTTAAATAGCAATACTTTGACCTCAGCAAAAAAAATGTAACATGCTGATAAAGTTACTAGATTTTTTTCAGCTAAATAGCTGGACAACGTAGTCACCCATAAATACTTCACTAAAGACAATGGCAATGACCATACCTGCTTCTAGTCTGAACATATTTTGATAATCTGAAGGGAAGACAATCTGGGGAGCAACAACGAATAGTCAAAGATCCCTTGGTTTGTGTGCACCAACTCCAAAATTAAAGGTAGGATTTTTCACAATTTCACAGTAAGATTAAGCCGATGTCATAAAACAATCATTTATTTTAATCCTTTTTATATATACATATGTCTATCATGGCTGGCAACAAATTTGTCTGTGTCTGTATTTATTTGTGCGATTTGCAGTGCTGAGCAGCAGGTAGGGAGGTAGTGACGGCAGAAAGTGGAGGCTGAGCAAAGAGAGAGAGAGTCGCAGAGTGTATGTACAGGGGTCTGAAAGGGCCTAAATGGATCTGCGATTGGACTCTCCGAGGTCGTCATCAGCCCAGATTGGAGGCCATTAGGGCCTATTTAAAAGAATTACTTCCAGGATGCAATCAAAAACCCTGATAGGTAATCAATGGCAACTAGATCAGGGCACAAAGGCAGTCCATGTGTCTCAATCAGCCACCATTCAGCGGGACAGGGAGATCAGTCCCCCGGCCGCATGCAGCGTTCAGCTGTAATGCATGCATGTGCAATCGAGTTGCCTGTAATATACAGTCAGGGGTAGCTCAAACACATGTATGCCTTCGTGCACATGGAAGCAGGAAGCTAAGCAAGGTCTTTAGGTATCGACAGAGCACCTACAAGAAGGCTGTAAGCTGATCTGCAGATGTTTTCCTTCTCCTGCTCAGAGACAGTGATTTATCAGGAGGCACGTCATGCCTCCAACACCACCCCCTGAGCTTTAAAAGAAGAATTACAGGACATAAAGGAGAGAGGGATGAAGAGGGCGAGGGAGAAAGCGGGAGCAGAGGGATGAGTGGAGAGGAGGGAGGAGTAATGGGGGAATAAGTAAGAGCGAAGGAGGGGAGAAGGCTGTGGACAGACAGCTTGATTTATTAGACCTTCTAGTTAACAGGCCTTCTACACGGACACGTAGAGTAACACACACACACACACACACACACACACACACACACACACACACACACACACACACACACACACACACACACACACACACACACACACACACACACACACACACACACAGAACCCTGCGAGAGTGATGAGATGGGAGAGGTCGGTAATGCAGCCCAATGATGCGTGCGCCGTTTAGTTCAGAATGAACGCTCCCGTCTCTCCAACCATGCAGGCTCGCAATATGCCCCGGCAGGCGGAAAAAAACGGGAGATGGAGAGTGAAAAAAAGAGAAAAACAGAGAGAAAATGCACCAAGGCCACAAATTGGGTCAATATGCCTGCTTCATAAACAGAGCAGAACCCCCTCGAAGCAGGCCGGCATGCTGAGCGAGGGGAAATTAGCACCCGGATCCAAAAAACATGGAGGGACCTTTGGGTGCATGCAAACAAGCACGCATACGGGTACAAACAGAGACGATGCTGGAGAATGCGCAATAACTCGATTTATTAGGTTATATACACCACGCATATAAATGGAGAGACACATATACCAATAGGAACAATAATAGTCCTGACATGATAAAACACCATCAAGAAGGGGATATGAAACACAGCGTGCTGCCTTGCAATAAGATTACAGCCTATCAGTCCTCAGTAGATTTGCCAGCGGGAGTCCCCAAAATAATAAAATCAGATTAAAGGACAATCATATTTATTTCTAGTATATACAATATATCAAGGTTACTCAGTAGCTCTTATTATGATAGGCTGTGCGCAGGCAAGCCTCTGTGTACTCTCCTCCCTCTAAGTTGACATTAGGCTCTGTTTAATGAGCTTCAGGTGTCAAGGAGTCGGGAATGTAACAGGATGTGTTGGCAAGGCTTATTGATTTATTGTTTTTCAAAGAAGTTTTTCTACTTTTGTTATTGCCTCGCTGTCACCGGTAATGTCATTTCGAAATCATTTCAGGTGAATAAAAGTTGAGGGACGGTGCGTAAATGTGTCTGCAGCTGGAAAGGAAAAAAATATTGGAAAATAAGAAGACGGGGGAGAAGTTAATGACTTTAGACACAGAAGTCGCTGGCGTGTGAAGATATGGAAATATTCTATGTTGTGATAAAAATTGGTTTTTACCTCTTTCACTGCTACCTCCTGCTAATATAAATTCTCACATGTATGAAGAATAACAAATCATAACTACTAAAGAAAAAAAACATCACATTTCCGTCATGTCATGAAGAATTAAACAACCCTATTTACAGATTTCTTCTATACTTGCTTCCCTGTCCAGGGTGAATGTTTTAGATCATAATACAAACTTTAATACCAGACCAAGACACCCTGAGTAATGTATTTATCAAATGATAAAAGAACAAAGTAAATTTCCGCTCTGCTGCATCCAGAATTAACTATGATTAATCTTAATGTGTTCTAGTTTTAGTTTCAAAACCTGCAACCAGCGTTGATTACTACTAGATCTATAAAACCAAGACACATATTACACTGAACCTGACTGACAACATGAAGCACACTCAAAAGAAAAACCAAGCAAAACATGGAACAGTGATCAATTTTGACCAGGTTTGGTGGGATGATCAAAATTACTCCAAGGCCACATCATAGACTCATACAGGAAGTGCAGAGAAACCCTGAATGGTATCAATGGAAATGTAGAGTTCACAGTTTCTGTCTAATTGTTGAATTACAATACAGCAATTAGACAAAGACAAGAAAAATGGCCTCCATGGAGGATCACTGCAAACCAAAATAATAATGAAACAATTACCTCTTCCTAATTGGCCAAAAAAAAAAAACATTTTGTTGATTTCTAAAATGTTTGGACGAACAGGACCAACATGGTGGACAGTGTGTGTCCTGTTACATCTGACTGAAAACTATCACACTATTTCAGGGGAATTGCGTCATATCCAAAGTGGTACTATGAAGGTCATGAACTGCTTTGGTTCTTCAGAATTGTAACAACCGGATGACTAATTGACAGCGGTGTAAGTTGTGCTCTTCAGCATAGCATGTAGCCATCAGTTAGTTGTCACACTGATTCAGGCCACATTATCCAGTCCAGGCAAACTATAAAAAATAGAATGAAGCAAATGCTTTCTACAAACTAAGGTATGCTGTTGGATACAGCTCATCTGCCATAGGTCAGTTTTTGTTGGTGTGCAATTTTAGCTGTGAAACAGGAATGGATTCACATAATCACTGCAGGCTTTTTATGCTTTTCACAGTAAAATGAATTGTTAGGACGACGTTATGACATGTTGTGAGAAATCTGAAACAGAATAAGAACAGAATATGGAATGACTACACATACACTCACTCTGTTTTCCACAATTGCATGTGCTTCTGCACAAAAACACTGTGTGAAACATTAAACAAGGGTTTTTTTTTGTCTAAATTAGTAGAACAATATTTCTATATATACTATATCTAAGAAGAGTTTGAACTGAATTGCACCTGGACACTTTGAAACCTGATACCTGTCATCTGACTTCTGTCTCTTCATATACATTCTACCTCAATAAAGCATTTCACCCATCTGCTCCCAGCTTGTTTCTTGCTTATGCAACCTGGTGTTTGTCCGCTTCTCCCATCCTGTCCAGGTAAAGCAACTGTCCAAACAATACTTGCATTACTGGATGGGGTATGGTAATACAAAGAGATTTAAAAGCCCAATCGGATTAAACTCACTGCTCCAGACAGACACTCAACTCCTGTGCAATGTTTAATGGCAGATTAGGCTGTAAGGCTGTAAGGTTCGCTTAAAGGAAAGAACACACAGTTCCAAAGGAATCAGTAATTTAAGTTTGATTCAAATTGGTTTTGGAGGGTTGTTTTTTTTTATCTGTTTACAATAAAATTTCAAACACTTAATCTTGGTTTATCTTTCAAATCAAAAGGTATAGTTCATTTCACATTCCCAGAAATCTGCATCCTCCGCCTATTTGAGCGTCAAGAAAATTGCAACTGCGCCTAATCGTTATCAAACAACAGCCTCGGAGGTATAAATGTGAAGCTTCAGCTTTTCAGTGGTCCTCTTGCCCACATGACTAGATGTCCCTTTTTCTCTGCTTAAATGCCAAACAATTATGAGAGGCTCCAGGTTTGGCAGGCCAAGATAGTTGGATGTTGTTGAGGAAGTGAGATTGCATGAGTGAGCACATAAGCATATATTGTGTGTGTCCGTGCGTGCGTACGTTGTGTGAACAGAGAAGTCATCTTATTTACCCACCTTGGTGTAAGGGGTGGTGATTGCCCGCCCAGCTAAATGCCATGCAAATGCTGCCGCTGCCGTCAAGCTGCCAATCACGCCGGCCTTGGCATTCACGGCATGCCACCGGAGCATTTACAGCGTCTGTGATCTTTACTAAATGAGAAATAACCCTAGCCTGTCCAAGCCGGCCACGGCGTTTAAACGGCAAAATCCCCATTTTTTTATTTTCCACTGGAAAATAAAAAAAATAAAAAGATTCAGTGAAGTGAAGACATCGCATTGTGTCAGAGGAACGATAAAGAAAACAAAGCTGATGGAGGGGATGTGGTTGGATGCGTGGGTGGTAAAGGAGGTGTCACACTCCCATAGTACAGCCTCATTATGATGATGTGATTTGCAGGAATGGCAGCAGCGGCTCTCGTCACTAATACCAGCTCCCCTGAGCCACAAAACAGCGCTTTATTAAACTTTATGAAAGGCTTAGCTGGCCAATTTATGAGCCTGCCTGCTGTGGACATGAGCGTGAAGAGACAGAGGAAACACTGCAGCAGCACATCAGATGAGATTACACAGAACAAAAAGTTTTACCTCTGACAGTACTTTTCCCATCACTTTAATCAGATATTCAAACACAAGCTGTTGTGTCAGGCAACTTTTTAACAAGGAAAGGCAAAAATGCTAAAAAGCAAAAACAAGCAAATCCAACACCACTAATAGGAAGAGTGTGTATGGATTAATTTATGGCGATGCATAAAAAAACATTAATGTGATAACATTTTATGGGGATGCTTTGATCTATTCTATTGTTGACAAAGTATCATTTTAAATTATTTTAGAAGACATGGAACATGTGTTGTGGAAGTACCCGAGTCAAAATAAGTTTTAAATGTTGCAATTTTCACCTGTGTCACTGTTTTTTATATAAATATATATAATTGCAGTTTGGGCTTTATGCATGTCATCTTTCGTGGTTTCACTGAGTCTTTGCAACTGAATAATCCAACCTGAGAGTCAAATTGGTCAAAAGTGTTTGTTACCATAGTACAAATAATCTACACTTCTAATTGTGTATCCATTCCCAACAAATCAGCTGTAAGTAAATAAAAATCTGCTACAGCAGTATATATTTCCCCACAACCAAATCTTAACATGTCAGCCAACCAAACTCTGTGTCTAAAGAAACACATTTATGTTTGAATTATTGGTACATGTTCATACTAACACTGCAGAAGCAGTACATGTACGTAAACAAAATAAAAATACAAAAATCTGACAAAGTTAACTCTAAAAGCTTTAGTTAGTGTTTCCTTTTCTCTGATATTTATTACTTACTGTTCACAAGAATGTTGTATCTTCAGATATGTTTTAGATGACTTGGAACTGAATGTTTAATGCTCTACATGCAGTCTATGACACCTGTCAATTATCAAATAATCATTAGCTCAATTAATGACAAGGATTAACCAGAAGGAAAGCCTATTGTGTAAATGGACCTTACCAAGCTCCGCCCAGAAAAGCCCCTCAAAAGTCTCACATGACTACGTGTCTCACAAACAAAGCCTCGCGGTGCTTAGATTCTACGTGTAATTTCATTTCGACTGACTCTCTGCAGAGTATTTCTGAGTCGATTACTGTAGTATTTCTGCCGGATTTTCACAAAATATCAGCCACAACAATGGACAAGGGAACCAACAAGTTCATGTCATCTTTTTTGGACGACATCAAGGTGTTTTAGCCACGCGATGCCTCCAACATTGTGTACTTCACAGCTAAATGCTACCGAACAGCAGATCCTCACACCCTTAGCATAAATATAGCTGTGGACAAGATCACTGATGCCTGTTGTTCTTGCAAGGCTGGGTAAGTCGGGCATTCATGGTTTTGAGGGTGATTTCTGTTTTCAAATGTTCAAATGTGCCTAGGCCTGATACACAGTACTCGGTGGCTAACACGATTAGCGTGGCTAACATGATTACAGTTTAGTAAAAAGCCTTTTCAGGTGAAATAAAATCCTTAATGTATGTCAGATACGGTACATATTGCATATTGATCTGTTTAGCTAACGTAAGACTGTAACAGACAGGCTTCAAGGTGTAGAAGTTGTATTGTACTGCCATTATGCTGTACTTAGCTAAAAGGTTTTCATAATTGATGTGGTATTATTGACTTTCTGTTTTTCATTCACTAAACACAAAGAAAGCAAAGCACTAATACTTACACCAGCAGACAATCCTTTGTTCTTATTGATCCTACAATGGTTGAGCTGCAAATACGGTCGTCCACAAGTTTTGATCCAAGCAAGGCTTTCCGTTTCAGATTTTGGAAATCTGTGAATTTTAGTTCCACAAATGCAATCAGAATACCTGACATCACCTGTACAGATTCCCCACTGACAGTGGAGAAGCATTGTTTTTGAGTCCTGACGCAAAAACTTTCTGTCGGTTTGCTAGTCCACAATGTATATTAGCTTGAGTTTACTACAGTAGCTTGTGTTTGTGAGATGGTCAAGCACTTGGTAGCTGCGCTGTGACATGAAATGGGCAATAGCCAATGAAATGTTGCCCCTGTGGTAAGGTCCGATAGTCCAATGGGGCAAACAGAGCATCAGCATAGTGTAGCATGAGAATGAAAAGCAATACAGTCAATGCAGATTGTATTAGATAGAAGTGCTGTACAAAAGCATTTTCTCATAAAAAGTGCTGTTGTTTTTTTGTTTCTTTGTTTTTTGTCACACAAAAATACTTCAGATCCTGAAACTAATTACAATATCAAGCAACTTGACTAAATATAAAAAACAGCATTTATATTATGATTAAATTTGTTTTGAAAAGGGGAAAATGCCAGTCAATGCACATTACATTAACAATGACATTTAAATGTTTGACCATAAAACAAAGAATTTAAAGTGGCAGGACTTTTTCACAGCACCATATTTTGTAGCAGCGGTGCCTCTGTGCAGGATATACTGTATGATATGCTTCAATGATGAGGATCATGTAGCACAAAGTTTTGACTTCTATAAAAACTCTAAGTTAGAGGCAGTTTGGCTGGAAATCAAACCAGAACCAGATGGCTTTAAAACACAAGGCAAATCCAAGATAATAGAAAAGTATGAAAGGATATTAATCAAGTAGGAAACCGGTTTGAACAACATGACTCAGAGTCTCTGGGTGGAAAATGTTTTAACTTTCAATCTTTTTTCCTGCACACTGTTTTCTTCAGTTGCTAGATACATTTGTTTGGCTTTGATAAGCATATTAAATTTAATTTAACTATCTTTGCTTTTGCTTAGCCCTTACATCTCATCATGCTATGTTCTTCGTGTATAAGATTAAGAAGATTCCTCTTTAGCATCGTCAATAACAAAATATTAATTTAATTAATGTTATTCCAACCAAAATATTAAATGACTCTTAAGATATTCATGATTAAAGCGAGCCGAGTGCACAGTTATCCTGAATAATTGTTAATTCCAGCAAGCAAATTGATTACTAGTTTATCTAACCTACAAGGTATTTTGGTATATTTTTCAATACCGTGCACTGGCGCTGCACAAAATCCTCCTCACAGTCATAATTAAACACCAAAACACCAAACGTAGCAGTGTGCACCTTGTTCAATCCTCTCCTAGTGGCAAAAAAAGCCTCATTAACTCCTCTGTCTTTGCTGACATTTTGTTATCACACAGTGACAGCCACACACAGATAAACACATGCATTAAATATTCACAAAACTGTTTATATTGGCAGGGAGACAGCCGGGAAACACACTAGACACACACACTACACACACTTACGAGGACGCACACGCGAACACAGATCCCCAGGCAGCAATTAGTTGGGCCTCATAAGAGTTCCCTCCCTCATCTCACTGAGCTGTAGGTGCAAATTAAATTTGTCTTAGAGGGCTGTCACTGGTCTCTCAACATACATGAACATGTCAGGGTCACACGGAGACAAAGGCAGGTGCTTTCACACTCATATACAGACTCCACAACCCAAATACAATTACAAATTGTTTTTTTTCTTCCTGTTAGTTTACCAGAGTTACTGAGTTCACTTCCAAGTTTTGCTTGTAATTGAAAGGCTTATCCAAACAACACAAGTGACCGAGAAACTAAAGCTAATCTGGATCCACAGTAAAGTTTTACGTTTTGTTCAAAACCACGTCTTTGTCATTAGAAAATACATTTAATATGAACAACAGGTGCAAACACAGAGAACAGTTTTAGTTTGTCTGGGAGGATAAGGACTTGAATCATTATGATTATGAACTAATCAATACTCAAATCTATAAAAATAAAAAAAACCTCATAAAGGATTAGTGAAGCGTCTCAATATTTTATTTACTCATAATCATCCATCCATCCATTTTTTATTTCTTCTTCATTTTTGCAAGTCCCATAGCTGGTGACTTCCTCCATTAGTCAATAGGTGAGTCAGGGTGTACCTGAACAGGCAGCACCATAAACCCTTCATGTATCAAATACTTTGCTTAAGTTATCAAAGAAGAAACTTGTATTAGGATAGCAGACCCCTTTACCTTTTCTACATAAAGTGAATCATTCATTGTCAACCATTTATTCAAGAACAGGCTGAAGAATTAACTGGTTCAGGATGGAAACCCACACATCCTTAGAAGAACTTGAACTTCTTCCAGGGAATCTGGCGTTTTCCTAAGAGTTCCTACCAGTTGATCTAACGTTCCTACTCCCAGGCCTCCTCCCAGTTTTACATGACTGGAGCATCTCTAAGAAATGGCGCCCAATCGAGAGCCCAAACTACCCCAAGTGACTCTTCTTTTGGAGAAGACAAGAGCGTCTCTTCCAAGTTGCCCCTGGTTAACAGATTTTTAGAATCTACATTTGAAACAAAAAACAACATTAGTAATTCTAAGAGACGATTTCCTGAACTCTGACTCTGAAGCTTCTGCAACTCATCGGCGTGTGAAAAAACATGTTTTACTCAGGTCCAAATGTGAATCAAAGAACTTTGTGAAATATCATCTCTTTTAGCATCGATAAAGAATCTGCACAGTCTAAGATGCACCACACATTTTGTAACATGCATGTTTGTTGTAAAATTGGGTGTAAATTTTAGATTCAAGTTTTGTGAAGACTTGCCTATCTTCTCTGCTTTGTGATCACTAGAGCATTTTGGGCTGAGTGTTCAAATCAGTATAGACAACCTGTACATTTCTTGTTGACTGCATTCTTTAGTTAGATTATTGTAGTATTTTTTAAATCTCTTCGATTGTTATTTATTGGTAAGAAAAGAAAAATAAAGTAGAAATAAACCGCCACCCCAAACCTCCTATCATGTCCTATCATGACCAGCTTCTCTGGTCTAATTACCGATCAGCAAAATCAGGAAATCTCTCAAACAGAACGTAAACGCAACATGAAGCAGACGAAAAATACTTAATCCCCCAGACCCAAAACATTTCAAGTCTGGACTTAATGGTGGTTAATAAGATGGGGTGACCTTCAATAGGCCGTTAAATTCTGCAGAGAGGAATGGCCCAACATTTCTAAACAGTAATACAAAATACTGGCAGCAGTTATTGCAAACATTTGCTCGTAGTCTTTGCTACCAGAAATTACTTTTTTGACATAAGATCAGTTTGGTTTGGATAACCTTTTTGCATAGTAAATTAAATCTGAATTAGAAAACCACTTTCTACAGACAGATGTTTGTAAAGTTATAACATTTGTTTGATCATTAGGAGCTAAAACAGAAAACATCTCTAGAAGGTTAGATACCTTCCTCAGTATGTTCTCATCTTCATTTTTGCTTTGCTGTCACTTTTACTGTGTCGAGTAAATTTGCACTGCTGGATCCAGAGTGTAGAGTGAACATCCCTGCAGCGTGTTAATTTATTTAACTTTTTAAAACTAATTAATCACCTTGTCCTGTCAGTGATTCAGTCAAATGCCCAGTCAGGCCATGCCATAACACCCTCATATGAATCAAAGCACAAGTGGTTCTGAGTGACTAAATGGCAAAATGACAATGTACTCTGACACCTAAATGAATGGCACTTTGCTGCTAATGAATGACAAGGCTAATTGCAGGAACGGCTTGTTGCTCTTTGGTTTAGATAAATACTCCAACAAGAGGAGTGCTTTAATTATCTCCAGCGTGTTTGTGCTGGAGCACCGTCGCCGCTGCTTCACTGGAGATGCCTGCTGAACGAGACAAGCTAATTAAGAGCGATTTCCCCGCTCCCAACTCATTAATAACACAACAGCAATTAAGAGGAGCTAGCGGAACATGGTGCATTGGGTGCTAACAAGATTAGCCTCATGGAGCATTGAGTTTACGATGAATAAAGACACACACACACACACGTACACGCATGCACACGCATATACACAAAGGAGGAGATGGGAAGGAGATTCATCTGGGAGAGAAATTTATTAAAAGGTGTTACAGGGAAGACGGGACATGATGAGGATACAAGAAACTGAGAAGATAGTGAAGAGAAATGAGAATATAATTGGACACGAGGAACAGAGGCTGAAGAATGACTGAAAGCAAACGAAGTTAAATGGGAAAAGAAGGCTGTGGGAAGTGCAAACTAGAAAACAGAATATGATGGAAGACCAAACGTAAAAATGCAAAGGAAAAAAAACTGTCCTTCTGATTCCAGCTCTTTTTTCATTTTTTTTTGTGTGTTTTTCTTCTCATCGCTGAGTGGCCTTCAGATGAACTCTTGCATAAAGGACACTCAGGTTTCTGAGGGCACAGAATAATTAAGGAGGCTGGGAAGAGACTATTCAACTTTGACAGTAACATGGTTTAATGAGAAAACTGACAGTGATAATAAATTCAGAAGCTAAAACAAAAACAAAAGAAAAAAACAAGTGGGTAAATATCACACTCAGACACAAGTGTGGTGATATAACTAACATGAAAGAATCAAGAAACCAATTAAACCAACCACAATGACTCACATGGTCAAGAGGAAAAGACTTAATGGGACTTTCTTTACAAAAGTATATTGAAAAGTAAATTTGACCTCAGAGGTTGAAGAAGAGGTTAAAACATCTTCCCAGTCTCAAGGTTTAGTGGTTGTTTTATAACCTGACAAGAACAACATTCACCCTTTTAGTATGTTAGCATAAAATTGCTTCTTTGGCATCTTAAGAAAAAAGGTTCTTATTGCTGTAAAGATTTCATTGGATCATCAGATTTGAAAACTTCTATTAATTCTTTCACCCTGTAGTTTTAACTGTAGAAGATAATTTAGTGGTTACATTCTATACAGCACAGGAAGAATGTTTTGAAACCTTTTAGCCCGTCATAATGTCTTTAAGGTCCTAATCATGGCACTTCCAAAAAACTGTTCAAGGTACTTAAACTTGGTACTTAAAGGTGGTGAAACTTTGTGAACCTTTTGATCCACACGTGTTTTTTTTTAACTTTTCATTAGCGCAGAGGTGCAAATATAACCTGGTGCATGCAATGTGTCTTTTCTAAAGGCATACATGTTTCACAATGAGCAGATTTTGCTTTAACACACTAAACAATCTGAGGAGTTGTAGCAGCTCAGACGGATCACAAAGGTCCACCATCGTTTTGTTATGCTGCGTAGTTGTGAAAAGTGTCACTGAATGCACAAGCGGAAAATAACACGATTGATGTTGTCATTTCCAAATGCTTTTGGTTTGCATTTAGACCAACTTGATTCATATTGGGGTTCTTAAAAGTTTCCATATGGAGTTTATTGTCAAATCTTTACACTTTACTGTCCTGACATTTTCACGTAAAGAGGTCAAAGGTCTTACGGGATCAAACATGTTATAGTCTCTTACCTTTGTTTACAATGAACGAAAACTTTTTAATGGGTTTTTGTCAAAATTGCTTGTTTACACAGTACTACGACTCTATGAAGCACTAATGTCTTCTATATGAGTAACAACTGATTATCTGACTATGTCAGCCATCTTGGTTCAAGGTTAGTCCTTTGAAATTTTGGCTTTAGGTCAAGACGATATTTGCACTGTCTTGGCTTGCTTTGCACCTGCAGTGCCAATTTTGCTTTTATTGTGTTGAACTCTATAGCACCTGATTTAATTTTTACATTTACTAAAACCTTTGTGTCTCACCACAAGTTTTTCTTGACTAGTTCAAAAGGAAGTGGGTACAAGTGGACATTGCTGTATGTCACTTTGTTAATAAGACATACAACGATGCATTTCTATCCAGAGAAAAAGTTTTTCAGAATAGAAAATACCAAAACTAGTCAATGCTTAAGATAGGAGAGTGAATTTTGCTTTCATGTTCAGCATAAAAACATATCTGTTATCTGTCTTCACGCATAAGAGATTGCGACATTAAAAATAACCGACTATGTCAAAGATTAATCCTATCAGCGAAAAAAGCGTTTATGTAAGTTGAAGGACAGAAAGACAGTCATTTCAAATTAACAAGAAGTGCTGCACATTCATAAACTAGCAACCATATCCAATGGGAAGCTGTAACATCTTCTGAACAGTTACACAGAACAGGAAAACATCAGGACCAAGGGTACATTTAGAAATCTATGATGCTCCTTTTAAAAGCTGCAGAACACTGTATCTATAGAAAACAGCTTCCAAGGCAGTGTGAGCTGAATCTGTGTGTGGGTCCCTGGCTGCATAAAGAATGTCAGTCACGGTAACTTTTCGTGCTGCATGCATGGAGCTCTTGACATGAGACTCAATCAGCAGCACTAAAGCCTGCCTCTGCCTCCTGTGCCTCTGCCACCCTGCTTTGGAGTAGACTAATCTCCACTGCAGGATGTAGAGGAGCCATTTGATATTGTCTTCCCCGGTGTTTTTCATTATCACAGTCTTACTGCTGCTCGCCGGTGGCATTACCTCGACATTAATGGGCTTGACGGGCCGAGAATCACCACACAATCCTGTCGCAACCTCCCATCTCTGCTTTAACTCCCGCTCGCATTTCAAAGCCTCTCTGCTCCTTCTTATCTTTCATCTTCTTCTCTTTTTTTCTTGCTTTGAGGTGGATCTGCAACAGCATCGTGAACATTTCTGGGATTTTTCTTTTTTTTTTTTAGTTAGGTTTCCTGGCAGAATAGAAAAGGCTGACATTAGAGTATGAAGAGATGGTGATGTAGACATAATAACACACAGTTGCTTTGAAGGATAGGAAAGCTCATCCCATGATATGCAAATGTTAAAGAGCTAGTGAAATTACATTTATGTAGGACTTTTTGAGTCATAGATACTTTTCCTGCAAATCACACAGACCAGAGAAGCACGGCTTCTATAACATAACCGTTTTAATTACTGTTTGACTGATCACTTTACGTCAAGCGGCTCAAATTTTACTCTGCCTGCGATGTTACAGTTGTGGAAAAAAAAAACTGGACACTCCCTATTCAGTTATTACTAAATGTTCAAATACTGATGCTTTTATTCACCTCCAGAGAAGAAACTGACTTAATTGCACTTAAAGTAAAAATGTTAACATTATTTTACTCCCTAAGCAACAGATTTCACATAAAGCTTATTTTATGTAAAATGTTAAGAAACTGCAATATTAATAGTAAGTGCTGCAATGTTCCTCACTTCTTTTCTCTGATTCTCTGTATAATTTATAAAATACGTTACATTATATTGGCCAGGTCCTGCTGTTCTGGTGTCCAAATAATTCAGTTTTCAGACTAATTTGTTCAAAGAACATTACTCCAGCAGCAGCATTCAGTCTGACCTTCAGGCAGGTTTCCTCTTTACAAATGTTTCCTGTTAAAACTGAAACTTGCACAGTTTGTTTCTGATTGCAGAGTCACCTAATATTGGTCATGTGAGGACAGCTTAGGAGACTTTCACTTTTATAGCATCTTGCAATCCACTTTTAGGGTGAAGTTGATTTATAGGCAACACCTGGGCATGTCGACAGTTTGCTTCACTTGTATTTCAAAATGTCTAATAATGCTCCTTTCATGTGCATACATGTGGAATACTGATTTGTGATTCTTTCTATTTCAAGTAGGATTAAAAGTGTGTGAGTCTTAATTAATTCTTTATCGGAAAATACTTTGTTTTACTTCAGTACAAGGTCTTTTCTACATCTTTTTAATTTTTTGTGCATGATTTTTAGTATTGTTCAAACTTGTATTAAATATCTATGTTTCCAGGAACTAGAAAAGCAAACAAGCCCTCATTGAGAGTTTATATTTTTCACTTTATCACAGGGGGTTGGTACGACTTATCCGTCTTTGCAGAAAACTTGATTTTTCATCAAATAACACCTGGAAATTCTGTGAATTTTCTCTTGTGCAGGTACCTGCACTCACACTACAGTTGTTGATTCCATTTTAATTCATTTGTTTGTGCTTTAATTGAGTGTTCATTGTATGTTTTATCTTTTTTGATTCTGTGATTGTTAGGGGGAGTAAGAGCATAAAAACCTTTTTTTGTTGTTGTTTTTTTTATAAAAGGTTAATTGTTTTACAACTGCATAGCACCAATAAGTCAAAACTGTTCAGCCTTTAGTTTTTCCTTTAATATTCAATTTTTTTTTCATTTCGAGGCAAAGCCACTTTGAATTACAGGCTGTCTTAGAAAAAGGACATATTTTAGATGACATACTCAGTTTCCCAACATCCTTAAAGCCTACAGAGATCTGCCAGCAAATCAGCAGACAAGGCATTCATAAGTTCCCCGATGACCAAAGCGAGCAAAATGAAAGAACGAGACTCACAAACGCATTTCAGCACACAGTTTAGGATAACCGCGACGTAAGCTTCCGAATATTTCAGAAAACTCGGATGCAGCATGTTTCTTAACGCAAAGATTTCAGGCATTAAGCGATATGTGCCTGCAGTGGAACATGTCGGCCGTTCAGCACACAAAGCTTCACACAGCAGGACCAACATCTCTCTCCCTCGTGATCCACAGTCAACAGCAGCAGCCAGCCTTTTCTCCCCTGCTTTCAGTATTGATATTTGCTAACAGCCAAAATTACTTTTTGGAAAGCATCATCTGGGATGTTATATAAAATAATAACTGTTGGATCAACTTTACCTTGTGTTTTATTACATCTTAAAATGAAAGTAAGAAAATGGAAACTTTTTTTTTCTTTTTTTCCTACATCTCCTCAGGTCACCGGCTGGAATCAGCGTGGAGACAACCTGCCTCCGTTTTTGTGCTTCATCGTGAATTACAATCTCAGTCTTTTGTGCTGCATTGTGTTATTTTATGCCGTTTTTCCTAGAGTAAGAGCCTTTTAGTTAAAATAATAAATCCAACTCATTTTGTTGCCACACATCAATTTGCACCAGCAGAAAAGCTGTAATTTACTGAGGAACTATGTTTGCTTCTGAAAATGCACATCTCCTGGTATTGCCACAGAAACCTCTGTTAACAGCATGCTTCTGTGTATGGAAAGTGGATGTATTTGTGTACCAATAGATTGGGAGGAAGCTTTAAAACAATGTATAAAACATTGTAAAGCAGGGAGCATATTTCCAGTGAAGGTTATGGTTTTGTCCCTCCTGATGAGGACATTTTTCGCCAGTGGTTGTGACATAAACTCCTCTGCAGTCTGTAAATCTGTCTGATTTTGGCTGCATGTTGCCATGAAATAAAGAAACAAAATTCTACATAGAACTTTCATAAAAATCTACCTTTATATCAATATCCCAGGCAATATTTTTCGAATAAATCATCTGAACATATAAATGGCTAATTATACTAATACCTTCTTGGATGTGATTTCACAGATAATGTTTTTATATATAACATTATATGATACAAAAGACTAATTAAATTGAATGGCAGCTTCTCAAATCATGTCTGCAGTTTAGAAAAAGTGTTTCTGTACTAACACTTCCACCTAGCGGCTGATTAGTGCAAATACAACTGGTTTCAATCTGTCAGCAGCCAAAGAAATCAACGGGGTTAGAATTGTTTAATCCACTTGGTAGGCAGGTGATATGATTTAAGTTGTTGAATGCACACAAACACAATAAATTTGTGAGTAAAAATAAGAATTACATCACAAGAAACATTAAAATGTAAATGTAACTAAAAAGCTAAGACATGATAGAAATGAACTGTTCTAACCAGTGGTAAATAACATCTGGGGCCTTCATTTAAGACCCTTTTCTACCCATGAGGGTAAAGTATGTAAACGCTGGATGGGTGGAAACCAGGACAATGATGAATCCATGGTGTAAAACGGTCCTGCTGTTTCCTGGCGTTTATCAGAACACCTGGAGCAACATGTTGGATAAACTGCAGCTGTCTGGTTAACCCTCAGAAACAACAATCAAACACACAAAAAATGAAATCATGCACCAGTTGTTTTGTTATGAGCGTGTGAATGGGTGAATGAATGTAGTGTAAAACTCTTTGTTCTCTGGGACTAATCAAAACACTGTACATGTACAGCACATTTAGCATTTTTGTGAGTATTGATAAGATGCTAGTAATGTTTTAAGATAGCAGAGGCTGAGATAGTTAGATATGATCCAATGAGGATACCTAGGTTTTTGTGCATGCTGAATTTTATTTTCCCCCATTGTCTTTATTATATTTCAATAAATATGCAAAAATATTTTTATCAATGTTACCTGATTTAGCCTTAAGGATTTTGCAGCAATTAAAATTAGAAAGTCAGCAAAGACAATTAATTTCAGACTTAAAGCCACAAAATAAAGGGAATTTCCAGAGTAGATTTATTGAAAGGAAAGTACCTTGAACTATTCAAGCATGTAGATAACAAAAACAGTATTAATCAACAAAAATAAAGCAAACTGCTACATAAAACATACGTAAATAAGACTAATGTGGAATTAGTGGGCTTAGTCCATTGGGAACAATTAATCGCTGTTTCCAAAACATTTAATTTTCAACATTTACTCTGAAAATCTTCCGAAACAAAGTGACAACTTTGTGCTTTTAAGTCCTGTTGGTTTACTGGTGCTCTTTGAGGAAACTTCTCATGTAGTCTGCGAGGGCTGCAGCGTCCTCCAGAGTTACAGCGTTGTACAAGGACGCACGTATTCCTCCCACTGACCTGCAGGGGGAGACAAACACTCCTGTTTATGTCTACAAAAACAAAGAACCCGAGTCTTTCAGTTAGACCAGGATGGTGAAAATGTAAACGTGGAACAGTACGAGGTGCGCGGCGGCGCTACGGACCTGTGTCCTTTCAGTGAAATCATCCCACGCTGGGCTGCACCCTCCAGAAACTTCTTCTCCAAAGACTCATCTCCTTCTTTCTTCCCAACATGAAAAGGCACGTTCATGCGGCTCCGACACGCAGCGTCCACAGGACACCTGACCCAATGGATGGCCACACAAATAGTGATGCTTTGTTCTTTGTAACAGAACTGTAAGTATTATCTGAGGGTCAACTATCTTGGTTACGTGAATGACTAAATTGAAAGTATGAGTTATTACTTTGAAGGCAATTTATATTGATCAACAGCCTAAAGTTAAAAAAACTAAATTGGTCAACTTATTTAGATAGTAAGAGGAAACTTTACCCTTTGTCATCTGGACATAAAATGTCCTGGTCTTTGACAGATTCGGGCCAAGTTTAAGTCGGACAGACGACCTGACTTTTGACTCATGAAGGCTTTTCATTGTCTATTCAATGAGTGCCAGGTGATCCGAACCTGTGTCTCCAACACAGGTCCACACCATGACTACTGGTGACGTGTTTCTGCTGATTTGCTATTTTTGGTTTTCTCCCAAAATGGCGCCGGACATTATGAACAAACATCTCCACTTTGGTCGCAACTATGCAAAAACCTGTGAGCACGAGGCTGTTTTCCCCTCTTAAATCACATGGAGCCAAAAGAAAAGTTCTGCGAAACCTGTCAGCAGAGTTACTGCAGAGTGATGGTTTGTGTCTGACATCAGTGAAGTTAAACTTCGGTGCTACATTTTACAACAGTTTAACAAGTTCACTCTGAAAGCATTAGCCTCGTCTCTCCCAGGTTTTTTGGGAGGGTTTTTTTTGCAACACTTAGTATTTTAAGTTACTTTCCTGAAGTTTTAGTACTCACACATAAAAACCATTTGACGAGTTGATGATGTCATAAATCATGGAGGACTTCTGCTTGTTGAGCGTTTCCATGGCAGCGCTACCTCCGTTATTCTTGATCCACTCCAGAACCAGACCCATGATGTAGATGCTGAAGCCAATAAACAGGATTTGAAATAAATAAAAATCTACTCTTATTCTTGTTTATTGACAAAATGCTAAACACCTTAAAGCAAAAAAGAGTGAATGTAAATCTCTCTCTCACTCCATCTTCACTGTTCTCAATAAAGGTTTCTGTCTGTGCAGCAAAAACATTTTGGCTAGTTTTCTTTTTCTTTTTTCTTAAGTTAGCTTCAGCAAATCTATGTGAATGATACGTCATCATGCTGTAAACAGAAAAGTATGTACCTAAAACATGGGGGAGTGTTGTAGAGGGAGTTCATTTCAGCCTGCACCGTGTAGTCCAGCACAATGGGACACTCCTTCAGGGCGTGGCCCAGCAGGTCGTCCCGCACGATGACCACCGTGACGCCGGCGCAGCCTACGTTCTTCTGGGCGCCGGCAAAAATGAGCCCAAACTACACATTGCCAGCACGAGGAAGACGTGTTAGATCACAACCATTTGAAACGCGAGAAATTGTTTCCATCGATGTCTAAGAGGGAAAGGGAGAAACAAGCAAAGTCCATTTGGTCGTCACCTTTGATACGTCGACGGGCCGTGACAGGAAGTTGGAGGACATGTCGCTGACGAGGACCACGCCGTTGGTTTCAGGCGTGAAGTTGTACTCCACGCCGTGGACCGTCTCGTTGCAGCAGTAGTACACATACGATGCGGACGGGTTCAGGGTCCAGCTGCTGGGGTCGGGAATTTCTGGAAGAAGCACCAAACGAAACAAAACGAAAGCTAAATTAATACTTATTCAAAGTAGAGGCTTAATTCTTTGCATACTAGTAGCCTAAATAGATGTGTTAAAAGTGGAATGTAGTGTTTAATGAATAAAAATAAACTAAAGCAAAAATGGTCCAATGAAATTTATCAAATACAAAATTTTGCTTAGCTAATCTTTTTCCATCTTATGAAACTTTGACCACTGTCTTGTACAAATATGTAATCGGTCTTATTCCAGACTGCTGGCTTTTCTTTCAGTTTCTATATCAACTTTGTTAAAATCTTATATTAATACATAAAGTGCCCACAAGTTATTTTTATATATTTTTCTAGGATTTCCAGATGATTTTTAACTTAATGAGTTGAGCATCAATGTTTCATAAGGAGAACTCTGTCCGACTCCTGTTGTATTGCTATATTTGTAAAATAAATTAATTTCACAATGCAAAAATTATACACACAGTTCTTTTAAAAACTTTGCGGAATAAACACATTTAAATTCATTAAATTATTCCGTTTGTTCATCTTCATTACTTTTTTAAATCACATCTTAGGTATTATTTAATGTTTCTAAGTTTTTTTTCCTCTCATGCATCTTGTTTTTTTGTGCCCTGATCAACTGAATCTGACTGTAACATGTAAAAACTAGGTTAAATTACACTGTGTGTAACCAAATCTGACTAAGTTACTGGATTGTCCCAGAATGAATTAGAAGAACTCAATTTGGACTGAATTGGACCCTGTATAACTTTGTAAAGCGCCCCTTCATAGCATTTTTATATTCATTTAATTGAGTTGAGATGAATATTTCTGCTGACATAATGATGATTCAAAAGTACTTTTGAGGTTTCCAAGTACTACTGTACAAAATGTCCCTGTGAGAACTCAAAAGAGACACAACCATGTTGAACAAGCAGCTTCATTCCAGAGTCTTTCACTGGTAGTTGGGTCTATTGTTGATTACGTAATACACTGGAAAAGCTGCCAGATTCTTCTGAGGCCCTTTCCTGATGCAGCCTGAATGATAATGACGCACTTCTAAGATCTGGAGATATTCTTTTAAACTACTTTTTTTTAAAAAAAATAATTAAAAAATTAGCTTCTGTGCTCAGATGGCGACATCATGAAACGTTGCCATGCACACGTACTCGTGTAACTGTCCAGTTTCGGGTGGATGATGTTGACTTTGCCGTATTTCTCTGCTTCTTTTGCAGCTTTAGCTGACCACGTGCCGGTCACCAGGTAGTCGGCGCACCTGTCCTCTTTGAGGCCTATCAGGTTGAGGGGAACGCCACTGAACTGTGCAGAGCCACCGCCCTGCAGAAACAGCACCTTGTAGTTGTTTGGGATATCTCTGTGGAGACAGAAGTCGCTGTGTTACGACGCCCAAGCCGAGGTCAGGTTGACGCACAAACAAGCTCATGATATACCGAAATGTAAAAAAAAAAAATCACCATTTAGATGGTGTCACAATTTCTTTTTACATATATATTTGAGATCGAGTCCTAACATAATTTGTATGTCGACATTCCACAGTTTTTCAGACTAAAACATTTTAGCATTTGGACATTTTTCATGAAGAAAACGAAAATCAATAGAAACTTAATGGATATTTGAACAGGCAAGCTTTACAAACTGAACAGGTCAATGGATGGAATACTAAAACTTTCACTTACAACAATTCTCGAAGCAGACTCTCTGACTTGTTGATGATTTTGCTGAAATCTGCTGATCGATGGCTCATCTCTGATTTAAGGAGTAAAACGCAGCACGTTAGATATTCTTTTCAATAATATTCACGCCGAATTCCAGACATATTCTGAGCCCAGATCAGGTTTTCCTACCCACCAAGAACACTGATCCCAAGGCCGTTGTAGTTAAGAAGCTCCTTCTGAGCTTGAAGCAGCACCTGCAACACATCACAGATGAAAGCATCTCTTCATTACAAATGTTGATCAATGTTTTACAGATTTGACAAATGTTTTGCAGGAATAACGATTGAACAGCTGGAGAAACGGTTATGTAAATCTATACTCAGGTGGTTTTGGTATATATCAGAAAACAATCTGAACAGGTTGATTTCAATGAAGAATGTTAACTTTTACTGTGGGAAATAATTTCCATTAGGCTAAAAAATATATATCCTTTGCTTCAAAAATCAACAAGAGTATACCTAAAAGCAGATGTTAAAACTGATTTTATTTATAAAACATATAAATAAAACAAAATTAACTCTTGCTTCTTATTGTGCTTTTTTGTTTGTTTGTTTGTTTGTTTTTTGGTATGGGGAAGGGAGTGAGCTAAAGGAAAAATAATGTATTGGTCATTTTTGTAGTTACTGAAGTGGAATTTGAAATTATAGTTTTGACACCATCATTCAACATAATGAGCTTATTGAAAACTTTACTTGCCACTTTCCATTAATTGAACATTTAAAGATTTTAACGACACATGAATAGAAAATATTCACCTCCAAATTTCTGAGTGAGGGAAGATCTGAACCTGACGAAGGTAAAGGACAACAGGCCTGACACATCCAGATTTCTTTATCTTTCAATTCATCTGTCTTCACAGGTCTAGATCAATATACCTCCTCTCTCTATGAATGATTTTTATATTTTAAACTGATAGGTAGTTGGGTAAGTCTGTGCTGTGATTGATTTCTTCTTCTGAACAAGCTGTTTTTTTCTGCCATCTAGTGGTTGGATGTTGTAGCTGCCAGTGAAACACAATAGAAGAAGCAGGTTTCCACATGAATGAATGAAGGCTGATGCAACTCAGCAAGCAGTTTTCAGCCTGATGAGCTGCCACCATCTGTTAGGCACTAAAACCAACAGCCAAGATTTCACGCATAACTGAAAATGACCCATTTCACATGGAAAAATGAGATTATCCTGAGTTAAGACACGCATTTAAAGACGAGGCTGCAACATAAAAAAAAAAAAAAAAAAAAAACAAACATTCGCAAGGCTGCATCAGCAAAACAAAAACACGTTACAACACAGATAGTCAAAAAGATCTTTACGAACAAGGCAGATATCTCTGCAAACCAGCTCGTCATTCATTTATTTTTTTGGCAGATTTTCGAAGACGTAAAGAAAACGAGCAGCTGCAAACTTACAGACTGAGGTAGTTTGGCAGGTCCAGCTCCAAAGTTGATGGTTTGTTTCTCCTCCATGATGTAAAGAAGCTCCTTATTAGTGCAGATGAGGGATGTGGCTTCAGTTGGTCTTCGGTTGGTTGCTGTGAGTTTAAGGAGCTTCGCTTGAAGCGTGTAGAAAGTGAGGCGTTCAGGGGAATCTAGTAAAATCCCAAACTGCATCTGCTGCCTACGGAACTGGTGAGAAATGTAAACCCGACGTGTTTGTAGCAGTGTTTGTTTTTTTTTTAACAAAGACACACCCGCTTAAAACTTGTGATTATATATATTTCTTAAACTTGTACATGTTTAAAATTTCACAGAAGTTTTTGCAAGTTAAGCGCAAGACCAGAAAAACCAAAAACAGAAGTAAAAGGGAAAAAAACGTGACTACTTCAAGTAACGGTTACTGTTGCTAAAATGAAGTACAATTGGTCAAATAAAACCCGAACAAATTCTGATTTGTATACTTGACTGATTGTTGTTGAGTGACTCTGAACTTTCAACATCCCCGAGCCAAATGAAGATCAGATGACACCTTTAATTTGTGGCGGGTACAAAACGCTTCTGTTGTGAAATGAAACGAGTTCTTGTAATAAATAATCTCTTACATAATCTTAACGATCAGTTAAGAGACAAAAATCCAGTCTTGTGCAAATCTCATGTGGAAAGTGGACCACCTTGAAATTAACAAGTTGTATCAAAATGGTGATCAGTGGCATGCAACACTTATCCAAAGAGGAGTTGTTACAAAAAAAGTTATGTAAGGATGACTCTTTTTTGCCATCTTTTGATGTCTGGGAAAACCCTTCACTAATCAAGCTAGTGCTGCTACTAGTCATAATTCATTCACCCCTGATAAAAATGTCCATTTCGATCTATTCCTTGTATTGTGTCGTTCATTGTCCTGCTGCATGTCCTAAGTGATCTTCAGGTGAATTTTACAAACTGAGGTCCAGATTTTGTACTTCAGGGTTTTCTGGTAGAGACATAATTCATAGTTCCTTCAGTTATGCCCATTTGTCCAGGTTCAGAAGCGTTCATAATTTGAGTCAATCACACTTTCTCAAGCTTATAGTTGAGTTATAAGAATTCAAGTTTCTTGGGTTCTAACTTTATGGCTTCTCACTGTCTCACAGATTAAATGATGCTGAACCACGACATAAATTTCCTTCTAACATTTTGAAAAAGCACCTGATATAAACATTAAAATAATTTCTAAATGAGGGTGTCCGTGTCAAATAGTGTTCAAGGAATGAAATGCACGTTTTCTGCTTGCCAAGTGCTTTTTTTTTCTCATTTTATACCTTATGTGAAAAAATCACATTGTCATCAGCATAAAGCTGGAAAGGGAAGCATGGAAAATTCCCATACAATAACAATGACTTGTTATTGGAGAGGACCTTTGAACAGAAAAAACAAGATATGGTAATCTTTCAGACATGTTCATTTGAATCGTACAAAAATGGAGGTTATGTCACTTTGAATTGTTTACATTTACTTAAACATTTTTACAATTTAGGAAACTTGAGCACAGATGACTTTAAGGCGTTTTCTAACTGAGACTCACTCTCAGATCCGCTGAGATGACGAAAAGAAAACTATGTCCAAGACGTTTTGTTATTGATTTGACCTGGTTTTCTAAAGGGAGCTTACATGAACACGGCTGAGTCTGAAAAGCGTAAAAGACAAACCATCAGATTTCTGTAGTGTATAGCACACTGTATGACACTAGGTAGTGCTGTGGGACTATAATAACAGTCACAGTTGTTTTCTATGTGATTCAAATGTAAAACTACATTTAAGAGAAAAAGATGATTGATGGATGATGTTTGATTTGCGATTTCATAAAAGTCAAACATCAGTTTATGTAGTTCTCTCAGTTGTATGATCACAGATAAGTTGAGTAGGTCAAACATTTTTTCCAAATATAACATAAAATCACATATTTTATTATTGTTTCAAAATTGACAACTGTCATTGGTATAATTTAGTAGTTACTCATTGTAGTGCTATAGATCTTGGTATTCAGGCATTTCAGAGTTTAGTATGTACGTTACTGTGGAAAATGAAATCTTAAGAAACTTTCTAATCCTTATTTTACCAAATATTGCATGTTTCAACCTCTGGACTTGAGTGACAGAAAGTGTTTGAACTATTGAACCCATAACTTTACTTGATACAGGAAATAAGCCTCTACCTTCCAATGGCATTACACACACAAGTTAACACAGCAGTTTCAACACGATCAGTTTCATACAAGTACTTCCAGTCTGTATCAAAACCCTCTTAGAATTAGCAGAGTTCATGTGAGTTCATGCTTTACTCACCTGTCTGGAGTAAAAATGTTTTATTCTCCCTCACAAATGTCTTTAGACAGAGAAAAATCATGGAAAAATCATGTTATCTTGACTTGATGGAACTATATAAATTATTGTCTGACTTTTTTGAAATTGCAACTCAAACATCATCCTTCAAACCAGCTGGATCTGTCTCGATGCAAGAGAAACATGACAAACATTAGTGACTTCTCCAGCTCGTGATTCTCATGAGAGGCTATAAAGCAATTAACTCTTTCTGAACAGCCACATGACGAAGACGCTGAGAGCATTTGAGTTGAAACCTGCAAGCAACAAGAACGTTGTCGTCTCCAGAGTTAACTTTGCAGTGCAAAAGTAGGTATTTACCTGCTTAAAGATGGCTTCTGTTATTACTTTGTTGTCAATTTTGTTGCTTCAAATAAACTAATTACAATATCAGACAAAAACAACTTTCATAAATATAAAAAAGTTTTAAAAGATAAAATAAGCTATTTAAAGTTAACAATGAGTTATACTATGACTACATAAATAAAAAATAAATAAGTAAATAAAAAAGTTAGCTCTTATAATAGTATCATAATCTTGTTTGGCTTGAGTGACATTATTTTTGAAGTTGCACAACACTTACCTTAGAACAAATTTTGGCCTCTCATCCTGTCTGATCACATAACTGAGAGAAGAATGACTGAAATTGAAATATGTACCAGACAAACACACCTGCAAGCTGCATTGTTCTACTGTATCATTTTCTACCTGCTGAGTTTATCTTCCCTTTTAGAGGGCAGGTGAATTTGTGGAACAGTACATCTTGTCTTCTCACTAGAAGCAGTTTGAACTGTTCAAACATACAGTACTCTACCAACTGTAGGTATCGGTGTCAAAAGTTTGACATTTTGAAAAACGAGATGTGAAATTTGTGGTTCTAGCTCCTTGGTTTGTTATTTATTTTGGTCAGTTATTTTATTTGATCATTTGAAAATAACTGAATTTCCACAATTTTTATATTCTCTGTCACTCAACAAAAGACTGTTATGACATTTATTCATCGACATTTAGAATTGGGTGATTTTAGTTTTGGGTGATTTAGACGTTCCTCGTGTAACGCAGAACAATGGCAGGAAAGGAGTGTTTAAAGGCTTTTCTGAAACTATTCACTCAAAACCTAAACCGCTGGAGAAGTTGGAGTGAAATGACCCAGAATCTGATCTCCGTCAGGTATCGTTGTGTAAAAGGACATTTCAGAGGAAGAATGTCAGAGGTTATCTAAAGCCTGTTAGATTCAGGTTTCAACACAAAAATAATTTTTAAAAAAATCTAGTGTTTTACCAATTTGTATGGAGCTGATGGATGGAAGTAAAAAAAAAAAAAACGTCAGATTAAACTAAATTCAGTGTCGCTCCTGTTTGGTGGGAACATTTATTTCTTGCTCATGTTTTCTCTGTCAGCACTGCAACAATATCCAGTCATACCGCAAATAATTTTCCCAGGTATGCAGCTCAGTTTGTCTTTTGTCTGTCGTAACCTTTGTTTAGACGGTAAGTGGAGTTGTGCACCTTGGATTCTTTGAAACACCAGAATTACTGAAAGGCCTCAAAGAACCACTGTCTCATCTCAGCAGTGGAGCCTGATGTCTTTGGCAAACTGCCCCCTCAACCCCAAACCCCTTGGTGATGTTCAGCAATGAATCTCCTTCAGCTGTTATGAGATGTCCTCTTAAACTCACTTTGGCATCACTGCAGGGAAGTTGTTGTGCTTCTCCTTCTTTTTTTTTTTTTTTGTAAAATAAAAAAATATGAATAAAAACAAAATTACATAATTCTTTCAAAATTAATGTTTCTGTTGGTTAATTATATTATTCGAGTAAATTTTGTTCACTGATTTGACTAAGGCAATCCGGATATACACTCAGTGTTTTAATATTGAATGTGATTGTTTTTTTGTTTCTGTTGTTTGTGACAAGAAAAAGATAATTGGGGCAAAATGTGTGGCAAATGTGTGCCCTTCATTCAAATTAGGGCTGTATAATAATATCGATATTGCAATATATATTGATATTTTCTTGTCTAGAAATAAATCGATATTCATCTGCAAGTATCGTAACATCCAACTGTGACCTTTCTCACTCATTGCTTGCTTCGCATCAGGTCATCAGGCTTAGTGATTCCTTCAGATGTTCAGGTTTAAAAGGTATCAAACTATTCAGAGCAGGAACTTGGTTCACTTTATTTACTTTACTAATGCATGTCAGCTACAGTTTGTACTGTTTCAGTTAAAAGAAACATGTTTTCTCACCACTTCTTTGATTCATTTTGTCCAGCTGTCGACTTTAAGTCTGTGTCCAACCAGAGCCAGGTATTGTGTAGTTGGTGCTTTTAATCAGTTTTCAGTTAAATTAATTCAATCCAACTTTATAACAGTCACAAAATGTCACCAAAATCACTCTGTCCCTCTAAAATCTTTCAGAAAATCGCAAAAGTGTTTCGAATTGTATCGTTTACTGAATATCGCAATATATCGTATTGTGGGCAAAATATCGTGTATTGTATCGTATCATATTGTGAGATTATTGAATCACTACAGCCCTAATTCAAATACCCTAAAGACCAAAGTTTTTTGATCTACTTATGTTGGCAGAGCAATAGTCAGCACAGTATGGATCTTCTGGGTTTAACCCTAACCCTAAGCTTTCAATAAGCACTGAGGAGTTTAAGAGAGGATAACTGATTCTCACTGAATGAGTTCTTGAATCAACGTACCACACTGATGATGTGCAGCTGTTTTTCTTACTGCTTTTTAATCTGCATTGCATTTGCTCCCGCGGTTTATGCATTTCTTATAGCACCGCAGATAGGGCAGGCCCTGAGCTGCGCCTCCTGAGAAAATCTCTTGATAGTGAAGGGATTAGATATTATATCTGGAAAGGTTACCACCAGATAATTTATCCTGTTTAACTGACGGTTGGATAGTTTTATGATGTTCTTAGGCAGACTGGCCCTGGATCGAAGAGCAGTGCTTCTCCCCGTTTGGTTCAGGATGGACAAGGTGCTGCTGATGTTTCTGGTGTCAGACTGTGAGATGTCACGAAGTGGCGGTCTCTTCTCAGCCAAAGCAAATAACAGGTCTGACACCTGAGAAGAGAAGTGTAAGACAGAAAACAAATTTGACTATAAACTGGAAATCAGGGGTGTTTTAATCTGTAGGAAGAGGGAAATCCTTTAATTTCTTTGAAAGAAGTTACATTTTTTCATCTTGAAAGTATTTTGGATCAGTAGTTCTCAAGGATCTCTGAGGGTTTTCAGAGGTTTTCTGTCAAACACCCAAACAGGATCTATTAGATCTATTAGAACTTATCTGTCAGTGCATCATATGAATTTGAAATCTGCAAGATGAGACAATTACTCAAAAAATAGCAAAAGTGACTTGATCATCTTTCAGATAACTGTTTTTGTTGCTTTCAAATGGGTGCAAAAGTTAGCAGAAGTCACAAACTGCAGGTTTCAACTCTAAACATTACAGATAACATAGACAGCAGCTCAGGTTTTGTTTGGCCAAAGACATTCATTTGAGCAATCTCAAAATTGCATCTCATTTTAAATAGCACTTTTCCACCTCAGTTACCTTAATCCCATAAAATTCTCCGCTTTCAGGATTGTCATCCTTGTTTAGATCATCCATGACACCTAAACAATTAAAACAAAAAAAAAAAAATCAGGCTGTCCTTCAGCAATTAAGACAGCTTCTTGCTGAGGAAAGCTAGATTTTATGAATTCAGTAGGTTGAAATTTAAATGATCATAGCAACATGTGCTTTATTTGTTTTCCTTTCCCATGGACAGTAGACCTGACTAAATACGTCTGAGGATTTCTTCCCAAACCTGTTAATCTGGTAAAAACAGAATTGGAGGTATACAATTAAATTGAACTGAACGAAATTAATAAAACATTAGAAACTATTAAAGTCATTACAGCAAACTGTAGATGAAACAGAACAGAGCCCTTCATTTTGCTTTTTTATTATTCATATGTACACAGACATATTGCACAGGTTAATGATTTTAAGAGCACACAGTCAACACAAACAATCTTGGCTCTGATCAGGCTAAAACAAAATACCAGAAACCTTGTGTATTCTTACATGAGGATACATGTTTTGTGCGTTTGTTTGTTTTGTGCGTATTTGTTGAATTTACATATTTTTCTTCTATTTACACACAGATAAATACATATGTAGCAATGTTACAAGCTGAAAAAAAATAGCCTCAAGACACTCAAGCTCCTCCAGTTACCCCACAGATTAGGCTGGAGAACAGGACACTGCAGTGCTTTTGTCAAAGAGCTGATGTTGGTTTGCCTTAACATCAGGACTTCAGTGGAAATGGGATTTTTATTACCATCCTAAACCCTAACGGTTTTATGGACCAAAACCTCTCCGGCTCTCTGGTACCATGAACACACCTTCTTGCACTATTTTCTCCTGCATTTACCATTAGATCTGACTGAAAATAATAATAATAAAAAAAAAAAAAAAGGTTGTAGACTAAAAGAAAACATCTAGCTTCTGGGGTCCCGATGTTTTCTCAAACACAGAACTCACAACAGTTACACACAAGAGGAACTTTAACCTAAACTCATTTCTGGCTTTGACTACAGATTGTTTTGAAGCCGTATCTAGGGGAAAACTAAAATGCATAGTTGGATTGATCTGGTGTGTGAATGGTTTGCAGGAAGAGCAGCGGCAGGAACTGAGCGGTGTCCACATCGCCTTGATTTCCTCACACCCAACTTCCTCGTCGGCAGTCTCTCGGTCTTGAGAGAAGAAAGCCGGGGGGGTTCTGAGCCGGGGAGGGGCGGCGGCTCAGCGGCCTCAGATGTTGAAGCTTTCCCGCAGCCACACGTGCCCTTGATGTTCGGGTTGTTGAAGATAAACTCACTGGACAGCTTTGACTCTACAAAGTCCATCTCAGTTCCTAAAAGGGTGAGCTGAGCCTTCTTCTCAATAAACACTCTCACACCTGAAGGAAAACACAAAGAATCACTTTTTATTCAAACTAAATTAATGTAGCTTGAGTAAACTTTGTTAGCAGTTTTCTTCAAAAAACTAAAAATATTTTAAAATGTTTTTTAACATGTAGAGAAACGGGAAGTAAGTGTTTCTAACATACTTTATTCAACCCTAAGGGAGGAGCACCTATGCTGATGTTTTTGATTTATTTTCATTCAATTATTTCAGTAAATGAGAGTGCGCACTACAAAGAAAGATTCGTGTTTCAGCAGATTATGTTCTGGATTTTCACTGTGCAAAGCAGTGATGGAAAAATGTTGTAGCTTCTTTTTTGTTTTCTTTTAAAAAATGACAATGCAGTGATAAGACCTCTTCTCCCTTTAAAAGGTGAAAGATCTAAACCTTTTGAACTGCTTCTCAGTTTCTAGTGGAAACATTTTCCTAGAAGAATCTGGGGACAAAGCCTTGGTGACCTTATAATGTTTTAAAAGAAATTGACAAAATTTAAATTTCTTTGAAAATTTTCATTAAGCACATATTAGTTTATTTTTATTATTTTATATTTTGTGTATTTGCTTTCTTATAACTGTCAATATATTCAGGAATAAGAACATTTAAAGCAATATTTTACATATAAGGCTCCAAAATATATCACTATTGCAATATCAGTAAACACCATATGCACATTACAAGTTAATATTTTGACTGCTATGATGTTGAAACTGTTACATGGAGCTTCACTGCAGCTGGTACAGCTGACAGTCAGCTATGTTGCTAAAGGTCACAGTTTCAAATTTTATAATGACACATCAGAACCAGAAATGAGGAAAACAGAGATTAAACAGTCAATAATGTAATACTATGCTGTCAAAATGATTTATTATATGTATGTTTGTGCATTGTCCATAAACAAATACATTTTGGGGGAGTTGCTGTTGCAGCAGGACAGAAAGCAGATTATAAGACTTCTTGTTTCCAGGCCATTTTAAAACCTTTATTTTCACCATGAAAAATTCAACCTCATGTTTTCTGAGTTTCTCTCTGTAGCCTGAACTCTGATTGGTTCACAACGAATAAAAACTCTTACCATCCTGGAGCACTTCCTCATCCGATTTCTCCTTCTCTGTTGTGTATTCCAGAGTGTAAGTCAGGCCATTACAGCCACGTGTTCTCACTCCCACCTTCAGACCAATCTGTTGATGACGCAGCAAACACACATCAACACACACCAGCATACAGGAACTAATACTCAAACAGGTGCAGGTGTGTTTTCCAACAGACATTTTAGTAAAACAGTCAACTCAAAACCTCTTGGTTTTAAGTTTAATTATAATACTTAATGAAAAATCTCAGTTTACACACAGTAAGGCTAAGAATTGATGCTCTTCTTGTCTCGGTGCTTCTGTAAACACAACAACAGGTTGAACTACAATCCAATAATCAATCTGTAGAGCTACTCCTTCAGAAGACACGACTCAGGATTTTTGTTAAAGGAAATCAACATTTCAAAAGAACTGCATTTTCAAAAAGCAGAAATAACTTCAAGACAATTTTCTGTCAACTGGAGAAACCTGTTTGTTTTTAGCAGCATAAAAATAAGATACTCATCAAACCAAAATCAGTTTATCAGACACAACCTGACAGCACAGAAAAGATAAACCATCTGGGGAAAAAAAAGAAACAAAAAAAAACGTTACAGTGAATCATTTTGTATACTCACATATTCTGGTTTGTCCTGCAGCAACAATCTGATTTTGCTCACAGCTGCAGGAGTCTGCAGAAAAGAAAAAACAGAATATAAAGAATGAATCGCAGGGATAAGGAACATGTTGGAACTCTACAGAAAAACAAAGCAATGGATACACAAAAAAATATGCAACATCAGTTGTTTTTTTCTTGTTATTTGACACCTTTCATTTGACTGAGATAACACAAACATACTAGAGCTAGTCTGAAATTCCAGCCTGCACCTGCAGCAGAACAAAATAACCTGAGCCGTCAGATGAAGGGATTTGGGACTCAGAGTTGAAGCACTTGGGCCAGAAGGTGCTAATCCCTTAAAGCACTTAAAGTGTGACCATCAGTACATGCCACTGTTTTTAAATACACAGACTACAGCTGTGCTGTGTACTGATGTACAGACATGATCGCAACATCGTGAAGTGCAAGAACGCAAAGGATACTGGTTAGCTACGCATTTCAGGTTTTCTATGTTTATTGCCTGCAAATTAAATGTGCATTTAACTCACTGATCAACTCTTATTGCCCACACCTAAAAATATGACGGTGGCTATAATAGAGACCAAACTGTGCCACAACCTGCAGTTGATTCATAGCACTTTACAGTTTTAAAGAAATTTGGTCGTCTGCTTTGTCAGAACAAGCCAAGACCATTATGTGCAACTGTTAGCCTCAATAGATCTTCATCAAATATGTAACATATAATTATAAAGATCCCAGTTATTCCTTGTGGGCTAAGCAACTCCATTTTTCTGTTGAAGATCTGCTGCTGTTGGCTGTGTCTCCTGTCATGACGTAGCATTTACTTAAGGCTTTATCTCTGGAGGACAAACACATTATCTTGCAGCAGCACCGTGAGCAGAGTCCCTCAGCCGACGGGCTCCATCAGCTTCACCCGCCCATTTCAAACGAACCACGCTTCGCACAGACTGCTTGCTTTTCGCTCCATTTCATTTGCAACACCACACTGGGTCTGTTTGGCCACTCAGCCGCACAATTCACATCAATACAGCACTTTAGATAAGACACTCTGATGTTTTTTTTAAATCATTTTGTGTTAGGACAAGTATTTTAAGGGAAGTAATAACAGAAGCCACAATATGCATTAACTTAATAGGGAAAATTGTCAAACATTCACACAAGGATCATCCAAATATCAATCATTTGTGATTGATAACATGTGGTTACGTATAAATAATGAACATGTTTTATATTTTTTCTTTTAAAGTTGGCCTCTTCTTTACCAAATACTTATAGTAACACAAAGTCCAATGCTTAAAAATGTTGGATTGCAGCAATATGACTAATAATAGCACAAAAGATCAGCTACTTTCATTCGGATCAGCTACTGCAATGACTGCCAAGTGTTCATGGGACATAGATGAAAACTTTACTTTCTTCAAGTGGAATAGAGTGAAATGAGCCAACATTCCACTCTATTATGAAGTCGGTCACTTTACTCTTCTCAGGGTTTTGTTTGGAAGTGTGGGTAGAAGATAGCCGGCTAATCGGTGTGTTTGCTGTAGCATTTGCAGCGATGTGGACACTGCACCGTGTCAGTTGTGCTGAATAGAGCTGAGCCAAAACATGAAGCTTTTAATTTACCAGATGACCTCCATTCCTAACCTTCTGTCCCATGCAGCCACTAATGACCAAACGAATGAGTCCAAGCAGCTGGAATGAGCTGCTCCACAGGATGGACTCGCCTTCAGGGATTAGGGGTTCAAAGGATCCACATCAGAAAGACTCAGTAGTGGCGGTTTGGGGATTCAATAGTAGATGCATTACTGTGGATCATATTTTTGCTCCATTTGCTGGATTCATAAAAAAAAATCAGAACCGTTTATTTCATATTGCAAGTTGAAGTTTCAGTGACTTCTATTTTTGAAACCATCTTAAGAGTCTGTGAAATGGTGAGAGGAATACATGCGTACATGATCTTGATATCATTTAAAAGGTTGATTAATGTTCTTTCAAAACCAATTAGAAAAACTGCTATACAATTTTAACCAAATCTATTGGACAGAATGCCGTTTTTTATCAAGTCCAAGTAAAAGAATGTCTTGGGGTAGAGACAGGATTCGGTAGATTATACAGCAGGGTCAGGAAGGGAAATGCCTCAGACTTTTCCCTGATGAGCTTCAAGGTGTAGCTGGGAAAAAGAAGTCAAAGTTTGACCTGGTCTCAGATAAGGAGTGGAAGATGGATATCTGCAGTTTTGTTCCTACTCGCCAGAAATATGTAACCCAGTTGCCTTGCAGATCCTTCGCCTTGGGGAAATCTGTGGTCCACACTTTTAAAACTTGAAAAACATCAGGCCATTCCTTTGAGAGAGGTTTTGTTTACTGTGGCATGTGCATGCTTTCAATTCCTTTTGCTAGCTTGTTAGACATCCTGTCTCTGCAAGACCAAGCAAAACATAAACTAACAAAAACTGATGAAACTTAGTAGAGTCTCTAAGGTAAAAGCAAAAGCAGACTTCCATACAACAGTTCCTGCTTTTCTTTAAAATAACCAGATTTGGCCATTGATATCAGCGGGTGGACTAAACGTCCATTAGGGTTTTAGCCAAACGTAATTTATCATTTTTAAGCGCTTAAATGCATAGCTTTACTCCGTATGTCGCAATTATTTGGAAATTAATGTAAATTGAAGACCCTTGACTTAATCTAACATAAGGTTTGGTGTAAAATACGTATCATCAGACGGTTACTAAGTTGATTTTATTGTCAAGTTAAGGTTCACTTTGAAAAACATAGAACATGAACGCGCATAAAACGTATCAGCTTTGATAAAGCGGTTTATCAATAAATTAAATAGTGACAATTCAGTAACAGAGCCAACATTCACCGATAGCTAGCTACTGCTAACTTAGCCAACTTACACAACTGACACCGCATTAACGGCTGCTAGCTTAGAATGCTACACTCTTCGAGAACCGCACTTACCAAACGGACACAAGACGCGTTCTTCCCTTTTAATTTTACAAACTAAATGTTTCACTCACCAACGTTAACGCGGCTCTTGTGGGTAAAATTTTCCTTTTATTGACCGCTCGGACGGTCGCTCGCACCAAGGAGGCAGACATGTTGATACTGTTAGAATTCATAACATTGGTTTGCGCACGCGCGTAAACACGTTAGAGAACGCCCATAAAGAAGGAGAGGCAAGACATACCGACAAATGATTGGCTAAAGAGTTTGACAGGCGGCCGAGTAGCCAATGAGAAAAGGGGGTGCGGTCTAAGGTAGGCGTAATTTTCAAGTTATGTAACTTCTTTCTAATACATCCCATATGTTCCGTAACATCCTGCTTTTCTTTATTTTACTTGATTTTATTCTGCAATGCTGTGTTGAGAAAAAAAGTTTCATTTATCGCGTTCATATAGAATATCCTGGTTATTATTTCAACAGCACACTCCGCTGAATGCCATTTTTTTTTCAAGCTTTTGTTTTTGGATATCGTGCCAAAAACATGTAGATCGGAACGCTGTGTACCCGTCGCCATCTAATTATGTCCCAGCAGCACCGCCCAGGTCCCAACAACAAGGGGAACCTAAAGAAAGTGCGATGGTTGTTAGACATCTCCCCTTTGTTTTATCTTACAGTTAGCGTTATAAATTCAACAATAAAATGTCTAAATTAACTGTAATATTTAATTTATGAAAGTTGCAGATGGTTTGTTTTATTTTGTTTGCAATATCGTGGAGTGCTTTGAAAGGCGCTTAAAATAGCAACAAGTACTTGTCCTAAAGGTTGGGATCACTTGGAGATTCTAACTAACAGACCAGTCACTGAAAAAAGTTGCAGATTTGCTGTTAATTGGACTACCTGCCATTTGGAAAAGCCTACCAATAAATCTACTAATGGGGTCACATTAACCTAATCTTAACTCATGAGGACCAGAATATTTCCACTGCCTTTGCACATTAAAGCTAAAAGCTGAATCTGTAAGTGTACCGTACCTTTTATTATGCCTGCATAAAATCCTTTACTATACATAACTTACATAATTTGTTAGGCTATTCCGACAAATAGCATTTATAGAACTGGACTGCACCGTAAATCACCCAGCAGCAGTAGAAGGTTAAAGTCCAAAAGCCCTTTCTGCATAGAGTTTCCATGTTGTGTATTGATTACTGGAGATAAGCACCAGCCACCAAGCAGGTATAGCTGATGATTTGAACTGTTAGCCAAGTTCCTAGAATACATCTTGAAAGTTATTCATTTTTTCCCTTGAAATTAAATAATGTTGAATTGGAGCTAGGAGCACAGGCATATTGGGGAAACAAATGATGTGAACAGTGAATGGGGTGTGAATAGCAACAGTGAAACAATAACATTAGTATTTCATTATGTTAGAGGTGATGGTGCACAATAAAAAAATATTCCAGATTCTTTTGAACATTAATTGTGCCAAAGAGTGTACTTTCTACCCTGCTAAAGTGCCTAAATGAATTACCACACATTTTTGGAGCAGTAGGTTTGTCTCAATTTAAGATTTATTAGGGCAAATCTGAGCAGTTTGTGAGTTTTAGGTAGCGGATAAATTTATCTAAATATTTCATAGAAGTGCACATAAGGTAGTATTTGACAACAAAAAGGAAAGACTCCACACTGGATTGCAAACTGATGTTTAATTTAATTTTCCCCCCAGACAAAATGGATTGAAATCCAGCCTTTCATGCCTGGATCAGGATTCCTTAATTACACGTGAAAGCTTTGATCATTTGAGTCCACAAAATAAACTTAAGGCTGGCAATAAAATCAAATGTAATATTAGAACTGACCATGAAACCAAAATCTCTCTTTTCTTTTTTTTTGTAGAAAAAGTTTTAACAATAAAGGCAGAATTTCCATAATTAACAATGAATGAAATCTTTGAGACAAACTAAGCAGCAAAAGAAAACTGAAGGCTGTGGACTTTCACAGTGCAGCTACCAATCTGTGGCACTAACAACAAAAGGACATGATTTACAAGTCCGTGTGTGTGGAGTTTGCAGCAGGAAGAAATACAGACAACTGGAACAGTTGGTGTATTTTTTCTAAAAAAATAAAATAAAATAAAAAAAATTCCATCCAGTGCAGTTATGAAACATTGTCTCCAAACTGTTGCTGCACCTTCATCGTGTTTCCAGGCATGTGTGGAGAAACAGCAGAGAATGTTCAGCTACTGCGCTCTGATGATCACATGCAGGCAGGTGAGAAACGGCGTACTAGTGAAATGGTGACAGGAAATTGCAGTTTTGCAATAAAATACATTTTTGCTTTTTCTTCAAATCAGACTTAATGGAGTATTCTGAGGGATTTGGACAGAAAAGGTCTCAGTGCAGAACAAAAAACAGAAGGTTTAAAATATATAGTTTGGAAACAAAAAGAAGAATGCTACAGGGGGAAAAAGAACATTAAAATGAACTTAATGAACATTGAAATGTTCATTAAGTTCTTAAATCCCAATAAAAATCTTAATCTCTAGAAAACAAAAAACACATAAACTGAGCAACGTTTCATAACATAGTGATTTTAGTTTGAAACAGTGTTTGTGAATCCAGCTGAGTAGATCATCAACATTCTTCATATTAATTTGAGCAGAAACAATGCTTAAGTATTTGCGTAACCCACCATCTTTGAGGGCATTTGGGAGAGGGATCTGAAATTGGTATTTCTGGACTGCAGTGTAAACAAAAACAAAACAAAAAAACCCTGAATGCAAACAGAGACACTGGACATGCATAATGGCTTCTCTTGATAAAACAAAAGCTTTAAAAGCTCCTCTGAGGAGGAAACACACATAAAAAGGCCCTATTTGGCTTCAAGTCTTGATGTCCAGGCTTTGGCTTTTTAATGGGCATCCAATGGCCCAGTAGTACCATTCAGATTTAAGGATTTCCCCCGAATCTGGGATGCAGTCTGCGGCGACAACAGCAGAAATCCTGTGATCTGAGTGTCCAGTGGCCCTTCTCACTCCTCTGGGTTTTTCCTTGGGCCAGAACGACCTAAATTTCGACGAGCTAGACTACCTAAGACAACACCAGAAAGCGGATATTAAGGTTTGTGCAAATATAATTTTATCCAGACGAGATTAAATGAAAAAACAAAAGACAAGGCAGATGTACCACACACACACACACACACACACACACACACACCACTTCAAATAGATTCACAACAGATTTATTTTTTACTCCTAAATCCAAGAAAAATGAATGAACAAATCATGTTCTCTGAACAAGAAGAAAACAAACAGGAGGAGGACAAGGACACAATAATTTAGCCAAAGTAAAAACAAGACTGTACTCCACAGTCTAGAGGAACATGGTGGAATCTGGGAATGGTGCAAATATGCAATGTTCTTATTCTCTCCTCTCGCCAACCCTGAAGACAATCACCCAGAATTTAAAATTCCAATGTTAATTGGCTTTTTCAAAGGCCACCCATTGTTGACAGAAGTGAATGGATCACACATTTAGTTGTTCTAAATGGGAGAGCTGAAACATAATAAATGTACATGCCACATGAATCTTATCTGGTATATTATGTCTGAAAACAAGACCAGTCTCCTTTATGAGGTCGGCTAAAGGTCAAAGCAGCTGAGCATCGAATAGCAGTGCTAAGATTCCTCTGATTTAGGATTCTTTTTACTGGGGTAGTTCAGGTAATTTTAAGTAAAATCTGTAAAGCAGAAATATCTGTAACAGTTATATCAGTTCCCAGGGGGTTTGTTGTTGTTGTCTGTCTGGCTCTGGTAGAGAGGATTTGGCAAAGTTTACTTCTTTATCAACATAAGAGAAAGTAGCTGTTAGTGGATGAGATGACATACATTTTGGGCCGGGAACAGAATACCTTTACAACCAAATGGGAAAAACTGAATGTCTACAGATACATTTCTCCCAAAAACAGCTAAACAAAATAATAAATGTAGAAATGTCTTATGTAAAATTATCAATGCAATTAGAATAAATGTGTGGCACACAGGAAGACACTCGAAACTTAATTACCTGCTTGGGGACTCAGAATTACATTCTGTTGCTTTCCCTCCTCTCTTCTTGTGCAGATAAGCCCTGAAAAACAACCACAATATTATACAGCAGATCATAAGAGAAAAATTACTATGACTTTGTTCAAGAGTTCAAGAAAACAAACCTGTTTCTCTTTCTCTCTCAGATTTTTAAGGTGGCTTGATGAGGAGGACGTAAGGTTCTCCATTTTCACATTACCTGCAAAATGACAAACTAAGATAAGGGATGCAAGGCACATCTCCAATTTATTCATCAATATGTTGCGTATTTCTCTAATAGTTAAGAACTTTAACAAAACCAATATTTTAATAAACTATGATGTCTGAAGAAAATAAAGAAGCTAATATATTCAAAGACCCATGGAAAATGTCAATATGACGTCATCTTGTCTAATGCATAAAAGCCTACAACTGATCCAACTTTTGGCTGCATTTACTTTCAGTTCCAACACAATGAGCGAGTAAATTTATCTAACTTTGAGGTTTGAGACTATCTTCATCCTAAAAGAAGACACTTCTCCTTTTTTCCCCATCACACTTTACATAGGACTCCTTACTTTCTTTCACTGCCATTTCCAAAGACACTGATGCCTCAATTCAACCGTTCTCTGAAAAAGATTTCCCTATAATACTTGGAATGAAATATCTAGTTTGAAACTCCCATGTGATTCTCCAAAACATCTATAGAAATGACCAAAATTAAATATGTTTTCATATAGACCGAACTCCTAATAGCGAGATGGTCCCTGTAGGTTGGGAGGGTGTGGTAATGTAAGAGTACTCCAGTTTTTTATTTAAATAGAAAATCATGTATTCATTTGTCTTATTACACAGAAGCATGGTGATCTCTTCAAAGAGAGTTTACTTTCTACATAGAAGATCAAAAAACAATCTAATTCAGTGGCCTCCTCTCCATCTTTGGTGCAAAGTTGCAGCTGCATTAAAATAAATATCCTCCTTTACTGTGGAAATCATACACTCTTGTCCGACTAAAACTCGCCCGCAAAACTCCAGAACCAGTGGAGGCTTTGCCCTAATCCAGTAACTAATTATACTGCGAGGATGTATATTCAGAAAAGAAAACATTTCTCTCCATCTGACCCAAGTTTTTGTATGTTTCAATGACCTTCTTATCAAAAATACCTTTGGATCTCTTACTCAAATCTAAGAAAAATGGGATATTACACATGAATATATCAACAAGTTTTGTCCCTTCCTTTAATCTCAGTTACCAAATTTCCCTGATGCATCAAAAATAAAAACAGGAAATGTCTCCCATACCCTTGGAGTCCAACACTAGAGGCTTAGCATCAGTTTTATTCAATGTATATTTGAGGAAGCAGAGATTCATACTTAAACGAGTTAACTCATCATTTTGTGCTCAACACTACACTACCTTGCTGTAATCTAGATGTTAGTCCTGGGTGTAGAACTGTCATTCAACCCTCTTGTGGCTCTTTTCGGTACTGAAGGAAATACCAACAATTATTTTTCCTTAGAAAAAAAAAAAATCATTATCATTTGCTTGTCTTCTGGCAAGACAGATACTCTATGGTTCTAGACAAAGGTCTGCTACTAACTGGGTAAACAGGCTGCTGTTTTTGATTTTTGTCAGGGCACCAGATCATCCTCTAGGTTCAAATGCATAAAGAAATGTTTAAGCTTGACGTTCAGTTCAATTGTTTTACTACAGATCAGCTTCAGGTGAGAGGTTGAGAAGTTTCTACATATGTTTTTGTGCATCTCATCCTCTTTGTTCATGTATTTTTTTTTTTAAATTTAATAATAAATATCTTTGAGAAAAAAAAGATCCATCCAAGAACCTGCGGGGCTTCTGTAAAGGTGACAGTCCTTCTTGATGTGGGTGCCTGATCCACACAGGAAGCAGCAGCGCATGTCCAGTGCATCTCGTTTCTTCCAGTGTTCATTCCTGTACCTGACTGGATCCATGAACTCCTCTGTTGAATCGTGAAAGTGCTCTGGCCTGTTCTCCGATTCCCATCTGTGCTTCGGTCTGCGACAAAACAAGCAGTGCGTCACATAACGCTCCAAACATCTGAGCCGGAAACACGGATGGATGCGGTTATACCCACTTGTTGCGCATCGGGCAGTCTTTCAAAAAGTGTCCGATTTTTCCACAGACGCGGCAGCAGCGATCGTTTGGCGCAACTTCTCCCTCGGTCAGAACTTCAGGGTCAAAGAAATACTCCTGCACACAAGAATGAGATTAACACTAATAAAAAAAGGATAAAATATCAAATTATGAAGTCTAGATTTCCGAAACGCACCATTTCACTGGGATACTCTGGTGGAAAACCTTTCACAGGTGTGCCAAACACTCTTCTTCCGTTGATGAACGCCTTCATGATAAAGTTTGTCACTGTTTAGATGACAAAGTAACACATAAGAAAACATATATAAAATACTGACACTACAAATATATAGATTACAAATGAAGGAACAGAAATCTTACTTCTCCTGGAGAGACCAGCACCCAAATTATGATTCAGGTCAAAAGGATCTGGAATGAGAAAAGAGAGAATTTCGGGAACCGTTCGACAGTAAGCTTTGAACTGTGAGTGTCAGTAAAACTGACCTTCAATGACAATGTACTTGGACGTCCACTGTTTGTTGAACGTGGTGAGGCGGGTTTGCTGTCGGATACAAACGACATGCTCTCTGAAGTCAAAGTCCTCTGTGTAGAAGCGGAGCAGCCCGAGCCACAGCTCCCCCACAGACTCTGTGTTCTGTCCATGCAGTGGCCAGTGACAAGGCTGCAGGTGGGAGACAATCACAAATCATGTTGTTGATTTACATGAGCATAAACCACCAAAAGTAGTGTGAAACTGAAGGAGAAAGTTATACATTTTTTAAGATGATCCAAAATAAGTATTGTATATATTTGAGGCCTTTTCCATTGTATGACTAACGGCTGGTGTAGTCATTTTACAAACCAGCATGTAAATGCCTCTGCGCTGTTCAGACTTTTATTTGTAAAAGTTCATTTCATTAAATTCTTCACAATAACGCACAGCATTTCTGTAGTAAATCACCTAAGGCCTTGTACACACATAACAGGGTCCTAATATAATAATGTATAATAATGTGTGGGACCTAAATCTCCATTTTCAAATCTCCACTTTGGTCGGGCTTTTCATAAATAATCATTTTAGTGGCGTTAAATAGAGTTTTTGTGTGGATGAAAAGCAGAAATGCTGAAAAAAGTTTTAATTTTCCCAAATATATGGCTGTGTGGATTTACCTAAAATCTCCACTATCCACTATTTAATATCATCCACTATTTGTGAAAAAACAAATAGTTACTTCAAGTGCCTCTGCAAGGCACTTGAAGTAATATTCTCACCAGTGCTTTCAAATCATCAAAGAAATAAACGTTCCAGCCATCAACAAGAACTTCCGGCTTCGTTTTTCCACCATAAATCTGCAAAACAACAACACGAGGGTAAATGAAGGATTCAAGCTCAAAAAGGTCAGCTTGGGCATTTCGACGGTATGTTGTCTGCTGTACCTCTTGCAGCACAGGGATGACTGGCGGGTTTCTCTGCTGAAGGAAGAACAGCACCATGAGAGTGTAGGCGTAGGATGAGAGGCTGCCACGGGAAGCATCTCCAATGTCGCACATCTTTAGAGGGAAAGCAGAGAATGAGATACTGCATAAACAAACCCGAACAAAGATGCTTTAGTGGACAACATTTTGCGTGTTCACCTTTGCAAAAACCTTCATAATATAACAGAGGATCTTCACTCTTTTGTCTATTGCAGCATATGATGCCAGCAGGCGTGTGTTATGCAAGGCCTGGGGAAAAAAAAACAAAAAAACAACAGCTTTTAATGGCCTGTCAATAATAATAAATAAAGCAAAGGACAGGAGTTGATTCCTACCAGTGTGTTGTAGAGGCTGATGTCTCCCTCTAACCCTGTTCGAAGATGGTAAAACTTAACAATGGGTACTTTAGCTGTGGTGATGGGAAGAATGTTCCTAAGACCTGGCAACAGAATAGAAATATAATTTATTTTCTCACAGTGGGGAAATTCAGATGATATCTTAGCATAAACAGTGTTAATGTTCCTTAAACAATTCAACTTTACAAAATCAGACAAAAAGTCAATCCTTTATTTAAGCTGGGAAAACGAAAAAATTTGATATTACTGGAATATTTTTACTGCAAAATTAATTAATCTGAAAAAAATAAAAATAAAATAAGTTGTGCAACAATGTACATCGATCTCTAATCCAGGCCTCCAAGCCTGGTATAATGTAGCTTTTTAGCTGCGTCTCTGGTTCAGCATATTTCAATCAAATATCTGAATGACCTCCTCGGTGCAGCCGAGCTCTCCAGAGTGCGTTGTCACAGAAACACATCTAAAACCTGCAGGACCTCGAGGCCTGGATTGGAGGGTCTCTGCTCTAGTCTATTTAATCACTGCTGCTCTGTCATACCTGGGTGTTTCTTCAGCTGTCTTGCCAGGCCTTTAATGATATTAATGCAGTCAACGTCCTGTCAGAGAAAAGTGTATTGTTATGCTTCATTCTCCAGAAAAAAAAAGTTCAGTATGTGATCAAACTTTAATTAGCGTAACGTAAAATGTTTACAATAAATGCCATCGAATCGAAGTACAAAATTCGGACAAACGGATAAATAACTTACATCCATGGTTTCCTTTCCCTCCAAAACCATGCAGATATCAAGGTCACTCTGCCTGAAGCCAAAACCATTTTTGGATGAGCCAAACAATTGCAGTCGAGCCCCTGTGCAGAAAAAAATGGACCAAAAAGAACCAACAATCTTATAAGTATGGTGATGTGGAAAACTGACACACCATCATTCAAACACAGGTAAACTTAGTCAGCCTTTCTCCTCCTCAGATATTTTTATACTTCTATGTACTTTGGTAAGCAGAGGAGTTTATGGTCGACTCAATAACTGCAAAGTGTTCAGGTTCTCTGGCTGCTAAACGTCTCTGCAGCGCCAAATGCTTTTCTCAGGTCATCACACATATATGCCCCAGATAAGCAAACTGACAAATATTCTGTTTTCATCAAACTTGCTAAACTTCCTGATGATCAAATACTGCAAGTAGCTGCTTCCCCTATTGATTCCAATGGATGTAGAAGAGTGTATTATTTCGTTTGTTCTGGAACAGTGTTGAAAGTTATAGGAACATTTTTTTCCCTTGACTGGCAGGTCAAAAAGCTAGTTTCAGCAAAAAACATAAACTAAACCAAATAACATGAGGAAAAACATGATTCACGTTACCTGCAAACTGTCGTTTAACAAAGCTCTCCAAGTCTTGAAGGATGAGCTCTCTTACACCATTTTCCAGGTCATCAGGGGCAAAATCAGCTAAAAAAATAAATAAATAAAAAATGAACACACACATAACTTTGTGGTAACTTGGACCTAACAGTGAAGTCATCACATTTAAAAGCCACCAGGAGTTGTTGTAGGACTCACTTGTTACTGGACAAAAAAAAAGAAAAGAAAGTATTTAACCACCAGCTCCGTCAATGTGTTCCTTCTTTGACTGAAACAAGCAATAAATTCATTCAATGCAAGTAGATGCAACATGAATATATTAAGAATATCTAGCCTGAAACAAATACAGCAGATCTGTAGTGTTTCTGGATATTATTTATGCTTATGGTTAAATCTTGCAGCTCATGGGGCACGCATCAAACAACTCAACTACCGAATAGAAAACTTTAATAATGCCTTTAAGATGCTGCACACACTGGACAATTTTCGAAAAACACAAGTGGAGTGGAGCAAAACTGTGTTTGCCCCCTTACAGTTTTGTCTGTTTTAGGTTTCTTTGGTCAGATTTAAAATGTTTCAGATAATGAAAAGACTTTCAATGAAGAAAGCCGTTTTCAAGGGATGCTTTCATTTATTAAAGAGATTAGTTCTCTCAAATTCACGTTTGCTGCAAGAAAAGTACGGGGCAGCTCCCGAAAGTGAACCAACTGAATGCCAGGACTTACTGTAGCATTGCTCGCAGACTCTGTTGAGGACACAGAGGAAGTCCGGCGTTAGCGGAGGCAGCGGATCCAGCTCCACCTTCTTAAAATCCTCCGGGCAGTCTTTCTTCAGATGTCCATCACGTTTGCACAAGCTGCACACCACTATGTGTGACTACAAAAGTATTATAGTGAGCTTAATTTGGACAGTTAAGATTTTAGATGCTAAAAGTAAAAAATGGTGCCGAACTTACCTTTCCTTTGGTAAAAGCTTGCTTGGTGAACTCATAAGCATATTGGCTTTGCTGTTGGTATTGATTTTTGGTGCTTTCATGTTTAGTTTTTCTCATTGAAGGTGAAAGCCTGACATGCGCCAGCTCCTCTTCCTCCTCTTCATCCAGAGAACCAGCTGTGTCCAAATCCTGAGGCTCCTCGTCGGAGAGAAGTTCCTCTCCAGAGATCTCATCCGCAGGGAAAATGTCCTCGTCCTCTGTCGTTAAGCTGTCCAAGTGCTCTTGATCCTCGTCCTGCTCTTCCTCATCCTCCTCATCCTCTGAAAACTACTCTTGCCCAGGTCGGGCTTTTCCTTCTCCTGCTCTTCGTCGGAGTCGCTACATTCCTCAACTTCTTCCTCTTCTTCAATGATGCAGTCAGAGTCATCAGGCCCATCATCTGCACCCTGAGTCCGGTTGGGGGACTGGAGGGAGAGGTGACTGAAATCAGACAGACTGCTGGCTCCTTCATTCAGGCCCTGCTTGGCTTCGTCTCTGTGGTTAGCGGCCGACTTATTGAGCGGAAGAGCAAAGTACTTGTACGTAGTCTTGAGGCAGTGGAGGATGTAGTCAAACATTTGCTGGCTGTTCACAGTCCGGGCCACGTTTCTCTTGACAGCAAACGGGTCTGAAAAACAGCACATTTTCTCAGTGTTAAGGCATGTTTTCACGAGTAATCACCCCAGTTTTAAAGTCCTTGCAGTTTAGAAATCACTGAGCAGCTTATTATCAAAATACATTAAGGAGCTGCTGTTGTTGTATAAACCTTCAAGACCACTTTGGTATTCTGCTTCCTCTCTTTTATGATGCAGTTGTCGTAGAGAAGAGGGAGGAGGCAGGAATGAGCAAGGGCCATCGAAAACTGTCCATCTACGCAGGACAAGTAAACTGGCATTTTAAATGAAAGAATAAAAATCATAAAAAGTGAGCCATCGGATCCCATGTGCATCACTTTTCAAATAAAATGTAAATTAATTAAAAAAGTTAACAGAGCAAAGGTGTGTATTCACCCTTCAGAGCTTTCAGGTGCCCCCAAATATCAAGGTGGTCAAGTAAAAATCTAAATTCACGTGCAGAAATAAAACAAATTTGGGTAACACTTTATTTGAAGGGGTGTGCATAAGACTGACATGACACTGTCATAAACATGGCATAACACCTGTCATGAACATAAAGAAGTCTTTGTATGATCTTGTAAATTATGATCATTTAATGCAAAGTTGGTATTTTTAATGGACTTTCAATGCAACTGTTAGAGCAACTTTGCATTAAAAGTGTCATTATTTACCGAATGACACTTCATGACAACTGCCATAAACATTCATAAATACTCCTTGACAGATGCTATGTCATGTTTATGACCGTGTCATGTCAGTCTTATGCACAGCCCTTCAAATAAAGTGTTACCCAAATTTCTTACAGCTAAGAATTTGAATGAGTTGTATCCTCCTGATATGTTGAGAATAAAGTGAAAAAAGTTTGTGGTTCTTAAAGTGAAAAGCCTCCAAGAGGTATGAACACTGAATGACGTATTTTATAAATGAGAGCAGTTAAATTTAAAGAGCTTCTGACCCTCGACAGCAATGCGTTTCTTCGGCCAGTTCTTCATCTCTCGAGAGAGGACGGTGTTGGTTCGCACACCGATCACGTTGTCGGCCATGACGAACTCCAGTGAGTAGAAGCGGAGCATTTCTATCCACAGGAGCCCAACCTCCACCGGTAGATGGGAACTCTGGAACACCAATGGTACCTGGAAGTCACAGCCAACCTTCATGAGTTAAATTAATACCTCTGAAGTGTTCGTTTGAAGCAAAACATGCTCAGTTTTCCACAATGAAACTAAACTCAATATATATTTATTTAAATGTTTTCATTGTTTCACTGATTTTCGTAAAGTTGTGCAGATCTGTTATGAATGAAACATCTTATTCTGATGATGGTAAACCTTATTCATCTTAAAAACTATTTTAAAATTAACTAATTGTTCATTTTATGATTACCTTCCCCTTCATGGCGGAGCTCTCAGCTGGCTGGGTGGATTCTTTGGAGGAAGGGACGTTGTAGGTCCAGTGAATATACTCTTCGTCAGTATGTGTGAGGTTGAAGGCTGTAAGCCTGCTCAGTGAAAACACCTTAATCTAAAAAAACAATAAAATCCCAAGATTAGTTCCTACAGAAAGCAAATGGACAGAGCTAAACATCGGTTCCAGATTGAATTCATTTCCCAGATGTAAAAAAAAAAAAAGAAAAAACACACACCCCCTGGTTCAGATAAGTCGGCAAGAGAGGCTCTTTACGCTTCTGTAAGTAGAAGATAACCATGAGGGAAAACACATATGGAGGCAACCCTCCTTCCTCTGGACGGTCGATTTCACAGATCTACATAAAAGCAGAAAGTCAAGGTAAGTTTTATCAACATGGATGTCTGCATGCTGTGTCAGCTTTACAAACTGCCTGGTTAACCTGGGACAAACAGGAGACATACCTGTGCCCAGTGTCTGAGGCCCAAGACCAGAGGGAGGAGAAGACGTTCCATGTTGGCAAGAGCAGACAAGTAGGAAGTGGTCTGGAAAGCATTTTCATTCCCAGCACTCACTTTGCAGATTAAGCCACTGTTGGGATAAATTATATTTTTCTGTCATGAAAACTTAACAACTTTTGTACCCACAGATACACAAAATATATTGTAAATCTATCTATTCCCAGTTGCCAGAAAACTGCGCTAATTGTAATTACAAAAATAAATTTGCTTGATGGAAAAACACCTGCTTAAAAAATATAAATAAGCCTTTTCAATAAAAAGTTTCAGTGCTGGGCTGAGTACACCAAAATTGGTGTACTTTTGCAAAACTGCAATGGAATCACTTGTACGTTATTGCTTCAAATAAGCAGTAATATGCTTATTTGAAGCCACTAGCCTCCTTTTACACTGTGCAGCTGTTTCCAGATGTCTCACAGCATAACACTGCTCATTAAATGTTGAATCCATAGCTGTTTTGTAAAATTACCAACTACAATTTCCACAAAAAGCCATACAATATACAGTACGTGGCCACTACCAAGTATGAGCCGCCAGCGTCTCGGTAAGACACCGCAATTGTGAAATTGTGTTTTTTTCAACATTCGCAGAATACTGAAAATATGTTTTGCACATATTTGTAAAAGAAACACAGCTTGTGATGTATAATTAAAATGTATATAAATATTAGTTGTTTCATCAACAAAGTCAAGAAAGAAGCCAATGACTTATTTGAAAAGGTGAGTAGAATGTGATAATGACTACAATCTTTGTCAAGAGGAGATAATCAGAAACCTTGTGGTGTGATTGTCTTCCAGCTCAAGGTCTTTTAACAAAGAAGTTGAGTCATCAAAATGAAGAGTTTTATTATGACACTGTAGATGTACAACACTCACTCCAGTCCTCTTCATAAAGAGAAGAAGAGGTCAGTACAGGAAAACTCTATCTGTATACAACAATTGGATGCAGAAGACTGGAAGTAAACGCCTCGAATACAAATACAACAAGGTTAGAATGCTTAGAAGCTTTAATTTCATGTGTTTTTTATCTTTATGTTAGGATTTTCAATTGTTGCCTTATTCAACCGAAGATGTGCCTGTAAAACTGAAACCCTTCTGCTCTTGCTGCATCACTTTCACTGTGGGACAACCTTAAAAAATAGGACTGAAGAAACTGGAAGACAGACAGGCCAACAAGGACTGCAACACGACTAGGTGCAGGAATTTAGCTTTGCACTCCACAACAGTGATATTTACAAAAGAGTGGAAAAAATACAATAAGAAAGAAACACTGAAAAGAAAAAAATCTAATGTAATAAAAAAAACATTAAAGCTGGGGAGAGCTACTACTTAAGATCATTCTAAAGGATCTTGAAAATAGTTTGACTCTTTTAAAGCTACGTGTGAAGAAAAAAAAGGTGTTTCAACTAATTTTTCACATTAAGAAAATAGGGGAACTGCCAAATATAAAGACTTCAACGAGGTATCAATATGGGCTAATTAAACCAGGCAATACTCCTAAATTTAATATATATTTTGACCCACTGAATCTGATCATTGGCACTGACCTCTTTCTTTCTTTACAGATGACCACAGGCACCCTGGCATGAAAGTCTGCGTCCACATTACAAAAATAAGCTGAAAAGAATTACATAAATAAAACAGAAGACATGAAATCATTTAATGCACATTAGAAGTATGACAGTTTTTGTTGTTCTGGTGGGATTTATTCGTTAAAGGATGGCTTGAAGAATAAGGTGACTTACGACTCTCAGAGAGGGCCTCCTTAACCATCAACAAGACATCTGGCTGATGCATCTGTGAATAAATTCAATACACATCAATAAGAAATGGGATGAGCGTGGGAAAATCTACAACCCAATATTAAAAAAAGATTTATTCCACGTGTCAGACATAGTGTAAGACATGCATTTAAACTGTCAAACTCACAAACTGTTACTTACGTGAGGTGGGTACTGAATGTCAATGTTGACATCAGAGTCCTTAAATCCAAACTTTGTGCAAGATGAGCCATAAAGCCTGAGCTGTATTTCTGCAAGACGAGAAAATAAAAAAATGACTCCAATAGAGCTGTAACAAATGAGTCAATAGATTTAACATCCAGGTCATTAGGTAAAATAAAATAAATTTTAAAAAATGACCTGACAGGACGGACAGTATAACGTCTTGCATGACGAAAACAACACTCTCTCTCTTGAAAACATCCTGGTCATTCATCCCATGCTCATGGACAACCGCCTTTAGAGCTGCAGTCACCGCACTGATGTGCTGCGGACCAGGAGGCATGATCTCAGTTAGCATCAGCTGCTCCTGTTTCTCCTGTGAACACAAACAGAAACATACGCAGCGGTTTTCCAAAGGATTCAGACTCCTCCAACTTGATCACGTTTTTGTCGAATTGCAACCCCGAACGTCATTAAAATCGCAAAATAATTTGAAATAATTTCCTACCCGAGCCCTCTTCTTGTGCCGTTTGTCTCTGACGTGTTTGAAAGCATGAGGTATAGATTCCAGGGAAATATCACACAAAGCGCAGGTGTAAAGTGGACCAGGATTGCCATGGGAATTCTAAAAACAAAAGTCACTAGTACGATATTCTTGAAGTCAAGGTGTAAATAGTTTAAATACTGTGTATTTGACAGTCAGTACCTTCTTTAGTGGGTATATCTCATCTCTCCTTAGTCCTTTCTCTGCTTGGCGTGTGGTTTGGAGGTCTTGAACTGAGACTCTGGCTTCCTCCATTTCCATTTCAAGGCCCTTATACTCTTCAGCCAAGACTTTCTTCTTGTTTCTGTTTCTCCGTCTTCTTCCTTCAGAATAAGAAATTAAAGCCATTGTTAGTGATGTGTAGACATTATCATAAATGATATGCAGGGAACTCAAACAGATTTAAGACACAACCCCAATTCCAACAAAGTTGGGATGTTGTGTAAAACATAAATAAAAACAGAATATGAAGATGTGAAAATTCTTTTCAATCTGTATTCAACTGATTTCACTACAACGATAAGTGTAATGTTCAAACACATAAGAGATGTTTGCTTTTGGAAAAAAGTTGAGCCAGAGGTGAGTTTACCACCTCATCCTTGCTTTTGCCTTTACACCCTATCATGACACTCACCTGTTTTACATGAACCTGTTCACCTCTGGAATGTTCCAAACAAATGTTTGAGCCTTCCTTAACTTTTCAAATCATTTGTCGCTTCTGTTCTGACTCTTTTGGAACATTTTGCAGGGATCAAATTCCAAATGAGTTAATGTTTTCAAAACCACAATAAAATAAAGTTTTCCGCTTGAACATGAAATAATGTTCCTGAAACACTATGATATTTTAGGAACATCTTGTGTTTGCAATGTATTCAACTGAATGCAAGTAAAAAAAAGTTGTAAATCACTGTGTTCTGTTTTTATTATGCTTCACCAAACATCACCACCTCATTGGAACAACGTGATTATCACATTTGACCACATTTTATTAGTTTTAATTTGTGTTCTTCTTTTGTCACACACACAACAATTTTCCAAAAGATCTCACCAGGTTTATGAGCGACGTCATCTGTGTCCTCTCTCATTCCGTACTCATTCAAACTTTCCCCCTGGGTTCTCCTCCTCCACTCGTGCTGCTGCGAATGTCCTCTCCAATTTTCCTCTTGGCTCAAATCGTCTCTCAAATCGAGGCTTTGACCACCTCTGAATCCTCCAGGCGAGTAGCCCAGGGGTCCCAGGCCTCCCTTCTTGGGACTTGCATTGTAGGGACCACCCTGACTCTTCTTGCCATGCTGACCTCCCTCCGATCGTGAGTTATGTCCACGAACCTGGTCCTGCATTTTCCAATTTTCTCCCTTGCCTGATGCTGTAGCTCCCTTCTCCCTGCTTTTCTGTTTAGACCTATAGGGTTTGCTCGAGTTTTCCATGATTCACTTTTGCTATAACTGCAGGATGACATGTAATTGTAATTTAGAATTGTTTTTTTTGAATTGTCCAAGGTGTAAGAAATGTAAGAATAAACAACAGTGTTTAAATAAAAGCTGTACAATTCAATTCTGGAACTATTTTCAAATAAAACAGTGCAAAAAAACACAAACAGAACGAAAATAACACATACAATTCAAAAGACATGAATTGCTATGGAAACAATGTAATCATTTTTGGTTTTAGCAATTTTAGTCATTTTGAGACATTATTTTGCAACAGTATTTCTGTGTTAAAAAGACTAAATAAAACCTGAATAGTTGACATTCTTCAAAGCCTCCAACTTTGACACATAATTTTTTTTATGAGGACAACAAATTATTTAAAAAGAAACAAACAGCATTGATAGTTCTTTCATCAGAATCCACTCGACTAAAACTAAATATCCGCTGTCTGTACTCTTTCTTATCAGCTTGCTTCCTGACTTTTAACCTCTAAGTTTTATTGGTAGATACTGACAAGAGTAGAAATTTCATTCGACGGGAAGAATGTCTAAGATAAAATTAATCGACACGTAAAACATATAAGCAACAAACATCAAAACTGCTATTTTCAGATGGACTTCCTTCCATTAGGCAACACGGCTCAATATACGTGGCTAACTGAGTCATTAACCAATGACTCTAAGGCTTTTTTTAGCTTAAGTTAGCAGCGTCTGCAGTATGAACTTGCTCGAGTTAAACCACACAAATTACGAACGTAACCAACAAATAACATACATGTTGGATAAATCCCAAGACAGCTCACCGCCGCGTCGTAGCATAGCTAATGTTAGCCGCTAATGTTTAGCTAATGACTTAGGATAGCTACACAGTTAGCCCAGATGCTAATGTTACGTTTTGTGTTGGGTTTTCTTTTCGTCGGCAGCTGTGGTCTATGAAGCCGTTTGCTAAGAGACAGACACGAGACAGCACGTTGTTGTTAAATACATTATATTCGTGGACATGATACATACTTGTCGGGTTGTTCATGTTGTCTTGCTGTTGAGTTTGAACGATGACGTAAGGACAGGCTTTTTTTTTTTTTTTTTTTTTTTTTACTCGTGAGCATTAAAGTGAAGTATCACACAGTTTCAAATAAAATATGCATATCATGAAAGATAAAAAGCCCAGGCAATATTATAAAATAAAGTAAAAGTAAAAATTGGGGAATAAATTTGATAAAGGTGAGTAAAATACAATAAATTATTGTATTGTATCATGACCGAAAAGGAAGTGCAACGTCATAACCTTTTGCGCGTATAAGATCAATAACCCCCATAAGTTTTTGTCAAAGATATAAAATAGTTTTGTAATAGAAAAATAACTGAAGAAAAGCAATTCTTATAAAAGTGAACTTGAATTACATACAGAAGAAAGTCACTAAAGAAACAGTACAATGAGTAGTACAAGTAAAAATACAACAAAATAGAGAAGTACTAAAGAAGGATATATTTTTGCAGGAAATAAAACTATAAAAAGGAAAATGAATTACTGTAATAATGAAATAAGATATCACACAAAATAAAAATAATTCTGGTAAATAAAATATAAGAGAAAAATTATGAAAGACAATGACAACAGCAGTGCAATATACCGTCGGCTATCCGAAATGTTGAATCAGCAATTAGTCCAGCTATTAATTAAAATAAATAAAAATAAAATAAAACAAAAATCTTAAAACTGATACCTGTATTACATTCTACTTCGCCTTTACTCAGTTGTTCACTCCTCTTAAGTTGATTATTTCACATTTTTCAAAGGAGCAACTAACTCCATCCGATGACAATTTTATCTGTTGTGACACTCTGTTAAATTTACACCTTATGAAATAAACTTTGTTTTTCATTTAACCTGTGGAAAAGACATGTTTTGTCCTGCGGAGTAAGTCTAAAAGCAACAGCTGCTAGAGCTGCCACATGGTGAAGGTTTGTTAATTAAACCCAACATGGGATGGCGAGTCTGAGCTCCCGTTGCCTGAGCAACGGAAGAAAGCCGAGACCCAAGAGCGGGGACATCCCCGGGAAACGTGACGTCACTGAGCGGCACCACTCTGCGTGGAGCACCGTGAGAAGTTTATGCGCAAAACCCCTAAAGACTAACGGACAGGTAGACATGGTGTCCTGTAGAAAGGACGAGTCAGTTTGCGATACATTTAGTAAAAGGAGACTCACGCCGCCTCGGCAGAGAAAGCAGAGACTTATGTCCAAACTGGGTGACTCTGGATTCGAGGACGATCTGGTTTCCTCTCCCATTCCGCCCCGTTGTCGGACGAATGCATCCCAACTGGAGTCAGAAGAACCAGAGCCCGCTGATGGACAGCTGTCCCACTGGTACCTTCAGTACGGAGACGTCGGTTTCAGGATCCAGAGGGAGAAAGAGTCGCAGTTTCATCCCTGCCAAAGCCTGGCACGTCAACCACAAGTAGGCCAGCAGAAATATAGCCTGTTTACAGTAGATGATTGAGAATCAAAATTACATGACTGGCTTATTCTGACTTGATTGAACCAATGCAGTAATATGCATTAGTTTTTTAACGTCAAACTGCAATTTGACATCATGTTTTAGTTTTTTGTCAAGACAATTTCTCGGAGACGCTCACGGAATATGTACTGCAAGAGGAGTAGCATCTGTGCTTCAATGTAAACATGGATTTCTTATGTTTCATCTTTAGATTTTAATTTAACTTTTGACACCCAAACAGAAATGTAAATTTTCCAAATAGAACTTATGGCTAAAACATCTTATAAACAAATACAGCTTTTTTCCCAGTGTCAAGGAATTCTAAAATCTTTGCCGTTTTACTATGTTGAAGTTTTTAAAGCCTTTGGACTACAGTGATCCTCAATGAGAGCCATTATACACAGATGGAGACAACATGGAAGAGTGGTAACCTAGGAGTGCATAAAGCTACATCTGGGTAATTTGGTTATGCGATGGTCTCGGGTGGATGTTGTCCATCAGAATAATTTGTCAAAATTATTCTGAAGGAATCAAAAATTCCGCTTTCTGCAAAGAAGAGTGAGCTGAAATGAAGCCGAATTAAATGATTCACTTCTATTTATTGCAAACTCTTAATGGCATTTAACGCTGATAAGAGTGTTACGATCATTTATTAGATTTTAAAGGCATTTAGTGCTTTGTAGTCTACAGAATCAGATTGACTTAGATTATTTTTCCCTGAAACATGCAAGTGTGAAAACTAAACAACAACAAGAATCCAAATACTTTTTCCCTACAGTATGACTTGGGTCAGTTTTCTGATGATTCTTTACTCCGCCTGCAGCTGACTGCAGATGCACGTTGTAAGCTGGTGAGCTGGCTCATCCCCGTCCATAAACACTTCCGTCTGTCCTTTGAGTGCTGCTGCCTGACGGTGAACATCATGGACAGGTTCCTGGCATCCACTCCAGTGGCCACAGACTGCTTCCAGCTCCTGGGTGTCACTGCACTCCTCTTAGCCAGTAAACAGGTCAGTCTTCAGTCTTCCAGAAGCAGATCCACTCTGACTCCACTCAGACATCCCCCAGCCCCCGTCTCTTTTTGTGTCTCTGTAGGTGGAGGTGCGCTCTCCATCGGTCAGCTATCTCTTGTCTCTGTGCTGTGATGCTTTCACCAAGGAGCAGTTCTGCAACCTGGAGTGCCTCGTCCTGCTCCGCCTTAACTTTCGCCTCGCCTCGCCCACCCTGGCCTTCTTCCTAGATTACTTCAGCAGCCTCGTCCAGGCTGCCCAGTTTGTGATTAAGAACAACAGCAGTGACGGGTTTTCAGGAGTGAGTTCAGCGATAGCAAAGATCAGAAAGTGCAGTGAGCTCGCACAAAAAGTATGTGAGTTGACTCTGGCAGACTACGCTTTCAATAAATACCCACCATCTCTGATTGCTTGCTGTGCCCTGAGAATTGCATGTGAATTACTGAGAACCGAACACTGCTTTGCAGAGCAGGCAGCCGTGGAGTTGGTGGAAAACCCATGGGAATGTTTCAGAGGAGATCTATGTATGCAGCCGGTTTGTATCCAGTCCTGTGAAAGCTCAACCTTTAGTCCTGGGCAGTGTTTGACAGGGGAGGCGACTCCAGATCGGGACTGCAGTCTGGTGCAGGAATGTAGAGACAACCTAAAGATGTTGGTGTCGCTGAATCAGGAGACTCTAAAAGTGAGGGCATTAATGTAAAACATCACCTTAGAAGGTTGAAAAAAAAGGTTTCTAATTGTTTTTTCTTAGTCTATTATGTGTTTTTGTAGATGAGCTGCATCCCTCATGGACAGTCATATGTTTGCAACCACTAAAGGTTTACTTGGTATTATATTTTATTTATTTGTGTTTCTACTTACACATTTCTGTAATCTCTTTAATGAAGGATTTTTGAATCATTGTATCTTATTTATTAATTGTTTTAAGTAATAAAGTGTATGAAAAAAAAATGTTGGCTTTTATTTTGGTAGTGCGATGCATCAATCCAAAGCTCAGGTTGTGCAAACTGTCCACAGAATAAAGATTCCTACTTGTGCAAGATTGTTATAGAAATACACCAAATTGTAATGAAATGTGGTTCTTTAAAGTGTTTCAGAGTGATTCAGAGTTGCTGAACATATGAGAACTGCACATTTAAAAGAGAAATAAATGAAAACTCCTTCAGTTTTATAATTTCTAGTTAGCTCATAAATTCACTATTAAATACATTAAAGTTGATTGTAACATTTGAAAAAGTTCATGGAGTTATTCATATATTTATCCTGCGCACTTCACATCAATAATCTTGTCACACATTCACAAACACATACCAGACATAACTTCTGCCAATCGCTGCCATTTCCACTGGCCATGGCGCTGAAAGAAAGCAGAAAACCAAGACTATAGAAATGAGTCAAATCACAGCGAGCCAAAAACACCACAGATCAATTAAAATGTGTCGATACTGAATAAAATCATTAATCTATTCAACACGGGCACAAGTCGCCTGACAGCCAATGAGACAGGGGACCTTTCCATCACAATAGCATGGGACGCACTGCCAGAAGAGAACAACACCATATGACCCTCTATGTGATAGAATTCGGGTTATATATATATATATATATATATATATATATATATATATATATATAATATATATATATATATATATATATAACCCGAATTCTGGACTATTCTGGATATATATGTTATATATATCCAGAATATATATATCCATATATATATATATATATATATATATATATATATATATATATATATATATATATATATATATATATATATATATATATATATATATATATATATATATATATATAATAACCCGAATTCTATCACATAGAGGGTCATATGGTGTTGTTCTCTTCTGGCAGTGCGTCCCATGCTATTGTGATGGAAAGGTCCCCTGTCTCATTGGCTGTCAGGCGACTTGTGCCCGTGTTGAGGACTCTTGGAGACTCAATGGCCATATATATATATATATATATATATACACAGTCCAGTCACATAATGTGACCATCTGGGTATATATATATATATATATATATACAGTATATATATATATATATATATATGAACTAGTGAAAAGGACCATAATCATCTCTTCAAACCAGATTGCGCGTCACAAGACTAACACAAATCTTAGAAACCACTTAAGATCACGCAATAAATGGATGGTGTGACCAACACAGAAAATAAACACTTCTCCAAAAGTAGTGATTCCTGCGGCTATTGTTGCCTGGAGGTCAGCACTTCATCGTTTTTGTTAGCAGCAGTATTTAGAGACAAACTGTGCCAACACAGGCCAGGCAATTTCGCGGCTTTATCTGCTAATCCATTACGCGTGGCAGCTCGGCCACACAGGCGCATTCAGCTCTATAAAGACCAGTTGACGTCCCCCTGTTTGTTTACTAATTGAGTCATTTGTCACAAGTGTTTACTTTACTGTCTGCTCGTAGAGTTGTTGTTTTTCTTTCTTTTCCACTTTTCTTTTCGAGGGCAGCGAGCTTTCTTGTGTATATAAGATGTTTTACGCAAATGGATTTGAAATTATGCATGAAAAAACAAGGCGGACGACACATATTTATCTTTTGTTCAGTCTATACACAATCTCTATCATATCAATCGACTCTTACAGTAAATATTCAGTGTACTTGTAATTTGCATGATTACAATGAGACCTGATTGCTTGGGGATGTTGGCCGCAGATTGAGGGAGCGCTGCGGTGCGCACCTGCTGGCGCTGTGATGGCGCCGTTCTGCGCGGCACCGTTTTCCCAGTTTAAAACAGAAAACCCCATACATACTGCACTAATTTCATCTCCGAGGACGCCGACGCTCCCTGGAGACCGAACTCGTGGATTTGATTGGACCAGGAGAGGGAAACCGCGGCACACAGAGACACGAACCGGGAGAAAGTCGACTATATCAGCTACATGTCTAAATCATGTCCCTGTCAGTTTCTGATGGATGGAGCTGATGATGGAGACGCAAAAAGAAGGGGACGCTTTCGGTGCTGCTTGGTCCAACGGACTGGGACAGCGTAGGGGGGAAGCAATTGTAAGCAAAGTTCTCTCTCTTTAGAAAAACGTGCAAATGAAAGAAAACTTTGATGACAGGCGCTATTCCTGCAGGATAAATTGCCGGTGCCAAGAAGCAGCAGTCCTGTCAGTGTTTATGTTGAATTTCCCCGCATTGCTTGCAAAGGTAAACCACAAATACTGTGACTAAACTCCAGATACTATTTTTAGGTCCTTTTTTTTTAACACTATGGTTATCTTTTAGGTTTTGCAACAATTGAATGGGGGGATCTGGAGGGCTGTGCATTTGCTGTGGAACAGGAGAGAAACTCATCCGTCTCTCAGGTGAGAATAAAATCATTTTACGCAATAAAACCACAGGAATTCATTTGATCTGGTTACAATGCTTGCTGACTCGTGGTTTCGTTTTACAATTGATACAAAACCAACACCGATATTTATTAGGTAAGACAGTCTGAGCCGCCCTCTGTTAATGTTTGACTTGGGCAATCCTGCCCAAATGGGATTGTAGTTTACACGTGACAGGCAGGCTACCAAACACCAGCACCTCACCTGAAGTTTCTTTCCACACACTGCCCCTCTGCACAACATTACATATCTGAAATGACCACCAAGATTCACTCCTGGAGCTCAGCTTTGACTTGGTGGAATTACCAGGTACAGTTGCCATGGTTTCTTTGTGGTTTTAGTTACCAAATCACATTATGTTAGTAATCAGCTTTATTTCCTCACAGGTGATCGAGTCTGACCCGGACGAGCAGCATTATGGAGATTATGCGATGGATTTCATCGCGGGTGAGGGAGCTAAGTTCTGGCAATGGGATGACTTCTGCTCTGGTCATCCTTCCTCCAAACTGCTGCTCATTGTTTCCTTGTTGATCTTTCTCTTCTCTCAGATTCCACTACTGAAGGAGATAGCTGTCTGTCTGGACTTCTCCAATTTCAGGGGTGTTTATACCCCCTCTAACCCCTCAGAGGGAGTTCTCTCCGGAGGACAGCATGGTTCAATCCTCCACAGAAGGAACAGAGGATGGAGTTTCATGGAGGAGCGTTGCAGAGTGCCAGGGGAGGACTCTTGGAGACTCAATGGCCATCAACAAACAGGTAAAACATAATCTTAGGATTATTTGTGTCGATGGAGATTTGATTTTCTTTCACTCAACTTTCTGCGATGCAAATGACAAAGCGAAATTTGTGTCCATCATATCATTTTTCAGGGCAAAATATTGAATAAATATTTTGACAATGTATATTTTTATTAAAAAAGCAGCCGCTTATTTTGCTTGTGCCTTGGGCCAGCTCTGAATACTGGTTGTTCCAAAGACAAGTGAATCAGGTCAACATTTAAAATTGCTGCATACAGTTTAAAATATTATATTTTTCTTGCATGTTAGAAAACATGCAAGAAAACACAGCTGAGAGGACAAACAAAAGCAGACAGCATAACCAAAAATATCTTGTAATGTCTGCCTGAAGCTCCAGGAGAGACTTGACAAGCGACAACAAGAACTGGACTCCCTTCAGGAAAGAAACCTGCACCTCAAGCAACTGGCATGTCGAGCAAAACACCTCGCCTCAGTCCTTGAAGTGAGTAAAATTCAAGCTCAAAACCCATCTCTTTGGGTGGGTTTTTTTTACTGCAGGAAACTTTTCAGGGACCCAGGGTTGTTTTTAGGGATCATTTTCCTCCCCCAGCATTTCCACTGCAGGAACCAACAATGAATCAGATAAATGCAGGTAAAAATCTGTCCTAAACAACAATCCTAGTAAGGAGGAACGACCTTTTGGATTGACCCCGAAGAAGATATTCTTCATATTAGTTGAATAGTTACAGCATTTTGTCTCAGCCATGTTTATACAGAATGTAAAGTTTTACAGAAAAAAGAAAAACGCATATTTATGTAGTCGATGAGTATCAACTTCTGGTTATTTTGAATCTTTTAGAGACTCATGACAGTCAGAGATTCTCACGCTGAAGAACCGGAGGTACCAAGCTCTGCAAACACCTCTCTGAGTCCCCGCAAGAGGCAACGCCTGGATGAAGGCTATGATACAGAGTCCTCTGACTCGGTGGAGGACATGCTGAGGGACATCAGCACACGCTGCAACGCTGTGCTGCTCAGCAACGCCGCAGGATCGCCACAGGAGTCCGAGACGATACGCATGTATGGCGCATTCTCAAGTTTGCAGATGTGCACTGCTAAAAGCAGCAGCACTGTGAATGATGATGCGCCGGAGGCTGCAGAAGATGCCTCATCCTTCAGGACCTCCGTCAGAGAGCACGGCACCATTCGGACTCAGGTGTTTCCTCATGGGCATGCGTTTACATCAAGGACCCTGCAGGGGGGGTACCGTTTCCGGTGGGTCCCCAGCCACAGCTGAAGTGACAGACTGCCACAGGGGCTCTTGTGATGAAGGTGCCATAAATCTGAGAGAGAAGTGGGTGGGCAGCCGCTGTTAACGCTTAACTCCTAATCTATTGTGGTGTCTGTAAATGATTAAGTGATGTCTTCCTCAGGTAGCTTGTGAGCTAATCAGTCAAAAGTGGCGCTTTAAGGAAATAAGACTGCCCTCCCTGCTGTTTACATTCGGTTTTTGTTTACACGCCTCAAGATATGAGGAATTTTGAATTCTTCGTTTTTTTTTTTTTGTTGGAAAATATATATTTTACAAGCCTTGAAATAAACTTCTTTTTGGAGAAAAACTTGCATTTTTTCCCTTCACACTTGAGCACATACACACAACAGATGTTTAATGAGTTAGAAGAAACGTTTCATTTCAAAATCCTGTTGTTTCAGCAAAGATACAAATGTAACCTCTTGACCTGCCTTAATATGCAGAGTCTTCCTTCACTTTTGCCTGAATCTGACAGACAAAAGTGTCTGTGTGGCATGAGAAAAGGCCCTGGATCCTGGTTCTTCACAGCCATCTTCCTTGTCTATTGCCTTGAAATTTGAACAGGTTTTGTTTAAACAGTTTATCAATAAGGCTGTTACTTCAACTTGATAAATGTTGTATTGTGGGAGCAGAAGTCCCCAAACCTCTTCTATATTTAAACTTTCATAAAAAATAAATGACAATAAAAATGGAAAAACAACTAAAATAAAAAAATCAACATCCCAGTAAAGCTGTAAAGAGAACTTTGAGCAGTCCAGAATCTTTTTTTTCCCCCTGAGCCAAGGAAGATGCTCCAGACACTGTTTTTGGTTCGGTGCAAGGTAAATAACAGATGCACAGGCATGTATGGTGTGTCTTTCTACCACACCTTTTCCTTCCACTCAACTTTCTCTAACAATAAGCTTGGACGGAGCACATCGAACAGCCATTGCTTGTTTAGCTTAATTCCCAGTAGAGGTTATTGAACAAATGTCAAGTCTAAATTTATGTTTGGGGTTTCATAAGCAATTATAAAAAAATAACTATGGAGACGTTTCAAATGTATCACTAGTGTGAATCGATATAACATGAGTTTTGCTGTTGTTTCTGATTACGTGACTAAATTAACCTTCAGTGATATTCTAAAGAGAGAATGTGTTGACCAGTCATGAAGCTCGTTGTGAAACGAATGACTGCCACAGAGTAAAGAAGCAGACAGAGAGCAAGCGTTGTTTTGGCCGATTGGGGAAAATTTGACAGGTTAAGTGGCCGCCAAACTGAAGAAGAAAAAATAAAGTCACAGAGACATAGTGGGTTTCTAAGGTGAATAAAGGAAGGAGGACACAGACGAAAGTCTCGGGAAAGAGGATGAAAGAGGCGGGGGGGGGGGGGGGGGGGGGGGGGTGTTCCTTTGGTGTCAAGAGCCTGGAACCCAAACTCAGGGTCAAAATGAAAGAATATCTTTTTAAAGTGTTAGGGAAGGACGCCTACCAAAAGAAAAGTAATACAAAATTAATAATAACAGAAAAACATAACAGAATAGCGACTTCAACCAAGTATACCCAGCTAGCATTGAATGTTTGGAGCACGTCCGCTAAACGTTGTCTTGAACGTCCGGTGATACGTTTGATCGACGTCCAAATGAAACTCCCTCCCGGGACGTTCACCGGACGCAAAATCGACCACCATTAGACTTTCATTTGAATGTCCGCTGATTACTTTCAGCAGACTTTCGCATTTTATTCATAAATCAAAAGCAATATAATGGTTATGCCAGGTCCGTGGAAAAACATAGCAGCAATTTTTTTGGAATGCAAGGTTTTCATGAGGAACAGTTTCTTCCATCACCATGGGATATTAATCCAATGTTTTAACAAATTGTGGAAAAGGAAAGCTGGCCCCACACTTACTGTTTTCACATGGAACTGTTGTCTTCTGTTTCCAAGACATATTAATCTAATGAAATAAATTGTAAAATCAATGAAAAACACTTGGCAAAGAATTTATTCATTTTATAGTATTAACATTAAAGACTACCCACAACAAAATATGATAATCACATTTATTTATACATATGTACCAAAAAGACATGGAACCTTCTTAGAACAAAGTAAAACAGCACATTTTAATTCAATTTGTTTTTAGAAAAGACATTCACAATAATAACAAATCAAGGCAAACTCAGCAAAGTAACCCGGTGCTTAAAAATATAATTATAAAAGAAATATTTACACCAGAACTTATTTCATGTACAAAATAAGTTAGAGAATAAATGTTGGCTTTTATTAAAGTGTCAGGCTTCCGAATCAAAAAGCAAAGGTGTGTTGAACTGGAAGCTCCAGAAGCAGAACAACCTAATGCAATAACCACCACCAAAGAAAAACCACCAAAGAAAAAGTGAAATTCTAAATATATTAGATGAAAACATTTAAATGAATACTAACACTGAGGAAAAGGTGGAGGAACCGCCACACATCCAGCTCATCCTGCCTCCCCTCCCGCGCACCGGTGTTTAAAGGCCCCATATGGAGGAAGCAGGTGGCGAGAACGTGCGCGCCACCTGCCGCTCGCGCCGCTCAGCCCGGTTAGCGCCAAAACAGCAGCGCGTTACCAAGCGGCGTGAAGCGCGCGACTGCACAACAGGTATGTTTTCTAATAGCAGCGAGATTTATTTCAGTCAGATTTAGTTTTCTGACAGGAATATTAATTGTTTACATCCTAATGCAAAACGAAAAATTAGTAACTGCAGTTGGTTAGTTTGTCAAAATATTTATTTTTTGGTAATTCTTACAAAAAGTAAAAAAAAAAAAAGAAAAACTTCAGATGTGTTTTATGTAAATAAAGCTATTTTATTTAGCCATTTAAGGATGACTAAGGGTGTTGCTTTTGAAAGAGATTGCTTCCTCTATATTTCTTGTCTTATACCAGTCTTCTTAAAATAATAATAATCTAAAAATATGTGTGGTTTTTCTGTCTTTATACACAAAATGAGCATTTTGACGCAGACATATTAAATCTACACGTGAAAAAACACTACGCTAACAGATACAACTGGACTTAACGACTCTGTTCGCACTGACTTGTTCAGTGTATGTTTGTTTGTAAGAAAAAAAAAATATTAAATTAGAAAACAATAAAATGATTCCAATCTCCTTCTTGGTAACTGATATGAAAATAAGAGCAAATCCAGCTTCTGGTGTGTAATTAATTTCCAGGTTTAGATTCTTCATGTTGGGCCAACAGCACGATGCCGCCTCCTCTTTTACAGCTTTACCGCGTTGCTGTTTTTCTTTACTTTGTCTACTTAATTGTTGCACTGGAAACAAGGACGCAAATGGCATCACCAGACAAGCCACTTAAAATGGGGGGAGGATTAGGCCGCCAATGGCAGAGCAGAAGACGCAGCTTCCCGCTCTGCTGTCCGCCCTGCAGGAGTATTTAGGAGGGGAGTTGGAGCAGGAGGGACCGCAGGGTCACCGAGACCAGGTATGACCCGGGTCTCAGCGGGGTGAAGGGGCTAAAAGTGATTTCTGGAAGAGGGGGGGATTCACATAGGGACATTCAAATAAGTGGGTAAGTAGATCAAAAACATGAAATTAAAATATGTGATGTTGTAGCCTGTCTGTGTATTCCTTTAATCTGTTGCTGCTGCTCCTAAGCAACACATGCAAATTTTCAACAAATCACAGCCCCCCTACCTGGTGCTTTAGCATTAGACTTTTTTCAATTATTTTCTTATTAGCTTTCCGTCTTGTTAGACTTTCTTACTGATCAACTTTGCAGAAACTCGTTTTGTTTTGAATTATGAGCTCAATTGTTTAATTTCTCCTCTTTGTTAGGAGAATGTTTTAATCAGGATAAGAAGACCTTCTCCCTTCAAGGCAAGATGAAAAGTGGACATGTCTATATCAGAATCTCCCTGATTTCTCGATTACAGATCTGAGGTGGAGGTGCCAGTGTGGCAGCAGATGTGGTTGCGTGCAGCTGCACCTCCGTCCCCACTGATGCTGTCAGGGTCACCTTTAGGAAGACCTGCTGCTGGAGCTGGACTGCAAAATGTCTCAAATTGTGTTTGGTGCAGAAGACCTTTCAGTTGTGACTGGTATGGAGGCAGTGTAATGTTAGCTGACGAGTTCTCTTTCAGCTCACAGTGCTCTGCTACCATAACGGTTATATTTACGTTCAACTTGCAAATGTTGGAGGACTTTTTATATAAATATCTTTAGGTAAAGGACCTCTGGTGCTTTCGGCTGGTTTGTAGGCAGTGTCTTGTTAGCTGGTTGGCTCGTCAGGTGCCAGCTTACCTGCTGCTGCCCTCAAACTGTCTGAGAAATCCACAGCAGCTTGACCTTGTGCAAAGCTCAGTGCATTTACATTCCAATGTAAAAAAGAACACCGCCATGAATATGAAGGTTCATCCTCTTTCGGCTATTGGCTGCTAGGTGCTAAGAATTATGATATACTCTAAGTATATATACCTATATACCTATGCTGAAATGTACAAAACCACACAGCACTCATTTTTAATAAACATAGGGCTGAAGTACAAGTTGTGTGTAGAAAAACTAAGTTGTTGATTCCACTGCATTTGGAAAGTCAGATGCTCAAAAAAGTAGCTTCATCTCACTCTAGATGCTAAAGGTCATTGCAAGACAGTTTGAAAAAGGCGGATCAAGCCTGGCTTGTTTGCCTGTATATAATGAAAACGGTACCAAGACTTAATGTAGCATCTGAACCATAAGACTTATGGAAAAAAATGAGAGATGTTTGCCTGTATTGCACAGCATCACCTTTAGAGAAAACATCAATTCAGCCACACACTTATCTGTGCACGGTGGGGCTTTTTTTGCAGAGATCATTAAGCATGAGAACATGCAAACTCCATGTAGAAAAGCCCTAGGTGAGGGTTTGAACAGTCGTTGGAGACGCAACATTTACCACGGTCACATGGGCATCTCCATGCAGCCCATTGGAGAAAACAACTGATGCTCTTGAGGTGCATTATTTTATTGTTGGAAGGATGAAATACAGTTAAGAGGCTCAAATCAGACACTGAAAGGTGAAAAGGCAGGCTTCATCTTAAAAACAAGATTGTAAACTTTAGAAAATTACTTTAAGAAGTACACCATAGAGATTTTTTTAAACCCCAACACTGGATTAGTTACTGTCCGATAGAATGGCCAACACTTAAATAAAACCATACCAACACTTCTTTCTGGAGCAACAGATCTCTCTTGCATGCCCTCTGCTGACACTTCAGTCATTTCAGGCTTAAACCAGCACGGCTCCATCTGACATAAAGTGGCAAAATGTCCCATATCTACCAAGCATTTGCCATCATAGCTCCCCGCGTTTCCTTATGATGATTTCTCGCACCAGTGCTGTGACCTCTTTTCGGACGCTCTCCATGGATTCGTCCGTTCTCCAGAACCGGATCACTTTTCCTTCCTGATTCACGAGAAACTTCCAAAAATTCCACTTTGGTATTTTCTGCACAGAATCTAAAAAAAAAAAAGTACAGTTTGAGTGGATTTCTTTTTATCTTCTAATGACATCCCTAGACAGCAATATAACAACTATATTTAATTTCTCAGCAATGTAACTATGCACAAATAAGAGCATTTCCATATTTTTAAGTAGCTTTTTTTATCTCTTTAAAAGTATGTTGAGCTTTTCTGATAAAATAATACACACACATTTACTGAGAACCTTTGAACACTCATCATTGATGTGAATGTCATTCATTTAATATGGGATCATCATGATTTCATCCACTGTGTGCAATATGCCATTCAATTACCACTGGCAGCAACAAAGATCATGATGATGATGCTTTCAATGCTGTGTTTAACAGTTTGTAAAGTGCTAACTAGGAATGAAAGCCTAATCTAAGCTTCTCCAAACACCGACGTTTGTTATTGTTTGAACATAGCTGGTTCTCCTACCACCAGAAATCTTTTCTGTGAAAAACACATGAATAGCTAGTTGAAACGGAGCTTTATTTCTTACTGACCTTCTTCTTTTTGGTGTTCTAACAAGACAATAATCTCAAACAACAATCAAAACTAATTCTACAGGTTTATATAGCCTTCTTTGGATTGTCTTCCTATAAATATTCACTTTTATTTCAACCCTAAAACGTGTGTACTTCACTGAAGAGCCTGGGTCTCTACCAACAAACAAGCCCAATAGTGGTAAAACATCCAGTCAGAATTTTTGCTTTAAAGTTGACATTTATCTAAATATTAGTGTTGTTGTCTTTCTAAATCCTTTTTATGTTTTAAAAGTTACCCATCATAAGAAAAAGTGAACCAGCCAGTGTTTTCTGGGTAAAACTCGATCAAGAACCTTCAGAACTCTCATTATTTAAACATCTGCCTCAATGCATGCATTGATTTGATCCTAAGTGGGCTAAACGAAAAAATCCACACTAAATTCAAGCGTAAAATTAATTATATAACCATTACATCTTGGAAAAAAAAAAAAACAGACAAGTAATCGATTAAAGTCAGCAACTGCTGTCTGAAATTGTAACTAAGCAACAGGACATCACGTTTTCCTGCCGACCTGTGAGGAACCTGAATGCAGGCTCAGCCTCCGTGCCCAGGATTTTGATCTTGCTGAAGAAGGGGAACGTCACGCCGTAGGTGGACTTGGCGAAGGCCTCGATGTCGCGGCCGAACCCGGGCTCCGTGTCCCCGAACTGGCCGCAGGGGAAGGCCAGGACGTTGAAGTGCGACGTGCCCAGCTCCCGGTGCAGCTCCTGCAGAGACGCGTAGCTCGCCTCCGTGTGCTGGCAGCGACTCGCCACGTTTACAACCAGCGACGCCTGAACGGGACAAAAAGCCATAGAATAAAACTCTGCACAGAGCGTTAAGGACGAGAGAGTAGGAAATAAAGTAGAAAAAAAAAAAACGTAATCTCCGTTTCCGAATGAAGATTTGCAGAGATTTCTCGCCAAACTTAAGACGCCTGGTGATGATGTGGACGTACTTTTCCTCGGTACTTCTCCAGGGAGACCGTCCTCCCCTTGGCGTCTTTCACCTCAAACGAATAAAAGTCCTTCTGTTTTCTGGGCTTCACCAGGTGCGTCTGCAGGAGGAACAAACATCCCACACCGACCGTCATGCTCACCAGGACCCTGAGCCTTTTTATCCTGGCTTTGGAGGACTTGGTGGGATAACCTCCGAGAGCCTCCATCTTGGAGGGCGGAGGGGGGGGGGGGGGGGGAGTTAGGAATCCTGCAGAAAAGTCTGGGCGGACTCGAGGATGAAAGTGTAGTGAAGGGGGGAAAAAAATCCCTACAAACAGGAAACTCGTTGCCTTAGAAAAAAAAATCCCAAAGGTTTCTAAAAGCTGTGCTAAATTCAAAAGTCACCGTTTTTTAAACATTTCATACTATGTTCTAACAGGTGAAAAGTTATGAAGAAATGTCTAATAAAATTTCTTTGGAGACTTTTTAAACTCGCAGAGACACGAACATTTTATTGTGAAATTTCCAAGAGGAAACAACTCTCAAAGTGTATTCGAGGCCTCGCTGTCAGCTCTGGAGTGATGATTACTTTTGCCAAAGTATAAAATTTATGAAATGTACAGTGTTTTTTTATTTTATTTTTCTTCACAGGGACACAACGTAGCCGACGAAGTCTCATACAAAACGCTTCAAGAGGCGGAGCTTCCATGGGAGCAGCAGAGGAGGTTCAGCTGCCAGTACACCGCTGCCCTCTGGGGGGCGCTGTGACTCTCTCTCTCTTTGAATTTTACACCTTCTGTCCGAGGCTGAAGCTCGAAGTTTCACAGGGAAAACACATGCAAGAACACAATGTCCTGCAATAACACATGCAACACCTCCTGATAAAGACATAATCTTAAAAGTGATCAGGAAACTAAGATGTCACCAAAATTAGGATTAAAATTCCTGTTTGTGAAAATAGCATAGCAAAAAAACAACAAAAATAAACATTTATTATTCTCACTTGCCCATAAGCTTGCAAACTGTTCTTATTCATTGGGTTGTGAGGTATATTTAATTATTTCACTGACATTAAAGACATTTACTTAATATTATTCCAGTATACTATGGAAACGCAAAGTAATAAAAAACATCAACATGAATGTGCACTGTAGAGAAAATAAGGGTTGCATTGCACTGTGCAATGAAAATAAAATAAATGTTTCATTGCATTGCGCATCTTGCAAAGCTCTCTTTTTACCCGCATTGAGGGTACCACCGAACATGTGAGACTCACACCACTGCACACCCCTGTTGCAATCACACATTTGCACAGCTGTTAAAAACCTCATCTTGACATATGGTTTGAGTGTAGTTTCACTTCAGTTCATTTTGGTTTATAGGAATATGAAGAGTTTCCCATATCTTACAAGCCCATAAAGTTGGTAAATTGCTGTAATGATTAAGATTTTCTGTGGCATTTGAAGCTGAGTCATCTCTGGTGGGCAACTGCAGAAGACATTTGTGACTTTAAACTCACCACAACAACAACGCCCTGTGACATCCAGGAGATGGACGTAAACAGAAACGCCAACAAATAAGGTTGGTAATAAAGATGTGCAAATATGGCTTTTTCAGAGGTCTTTGACTCTCGCATTGAGTAGAAAAAAAGAAAAGTGGTGTAGAAGTTTAAATCTTTCAAGGTGGAAAATGTTCAAGAATTTATTTTAATGTTGTCAGTACCTTGTACTTTCACTGTCAGGAAAAAAAAATTACTGGCCCATGGTACCTATAATAAAGTATTCACATCCTTGGATGATTTTACAAATCAATCACGATCAACGTAATTAGTTTCTTTTGACAAAGAAATTTACAAATAAAACCCCTTCATATCAAAGTGAAAATGGATGTCTACAAAATAACGGCGAATAAATGCAAAATGTGTCACAGAGATTAATTGACTGCATAAATATTCTCCTGCTGCAAGTCAGTACTTAGTATGTGCATGTTTGGTCGTAATAACAGAACAGACTCTGTGGATAGTTATAAATTTTTACTTCATTATTTCTATACAAACTGTTCAAGCTCTGAAAGGTTGCACGAGGATTGACTGTGTACAGTCATTTTCAAATCCAGCTACAAACTCTCTATGGCATTGAGGTGTGGGATTTGACTGGGTCATCGTCTTTAGCTGGATTCTTCTCGCTTTAAAATACATGTTCCCAGAAGCTGTAGTTCTCTTGGTGCATTCATTTTGCCTGCTGCCTTGACCAGCTTTCAGGGCCTGTTGCAATGAAGCATTCCCCCAGCATAACTCTGCCACCACCTTGCTTCACTGGAAGGATGGTGTCCAACAAAAATAGTGCCTTGCCTGATGGGCAGAAAGTTACATTTTGGGCCAAGCATAACTTTCTCCAACATGCCTTTGACTTTCTCATTGCCACCTTCTATAAAAGCTTTGAGTGGCAACAGCTGTACGCAGAGTCTCACCGATCTCAGCTGCAGGAGTGTGCAACTGCATCATCACTGATGGCTTCTGTCACAAGTCCCCTTGCACAGCCACTCACGATGTGAGAAAAGTCTGATGACATTTACACACATACATATTCTGCTGAATTTTGCACTATGTAGCTTTTATAAAAATATTTTAATGTGTATAATATTGTAAAGATTCTAATAAATTGTTATATCCCCAAATTGCTACCTTTAAACCTATGATACATATGTAAACTCCTTGGTAGAATTGCATTTGTACACTTTTTATTCAGACTTGGCCAGGTCTGCTTTATTTAGCACCTCTGTGCTGCTCGATACCTAAAGTCATCTCGTCTAGTCAAGTTATGAAATATACAAACTCTTGCAGATTTTTTACTTAAACAACAGAAACTGCTGGGGCTTGTGTTTGTCTTTAGATCAACTATTTAAGTAGTTCCTAATCTCAAACGTTACATGAAAGTCTTCTACAAGTCTTATAAAGAACATTTGCACAAATCACAGCACATTTGAATAACATTTTGATAAGAAAAACACTGGTCTGCATGCATCATACAATACTTTAAGTTATAGTAAATCAAATCATGTGTGTATGTATTGTTTTGTTGTTGCAGATATTAGTGAGAAAACATGTGAGTTGAAGAATTGTACCAATATGAGTTTGCAGGGAAAAACACAAACCCTGCTGAATGACTACTGTAAGAAAGAATACTTTTTACAGAAGTTAAAAAAGATTGAACTTTTCCATTGATCAACATTAAATAAAAGTTTAGTTTTTTTCTATTTTTCATTTGTGCTAAGTCACATGCAGATAATTTGAAGCCAAGGCAAAAGATACTCAGCTGTGCAAGACATTTTCTGCTTTGAGTCATACCTTTCTGTTAAGGAAGTGAGGTTAGAAGTATAACCACCCTTCTTGTCTACAGATCAGTAGTCTTTAGTTAAAGACAGAAATCTCCTTTTATAAAGATGGTCAACTGCGAATTATGATCAGTATGGTCAATGTCTCACAGCTCAAGCACAAAAGAAAACTTACTTGGAGTTGTTTGTAACTGTAAATCAATATAGGTAATTTGTTAATGCACAGCAAGACAGATTGTCCATAAAGGTCTTAGTTAGATGCGCAGCACCTTGTGTGCATGAAACTGAAAGTTGCGCATACTAATCATAAAACGTAAAGGTATGTGAAATTTGTAAGGTTGGAATTCTCGAGGTCCATGACATACAAGTAAAAACAGGAATTAAATGTACTTAATGTTGCAAGAATAAACAGTTTATTTGGACATTCTTGGTATCAGTGGTGCAAAAAGTGGGTATGCAGAGTATGCAACGCATAGGGGCGCAGCTCCAGAGGGGGCGCAAAAACACCGTCTGGAGGGGGGCGACGCGCCTATGATGTCCTATGATGTACGCTCCTTCACCTCGCGCACATAACGAAGTAAAGGTAGCGAGTTTTACCCCTCACGTAAAGTCGCATCGCGGAGGGGGGTGGGGGGGGGAGAGAGAAGATCATTGCAACTTCACCCTGATGTTCCCGGGGGGGCGCTGATTTATGTTTTCGCATCCACCTGAAAAATGTGTAGTTGCGCCACTGCTTGGTATGATATTATAACAGTAGCAGAGTGTCTTTGTAAAGTGTCAGTATCTGAACATGCTCAATTTTAACTTGCCTCAAAACATATTTTCAGCATATGCAAATGATTGCTAGTGTTGGTTTCTAACCACAGTCTGACAGGTTTTTATGGTGGCTTTGTTCAAAGTGGTTCTCATGTCAAAGTTTAAAAGCTTTAAAAATATGCATCGTCGTATTTTAGATCTTAAACATTTAAAATTGTTAGAATTATGGTCACTCTTACCTTTGGTCATAACTTGATAAGTAAATTAAAAATGCACCTATTTGAAACAAGTAGTGCTTTTTAACCAGACTAACATGTTAACTATAGCTGTTGTTTATGAGCATAAAGTTTATCATAAAAGAAAATACTTTCTTTCACCAACAATCAGCTGCAGCAGCATTAGATTTGTTTCTTTATTTGAGCAGAAGAAAGAGAAAACATTTGGCTGCAGATGCCATCCCAGTATTTCATCCTTCCCCTTCTTCCACTTTATATGCAACTTTAGCTTAGAAATACTTCTAGGGCCGAATGATGTGAAAAAAAGGTTTCACTCTGACTTATCGTTTGAGTTTTGTGAAAGAGGATGTCCTCAAAATATCCTTTTTACAGCTACATTGCTGTAGTGGAATTAAACCCTCATGAGTAAAACATAGAGAAAAGTTAAACTTCCACAATCATTCTCTTATTGTCTATAATATTACTTTTTCTGGTGACACCATTCTTTAGCAAAACTAAACAGTTCACTAGTTAATGGATAAACAGAAATTACTACATGTATTTTTATGTTGCACATTTTGTCACAAGTTGTCTTTATCCACTTTGGTAAAATATAGGTAGAATTTGTCAAGCTCCTGATCTTGGAAATCATTCCTCCTCGTAGCTGGATAAATCCCCATAGAGGTATCTACTCTTTACACATAAATTAAAAAATATAAGCCTGGACATCATACTTAAAAAGGAACAGTTGCAAAGATTTTACGTTGCTCTATTTAAAAAGTTAATTCAAAAATAGCTTGAAGCAGTTTCACAGGCTTGAAGCAATGATGAGGCATTCAGAACATTTATTTATATTTAAAGCATAAATCTATGTAATTGAAAAACGTCCATTAATGTTGTTCATCATCATCATCGATATAGTGATATGCTGTTTAAAACCGTAAAAACATAAAGGACTTTAAAGTGAACTGTAAAATATACTGCCAGTCAGTGGAGGTAAGCCAGAACAGGGGTAATCTGCTCTCTTTTACATGCTCCATTAAAAGACATAAAGCAGCATTGTTGTAGTTATAAGTTGCCCTTTTTGTGCAGTAACATTCTTTGTTTTGTATGTTGGTTATACAGAAAAGGGAAACTGACTTCTGGTATTCTGTAAAATAAAAAAAAACTAAGCCAGTTTGACAGTTTTTGATGAGCCGAGTTCATTAGCCTCTGTTAGTCCAACTCTTCTTCAGTCTTTGACCTTTTGGACACCTAGCTTCTCAACTGTAGTTGTGATATAATTGCTGTTGCACCGGGTTCTGCCGTTTATCTTTGGATATCTCTGGAACACTTTCAACCGAGTCCAGATTAAAGTCAACCTGTCTGAGCTGGAGTTGGGATGGTAGACGTCTCTGCACAGGGAACAGATGATGAGAGACACAGGTAAGCTAAAAGCTATGAAACCATTTCACAAAAATGGTGGTGGTCTCTATGAGGGGAAATTTGAAGACTTGTACTAGAGTGACAGTTTGTGGTGTCTCACTGTTTCTGTTTTATGTTTAGTTGTGGGTTGTTGACCACAAGTAGAGCATGTGGCGTGTTCAGTCACACTCGTCTCTGTCAGTGCTTTCCTGGGAACAGCAGTTACTCAGCAGGTACTGGATGGTCAGCTCTCATCAACAGAAAATGAGTTATTTAAAAAAGATGAACAGCTAAGAATCTGGGGCGCACAATCTGGAACTTGTTTGACTTCCTTCAACGCAAATTTACAGGTGGTGATGCCTTAAAATCCATTAGACTGTATTATATTTATTAAGATTTACTGTGAATAACGCTTCATGATTTATTCCCAATAACTCCGTCTACAGATCTGTTGTCTCAGATGTCCTGGAAAGACGTTTGGTCATCAGACTTCCTCATGAATTTATCACCTGTTGGAGATGGGGGCCCCCTCCCTCAGACGAATCCACCAACTCGCATGTCAGAAGATTAGTGAAACAAATTAAACGTTCCACTTTTGAAGCGGTCACAAATTTCTGTTTAACACATTTTCACCACCCTGATAGGAATGCGTGTATTACATCATCGTAGTGCTGAGTAATATAGCACATCTGTCATCTCCCACTGAAATAGTTCATTTTTGAGACGGTTTTCACTGACTCATTATCGACGGGGGTCTTCAGTGAAAACAAAACTATTAGTGATCATAGCAGTCATATGGGACGTCTCAGTTTCCTGGCTCATGCAGTGGAAACATGGGGCTGAGGTGGGATGCCCTCTGAGAACATCCTTTTTGAAGCCTGACAGTGGAGAGAAGCTGTTGATCAAACTTTGGGGATCTAATGGTGTCATAATGTGAATGGTATGATGAAGACTGATGAAGAAAAACTGTTTTCAAAGAAGAGCATTTAGTGATGCACTAAGGCATCAGAAACTTGTCGTGGTTTTGTGGTTGATCTTTTGAGAACAGCATGTTACACAATAAGTACGGAAACCCTGAAGAGCCAAAAATGATATAATTAAGTTCCTTTCTAACGGTCTTGATGCATTTTATGTGCATTCTGAAATTTCTGGCCAAATCCCTTATCTTCTGTGTAGTGTAGGTAGACTTGAATGTTTTGAAGTTTTTACATTGTTTACCTTGATCTAACTTGTTATCATCAACACAGCATTTCAACAGAGACATGCAAACGTTTGAAGGTCATAGTATATGAATTATCAATATTATATGTTGGATATTACATCTAGCCGAAGTCTGCATTTGGCCATAAATCCTGTCAATGCTAGCAAATCTCAGCTGGAGCCAACCAGAGCTTCCACCTCTGGGATCTGTACTTAAATATGAAAGAAAGAATTAACAAATTAAGAAGAAGCCGACAGTACAGGTACTGCAAGGAGAAGAGACAGAAGACAGACCTGACGGTTGAGCAGTGATTATTATACCAGACAAAATTTCTGTCATTGTTGGTGAAGAAGATAGTCAAGGAGACGAGTGTGAGGTGATATTTGTCTTAAAAAGCATCAGAAATGAAAGAAAAACTTCCAAGAGTTGGAAAACTTGTGATATGTAATTTGAGAGCGCGTGCTGTAACAAAAATACAAAATCGTTGTTGGGTGAACATCTCAGTAAAGGAATTTATGTCAAAAAATAATAGATGCAAAGCTTTATAAGTGAATACCCTCAGCTGAAATTCTTTTTACATCTACTTCTAATTAAGTAGGTTCCTCCTTCATGGACTGTTCTGCATAACATAGACTTTACATCCAATAATACATTTAGGCACAAAAACAATATTATATTGTAGTATAGCAAAGAAACATCCCTGACTGGTGTCCTTTTAAGGGTGTCATAAATGCAGAATGAAAAACATTTTTGGATTATCATGATTTTTAAATTTGTTTTTACTCTAGCGGTCTTTACTGGACAGTGAATCAACAGGAAAGTGGGTTCTGAAAAGGCAAGAAGACACGTGTCAAAGGTCAACAGCTTCATAAACACTTGTATTTGTATTTCTAACAATAAAATTAGATCTGGAAAAGAATCTGCTGTTACCACACATAACCATGTAACTATTTTCCCTGCTGCTGTCATTCAATAAATTCGGTTATTCGAAAGTTAATTTGTTTTAGTAACTCAGTTCACTAATTGCATTGCGCTCTGTGGCTTTTTTTAAAATTGAGTTGTTTCCTCTCGTTGACTTTCAGAAAGTGGAGTGAAGATCCTTGCAAATGATGCAACAACCCTGGTGTCTTTGAGACTTTGCCAACTAAAACAATCTGTAATAAATATAGCACAGTAATGTTTACCTCATATGGTGCAAAACTAACACCAGATGTGCTTGTTACTGCATGTAGCATGCCTCATCATAGCTGAACCAAGTTTCGGTCAACTTGCAGAACACGTTTTTTCTTTTTCCATTTCATTTTTTCTTCCTGCAAGAAACTTTCAAGCTTTTTGATGTGCAATGTTAGCGCAGGCAGATTAGGATTTCACATTCACATAGAGCACTCAGATTAACCTTTGTTCTCACTGCCGGTTCCCAAAATAGACTGCTGGGTGGAGCTACCTGAAAGTATTTTTAGCAGCTCCCTTAAAAGCACACCTCCATCTCCCTGCTGTTCATTCACACCAGCGTGTTCAGACTCAGATTCAGGCAGCTTTCCTTGCTAACAACCTTCTGAGGAGAATCTATTGTTTTCAGGTTAATAATCACCCAAAAATTTCCACTTGCCCCATTAAATAACTCCTATCAAAGTCTTCTCAAAGTTTTCTGTAGACAACACTGTGATCAGGGAGTAAAAATCAGGTTAGTGGGACTAGTTTGGGAAATAGGAAACAAAAGAGTCTGAATTGAGGTCATAAACAAAGCAATTGAAAAAAATCCTCCTGGAAGCAGTGATATGTTAACCATGGACACTCCCTCTTGTCATAGTTCTTGCGTAATCCATCCAGCATAACCTGCTTTTATAAAATTCCCAAAGAGGTGAGAGTTTGAGGCAGATGAGGAGGAAAAAGCAAGAGCAGAACTGATAGTGTATGTGGATTACTAGACAACACGGGTGGAGCTGTTGGGATTAGGAGGCAAGTGGCGCATATCACCTTGTGGGAAAGGACACAGATACACCTGTATGTTTCCCAATGAGATGCAGATACTGCAACAGCTGGCTGTTCTGGGTAACAACAACTTTCTTTACTTTGTTCAGAAATGTAATGTAATCCACCTGACAAACTATTTACTATTGTATTTACCAGGTGTAATTGGAAACTTTTTTAATGTATGTTATGCAGTGAGATTACCATTAAAGTTGTGCCATATCCTTTAACTGATATAACAAAATGTGTTGCTTTTTGCATTGCAATTTCAGTGAATAAAAGAAAATAGAATAGAAACAGCCATTGCTGTCCCAAAAAAGGGAAATTCAGGAGCAACAACAGTGACACACATGAAGGTAACAATAATAATAATGATGACATACTATAAAAGACTAAAATAGAAAATACTGTGCAGTTGTTAGAAACAGGCATATAGGGCTACTCATGACCCAAGAAAAGTGCAACTGAGTCAGAACATGTTGTCAAAAAGGAATATTGAAAAATACAGACCATTTCTAATGCAGTATGTCAGTGCAGAAAATAACACTTAGGCACTAAGGCAACTCTTGCCATCCATGAATACATTATACATAGACTGTTTAGCATAACTGTCTATAACTCTTCAGTTGCACATATGCATCATCTGTTAAAGCAGCAACATAGAATGTAACTCAAGCATAAAGAAAAACTTGCATAATTATCGTGGTTGGTGGTTTGTGATTAACCCAAATGCAGAAGCAGAGCTGTTGAGCAGATGATGATAAAACATAAGGGAAAAAAATGAAATGAAAAAACTTTAAAAAAAATATAAGAGCAAAAGACAAAATAATAACTCCAAACAACATCCAGAAAGAGACACAAGAACAGTACTGAGATTTAACAGAAGAAATCAGCAAGGAATGTCTGAGAAAGAGGTGCTTACGTACTGGGAGGTTGAATGCCGAGATAAAAATGAAACTGAGCTGATTAGCTAGTTATTGCAGCTTTGAGGGCAGGAAGCAGAAGGCAGACTGAGGAGAGCGGAGAGAGAGAGAGGCACAGGGGACATAGAGAGCACAGAGGACTAGGAAATAAATCTAACACTACAGAATAACTAGACCTAAGAAACAATATATTACTAGAGAAACAATGAATAACTAGACACAAGAAACATAAGAAATGACCAAAGTAAAACAAAAGGTTTGGCTGATCTAATCAAGAAAACTGAACTAAGAAACACAGAAATTAACAAAAACCAACTCAAACAACCCAACTCTTCACATTTTTTGGGTTCAAAATATTTTGGTGCAACTACATAGCTGACCTGAGAGCCTTTCTTGTAATTTTGACTTTCTTTTTGTGGCTGTTTGTGGTTTTTCTTTGTTCAAATCCATTCCCTTTTGCTTGATTAGAGATCACTGTTTAACATAATGGAATTTAATGTGATATGGTACAAATCAGAATGCAGTTTTTTCTGCTTTATCTTTTATTTTAGTGGTATACCGCAGTCTAGCAACAGGCCAAATTTCCTCACGTTACTTCTTCATCCAAGAACTCATGCCCTGGGTCAAAGGTCGTGAGTACTGCCAGAGCCACTTTGTGGACCTTGCTGTTTTGAACACAGAGGAGGAATACTCTGCTCTCCTCAGTGCCATCCCCACAAACAATGCCAGCTTTTGGCTTGGTCTCCATAAGCAGAGCAGTGGCTGGAAGTGGACCAATGGGGAACAGCTGAGACTCACTCACTGGTACAACTACAACCATGAGGGCCACTGTGTGAGCTTGGAGGCCATGTTTGAAGAAAAGGACAAGCTACTGGCTCGTTATTGTGATGAGGAGCACAGGGTTGTTTGTCAGGGTAAGAAATGTTATTTTGAAGTTTTTTCTTGCACAAAAGAATGCTAAATATCATTGCATTATTCCATTGCAATAGTGATATTGTTTTTTTGCCTAAAAAATATTTCAAAGATACATTTTTATCCAGTTAATGTGTTAGATCCGTTTTTCTAACACTTTATTTGAAGGAATGTTTATTAGACTGACATGAGACATAAACATAACTGATCACCTGGTATTAGTTGAGTGGTGAGGTAGACGCAGTAGACCCAGTTATGTAGAATTAAATTATTTATTAATAAAGAGGACAAAAATCCAGGCAGCACAGGAGAGCTCAGGCAAGGAACTATGAATCTGGTAGCACTGGTAAACAGTATTCACAAATGGGAAAGATGGTGACAGAATAGACAGCTGACAATATGACAAGAGGAGGGACAAGGAACACAGGTGGGTTTAAATACACAGGAAGACAATCAGGGGAAACAAGGAACAGGTGTACTCAATCGAGTGGACACTGGACAACACAGACTCAACAGAACACAGAAACCTAAATAAACACAGAAAAACAAAATCCCTACAATGACCATGAAATTCTTCAAAAATGTTCAAGACTGTTATGAAGTTTCATTCTTAAAATAATGACACATTTCATGTAAAGTTGACACTTAATTGACTTCTAATTCAAGTTTTAATGGGACTTTACATTAAAAGTGTCATTATTTACAAAGTGACACTTCAGGCCAACAGTCGTAATCATTTATGAAGAATCATTCATGTTCATGACATGTGCTATTCCATGTTTATGACAGTCTAGTGTCAGTCACCCCTTAAAATAAAGTGTTACCTAATATTTATATATATATATTAAATATTATTTTTCTCATAATTTAACTAATTTCCCGTTAATTAAATCTTGATCTAAATCTTCCAGGACCAGTCTCCCCTCAGTCAGTGTCTGTGGACTTTGTGAACATTGATCACATGAATCTAAGCTGGAACATCTCTGCACTTATGCAGACAACTTCCCACTATTACAATGTGACAATATGCAGCTTCATTTGTGAGACGCTGTCCTTCTCCTACATCAATGGCTCCTCCCTTATGAGCATCAGCATCTCCAACCTAAGTGCAGCCACAGAGTACTTCATATACGTTTCTGCTTTTGTTATTCATCTTGACCATGGGACCAACAGGAAATGGATTCTTCAAGATAATCCTACAACGTTAAAAGCTAAAACAGGTGGGAGGAATTTTAAGGGAAATAATACAAAAATGATGTTGGAGGTCAATATGCAAATCTGCAGCACAGACAATTAAGAGCATAGTGCCTTGCAAAGTATTCATACCCCTAGAACATTTTGCCACATTACAATCAAACATTTCAGTGCAAAAAAAAATTTAAAAAAATTCATCCAGGTAATTTAAGGTAAATATTTGGGTATATCCCGTTTTCTGTCATTGTTTGTGTTCTATAGCTGTATATTAATTTCAAAATCTTGTTCTTGCTTTGAAAGATGGGCTTAGTAGTAGGATAAGGCCTTGAAAGTAAATAAAATACAAGAGGAATTAATACCTGTGAGAGATGCTTGGATGAAAAGAAATGTATCCTCATGTGCATCTTTTCTCTTCCACAGCAACGTCTAATAAGACTCACAAAACCTTTTTCATCGTTTTAAATTTATTCAGTCTGGTTTTGTTGGTCTCTTCATTTTGGTGTATTTATCACATTGTGAAAAATGGTAAGTTTTGATTTCTCTCTATATAAATATGCATCTGAGTACTCATGTGCTAATAACACACATTATTTTATCTCAAATCCACAGAGAGAGTCCAAGACAGATTGTCAGTGGATTCAACGATTGCTGAACTGTTACCACACAGAAGTGGGTCAAAAGAACTGGAAAATGTCATATTTTAGCGACCAAGAAAAAAGTTTTACTTTGACCCTAAGGCAGAGGATCCCAAACTGTGGGGCGCGCCCTCTAGGGACGGCGCCCTGCCAATGCAGGGGGGGGCGCGGGAAGTCTGGATGAAAAAAAAATAGAAACAAAACAAGAAAGCGCTGGTTTTTTTCCTTAGAATGGCCAACTCTCTATTATTCCTCTGTCAATTTGATACAGTAGGGGTTTCTGCACTTCCCATATCTGTGTCCTGTGTCACGTTTATCAGCAGTTCAAACTGTTTAATCCGTTGTTAACATGTGGTAACCTGTTTTTCCGAGCCACCTTTAAACGCAACATGAGCACTTGGGCGCTCACGCTGGGTTTACACCTGTGCGTGAGGAGACCTGCTGCTGCTGTGCAGAGCTACGCAGGTGTGTTAGAATCATGGCAGCAAACCAGCAAAACGCTAAGAACTTTCACAGTTCCCCCCCCCCCCCAAACTAACAGACTGTTGAGTAAAGCTGTTGGATGCAGGTAAAGTTAGCTAAAAGATGATTAACTAATATCAATACAGCACCTGAAGCTTGGTAACAAAAAGCTTGTAGGCTACTGGTGTCTATGTTCAGCTACGATTCATTTTGCCCCCAAAAAAGTTGATTCACTCCTCTTGTACGTCTGGAGCTGGGGCTGAGTATAACAGGGAGTCTCTAAGAATCCACCCCCCATTCGCTCACACACATCATTCAACCGGACAGGTATTTATAAGCCATAGGGGGGGACAAGAAATAATTTGGAAACCACTGGGGGGGTGGGGAGGGGGCACAGAAAAAGAAAGTTTGGGAACCACTGCCCTAAGGAGACACTAAATTGTTTTTAGTTCAAGCTGTGAAAAGTTTCAAGATGTTAGTTTTGTGTTACATTGTTGTGTATATTGCATACATGCACATTAATGAAGATCTGTTTCATATTTATATAATCCGTTTAGTTCAGGCACTTATGTTTAATAGACTAGCCATCTGTCAAACTGTGCATGAACAGATAAGCTACATGTCAGCTCAGATCATACATCTGAGGTTTCCTTACATAAACCCTCTGGGCTCATTTTTTCGTGAAAAAAAAAACAGCTTTAATCTCACGATCAAATTCTCCATCTGTGTGTCTTTATTAAGAAGCAAGAACTCAAAGTCTCCACAGACAGGCCATCTTGTGGAAGAGAAGAGATCTTGTGTTCATGAGAATGTCTTGAGCACAATGTTGGAACGACCCACCATCACTATTATTTTGCAACACATAAACTCAAATTTGCTAATGAATTTCAGTTGAACATACTAAATGTGTCATGATTTTGAAGACAGATGAGGATTAGCAGTATGATTACAGTTTTGTGATCATGCCATTGAAAATGCTGTTGAAGAAAGTTAAATGACTCCAGAGTTGGCTCATGTAGAATTATTATGACGTTTTGTTAAAAACTGAGTATTTCTGCTGAATTTGATTTGTTTCACAGTTTACTTAATGTGTTAAATATATATATATTTTATATATATATATATATATATATATATATAATATGAATATAACCTAAAGTTTCAGATGTAGTTGGGTCATGGTTTTGGCTTCAGGCTAAGCCAAAATGATTTTTTGGTAGGAAAATAATGTCTCTATTTTAAAGTAGATGTTTTCCTGATTGTTTGCCTTTAGCCAAGATGTTTGTTTCACACAAAGGATGTTGCAACATGTCAGCATGTTTTCTCTGCAGCTATTTTAAACAAAATATTTTGTGTTTGATTTGGTTCTTCTGTTTTTGAATTTTGCAGCTTAAGATTTGTACAAGACCAAAACTAGTAATATTTCTATGCCAATGAATCAAACAAAGTTTTTAATATTCTTGCACTTGTAAGTATGAAGTTCTATAATTACTCATATTCATTACAGATCTTGGTTGATTTATTGATGGATATGTCTTAGATGCCTCTATTTCATATAAAAGAGACATTTAAAATAAGCTTTAAGATTTGCTTTCTGGGAACTGCTTACTAACAAAGAATAAAAGTGATGACAGAGCATAGTAGTCTTTCTTGTGCTTTTATTACAATATAATCTATATTTTACCTCACTGTGGCGTAATTGTGACACATTTTTGCAGAATGGCACAAGAGGCTCAAACTTAAATCTTCCAAGGCTATCAATAATTCTAGAATTGATTGATTGATATCTGAGGGATTTTATGTTTTTTGTTTGTGTTTATCTCTGTTATTCTTTAGTTTTAATCAGACAACAAGTGCACAACTCCAAGAGGTTTAATATTACCCAGTACTACAGTGCCAAGTTCAGTTTTAAGGAGGACCTAAAAATGGAGGTGAGGAAAGCATTGAGCAGAAAGCCATATGCAAGAAATACAATTTAAAGACACCAAGGGCTGCTGACAAGGTACAGTAACAGCGACATGGCATGAAAACAAGGTTCAAGGGAGAAAGAAGGCAAGACTGAATGGAAAAAACAGGAAATCAAAGCAGCAAAAAGAAAATCATGGACTGTGAAATCAAAATTTGGACTGAACCAGGAATCTGAGGACTGTAATCCACCACAATAAGGAGGTCAATTTCTGCTTCCTCCAAGAAAGCTCTCTGTGTTCCTGCACTTTAATCCACAAAAACTTTCACTGTAAAACTGGGTCTTTTTACAGTGAATTAAGAACATGAACAGCCTCCTATTCCTAGAACATTGGTGGTCTTCACAATGGTTTCCTGGAGAATCGTATAAATGTGGTGGGTTTTTGCATCATGGCTGCCTTAGTGCAAGTCTTTGGATGGCATTGAGAATGCACATAACTTTTGCACCAAGGTCATATTGGTTAATAGTCACAGTGGCACAATATCGAGATGGATCACATCCACAGGCCTCATCTCAAGGACTAAATCTTATCAGAACCAGAGGTCTTTGTTTTGTTGCAACTTAGAAACAATTTGAGCTTTAATTTCGGACTAGAGTGGTCATCACTGGCATACGCTGGAAAAGGGATCCCAACTGGTTGTGCTCTGACGATTTCTGGGAGACCGAAAGAAGTTAAAATTGTCCCAGCAAGGTCTGAGCTCCACATGCAGCAACTTTGTTTGATACAGGGCGTGGCAAAAGAATAACAATTTCATGATCACATTTTTTTTACTTAAAAGGGCATTTTAGTGGTCAGACCACATCCTTTGAGATAATATATAAAAAGCAGGGTGGGCAGAGTGAAGGGCACATTTGTTTCCAGATCAAAGACACTGACAGGAGAAAATGTTATACCTGAGGGGGTTTGTTGCTTTCGTCCTTGGTGCCGTTTTCCTTATTGCAAAATCCAGTGAGTAATATCTTGCTAAATACTATCATTCTCTTGTTCATAATTTTTTCCCCTATCAAGGGTCTATTTTGATGCTGTTGTGTGAAAAATTGTATCTGGATATCTTCTTGTTTTAGGTCATGGTTCTGAGATTATCAATGGGAAAGAAGTGCAGCCACAATCCTTTCCTTTCATGGTTCTGCTGACATCAGGTTGGTCAATTTGTGGAGGAACTTTAATTGATTCCAATTGGGTTCTGACTGCTGCGCACTGCGGAAGGTGAGAACAAGTTTGACTTTTCTTATTTATCTGCTTTTGGTGTGCATTTCAAGTAGCATAAAAAATGGAGAACGCAATCTGCTGTTACATTGACTGGTTTTGCCTTGCTCTCAACAAACTTAAAGTTTAGATGTAAAAGAAAACCAGCAGTTTCATTAGAATGAATTTTTTTTATAATAGACATTTCTAAGTTCATGCATGCTAGTCAGAGAAGCTCCAAACAGTTTTTGTTCTGTTTTGTATGAATGGATTTACCCTTCATTACTCAAAGTATAGCTACAACTTCTCCATACCAAATGTGATGAAAAAAATATTAAAGAGGATGTGTAATTCATCAGTTTTGATATACAGCACTAATAATGTTATATTTGAATAATTACAGCAATTACATCTACATAGTAAACCATTAATATCTCATTATTGTGCAACCTCTAATCTGTAAGATCTTAAATTTACCATACTGGTTCTGTTATTGCTCTCTCAGCATGAGCACTGCCTTCCTGGGAGTGCACTCCATCTCAAGCAAGAAGGAAGGAAGGCACAGGCAGATCCTTAGAGTGGCCAGACATTTTCCTCATCCTCAATATAATCCCAATACAGACGACAATGATGTTATGTTGGTCAAGGTAAGTTAGCTTTGCAAAATTAATGATTTCATCTGTTTAAAATAACATTTCATACATTGGGAACATATTTAAAATTAAGCCTCTACTTATATCAAGTTGATTCTTATTTCACAATTTACTTTCAATTGACTATCATTCATTTACTGATGTCTTGAAACATCCATCCATTTTCTGTACACCCTTGTCCGTACTGGGATCGGGAAGGTTGCTGGTGCCTATCTCCAGCTAACGTTTTGGGTCACACTGGACAGGTCACCATTCTTGTCGCAGGGCAACACAGAGACAGACACGACACACAACCATGCACACACACTCACACCTAGGAAGAATTTAGAGAGACCAATTAACCTGACCGTCATGTTTTTGGACTGTGGGAGGAAACCAGAGTACCTGGAGAAAACCCACCATGCACAGGGAGAAGATGGAAACTCCATTCAGAAAAACCCAGGCTGGGAATCGAACCCAGAACCTTCATGCTAGAAGGCTACAGCTCTACCAACTGTGCCTCTGTGCAGCCCATGTCTTGAAACAATTTATTCAAATAATTTCCTTTTATCTTTTCTTAAACGTATTCATTAATTTTGGTCCCTCAATTAGCCCTTTGTAAATTATGTATTTACAAAGGGTAAATATGCTAATATACTAACTTTTAATATTTCAAGTTTACTACATTTTTTTTTACAATACAATATAATAATTGTGATTTTTACTTTCCAGCTGGAAAAGGCAGTGAAGCAAACCAGATGGGTGATACCTCTCAAGCTGAGAGCATTTGTCAAAGATCCAGAAGAAGGTTCAGTCTGTAAGACGGCTGGATGGGGAAGAACCAACATGGATTCCTATGGTTTGTCAGATGTTTTGATGTCAGTTAGTGTGACTGTGGTTGGCAGAGAAAAGTGCAACACACCGGATTTTTACAATCATCTCATAACTAACAACATGATTTGTGCTGGGTGGAATGGGAACATCCAAGCTGACAGCTGTGGGGTAAGTCACCTACCAGCCATTTACGCAAACTTAAAATGTCACCGTTTCCCTAACAAGCTGTTTATATATTTCTTTTCTCTGTAGGGGGATTCTGGTGGGCCATTACTTTGTAATGGAGCTGTAGTTGGAGTTACATCTTTTGGACATGGGTGTGGTCTCCAAACCAAACCTGGCGTGTACGCTTTCCTCACCAAAGATCACCTCGACTGGATCAAGAAGACAATGAACCAATGAGATAATGAATAAGCCTTGGTTGAATGTTGCCGTTTTACTCATTCAACCACTTTTCTTGCTCTTCTATATGTTATTCAACTTGCATTTTGCTTCTTAAAGATGTATGCGCAGGCAACAATTGAACAAATAAAAACTGAGCTTTAGCTTGTTACAGCAAAGTTTGAAACCTGTTTGTGTAAATCACTTTATTAAAGGATTAAAAGGTAAAATATTATATTTCTGGCCTTGTACCAGTAGATTAGCCACAAGCAAAAACCTCCGAGTGTGGTGCTTTCTATGACAGCTGTTGCTGTACCGTCTTGCTGCTGTTTAAATACAGCAGCAAATATATTTCCAAAATTGATGGAATTGCAAAGATCTAAAAATGATCTTCACATGAGTAGATATAAGATTTTTGTGGATGGTTGTTTTAAGACAGCAGAAGATGACTTTGGATTCAGTCTCAGTTTGACAAGCTGTTATCTTACGTTTGTGGGCAAAAACATAACTGTTGAAGGTAACAACCCCAAGGAATCAGACAACTTGAACATGCAACAACACCCTTCAAAGGTCTCAAGGGTCACAATTATTCCAATTAATATGCAAAATAAGTTCATTTCATTTCTTTGTACTTTTCTCCAGCAATAAAGTTCAATAAAGAGACTCACACCTGCTTTAATCATCATGTAAGGTCTGCAAAAAGCTGCCACTTTTCTTCTCTGCTGAGTAAGCAGTATGTGACGTAACATCCATGTGCGCATGCGCATTAACATAATCTATGCTGGATTTACGGCTATGACAGATAGTCAGAAGAAATGACTAAAGACCTTTTATTTATCAAAGTCATTGTCACACATTAAACTACATATTTTTCTATCCAGAGAAAAAAATATTTATTACAGTATTTCAACTCTCCTATTGAAAAGAGTGAAAATAATTCTAACAGAGTAAATTATTTTTATTTCATTACATAAGATGTATTAATACACTAATACTTCAGATTGAGATATTTAAAAGTACACCAGTGAAAGAATAAAACACTTTTACTTATTATACTGGGAACACTGGCCAAAGGCTTCATTCTGCTGGTCACACTAGGAGAACTCAATGACTTCTGAGACGTCCTGGTTCACAGGCTAAGCCAAGTATAACAGAGAAATGATCCAAAGTGTAAATGGAAATATATATTTTTCCTTCACATTCAGAAAAAAAGACATTTTCAGCATGTTGGGCCATCTTTGTAGCTAAATACCGACATGGTGAAGTTGAGCTGTGAAAGTCAGCTTCACTGTAGTAAATTAGAATAGACTCATCTTTGTTCCGAGATCGTCAGTTTTGGACGCTAAAGGAGCGGTACAGCATTCAATGAGAGAATCCTTCTAGTCAGTTATTGACAGGAAGGGGGTACCCGGTGGGTCAGCATGTGACGCTGAGGGAACCTGCCCAAGCCTCAATATGTGACGAGTCAGGAGTGAGAATGTCTTGGAAACAGAGAGTGAAGAACAGCAGCTGAATCCAGGTTGCATTGTAAAATGGTTGAAACAAGTCCACACAGCGCAGGACTTAGGGAGCTCCGATCGCTCTACTGCCACGTACAAGATGGCGGTGAAGTAACGTAGGACTCGGTGCTCAATGAGACTACGATTCATGTCTATGTCGGAGGGTCTCACATTACGCAGGTAAAATTCCGACCCTGGAGTGAATTTACAAAGACATCACCTGATGTCTTGAAAGGTCAGCGTCTTCTGTGTCACGTGATCCTGGACATGTTGGTTGGTTGTTTATGAAGTGTGTTTTATAAAACTACGACATGTCCTAAGGGCCTTTAAGTCTCATCCGCTGTTATTAAATAGCTCTAAAACAATAACACTTAGTGCAAAACTTGTATGCGGGACTGTTTTCAAAGGATTGAAGCCTCTTGCAGACAAGTTAAAAAAAAAAAAAAAAAAAAAGTCACGCGATTCATCATCCCACCTGTGGGATCATCGGATGGTAGAAGGACACTCCCCTTTTGCGGTAATCCATCCAGCATGACCTGCTTTTATAACAGGAGGAGGACAGAGCAGGAGCAGAACTGATAGTGGAAGACTAGACAAAACGCGTGGAGCTGTTAGGATTAGGAGACAAGTGGCACCTTGTGGGAAAGGACACGGATACACCTGTATGTTTCCCAATGAGATGCAGATACTGCAACAGCTGGCTGTTCTGGGTAACAACAACTTTCTTTACCTAGTTCAGAAATGTAATGTAATCCACCTGACAGACTATTTACCATTGTATTTACCAGGTGTAATTAGAAACTTCTTTTTTAATGTATTTTATGCAGTGAGATTACCATTAAAGTTGTGCCATATCCATTGACTGATATAGTACTTCAACATATGAAGTATTATGTACTTCGTATGTTGCTTTTTGCAATGTTTCTGAGAATAAAATAGAATAGAAACAGCCTTTGTTGTCCCACAAAAGGGAAATTCAGGAGTAACAGCAGAGACAAACATGAAGGTTCAAACAAAAAGTTCTTAAAAGTGTTAAATACAATAAAGAAATAAGATTAGCAATAATAATAATGACATACTGTAAAAGACTAAAATAGAAAATATTCTGCAGTTTTTAGAAACAGGCATTTAGGACTACTAGTGACCTAAGGGATGTGTAACTGAGTCAGAACTTGTCAAAAATGAATAATGAAAAATACAGACTATTTCTAATGCAGTATATCAGTGCAGAAAATAACACTTAGGCACTAGCAACTCTTGCCATCCATAAATAAATTATACATAGCCTGTTTACTGTAGCGCCGGTATCACACCGCTAGTCGCGCCACTGGACCAGTTCTAGGCTCTAAGGAGTGGGGAAGCAAGAATAACACCAGAGACCGCTGCTTTAAATGGAAAAAGCCGGCAATTTACTGAATACAAAAGACACGCATAAAATACAATACATGAAATCCCCCCGACCCCCAAAAAAGGGAAAGTAAATCACTCCTTTTTACTCTTTTGTTCTCCTAGTTTATTTTAATAAAACTAATCTAGTTTAGTTAGACCAGTTTCTGTTGTCCTAGGTTATTTTAGCTGGACTAATTTAAATTAGTTAGACCAGTCTCTTTTCCTAGGTTACACCTATTTTAGGATTCCTATTTTCTCCCCGAGTTAACTCGTTGTTCTTGTCTTTTACAGGTAAGGAAATACCTTCAAACACAATTAAATCAAAGTGGACCATCACATTCAGAGACATAACATGAAAATCAAAGTATGGCACTATAAATTCAAGTTCAAATCCAAATGTAAGTTCAGGTACTCAGTTCAGTGAAAAGCTTCAGTTTGATTCGGTCCAAAGAAAAATAAAAAAATAATAATTCAATCAGTTCTTAATCCTGTTCAGTCCGGTTTGAACTAGTTCTTGATATTCCTACCGGTCCGGCAGCGAACTACCACAGGCAGGACAGTCCCTCCCTGACACGATGGAGAAGGTGAGCTGAAGGTCTAGATCTAGGTCGCCATCTTGAATCCCGTCTGTGAATGTGCACCGACCGAACAAAAAAACCTGACCTGTGTAACAGGCCACAAACACGACAAAACTCTTTAAATCCTCAAATTATACAAAATAAACTCTTCATAAATCCAATATATTAACCGGATAACAGTTTATGACAGAGCATTTCTTTGCAAACAGTTACGTTTTTAGTCTTAGATGTCCGCCAAAAGGAAAAGTACAACACGGTGAAAATGTAAGAAAATAAACACAAAACTCACCAAAACCGAAGTAAGTTAGTTCTCATAAAATCCCCGTCAGTTTCCGAGCAGGTAATTTATATTTTCTCAACTATAATATTAACTTTTTCCATTAATTAATCACCGCTTTTCCTTCACGTCCTCCTCTGTTCTCTCCCTCAGGTTTGTGCTCTGCAGCGTCACCCAAGCGTCGCGTCAGTGACGCTGGTTCCTTAAAGGAGCAGCTACGTTATTTTTTATGTCCACAGACTTTTAATCAACTATTTATTCCTATTTATGTCAGATTTTAACGTGGGTTACATCAGCATTACTTATTCAAACAACAATCCCTATTAAAGAAGTCTAGATTTTAAATAATAGGCTCTTCAGTTCCACATGTGCATTGTCTAAGCAGCAGCATAGACTGTAACTCAAGCAGAAATAAAAACTTGCATTTTTAACAGAAGAAACCAGCAAGGAATGTCTGAGAAAGAGGTGCTTACGTACTGGGAGGTTGAATGCTGAGATAAAAATGAAACTGAGCTGATTAGCTAGTTATTGCAGCTTTGAGGGCAGGAAGCAGAAGGCAGACTGAGGAGAGCGGAGAGAGAGAGAAAGAGGCACAGGGGACATAGGAGAGAGCACAGAGGACTAGGAAATAAATCTAACACTACAGAATAACTAGACCTCAGAAACAAAATAAAACTAGAGAAACCAGGAATAATTAGACACAAGAAACATAAGAAATGACCAAAGTAAAACAAAAAGTTTGGCTGATCTAATCAAGAAAAATGAGCTAAGAAACACATAAATGTACAAAAACCAACTCAAACAACCCAACACTTCACATTTTTGCTTTCAAAATCTCTTGGTGCAACTACATAACTGATCTGAGAGCCTTTTTTGTAATTTTGACTTTCTTTTTGTGGCTGTTTGTGGTTTTTCTTTGTTCAAATCCATTCCCTTTTGCTTGATTAGAGATCACTGTTTAACATAATGGAATTTAATGTATATGATATGGTACAAATCAAAATGTGGTTTTTTCTGCTTTATCTTTTATTTTAGTGGTATACCGCAGTCTAGCAACAGGCCAAATTTCCTCACGTTACTTCTTCATCCAAGAACTCATGCCCTGGGTCAAAGGTCGTGAGTACTGCCAGAGCCACTTTGTGGACCTTGCTGTTTTGAACACAGAGGAGGAATACTCTGCTCTCCTCAGTGCCATCCCCACAAACAATGCCAGCTTTTGGCTTGGTCTCCATAAGCAGAGCAGTGGCTGGAAGTGGACCGATGGGGAACAGCTGAGACTCACTCACTGGTACAACTACAACCATGAGGGCCACTGTGTGAGCTTGGAGGCCATGTTTGAAGAAAAGGACAAGCTACTGGCTCGTTATTGTGATGAGGAGCACAGGGTTGTTTGTCAGGGTAAGAAATGTTATTTTGAAGAACCTTTTGATACTTCACAAAGACACAGTTTTGTCTGGTTTACTTAATGTTTGATATCCTTAATTATATATATATATATATTTTTCTTGTAATTAATTCACAAGATTTCACTACCCATTGAAGTAAAATCTTGATTTAAATCTTGCAGGACCAGTCTCCCCTCAGTCAGTGTCTGTGGACTTTGTGAACATCGATCACATGAATCTAAGCTGGAACATCTCTGCACTTATGCAGACGACTTCCCACTATTACAATGTGACAATATGCAGCTTCATTTGTGAGACGCTGTCCTTCTCCTACATCAATGGCTCCTCCCTTATGAGCATCAGCATCTCCAACTTAAGTGCAGCCACAGAGTACTTCATATACGTTTCTGCTTTTGTTATTCATCTTGACCATGGGACCAACAGGAAATGGATTCTTCAAGATAATCCTACAACGTTAAAAGCTAAAACAGGTGGGAGGAATTTTAAGGGAAATAATACAAAAATGATGTTGGAGGTCAATATGCAAATCTGCAGCACAGACAATTAAAAGCATAGTGCCTTGCAAAGTAGTCAAACCCCTTGAACATTTTGCCACATTTCAATCAAACATTTCAGTACATAAAAAATTCAGAGATGCTGTACCTTGGATGAAAAGAAATGTATTCTCATGTGCATCTTTTCTCTTCCCCAGCAATGTCTAATAAGACTCCCGAAACCTTTTTCATCGTTTTGAATTTATTCAGTCTGGTTTTGTTGGCCTCTTCATTTTGGTGTATTTATCACATTGTGAAAAATGGTAAGTTTTGATTTCTCTCTATATAAATATGCATCTGAGTACTCATGTGCTAATAACACACATTATTTTATCTCAAATCCACAGAGAGAGTCCAAGACAGATTGTCAGTGGATTCAACGATTGCTGAACTGTTACTACATAGAAGTGAGTCAGAGCAACTGGAAAAGGTCATATTTTAGCAACCAAGAAAAAAGTTTTACTTTGACCCTAAGGAGACATTAAATTGTTTTTAGTTCATGCTGTGAAAAGTTTCAAGATGTTAATTTTGGGTTACATTGTTGTGTATATTGCATACATCCACATTAATGAAGATCTGTTTCATATTTATATAATCCGTTTAGTTCAGGCACTTATGTTTAATAGACTAGCCATCTGTCAAACTGTGCATGAACAGATAAGCTACATGTCAGCTCAGATCATACATCTGAGGTTTCCTTACATAAACCCTCTGGGCTCATTATTTCTTGAAACAAAAAAACAGCTTTAATCTCACGATCAAATTCTCCATCTGTGTGTCTTTATTAAGAAGCAAGAACTCAAAGTCTCCACAGACAGGCCATCTTGTGGAAGAGAAGAGATCTTGTGTTCATGAGAATGTCTTGAGCACAATGTTGGAACGACCCACTGTCATTACTATTTTGCAACACATAAACTCAAATGTGCTAATGAATTTCAGTTGAACATACTAAACATGTCATGATTCTGAAGACAGATGAGGATTAGCAGTATGATTACAGTTTTGTGATCATGCCATTGAAAATGCTGTTGAAGAAAGTTAAATGACTCCAGAGTTGGCTCATGTAGAATTATTATGATGTTTTGTTAAAAACTGAGTATTTCTGCTGAATTTGATTTGTTTCACAGTTTACTTAATGTGTTAAATATATATATATTACATATATATGAATATAACCTAAAGTTTCAGATGTAGTTGGGTCATGGTTTTGACGTCAGGCTAAGCCAAAATGATTTTTTGGCAGGAAAATAATGTCTCAATTTTAAATTAGATGTTTTCCTGATTGTTTGCCTTTAGCCAAGATGTTTGTTTCACACAAAGGATGTTGCAACATGTCAGCATGTTTTCTCTGCAGCTATTTTAAACAAAATATTTTGTGTTTGATTTGGTTCTTCTGTTTTTGAATTTTGCAGCTTAAGATTTGTACAAGACCAAAACTAGTAATATTTCTATACCAATGAATCAAACACAAAGTTTTTAATATTCTTGTACTTGTAAGTATGAAGTTCTATAATTACTCATATTCATTACAGATCTTGGTTGATTTATTGATGGATATGTCTTAGATGCCTCTATTTCATATGAAAGGGAAATTTAAAATAAGCTTTAAGATTTGCTTTCTGGGAACTGCTTACTAACAAAGAATAAAAGTGATGACAGAGCATAGTAGTCTTTCTTGTGCTTTTATTACAATATAATCTCTATTTTACCTCACTGTGGCGTAATGGTGACAAATTTTTGCAGAATGGCACAAGAGGCTCAAACATAAATCTTCCAAGGCTATCAATAATTCTAGAATTGATTGATTGATATCTGAGGGATTTTATGTTTTTTGTTTGTGTTTATATCTGTTATTCTTTAGTTTTAATCAGACAACAAGTGCACAACTCCAAGAGGTTTAATATTACCCAGTACTACAGTGCCAAGTTCAGTTTTAAGGAGGACCTAAAAATGGAGGTGAGGAAAGCATTGAGCAGAAAGCCATATGCAAGAAATACAATTTAAAGACACCAAGGGCTGCTGACAAGGTACAGTAACAGCGACATGGCATGAAAACAAGGTTCAAGGGAGAAAGAAGGCAAGACTGAATGGAAAAAACAGGAAATCAAAGCAGCAAAAAGAAAATCATGGACTGTGAAATCAAAATTTGGACTGAACCAGGAATCTGAGGACTGGAATCCACCACAATAAGGAGGTCAATTTCTGCTTCCTCCAAGAAAGCTCTCTGTGTTCCTGCACTTTAATCCACAAAAACTTTCACTGTAAAACTGGGTCTTTTTACAGTGAATTAAGAACATGAACAGCCTCCTATTCCTAGAACATTGGTGGTCTTCACAATGGTTTCCTGGAGAATCGTATAAATGTGGTGGGTTTTTGCATCATGGCTGCCTTAGTGCAACAGTCTTTGGACGGCATTGAGAATGCACATAACTTTTGCACCAAGGTCATATTGGTTAATAGTCACAGTGGCACAATATCGAGATGGATCACATCCACAGGCCTCATCTCAAGGACTAAATCTCATCAGAACCAGAGGTCTTTGTTTTGTTGCAACTTAGAAACAATTTGAGCTTTAATTTCGGACTAGAGTGGTCATCACTGGCATACGCTGGAAAAGGGATCCCAACTGGTTGTGCTCTGACGATTTCTGGGAGACCGAAAGAAGTTAAAATTGTCCCAGCAAGGTCTGAGCTCCACATGCAGCAACTTTTTGCAGGGTGTGGCAAAAGAATAACAATTTCATGATCACATACTTTTTTTACTTAAAAGGGCATTTTAGTGGTCAGACCACATCCTTTGAGATAATATATAAAAAGCAGGGTGAGCAGCGTGAAAGGCACATTTGTTTCCAGATCAAAGACACTGACAGGAGAAAATGTTATACCTGAGGGGGTTTGTTGCTTTCGTCCTTGGTGCCGTTTTCCTTATTGCCAAATCCAGTGAGTAATATCTTGCTAAATACTATCATTCTCTTGTTCATAATTTTTTTCCCCTAATCAAGGGTCTATTTTGATGCTGTTGTGTGAAAAATTGTATCTGGATATCTTCTTGTTTTAGGTCATGGTTCTGAGATTATCAATGGGAAAGAAGTGCAGCCACACTCCTTGCCTTTCATGGCTCTGCTGACATCAGGTTGGTCAATTTGTGGAGGAACTTTAATTGATTCCAATTGGGTTCTGACTGCTGCGCACTGCGGAAGGTGAGAACAATTTTCATTTTTCTTATTTATCTGCATTTTGTGTGCATTTAAAACAGTATCAAAAATAAGGGATATAATCTGTTGCCAAATTGACTGGTTTTGTTATTCATACTGTACATTCCTAAGTTACTGCAGCAGCTAGTTGTGCCATAAGGGAAATCTAGACATGGTTATGTAAGCTGCAGCGTGTGTGTGTAAGCAGTTAAAAGAGGCTAACAGAGATAGAGGAAAAGATAGAACCTACAATATGTTGGTCTGAAAAACAAGAACGCAAAATAGTTTTTATTCTGTTTTGTATGAATACAGATTTATCCTTTATTACTCAAAAGTATATTTAAGGTTGGTAAAACTTCTCCATACCAATTGTAATGAAAAAAATTGTTAAAGATGTGTACAGCAGTTTTGGTATACAGCAGTAATAATGTTATATTGGAATAATTAATTACATCTGCATAGTAAACCATTAATATCTCATTATTGTGCAACCTCTAATCTGTAAGATCTTAAATTTACCATACTGGTTCTGTTATTGCTCTCTCAGCATGAGCACTGCCTTCCTGGGAGTGCACTCCATCTCAAGCAAGAAGGAAGGAAGGTACAGGCAGATCCTTACAGTGGCCAGACATTTTCCTCATCCTCAATATAATCCCAATACAGACGACAATGATGTTATGTTGGTCAAGATAAGTTAGCTTTGCAAAATTAATGATTTCATCTGTTTAAAATAACATTTCATACATTGGGAACATATTTAAAATTAAGCCTCTACTTATATCAAGTTGATTCTTATTTCACAATTTACTTTCAATTGACTATCATTCATTTACTGATGTCCTGAAACATCCATCCATTTTCTGTACACCCTTGTCCGTACTGGGATCGGGAAGGTTGCTGGTGCCTATTCTTGTCATTCTTGTCGCAGGGCAACACAGAGACAGACAGGACACACAACCATGCACACACACTCACACCTAGGAAGAATTTAGAGAGACCAATTAACCTGACCGTCATGTTTTTGGACTGTGGGAGGAAACCAGAGTACCTGGAGAAAACCCACCATGCACAGGGAGAAGATGGAAACTCCATTCAGAAAAAACCCAGGCTGGGAATCGAACCCAGAACCTTCATGCTAGAAGGCTACAGCTCTACCAACTGTGCCTCTGTGCAGCCCATAAAATTTCATGCATTGGGGAAATTTTTAAGATTAAGACTCTACTTATATTTATATTTCACAATTAACTTTACTATCACTTGATTATTCGTTATTTACTGATTATTTTCTGCTGTCTTAATAAAATTGTTCATTCAGGGATCCTTTTCACTATACTTTGTAAATTGTGTTTCATTTTTAATATTTCAACAAACGTTTAATATTTTATCTATTATATTATCTATTATATTATTATTAGTCCTAACACACACACACACATATATATATAAAATAAAATAATTTTATATAAATTTTATTTAATTTTATATAAATTTTATTTAAAATTTTATATAAATTTTAATTTTATATAAAATAATTTTAATTTTTACCTTCCAGCTGGAAAAGGCAGTGAAGCAAACCAGATGGGTGATACCTCTCAAGCTGAGAGCATTTGTCAAAGATCCAGAAGAAGGTTCAGTCTGTAAGACGGCTGGATGGGGAAGAACCAGCATGGATTCCTATGGTTTGTCAGATGTTTTGATGTCAGTCAATGTGACTGTGGTTGGCAGAGAGAAGTGCAACACACCGGCTTTTTACAATCATATCATAACTAACAATATGATTTGTGCTGGGTGGAATGGGAACATCCAAGCTGACAGCTGTGGGGTAAGTCACCTACCAGCCATTTACGCAAATTTAAAATGTCACTGTGTCCCTAACATGCAGTTTATATATTTCTTCTCTCTGTAGGGGGATTCTGGTGGGCCAGTACTGTGCGATGGAGCTGTAGTTGGTGTTACGTCTTTTGGACGTGGGTGTGGACTCAAAACCAAACCTGGCGTGTACGCTTTCCTCACCAAAGATCACCTCGACTGGATCAAGAAGACAATGAACCAATGAGATAATGAATAAGCCTTGGTTGAATGTTGCTGTTTTACTCATTCAACCACTTTTCTTGCTCTTCTATATGTTATTCAACTTGTATTTTTCTTCTTAAAGATGTATGCGCAGGCAACAATTGAACAAATAAAAACTGAGCTTTGGCTTGTTACAGCAAACTTTGAAACCTGTTTGTGTAAATCACTTTATTAAAGGATTAAAAGGTAAAATATATTTCTGGCCCTATGCCAGTAGATTAGACATATACAAAAACCTCTGAGTGTGGTGCTTTTTATGACAGCTGTTGCTGTACCGTCTCAAACAAACACGGTTTAAACACAGCAGCAAATATACTTCCAAAATTGATGGAATTGCAAAGATCTAAAAATGATCTTCACATGAGTAGATATAAGATTTTGGTGGATGGTTGTTTTAAGACAGCAGAAGATGACTTTGGTTTCAGTCTCAGTTTGACAAGCTGTTATCTTACGTTTGTGGGCAAAAACATAACTGTTGAAGCTAATAACACCAAGGAATCAGACAACTTGAAAATGCAACAACCCCCTTCAAAATACTCAAGGGTCACAGTTTTGGCAATTAATATGCAAAATAAGTTCATTTCATTTATTTGTAATTTTCTCCAGACCCTCACACCTGTTTTAATAAATTAGGCATAGTTTTAAAAACAGTTTTTTGTCCATTTCCGTGACAGACCACATCCTTTGAGATAATATATAAAAAGCAGGGTGAGCAGAGTGAAGGGCACATTTGTCTCCAGATCAAAGACACTGACAGGAGAAAATGTTATACCTGAGGGGGTTTGTTGCTTTCGTCCTTGGTGCTGTTTTCCTTATTGCCAAATCCAGTAAGTAATATCTTGCTAAATACTATCATTCTCTTGTTCATAATTTTTTCTCCTAATCAAGAGTCTATTTTGATGCGGTTGTGTGAAAAATTGTATCTGGATATCTTCCTGTGTTAGGTCATGGTTCTGAGATTATCAATGGGAAAGAAGTGCAGCCACACTCCTTGCCTTTCATGGCTCTGCTGGTATCAAGTGTACCAGATTGCGGAGGAACTTTAATTGATTCCAATTGGGTTCTGACTGCTGCGCACTGCAAAGAGTAAGAATAATTTTCATTTTTCTTATATTCATTTGGCGTGCATTTCAAGTAGCATTAAAAATAAGGAATATAATCTGTTGCCTCATTGACTAGTTTTGTTATTCATACTACACATTTCTATGTTTCCACAGCAGCTAGTTGTGCCATTAGGGAAATCTAGACATGGTTATGTAAGCTACAGCGTGTGTGTGTAAGCAGTTAAAAGAGGTTAAAAGAGATAGAGGAAAAGATAGAACCTACAACATGCTGGTCTGACAAACAAGAACGCAAAATAGTTTTTAGTCTGTTTTGTATAAAGACAGATTTATCCTCATTACACAAAAGTATAGTTAAGGTAGGTTACAACTTCACCATACCAATCGTGATGAAAAAAATATTAAAGAGGATGTGCAATTCATCAGTCTTGGTATACAGCAGTAATAATAGAAAAAAATGTTATATTGAATTTACAACTAAATTTACATAGTAAACCATCAATATCTCATTATTATGCAAGCTCTAATCTGTTAGATGCCAAGTTTCTTACTGGTACCATGTTATTGCTCTCTCAGCATGAAGACCGTGATGTTGGGAGTTCACTCCATCAAGAACAAGGAGAAGGAAAAACCATACAGGCAGGACATTAGAGTGAAGAGCAGTTTTCCTCACCCTAGTTTTAATCACAAAACCTTTGACAATGACTTCATGTTGCTCAAGGCAAGTTTGCTTTGCAAAATTGGTCAACATAAAATGTCATACATTGGGAAAATATTTAAGATTAAGACTCTACTTATATTTATATTTCATGATTAACTTTACTTTCACTTGATTATTGGTTATTATTTACTTACTGATGCCTTGAAACATTTCCTTTAAATTATTTTCTGATTTCTTTTAATAAAATTGTTCATTCAGGGGTCCTTCTCACTATACTTTGTAAATTGTGTATTTAATATTTGAAGATATTTTTAACATTTTATCTATGCTATTATTTTTTACATATATTATAATACAATAATTGTGATTTTTACTTTCCAGCTGGAAAATGCAGTGAAGCGAACCAAATGGGTGAGACCCCTCAAGCTGACAGCAGTTGTCAAAGACCCAGAAGAAGGTTCAGTCTGTATGGTAGCTGGATGGGGAAAAACCGAAATGAATGCAAATATTATGTCAGATGTTTTGATGTCAGTCAACGTGACTGTGGTTGGCAGAAAGAAGTGCAACACACCGGCTTTTTACAATCATCACATAACTAACAACATGGTTTGTGCTGGGTGGAATGGGAACATCCAAGCTGACAGCTGTGTGGTAAGTGACCTACCAGCCATTTACGCAAATTTAAAATGTCAGTTTCCCTAACAAGGTGTTTATATATTTCTTTTCTCTGTAGGGGGATTCTGGTGGGCCATTACTTTGTAATGGAGCTGTAGTTGGAGTTACATCTTTTGGGCATGGGTGTGGACTCAAAACCAAACCTGGCGTGTACGCTTTCCTCACCAAAGATCACCTCGACTGGATCAAGAAGACTATGAACCAATGAGATAATGAATAAGTCTTGGTTGAATGTTGCTGTTTTACTCATTCAACCACTTTTCTTGCTCTTCTATATGTTATTCAACTTGCATTTTGCTTCTTAAAGATGTATGCGCAGGCAACAATTGAACAAATAAAATCTGAGCTTTAGCTTGTCACAGCAAACTTTGAAACTTGTTTGTGTAAATCACTTTATTAAAGGATTAAAAGGTAAAATATATTTCTGGCCCTATGCCAGTAGATTAGACATATACAAAAACCTCTGAGTGTGGTGCTTTCCATGACAGCTGTAGCTGTACCGTCTCAAACAAACACTGTTTAAAGACAGCAGCAAATATACTTCCAAAACTGGTGGAATTGCAAAGATCTAAAAATGATCTTCACATGAGTAGATATAACATTTTGGTGGATGGTTGTTTTAAGACAGCCGAAGATGACTTTGGTTTCAGTCTCAGTTTGACAAGCTGTTATCTTACGTTTGTGGGCAAAAACATAACTGTTGAAGGTAACAACACCAAGGAATCAGACAACTTGAACATGCAACAACACCCTTCAAAGTTCTCAAGGGTAACAGTTTTTCCAATTAAAATAAGTAAATAAGTAAAATAAGTTCATTTCATTTCATTTCTTTGTACTTTTCTCCAGCAATAAAGTTTAATAACGAGCCTCACACCTGCTTTAATAAATTAGGTATAGTTTTAAAGACTGTTTTTTGTCAATTTCCATGACAAAAACCAGAATTTTCCTCACATTATTGCTTATACCCACAAATATTGACTGATCCCTTGGGGGATGCAGATGACAACAGACTTGCGCTGAATGAGAGTTGAGCAGGTGTTCATCTAGGCAGCAACAGAGGTGGGTGGAATCAGCAATCAACAGCCAGCAGGAGCGGGAAGAGCAGTTCTCCAAGTTGACAGTATCTCTGATAAATAATCATGTAAGGTTTGGAAAAAGTTGCCACATTTCTCCTCTCAAGGACTGTGTGATGTCAATAAAATTAAAAACCTCCACCACAGTGCTGTTGGCCACCATGAGAAGTGCTAAACATTACCACTTCAGAAGCGGTAGATCTGACCTCATTTCACAATCACACCTATTTCGCCGATTCATGCATTTCCATGGTCCACCCACATCCTTTGAGACTAACACATAAAGAGCAGGTTGAGCATTGTGAGGGTCTTACCACGTCAAACCCCCTGATAAGAGGAAATGTTCAGTCTGAGGGATTTCATTGGTTTCATTCTCTCTGCCTTGTTTCTTATCAAATTCAGTGAGTAATACTTTTAGTATTTATTTATTTTTTTATTAATGCAATATTTCTCCTTAGCTAAGGGTTCAGCTTTCTCCTTTCACATCAAAAATTGTTTCTGGATGTATTGCCAGGTCATGGGTCTGAGATTATCAACGGGAGAGAAGTGGAGCCCCACTCGTTGCCCTACATGGCTCTGCTGGAGTCAAGCGCACCAGTCTGTGGGGGAATATTAATTGATCCAAAATGGGTTCTGACTGCTGCGCACTGCAAGAAGTAAGAACAATTTAAAAAAAAATCTTATTTTGTAAGGATTCAGAATGGTTAAAAATAGAAAATCCAATCCAGTTTTTCATTGGTTGGTTGTGCATATGTTGTTTTCTCTTGCACTTCCAACCAAATTAAGTAATGTATAGGTTTGTAACAGGATGGATGTTTGGATGTTGTGCCCCATGCAATTCAGGAGCAAACTGAGTAGATGGTCTGAGTATATAGCAACAAAGACATTTTTTTCTTGCTTTGCATGTGTGGGAGTGCTTGATGCTCTGTAGACCAAAAAGGGGATTTAGTTAAAAACTATGCACCACCAGATTTTATAATAGTATGATTCTATGATTCAGACTGAGCAATGCCTGGCCAGCTCAAAAGAATATCAAGAAATGTCTCAGTCTTTTGTGAAGTTGTATTTCTACACCTTAAAGTATTTCTAAGTTTGCATGCATAACACAGTCAACATTTAAGCACATAGCATGTGAAGGAAGGAAAAGATGTCTTATATTTAGGTACAAATTTCACTCGCTTCAAGAAACCTCGAAAGCCACAAAGATTCAGAAAACTGTCATGCTCTATTAAACACTTTGCGTTTGAACTAAGTTTCATCTTTCGTGAAACCAGGTCAGAGTCAGAATACTGATTATGACTCATTAACATGTTCTTAATGTATGTTACGTCCTGTTTTATGTATACACATATTTGATATATACAGTTTTATCATTCTTTACTCAAACTTGAGAGCAAAGTCAAGGTGGGTTTAAGCTTTTATTCTCCAGCTGTAAGAAAAGAATATCAAGGATATTTTGATGCAATTCATCAGTCCTGTTGTGGAATATTAATAGACTTGTTTAGAAAGGAAAATGTTATAAACAGTTGAAACCAGATGCCTTTACTAAAAAGATTTCTTAGTATCTGACTGTTCTGTCTGACAATACTGTTACAAAGAACATAATCAACTCAATTTTATTGCTGAGTGCTTTTACACGGACATGCTGGTTAAACTGTAAAAAAAAGACAAACAAGACGTCATTACTTAGTATTGCAATATTCAATAAAACACAAACTTAAACATAGATTTAGGAGCTTGGTTTGACTTGACTAACTGGTTATAAAGCAAAGTTTACTCTTAGAACACTTCGTAATATAATAAACGTCGGCATTCACAGTGAAGCAAACAGCAGCTAGCATTTGGCTAATTAGCGCTAGCAAATTCACCAAGCGCACGTTTAGAACAGATAATACTTATCTCCTACAGCTTTACAGCATTAATATAACTCACCACGTTAGGCAACACTCATGAACATTGGTAAGATGTGATTTTATGGCAGGTTCGACTTATTAGTTTAAGCCAGAGGTTCCCAAACTGTGGAGCGCGCCCTCTAGGGGGGGCGCCGTGCCATTGCAGGGGGGCGCGGGAAGCAGTATGGATGGAAAAAAAACAAAACATGAACGCTGTATGCGCTGGGTTTTTAGAATGGGGTTTCCGCACTTCCCATATCTGTGTCCTCTCACTTTTATCAGCAGTTAAAACCGTTTCATCAGTTGTTAACATGTGGTAACCTGTTTTTCCGAGCCGCCTTTAAACGCAACATGAGCGCTAAGACACTCACGCTGGGTTTACACCTGGGCAGCAGTGAAGGAGACCTGCTGCTGCTGCTGCTGTATGGAGCTATGCAGGTGTGTTAGAATCATGGTAGCAAACCAGCAAAACAGGACAAAAATTTGGGAACCACTGGTTTAAACTAACGATAGCCTAAGTACACAACTGGTCCGCCATTAGTTTTCTTCTGTTACACATTAATTCACGTACCAACATAAAGTGACTATACATCCCCCTAGTGGAATGGGATAAGTGAATCCAACAATTACGTTTAACCATACTGTGTTTTTGTTCTCTCGCAGTATTAAGACTGTGTTGCTGGGTGTGCACTCCATCAAAGAAAAGAAGGAGGAAAAGAAGTTCAGGCAGACCCATAAGGTGAAGAGAAGTGTTCCTCATCCTTGCTATGATAGCAAAGAAAGAAACAACGATTTCATGTTGCTCAAGGTAACTTTACAAAATTAGTAATCTGTGCTGACATTGTTCATAATATAAAATAACAGTCATATTTTCTTTTCCAGCTGGTCAAGGCAGTGAAGCAAACCCAATGGGTGAAACCTCTCGAGCTGAATAAAGCTGTCAAAGAGCCAGCAGCCGGTTCAGTCTGTAAGGTGGCTGGATGGGGACAAACCAAAACGGATGCAACTGCTATGTCAGATGTTTTGATGTCGACCAATGTGACTGTGATCGACAGAATGAAATGCAACTCAAAAGATTATTACAATCTTGCTCCTTATATAACTAAGAACATGATATGTGCCGGGTGGAATGGCAAAATCAAAGCTGACACTTGTAATGTAAGTGGGCCTAAGAGCTGTTTACACAAATTTAAATGTTGCCGTTTCCCTAAAATGCATTTTATATACTTGTTCTTTCTGTAGGGAGATTCAGGAGGGCCCATATTGTGCAATGGAGATCTAGTTGGAGTTACGTCTTTTGGGCGTGACTGTGGAATTCAAAACAAACCTGGAGTCTACGCTTTCCTCACTGAAGATAACCTCAACTGGGTCAAGAAGACAATGAAGACAACTGAATAAACCTAGCTTTTCATCCTTGCTATTGAACTCTTTCAAGCACTTTTACGATTCCATTTGAATTTAACTTGCATTATGATGCTGAAAGATGTATGTGCAGACAAGTGAGCAAAAGACTGTTACTAAAATAGTTTCTGAAAACCTACTTAAAAGAATAATGAATAAAATATTATATTTCTGGCCATGTACTGTCAGATTATTCAATACCAATGACCTCAGTGTGTGTTTTCCTACCAGGTCACTAGGTGATGCTCTCTGCTACAGCTAGAATGCTGCTATACCTACGACTAAAACTGGTTGTATGAAGATCAAAAGAAAGTTAACTACTATTTCTGTGGTTTGACTTGAAGGTGACGGTAAACAAGTGATACTGTTCAAATGGCCCACATTTCAGACATACATATATCAAGACCGAAGATAAAACAAAAAGATGTTGACATTTTCTTGAGCTATTTTTAGTAAACAGCAGATAAACCAGGTTTTCCATGTTACTAACCATGGCAGACAGTGATAGAATTACAAAAACAGTCTTTTGACTTCATCTGTAGCAATTAGTGGCTTGTTGTCAGTATCTTAATTTGGTGAGCAAAATCAAATACAGTGGACTACTGGTTTTGTGGACTTGGGCATCAAAGTTAAAATCAGCCAATACTGGGGAACTCAACCAAAAATGCTATCTGCCTTTTTTAATAGTTCAAACAACAACTGACCTGCCTTACTATGCATTGATATGCTTGGAGAAACCCCTCCTTAATGCTACTGTAGAATCTTGATGCTGCAGCAAATCAGAGTTCAAGAAAATAAATGGCACTCATGGATTGACTGCTTTGCAACTGTCACTCAGTAGTGTGTCAACTAACATCGTGACAAGGTATGCTTCAGCTTCCCATGCTGCATTTTCTTTTGAATATTTTAGATATGCTCTATGAAACAAATCTACCAACATGCAGACTTTCTGCAAATAATTTGGATTCCTGTTATGTCCTCCTCCTCCTCCATCGCCTTGTTGAAGTGAACATTGAGATAAACTCCTCTCCAGAATGACCACAGACAAGAGGGATTATGTTGACTCTTTACTGAAGACAGTTGGTATAGGGCCAAACTGAGAAGCTTGAACATGCACATTTTCAAAAATAATACGCAGCAGCAAACAATAGTTTGCACCTAAATGTACAATAAATTTGCTCAGGAGGTAGTATTTGGCTAAAGACTGTAAAAGTTCCTATAAAACAAATGCTGCTTTCTTACGAACTCTGCATTATTCTAAATCAACAGAAATATCATATTCAAATTCCAATGTTTTCAAAGACCAGCTGAAACTTAAAGAAATTGCGATGTTACTAAGAAAATCTCCATACTTCCTATCTCCTGCATTGTCTCCTTTCTGTGACATCATCAAACTATGGCAGACTCTGACATGTAATACCTAATTCTGCCACTAGTTGGAAACTAAGTGAACATTCTTACTGTATAAAACTGAAATGTCAATAAACTAACAACAAAATACATGTTACACAAAGAAGTTTGCATATGCTGAACCGTGAATAAATATGAAGATCCTTTATATCTGTAGGTAAAACACTGAATGAGAACAATACCACAGAATGACTCATTTCAGAAATGTGTCATTCTGTGTCACCTCTGACCTTATAGGCTTTGTAAGACTACCTTGTTGACAATACTCATGGTACGTTACTTTACAGATTAATAATGCAAGAATGATTTTATATGTGCTCAGAAATAACTCAAACAAGCAATATTTAAATGGAACCAAGTAGAAAATAACTAATTATTTTATTGGTCTCAAATGTTGGGCTCAGTAGAAGAAAGGTGTACAGATTCATGCCAAAAAAAAAACTTGAACTTTTTTTTCCAGTAATTCCTTGTTTAACAAATACATGTTCCCATGTCTGATTTTAAGTTAAAAGTTTTATTTCATTTCATTGGCCTTGGTTACTGAGTATAGGGTTTGCTGGTGCAAAAAGCTTTGCCCCGACGTTCCCACGGTAACCACCACCTGCATTCACTACATAATATAGATGTTCTCAAAGCCACAAAATGTTTCCATTCTTGAATTGCAACTAGAGATCATAACTCAGTGCATGATAGTTGAATATTGAAGTCTCCTCTGCTCATGACTTTGTTCTCACCTGTTTGTTCTCTGAGCTGCATGTTGAGGAAATAAAAATAAAAACCTGCACCTCACAGCTGCTGAAGGGCTTTGGTTCTGATCTAGTGTTACCACAGACATCAGCTTACCGGATCACTACGTGTGTTTTGCTGAATCATGCATTTCCATGGTCAGACCACATCCTTTGAGAAACACAGATAAAGGGTCAGGGTCAGCATCCTGAGGGTCGCATTCACCTCCAGACCAAAACTGAGAAAAGACAAAATGTTCTCTCTGTGGGACATCATTGTCCTTTTCCTTATGATCAACTCAAGTGAGTAATATCTTAAGTGCTGCCATTTTACTTAAGAAAGTTAATATCACATCTTTACTATTATGGGATGTATTGTAACTTTTTGCTTTCTGTGTCAGGTTACGGATCTGAGATCATCAATGGGAAAGCAGTGGAGCCCCACTCGATGCCCTACATGGCTCTGCTGACATCAGATTGGTCAGCTTGTGGAGGAACTTTAATTGATCCCAATTGGGTTCTGACTGCTGCACACTGCGAATGGTAGTGTGTGTGTTTCATTTTCAAGTAGCATTAAAAATGGAGAATACAATCTGCTGTCACATTGACTGGTTTTGCCTCGCTCACTCAACAAACTAATGTTCAGATGTAAAAGAAAACCAGCAGTCCACAGCTTTATTAGAATGACTTTTTTTAATAATGTACATTTCTAAGTTCACGTAGTGGCCAGTCAGACAAGCAAAAATGCCAAATAGCTTTTGTTCTATTTTGTATGAATAGATTTACCCTTCTTTACTCAAAAGTATAGTTAAAGTGGGTTGCAGCTTCACCATACCAATTGTGATGAAAAAAATTATTAAAGAAGATGTGTAATTAATCAGTCTTGGTACTGTTAAGGAAATATAACCATTTTTAGTGTTTGAGTTAGCTCTATCGTTTACTTGAAACCACTGGGGTCGTAAAACCACAGGAGACAAGCAGTCTTATCTGGTGGGGTAAACTATTGACCTGCAGTTCACCTTAAGACAATTTGGTCTAAAACAATACAGCTAAGTCTCCTGAGGCATTTGTAAGTTGTAAAAGTCAGCAGGATTTTTAGAGTTCTGGTTAACCTCAAATAACATCAAGGAGGTAAAAGTCTCTTTGATGTCTCGGCAGATGGTAGGGAAGTGCCGTTTTCAGGGTGCTCGGAGGCGGCTTCTAATTGGTCGAGAGGTGTTGCCCCTTATTTGAATAGAACACACCTACTAGTACAAAACCTCTTGCGCAGGGAGAATAAGGCAGAAATGGCCTATTTTTTAGCTCCTTTTTGGGCTGGCTATTTCTCCGGAGACGTCTTCGATATTTCTTTTCATTATTCTCAGGTAACCAATGTATGTTTCTGTGTTTTCCTTTAACTTTCTGTCTTGTGTGATACTTTCTTCTGATTTGGATTAAATTCTGAACTTCTGTGACGCCAACACGCTGCTCACGTCTCTTCTGTGTCTCGCGAGAGTTATCAGACCGCGGACAAGAAACCAGGACCTAAGAACAAAGGAAGAATTGAAATTGCATAGTTTAAAAGTTTTACAATAAGAATCCCCTTATGATCATCGACAGTACACAGCAGTAATACACCTAGGTGTAGCATCGGCATCACACCGCTAGTCGCGCCACTGGACCAGTTCTAGGCTCTAAGGAGTGGGGAAGCAAGAATAACACCAGAGACCGCTGCTTTAAATGGATTGGGTTATTTTAGCCGGACTAATTTAAGTTAGTTAGACCAGTCTCTTTTCCTAGGTTACACCTATTTTAGGATTCCTATTTTTATTCCTGAGTTAACTCGTTTTCTTGTCTTTTACAGGTAAGGAAATACCTTCAAACACAATTAAATCAAAGTGGACCACAATTTTTCAAATCACATTCGGGGACATAACATATGAAAATCAAAGTATGGCACTTTAAATTCAAGTTTAAGTCCAAATGTAAGTTCAGGTACTCAGTTCAATGAAAAGCTTCAGTTTGATATAGTCTAATAATAATAATAATTCAATCCTGTTCTTAATATTGAACTGAACCACTGCGCGAACACGTGGGAAAGACTTACGAGATATGTGTGTTCTCCTTATAAGTGTGCGTCATTGAGAAGTAAGTTGCTATATTTGAGAGTTTACTGCCGCTAAACGAGGGATTTGAAGTTCATTTGTTTCCCATTATTTCACCTGTTGCTAAGTCCGAGCTAACAAACCTTCTTAATCCTGTTCAGTTCGGTTCGAACTAGTTCCTGATATTCCTACCGCTCTGGCAGCAAATGGACCTTACCAAGCTCCGCCCAGAAACGACCTTGAAAGTCCCTCGTGACTACATGTCTCACAAACAAAGCCTCGCAGTGCTTAGTTTCTATGTGTAAACATGGCATCTTTCATTTCAACTGACTCTCTGCAGAGTATTTCTGAGTCAATTAGTTTAGCATTTCTGCCGGATTTTCAAAAAATATCAGCCACGACAATGGACAGGGGAACCAACAAGTTAATGTCATCTTTTTTGGATGACATCAAGGTGTTTGAGCCACATAATGCTTCCAACATTGTGCGCGTCACAGCTAAATGCTACCGGTTGATGAGAAAAACAGATCCTCTCACCCTCAGCATAAATATAGCTGTGGACAAGATCACTGATGCCTATTGTTCTTGCAAGGCTGGGTAAGTCGGACATTCATGGTTTTGACGGTTACTTTTGAAATCACTGATTTCTGATGTTGGCAAATGTTTGAGTGTGCCTAGGCCTGACACACTGGTGCTAGCGTGGCTAACACGATTACAGTTTAGTAAAAAGCCTTTTCAGGTGAAATAAAATCTTTAATGTATGTCAGATACGGTACACATTGCATATTAATCTGTTCAGCTAATGTAAGACTGTAACAAACAGGCTTCAAGGTGTAGAAGTTGTATAGGTACTGCCATTATGCTGTACTTGGCTAAAAGGTTTTCATAATGGATGTGTTTATTATTGACTTTCTTTTTTTCATTCACTAAGCACAAAAAAAGTCGAGCAATAATACTTACACCAGCAGACACTCCTGTGTTCTTAATGATCCTACCAAGGTTGAGCTGCAAATACTATTGTCCACAAGTTTAATCCAAGCAAGACTTTCGTTTCAGATTTTGGAAATGTGTGAATTTTAGTTCCACAAACACGATCAGGATACGTGACATCGCCTGTGCAGATACCCCACTGATGGTGGAGAACCAGTTTTTCGAGTCTGGACGCAAAAACGTTCTGACGGTCTGCTAGTCCACAATGTACATTAGCATGTGTTTACTACTGTAGCTTGTGTTTGTGAGATGGTCACGCAGCTATGACGTGAAATGCGCATTAGCCAATGAAACGCGGCCCCTGTGGCAAGGTCCATTACCACACAGGAGAGTCCCTCCCTGATAAGATGAAGAAGATGAATTGAAGGTCTAGGTCTTGCTCGCCATCTTGAATCCCATCGCACATGGCAGACCGATCCTCGCTCCGACCAGCTTCCAACCGAACAATAAAAACTTGACCTGTGTAACAGGCCACACACACACACACGACAAAACTCTTTTTAAATCCTCAAATTATTCAAATAAATTCTTCAGAAACCCAATATATTAACCGGTTAACAGTTTATGACGGAGCATTTCTTTGCAAACAGCTACGTTTTTAAGGAAAGTACAACATGATGAAAATGTAAGAAAATAAACAAAACTCACCAAAACCGATGTAACTTAGTTCTCATAAAATCCCCGTCAGTTTCCGACCAGGTAATTTTTGTTTTCTCAACTATAATATTAACCTTTTCCGTTAATTAATCACCGCTCTTTTCCTACGATTCCTCCTGTGCTCTCTCCCTCAGGTTTGTGCTCTGCAGCATCTCCCATGGTTCCTTAAAGGAGCAGCAACGTTATTTTCTGTCCACAGACTTTTTATCAACTATTTACTCTTATTTATGTCAGATTTTAACGTGGGTTACATAGGGGAAGGAATGTTATATTGGAATAATTAATTACATCTACATAGTAAACCATTAATATCTCATTATTGTGCAACCTCCAATCTGTAAGATCTTAAATTTACCATACTGGTTCTGTTATTGCTCTCTCAGCATGAGCACTGCCTTCCTGGGAGTGCACTCCATCTCAAGCAAGAAGGAAGGAAGGTACAGGCAGATCCTTAGAGTGGCCAGACATTTTCCTCATCCTCAATATAATTCCAATACAGACGACAATGATGTTATGTTGGTCAAGGTAAGTTAGCTTTGCAAAATGAATGATTCATCTGCTTAAAATAAAATTTCATACATTGGGAACATATTTAAAATTAAGACTATCAAGCTGATTCTTATTTCACAATTTACTTTCAATTGACTATCATTCATTTACTGATGTCTTGAAACATCCATCCATTTTCTGTGCACCTTTGTCCCTTTTGGGGTCGGGAGGGTTCCTGGTGCCCATCACCAGCTAATGTTTCGGGTCACACTGGACAGGTCACCATTCTTGTCGCAGGGCAACACAGAGACAGACAGGACACACAACCATGCACACACACTCACACCTAGGAAGAATTTAGAGAGACCAATAACCTGACCGTCATGTTTTTGGACTGTGGGAGGAAACCAGAGTACCTGGAGAAAACCCACGCATGCCAGGGAGAAGATGGAAACTCCATTCAGAAAAACCCAGGCTGGGAATCGAACCCAGAACCTTCATGCTAGAAGGCTACAGCTCTACCAACTGTACCTCTGTGCATGTTAGGGAAATTGTCTTGAAGCAATTACTTCATATGATTTCCCGTTATCTTTTATTGAAATTATTCATTCATTTTGGTCCCTCTCACTACCCTTTGTAGTGAGAGGGACCAATTAACCCTTTGTAAATTGTATAATTACAAAGGGTAAATATGCTAATATACTAACTTTTAATATTTGAGATGTACTAATTTTTTTTACAATACCATACAATACAATATAATAATTGTGATTTTTACTTTCCAGCTGGAAAAGGCAGTGAAGGAAACCAGATGGGTGAGACCTCTCAAGCTGAGAGCATTTGTCAAAGATCCAGAAGAAGGTTCAGTCTGTAAGACGGCTGGATGGGGAAGAACCAGCATGGATTCAGATCGCTTGTCAGATGTTTTGATGTCAGTCAATGTGACTGTGGTTGGCAGAAAGAAGTGCAACACACCGGCTTTTTACAATCATCACATAACTAACAACATGATTTGTGCTGGGTGGAATGGGAACATCCAAGCTGGCAGTTGTAAGGTAAGTGACCTATCAGCCATTTACGCAAATTTAAAATGTCACTGTGTCCCTAACATGCATTTTATATATTTCTTTTCTCTGTAGGGGGATTCTGGTGGGCCAATACTGTGCGATGGAGCTGTAGTTGGAGTTACATCTTTTGGAGATAAGTGTGGACTCAAAACCAAACCTACCGTGTACGCTTTCCTCACCAAAGGTCACCTTGACTGGATCAAGAAGACAATGAACCAATGAGATAATGAATAAGCCTTGGTTGAATGTTGCCGTTTCAATCATTCAACCACTTTTCTTGCTCTTCTATATGTTATTCAACTTGCATTTTGCTTCTTAAAGATGTATGCGCAGGCAACAATTTAACAAATAAAATCTGAGCTTTAGCTTGTTACAGCAAACTTTGAAACTTGTTTGTGTAAATCACTTTATTAAGGGATTAGAAATAAGTAAAATATTATATTTTTGGCCCTGTACCCAGGGCTGTGCAGAGACGACTAAAGGGGCAGGTGCTCAAAAAAAGGGCACATCTAACCACATTCTAGAACAGAATATGAACAAAGCCACACAGCTTTCAGAGTTTAACAATGATAAATAAAAAAATTGTGGCACATACAATCAAAGCTAAGGAAATTCTCTATATAGAATATACAACTAGGCATATGTAAGATATTTTATTAGTAATTTTTTTCTGCAGGTCTGTTTTGTTATAGGAACATATTGCAATATTCTCACCTATGTTCTCACCTGTTTGTTCTCTGAGCTGCATGTTGAGGAAATAAAAATAAAAACCTGCACCTCACAGCTGCTGAAGGGCTTTGGTTCTGATCTAGTGTTACCACAGACATCAGCTTACCGGATCACTACGTGTGTTTTGCTGAATCATGCATTTCCATGGTCAGACCACATCCTTTGAGAAACACAGATAAAGGGTCAGGGTCAGCATCCTGAGGGTCGCATTCACCTCCAGACCAAAACTGAGAAAAGACAAAATGTTCTCTCTGAGGGACATCATTGTCCTTTTCCTTATGATCAACTCAAGTGAGTAATATCTTAAGTGCTGCCATTTTACTTAAGAAAGTTAATATCACATCTTTACTATTATGGGATGTATTGTAACTTTTTGCTTTCTGTGTCAGGTTACGGATCTGAGATTATTAATGGGAAAGAAGTGAAGTCCCACTCGTTGCCCTACATGGCTCTGCTGGAGTCAAGCGAACCAGTCTGTGGGGGAATATTAATTGATCCGAACTGGGTTCTGACTGCTGCACACTGTGAGAGGTAAAAACAGGAACTCTTTAATTTTTTATGCATTTAGTTTGCTTTGTTGTGCACTGTGCAAATCATAAACCACCTGGTATGTCAAAGCAAGATATTGTCAACTTCTGTGTTTTATACCTAAAGTGTGTTCGTGTCACTAATGAGTTTTTTTTTTTGGATGGTGGTGACTAAAACATCCAATCATTTTTAATTTTGACTTGAATATGATCATAACAAATACAATAATATTATGGCCCACAATTTTACTAACCTCTTTATTTCCAAAATTGCCCTGCTATTTACCACACAGGCTTAAATGTGATGTTTCTTGCTCCAGACCCATTTACTGTGTAATATGTTGTTGCTGTCTCAGTATTAAGACTGTGTTGCTGGGGTGCACTCCATCAAGGAGAAGAAGAACGAACAGCAGTTCAGGCAGACCCTTAAGGTGTCAAGAAGTGTTCCTCATCCTTGCTATGATAGCCAAGAAAAAAACAACGATCTCATGTTGCTTAAGGTAACTTTGCAAAATTAGTAATCTGTACTGACACTGTTCATAATATAAAATAACAGTCATATTTTCTTTTCCAGCTGGACAAGGCAGTGAAGCAAACCCAATGGGTGAAACCTCTAGAGCTGAATGAAGCTGCCAAAGAGCCAGCAGCCGGTTCAGTCTGTATGGTGGCTGGATGGGGACAAACCAAAAAAGGAATAGCTACTTTGTCAGATGTTTTGATGTCAGCCAATGTGACTGTGATCGACAGAATGAAATGCAACTCAAAAAAATATTACCAACTTCATCCATACATAACTAAGAACATGATATGTGCTGGGGCCAGTGGTAAAATCAAAGGAGACACTTGTAAGGTAAGAGATCCTAATGGTAGTTCACACTAAGATAAAATGCTATTGTTCCCGTAAAATGCCGGTTTTCTTTTCTTCTCTGTATAGGGAGATTCAGGAGGGCCAATACTGTGCAATGGAGCTGTGGTTGGTGTCGCATCTTTCGGTTACAAGTGTGGAATCAAAAACAAGCCTGGAGTCTACGCTTTCCTTACCGAAGACCACCTGAAGTGGATCAAGAAGACAATGAAGACTCCTGCAAATTAATAAAGGTTGTTCTTGAGTTGCTGTCTTACTTTTTCAACTATTGTTTTGCTGTCCATTGTAATTCAGCCAGCATTATGTTAACAAAAAGCTTATGTAAAGACACCAAATGAACAAATAAAACAGAGTTTTTACTTCTCACAGCAAGGCTTGAGCTATTTCTGAAAACTACTTTAAATGAAGAGAAAAATATTTATTTTCTTGCTCTCTATACTATCGGATTAGCCATTAACAATCTGAGTAGATCCTTTTCAGCAGCAAAAAAAAAAAAGAACTTTTTAAAAAAAATCTGTTTAAGAAATGTGCCCACGTTTGTTTTCAAGCTGAAGTATCTTTGTGACCATATTTATAATAAAATAAAAGCAAAGATAAAATGTTTATGTGAATGTGCCAGGTGTGGCTTCCACGAGTAATCAGAAAAACATTTAGAGGAGGATTTTCACACTACCACAAAATGTACCCATTGTTATCGAATAGTTATTCTGCATTGATTTTGAAGACTTAAGTCTATTCTGCTTCTGGGCTCGACTCCTTTATGTCGCCCCCCTTCTCTCTCAGCCCTCTTTCTTGTTAGATTGTTGTTTACTAAAGACTTCTAGTACTAACAAAAGAAACTGGTTCTGATCTGGTAAATGTTAAGACACATTTCAGATTGATAGTGTTCATCATAACATTTCATGCGTTTTGTTGACTCATGAATTCCCATGGTCAAGCCACATCCTTTGAGAAACACACAAAGGAGAAGGGTGAGGGTTGCATTCATCTCCAGATCAAAGTGAGAAAAAAGGAAATGTTCTCTCCAACGGGTTGTACTGTTTTCCTTTTCCTCATTATGAACTCATGTGAGTAATATCTTAAGTGTTGTTACACTGGTAAAACAATACCATCTCTTTATTACATATTTTTCCCTTTTTGATTGGGTTTGGATGTCTTCCTGTGCTAGGTCGTGGTTCTGTCATCAATGGGCATGAAGTTGAGCCCCACTCATTGCCCTTCATGGCTTTCCTGAAGTCAAGTAAATTCTGCGGAGGAACATTAATTAATCGAAAATGGGTCCCGACTGTTGCACACTGTGGAAAGTAAGAAATGTAAAAATAATTTTATTTTATTGAGGTTTCACCTGGTAAAAATTTTTAAAAACAAATATTAGCAGAACTATTATTTGAGTTTTAGTTTTCAAACTAAGATAATATTTAGATCTCTAAAAGTTATAAAGATTTTTTAAATAAAACAGTGAGCCACTTCATTTTTACTGATTCTTAATGAATAGTAAAACCCAGGAAAGCTCAATCTGGTCTAAGACCAAAGATGTCCAGATAGCCTCCATCTCTACTTTTAAAGATTTGTAAAAAACAAAAAAAAAAAAAAACACTTTGCAAATATGCTTTTTTTATTATATATAAACATTTACTGTGGGCTGTTTTCTATTCATATACTAACAGCAACCAAAATACCAAGTCAGGGTTCTCATAATATGTCAGTGAGAACAGGGTGTTGTAATGAGCAGACAGTCTCCACACATTTTACATTTCTAAGTAAAACCTTAAAGACTAAGAACAAGACAAAGGAAGAAAAAAATGTGATGCAATAAGGTGCAAGTACCACCCACTTCAAGAAACCACAAAAGCCACAACTTTAGAAAAAAGTTGTTCTCCGAGAAACGTTTAGATTTCAACATTAAGCTTCATTTTCCAAATAAACAATTTAAAAAAAAGAAAAAAAAATCAGCATCCAGGAAGATAAATTAGAGAAGAATGCAAAAGACATAATGAGCAGAATAAGTTTAAACTGAAAGTGCTCTCCATCGAGACTGACTGAGGTAAATTTTAGCATTTGTGCAGGGTCAGATGGGAAAAAAGGTGATGCTGACACCTGTAAGGTAAACGAGGCCACTAGCTAAACTTTAAAACATTATTACCTTAAAATGATTTTCACATGTTTCTTCTCTTAGGGTCACATTTTTCGGGGGATCCAAGACTGAGCCCTGCAGATTAGTGAAGTGGCCTGGAGTTTACACTTTCCTATCAAATGTCCATCTTAACTGGATCAAGACGACAATAAATACCTGAAGGTGAATAGCTTTTACGACTGATTCAGTTACATTTCTCTAACCTCTATTTTCATTCTTCCATTTGTATTCAACTTGCATTATACGTATAGATAAATCACAAACCAAACAAATCATAGACTGATGTTTTACTGTCATGACAACTGTGTATGAAAACCAAATAAAAAAAATAAAACTCTGTCTTTCATGCTCTTATTGTAGTCATGTCAACATATCAATTGCTTACATGAGATATCTTAACATACATTTAGTGGAACCAAACTGTAAAAACTAGTAGTGAAACTGTTACTTCAATAAATTCTGCATTTCATTCCTCAAATGTGAAACTACAATCAAATTACATTCAATTAAGCCCAGTTAGTGGCTTACCGGTAGTCGTTTCCCATGACATGCTGCATTGGAGGCTGTGTTTGCCGTCCTCAGCTCTGTTGCAAAACCAGTAAAGTGGTTGGTGGACTCCTTATGTTACCTGAGTTGAGGGTGCTGCTGATTGGGCCAGATTTCTTTCACCTGCTAAGAAGTGCTGCAGAGTGGCACACTGATGTGTGTGTGTGTGTGTGTGTGTGTGTGTGTGTGTGTGTGTGTGTGTGTGTGTGTGTGTGTGTGTGTGTGCGCGCGCACACACGTCTATTCATGCACCCACATCTGAACTAATGAGCAAATCTGCGCAACACTTACACATTATGTTATATAAGTGGTTTCTATTTTAAAAAGAATGAATGTCAAACACAAGAACACAACAGTAAAAAAATAACATTTAATATAATTTTAATTAGACATTATAAACAGACCCTCTTCCAAATGCTCAAAATGTATGCAGTCTTTTCATGCATCTTTAGGTAACAACTCCCTGTACCTTATTTTTTAAAAGAGAACGTTGCAAAGCCTTAAACCCCTCCTCCTGATCTTAGCAGTTTGTTCCCATGTCTGCACTCAACATGTGCATGATGTTCAAAACCCACATCATGCTGACTAACTTGGTTCTGATCAGTACTGGTAAATTTCACCACAGGCTTCAGACTGACGGTGTGCTGCAGATAATTTTATCCATTTCGCTGACTCGTGCATTTCCATGGTCAGACCACATCCTTTGAGAAAAACACATAAAGGGCAGGTTGATTGTCTCCAGGGGCACAATCATCACCAGATCAAAGACAGAAATAGGAGGAAATGTTGTCTCTGAGGGGTTTCACTGCTTTCATCTCCTGTGTCTTCTTCTTTTCTTTCAACTCAAGTGAGTAATAGCTTCTTAATTGAGATAGATATCAGTTATTTTTTGTTTTTGCTTCTTTTGTTGCTTTTTTGTGAAACATGTTATTTGGATATCTTCCTGTGTTAGGCTATGGTTCTGAGATTATTGATGGGAGTGAAGTGAAGCCCCACTCGCTGCCCTACATGGCTCTGCTGAAGTCTGAAGTGCCGATCTGCGGAGGGATATTAATCGATCCCAAATGGGTCCTGACGGCAGCACACTGCAAAGAGTAGGAACTATGATGTTTATAATTTGCTTTTAGTTAGCAGATTCCAACAATATTAATACCTAGCTAGTTAACAAATGACCTGTTCTGTGTGGTTTTTGTTAATATTTCTTTTCTAAAGAATTAAAAACTGTTGTCTCTGGAGGCATTTTTTTATTTCCCCCTGATTGTGTAGATTGTGCAAAGCAAGAATGAGTATGCATGCTGAGTCACTGGACTCATCATTTCCCTGTTGCATCAACAGATTTTTTCCCCCCCAATGATTAAAAATAAGAAAGCACCAAATAGCTAGCAGAGAGCTGATGCTATTTTTAAATCAAAAGCTTTACATGCATACATATTGCATGTCTTCTTTAAAACAACTTCCATTTGCTTATGTAGTGACCAGAAAAAATAAATTACATTCAGCTCCTTCATCGTGCAAGGGGTGTCATGATGCATTTCAAAAGTGCATCCTGCAGGCTAAATATGTCTCACGTTTCATCTCAGACAGAGTCTATGCACATGACCGTTTCTGCTATTTGCTTTGTACACACAGAAAGGAACAGAAGTAAGTGACTGAAAGAAAACACAGAAACCACAAGGGACGTTTTCTGAGAATCGTTTCAGCATCAGGAGAAAAATAAATGCACCTCAAAGTCTAATTAATTATTAAACATCAGTGGCATGCAAAAGTTAAAAGTAGGCTTTGCATTCTGGTGAAATGAACAGAAACTTACAAAGCAACATTAAGCACAGATCATGAAGCTCTTCCATTGAGCTGTGTGTGTAAGAGTGGTCAAGCTGGAATCGACTTAGACAATAAAAATAAACTTCTTTAAACACCTAGAATGTATTTCCTTAAACCATGCTGCTTCTGGTGTTTTATTTCACCATTTAATACTAACAAATGTTATTTTTCAATCACGTAAGCTGTTTAATCAGACTTTTATTGCACTCACTTTGTCCTGTTGTGAATGATGCAGCATTTTTCTGCTCTTGCAGTGTTAAGACTGTGCTGCTGGGGGTCCACTCTATCAAAGAAGAGGGAAAGGAAAAACAATCCAGGCAGGTCCGCAGTGTGTCAAAACTCATCATCCATCCCTGTTACGATGAGAATGAAAAACTCAACGACCTCATGTTGATCAAGGTGAGGTTTTAACATGCCAAGTAAAGAAATATTTTACATCTGTCTACCTATAAATCAGAAATGCAGATAGTCACATTTATTGTGGTGGAAACGGTGCTCTTAGTTGTTAGTGCCAGCATTTTTGCCTAAAATGATTGTTCGAGCAAACTAAAATGGTACAATATTTCAGTATTGTTAATGGTACAATATTTCACATATTATAAATGTATATATTTTTACTACAAATCATTAGCATCATTTTATTTTCAGATCAACAAGCCAGCAAAAAAAACCAAATGGGTTCAAAGTCTTAAGTTGCAAACTGCTGTAAAAGACCCAGCAACCGGCTCCGTCTGCATGGTGGCTGGATGGGGAAAAACAAACAACGTTGGCAAGATGTCTGACGTCCTCATGTCCGCCAACGTGACGGTAATCGACAGAGAGAAGTGCAACTCTCCAGATTATTACAACCTGAAGCCGTATATCAACAAGAACATGCTTTGTGCCGGGTCGGATGGTCGAAATAATGCCGACACCTGTCAGGTAAAATAGGTTTCTATTAGTTAGAGGTTGATTTATTCTGAAAACAAACACCACATGTTTCTTCTCTCTTTCTCCTTCAGGGGGATTCGGGAGGACCAATACTGTGCAAGAACGTCCTAGTTGGAGTAACATCATTTGGGAAGCTTTGTGGCATAAAAAAGAAACCTGGAGTTTACTCTTTCCTGTCAGAACAGCATCTTAACTGGATCAAGAAGACAATGAAGAAACCAAAAACTGAATAACTCATATCTACATTGTACTGTTAAATTCTCACATTCCCTTTTCTGTCTTCGATATTTATTTATTTTCTCTTATTTTTGACTTTTATATATTTTATACAAATTGAAAACGTGCGGTCTTGACTCATTACAGTAAATAAAAGTTTAAAGGACAAGAAGTTCTTGTTGGAAAATTAAATTAAATGGGCAAAAGTATAAAATAGACACTTTCCTCTCCTCCCTCTGTCTCCTTTCAGAAACAGGAAAATCACTGAAAGGTAAAAAAAAAAAAAATCATTTCATAAAGTTCTTCAGAGACAATTGAAAACATTTTACTTCAGACTCATACAGAAAATTTACAATCAGACATTTGTCATTCACATTCGCTGAATCCGGTGTTGGGGGGGGATATTTCAAAATACACAAGGAACACGTGCAAACTCCAGTCAGAAATTTTTGTACATCTAATGACCAGCAAGTTCCCCATGTTTCTTTGTGAAATAGCTCAGTCAAATAAGACAAACAGCATCTGCCAGCAATTATCAAATCTCACATTTCATTTTGCTAACAAACAGACGGGGAGAAGATGTTTTGCAGGTACATTTAAACAGTGATTCATACAGGTTTGACCTTCAAGAACCACACTGACTCTACTAACTGGCTCATATGAAGTGTATTGACAGGGGTTATCTGAGTTGTCCACAATGCCTTCACATGAGAAATAATGTGCAATAATTTGAAGCAAGTGGGTGTCAACTCAAAAAAAAGAAAATACCAATAATAATACGTTTTATTTGTGGTGTCTAAGTACTCAGACACTTTACACAAGTACAAATATAAAATCAAACAATGCAACACAACATAAAAACACATTAGAAGGGCAGATTAAACGTTAAAGAGTCTGATATGCCCATATTGATCTAAAGCCTATAATGGCTTTACTCCATCCATAAATATAAAATTATTCTGTCTTTTGTGTAGTAATGGATTCACAGTACCTAGCTGAGCACAGAGAAAACAATTATTTTGTCACATTTAATTGATTCTCTTAGCGTCTCTTAATAATGTGATGTTACCTTCAAATATCCTCTCAAAATGCCAAAGTAAATGGAGCATCCAAAATTATGAGAAAAAGATGGGATAAAACAGAAGGCTTTTGTGCCAGATGCAAAATAAACGTTTAATTTAAAAAAGATGATAAATTTGGGCTCTTTCAATTAAAATCTGAAAAAAACCCAGGGATTAGTTCAAGAAAAATGCACTTTCTCATGTTTCTTCTCTATTTAAATAATGGCGTTCATAAAACAAACGACAACACAAAAATCCAATTCAGAAATGTAAAGTTGGGCCGTAGTGAAACTGACAGTTCTCTTACCAGACACTAGGTGGTGCTCTTTCACCGGTAGTCCTCCATGAACAGGTGACTCATTTAAATTATTGTAAAAACTTGAGGCAGCACGTAATTCAGGAACTTTTACATGTGTTACATATAATTAGCACACAAAAAGTAAGTTTTACTCCCCAAAGTAAAGTCTGTTCAAAGTAAAGTATTCTTTTGTTTTCTCAAATTCACATGTTTGCAACTTGGTTCAATACTGTTAGAATTTACCATAATCTTTAACATTTTTCTCCTTAGAGGAATCTGACCTGCAGATTACATACAGTATCACTGGAGTTGGTAGCCGAGTTATAATATCTTGATTTCTTTCCATCATTGGGAAAACCTTTTGTACTCTTCAATGTGCTCCAGCGGATTTGCAGGCTTTCTAAAACATCATGATTTTAGTTTTAAATAAGTCGTGTTTTTAAATGAAGGTGAGCTGTTGCCAAACTGATAAGTGGAAAAGGCAGACAAAGTTCAAATGAGAAAAAAAAGATTATTTTTGGAGAGATGACTCCTGCTCTTGCAAAGTAACCAAAAATAATGTTACAAACTAAAAGTCTGTGAAGTAAATTAGAGATAAAAACAAAAGAAAACTTTTCCTAGGCAAGAAGCTCTATCCTTTGAACATGGTGAGGGGGGGAAAAAAACACTACCGCACCCATGAAATTCCTGTGTGTCCTTTATTTGAGCTCCTCATGAATTACCACTGACCAGCCAGGTCCCTGTGTGTTTACAGTGTCTCCATAGTAACCCACAAAAGCTCCTGGGCCCACCTCAGTGTCACCGAAACCTCCAAAGCTCACCACACCCAAACTAACTGATTTTGTGGGACGGATGAATGCGTGGACACTTTTTGGCATGTTTTATTCGCCATTTCTACCACAGGAACTTGAATCCCACACAACACACGCAATGTCAGGGTAAATGTTTACCTGGATTTGCATCACCTGTGTTTGATGCCCACCTCGCCTCACCTTGCTTTCTCCCTCCTCTGTGACGCAGCACAAACACAGCGTCACACTTAGTTGTATAAAGGCAGCCGCGAGTTGATGTATTTGAGTGTGTGCGTCAGCCTTTATTGGCTCTTTAAAGTCCTCATTCTGTGTGACACCGGTTGAGCCATGAGATGATAAGACAGCCATCGGTTTCGTAACTCGTGTGTTCTTGAGGAGAGTCTAATTTAGAGACAGGCAGAAAAAAATCCATCCCAAATGCTAATGAAGATGGAAGTGACCCAACTGATATTTGCTAAACAGAATACCTTTAGTAGTATATGAACTAAATCAGGTATCAGATATTGATATTAGAAAAGATAACATGAGGAAATCTAAAAATTTGGTTTAAAATGATTATTTCCTTTGTCAAGCAAAAATAAAAATGCTATTCAAACCAACACTGCCTAACATAAAAAAAGTAATCTGTCCCTTTGTTAAATCAATAATTGACATGATTGTAAACCAGACCTGAGGAATCTACCTAAATCGAACCTGTCTGACATTATGAGATAGGCCAAAATGTGCCAATAAGAAACAAACAAAGTCACTGACATTTATAAATCCTACTGTTGTGACCATTTATGTATAGTTTGCAAATTGTAATTTCGATTCATTTAGTTTTCTATTTTGGGTAGTTAGAATTTATTTAAGTTACTGTAGATCCGAAATCTGTAGTTAATTTGTGCATTTGATTTGATTAGATTTTGTTGGTAATTGGTTAGACCCTCCCATTAATTTGAGTAATTAAAAACACACCGGTTGCTTGCGGAGGCATTTTTGGCAAATGTTTGGTGTGTGGACAGGAGGTTTGTTGTAAATTATTTTTTGACCACTTTTCACTTTTTTGTACTTAAAACGTCATAATAAGTTTACTTTTGTTTTTGGCTAAGTTGTAGAACATTTTTGGTAATTATTTTGTCCCTAATATTTTACAAGAAATAAAGAATATATTTTTCAAACAAATTAAGTCGGAAGTGCGTTCAAATCAGACCACCTGTTAACACCCACGGCCTTCGTTGGAATCTTGTTTTGTAGAAACTATAAGGCCGCGACACCTAGGAAATCAAAGCTGTTATTTGCAAATAAAGTAAACATAGAACATTAGTAGCTCTTCCAACTATAATCCAATAGTGCATAAGCAACTTCTTTGACAGTCCCAAATAACCTAGAACACCTAACGCACTAGAGGCGTCACTTCCTGCAGCTAAGATTGATGTGTGAAGGAAATGGAAGCCAAGTGCAGACAGGAAGGTGTTGGCCTCGTATAGTATTTTAGTGAAAGTTTATTAAAGAAATAAATATGCAAATATGAAGAACTACAAGATGGACACAAGATAGTACCACAGGGAAACTAGGGTGGAATGCATTGATAATAAAAGGAGAAGGAGAGATGAAGGATCTGACTGGCTTTTAACTGCTGAGGAGGTTATTAGTAGAACATCACACAGTTGAGTATGATCAAGATAATGCAGTTCAATGATGAACTAATCTGAGCAACTGAGGAAAAATAATAAACAATTTACGCGGAGTAATCCAACAACATATTAAATCTAATCGAATAAAATATTAAAGACTAGTACTAAAGAAAGAGAAAATACAAAAGGGGCTAGTGTCTATCCCCACAGGTCAATGGGCAGGTTACACCCGGGACATGTTATCCAACCATCAGTTTGTAATTTTAGCATGAAATGAATTAATGATGTGTAACCCATGGCAACACATGGGTAAGCAAATGGGATACCAATTAAAGAGGCAAACTGACACTCAAATTTGAAAATAACCTTGGCGCAAAAAACAGCTAAAACGCTTAACACAGTGAACAAGAGGTGCAGGTTTTTAAAGAAAAGGCAGAAAGGAGGAAAATGCCAGTAGAATGCACACCAAAAGCATTCTTTAAAAACAAAGATGCATGGAAACCAAGACGCATTCATAAAGTACCTGGAAAATGTCCTTGAGAAGCTGGACAAAAAGGAAAGAAGAAGAAAAAACACCAACAGAAAAAATAAATTCATAAACCATCACATCCTCTCCTTTCACCCCAGCAGCCAGCAAATGAAAATGACCTTAAACAGGTTACAGGCTCATCAGAGGGTCAACACAGAAACTATGACATCAAACCAGCAGGAATATAAAAACTCCTGCTTGTCAGTCAAACTAACATTAAAAGGTTGTGAAAGGAAACAAAGGTAACCGAAAACTGGCAGAGTCTAAAGAAAGCCATTACCCACGTCAGCATAATCTGACCTACTGAATTTGATCTTCTTTAGCCTACATAGTGGCTCTGTTTATTAGTTTGGCTGTGTGTCTGAGTAATCTTCTGCTGCATTTACTCTGCTTGCTCAGACATGATGCCACCTGTCAATCGTTTTAGGTTTGTCATCAACTGACCAATCAGTGGTCACAATTTCTCTTGATCAAATACACATCCTTCATCTACGGTAAATGTAGTTCCATCAACGTTGCAGTGTAACCTGCTGAAGTCTTAGAGAATTTGAGGAAAATAATAGGAAATTCTTGTCAATGGGGAACATGCAATTCCAACAGCCGTTACCCAGAGCGTGTAGAGGGCGGAATGCAATTCATTGCATTTCCAAAACCCAAACGGAGTCTACCTAATAATCAATGCAACTACCACATGTTCCTCTGCACAGAAGTAACTGCTAGTAAGCATGCCATTTTTTTGTCATGATGACACTGTGTGATAGTCAAATCAAAGACCAATAAGTGAAGGTAGCCATGCTTGATTTTATGTGTGTGAATTCCAATGGTAGCTCTGGCAAAGTGAAAAAGTGCTGCAGTAACTGCAGTGTTTACATTTAAGCACCCTTTTATGTTAATAATTATTTTTAAGCATTTTCCTAAAGGCAGATTTTTACCATCATGTATTATGTAAGTTCTTACTCACAAATGCGTCCGGCACAGCTTTCACACTCGCATCCAATGAGACTTTGTGCCCCTCATTCTTCCTCTGAATGTGAAAAACTTGGGCATTTCTCAGTTGTTTCCAGCTAATAACCTTACAGAACTGATGTAGGACGCTTCAGAGAATTTTCTTGCCTGTTGTCTTTGCCTCAGTGTTGGCTGATAAGGCAAAAATGATTCAATGTCTCAGCTAAAACATTGAGTTTCACCACTTCTGCCATTGTAACACTGTTTGTCTGAGGTTTGCTCTACTTCCGCATAGGGGAGGAGCCAGTGTCATCTCTACCAATTGGCATTATGAACTTCATTTGATTACGCCGTATTTGGGTCAAATTTAAATTTATATGAAGGATTTGGATACCTTAAATCTAGTAAAAATGTAGAAAAAAGAGCCAACAGTTGCAGGAAAATGTAACAAAAATCCACAATTTACAATTAACTTTCAACCTGTTTTAGTATAAACTGTTAAGTGAAAATAACAATCTTGATTTTTGAGCAAATTAGAAGTTATGTATGAAGTCACTCTGCAGTAAATGAGCCAATTTCTATGATCAGTTGCAGTTTATTGGGTTCCACAAAGCTGTGTTCTTAGACTTTTTATTCATTACACGTAATTTAAGTCAAACAGCACAACTGGATAAATGCCAAATAATTTGCATATGATACTCTGATATGTATTCCAACAAAATTCATCAATTAGCTAGAAAACATTACTTCCTAATTTACTTTGTTCTCCTAGAAAACAGTATGTTGTATTTATTTTACACAAAATTTGGGAATCTTTCAAAAAACATTTTTTAAAAGACAGACTTAATTTTCTTTGTCCTTTTTCTGAATAAGATCCAGCTTGTTTTGTCATTCTTTAGATGTGAGGTCACTGGTGTTTATCAGAATTACTCAGAGGTGGCTTTTCTGAGAACCTTCCTCAGGGTTATTTTTATCTTCTGAACATTTAACTTCAAGACTGTTTTTGTGATGAGACATGTGCTTCCAGAAACACGAGTAAACACAGCACACAGATAGAAAACGTGGACAATGAAACACTTTGATGTAACATTGAGATACTTTATTCAAAATTTAATTCTAGCACTTTTCAAGAGATAGTTACATTTTGAGAGAATTTTTGACCTATAACAAAGGCAGTGTAATAAATAAAACCAAACTACAAAATAATAAAAGGCTGAATGCTCAGCATTCGCTCACACATGACATTGTAATTATACGTAATAATACAACACACACACACATTTTAGGTGTAAGCAATAAATATTCAAGCTAAATAAATTAAATTCTACATAGTTTTGCATTTTGCACATCTGCGACCCTCTCCAGTCATTGGACTCCTCTTCTTATTCCATTGCCTGTGGAAAAAGCAATAAGAGATTAAAGAAATGTGCAGAGAAAAAGTAAACATTTTTGGTCAAAAACTATGCCAATATTACTGTTTGACATTTTACTAAAGACACAGCTAACCCTAAAAAAGTTAGTTTCCGGTTCATTTTTGCAGCATTTATCAAAATGAGAAGTCTTGGTGCCAGTGTGGATTCACTGCCTGCAAGATCTGTTTGGGTGTGCAAAACGTGCACATGCACAATAAGTGTGTCAGTAGTGCTATTGTTGGGACACATGGGTGAATTTGCACGCTCTGATTTGTGGTTTCCCTTTACGCTGTAACGCATTGCATAGACGGCGCAGGCTGAGACACTCCATGCTAATGCGGACTAATTCCTCCAGTGGGGATGCCTCTTTGCATCATGCAACAGGCCGCAATTCACAACAACAACAACAACAGCAGCAGCAGTGTAAGGGTTCTCCCTGCCACCACTCCTTCCTGTTTGGCTTAAGGGTCACGTGAGAAGAGGTTAGACAGACTTAGATACCTTTGAAGTGGATAGATCAGAGGAGTATAGACGAGAGCAAAAACAGGATGGCGTGATTACATACTCTTCATCCAGCGCTGCCAAGTTGCCCAAGTGAATTGGACAGGATGAGTTTGGTAAAGGTCTGGTTTTATTTTTAAATTAAACCAGCTACATCCCTTTCAGTTGTTCGTAGAATTCGATTTAGTGACTATGCAGTCAAACAAAGGGTAGAAAAATCTTATAGGACATCTTAACAGCTAGCTAGGATAGCATGAGCAGAATTTTAAGCTTAAAAACACTTTTTAATTAAATATCTTTTTAGAATTTACTGTCAGATATGTATACCTGATGACCTTTCCATTTTCACTCATTACAGCTGCAAACTTCAATGTATTTTCATGGATGTTTTGTGATAATCCAACAGTATACTGAACAATTGTCATATGAAAAGAAAATCGTGCACAATTTATTTAATTCGATACTTTGTTGATTCTCAATTTCACCACAGTTACACTTGCAAGATTTTTGGTGGTATTTCTTTGCTTTGCACATTTAGAGACTGAAATGTTTTTCCCATTATTTTGCTTCTCCTTAAAATCCAACGCTCAGTCGGCTGATGAAGAATTCATTATATTCAATATGTGTTGAAGCTGTTAAATCACCTGGCACCTAGTTAGACTGAGATGAAATCACTCCACAGGTGGACAGTATTTACAAGCTACTTTCTGAAAACAACTGGTTCCATTGGATTTTAATTAGCGGCATCGCAATAAAGAGAACAGCATACAAATCCTTGCTACACTTCTAAGGTTGTAACTTGTAAAATAAATAAATTAATTAATTCATTAATTATGCATTATCTACTTAGAATCAACAATTCACTGCTGCCAAATAAAATTCCCAATAGCTGCAGCACACAAAGAGGACAAAACCGGAGAACCACCCACCTCTTTGTAACTTTAAGCCCTCACACGACAACGTCACCTGGTTTCTGGAGTTTCTCCTGCTCTGACCCAGATCCAAGATAGGAGGCTAGGAAGTTTTTATGTGACCTGTAACTGCAAATGATATTCAAAATTAACATAAAAAATATTGTAGGTGTTGTGAAGGTAAAAAAAAATTGCAGATGTCAGGTGTTCTGAGATGCAGGCCACATGTCTTTGAACCCAAACCGATAATTTATTTTCAGGTGTTCTGATCCAAAATGAAACTTGTTTCTCAGAAATTCTTTCTGCTTTCTCTTTGAATCCTATCTAAGAAAGTTAATCATTTTCTTGTAAAGTATTTACTGCTCTGTTGTGTAATATCCTGAAGCGCAGCCAGCCCAGCATTCATTAGATCCTTTTTAATGGGTTGGCTATCGATAAGGAACTCTGGGACCTGACACAAACTGACACTAAGCACAGTTACTCTGCATTTCAGCATAATAGTTGCTATGACATTAATTTATGGTGAAATGATAGATTTCACTACAAGTCACGGAAGCTGGAAAAGTCCATCCTTGAAGGTTGGTGAGCAATCCCTGCACTGATGGGGTGTGTTTGGGTGTGTTAGAGTGCGTTTTCATTCGGCACTATGTTAATACGCTAGGAAGTGTTTCTGGGCCGAATATCTGAATTGTAATGTGTGTTATGCTGGGATCCATGGGTGTGGATGGTAGTCAGTAATCTTCCCCTATTATAGTTTCGAGGGAGCAAAGAGTTTTTATTTATTTCTTTTTGTTCCATGCTGGTGTCAGTCAAGTTAGGTTTTGTGAAAAATGATTTCAATTAATTGCCGAAGCCAGTAATGGTAATCATGATGTTATCAGGTCTAGTTTTACATATTGACTGGAAATCTCTAAGTAAATGATCAAGCATGAGCAAAAAATGAAAACAGATAAGAATGTGTCTGATTTGCATGACAAATCAACTATATGGCTTAATTAATAGTGAATTACATTTTTTTTGCTGTCCTTTGTTTTAATTAGATGAAGAATGCATATTATTCTTTTGAGAAAGTTTTCACAACCAAAAAATGGTCATTTTACAACCCTATTGCATTTTTTCTCCAATATTTTGTAAAACACTTTTAACTTTTAAATCCCCAACCTTTTCATATAAACTGAGTAAGCAAACACATTTCTTATCACTCTTTGTTTGCAATAAACTTTAAATCACCATCAGCTTTTTTTTTTTTTACAAGAAAATGAACAGATTTGCACACCCCAGGGTCATGCACTGGTTTTCTAACTATACTCTTGCATAAATGACCGTGCACTGAACTCTGGGTGCTGCATCCAAATGTGTCTTTTGTCAGTGGGATTCTTTCAGACTTACTGAGCACAGGTCATGAGCAGGATGGCACAGCAGCTGATGACCGACAGGACGACTGCAATGACCACTAGAACCGTCTGCACCAGATCCGTACTGTAGCTCTGAGTAGGGGGTATGAATGACCCCAAGGTCTGGATGCCGCAGCGCTCTCCATCGTAGCCCTTCATGCAGCTGCAGAACAAAGACAACCAATCAGCCAATGGATGCTTTTGAATCCTTGTTGTGACGATTATTTGTCTTAAAACTTGATTTGAGCTTTACTCACATGCACACTGGCTCTGTCAGCCCCTCTATGTATTTGCAGTAGCCATGAATGCAGAAGCCCAGGTGGGTGGAGGTGCAGGGGTCCTGAGTTGAGGTGAGAGTGGATCTGTGTCCCCTTGTGATGTTGGTGTGCTGCGGGTTGAACAGAGTGGTGGCTTTGCCCCTTTGCCTGTTCTTCCTCTTGCCTTTGCCCTTCCTCTTCCTCCTCTCGTCTCTATCAGCATGCGCCTCTGTGAAGGGAAACAGTAAGAAAATTGTACAGTTGGAAATTTTTCAAGTTTTACTCACATTGCTTACTGGGAAAACCCAGTAAAAATCGATCAGCGACGTTCAAAGAAAGAAACCGATTTATCGTTTCGTACCATGGTCGATCATGTATCTGTGGTCCAGTCCTGACGGTTCTTCTGTTCCCAGTTCATCATCGTCGTTCAGTGGCTGATGGTGGAGCTCCCCATAGGCTGAACTGGCTGTCACTCTGGCTATTTCACCTGAGTATGTGTCCTCAGATCCCTGAGCACCCAGAGCGCTGCAGACGACTGCAAAACCACAGAAAGGCACGCAGGGTTAGGTCAAAGATAAAAGCAAAAAGACATTAAAAAAGCGTTGTTAGATGTTTTTCAGTTTTCAAGACACTGAACCCTAAAAACAGCAAACAACGCAACTGAAACATAACATAGCTACTTAACCAGAAAATAATTTTGAGAATAAATGCAACATTTAATTGTTGCTGCTGTTTAATTCCTTTTTTTTCTCTCCATAGAAAGTACCCCTGACCCAATGTCTATGTCTCTTCACTTGTCTAACAGAAAGAGAAATTGCTGTCATTATTTCTGTCTAGTAAAAGAATGATCTATAGAGAGAAGTGCTGCTATAATTACTTTTGTTCACTCTCATTTTTTGTCAACAGAAAGTCCTCCTGGCCCAGTGCGTCTTCGTTTAGCTGTGTCCCATTCCAACATGGAGAAACTGACAGTACTATTGTTGTTGCTTCTTTTTTTTCTGTTCCTTAGACGAGACTTTTGTTTTCAGTACTGTTGTTTTCTTTGTTATTATTGTACGTGTATCTTTTTTTTTTATCTCTAATCGCCTTTCCTGCCACAGTAGATTGTAGTTCCGACTGTAATGTTTCCTTTCTACTGTCCCCACATGCTTGCTCAGTATTTTTTCCAGTGTCAGTGAGTCAACACAATAAGCTTACTTAAATAGTTCACTTATTACCAGCTGTTTTTTTTCTTCTGATCAACTGAACTGGTTCTGAATCTCACTATATCATTTCTAGACTTGAATTGAATTTTGCCTGAACTGAATTCAAAATGGGACCTGATTTTCTTGTAAAGGGATATTTGTTGTGAACTGGTCAAATTGATTTGTACGACAAGGTAAAGAAGTTGACATTTAGAAATTGGAACAAAGTAACAGCAATTTAATCTTGATAGAGTTTTGCTTTCCTTACTTTGTCAACTGTAATTGCAGTCACTTGTATTTGTTGTGACAAAGTGAAAAGGAGACAGGACTCTTGTTGCTTTTAAATGTTTATATTATAAAATGTGCCCTTTTCAGTAAATACTATATCTTGAGAACTTAGCTAAAAAAATCAATAATCACCAAAATAACATAGTATTCTCCTTTCAAATATCATCAATAATCAATTAATATAAATTACAGTGAATAGTTCTCTACAAAATATAATGAGAGCAGCGCGAAAAATTAATTATCAGTCTGTATTCAAAAATAAAGATTTTCTATGAGGAACAACATTTAATAAATAAGAACAATGCGTCTTAAATCATTGTTTCTGGTTGGAAGTTGACATAATTAGACCCAGATGTGTATTTCACAAACCTCTTTTTTTTTTTACCTAAAATACCTGAAATTCTTTATTTCTCCCTGACAAGTCATCACTTGAAGACTCACGTTTTTTCTCTCTCCCGCATGCTCCTTTCATATTACCAATTTAACTTCCAGCACACAGAATTAAAGCAGAAGTCCAGACTTACCAATGCACAGCAGAGAAATGATGATGAGAGTGTTCATATCCCAGGAAGACGGTGTGTTGCGTATGACAGTCCTGCACTAATCTGTGTCTGACTGTATCCGTGTGTGTGTGTGTGTGTGTATGTGTGTGTGTGAGAGCTGGAATGCAAGTCGCTTGCAGATGGAGTTTGCTCTCTTTGCTTCCACTAGGTGCAGCTTTTATAGAGCAACGCCTGCCACAAAACTCCGGGGGGAAAAGAAGGGTGTGAGTGTGTGTGACACGAAAAGAAACGTATGTGTTTAATGATCAACTTGCCCTTGATGGCACATTTTTACACCAAATGTCCTGAAATAGGACTGGGAGTAATTAGACTGAATGAGGCCGGGACAAATTAAACAGATGGATGTATTCTGGCTCTATTCTGGTCACCATTAGAAAAAAGAAATGGCTGTTTTTACTGGATTGGTCCATGTTGGTAAATTTCTTTCCACATGTCTGTAATCATTAAACTGCCTTAATTGTACTTCCTGTTGAGTAGTCACAGTGTGATGAAAAGAGATTTCACACCAAAATGTTTGAGGTCAACAAATTAATTATATAACCAGACAAAAGTAACACATAGACACAAAAAGCAGTTTTAAAATGACATGTTTTTTAACAAGAGAATTTCTAAAAATAATTTTGGTCCACTTGGCTTTACAGAAATGTTTCACGTCAGTCACGTTGGTGTTTTTGTGAATATGAAAGTCATATAACCTCAAATGGATTTAAAGCTGGACTTTGACAGAATATCACCCTAAAAAATCTCTCTTTTTTGAAACAGGAAGCAAACCACCAGAGTAGTTTTGTTTTTCTCTGGTCAGTCATCAGGCTTTTTTCTTGAACAACTTTGGGATCATCCTGTTGATTTATGGCAAATATGAGAACGAGTTTTGTACTCTTTTTGGTCATCAGTGCTTTTTTACCCTGGGACTTTAATGCTGATTTCCATTCTCTTTCCTTCTGTTGAATCATAAAAACTGACCTGATGTTTTTGTGTGACCCTGGATGAGTTGTTGATGCCTTTTAGGAGTAATTTTGGTGGCTCTCTTCTCCATGTTCCATATTTTCTCCACTTATTGTTCTTGCTGTGTTTTATTGGAGCCATAAAAACTGAGTTGTACCTCTTTCCAGATTGATAAATGTCAGTGACTTTGTTTCTTTTCTGTTCAAGAATTTCTTTAGATCAGGGGATAATGTGGAACATTTTTAGTTTATTTTTTGTTGTTAGAAGGTTCTGTTTTTTTATTTACGCCGGAAATTCAAGTGTGTTTGATGACTTGAAACATTTAAGTGTGACAAAAAGCATCAGGGAATCCAACTTTAAGCGCAAAGTATATTTAGCAAGAAAATCTTCACGGTTGTATTCAAGGGATGGTGGCATTAATCAAACAGTAATGAGGAAACATACAAATCAAGCACAAAATCGCGCAAACAACATTTTATTTGACAATAAAGATGCATTGACATGTTTGTTTTAGTGATTGGCTGTAGCCCAGATACATGGCTGAACTTTGTACAGGGTTCAAAGTGATAATAAAACAAGGATAATCATAAAATACGTTCGATGATTAGGTGTGTGAGAGTGTAAAACCATATGAAGAGAAGAATTTCCAAATTACCTGACATCTACTCTGAAGAAGATTGAGTACAAAAGCTAAAGTCACTCTGGAATAAGAGTTTAACACACTTAAATCATTTTGTAATTTGTAAAATATGTAATTAAAAGCTGAACTTCACTACATTCAGTAGAGTAAGTATTTCACCAAGAACTCTTATATTAAATCAGGATTAAAGTCCCTCTCTCCAAAGACAAATTCAGGGATAAATTCGTACAGTGGCCCAATTACATTACCCCATGAGAAACCACCTTCTAAGTTATTATCAAATAAAAATGATGTTATACAGTAGCTTCATAGGTGAGTCCCTTGCGTGCCAGTCCAATTTTATGATTGCAAAGGATTGATAATTGGCTTCCTGTGCAAATGATGAGAAGTTGTCTAAAAATAGTGATGTGGCATAAAGCAGTAATGTGGTAACAAATCATTAAACGGTGTGTAATTAAAGTATTATGCTTTTTTTTTTCTTTCTATGTTACGTATTTTTCATGGCATCTGTCATCACAATGTGTCTCCTCAGATTCTTTATGAAAAACTTCCATGAGTTTTGTTTCGTTCCACCTAGAGTCCTCTGGTGTTATTGTGTGTGAATTTTCTGTGTGTGGGTTTTATAAAAGGATGCTTAGTGTTGCTATTTTAGTCCTTGGTAACCAAGAGGACACCTTGAGGCTTGGGTGGGGAAGCCGCTCAGATGTTTGTGTTGCTCATGTTGTTGTGTCTGTCGAGAGAGGTTGTCCCGCCACACGTGCTGTGGTGGAATCCCATAGTAACCACTCAGAATGCCAGGAACCTCTCTGCCTTCATTCCACAGCCCAGGATCTCCTGAGACGTTTTGTTTATAGTGGCTGTGGAATTAGATTGTTTGGATTAGGTGTAAGAATGGCATTATAGATATTAGATTTGAATGTGTGGAAAGTCTGAGCCAAGGCTAAAGAGAAGCGCCTTATAACAGCCATCCACTGTAAACACACCGCTGCCTAGTTAGCAGCCGAAAGGTAAAAACATTATTTGTGGATTGCTTGTTTTCAAAAACACTCGCAAACTTTGGTGAAAACATACGAGAATGAACTAACAAATCCGCAGGAGCGAAGACACTTGGTAAGGAAAATAAATGAAGCAAAATAAAAAGAATGTTTAAACCAAAAGTCAAAATCTAAATCAAAAAGACTTCATTAATCCCAGAGGGAAAGATCTTCCAAACAAAATCTTACTTACAGCGCAGTCTGAACTTTCTCCCCTTAACTTTGATTGTCTCTAGTTGATTTATTTCTAGTTCTGAGCAACGGCGTTGGCTTTCTGCACTGTGTTAGCAATGTAGCAGGACATGAACGAAGCCGTTCAGTCCGTGTTGGTCAAATATTGAATCAACACTGACGGCGTTTGGCTCAGCACTTATCCATTCCCAGTGGAGGATGGATGTTTACAGCACAGGCAATTTCAAGTTAGCTTCCTGGGTTCGAACTGACACATTACATACATAACAAGCATTGGGTAAAATTTAAAACTTCACCACAGTCCATCCGTCCTGGAAACAATTGTTTCTCAACAGCCGAGAGCCCAGACCCTCTGGACGAAGCAGATGTTGTAGGACAAAGATGGTTTTTAACAGGCTATCTTTGCACAAACCATCCAGAGATTTCCCTTTTGCTGAAAATGTGCTGTGCAAATGAACTTCTCTTGCCTATGTTCCTGCACCACCTCACCTACTTCTCCCATGATGAAAACAGTTTTCGACCTTACTCTGTTTTGTTCGCGTTAAGGATGAGGTGACTGGTCCAACAGCATCCCACGAAACAATCTACCAGCTCTCGGTAACCCATCATCTCTGATACTGAGATGGAAAATGACAAATCAAGTTTCCAGATGACGAGCTGGTAAAAAACTGCCAAACAATCGCAAACAATTTGATTAGATAGTGATTAAACAATGTTAGCAGCTATGTGTATACTGTTACCAGCAAACATGATTTTGATTGGCTACCAGTCTTAGTTTTAACATTGCTAGGTGTAAATACATAGTAATGAACCACTGGCAGTCCAGACAAGACAATGGCTACCTATTAGGAATGTTGTAGAAATATAGCTCAGACTTTAAAAATAACTTTTGACGTATGTTTAGGTTACTTTCTTTTTGATCAAAATTCTATTCATTACTTTTTTACTGCATTGTGATGCTTCTTTCTTACTATCAATGCCTGTAGGAAAATGCAATGCAAATATTTCAACATACATTCAAGAAAAGCGTAAATAATTTCATAATGACAATAGAGGGAAAGTTGTGACGCCAAACTCAGTATGTTTGATTCTCTGGAAACAGAACTACCGGGACAAACTTGTTATGGTATGCATGAGACGGATGCTCTGGATTAACAGGAAGTTACACTTGCTGACAGCAGAAGTGAAAAATAATAGTGTGGAATGAATCTGGAACACTTGTGATTGTTTAGGTCGTTGCTTTGGACAAGAGTGCTTCAAATATCACACTTTACTCTCATGCTGCTTTGAAGAAATAATAAAAGAAATGCCATGAAGTCAACATGAACCAGTTTTGAGCTCCAAAACAACTGCATCCGTGCTACACGTGGAGGGATTTGTTTTGTCAAAGGACACGCAAGGATGCAGCTTAATGGGGCTTCCCTTCCACCAACAACATTACTCATTGTATGAACAACCTACTATTACTTATGCAATAATTTGGTAGGAACAAGTTCTGAATTCTGGAATGCGTTGATCCGCAAGTTTTATATTTAGAACAAAACGGAAGCCATCAAGTGGGTGTGTTTGTGGGTCTTAGTGTGTTAGTGCATGCTGATGTTTTTAAGTATGTCTTAACACAGAAGTCGAGTTAATGTTTATGTGTCACCACTGCAAGTCATTTGCATAGAGAACATATGAAGAGGCTCGAGTCGAGGGTTAATTGTGGCTCATTGACTTCGGAACAGGCACTAATCGACGTGCAGAGAATTAAATCTTGCCATTGATTAACTAATACTAAAACTCAGGACAGTACAGGTTAGATCACACATGTTCTGTGCGCAAACTTACACATAGCTTAGAACTTATCCTGCTTTCTAAAAACAAAGCAAAACAATTTTAACTTACGCTCTGATCGAAAATGTGGGAAGACGAAAAGTCGCAAGGTGGCTTTATTTTAACTCTCTCATGCTGTTGCACTAAAAAACACAAACTGTATTGAAATAATTAGTCTACATCCAGATGTTTGGAGTTTTTAGGAGCTAATTTCAAACTTATGTCATTGCCTAATTCAGAACTTTCAGTTTTTCTCAATCCAGGATGGATTAAGGACACACTGTGCAAAATTTTCCATGGTTTCAAAACTAACTTTTAACGTTCCCAGATGTACATTTAGAAGTAGCGTAAACTCCAGAACTCAGATTTGAACCTGAAAAGTTGCTGCTATGAGGCAACAGTGCAAACTGACAGTGTACTGTGCAGAAAAGAGAAGATAACAGAAGAAGGCCGGATGTTGAGCGGGACGTTTTCATTGGAGTTTTACCATCTGCTCTGCACATGGGCTGTCACTGGAATTTTCTTGTTTTCTTTCTGACTGAAATCCTCCAATCCCTTGAGATGAACCCCAAGTGTTTTTCTTGGAAATGAATTACTTAATATTCCAATCACAGATTTTAGTGCAACTGCAGATTTGATCTTATTTTTTTTTTCTGGTTTTAAATGTTTATTTTGTATGACAGCATCTCATTAGCTAACATCTAAAACTTCAGAAAAGTGTCTGTCCTTCCCTTTTTTGATTCCATTTAATTTATCTGTCTGTGCAAAACAAATTATATGTTAGCAACATGTGAAAGTAACTCTTCATCAGTGAACTACAATGTAATTAAAAGATGCCTATGTGCATCTTTTAATTGTATAAATCATTAACATAAATAGAATGCATTAAAAATCTTATTTTTTTCAAGATGAAATGATTATAAAGAAATCTCAATGGGTTTTTTAAAAAAAAAAAGAATTGGGAGCTTGAGATTTAATTTTAAAAGAATTTGAATACGAATGTCAAAACATGCATATACACATCACCAAAACTTTGCTAAAATGCTCCTCAGCAAATTGAAAAGAAACCACAATCTTTTTGTTGCCTTCTGTAAGGCTCTGGTCAGATATTTTTCCACGTTTTTATCAGAATTGATTGACCTCACTTCAAATGGTTTGTTTCCTACTTGGTCATAAACACAGTCCATACATTTTCCAAAGGGTTGAGGTTGTGTCAGTTCCACAAGCCTTATTTTAGCCTGTATTGTCCTTTGCAAGACAAAAGTTGCGATGTTATTTGACAATTATCCTGTTAAACCACCAAGTGTGAAAGTTTCAACCATCAGGCCCAAAAATATCAGGGTCAGACTTAGGTTGCTTAACAATGACCCCCAAAGCTCGGACTAACTAAAATGTGAAAGATGTTCTTTAAAAAACAAAAAAGACTGTTATCAGTTACCACAGTGAAACAGTTTTAAGTTTAAAATGGCTCTCAGTATGAGAAGCTCCTACCTCCAAACGTTTCAGCCTCCACTAATCACACAGTAAGACATAATTATGCTTTCCATGGGGAGATTAATCCCAAACACACATTTAAACTGGATTTGAGGGAGATGCTGGGGTAAAACGCGACTCATGTACAGAGACCTTCGTCCTTGACACCGCCGTCAAGCGTTTGATGACCTTTGCGACATGCCCTCCCTGTCTCTAACCCACTTTCCTGTCCAACAACTGCTAAATAAAGGCTACTACTCACAAAACCATTAAAACAACTGTTGGTTAAATTGAATTTGATTTGGATTTGACAAAACAGGCTAAGATTAAACTTCCGGTAGGTTAGAATAAAGAACATAAAAATAAAATTTAAATAACCCTCAATTTTATTTTTATGTTCAGATAAAGTACAAAATCAAAACAATTTTTTGTTAAGACTGATGTTCAAACAAAGACACACTACATAAAAGAAGTTGTTTTTCTTCTGACTTTAGACCAAAGTCAGTGCAAATGAAATAAAATACATAAGAAAAATTCTCTTGTGTCTCTTTCAAAGTGAAATTAAAGAAAAAGAAAATAATATATTAATAGCAATATGACTCAGTAACACAATTTAAAGTACAAAATTATACAAGTTATTTAATTTATATTTTTAGGATTTATGCCACCAAACAGTTGATATTTCATACTAATGAAAGGTCATCACACAGAAATGTGAAAACGGCATGGAAACTTGTGAAAAAGTAGAGAACATGAGCTTTATTGTGGAAGTGAAAACACGGGCACACATAAGACCAGGTAAAAAGTCAAGTTGCATTTATATTCACAAATAAGAGAACTTTAAAAATTGATATGTCTGTCTATATATTAATACTTTAAAATAATTTAGAAAAATTTAACCACTCTACAAGTCCCTGTAACAAAGGTCTATCATAAATATACAATTTAAAGCAAGCTACAAATAAATATAAAATATCTACAGTGGAAGAACATGACAGTATTTTTACTCTTTTTGTAGACGAAACAGATTAATTTGAGCTCCTGTTGTTTCTCATCGCTTATGCATTTCATTTGATCGTCTTGTGTGAGATCTCTGCCCTCATGTGGGTGGTTTCTCCCACTGGAAACCGTTTTTGTTTGTCTCACTATTCATCTTTTCAAACTGAGTGTAACAGGTGCCGAAACTTAAGAACCAGTACAGCTGGAAAACAGTTGCCACCACACAAAGAGCTGCCCTCTTTTGAATATTTTAATCTCTACGGGATGATCTGTCTGCTTGATAAACATACAGCAGCGCTTTAAAGTGTGGGCTTGTCTTGGAAACATCTTTGTACGGTCAACTTTTATTTAGAAAACAGAAAAAAAATCCAGCATCAGTCGCCATGGGGTGTGTTTGCACGACACTTTAAACCGTCTGGACTCCTTTGTATCCCTGCCGCTTCGGCTGCCTTGGGAATTTGTTCCTCTTGTACCTGTAAAAAGCAACACATAATTCATTCCCCTCCGAAAGGCATCTATTAAATCTCCGACCTTGTTTCTATCACGGCTTTAAAAATCATTTGAACCTTCCCTAATAAAGGCTTGGGAGGCATGAGTAATCTCACCCTGTGGTGTGACATGTTTCTACAGGAAGTGGGTTGCTAGAGGAGTTCTTTACACCCTAAATTAAGTAGTTTGCTGTAAAACGTCGAAAGGCTGTGTCAGGGATACATAAAGACGCTGTGATTCATGCTTAAAAATGAATTTTCATGAAAATAATCTGCATTTTAGTTTAGCTTCTGTACTTTGTGTCTAATATAACTATTTGTTATTTGTGAAATCGTTTCCTTTGTATTTATTAATTGCATTCTTGGTTCAAGACATATAATCCTTCCCCTGTAATTACAGGCACCTGTCCCTAGAGGTCGCCATATGCTTTAATTTTTGTCTTTTAATCTTTGTCTCTCAAAGTTAGTGTTGGGAACCAACTGTTCCTCATAAATAAGAAACTGGAAGGTCTAGACTTGATTTCCAGAAACAAAGAAGGTTTCATGACCAACATATTTCAGAAGAAGTGCTTTTTGCAAGCTGGAACCTGATCATTTTAGATGTTTTGGGGAAACTAGTGAGCACGTGGTTTAATATCATTTATGTGACATGTATTTGTCTTCAGTCCTTCTGACCGTTTATCACCTTTAGCTGCAACTGCTGCAAGCCCTTTAGTGCATGTCTTAGCTTTGCAAAAGTAGAGACTAACATTTTTATCCACTCTTCCTTGGAAAATAGTGACTAAATACAGGTTAGTCATACTGAATGGATTGCATTAGAAAAACATGCAATTGCATTAGTATTATCAGATATTGAGACATGAATTTGAAAAACTGCAATTTCTAACTGTTGTTTGATTTCATCATTAAAATGTCATCATCGTTGTTAGGTCACTAAAATTTATATCAGGTGGAGGTTTCTCTGGCAGGAAATATCAATGCAAGTGGACAGATACATTGCAGGCATGTAAAATGTTAAGAGTTCCTTAAATATAATATTATTATTAAATATTTAATCCAATTAGTTATTTCCCATTGAGATAATGCATATTACACACACACACACACATATATATATATATATATATATATATATATATATATATATATATATATATATATATATATATATAATATATCTATATATGTATATACCTATATCTATATATATAGATAGATATATCTATACAGTAGATATATCTATCTATATATATATCTATCTATATAGATATAGATATATCTATATAGATAGATATATATATACATCTATGTTGACTCTAACTTTAACTACTCCATTGTAACTCAGGCTGTATGTTTAGTGTTGTTTTCCTATAGGAGGGTCAACTTCCACCGCACGCCATTTTTAAAACATTTTCCAGCCTCAAACATGTTCGTTTTTTTTCATTCATGGTTGCCATATACTCAGCTCCACTAATCTTTCTGTCAACCTTGACCCGATGCACTTTCTCTGGTGAAGAAAATCATCCCACAGCATGATGCTGCCACCATCATGATGGATTGGAAAGTGCTTTGAGAAGTCCAAGCTTCTAATATTCTTCTGTAAACAGACCCAACTTTAAACTTCTTCACAACTGCATTTATGATCACCGTGGCATTTCATATGTAAGCCAAAAGGGTCAGTTTTGGTCCAGTCTAACCATCCAGTCTTGTTGGCATGGCGGGGTTTGAGATGTTTGAGAATCACTGACGTTGACCTCTTTTCCCTGGTCCTCCTGCTTTCGTGCTCTACATTCTCATGTGTCTGTTTAATGGTCTGAATCCATCTGAGTCAACTGTTATTTCAAGTGTGACGCACAGTCAGCTCTAATTGTTACCCATGGCCCTTAGCCTTTATCTTTCAGAGATCAAAAGTTACACACCACTACACTCATTCATTCATGGATGAAAGCCTTACCACTTGTAGAAGAAGTACAAAGCCCCACCCAGACCAATCATCAGCAGGGTCACACAGAACAAGGTGACCACCACTTGCTGTTCATCCACTGGCCGACCAACGAGCTCCGGGATGGCACACCTAGGGCCATAAAAGCCCTTCTTACACCTGCAATACAAGCAGAGGTGTCACATATTAAGTATGGACAGTGACAAAACAAAGGAACAGGAAACACACACATGCACTTAAAGCATGTACCTACTTGCAGTGTTGTTCTTTAATGTCCTCCAGCAGAATGCACTGGCCATTGTTAAAGCAGTAGGTGTCAAACTCTTTGTCGCAGCTTGTAGTTGAGCGTTTGGTCATATGAGGGCGCTCTTCTTCCTGTCCTGCAACAGATTTAGTTTGTTATCAAAAGTCATGTTGATCCTTTTGGGTTAAATATTCCACAGTTTATTAATGTGGTTAAGGTAACATTATTACAATCAGTCTAAAAGTTGAACGACCTGCCGGCAGACAGGGAGATTGTGTAACCCTGTTACCTATGGACCAAGCGGGTTGTGTGGCAGTTTTCTTGTCATACGGGTTACACTAGAGATACACTCATCCATATCTACTCACAAAAATGCACACTGTCATAGATCGATGCACAGATTGGTAGGCAACTTGGAGATAAGGGTCTTTCCCAGGGGCACACTGACGCCTGGCAGGAAGAGGCTTGGACCGAAACCTTTGGATTGCAAAGATTACTCCACCCATCGAGTCATATTCACCTCCCAAAAAACAGCAAAGCGTCTCAGCTAAATAGTTATTCTGTTAGCTATTGATTAATTTGACCTGCAAATGGCCCACTGGGCTCAGCAGACCAAAAATAATTTTAGAACAATGATGTGAGTTGATGTGTGAGAACACATCAACTGAATGTGTTTGGGTGGAAACATGCTTATTCTGTACTCAGTGATGTAACTAGAGCTTGGCAGAGCATTCAGAAATCTGAATCAAGAAAGAGAAGCGTTACTTCAAAATAACATTACTCAAGTAAAAGTAAAAAGTTAGACTCATCCCAAACCATGAAAATGTTCTTCCAGTTCACAGTAGTGGTTGTGGTGCTTGTTTAAAGCTAATAAAAACTCAGACGTAAACCTAAGTCATGTTGCCACAGTCATTCAGAGTCACACTTTGACACTTACCACACGTCATGTTTGTGGTGGATGATGTGAAAAGAAACCAGATGTACAAGACCCATTAACAGTGGTCATCCTTCTCTGAGCAATGTTTATGTCTGCCACCAAAAAGAGGCTCAGCGCCTGATTAAAAGGCGTCATCTCTTAATACATGCCTATTTTCTTAAATAACATTTGTACGTTTGAATATTGTCCAAGAGGATAACGGAAATATCAACAGCTACGGATTTATTTACCTTATTTACTGTTGTGGTGACATAAATGCTATCAATTTATTGTGGGTTACAGCATAAAATATGAGAATTTAAAAATAAACTACATAACATTTATAGATTTAGAAGCAGCTCTCAAGTTGAATGCACTTCAACTTGAAGTGCATTGTTTTATTTCACTAAACAAGTGAAATACAGAAAATGATCTAAGATAATGGAGTGTGATCGAAGGCAGATCAGCACAAAGAACAAGAGCTTATTTTGCCGCTTTCAGCAGGACACCTGCACACCAGAGGGGACCATGGAAAGCAATGGAAACATGTTTCAGTGCACAACACAGACAAGTTAAATTATTTTCTTTGACGTTTGTTGATGTGGCATCATCCCTGGACACTATTTCAAATGCTGCCCTGTGGTCTGTAGTACAAAAACTGCCACAGTTATAACCTTCAAATTTGTTACCTACATTTTTCTCTTTACCAACACGTATTCTGAAAACCTTGGAGACCTATGGGATCAGTTAAATCAAAGTCGTTGTAAATCAGCTTTATTGGTCATTACCTGCCGTTAGAGAGGAACTGCCTGTGGTTAGGAGTCTGGGTGAAATACTCATGGTGAGTACATATGGCCAAATCAGCACAAGACCTGTTGATGAAAAACAGCAATGATTGCACTTTACACAAGATAAAAATCAGGTCTGAGGTGAAGAAAGGAGATCATTTTACAATTTAGCAAGTGTTCAGTGAGAACTATTATCAAAATACCTCTAGCCTCAACAATGGCAGAGCAACTCAATATCAACAGATTCACAAACCATTATTCAAGCACTGGGTCAATGGTTGGAGAAGAAAGAAAAAAACAATCAAGCCTCTTTAAAGCTGAGTCAGGCTGACAAAGAATCCCTGCTCGAGTTGCTCACATCCTTTCAAAACGTGAGCTGGTCTTCGTAAATCCAAAACCTCACAATCAACGGATGTGACGTGGTTTGGACGAGCTGAGAAGACGGGTTAACCTGTAATATGTCCACAGTCACAGCTCTGTCACAACACGGTGACCAGGGGGAAAATATCAACTGGTTTAAATGTTGCAGTTGGAACTAAATAGTCTTTGTAATTTCAACTAAAGTGTATGTCAAGTATGTCAATTAACACATTGACAAATCTGTGTCTCAAATCTCAAAAACGGATCTTCACTGTGACAAAGGTCATCTCCATTTACACAAACAATCTAGGTATGAAGAAACTTTTTTTTTACTTGACTTGACGTGATTTATAGCCTGTGAGAATGGATCTCATTGTGCTGATTAGACCACAAAGACTAGTTTTAATTCCTCTTTGCTGACTCTGTTTAGGTAAGGCTCTGGGTCACCTTAAAGGAAAAACCCAGAAGTCATAAAAAATTTCACAGAGGAAAATAACCTAGTTTGGTAAGAAGTGTTAGAGCGGCCGCCAGCTGCAGGATGTGACGTGGAGCGGCTTGGTGGCCTGGCCCTCTTTGCCTGTTCTGACCTGCAAAGCTTTATAACACACAGCATGTGAGGACGCCCACATTCCAGCAGCCGGGTTAGAAAAACATACGGCTCTAAATCCAAGATGTGTTTGGATATGAATCTAGTAACACTCACCGTCCATTTAACTGTTTTTGTTGTTATGGCTGCGTAGATGTTATTCTCTGTGTACAACAAGGAAACCATGGTTGATTGTTGGGAACTTTTGTAACTAGGTTCAGAGAAAAAGCAAAAGCATATTCCTTACTGATAAATTACCTGTTAGTCGCTTCATTTGAATAAAAAGTGAATGACCAAAGATTATTTCATAATATACGTACATAAAACTGGTTTTCTGACATTATGGATAGCTAATTTTGCATTTTCAATAAAAATAAAGAATCTGTCTTTCATGGATCCATAAGATTATCAACTTGATTGCATCTCATATGAAGACACTATTAGTAACAAATTGTTGTTTAACTGGGTAAAAATTTACCTTAATCATCTGAATTAGCACAAATTTAGAACACATTTTGTATACCGATGGGATTAGTGAAAATATAAATGTTTATAGAAACTATTTTTATGTAAACCCATCAACAAATTCAGTCATGGTTTCTAGTTTTCTGTTCTTTAGTCTTTCCGTGAACCTCATGGAGAGAAATCTTGAAATTTAAAGGAACAACAATCTTTGCATAATCACTTTGAATGAACAGAGATTGGTACTAACTATTCAGAGCGAGGCAAAGCAAAAAGGAAATTTCCTTTCAAGGTAAAGATGTCATAAACTTAAACATGTCATAGTTTTAGTCATAGTTCCTTTAGTTTACTAATCTTTAACCCACCTTCCCTTTTGTAATGCCAACCTGTGAGAATAATCTTCCTGTCACCTCCTCTTTCCTGTTTCAAATATCTGTACCAAAGCAACTGTTCTTCAAATAATGGGGAAACATCAGCTCTAAAACTGATTTCTGGTTTATTGAAATGAGGATATCGCTACTCACAACCAGAATCCCGACTGCATTTGGGTTTGGAATAGAGTCAAAATATCTGCCATCATTTAGCGGATCCATTGCTGCTTGTATTCATGTTACTTTTAATGCATTTGAGAGGAGGACCTTTGCCCACCCTGGTGGCTGACATAATGTAATTGTCTTTCCTTGAATTGAGTTTGATTTTTGTCCCCATGTTATAATGAATTAATGGTTATATTTCCCAAAGTAAGCTACATGTTTGCTACCTTGCCTTTCAATCTCAGTTTATGGCAGAGATGACTTGGGCTGATTTCAAACATCTGATATTAAAGGGGCAGTTTTTATGGGCACATGGGGACATTTTATAGCACAATCAAGTAACTCTGTTGCCTTCAGTAGCTATCAAAATAGCTACTGAAGGCAAAGTTCAAACTATTTTATATCAAACATGATTTAAAATAGTTTGAACTTTGCAATTTATCTACTTAAACTTTGTCCTCTGTCGCTTGAAGAAGCTCCTATATTTTCAGGTACTCAGCATGTCATCACAATAATGTTTTCCCATTAAACCTCTAAAACTTCAGTGTGTAACTTTTATGAAATAAATAAATAAATTAGTTTTTTAAATGCTAAATTAACACTATGCATGGTGGTATAGTGTAAGACAATCTGTGAAAAAAATCCAGTTCCTCTGCCTTCCCCATATGGTCTTGGTGTTATTTACACATCAGAGCTAGGAGGAGGGTCTTAGCGCTGTCAATCATGCTGTTCACATCCTCCCCCTTGTTCTCTGGTTCATCACAATGGAGTCTGCCATGAGTGCTCAGGCTAGTTAGCATGGCCACTGATGCTTTGAGGGAGCAAATGCTAATGCAACTAAAATAATTTAATTACAAGCCGAACATGTAATACATCTTCTATGTTACAGATTAGATTACAGGTTGGGCTGAAAATTCAGCAGATTTACAAAAGAAGTGTTTGCTATCAATGGGAATAAAATGAAATGTTCACTCTGGGACCCCTTTAGAAAAAGACAAAATGAAAAATCACTTCGGGTTCCCTAAAACGCTGTATCTGTGTGGATGCAAGAAACAAATGGAAAAACACTTTATCATCTTATAAAAATCTTTTCAGACCTTAACTTACCTTAAATTCCTGCCATTTTAAGTCTAAATTGTCGGCCATTTTGCTAAATTAAAAGGCATTTCATGTCTGAAATAGTTTTGAAGCCCCTGTAAAACACAATCAACCAATGAATATAGCTGTTATAATTGTGTTTATTTTTGGAGTGATTCAGTTTAATACATAAAAAAACAACTCAAGTGAACTCAGGAAATCAGGTTTACTTGTAGTGAACTAGTCTATTCAAATAGGAAGGTTTTTTTAAAAGGGACAGGTAGAAAAAGTAATACCATTTTTGATTATCTAGCATTCAGAAAATGGTGCTATAGCAAATAAGAACAAGCTATAGATTTTCATTAATGTAAGAAGTTGTGATTTTTTTTCATTCTTCTCTTTAATAATAACAAGCCACTAAGTTAGCTTAATTAATGGTACGTAAAGATAGGTGGAAGCAGACTGTCAAACTACACCTGTATAAAAAGTGGCTTATTAAAAGCCTGTCCTACTTGTTTCCCTTTGCTAAGTTTTAACTTGCCTGCCGTCCCAAACCGAGAACAATATCCTGCTGTAAACACCTCTACCCTCTAATTTATACAAAAACAGACGTTACCGACGAGGGACAGGAACGCTGAGGGTCTTCCGGTCCGCATTTCAGAGCCGCTGCTTGTCCCGGTTAATGCAAGGAGGCGCTGGCGACTTGCTAAGGTGTCTGAGGAAGAGAGGAAGGTGCGAGCTGAGGCTCCTTCAGCCGGAGGATGAGTGAAACCCCGCGGGGGCTCGGTCATGAGGCGGGGGTGGGTGTGGTGAGGGACTCCTGTGATTTACATTGATTACGCCGCAAAGGGCCACGCAGACGGTTTACATCAACGTGGTTCCGAGGTTAACCTACCGCAGTTTCATGACGCCGCACCGTCACGGTTTTCTCACTCATTGCTTTCCAAGGAAACTTCCGCTGATTCAGTGGTTCTTGTTTTTAAGACAACAAGAACGTGCAGGTTTGGAAGAATGTGTCCGAATCCAGCTTTTGGTCATATTAATTTTAAATTATGTTTTTTGCTATTTTTAAGTCTTTGCTTTCACAACAGATTGACACAGTTTTAAACCACTTTTCATTTCAATTTGCTTTGAAAATTCAGAAATTCTAAAATAAGGATTTAAATTGTGGAGCGTATTTATGTTTAACTCCTCAAAGTCACTACTTTGCCAATCCTCTGTTTGAATTTACTCATTTAGAGACGTAAATTTGTGTCCACCCTTTGGAAATCAGCTCAGGCTGAGTCAGGTTGGAGGGAGCGTGACTGTGAACATGTCATGATTTTCTTTTTCTCCTGTAATGGTTCATGCTGCTTTCCTGCCCCCTCTGCTCCAGTTGGCTGCTGGTTTGCTTTGACCTGTACTGTTACCTTTACATGCACCTGCTTTGCACTCACTCAGTCCCAGATTGTCTGTGGCCAACCACTGTCTCAGCCTTCAAGCTGTTTTCTGTCTCCTCCCGACCATTGCCCTTGTCTGCTTCTTGTCTGACCTGTAAATTTCTCTGCCAAAGAACCAACCAAGCCCTATCCACTGCATGAAACCAACATTCCCTGGTTTTGTAATACTTCCTATTTACTCCATTCACTCAGCTGTGAATTTTCCCAACAAAGTCTGATCAGGAACCAAAGAAGCTCCTCCTGACCAGTTTGCACATTTTGTTTGCTGTACTTTTGGGTTCAAATTGTACAATATATGTTAAATAACATCAGTTTTCAAGTTAAGTCACAACGTTTTTGTTGGATTTGGCTCTGGGCTTTAACTGAGCCCTAACACATTAGCTTCCTTGGATCTATTCCATTCTATTGTTGCTCCTGCTGTCGGTTTGGGGTTTTTCTTCTAGAAGGTGACTCTCCACTTGTGCATCGACTTCTCTGGGTTTCCAGAAAAGTTTATTTTTTTACCAAACGTAAGTGATACACTGACCTTGATTGCATTGTTTTATAACTAAATGGAATGTGTGCCAGTGACCATAAACCTGTGTGCATGATTCATTGAAATTTGTGGGATTTAAATACATTAAATTGCAAACTACCTAGAACTGCCACACACAACATTGGTTCATCCATTGAGCTCATAAGTCCTAAATAGTGCATCACAGCTTTAAAGGCTGAGCTACAGCTTAAAGTCTGTTGTTTTCACTTAACATTTTCATGTTATTAAGCTGAAAGATAAATTATTTAATCTGGTTTTAATAACCGTTTTGCTCATTAATGTTGTTCATTCACAGTTTTCCTTTGGTTTAATTGTGACTCTCAATAAAAACTATATAAACAAATGTGTATTACGTGCTAAAGAGCAAGAGTGAATGTTTAACACTGTGATATCAACTACTGTTTAAATGTTGACAGAAGTACACGCTTTCAGAACATTTTTAAAAACAGATGTTTTATTTATAATTTATTACAAAACCTTAAATAAAAAGAAGGCAAATAATTTAATCAAATATAAAATTACAATAAATAAAATATTTTTCCTCATTTCTTTCAAGGAAAGGACCATCACGGAACTGTTCATAAGAAAATTCAGCATTCACATTGCAATGTGATATTTTAAAAAAAAATTATATCTCAAGTTAAAAGAAACACTTAAAACTTGAAACACTGTGAAGAGGAGCTGATGATGTCACACGGAAGCCTCTGACGCAGCGGCTTTTATCAGAGGTGCCGATTTCATGCATCTGCAAAGAATAAAACAAAATTTAATGTCATCATTGCAAATTTGTTCTGAGGAAAAATGAACTGATGCTCCACAGTAACAATGCAAAGTCATTAGTGACTGTAAATCCTGACTGACGCATGTAAAGTAGCTATAAAAATCTTATTAATGCCTGCATCGCAACACGCCTCAACACGAGCAAGCTCTTTGGTTCTGCATTAAATGTGTGGCATCAGAGCCCACAGTTGCTTACCTCCTTTTGATAAAGCAGCAGATGACAAGACCCAGAATGATGGAGATGATGACACATCCAAAGAAGACGGGAATGACCTTGTCCATGGTCGATGGTTGGTAAGTCAAATCGGTGAAGATCTCGCAGCGTGGCCCGCTGTGCGAAGGCATGCAGCTGTAGAGAAGAAAGAAACACGTGAATGAATTCCTAAAGCAAACATGAACCAACCTGTGTCGAACTGTTGTTAATGCATTAGGACAGGCCGGCGCCATCAGTTGTGTGCTTACATGCAGGAAGGTCGGAGGCTGTCTTGGGGGTAGATGCACTTGCCATCGTTTAAACAGTATTTTTGATTTCCATCTCCACATGGCCTGACTGAAAGATGGACCTTACTTTGGTCCATGGTGCCTGAAGAAAAAGATGCATGTCAAAATTAATAAACAAGAGTCCTTCCAACTGATGCTGCTATATGAATGTAGAATTAAAATAATTAAAAAGTCTAATACAGACAAAAAAAAAAAGGAAACCTTTTCAACAGGTAAACTGAACAAAAGGTCTGGTTTGATGCAATTCCTTCATACTTTCATTCTGTGTCAGTTATTCTTTATGATCATGAAAATAATTATGTTATTTTCCTATATGGAAAATTAAAGTAGCTTCAATAAGAAATGCATCAGAAGTAAATTTTTGGGGCCTTTTTGTCTTACAATAATGCTTCCAACACATGAAAACTAGAGGAACGTACTGTTGACTGTCTGGGTGGTCAGAGACGAATTTAAGAAAGAGGGCGATGCAGTGGTCAGCGTGGTGTCACTCAACACCTCAGACTTTCCTGGTGTGGCCAGCAGAAGCAGCACTGTCACTGTGAAGGTGGGAACTGGAAGAAAATAAGATATTTTAATTAATATTGTAATAATGCATGAGGAACGTAGTTTGCATACCTGCAGTTGTGGTTAAAAAAAATAGAACTGTTTTAAAAGTAGTCAGCAACTGTTCTACTTCCATGCTCTAAAATGCTGAATTTCAGTTTGCTTACTACCATTTTGGACAAAAATTAAAAATTGTAATATGGTTATTATTTCAAAAGCACACATTGCAAAAAAAGAGCCAGAAACTCACCCTTCCTTAGGAATGTCTGTCTTTGTGTGGACATGTTGTCTTCTGTCAGTGAGATGTTTTTTTCTGCTTATCGTCTTGTGACTGCTTAGACTTCTGTTCTGTTCAGGCTATTTAATGTGCTCCAGTCCTTTGAAGATGTTTCACAGCCAATCAAAGACCTGCCAAGTTTCAACAAAGAAAGAGGCACTTCCTTCAGAGAGAGAGAAAAAAAACATCCACATCCTTCTTTTCATTACATTTCACCTCTGCATGCAGAGGCAGCACCTGTGCTGTTAATTGCTGGCAGGGGTGCTGGTTGTAGTGCAAAGGTCACGTGTTCACCTCAAAGCTCCTTTTGTTCTCTGGAAGCACAGACTCAAGCCAGTAAGAGGCCGAGTGTTTACCTGAAGTACGTCTTTTAGTTTGTTAGAAGTAGCTCCACTAACAATCACATTTGTTGTAAAACTCCTCGGTTTCACGAGGGATGAGATTATAAGAGCAAGTTTCTGGTAGATTCTTGTCTTTGGCTGCCTCAGTGTCTCTGTCCAACAGGTGCAGACAAGATCTGTGCAGGGCATGAACAGCAAATGCATAACTGAAAAATTCAGGTGAAGTTGTCTGACGTTAGCAGTGGTTTCTTCCTCCCGATGGTTTCATTCTGCAATTCACACCCAAATTTGAATGGGATGAAGATGAATCCAGCAGCCAATGATCAGTCTTCATGGCAACCAGGTCTTGTACTGGTCAGTCGGTGGTGGTAAGGTCCATTACTGGCTCCCAGCCAACCTTAGAGCAATAACTTGACACACCTAGGCTTCTAGACTATGTATTTTTGGTCTAGTTTTTAGTGCAAATACCTTAGTACACTTACTACAAGACAAAACTAACTTAAAAATAACTTTTCAGCAAGAAATAGGAACTTGTTTTAAGTCAATAATTTATTAATATTGATGAAAAAGTACTAGCTATGAGTGCAATCATCTGGCAGTGGAACAAAAACACTTTTCTCATTTTATAAGTTAGAATGTGTTGCTCCACTTGCACATTATTTCACAACAACTTACCAACTTAAACAAGCTCCTATAGCTTTGTCTTATTTTAAGTGTGCCAAGAAATTTGAACTAGAAACTAGCCCAAAAGTACTAAGTAAGATTTTATGTTTTCACAGTTTGAAAACAGCTCATCAGACAGTGTGCACTAGTGATTATGAATGTGTCTTGGTTGTTGGTGCCATTTTGGTTGGGCCAACTACTTTAAAAACCACTGACTTACTGCGAGTTTACCCACAAGTCATTAGGGCTGTGTAATAATATCGATATCATGATATATATCGATATTTTCTCTCCTAGAAAAAAATTGATATTCATCTGCAAGTATCGTAACATCCAATTGTCACCTTTCTCACTCATTGCTTGCTTCGCACCAGGTCATCAGAGTGATTCCTTCAGATGTTAAGGTTTAAAAGGTATCAAACTATTCAGAGCAGGAACTTGGTGCATTTCATTTACTTTATAAATGCATGTGAGCTACAGTTTGTACTGTTTCAATTAAAAGAAACATGTTTTCTCACCACTTCTTTGATTCATTTTGTCCAACTGTCAACTTTAAGTCTGTGTCCAACCAGAGCCAGGTATTGTGTAGTTGGTGCTTTTAATTAGTTTTCAGTTAAATTAATTCAATCCAACTTTATAACAGTCACAAAATATCACCAAAATCACTCTGTCCCTCTAAAATCGTTCAGAAAATCGCAAAAAGTGTATTGAACTGTATCGTTCGCTGAATATCGCATTATATATCGTATCGTGGGCAGAATATCGTGTATCGTATTGTCAGATTATTGCATCACTACAGCCCTACAAGTGATTTCGCGCCTTGTTGATTGCAGACGTCATATGAGAACAGGCAGACTAGCTGATAAAAAGGTAACAGTACTTGACACAAGTACTCTGCACTACAAAACAACGTGGAATACTATGTCACACAGCACCTTGAAGCGGATGGCTACATCAACAAAAGACAACATTAGAGTGCATTCCTGTCATCTAGGACGAATGGCCAGCATTTGGCATAAACTGCAAGACGGCATGAATCAACAGTTCAGGCTTGTGATGGTGTGGGAGTATTTGCTTGGCCAAACTGGGCCCCTCAGTAGCAATTATGACTAAACATCCCAGCCGTCCTGGTCATATCCATCCCTTTGTGACCACAGTGTACCCACTTTCTGTTAGTTACAATGCATCACGTCTCCACTGACATTTCATGGAAGTGATACTGAGAGTGATATTATAGGGGAAAACAATGAAACTGGGTGTAACCCGTTTCCTTACTCTCCCCTTGATTTCACTGTCAATTTTGCCGTCAAGACCGTTTGTTGCTACATAACAACCTGAAGCTTTATTAGAAAAAGCTAGTGTTTTCTTGAGATGACAAGACAAATCTAGCTTGGCTGTTTCAAGTAAACAAAAGCTTGATTCACAAGTCTGAGAAATAAACACAACCCAGTTTTTACTAGAGAGGAGCCAAGTTAAACTTTCCCTGTTGCATTCCATTGAAGATTTTACACAGTAAAAATGACGGTGTTGAATTAACACCCAAAAGTGTCTATATGTGTCCAAGTCAGCAGGTGTTAAATTATCACTTTTGAACGTGTTAAAAGATTGACACCCATTTTTCTGTTAAATTAACGTTGGTCTGTAATACTAAAATTAGTTTAAGAAAAGTTAAACTTTCCATTTCTGTGTATTATTTTGAATATTTTCCACTGGATTTGATTGATATTTGCACCTTGTGGGTCAATGATTTACTTTTTTAACACCACATTATGTTTGTGATCAACACTACACTGGTGTTACTTTCAACATATTTTAACACCAACACCGTTGTAATGTTAATGTGACGCTCTCTGTTGTTGAATTTGACACCAGCTGACTTGGACACTTAGACACTTTTGGGTGTTAATTCAACACTAGCATTTTTACTGTGACTATTTTAAGAAGCATAACTTCAATTGCAATGTTTTTATTATTATTTTGCCAGCATTATCTCAGAAAATGTGTGCCAACTATTCCAAGCTAAACCTCTTAAACCACAAAGAAATACAGTTACGTCTAAAAACAGTATAATTATATGTTGCAACTCTGTATGATCCAGATATTTACAATATTTATTACACCTCATTTGACTGGAGATATTTCTTGATTAAGGCATCCTAAAACTAGCCCTAAATTATAAAACATGGGTCGCTAGAGAAAGTCAGGAAACAGCAGATGAACAATTCCCAAACTGGTTTCTATTTTCCAGTATTGTGAAACCATATAATTGTCATCACCAGGGTGGGTCATCCTTTTTGCGGTAGCTGAATTTTCTTCAGAACTTCCTTTAAACATATTTTATTATGATGCAGGTAGCAACTTAAATTGCATTTTTAACATACTTGTTGGTCCTGTTTTAACTTGTCTAGAATAAAGTCAAACAATAGTTATGATCTGCATGCTGCTGATTCTGAGCCAGTTAATTTGTAAATTTAATAAATAAAATAATTAAAGGTGGTACTTATTTACTGTGTGCACAGGTATTAAGTGACTATCTGGACCATTTAATAAATTTTTTACATATATTTTCAGACTTAAAGCTGGAAAAAACTTCAGTGCTGAATGGATTTAAGCATAGCAGGTGATGTGTATTTGTGTAATGAGGTAGAGATTGGCCCATCGAGGACAACACCATATATCAAGATGATGTATATTTATCAGGCAGTTTCTTTTCTTTGGGCAAAATGGGCCAACAAATAGATTGAACTGACACTAAAAAGTCAAAAATTTCCAAAAGTCTCCCAGATGGATGTTCACTTTAGAAATTGCTAAGATATTGGGGCATGATTACAGAACCATCCAACTTTTTGTTGCAAGTAGTCAGTCAGGGTCAAAGGAAACCGGTTGAAAAAAAAAATGGAGGTAAATTAACTGCCAAAGATTTGAGAAGAATCAAATGTGAAGCTACCAGGAACCCATCATCTTCAGTTCCGTCATATTCTGTAACTGCAACCTGTCTGGAGAAACTAGAAGTACAAGATGTTCAGTTTTCAGAGACATGGCCAGGAAAAGACAGGCTGAACCCTGACCAACGCTGAATACGACACATAACTGAGCCAATTTAAGGACAGATTTTTCAAAAGAACTGATGGGATGAGAGCAACTCTTGATGGGACTATGTGTGGACCAGTAAGGGGAACAGAGCTACACTTTGATTCAGACAGCAGTAAGGTGAAAGTGGGATGTTGATATGAGCCATTAAATATGCTTGGACCTCTCTGAACAGTGACTGCAAGGCTGTGACTGCTGTTGCACAAAAAGTTGTCAACAAATCAAGAAACTGACAGAAATGGAAGGAAAGACGAAAAATTAAGGTGGCGACATTGGTCACAAATGTGTTCCTGTTTATTGATTATTGGAAAGTTTTTTTAGTTGTTTATAATTCTGAGTTAAATTAATGCATATTAAACACTGAGATGAAAAAAAGTCTTCATTTAGTTGGACTTGCATAATAGTTCTGCACAAGTACAGTCCCCCCAGTAATTGTGCAAATACAGATATACTCCTAAAAATGTCAAAAACTCACATTTGTTTTCTTAAACATTCATGTTGGAGGTTAATAACATTGTAGATTAACAGAACACTGCAGTTGATGATGAATAAAAATAATCCTTAAAAATATGGTTGCCTAATAAATGTGTACACAGTGCAAGGACAAAGGCAGCAAATGTTGCACTAGTTATTGTGTCTTCCTGTCTACAAGTTGTAAAAAGATAGATTAGCCCAGAAATTGCTCTATATAGATACATAATTCAGATTTTTGTCATAGATCTGTTTGCTGTACTCTAATTCCATATTTGTTATCAATACTTTTTGTGCTGTTTTAAAATTGTGGTCTGTAGTTTTAGCAGGACGTGAACAAAGCCGTTCAGTCTCCGTTGGTCACGTTTCCCAATATTGAACTAATACTAACAGCTGCTTCATTCTGCTTGGCTCTTCTCTCTTCACAGTGGAGGATGGTTGTTTACAGCACAAACAAGTTAAAGTAAGTTTCTTCCTGTCGAACTGACGCACTACATATGTCACAGGCAGACGTTAGCAAATGGGTGAAATTTAAAATCCCAACCAAGTCCACACCTCCAGAAAGCAACTGTTTCTCAACAGCCCAGACACTCTGGACAAAGCAAATGGTGTGGACAGGGGGCTGAATGTTACCAGGTTGGCACATCTTGACAACTGTCAAAGAGTAAAAAAAGAAAGAGTAAAAATAATTACCACTGTTCAGCATCCAAACCCAGAGAGAATGTTTCCCGAAAAAAAGCAACGCTTCAACTAATATAAATGATGAGCAAAAGTCTATAAAAAGAAAAATGGAACTAATATCATAGAGTCACTCTGCTGCCACCATGAGTAGCACAATATTAGTTGATACCTAGAATATAAAACCTGGGTCTGTTTTTGACAAGAAAAGTTTACATCCAATGAGTCCAATTACACGGAATTTAAATATTAATAATGAAAAAACAAACCCATTGACATGGCACTGACTGAAACCCACTTTTATTATGACTCCTTTCTTGCTCATTTCTAAGCATATTCAATAAATCAAAACACTGCAGTAGAAAAAATATTAATCTAACATGTACAAAAGCAACATCTGATTTGCAATAATAAAATAAATAATAAATATGGAAGTAAACATGGTTCATATCAAGTAGGTTTCCAGGCAAGTATGAAATCTTGAGGTCAAAACTGTTGAAATAAAAGTCTGTAATTGTTCAGCAGAAGGGTTTGTTCTTGAGTGTGTGCTGAAATGTATGCAGGTTATCGCATGTTCATATGCTTTTACCTCTCTGCAATGCAAACTAAAATGAAGGGTGTATACTGCTCTTAATGCATCAGTGCATTTCTGGCAGCAGTCACAGTGTTTTTCATGAGCATGGCAACAGTCATTGGACCCACACCTCCAGGAACAGGTGTTATGAAACCTGCTTTCTCCTTCACTCCTAAAACAAATATCAGAAACATGATACGGTGTTAAGCAATGCTCTTTATTCAACAGGAAATGCAGGTGATGTGCAGGTATTAAGATATTTCCTCTGCTGAGGCAATCCTGGCAAGATTTATTGCTTGTTTTACCCTCAAAATCCACATCTCCGATGAGTCGGACTTTCCCTGTGTGCCGGTCCAGGTTGCGATTTATGCCGACGTCAATAACTGCTGCACCCTTTTTCACCATGTCTGCTGTGATCAGACCTGGAACACCTGACCAAAGGGGGAACAAAAAGGCATAATTATCAGTAAAAAGGAATAAAAACTTTTTTATTTTTCCTTCCCGTCAGGAGAACTTTGCATTCACAATACATCAGCATTGAGACCAGTAACGGCTGATGCTTATCACTTTTTAATATGTCAGTATTGGTCTCATAAATAAAACTGGGTCAATATTAATAATCAGTAACGTTTTATTCAAGTTTGTGTTTTAGGAGTTGAAACTGTTGTCCATGTGGGAATTGTTTGGGCCGGTGACAGTGATGGTGATGGAGCGCAGAGGAGCATGTCAGTGTCGAAGAGTGTTTTTTTTGTTTGTTTTCTTTTTTATTATTTATTTAACATTGATTATCAATATTAGCGCAATTTTTCATATTGGTACATCCTTACATACAGAGAATTAGTGAGAAAAACCTCAGATTTAGGGAGGAGAGTATGAATTAGGCACAAGAATATAAATTAGTGAAATAGTTCACCTAATATCTTCAAAAACTTCTAATCAAATTACACAGTCCAGTCACATTAATGTGACCACCACGTACTTTCCACTTCAGAGTTAAATAACCAATCACAGAAGGCAGGTGGCAGCACAGTGCAGTTGAGCGTATATAAAGGGTGTGTGTGGGCTTCGGAAAACATTTCAATCGTTGGCGTAATGCAGAAACGAAGCGATTTATCCGACGTCCAAAAGGGCATGATCATTGGCTTTCGGGCCAAGGGTGGAAGCATTTCCGAAACGGCTGAGTTTGTGAACTGTTCGCGTGCCGCCGTGGTAAAAGTGTACCGTGCATGGCAAAATGGGACTGTCCAAAATCAACGACGTGGCAAATGTGGTGCACCACGGGCCATAGATGACAGAGGCGAACGACGGTTGCGGAGATGCGTTCGGGCAGATAGACGGGCTACCGTTGAGCAACTGACCACTAAAATGAACCAAGGGGCTACCACAAGTGTCTCCCAAACCACTATTCAGCGAACATTGCTGCGTCTGGGCCTCCGAAGCGGACGCCTGGTTCGTGCACCTATGCTGACTGGTGTTCATCGACGACGAAGGCTAGAATTTGCACGCCAGTACAGCAGCTGGACGTCCACTGAGTGGCGACAGGTAGCGTTTTCAGATGAATCGCGTTTTATGCTCCATCGGACAGATGGACGTTGGCGTATAAGGCGTGAAACCTCTGAAAGGAACCACCCTGCAACCATTGCAGGAACGGTCCAAGCTGGAGGCGGGAGCATTATGGTCTGGGGAATGTTTTCCTGGCATTCTCTGGGTTCACTGATTATTGTGGAAGGCACGATGGATCAATACAAGTACGCATCTGTCCTTGCGGACCATGTCCACCCCTACATGCGCATTGTTTTTCCTCAGGATGATGGCATCTTCCAGCAGGACAATGCGAGGTGCCATACAGCTGCCAGTGTACGTGCGTGGTTCGAAGAGCACCAGGATGAGTTTACCGTCCTCCCCTGGCCAGCAAACTCACCTGACTTAAACCCAATCGAGCATCTGTGGGACCATCTCGATCGAGTTGTTCGCGCCATGGATCCTCAACCGCGTAATCTAGCGCAGCTGGCCACGGCATTAGAGTCGGCATGGCTCAACATCCCAGAGAAGACCTTCAGGGACCTAAGTGACTCTCTTCCTGCACGTCTCGTAGCAGTTCGCTCTGCGAAAGGTGGTTATTCTGGCTTTTGACAGATGGTCACATTAATGTGACTGGACTGTGTATATTAAAGTAATATATATGTTCACTATTTCTTTATTTTCCTCATTAAGTAAATCTATACAGCAACCTCTACTCTGCTAAAATGTGCAAAATGTTGTTTTTTATATAAAAATATTTATGGCATTATTTCCAAATTATGAAACATAATGTACAACAGAACATTTATTTAGTAAAAAAAATAAAACTTTTTAATAATTTTAAAAATCCTTAGTGCCACATTTATGTCCCCAGACAACTCAAGTCTTCTGTTCTCTATTATTCAACCTTCTCCTCAGGTTTTCTCAAATATTTCTATTATCTTTACTTTTGAGGACTGAGAAGGTCATTAAAGAATAACAATTTGTGTCTGGAGGTGCATTTTTGAGTTGACTCAGCCATGTAGTTGGATCATTATACTGCTACTCCCATCTCTTTTCAGCTCTATAGCAGACGTCACCGTTTCTTCATTTTTTTTATGTGGTCTAGTACAAGCTCATTATCCAAGTTTCCAAGGAATTTGGAAGAGAAACAGATTCGTAAATGTTCTCCACCGTGTTTAACAGAGAATACAAGTTGATGTTTCATACCTTTATCATTTTTAAATGAGACAATAATCACTTAACATGTAAATATGGTTTTAATGACTTCTATGGACTATAAAGTTGATCCTCAATGCTGTAATGTCCTAGCTATGAACGGTGGAGATTTTTTATGTCCCTTACCATCAGGGATTGGTTCCCTGGGTGAGTCCCTTCTTTTAAGCTCCATCAACACTCTAGAGCTATTATTTTGAAAAAGCATTGTAAATATCAAACTACATTTTCAAAGAATCTATTTGGCGAGTGAAATAATCCAGTTAAATTTCCCAACCAAAGTAATAGCAACTTAAACATGTATTGAGATAATACATATTGAGTGAGATTAAAAGAGAAAAAAATATTTATAATGAAACAGACACTGTATATCTCACAAACATAAAATGAACTGAAAGGTTAATCTTTTCATCAAGAAGGGGAAAAAATCCTTTAACGTCGTTGGTTATGGGACGTTGGCTGCACTTCGTCACTGGGAGTGTAACCTGGTACCCCCAACGACGTTACTAAAGTTTCACACATGATTAATACTTTTACATTCCAACCCTATAAGACTGCCTTGTTCTTCATAAAGAGGAATAGAGGTGAGAAACAAAACAATTATCTGGAAATTTCCACATTTGCGATGCAGACTTGAACAAGAACTATTCAAGTAAGGGCTAGTAAGCCTTTTTCATAACCTTTCCTTTTTCTTGGAACAACACCAGCCTGAATAATTCCTTTTAGGCAAATTCAAAGAGACTAAGGGATTAAGGAGTGTTACAGCAGAATATAAACCTGTTTAGGTAGAAGAATTATAAAAGGAGAATGGATTATGGTAAGGTAAACAATTTACGTCCCTATGCAAATGAAATAAATAAAAATGTTTGGTTGCATATAATATCCAGTTTAAAAAAATTGTAAGCCACAAATATTTAGTGTATTTATATCAACACTTTTCACTGATAAAATCACAAAGAGCATCACAGTGAAGTGAAGACTGAAAATAAAATAACCAAAATCCACAAATATAATAAACTGACAAAAGTATGAAAACAGTAAATAAAAATCACAAACAACAAACTAAAAGAAACATTCAAGTCTAACTGATGGCTTGACTGTGAGAAAGTGACTCAATCTGTTCTCGGAAAAATAAATGGACTCAGTACTCAGATTACCTTTTACAGCTTTTATCAATTACAGTAATAAATGTTTATGAATTTCAATCAGATTTTGTAAAATCTGACCCATTCTATTATAACTACCTGTATTGTCAACTGAGACTTTGGAGCCACAAGTGGCTCTTTAGACCTCACACAATGGTTGTCTTACATTTTTAGATGCTACCACTACAACTACTTCTACTAATATATTTTTATTTAAAATAACTTTTTAAAACTCTCCAGGATACTGGACAAAAAAAAATTAATTAAAATTAAATTAAGAGTATTTTTATTGAGCATTGTCCTAGGCAATGAATTTAGATGAAAACATGATTTGATGAGATACAAATTGTAGACTAGAAAATATATGAAGTCCATATTTTCTAGTCTATAGAAAAACTTACCTAAAAACTAAGCTATTCATGGATATATTCTATTAGCGTTACATTTGATTTTGAGCTGTTAAATCCAAAAGCATAGGTAGGAATTATTGCATTTAGTAAAAACTCTTTCTCTGTTAGACTTTAATTACCTGCCGCTGCAATGATGATGTCAGCCAGGATAGATAGTTTTTTCAGCTGATCCCTTGGCGTACATCTGTGAGCGATCGTCACTGTGGCATCACCTGAGAGGCAAAGGGGAGTTTTTAGGTTGAATTAAGCAACAAAAATAAACAATTTTTTGTATCTAATGCAGGGTGATTGTTCTTTGTTTTATGTAAATTTAAGTTAGTGAATATGGGAATGGAAACTCTGAGTTATCCTTCACAATGCTAAAATGCTAACATTGCAAGAACATTACACTGAGAATAGGGCAGAACTCTAAAACTTAGTAAAAACCACATTTATTGCCATAAAATATTTATGTTTTCACAAATTTTATAGATCTCAAAAACGGCATGTATGCCACTGACTCTAAGTTTCTTCACTATAGTGTGTGGCCCTTTTGACTAAGGAAGTCTTAGAAAAAAAAAATAGAATGTGTCACACTGGAACATTTTTGGGTAAGATAAAGAAAATGATGTAAGGTACAACAAGTCCCAGCACATCGAACCTCCAGGTCGCATTACGGATGAACTCTTATCTGACTTTTAAAACATCCATTGTAGGGACACATCAGTTTATACAGTCATGCTGCAGGAATCTTGATTATTCAGATGTCATTGCAAGAGCTTAGTATGCAAAACAAGTGCACAGGTTGTGCTTCAGTTTCATCAGCAATGAAACTTATATGATGACTTGGTAAATATCTAATAATAATAATTCAAATGGTAAAAATAATACTAAGCTGAATGTGAGAAAATTTGTTCTTGAGAGTTAATGACAAATCAGGACTAAAAATTGCACTATAGATCAGATCTTATTAATGGCTGAGGATACAGTAAATGTCCATTTGGGGATGGGCAACACAGCAACGTTGGACACTGACGGATTAAAAAATGTTGACGAGCAACTAAAGCAAAGAGATTATGAGCACTGTGCAATGCAGTTCTGTGCCCTTGCTCTTATGCATAAGATTTGTTTCCTTCAACTTAAGAAAATAGCTCTTATACTAAGATTATGCAGCAGGGCTGAGATTATTGCTGGTTTCAGAGATTACAAGAGTAATTGTACAGTATTACTGTACAGTTTCATTTCAACTACAGGTATTTGAAATAAAATTACCACATTGCCCATGAACATTTTTCTATTTTAACTAGCTTCAGCTGTTAAAATAGAATTTTGTTTTGTTTTTCTTTGCTTTTTTTATTCTTTAGCCAAATAAAGGCCACAATGTTTGACTGCAGCTGCTGGCAGAGAGTCATTTGGGAAGAATGTATATCTTTCTCTTGGCATGTCCTGTTGGAGTCAAACCACATACTGAGGAAAACTGAGCGCAAATAGATAGACGAGGCTTATAGTGCCACGACTGATAGTGTCTTAGTAATAAAAGACTGCAATGAATGAGGTTAAACTCTCTTCAGTAAAACACTGATGGATTAAGTTGCTCATATAAAGCAGGCTACTTTGAAGAGAGGAGTTAGGAGTGCTGAAACTCCCATGTATCAGTATCAATAATTATTGATCACCTTAAACGCCACCTGGAGTTTATTGTTTTGAATTTGCTTTCTCTTATGCTGTGTCCCCACCCCCCTTTTTTGCTCTTCTTTCTTTGTATAATTATCAATTTCGGTCAGGGAAATGAACAGAACTATTGTAAACCCTATACGATTAAAAAAGGGGAAATCTTTAACAAACTTTAATGTTTTATAAATACTTTATAAGATGACAAGATGACACTCACTCAGACAGGAAGTAAAACCATCAACTAAAAACAAAGTTGTGCCACAATTTGACATACATTTTTCCAAGAGGAATATTTCACTATGACACAATGGTAAATACACCCTTGAATGCATCACAGTCAAATACTATAATAAAGTCAATATCATCCATTGACAATATGGATGATTTATTGTCACATTGATCAAAGGGAAGACTGAAGTATGAAAAATCCCATCTTGGTCTCTTACTTAGTATTAAGTAGAGGTTAAATAGAATACTTAACAACAGTCCCATAGATACTGCCACAGTACACAATAACTTTGCCATATTTTGATTTATAATCACTTTGTATAGTTAGATGGAACAAAAAATGGTTCAAACAGCAAACCTAACAATCCAACGCACATGCTCACGTTTCTCATAACTACAACAAAGAAACGATTCTGATTCATTGATAATATTTCAGATCCTTTGATAGTATTTTTCTATTCTCTGCTATATGACACAATAATTGGCCATTCCTAATGGATCCTGTGTCTTAGTTCGTACCAAGGTATCAATAGCCTTTGCACGTAACTAACTACCGTATTTTCCGCACTATAAGGAGCACCTAAAAACCTTAAATTTCCTCAAAAGTCGGCAGTGCGCCTTATAACCCGGTGCCTAATACTGTATATGGACCAATATTGAGCCACAACAGGTCTAGCAACTACGGTAAGCAGCTGCCGACTTCATTTTCCCTGTAGAAGAAGCGCGCAGTGCATGCTGGGATAGTTGTCAAAAAACTGGTTTGTTAATAAAATTTGACTGACCTATCTACCCATATGTCTATGTATCTACCTACTGACCTAATAATCAGGTCTGCAGGTCATCTAGCATCACGTTCTCCACCAACATGCTGTGCGCGAACAGAGAAGGGTGACCATCGTCCGGCCCAGACGCCCCATTCCAGTCGCGGAAGGCTTTCCACTCCTCGCCGACCGGAATCGGACTGTTTTGTTGACATTCTTTATGTCAACAAAGTATCTTTAGACATTTATCCGGGGAGCTTCGGTTAGAGTTACCAAGGGACCAGCACCTATACATTTAAAGCCGTGGGGGGAAGAGAGACAGAGGCTGCGGCGGCAGCGTGTCGGTTGGTCTGTGCTAACCAGAAAGCAGTTGGGCACAATATCGCAACACCAAAACCGTGAGTGAAACAATGACTAGTGCAGATGCTATATATAGAACTCAGGACCAATTATTTATTATTAGACATCCATATTTGTAGTGAACGGAACAAATCATGTCCCGTTCAATACCAGACGGGTGGCAACATAACTGTGGCGTCTATTCTATGCGCCTTATAATCCGGTGCGCCTTATATATGAAAAAAGTTCTTAAATAGGCCATTCATTGAAGGAGCACCTTATAATCCAGTCCGCCTTATAGTGCGGAAAATACGGTAATTGAAACTTTTTATGATGCATTTGCATCTTTCATTTATGTCCTGGAAGAATTTTCTAAAACTTGATCAACCATCTATTTAGGCACAGTCAGGATGTTACTTTTGCATTGTGCAGTTAGCATCAACTTTATGCTCACCGGCTGTGAACAGGGTGCTTTACTTTTTATTGTTGGTAATTCTGAGTTTCTTTTCCAAATTAAGAGTCAATCTGGCACAGACCTGCCAACTGAATAACACATATATATGTTGTATGGAGGATATATATTACGCAGGGTGAGTAAATGTTTCAAGTCTCTGGATCTTTGGCTGTTCTGTCTAAACTGTTCCTATTCCTGCTGGTCTGGTTTTATAAAACTGAATTAACCACAAAGAAAAAATGAGTGAAGCTGTTAAAGGAAAAGCTACAGATTTTTGCTCCTGTAACTGATAAATACTATGGAAAAGTAATATGTGGGGATAACCTTTAAGCCGCCTACACTGATTGCTAGGGTTTCACACAAGTCTGAAGGCGTGGGGGAAACCAGGAGCTCACGGCTGCACATGCTGTAAAGTTCAACTGGAATTTTACAGGGTTGAACCACATAAACAAGTTCTCACAGAGTCTTGTGTTACCAGATACCTGTTTTGCAGTGACACATAGATAAACTCTCATGCAACTGACAAACAGCTGTATCAATGACAACCCCCCCTCCCCCCGCCATCAGATTTTTAACATTGAAATAATCGTACAAGTTATAATAATATGGTAAAATTGTCTTGTTCCACTGGCTGATTATTTCAGTTATAACTAGTACTTTTTCCGTCAATATTAAGAAATTATTTACCTAAAATATGCCATTTCCTGGTAAAACTTATTGGTGTAAGGGGTATTTTTTGGCACACTTTGGATGCCATAGAGCCAAATATCATCAGCTAAATCCAACAAGCTATGGAAGTATTATTGCATAGTGTTATTATCTATGAGTATGTATGTTTTGACTGATCATTCTAACATGATAAAGTACCATGTCACAAACTTGAATTCACCAGATCTGAATCTAACATAGAACGTCTGGGATGTAGCGGAACAGCAGATTTGCATCATAAATTCAGCCAACAACGTTGCATCAACAGTGTGAAGCCGGCATACTGATATGGATCCCAGATTTTTGAGGAATGTTTCAGAAACATTGCTGAATTTATAGCAAAAATAATAAAATTAGTTTCAAAAACAGGGCCCAATCTGACTTTTTCTAGTGAAGTGGCCAGTAAAAGTGTATATATCTTTAATAAAATGTGATGGCATGAGTACAATCTTTGTGTGTTTCAGTTAACTTTTTCAGACCAGCACCGGAAATTACCAAGTAACCCAGTTACAGAATGTGTCCACATTTTTTAAAAGGGCATGAATCATGAAAGAAAAGCAGCAGTTAGAAATAAATCTCAAAACAGTGTGTTCAAAAACTGGTAAAACCGGTAAGAAACCTGTTTTCTTTACTGGTTTCTTCTGCTCTATGGATTCTTGGAAACTGAGAGCTGGAATTAGCTAAAGGATTTCTGATTGGTTGGGACTGCCATAGACAGGCTGCCCATCATTTGCTTTAAACATGTAAAGAAATGTGACTCCCTAAAGCCCTTTATTTCCTTTATTGTAATTCCTTAAAGGAGTTGAAAAACCACAGCTTACTGCAGTCTTTTATTATACTGCTTGGCATGTCTATTGCACCTTGGGTCTCTTTATCCTGTCATATTGCCGAACTTTGACAGTTAAAGTAAACCTTGTTGCTTAATGCAGACAACACCTTTTGAAATCCGTTTCTTCCTTCCTGCACCCATATAAGGACTGGATCCGTTTCCCAGTGGTGCACAGTGACAAATGTTTCGCCCTGATTAAGGCTTTCACACTCCCTTCTTTTTATCCAGCAGGACACGCATCAGCACTTTTTTCCATTTTTTGATGAAAAAAAAGGCAGGGAGTCATTGAAGTGTACATTCATATCCTGAAAAAAGCTTAAAACATCACATATCCTTTAGAGAAAACCAGGACGGTGGAACTTCAATTTTCTATGAAGATGTTTGTCATATTATTGGGCTGACTAACTTAGATTGCTGGTACAGATAAAAGAATAAGCGCAAATCACTTAGCTTACCTCCTGGGCGTTCATGGTTGCGATCAGTATGCAGCAACATAGCAATGGGCATTCCAACATTTTTGGAGCGACCAGCAACCAAGACATTCTTTCCCACTGTCTCAATTCCTGCGTAAACACATTCCCAGGAAAGAAAGCAACATTCTTTTCTTAAAAATTATCCTGATCTTAAAGATGTACTTATATTTTGTTGCAAAGTTTTATGTCAGGTTGCCTTTTGAAGAGTAGGGTAGCACAAACAAGTTTCATGTAACTTTGTCCTTTTGAAACATTGTATTTAGGTTGAATACTATAATACAAATAGTGTAGCTTTGTTTGATGTTAAAATGATGTGGCAGAAAACTCCACAAGAAAGCTAAAAAAATCTTTTTAACTTTTGGAACTTCTGCCACAAGCAAACAGCTGCAGACTGAAGCCAAGGGACTCAGTGATTTGAAGAACAAAAGGTAAACCTTAAATCCATACAATTTATGTCAATTAAAAATACTGATCACACTAGAAATCAGCTTTTGTTGCTCTTAATCAACACATCATAAGTTAGGTTGGCAGAGCTTGACAAAAGAACATCTCAAAAATAAAATCACTGATTGTTTATAAAATTCATGTCTTTATTCTGATAAATTACTATTCCAAAAAGTACTATAAAAAACAATGCATCAAGAAATCCTTTAATACCTTTAAAGTTTTCTTTTCTTGCCCTTCATTTATATCTTTATCGCTGATTTCTTGCAGCAGATGGAAACCTGCATTTTACGCAATGCTTTTCACCTCCCATCAGAGACATTCTGTGAAGCAACAGTTACCTGAACTGAACTGTACTGATCAACAGCCAAGTTTGACTGGAGGTTTTGCTTTTTATGGGCACAACCACCAAACATTCTTTCTGAGTTTGTTGTTGGCGCAAGAAAAAATTCCACCGTTTCATTTATTTATTTCAATTGAAGGGCTATAATTAAGTTAATGAAGAAAAGAGACACATTAAATCCAACACTGTGATCACACATGTTTTTTTTTATTTCCCAACTGATCAAGCCATTTTTTTAAAATAAATGATCTAAAAGATAAACTAGGTGACATGATTGTCTGGCTAATGGTGGACTTATTACTAGAATTTCTGTGCCAATTCTAATATGGCACATCCGTACTATGATGTGCACATTGGAGAGACTAGAACACAGAATAAAACTGACACAGCATTTACTAAACTCAAAACAAGAAGAAACAAAATAAAAAAAACCATCCATTTATGGAAGTATCAAACATGATCAGAATTATGAAGATTTTACAGCACCTGTTATGGTTACTAGCAGCAGCAAGGAATGGTTACATTATCATGAGAACTAGTAGATCTTTACTGCCCTCTAGAGGATCATTTGTTCAGAACAAGCACAAGTAAACAAATGAGATTTAGAACCCTTCCTGGTTTACCTGCTCTTTTGATCATCTCCCAGACCGCTGCCGGTGTTGCAGGTACCATCGATCTCTGGTCCAGGCACAACTTTCCAATATTCACAATATGGAAACCATCAACATCCTTCTCTGGAGCGATTGCATTACACACAGCTCGCTCGTTGATGTGCTCTCAAGAACATAGTGGAAAAAAATACATTAAACCTAAATACTTATTAATTATTATTATTAGTTTGTGCCACTTTAAAAAATGTTTTTCATATACTTATTCATTAATTTACTTAACTATTACTAAACCGACCTATGTGTCTAATAAAGGTCAAATTAAATTGCAAGTTAATTGCAACAGTATAAAAAGCAACAAAAGATGGGGAGTTGCTTAATTGTAAAAAAGCTAGTTATCACTTTATTTGATTTTAAGTGATCAAATAAGTCCAATAGGAGTGTTAAAGCAATTTCTTATTAGAACAGAATATACTTTATTGATCCCGAAGGGAAAATTACTTATATGTTGACAAGCTACTCCATCCCAGGTGCTAAATATTAGTAAATACAAATATAGCCATACGTGATATAAAACCGATGCAAAAATTATGTACACAACAGTAATACTTTAAGTAATTTAAACATGAATAATAATAATAATAATAATAATAATAAGCATACATGGACATATGTTAATCTTTCAACACAAGCTGCAACACAGTTAAAGCTTTTAATTGCTCTTTTTCAGAGCAAACTATACATACATAAGTTTGCACTATAGTGCAAACTTATGTAAGTACCCTCTTAATATGGGTAACTAAATCTCCAAAGTGTTCTTTCTGTTTGCTTACCTGGAAGTGGCAGCTGCACCAGGAGACCGCTGACCCTCCAGTCACGGTTCATCTTATCAATCAGCTCCAGCAACTCCTCCTGGGAAACTGAGCTGGGCCGAACTACTGTGTCACTGGAAATACCTGGAGATTGTCAAATATAACACTATGAGCAATAATCAATGTATCTTTAAATGCAGTAGTCCTGTTTTTACGATCTGAAATGTATACATTATTATAAAATATGTTTGCAAAACAAAGATAAACTAATTATCTGTCTAAATTTGTATGTTCTCATAAGGCTAACATACACATGCATCTCAATAGAGCATTGAAAAGTTAATTTGATTCAGCAGTTAGGTTCTAAAATGGAAACTCACATATTACACAGATTCAGGGACACAGCAATACACATCAAATATTAATTTCTGTTAGTTTAATGATACTAGATTGCAACAAATCAAAGCCCAAATATTTCAAGAATTTGTTTTTTTTTATATGTCCATGTACTGCAGTAGAAGCCCACAATACCTGGTGATGTAGAGATTTATTTAAACTTTCAAATAGGTACTTTTGGAGCCCAGGTAAGACACTTCTTATGGACTGTCACGAGAAATGTGACAGAAGCACCGACTCCTGGCATATTCCACAAACTGTGAATCTCTGACAAACTCTTGAATGGGTTTTTTTTTTCCTTTCAACTCAATTTTTCAAGACTGTTTGGATTCACCAGATTCTTCCACAATGATCTTCTGTGGAGGGTGTCACTGACTACTATCAGGTCAGCAGTCTTCAGTAGTCAGTAACATAATCATAATATGACATTTGTGAGATAAATATCCCTTCTCAATTGGTCTTGTTTTTTAGTTTGACATTATAAAGAAAAATTAAACATATTCTGTGTGTAAAGATCCTACATAATATTTCACTATCGGTATTTAAACTGAATTACAGAAATGGTGTATTCAAGCTTAATGAGATTCATACTGCACCATACACACTGAAGAAAGTGTTGAGAAAGACACACACTGCTCATATCTGACCCAGGAGGGTGGCTGCCCGGGTCTTGTTCTTAACATAGGTATGACTGGCTGGGTCATCTCCGACCAAGATTACGCCAAGGTGGGGTCTCATGTTGCCATGAGCGACGAGCTCTTCCACATCACGCTGGATTTCTCTGTGAATCTGACGGGCCAACTCTGTTCCTGAAATCACCACAGCACTGTGCCTGGAGAAGTTTATCGTAAAGAAAAGAAAGAATTTATTTTTGAGAAGCACCTGGAATCAAACTGTGTTCTAGAAAAATATATGCATGTTTAGAATACACATTTTCTTTTTTGAGAGAAAAGATTGTGAAGATTTAAACAATTCCTACTAACTGACTATGAAAGTGTCAACTGATCGTAGACAGTGATTCTTGAAAATAGGGACAAAATGGGTTTTAATTTTCCCATAATTTGTTGTTGTTATTTCTCAAATTTATGTATACAAATATGTCAAATAATGTTTTGGAAATGTAAAGATGCTGAGGTACAGGCTCCCTGTTGCAACATTTTTTTAAACAATTACAATTTTAATCGACCTGACCTAGAACGTTGTCATCACCATCTGACAAAAATACATCAAAAATAATTTTTAATGACCCTGTTAGTGATATTTTTACTCATTTTACAGACAAATGCTTCTTAAGAAACAAAATAAATATTATTTAAAACAAAAAAACATAAAAAGTCCATCTGACGGAGTTGACACTGCATGATGGAGTTGACACAAAACTGAAGGTGGTGACAAACTAGTGAGTAGAATGAAAAACTTGATACATGTGAAGTAATGCAATTTATGTAAAATACATTAAAATGAATTAACTGCACATTTAAGTGAGATTTGACAACAATTTTACTGAAAAAGTCAGAAAAACTCTGATGGAGTTGACATCTGACGGAGGTGACAAAAAGCCAAACTACCTCAATTTACATGATGTTAATCTTGTAAATTGATGTTGTAGCTCATCAGCTCCATGGAATCTTTACAATTTACCAAAATTAAGCTTTTATTTCACAAAATTTCATCAAAGTTTTGTAAATTGTCAGTTATGGTGTTGACACATAATGGTTGTGACAAAAAACTTAGGAATAAAAAGAATAAAAAACTAAAGAATAACATAAGCTAACCAGAGCTAACTAGCCCTCTTAGCAAAGGAAGAGAGAGGAAGTGGTCAAATTTCAATGGAGTTGGAAAATATATAAAAATTATTTTAAATTCAATTTATTGACACCTTTATAATTATTTTTATGACTACTTATACTTAATTGTCATGATATATAATTTTAGTATTTTTTAAATTATTTTAAACTATTATAATGTACTGAGTTCTGCTCCTGGACAAAGGCTTTTACAGGCTTCATCCACTGACAACAATGTTTAAAATAAAAAAATATTCAGCAAATACCTGGAAAATATACATTGTTGTGCTCACATGACCCAGGTTAGTTTAGTCAGATATTTGAAAAAAATTATATTTTGTGTATATTATATTCAAATTTTGTTCTTTATCCATAGGACCTGTTTTGTCCCTATTCTCAAGAATCACTGGTAGTCATTTCCATGGATATATATGGGCGGGATTTAAACGTAACGTAACCAATCAATGCAGGATAAAGTATCACACGGATTATACAAACGCTTTATCTATCCCTCGCCAATGTCACCGAGTAACCGATACAAATGGAATAGTTTGTGTGAACATGATCGGTAAACACTCGTTTCTAAGTAAGTTTGTTTTGTTTTGTTTTCCACATGCCGTTTAACGCCCATTTACCTTGCGCCCTCTACCGGTTACAGTGAATACTGCTGTCAGTTACAGTCCTGACATCCGACGTACTCGCGTTGCTTCCACCGGTGCAGAAACGCCGCTCTCCATCCCTTCCATTTATTTCAACAAAACACGGCACTGCTTTCAATGTGACAACGTTTACCTTCGCGCAGAGTGGTACAGATGCCTCCTTTGACTCTCGAACTTTCTGTGCATCCGCAGTTTGGCACGGCAGCAGTCAAAGTGTGCAGTTAACGGTGAGCAAATCCTGAAGGAGGAGCGTAGAGGTGAAATAGAAGCCGCCATATTTGTGCGTGTGTACGTCGTGCGTGTGTACGTGCGTGCACAAAAGGGGATGGGTAATAAAATACAGGTTCTATTTGAAACATTATGTTCTACATACATGTTTTGATTTTCAGTAAGAGCAGGCGTTTTGATGTTTAAACACCAAATAAACATTTAGGTAGAAACGTATATAAAAATAACAATTAACAAATATAATCTAACATAAAAAAAAAATATTGGCACAATAATTTCTTCCTGCGAGATCATATTGCTTGAAGCAACCATATACTTGTAACCCTAAATATGGCTTGTGAAATAATAATGAAGACAAAAAGTAGAACAACTATAGAAACACTTAGACCAAGTGTGAACAAACAATTATTCAGCTTTAGACTTTTTAAAGTCTCAATCACAGTTGTATCTCTTGCTTCAGTTGTGATTGCAATGTTTTTATTTTAAACCATTGAAATAAAAATAATACAAGGAGGACATTCTAGAATGGTAGTTTGTTTTTTAATAGTAAAAATGTGTTTCCTAGTCAAACCTTAATATTGGGCGCACAACATCAAAGAGTATTTTCTAAATAAAACACTAATACATAATTGGAGGCATTTAGTCCTTATTGCACCTTTAGATAGTTGTATTTTTAAATTAGCCTGTAGTTTGCACGATTCTCCAGAATAATTGGATAGTCAAATAAGGGTGCTACACTAATTTGCCACAAGATGGCAGCAAATGTTAGTTTTATTAAGGATAGAATAGCACTATTCTTTATTGTCTCAGAATCATGAAATGTATGAGCAAAAGTGACAGGAAATCAGATAAAATAGATTCACACAAAATATAATATATTATACGTAAAAACAGAATAAAGAATACAAATGAAATGGTGTAAATAAAAATAAATAATAATTGTGTCGCATGTGATAATTTGGGAGCAGAAAAGGCATGTCTGTCTGTTCTAAGATTTAAGATATTTTTGATGTGAAATATGAACCAAATAGTTACTTAAAACTGATTAAAGAAATCCACAGTTGTTTTTTTTTATTGAAGTAAAAAAAAAAATGCTATTTAAACGAAGTACAAAAGTTTTTGAAAATATTTATGAAGATGAATAATTTGTATGAGAATAAAAACTACATATGGTTTTTAAAAAAGAAAAAGGAATTATCAGTTATCAGTCAAACTGTACAGCAAATTCACAGGGATTTACAGTTACAGAAAATTAGTGCCTTTTGGGAATAAGATGGTCATTATTGGTGAAAACTCTGGTATGATTTTATATCTTCCCCATGTTTTATCTTTGCAATTAATAAATCTTTACACCATCACAACACTTTCTTGTAGCTCTAAGCACAGATGCTTTCATTACGATTCATACATTAAATGTGTGCAAATGTTGACATGAAAACAGGATTCTATTCTTATTTTACTGTAAACATTAACATAAACCCTGCCTACCTCATTACATCCATCTAGAGGTCATGCAAACATTAGCCAATATTTTCCAGCACATATGCAATAACGTGTCACTGTGAAGTTTTAATGTTGTTGTGCTGCTCCCTATATAGTCAGTGCAAGCTTGTAAACCAGTTACTCAGCTCCAACTGTTTTAAGTTTAACAACCAGTCTCACAGATGTGTGCATAATGCAGCATGCTATTGTTAAAAAGTATTAAAAAAAAGAGAGCATAAAGTACCATGCCACAAACTTATTGAGTTAAACTGTTGGTGTAACTCAATATTAGACACCAGAGGTTTCTAATGTATTTAAGTGCCAGGCTTTGCAACAACAAAAAAGATAAATGGACAAGATTTTGAGTCTTTTTTGTTTTTAGAAGTTCATATCACTTAGTTCTGGTTGAAAACAAGTTATTGATTTTAGAGACTGTGGTACACGACACATTTAGAGTAAAGGTTTGTTTGAGAGGTAGGAGTGGTGCTAGAGATCTTGGTAAACACCGCAACCTGACCAGGCCTGCCTGGACATGAATTTAAAGAGTACATAGAAACCAATTTGCAGATTTTAGTACATACATGTTTACATGTACAGTATATACGCCATCTATATGCTGGTTACATAACTCAAAACACACACACACCTACAAAATTACTTTTGATTTTCCAGTAGCAAACAAACGCCGTTGTAAATATTACAATAGTGATCTGGACCTTAGAAGGATTGAGAGAAAGTAAAAATAAAGTCGATCAGGTTGATGTAGTTGTGAGGTAGCTGTGATATTTGTTGTGTAACTGTGAGACTGCTGACTGTACATCTGAAGCACAGGATGCTGACCCTTCGGCTCTGAACTACGCCTGATGCAGCAGCATATACAGTCTAACCTCTAAGCTAAACCTGACGGCTTCGGGTAGGTTCGATGTTTTTTGCAGTATGAACTTTACAATAATTGCTGCACATCAGGGCAAAGCATTTCACACACAAGTATAAGATAAAAACTTGGAAGTGATCCCAGAAATGTATTACTTTACATGAGATTTGGATATTTTAATTCCTTATTAAAATAAGTTATTTTTGAAATACTGTGTTTACTCAAAATACAGTATGTTTGGCTGATATACATATTTGTGTAACAATTTATGACAAAAAAAATAAGGTCAAAACAGGAAATCTAAAGTGGGGTGAATACTTTGTCACTGAAACAACCATTGTGGAAACAGCTTTACCTGATGAAACATTTTCATAATTAGAGCTGTGTAGGTATTTGCTAGAGGTGTGCCGATCTATCGGCCACCCATCAAAGTCGGACGATTTTCGTGAAAAAGTGTATGATCGGTGATCGCCGATCACACAAACCGATCACCTGCTTCTCATTTCGCAGCCTGTGCAGCTGGTCTTTTTCCTTCACTCTGCGCAAACGCGTAGCAACAAATACTAAGCGATGTTGAACTATAACGCACTGAGTGAATGGGGATGAAGCAGGTCAAAATGCATCAACACAACGAAGCTAATATGTCATGAAAACAATGTCATACGTGACGGAGTTTGGTTATATTGAGGCTCACTGTAATAAAAAAGACATATGGAGGATCCGATAGCAGGTAAAGCAGTGCGCAGCTACAAACACTCACCTGGATTAGTTTAGTTTCCGGTCAGAAAACTAAACAAATAACCCGCAAAATAATTTAAGTCTTGGAGCTGCGATGTAAGACGCTGGTTCTGCTGTTGAACCGCTGCTCCGCTACAGGTAGTTTTATTTAATATTTAGTAATATTTGACAGACGGAGCCGCTTCTGCTCCACCTGGTAGTGACTCTCATACCGAACCTCTGCTTAAAGCTGCAGCATCTAACCTAAAAAATACATTTTACATACGTATTAAAACTTTAGCTGTCCTAACATGAGACAAATAATCTCTGAAAAAAATAATCGATCTCCTCCCTGCTCTGCATAATTAATCCGCTCAGTCAGAACTAGCAGTAACCAGCTAGCCGCTATGCTAACAGGAAGTTTTCATTCAGTAACTCTGGATTGTTTATTGTAATGGATCCTGTATTTACCTTTGAATGTTAAGTTTTATACTTGAATTTTTTTGGCAATGTTGAGAGGTTTTATTTTGACTCTGCATTATTTAACTTCTTCAGAGCCTTCATATGTTTTCAGTCTATTAAAGATAGTATTACCAATAGCAGTACAATTTGCACAATACCGTCAGGTTTAGTTTTCTTCTTGGAAAAAGTTATTAAAAACAAGTTTTTGTCTAAATTAAGGTGAATTCATGGTTCCTTTTTCCACATAATGTAACCGGTAGTGTTTATGATATAAAAAAATAAAAAAAATAAATAATTATGTGATTGGTATCGGTAATCAGTCCTCATGGGTGATCGGTATCGGCAGGAAAAATCCTGATCGGCATATCTCTAGTATTTGCCCTTTAATTTTTGTACGTTTTTCTCATTTTGATCTGAGAAAAAGTTCCACAAAGCCAGAATATTCAGCAGCAATTAATCATGTCTAAACATACCTGATTTTATTTTATTTTTTTGCATCTAAGTAGAAGAGTTAACTAAACATCTGGTTTTGCTTGCAGATGTAAATTCAGCTGGTTATGGACTCTATTGAATATTATTGTATATTGTACAGTTAGAAGATTTCACAATATTATATTGACAGAAATTAAACTTAAAGTGTTATAGCTGTGATTTAAAAAAATATGGCTTTAATGTATGTATCTGAACAAACTGTCAGAGTATTACGTTGTTCTGGTCTATAACAGTAATTTACTGGTGCAGTCCTGCCTCAACAAGTTTCAGTAAGTAAAAGGAGAAAATCTGTTTCAGGTCAGACTTAATTGTGTTAACTTGATCTTATAAGGGTTTTACAACCCTCCTTGGAAGAGAAAATTCAAACAAGAATTGGCACAAATGGATTACTGTTTGTTTTCTGTTACGGTTATTAGGCATTTTGATTAAACGGAGAAATCTTGTTGAAGTTTAAGCTTATTTAATTGCCCTAAAACTCACCCCTCCTTCTTCGCTCCCACCCACTGTTGTTGACTGGCACAGACGGTTACATAACATTTACGCCTTAAACACGAGGCTACCAGTATATTAGATCCTGGTGTTATGCCAAGAAACGTATGCTTCCTGAGAATTACATGCCCAGTCGCAGGAACACGCATTGCTCTCAAAACTCTCGCAGATTTAAACCAATCCAAACCAAACCAACTTTATTTATAAAGCACTTTAAAACAACCACAGCTGATACAAAGTGCTGTACATTGAAACACAACATAATAAAAAATGAAAAAAAAAAACTTAGTTTAAAAACATAAACATAAAATTTAAAACTAGATCCCGTAGGTGTTGAAAGCCAAGGAAAATAGATGGGTTTTAAGACGAACTTTTAGATTTATGAGAAAACGGAATGAAATGTGACCGAAGAGACAACTTTTGTAACATTATTATATTTCTTAACCATGAAAGCCCTAAAATGGTGGGTTTTATTTCACAGATGAATTGAAATAAATACGGTTTTGACACTTTTATTGAGACATACGAATCGAGACATATAGTCAGTTTCTGAAGTCACCCAAGGCAGATGGACAGGAAGTAAATGCAGGCCGTTTACGTCTGTTAATCAAAATGCCTAAAGTTTCTGCCATGTACAATTGTTTTAACCGTTCTAATAGAGAGAAAGGTAAACGTTATTTTTGTGTTTCGAAGGTAGTTCGAAACACAGGTAGTCACAAAGGAGTTAATTTTAAAAAGTTACCAAAAAAGACAAGAAAAGTGGATCAACAATCTATGGCTAAAAACACAATGTGCGAAAGCTAACAATGCCAGAGTTTTCAGCACCCAGTTTCTCACAGAAACGATCGCATTGTTTAAATTGTATTTTCAGATATTTTATTGGACAGCTACTTAGAAGGACAACCATTGGCCGTTTCTCAATATGCGTTCTTGTCTGTGCTTGTGTTCTTGCGTCCTCGTGAAATGTCACCAACAGCGGCCCAAGTACTGTTCAGTTTTTTTTTAATTATTATTATTATATTATATAAACATACAATCAGCTCCATAAAGGTACCGTAATGTATACATTATAAGATCACAGAACAAAGTCTGAACAGAGCCAGACAACTGGTACAGAGGAAAAGAAAATGAAAAAAAAGAGAAAATGAATTAAGACTTAAATGATACAAAAGAAAATGAAAAATAAAAAAAACATACAACAGGGCAGTATATTAAAGTATGAAATGTTTCAAAAAAATTGGACAACTTAAACGCATGTTTTGACTTCACTAGACATAAAGATTTATAGAACAATTTTAAATCATTCATCCATTGTCTAAAGTTAGGAATGGTTTTAGAGAAGCAACATTTGTGTATATGAAATTTAGCTAACAATAAAACATTATTTATTCCATAGTCAATGAGGTGATCATTGATGAAGATACCAAATTTAACATCTTGTATGGTTATATCTGCTAATTGTACCATGGCTGAGAATAAACTGATGAAGATCTTGCCAAAAAGACTGAACCACTTCACACGTGAAAAACAGGTGATTTAAATCTTCAGTAACTTTTTCACAGAATCCAAACTTATCCACATCCATTTTAAATCTGTCTCAGGAAGTTGTTGGTTGGATAGATTTTGTTTAAAATTTTAAATTGCATATCTTTAATTTTGGCAGGAAGTGGAAAACATAAATATTTCGATCTAATCTTTTTAATTTGTTTTTTTGTTGAAGTCTCTAAGGATAAAGTACTGTTCAAAGTACACATCCAGGCAATAACGCTGAAAGTACCCGGATGTGTTCTTGCTCCGCCCATTTTATCAAGGATGCGTCAAGTCAACGCATCTTTCGGCGGACTTGAGGCAGCAAGATATCCCATAATGCAATGCGCCACTACCAGTGGTAAATAGAGAAGGGAGGTCAGTGCAGAAATGTATTGCGTTTATACCACCATTAATTGCCACGAAGACTCATTTAAATTTGTTTTTAGGCGAGAAAGTAGACCTTATAGCTTCATCTATCCGCTCAGTTCATCCAGAATATTCATATTTTAATATTTGCTCCGGGGTTTTTCGGAGTAGCTTAGCTCCGCTAACAGACCGGAGGAGCTGCCGGTTTACCGGGCGGTTGGAACCGGTTTCCCCCGCCAACCGCAGCCTGATTTCAGCGAGTCTCTGTCGTTTTCCGCTGCTTGTTATCTGTTCGTAGCGGCTGAAAGTAGCAGAATTGGAAATATATTTTCTCTTAGCTTATTTTTTCTATTTATTTAGTTAATATTGGTATTTTATAAATTGTGTTGACAAAACCAATTACTTTAATTCGCTAATTAACTGTTTTTGGGCATTTAAATTTGTAGTAAGAAAAATATTTTTAATACAATGTCCCTTCATGATAAGAGAATCTCACTTTTAATTTGTAAATTAAAAAAAACCCCATTTCCCTAGGATTAGCATTTCATGTATGAGAGTGAACTTTTATTTTTCATTGTTTTATGCAGGCAGCTCTTCAGGTGAGCAGGTCCAGGTTTACTTCCAGCTTCCCAAAAACTAATATTTGCTTGTGGCAGCCTCTGAAATTTCCTGGAGTTTTTGACTGATTATCTGCTTGTTTTTGTTTATTATTTGTTGTTATTCTAATAAAGACATTCCTACAAAAAAAATTCTCTTTCTATGCTGGTATCTTACTAGAGTAAACTTGATTATAATAACAAAGGAAACATAAATTTGTTAAGTGTTAGTATTATAAAATAACCATCCAGTTGTGTGACAGGAACTCTGGCCAGAAGCAGGTTGGTAAAACATTAAATATGAAATAAATGTTTTAACTTTCCCTGTTTATGAATCCCCAGCAAACCTGGGGAATAAGGAAGAAATCAATTAACTGTATGACAGGCTGACCATCATCTATTATGATTTGTCATTTGAGACAAATATTTTATAAGCAAATAATCTGATGAAGGTGGCAAACAAGACTCAAGCTTCACTGGTAGCAGAAGTCTGAAAAGGTAATTTGAGGTGATAAATTGTTTTCTATTAAGCTTTTTTAAATCAGTAATAAAAACCTTAATCCCGTTAATTTGAAGGTGTTTCTACTTAGAAATTACTTTTCCTTAACTATGTATATTTGATATCTGTTATTATAAAATTGTCCAGAACCAATTGTTAAATTGTTCAGTTTAACACAGAAATAATCCTGTGTTAAACTGAACAATTTATTTAAATTTACGGAAGTTGAGTGACGTCATCGAGAATGGCGAACTAGCATACCGAGTCATTGTGAACTTGGTAAGAACGGACTTTGAAATGTTCTTGCAGGTACACTACGCACTTGCCAAGAACGTTCTCGAGTATTGAGAAATGGCCTTTAAAATGTAAGGTAAGATATCTTATTTTTACTCCCTGGCGTGGTAGTCCCCAGAGTGCTAACTTTGTTAGCATTTGTCAGATCGCCATACGCTGTCAGGATAGCATACATGCAGTGAGTGTGCATGCCCGCGCATGCGCACTAAGAAGTCCGACCGTCAGTGGAGTTGTCAATTCAGCATACTCAACAAGTTATGATGAAAATAAGTGATTAAATTGTTTATAATATGATATAATATCATAACTAGATAGATATGCACGCGTTGTCTTGGTTTCAAATTGTATTTAAAGCGGGATCTGGCTGCAGCTGCAGTCAACTACAACACAAGCCGTGTAAAACTCATTAACCTACTTAATCGCTAAGTCAAAATGCCAATTAACTGTTAATAACAAAGTGTATGATGATCTACGTCATGATTCTATGTTGCTGATTAAATAAAATCATATGGTAATGATAGCGTAGACATGTCTGAGCTAAGCGTATGACTTTCTGACAATGTATGCTGATCTGACAGAACACCGGACAGAAAACACGTTTATTCACCAGGACTTTGATGCGGAAGAAAAAAAAAAACAGAGCAAATTAAATTTAATCTACCTAGCCATACAGTCGGTCAGTCAAGTGAGCTGTGACTATTCCCCACATGGTTCGTGTCTGGGCATTATTTGTGTCCAGACACAAACATGGCGTTTCTGTAGATCACAGCGAATAGTTGACCCAAATTGGACCTGAATCCAGCGTCCTACAACTCAACGTTACCATACAACTCCAGCGTCCAAGCCAGCAATACCCCTCTTTTTTCTTTTCTTTTATGTGTTAAGCTACACCCTAATAGCTTAACTCATGACAAACCAGAGGTTCATTATGTAGAAAATTTTATGTTACAGTTTAAGTTAGCCAGAACTGTTCATTTACTCATGCAAAATAGCATCAGATTAATGGTAATGAGATTAGTAGGCCACCACTTTCATATTGATATTTATCTTTACAACATCAAAAACAGGACATAAAGTTACATGTATACAAATATCTTGGTAGATTGTGAGTTTTCTGTGTGTCAATTTAGTTCCTGCGTTATCTCAGCTGCCCTTAATTGCTCCCAGCTGTGTCTCTTGTTCCCTGATTATCCCTTGTGTATTTAATCCCACCTGTGTTCTCTGCTCCTTGTTGGGTCCTGGTCATGTCTGTCGTTGACTAGTTCTGTTCCAGTTGCTACCAGTGCCTAAATGCTCATCTGTCCTGCCTGGACTCTTTGTGCCCTTTGTTATCACCATTAAAACCATCATGTACTCTGCAACCTGCACCCCATCCATCCTTACCGTCACCAAAATGACAAATCATGACATAGATAAACCTATCTATAGATATAGATGTATGTGGAAAGAGAGAACACAGTAGACATTAAAGTTATATAAATTGACATTGCATAGAAAATATAAGTAATCCTACTCAAGTACACGTTTTTGTTGACAACAGCACATTAAGAGCAAACACACCACATGAAAATCATCTTGCTGGATGGCATGTTGGACTGTTTCACATTTTCACCTTGATACTCTAATCCCTTTGCTTCTCATAAATGTGCTTGGTGAGAGGATAAAATGTTAAATTAACATTCTACTGAAACAATTATTACATTATTGATAAAACATTTTTTCTTTTACTCACCTTACTGCTTCCAATTGTGACTTTATTAACAATCCCCACAATTACCTTTAATTTTTCTGGATCAATCTAAGAAAAAAAAAAGACAGACAAGTAGAAAAATAATTACACTTTATAAACCACAAACTGATGTAACATCAGATGTCATTTAAATTTTAAAAAGCCTTCCTCACAAACCTTTAACCTGGAACCTGGAAACCTTTAACCTGGTGCGTAAACAACGCCAGAGTTTGCAGCTCCCACTTTCTGATGTAACGATTGCATCGATTAAATTGTGTTTTCAGATGTCTTATTGGACAGTTACTTAGAAAGACAAGCATTCATATGTAGATATATTATTTTTACGCCCTAGCGTGGTTGTCCCCATAGTGCTAATGTTGTTGGCAGCTGGCTCAGTGCCAAGTCACGGAGAGAATATATAATGTTTATTCAGTGGGACTTTCATGCTAAAAAAACAGCTAAATAAATTAAATATAACCTACCCAGTCATACAGTCACCGTGAACTGTGACTATTCCCCCACATGTTTCGTGTCTGGCCATGAAGCATATTGGTGTCCAGACACGAACATATCTACATCTGTAGATCGTGTGAATAGTTGACCTACATTGGACCTGAATCGTGCTTGACCAAATTGGAAACTAAATGATTGTATTCTCCAGGCTTTTGAAAACTTTCTTCTGGCTCGTGGTATAATTTGAGGTCTGCAGCTCCAGGTAGTTATGTGAATCGCCCTAAACACTGGGTAAATCCTCAAGATTGTAAGAGAAGACTTGTTTTTTTTACCGAGATAATACGGATCATATTTTATTGCGATGCCTCGTCTGTTCCAGTCTATTTAGGGAATTAGTGTACTTGTGATCAATTTTGCTTTGTTTTGAACTGGAGAAATCCAAAAAACCGGCCCTCCATCTGAATTTCACACTTCATCTGGGTCACGTGTCTGAAACCCAGCAATAGATTATGCAAGGTCAATGTAATCTCTACATGACATAATACCTTTTGAAATCGTGTCAGATAAGGTGGTTGTAGGGGTTGTAGGAACTGAGGTGGGTCTAGAGACTGTAGGAGCCGAGGTGGTTGGATGCACTGTAGAGGCCGAGGCAGTTGGAAGGAATGGAACCGAGGGGACTTGAGAGACTGTAGGAGCTGAGGTGGCTGGAGGGGCTGGGGGAGCTGATGTTGGGGCTTCTGTTTTTGGTATTGTGTGGAATTTGTGGCTTTTCTAGTTTAAAGTGTTTGAGGTGATCGATGTTATTTTTATACAGTGCTCCATTGTCTGCAATAAGGTCAGCATTCTTTCCCTGGAGGGCTAAATGCTGACCAATGGTCCAAGAAAGTTGGACTCCAACTTACCCCGTTTTCTTTGTTGGCTTCCTACATTTTGTCTCAACATCTACTGTTTCACATTTTCTGCTAGCTGAGTGTAAACTTTTGTCTCAAGGTTTGTGATCTGGTCACATTTTCCTTGATGAGATCTTTTATGGCATCCAGATGCTTTGCATTCAGTCACAGTCTCTTCCTCCATAAACTGTGGGCCACTGTTGTTCTGTAACACACGTCAATGTCAGATCAATGTGGAATCGATCATGTGATTGTAATACAATTGGAACTTCACTTTTAATGTTTCAAACCTCATATTTCTCAGGGATCTCAAATGGATACCAAGCTTCCTTTCCAAACATTAAAAAGGTGAAAACTTTGTGGTCATTTGTTTTAATTGTCCTAAGTCCAAACATTACTGTGTCCAGATACTCGTCCCTAGTTCTTGTTTGGACCCCACAAGTTTGTACAGAGATCTGAAAAGAAACAGTTTAATATTGACATTATAATATGATTTAACTTGTGAAATTGGGGCTCTAATTGTAGATGAGTATCGGTTACCATTGGACAGTGCCGTTCATTCTTTCCACCGGACCGTTTGTCTGTGGATGGTAGGGTGCACAGAGACTCGTTTTAATCCCAAGTTTTTCACAAACGTTCTTGTCTGTCACATATATATAAAAAATTATAACTCAAAGAACTACATGTCATATTTGAAAAACAGAAATGTTGATGAAATAAAACTTCACAAACTCTGCTAGAATTCATTTGGTTCTTCAAATTGAAAGAGATATTTAAGTATTTGTTTTGTGACCTCTTTAGCTGTTTTTGAGGTAATCGGGTATGCCTGTGTCAATTTGGCCTAATAGTCGGTCATCACGCAGATGTATTGATTTTCACTTTCTGTGGTTTTCAGTCTCTCTTTTAGGTCCATTCTGACCAGCTCAAACAGTTGTGAAACCTTTATGGAAAGAGAGAAAAAACATACAATACAGATTGGATTTAAACATTTGTACATCATTTAGCGTTATGTTATGGTTGTCAAAGTAGAGTAACAGACTATAGTCCTTTAATTGTTTCGTTATGACCAATACCTTTATTGGGGTGTGATCAACGGTGTCCTTTATTTTGTGTCCTGCAGACCGGCAAACAGCACACTCTGATACTTGCAGAGATGATAGCGTGTGCAAATACGTGTGTATATACTATACACACGTATATAAGAAAAAGCAGTCATAAGTACAGTGAAATACATGTATTGTTAAAGGGGAGGCTAAAAAACGTCCCTGACTGATGGAAATGAAGTATGTTCGGTGAGAAAGAGGAGGATGACCAAAACATTAATGCTATCTTGGTGAAAGTGCACGAAAGGTCCGTTTGGGATGAACACATGGTCGGGACAGCCATACAGAAACATCCTTCCGTACAAAGGTAAGTTGATGCTTTAATTGCCTCCAAAGTCTTCAGAAGTGGATCTTTATCTGCTGCCATCTTTACATTTGTCAATGTCTTCCATAATTCAAGAAAAAAAAAAGCCAAAGTACAAGCATTGGTGCAATGGAACAAAATAACCTCACAGTGCAAAAAAATAATAAACACAGTGAATGGTATTCACATGGATCCGTCACTGATTTACAGCAGTGTTAGTAGAAATCTATCGGAGATTAACATGTCTTAAGGTGGTAATAAAATGTGCATTCCGGGAAAATGTAGCTCTATTCAACCTTTTTTAAAACCTATATCTTGCAGATATTCAAATATCTCATCCCACTATATGCTGTCACCATGCAATGACCAGACTGACTCCCTCCCTCCTTCATCTCAAATCTGACATCCAGAGTAGCGCAGAAACGGACGGACGGCTCTTCCCCTCCTCCTCCCGCAAAACGACCGGATGAGCGCAGTAGCAGCAGGCGACATTCAGGGCACCATGGTCGCATGATTTGGCCGAGTCAAGAGGGTAAATCAACCCGGGGGTCGGACTGGAGCGACGGAACCGTCAGCCACTGCTGGAATCTTGACATTTTCGACGCAGCCCACGTAGACGCTGTTCTGTTCTGGGAAAATACACGCAGAAGACACAGACAGGCGTGGAGAAGTAGGAGGCGGATAGAGAACGGTGGCACATTTCTCCGCTTGCGGTGTCTTATTTCGTTGGTAAGTACATTTTGTTTAACGTTAGAAAACCCCGCTGGCCATGTGGATTTGCGCTTTCGGTGGGATTTGTGTCGCGGTTAGCGGCTCGTGTGTGACGGCTATATTTTAGGAAGGAAACGGGCCTGCTCAGTGTCAAGACAGCGTTTAAATGCACACATATTTAAATTAGCTGGCCACAATAACCCACAGTGAGATAATGCATTTATCTGTTGCTTTTTCAAACTCCTCGCCATTTTTGCACGTTTAAGATAAAACCAGTGTCAGTCTTTCGTCTCCCTATAATTTTGGTGAAAAATGTTTTCATATGAGTGAATGGAGTTGCACGTGTGTTGACTCTACAGCTGACAATAGCACCAACTCATTTCCCTTAATTTATAGCTTGTCCGCTGAATTTTAGCGATCAAGAGAAGCTGCAAATTCCGACTTGAGGCGAAACCAAGCATCTAAGCGATGAATTCACCTCTTATCAAGTCAATTAGTTGTTTATCACTCGAGTTTATTTCCCTCTGTTGGGCTTTTCGGAGTAATCTTTGTTCTGGGCATGCGCACTAAGTGACGCCGATGTCTTCCCATTGCCCAATAATAGTAGTGACATAAGAGAAGACTGTTTAAGTGCCAGAAATGTTTGAGGAGACTTTCCCTTGATCTTTCTATCTCCCAAAACCGGAATGTTACTGTCTCAGTGTTTTAATAATGTCGGTTTGAGTTGTTTTCGGGAGCTCCAAATACACAGGCAAACAGGACAGGACATAATATGCAGTATAACAAGTTTGTCATTATTGCGTCTCATTATTTCAGTGGCCATTTTCTTCGAAGCATATCCACACCCAGAGTACAGGGTTGGGTAAAGAATAGGGCCAGTTACCTGTACATTGATTTTTTTTAAATTTAATTTTATTTATTGGAATAAAATGGCTAAAATGATCTATGATGCTATTACTATGGTTTAAATTCATTTTAGTGTGCTAGAGGAAGTGCCATATTTTGTTTTAGTTGAGTGTTTTTGTGAATTGTGGAGATTAATAAGTCAGAAAATGGTTGCATATAACTAAATTTTGTTATGCATTATTGTGTGGAGAGTTTGTATTACAGCCTGATTCCATATACAGTATATTGGTTGTAATTCCTCTACTGGCCAGTTGACCCTAATAAAGTATGCCATAGTGTGCCTCATCAAACCAAAATAACCGAGCAACCTTCTGTCAGTAAATGTTACATACTGAAGTTACATAGCCTTGTCGGCATGCACTAGACTTTAATCACTCTATTAAAAGTTAACTTTAAATGATCACTCGTCTTGGTTTTTATGAACTTATAAGCATAATTGCTACACCACTTTCTGGGAGAGAAAGGTACACCAACTGAAAACATCAGGCACAAAATTACAAAAACTACAAAATACTATAAAAACTAAATGGCCAGTCCCTGTTGGCTACGTTGACTCAAAACACCAATTTGTGTTCAGTGTTAAATGCGCAGACATATTGGATGCAGCGTTCTGTCCATTTTTATTATTACTTGAGGTTTGAGTTGAAAATTGATTTACACAGGCTCTTTGCGCAGTCCGGAAACATTTTGATTCAAAAAGACGTATCTGCACGAGTATGGAAAAACATGTTTGCCAGACGGTTTTATTATTGATTTCCTACAAGGTACAATTCTGAAGCCAGAGAATGTGTTCAATTTTTGAACATGGTCCCAACTATCAAGGGACCATCCTTTAAAGTGATGGTGAATCATTTTAAGTTGTTCAATTTACATGGGTTTTGTAAATTTGCAAAAGGTTTGTGATCATGCTTGCGTAAGAGTTTTTTTTGTCAGTGGTGTGACTGGAGGCTCGAGATGCAATAAGGCTGGGGTGTCAAACTCCAGTCTTTGATGACCACTGCATTGCATGTTTTTTTGTTTGATGTGCCACTAGTTCAACACAACACAATCAAATTTACCAACGTAGACAAGTTCTTCAGAGTTCCGATGGCTTAATTATTTGATCCAGTTGTGTTGCAGCAGAGGCACATCTAAAAGTTGCAGGACACTGGCTCTCAAAACCTGGAGTTTAGTGCCTATGCACAGCAGGAGCTGTGTCTGCACTCTCAGTAAAACGTTCTTGTTGTGGGTGTGGGCTGGGTTCCACTTGGACTGACCCTTGTAACAATCCTGTTTGTGGTGGTCTTGCATAAGATCATTAAGGTGTAGTCATGTAGGAAAGGGTCTCGGGTTTGGGAACATCAGGGTTTCATTTTTGTTTTTTGTTCAAATAACATGTTTTGTTGTAATCTTCAAGCGGTGACTTTCAGTGCCCACTGGAGTGGTCCCAAGTCTGAGCTCATGGTTCTCAACAGAAAGAAAGTTGTTTGTCCTTCTAGGTTGAGGGTAAATCTAGGCTTGAATGAGCTGTGATCTTCCAGAATAGACTGGAGAAGGAATCTCAAGATTTCCCTCATTGACTTGTAACCCTAATCTGCAGGTGCAAACCCACCACACTGACATTGGAACCGACATTTGAGATACCGAACTATTATAAGTTCCTGGGTGTCGCCTCAAAAATTAACTGGATTGGAGCCACAACACTGATGCTCTTTAAAAGATGGGTCAGAGTAGATCTTCCCTGCCAAGGATATTGAAATCTTTTGGAGAACTTTTTTGATTCAGGTGCCATTAGTTTCAGTGTAGTTTGTTAGAGAAGTAGCTTATCAACAACTGGGAGGAAGCGGGTAAATGAGCTCATCAGGAAGGCCAGCTCTTTCCTGGGATGCCCTCTCAGCCCAGTTCAGGAACCCACCCCATGCACAGTAAACATTTATAAAGCTACAAAAGAACTTTATGGTGGTACTTGGTTTAGATGCTACTATCATGTGTTTGACAAGCTGTCGCCATATTTCTTAGCATTGATAAGTATGCTAAATATATCTTGAGTTATTTTCTACTTACATACTGTTGATCAGATAGCAGCCAGAATGAGGTTTCGTGGGTTAATTATTGATTAGACTACACCGATAAGAAAGTATGTGAAAGAAGAAGGTTTGGTTCTGCTTTGGCCCTATGTTTTCTTTCAGTTATTGTTTCCTCATGAAAAGCTTTTCTTATGAATATGAGCATCAGTTGTTTGACACAGCCAGGCCTCCCTGCTGGGAGACCCAAACACTGATTGCTGTATCTTGGCTCGTTTTAAAAGCTGTAAGACAGATATGGAGCTGCAATACGATAAGGTAGTTAAATTAATGACTTCCTTCTTTTTACATGCTTGGCATGAACATAGGAGTGGACTGTCTGGAGTTTTGTTGACACGTTTCTTAGGAACATGTTCCTGGCCCCTCCTTCTACTATCTCAGCAGTGTTTGACAACATACCAACCCATTTTTGGACCATGCTTATGTAATCTTACCATTTGTACCCTTTAGTAAAGCAAAGCAAGATCAAACAAGAAAGTGAAACTGGGTTTTGTCTCCATAGATCCTTGTTTACGGCTTTAAATGATTTGCTTCCTCCAAGCTTGCTTGCCTGGTTTTCACATGAATCATGCATGAATTTAAAATCAAAATATAGCTCTCACATGTGGACAGTTGGATGCGTTGGTTTTTAGGAATCAGGATTTCCTTCTGTTTCGGCCAACAGATTTAGCCGTGTTCAAACATGAATGCGGCTGTTGGCGTACAACTTCTCATTGAAAGTCTTTAGAACTTCGACTATTATCTTGGAATTAAGGCGGGTTCAGAAAACGCATACTTTGACTGTACTTTGACCTGCCTTTTGTGAGTATAATCCTTTTGGAAAAGAAAAAAGGAAGGGGTGATTCACTCTAAATTGCTGGTTCTGTGTAACGGTCTGCAGCCACAACCTAGGCCACATGGTTAAAGGAGCAATGCTATCCATAAAACCACAAGCCTCATCACAAACACAGAACTGCATGTTTTATGTGAAGATAACATGGGTATCTGGAGCTTGTGTCATGCAGGTTTTGTTGAACTTAGCTGTCAAAAGAAGTTGGTGTTTACATGCACAGACGTGGTATTGCTCTGTTTTCATATTCAACAGAATGCTAAAGAGAAACTAGACTGGTTTTCATGGGGGTATGCTTTCTCAGTACACGTTATTAGGAAGTCTTATTTTCTAAGAACCGTGGGCTATTAATGCGTCAACACTTCATTTCAAGTCAGTGTTAAATTTACCTTGAGGCTTTTGCCCACAGCAGGTGTCCTTCATATGGGGAATAGGAGTAGGTCACACTACATTACTTTCTAGTCTTACTCTATGCAGGATGTGTTTCTCTAAAAGAACCTTTATTTGTTTCTTTCAAGGTATGCCATGGCTAAGGTCAATAAAGTATGGTACTTATTTACTTTTGTGTCTTACTTTTAACATCCATGTGTTTCTCCAGCAGTCACTCTGGACCGGTCACCAATCCATCACAGGGAGACGCACAAGAGAGACATCAATGCTTGCACACATGAAGGGCAATGTGGCGTGGCTTAACGGACATGTTTTTTTTTACTATTTCAGGTAGGACTCAGCAAAAACCTACGCATACAATGGGAGAACGTGCAAACTCCTGGATTGATGGAGTTAAATAAAGTAAGGTTCTGGAAGAAAAATTCTTTGGATCCTGCAAAGGACTTTAGACTGGACTGGAGGTTCATTCATGCAACCAGAGCTAGAATGTAATAATTTGGAAAGTTGAAGTCCAGACCTAAATATAGTTTAGAACCTGTGTCCAGCCCTAAAAATTGTGAGGAATAATTGGCAAAAACTTCAGTTTATAGATGTGCAAAACTTGACATATCCTAAGCTCGTTTTTGGCATCGTATAGTAGTAGGAACGGAACGTATTTTTAAGTGAGCAAATAAGCTCTATAAACGTCACATTGTATAACAATAAAAGATTTTGACCCTGAGAACTAAGGAGAAGAGTAAGGAGGAAAAAAACAGAAGCATTGTAAATGCTCTTTGGTTCGGTTTCCATGATAGCATGGCTCCGTGCAGGCTGGCCCTTCTGCCAGTGGGTGTGTCAGTGTCTGTGGGTGGCAGGGCAGTTGGCACGGGGATCAGGAGTGTCACAGTCGGAGAACAGTCTGCCTCTCTGATCAGCCCACCTCACCCAGAGAGCACAATGACTCAGTTATGCCGGAGTCCTGTTTTGCTATGGGAGTGTCACATGATGAGTGTGGATCTTCATGCTGCGTGTGTGTATTGTTGTGCATGTATTAATTATGCTAATCCAGGCTGTAAAAAAAAAAAGCCTGGTTAGAATAATTGATCGTGTGGTGCAAATATTAGGCCAGTGTTTCTGTTTAAAAATTAAGATATTAAGTATTAAAAATGCACCTTGTGCGCTTGAACAAGCAGCTAGTTCTGTAATGAGGGAACTGAAGGCCTCTTATTTAATGTGAGTCATATTTTAAGGGTCAGAGTAACAAAGTGTAGGGGAAAAAAAGCAATAAAAAAATAAGATTTTAATTGGACCAAATGTCACCCTAAATTATGCCTCTTGCCAAATTCATATTGTTTGTATGCAAGTGCTTCTAGTGAGCTGTTGTTGAGTTCCAAGCAAAAGGAAAATGCTAGCTGAAATAATTGTCATGGTTTTGTTTTTACATAGCCTTGCATTCTCTGTCTTAGAAACAAATCTCAGTCACACTGTGATTTTGCTGTTGTCGTTTCCTGAGCGATTGATTGTTGTATCTTCAACATTCTTCCAAAAAATGTTGGCATTTACAGCGAGAACTCATTTTGTAATTGGGGCCTGCCCATGCAATGCATGACAGGAACCTATTTTTCTACACCTATCACCCTTAATGCAGCTCAGACCGCTGTGTGTACCCCAACAAAAGTGGTATCAAAATGTTCAGCTTGATCCCGAGAAGTGCGCTCTTAGTTTTAGTGTGATTCTGAGTTAAAATGGCAACATAAATTGCAAAAAACTACAATATTCCAGTCAAGTCAATGGAGGCTCCGCTCTGACTCATCCACACACAGTCACAGCTACAGTCGTTAACTAGACATATTAAATTCCTGAAGAAATTTAACTGGGGCCTGCCCAACTTGTGCCCATCGGTTTGGATCCATCGTTTTAACGCTTAACCAGTAACACGTCCGTGCATGCCAGCAAGTTTGCACAGCTGAACTTGCCCCTGGTAAAAACCAGGAGCACATCCGTACTGACATGGTCAACCTGGCAAACCGCCAAAGTGCTATAGCTGACCTGGTTCATCGCCACAGCGCAATGACTGAACTTGATGGTAATTAACGACTGTTTCATCCCGCCTTGTCAGCTGATGATTTAAAGTAATTTTCAGTCAGACTAAAAATGTGGATCAGATTCAAAAGAAATGGAAATTGGATCTAACTTAGCATTTTTTGAAAATGGTATACAATTAAATTAATTTATACTATTAGTGTTTTCATTAGATTTGATTGATTCCCTTGATACCTCATGGAATTACTTGTCCACAAAGAATTAAACAGTACGTAGGCCCAAAATGGTTTGCTTGCAGGCATAAATAAAAGTAGGAAGGAGTGAAATATCAGTGGAACAGCCACTTTGGCAAATATATTATTAAAATGCCACAAAGATCATGCCTGAAATATATCCATGGATCCTTTGTGCTTGCAGTACAATTTTATTGTGAAAACTACAATTTAGTATTTTTAGAGCTGTACAATATATATATTTAACTGCAATTTTTTTTAAAAAGTATGAAATTTGTGAGGGTGAGAGGTGGAATTGGCTCATACCTCCATTGATCTGTGTTTTTGGCTCCGTTCGTGCACTCCACTTGGCCCCTTCTGTGTATCACTGCACTGTCACACAGAGCAGCTCTTTGTTGGGCGCTGGCCTCGCGTTAACTATGCTAATAACGAGGCTTAGTGCTAAACTGTGAGGCATTGTGGTTTTGTCCCTTAAGGTAGAATAGATGCCATGGATGCCATCATCATTTTCCTTTTCTTCTTCCTCATGTTCATTCATAGGTCTGCTTTTGGAGCCTCTTAGCTTTAGTGAGTCAAAACCTTGCCTCTAATGCCTGAGGTCAGTGAGGTTTAGGAAAATGTTTGATGGCAAAGCATTGCAGAAGATGCTGACAATAGCATGGAAAATCTGCTCTTAAAATAGCAAACCATTTTGTTTGTGTTGTTAGTAATTCGTCCAATGCTTACAAATTACCACCGTTTTGAAGAATGTTCTCGGCTACATAAGAGACCAAGGCTGTGGTGTTGATAATGTTGTGGCCTGTTAGTATTTTATGGTGAGAATGGATGGACGGGGCAGTACTCCATGTAAGGATGAGCAGCTGGCTGACTGGTCACTGCACTTGCTCATGTGACAATGCTATTTCTAGCCAATTCATTCCTTCTCCTGTCTGCCTTTAGCAACAAGAGCAAGTGGTGGAAATGTGACACCTCAGAGGAGTGAGCCTGGTTGGTGTGGGCATTTGTCAGTGACCAGCGGTTTCTGTCTTTTTTTTTTTCATAACACCACCTTGTGTGATTGGATCTAACTGGTTTCAGCAGACAATTACATTTCTGTCATTCTGTTTTGAATAAAACAATGATGAGAAATGATAAGTTGTGCAGACTGACGTGCTTTGATGTGTTTTTTTAAAAATGTTTCTTGTTAAACAGCTTCTGGCATCATTGTGCTTCAACTAATTTTATTTTCAACAATTTGCTTACACTGAACTTGGTTAACTTTGACGCAGTTTTGCTAAGAAACAGCATTTGCAACAAAGAGCGGTGTTGGTGTGACCTGGTGGCGCTTGCCTTGGGGTCTTTATTGATTCAAATTTATTTTACGTTTATTGTTTTGACTGTTCACCCAAGCAAGCTTACGTTGGCTGATTCCCATCACCAGCTGACTTCCTGGTGTAACTGTATTCAAAATGTATTTACGAAAGGTTTAGGCTAAGCTGTACTGCTAGTAAAAGTTCATGTAAATTATTTTCTTACAAAAAAAAAACCGCTTGGACAAAAAAAAAAGATAAACTAAGCGGTTAATTTTACCCAACTTGAGATGTCATTCTGTTGTGAAATATTATTATGACCCAACAAAAATGTTGACCACCAATTCAAAATAAAGCTATTATGATAAGCAGATATGAAAATATTCAAGAACAACAAAACTTAGGCCTATGCTGGTCTGCTGCACAGCTGTCCAAACACACATCACTGTCGGAGCAACTTTCATACAGTGACGCAAATGATGTGTTTGGTGACTTTAACGGGGGTAGATTTACTTTGCATGTTTAATGGTTTGCAAAAAACCCCAAATATGCATATCCAGAGTTTGAAAAGCTTGTATTTGCTGTCAATTCAAAATGATGTAGTTGCTATTTATCGGCTTAGGGGATGTTTTCTTCTTCCTAATCACTGTAATTTTCTCTGAAATGCTCTAGCTTTCGGGGTTCCTGGTGATCAGATGTTGGACGCTTTTTTTGGTGCATATTTTCCCACTTTTTCAGAATTGACCACTTCTCAATGGGGCTAACACAGGAGTGGGCAACTCTAGGCCCTGAGGGCCGGTCTCCTGCAACTTTTAGATACAGCTCTGCTTCAACACACCTGAATCAAATAATGAGGTCGTTAGCAGGACTCTTGAAAACCTGACTGCACTTAGGAGGCGATTCAGCTGTTGGATTCAAGTGTGTTGGACCAGAGAGACAGAGAGGACTAGGATTGCCCACCCCTGGGATAACACATAGGGAGTTTTTTGGTCACATGTCTAAAGTTTTCCAAATGTTGCATGCTTTACTTCATGAGATGGTGCTCCATCATACTGGAAAATACACAGATCATCACAGACTTGTATCTCCATTGGTCTGATGGTGTTGTTTACTCATTCTCTTGTTCCTGGGCAGATTTGTAAGCTCATTCTCCATGGAGGAAGCACAACTGTACACATTGGATGTATCAGGATGTGTCATTGTTGGCACAGCAACAAACAGCTGATAATTGAGTGAGTTTTTCTTCAGGAAAAAAGTCTTCTGCTGAAATTCAGTTTTTTTTGTCTTGGTGTAAAGAAGTAGCTGACACAGTTATCTAGCAATTTGGATGCTCATTGTGCTGAGATGCACATGCATCCAACTTCTTCCAATGCTAAGGAAACTCGGCACAGGTTGCAATCAGGATTCAGTATTTCCTCCACAGGAGGGGACAGTGTAGAAAGGCAACATCTCTGTTTTGACGCAAAAGGAAGAATGCTAATTCTGGTAGAAGTGGACAAGGATTTTAAAGAATTGTTGCTTTTAAACAATCAGCAATTAGATTGAGGAAACAAAGTCATCGCATTTGTTTCACTGCCGCCTTTTTGGCTTTAACTGAAAAACAACAGCTATTCATACATCGCTTGTTATCTGAATAATTTTCTAACTTTATTGTTTTGTCTGAAACTTTTCCTCCGTGGTCGGGTGGAGTCATTCTTTTGTTTATGCTGAGAATTGAACTGACAGGGGAATACGATGAATAGTCCTGTAGAAATCTATTTGACCTTGAGTTTAACAATAGTACATGGAATAATTTGGTGTGTTTTAGACCTCTCCTGGGTGTAATGTTAACTTCTCTTTAGAAAACAGCTGGTATAAAAATGCTTCTCACCTGCCAAGATCCCTGGGAAACGGCTGAAAGTGCTCTGTTCACAGAATAAGCTGATGCCGTTCTTGAGCAGCAAATGTTTCCCCAGGGTAATGTCAGAATGAAAAACTACGGGAGATTAGGATGAAATCTTGGTGAAGATCTCCATGGTTCCCTCTGCTGCTTAACTGAGGATATTTTTATAATGTTTACATTCAGCTTTGTTATGACTTTAGAACAACAAGCACACAAATAATACAGAGAGAGATTACACAGGTTTTGTCTGAACCATTGTCAACAAACCAGCCATGTAATCCATCCATCCATCCTTTTTCTTCTGCTTATCCGGGGTCGGGTCGCAGCTTCAGAAGGGAGGCACAGTCTTCTCTCTCCCCAGCCACTTCTTCCAGCTCCTCCAGGAACCCCAAGGCGTTCCCAGGCCAGCCGAGAGACATAGTCCCTCCAGCGTGTCCTGGGTCTTCCCCAAGGCCTCCTCCCGGTGGGACGTGCCCGGAACTCCTCACCCGGGAGGCGTCCATCCTGACCAGATGTCACCTCAACTGGCTCCTCTCGACGTGGAGGAGCAGCGGCTCGACTCTGAGTCCCTCCCTGATGACTCAGCTCTCTCTTCACCATGACGGACCGGTACATCGCTGCTTCACGGCAGACGCTGCCCCAATCCGCCTGTCGATCTCCCGCTCCCTTCTTCCCTCAGTCGTGACAACATCCCCAGATACTTAAACTCCTCCACTTGAGGCAGGACGACCCCCCTGACCCGGAGAAGGCACTCTACCCTTTTCCGGCTCAAGACCATGGCCTCGGATTTGGAGGCTCTGAGCCTCATCCCGTAATCTAAACCATAAACACTCTGGCTTGGTAAAAAAAATCATCATAGAGTTAATTCTTTTTCTGCCAGTGTATTTTAAGGATTATAGCTTCCTGATTTTAAAACATATCGGCTATTTCTGTTTTACAACAGGTTGTTTTATGGAGGGTTGTAAAAGAGTAAAAGTGTTGTTGCAGCATTTCCATGATGATCTTTTGTGTTAACATAGGCATAAAAGGTTGGCTGAAATGTTTCAAAGCTGCTTTTTTAACTCACAGATGTGGAAAATAGCTTTTGCTTATTTAGTTTGACCTGGTAGGATGCATCTCATCAGGATTTTCTGATCTGAGCCAACACTCATTTCAGCGTTTGCAAGCGTTCATTGCTTTTCTCTTGAGAGTTTCTCCTGTGGTTGTTAGGTTGTGATTGTTAATTATGTTTTTATGTCATTTAAGACAACTCCTTGTGCTCAACTGTAATGTTGAATACTTTTTTTTTTTACCCTGTGACAGCACAACCCAGTCTTTATTTTGCTTTAAAGAACACTGTCGGACCAGGGTATTAAAAACATGACTTGTGTTATCAGAGAAACACTTCTGATTCTGCACAATGTGAAGATCATGATTGCATTGTAATATCATTAAGCAATATAGTTCATACTCCATGGATGTCCCAGTCCAATCCCAAATCTCTGTCAAGGAATTTTAAATGATCAAAAGCACAAGAGCTGTGCAGCCAGCTGATCTATAATAATCTCAGCCTAGTCCCTAACAATCAAGTGTTTATCATTTGCATCAATTTGTACAGTAAATATGAGACTGTGCTTATTGCTGTTCAGTGGACAAAGGGCAGATAAAACATTCGCGAATGTTGGGTTATGTTTACGAAGGAAAGATCCAACTGCATTTGCAACTGTTTTTTTTCTTTAAATCAGTAACTGGAACTGTACTGAAACGTTTGGAGCTGACCTATCTACAGATAATTTTGAAACAACGAGTTAAGATGATATCTTTAGCCCAGTGATTTAGAAAAAAGTCAGCAAATGCAAGATGTAAAGTAACAAACTATATCGAGTCAGATACAGCTGGAAGCAGATTTATACAGTATATACAGTTTAAAAGACACAACTTCTTTGTCTTCACAGTAAAAACCTTTCTATTTTTGGTCCCTTGGTAATAGCCAAAATATTTCTATTTTTGTCCTATTCCTCAGTGTAACTGAGTAAGGTTTGTAGACCTTCTTGTTCACACACACGCACACCCCTTCTACTCTCCTCAGAGACTACCCATGTGATTTAGATTAGGACTCTGTGATTGGCCACTGCAAGACAGTAATTTTATTGTCCTGAAACCACTTAGTAAAGTACTTAGTGATATGCTTATTGTCATTATCCATTTTGAAGATGGAGTTCTTTCCAAGTCTTAACTCAGGATTTTTTGCATGATATCTACTTTGTGAAGTGCACCAGAAAAACAGCCCCACAGCATGATGCTGCCAATATTTTACACCGTACTCCTTTGTTGGAAAATTGTTTTTATTTAGTGTTGGGACTGTGCTGAACTTTTTAACTGAGTTAATTGCAGAGTCTGTAATTAATTAACTGAAAGATCTGGCTGAAACTTTAGTATGTAATAAAAAAAAACATGCATTTAGTTGTGTTAACATTTCTAATGCATTAAAATCTATGAAATTATCAAAATTAACCATTAAAATTCTGGTCCCACTTTTCATTTATATGGAAATATCTAGTTTTTACAGTATATGGCTTTAATTATTGAACTGGCCATTCTTAATGTTAAGTGCTTCAGAACATTATAGGCTCTAAAAACATTTACAATGACACCCTATTTTTTTCCCACCAAACAAGTCTCATGTATTTGGAAAATTAAACTTTCAGGCTCTCAAAGGACAAATCTAAGCAAAGGCTCAACAATGAAGGAGGTTCTATGGCTGCAGATGAACAATGCTATGTTAAGGTAGCTCTACTCTTTATTCCAATTTGAAGAAACTGGGATCAAATGACTGTAAAAGGCAGCTCTGTGTCATCAGACATTTACTGCCTGCAACTTCCAGTAAGTCCTGTAACCTTAATAGATAGAAGCAACATTTCACTGCAATAAATGTTGTGAGCTGTTTATATTTCAAATGACATTTATAGCAACTAAAATACTCCCTCCATGCACTGTAAATTGTAGTGGCTTCAAAACAAAACCAGGTGGTTTAATATCTTAGATTAGTTGATTAAAACTAGATCAGAGGTGATCCCAGTGGAAAAACTGTCCGTCATTGTCACAGTAGCAGACCGCTTGTCACAATGAGTTCACCTCACAAACCAACTTGCTGTGGCAGCATTTGGATACAAAAAAAAGTGGAACCTCTTGCATGTAGCTTTACAAAATGCTGACCCCTTTGGGGACAGCAATACATTTGTGTTACTCTGTTTTATTGGAAAATGGTAACGCGTTCAAAACAAGAGCAGAGTTCAGACTGGAGTGGGGATTCATGTAGTGCTTGCCGAGTTTGGAATATTATTGTATTTACTGTTCTGAGGAGGCGGTGGTGGCAGCAGAGTTATTCTGGTGTTATTCTCTGGTTTTATGCTGATGTGCAAGCTTGGTTCACAAACGGAAAAATAAAAGGAAGAAATGGTGAAAGTGAGGGGAGGATAAATGGAGGTTTGTAAAGTTTTATGAACCGCAGCAGAACATACAGCTGAACCTGGGTGCTGCTGAAATGGAGAACTTCAAAATGTGTGATCATTTGTAGAGAACCTTTGCAGAAACAGTTGGAAAAGATTCTAAGTTTGGAAAAGTATGGGATTTTGAAATGAAAAGAAATGTTGAAACAGGACTTTTGATCAGATTAATTATAGTCAGATTTATGTGAAATATTTCCAGAGGCCCTTCATGACTGAATTTAGCTGGAATTAACTTTTACTGGACTTGATTCTGGATTGAAAAAAAAAAATTACATGCAACTTGGTTTCTTTTTTTGGTGTAGTAGCTTTTAGTAGCAGTCTGGTTGTTTTTCTTTTCCTTAAAATAAAGTCATGATGTGAATTCGTCACTCCTGCAACTTGACCTGCAGCCACCGGTTACGTCTGCAGTCCATTTCTGAGCTTTGCTCTTAGTTTACTCCCAGAACACCGTGCCAGGGTAATCCACTGACTCACTGACTTGTGAGCCTAATCCGACCCGCTTCGTATGTTTGCTTCCGGTGTGTACGTTGAAGTCAAATACTGTTGGCTCACACACATGTGTCTTCAGACGCCTGGCATTCCTCCGTCGTGGAAGTACACAGGACCCCAATGTCCCACCCCGCTGCCTCCGCCATGTCTTTCAGAACATGCGCTCAGCGGCAGGTCTATAATGCTGTGCTCTGTAATGCTGTTAGCTGGGTCATGTGCTGGAAGCCCGGATTAAGAGCAGGAGGGCACAGGCCACTAGCTCAGCTTAGCAGGGTCCGATCACGCTCTCACTGTACCTCTTTCCCTCTCCACTTCTCTACTCATCGCTTAAAGTCGCTTGTGATGGACGCTGGGATCCAAGTACTGGTTCTGCTCGTTACTGGAGAGGACAATTGGCGTAACCAAACATTCTGCCGTATGCACAGTTTGTACAGTTTAAAAAAGGCCATGCACATAATGTTAACCGGTTTCAGCCGTTTATGGGCCTGCTTTTTGTCCTTGTGTAACCCTTCACCACACACTGATGTACTGGCAGGACGCGAGCACCCTGCAGGATTTTCCCAGACAGCTCGTACTACCAAAGGCAATATTCAAAACAAACATAGTATGTGAAACAGCGCCTTTGTTTTTAAAGTGGGAATATTAGACGGAATTTTCATTTAATGTGCTGTCCAGAAGAAAACTTCTTTATACATTTCTCTGAAAGACCCAGACAGTGGTGCAGAGCTCTAAAGTTGAATTTATCAGTTTTTTCTTTTTCTCCGAGTTGATCATAGTTGTTTATTGCATGAAAAATTACACTGCCATGAAAGAAGTATGCTTTTTTTGCATGATTTTTTTATGTGACAGATTTAAATGTTTCATATTTTGAAAAAATAAATAAATAAAAAAAAATCAAGATAATCCTAGTAAACAAAGAGGGGATTTTTTTTAGCTGATGATTTCTGTTATTACAATAAAATCAGCCTAGCCTTGTGTAATGGGTGAGTAGGGATGGTAATTGCGCACCAAACAAAAAAAAGGGCCATCATTTGGATTTGGATACCTGTAAATGGTTCCTGCACATTACTGTACAAATTTGTTTTACTTGTCTTTACACAGTTAAAATACTGTAGCTTCATTAGAGGAATTTCAAATAAAAAAAGCTTATGAAAACTCCTGTCACAGCATGTCAACCAGATTTAAGTCTGGACTTTGAATAGGCCACTCCTATTCATTCCTTTTTGACTTAAAGATTTATGACTGAGAATTGGCTTTTATATGGCCTTTTGATTGCTTTCAAAATGCTATTTAAACTCTATATTGTCTGTCTTCATTTAGAACTTTGTATAGGTTCTGACAAAATGTGTTGCAGTCATCATGGATTCTTTGATGCATGAAATATCATGGCAGGTTTGTTGAGACTTTTAGACTTTAACAATCACATCAAGACTTTATGGATGGGTAGGCAGAGAGATGTTGAAAGAAAACGCAAAACCAAGGTGGTGATGTGTGATTTTTCGCTTAAATTTATCTTTTGGACCTTTCTCTTAGTCTCTCAGCCTGTTTGTGCTAGTTTTTTTCTGTACTTGTTAATACCTGCACTCACTTTGCCCTAGTAACACAGTTGAAAACCTCAGATCATGCCACCTCTAGATTACCAGTCCTAGCAGCTGAGACAGAGGTGGGAAGGTTGAAGACCCCGGCAGTGTTTTGTGAGAACTCTACATTGTACATTTCAGAGGAGATGATCTTGGAAGAGAAGGTGGAAATGTAGAAAAAAAAAAGAGGGAGGACAGATGTGAAGAAGTTTTTGCTCAGCGGTCAGCTGGTTGCTGGTTTGTGGAAAAGAACTGGAACCGTCCGGCTACAGCAGATTGCGGAAGGAGGGGGGAGGAGGAGGGTGGGGAGCGAGCGAGCAGTGGAAAACTGGGCGACAGGGTCAGGGGTAAGATGACTCCTACCTTTAGCAACATGGACACAGATGTTGGAAAGACAAGGCCAGCCTCAAAAAGCCACAGTTATTGGTTGGTCCTGATCCTCATTGTGTCGGTCGGATGATGTGAAAGCGAGCCAAAAATAGTGATTCTTGCAGTTGGATTGCTGGCTCTATTTTTGCTTTAATGACACATTCTGATTGTTCTATTGGGATCTCGTAAGTACGAGTTTATTCTAAGGGGTGACTAATCATGTCTCTGAGCCTAAAAGCATTATTATGAGCATTCTCTTTGTGTTGCAGCTGTTAGTGGTTTGCATGTTCTTTGTGTGTGTGCTCAGCTGACTCTCAAATAATACAAAATCCAATACTTGGGACATATAAAATACACAGTCCAGTCACATTAATGTGACCACCACGTACTTTCCACTTCAGAGTTAAATAACCAATCACAGAAGGCAGGTGGCAGCACAGTGCAGTTGAGCGTATATAAAGGGTGTGTGTGGGCTTCGGAAAACATTTCAATCGTTGGCGTAATGCAGAAACGAAGCGATTTATCCGACGTCCAAAAGGGCATGATCATTGGCTTTCGGGCCAAGGGTGGAAGCATTTCCGAAACGGCTGAGTTTGTGAACTGTTCGCGTGCCGCCGTGGTAAAAGTGTACCGTGCATGGCAAAATGGGACTGTCCAAAATCAACGACGTGGCAAATGTGGTGCACCACGGGCCATAGATGACAGAGGCGAACGACGGTTGCGGAGATGCGTTCGGGCAGATAGACGGGCTACCGTTGAGCAACTGACCACTAAAATGAACCAAGGGGCTACCACAAGTGTCTCCCAAACCACTATTCAGCGAACATTGCTGCGTCTGGGCCTCCGAAGCGGACGCCTGGTTCGTGCACCTATGCTGACTGGTGTTCATCGACGACGAAGGCTAGAATTTGCACGCCAGTACAGCAGCTGGACGTCCACTGAGTGGCGACAGGTAGCGTTTTCAGATGAATCGCGTTTTATGCTCCATCGGACAGATGGACGTTGGCGTATAAGGCGTGAAACCTCTGAAAGGAACCACCCTGCAACCATTGCAGGAACGGTCCAAGCTGGAGGCGGGAGCATTATGGTCTGGGGAATGTTTTCCTGGCATTCTCTGGGTTCACTGATTATTGTGGAAGGCACGATGGATCAATACAAGTACGCATCTGTCCTTGCGGACCATGTCCACCCCTACATGCGCATTGTTTTTCCTCAGGATGATGGCATCTTCCAGCAGGACAATGCGAGGTGCCATACAGCTGCCAGTGTACGTGCGTGGTTCGAAGAGCACCAGGATGAGTTTACCGTCCTCCCCTGGCCAGCAAACTCACCTGACTTAAACCCAATCGAGCATCTGTGGGACCATCTCGATCGAGTTGTTCGCGCCATGGATCCTCAACCGCGTAATCTAGCGCAGCTGGCCACGGCATTAGAGTCGGCATGGCTCAACATCCCAGAGAAGACCTTCAGGGACCTAAGTGACTCTCTTCCTGCACGTCTCGTAGCAGTTCGCTCTGCGAAAGGTGGTTATTCTGGCTTTTGACAGATGGTCACATTAATGTGACTGGACTGTGTAGCTGTTTGTATTGTTGTGTTCCTAGCCACTGTTCTTTTTTTAGACTTCTTGGAAACAAGCATGGGTACAAACATTGAGAACAGTGCAGTGTGTCTGTCTCAGTTACTTAAAACAGCCATATAGACCCTCGAACAGGGAGGAGCCGCTCATGTCACTGTATCATTTCAGGGTGAGGAGTCAAACCTGTGTCCACTGAAACCAGAGAGAGCTGACCTGCAGAGTATCTCAACTTGAGGATTGCACAACTCGAAAAGCCAAACGGTGGCTTAATTGTGTCCTCTTCTGCCAAAGCTCAGTCAATTGTCTTTAAAGATTTGAATTTTTTTTTGTCAAAAAGGAATCTTGTTTGGGATTCAGTTGATGTGTGAAATAGTCTCCTAGGTTGATCAAATTGAAAATAAATGCAAAAACGTATCTACAGAACATATTTTAAATGTGGTTTTCTAGTCAATTGTTTTTCCTCCACAAAAAAGAAAAAACAAACTTGTACTGTTCCATACCACAAATTAAAATGCAGACATGTTTTTGCACTTCAAAGTATAAATTGACCCCTTCGCCATGTTTGGTATGAAGTAAAATCAAGGCATTTTATAAAATTATTAAGTACTCAGTATCAGATATGATCAAATTTAATTGGAAAGAACCAAAAATGGACCCCAGTTCAATCAGATTTCATCTCAAAAGGAAAACAATGGTTTTATAAAAGCATTTAGTAGCAATGTAAAAATCGAGGCTGTAATTTTAAACAGGCTTTTATTTAATAAATATTTAATTTAGTAATGTACTTTCTACATTTAATAGTGAGTTTAAATGCACCATTGAAAAAGATCAAAATACAAAGATACTTTTGTGCATCAGGATATTAGCACAAAAGCAGACAGCTAATCTGTCAAATACGGAAGAATATTGGGGCAAAAGTAGCAGACGAGCAACATGTTTAACTCTTTATCTGTTAATGCATGGTGGTTGTGCTACTGTGCAATAGTTTTTACAAACGAAAGTTTCGCAATGAAACCTATATTTCCAAACGCTCTGTTTATTCTCGCCCAATGGAAAGTACTTTAATACTACAAACTAATTAAGTCTCTGAAAATTTGAGAAAGTTTTCCAATGTGGCTCATTAAGGAGTAATTGGCTCTATCTGACTTGTTTGTTTCGAGATAGCGGAGACGGTCAGTGACCGAAGCAGAGACCGGCTGACGTAGTCACACAAACAACTGCTGCAGACAGCATGGAGGAAACCTTCCACACACACAGCGGTTTGGAGGAAAGTTGTTAGTAATTTTAGAAAAGATAAAGTAGAAATTATTTAACTTGAAACCCACAGTTTTAGTCCAAGTCATGGATTACATTGAGTTTGTAAAAATGTTTCTCCACCTAATGAAGTTTTGAGAAATATGTCACTGCTTCAGTCTTTGTCCATCTCTCTGGGGTTTAACACTGGTGGAGCAACTTCACCTCATCTTATTTTCTGTTGCTGCTGCTTTTTAGATCTATTTCTGCTCGTTCACATCCCACCTAAAGAGTTGGAGAAAGTTCATCCCAGAAACCATCTCTACAATCAGTCAATAAGCTTTCTACGGAAGTTGGTTGATAAGATTAAGTCTCACTATTGGTTCATATTTCCTTTATCACACCTACATCACTTCTGCAGTGAAAGCCTGAGGAAAAATGCATTAGGCTGGGAAGAAATGACTTATTCCCACATCAATTTGATCTGCAAAACTCAACCGTCCAAGATGGAGCTGATTTTGTGTGGAACAATTCAAATGATATTCAGTCATGCTTTTGCTCCCTGAAACAACTCTGGTTGTCTTGTTTTCAAGCTTTTATATGCAAATGGTTCATATTGCCCCATTTGGAAGATAAACAAATGGTAACCTTAATTTAAGGGTGCATGGATTATTTACAAAGTGAAACCCTGGAAATAAGGGTTTATGCATCTTTATAAAGGCTGAAAGCAAAACCTCTTTAAATGCAGTTTTGTAGGAAAATTGCTGCCCCTGTAGCATTATGTCTTTAAATAGGAGGCTGAAACAATAAATATTTCAGAGAATTGATTGATTTTTAAAAATTTTGAACCTTTATGTCACAAAGAAGTCTGACGGATGGTCTGTTCGGTATAGATGCGTCCTTATTTACTGTTTTGCTTGATTCTGCATCGAAGAAATAAATAAATGAGAGGCTTTATGGAAATGTGAGCATAGGGCAAAGCTTTGAAGATGGTGTTGAGAAGCAACATGCTCAGTTGTTGTCATTCTTAAGAGACTCCCCTCCTTCCTGATCCGAGCCGACTGATCTGAGCATTGTATAGTGTGTGTTTGTGTTTTGGTGTGTTTGAGTTCCTAGAGACGGCGCCTCCCCGCTGTGAAGCGAAGAGTTGGTGGGGGCAGGTGCAGCTGACGCAGATTGGCTTTTTTGTAGGCAGGACCAGATCGTGGGTTGGGGGGAGAGAGGAGGCAGAAAGGGACATGATATGCGAGAGACTTTGGAGGACAAATCCACAGGACCTCAACAAGTGCAAGACCTCTGGAATAATTAACTGGTGCTTTTACAGTTCACAGATGAGATGTAAGGATGGAGCTACCTATGGGTGAATTAAACTGTTAGGACTGAGTTCTATCTTATGTGGGGAGTTTTTTAAGCAAATGTTCATATTAGTATAAAGATTTAGATGTGTAGGTGGCTTTTTACTGCTTATCACTTTGTAAATCAGTGTAGTAGAGCCTGACCTCTGCAGAGGACCTCAGCTCATTTACAAATTCGTCACCTTTATCAGTGTTGCGACTATTTTATGGAAATTTGTAAAAATTATGCAAATAATGCCGTTTCAAACCGATAATGTTCCTGACAAACTGTTTTATTTATCAGATTTTCTCCAAATGAAATGTCACAAAATGTTTTCTCTTTAAAAAGGTGTGCTAATAGTGAAAATCACCAACACACAAAGCAAGATAAAACACGCTACCCAAAGACACAAGAAAAGAAGAAAAAGAAAATTTAACTAAACACAAAATTTCTACATTTTTGGCTTACCGTAGGTTATGTACCTGCCTAATTTATGTCTGCTTAGGATCCTGCATAATGTAGAAGTATTAGGATGATACCCGTTACAAATCAGTAAGTTAGCAAATTTAACAACTGTCCTTTTTATTGAATGCTGTCACACACAATACACAGTTTGCTGCCTGAACAAACGGCAGACCCCGCCGTCACACCGCTGTTTATACTAGTGGTGTAAATACTGTAAGATGTTTCTCTTATTTGAACTCGAGAGACTTGCAATCTTCTTAAAACTTTTATTGTGATGATTGATGTGAGTTCATTTGTTTGTTTTTTTTTTATGCTTGTGCAGCCTAAATACTTGTTGAACCACAGTGGCTTTTAATTATATTGGGCATCCTGCTGACCATAACCAGACATTTAAATAAAATAAGGAAAATCCAGGAAATCTGATCATTCTGAATAATGTAAGTATCTGCACAAATGTTCTTAGTGTTTCATGCTACCGGTTACTGAAAACAAAATACGACTAATGTTGTGTCCTTCTGGATGCCGTGAAGAACAAAGTATCTTCCAACAGCCTTCCTTGCAATTTTAAAGTCCCAATACAGCAGTATTTAAAACATGTTGCTTCTCAGTGGTTGAAATATCCCAGCTGTATTTTTCACTTTGTTCTGATTGTGTCTGAGGCAAAACGATATGAGACGCTGTGACTCAAGCACTTTGAATTGTCTCCGGCTGAAAAGTGCTATATAAATAAAGTCGCCTCGCCTTGGGGAAGTCAATAGGCGGTCTTTAATAACTATGTAACCAACTATTTGTTTAATTCTGATTCTGTTTCATTAGCATAAAAAATAATAATCATTTCGTCCCCGTTGTGTCTGAATTATCTTTCTACCGGTGTTGCGCTCTCTGCTGTGTCTTGGAGAACTCCGGCGCTCGAGCAGTGAAGTCTGGTCCTGTTTTGTGTCTCGTCGCCTACAGCGAGTCTGGTCTTTTCGCTTCATTGTGTCAGCGAGTGAGTGCTCCTATTCCTGCCCACCGGAGCTCAGTGACATAAAGACGCACTGTTCAGCGTGTCGATAAAAGGGACAATTGTGGCAACAAGAGAAAGGCAGAGAAAGTAAATGGATGACTGTAACCAAATACTGTTGAGATGGAGTCGTGGTTCTGGTGTGACAACCTTTCGTGGCAAGAAGAAGAAGAAAACGATTCAGTCTGAGTTCAGTGAAAAGCACCTGAGATGAAGATTAAGCCCATTCTTTTCACTTGCTGTTAAAGTGTTGCTCTATAATGGCACTATCCAGCTCTTGTGTGCCAAAGAGGCTTTTAGATTAATCTGCTTCTTCTGTTTTGTTGTGGGCAAGCTAAATGGAGGTTCTCCTTAATCAAACTGTATGCTTCTCTCTCCCAGAGGTGCGCCTTCTCCTCTTAATCTATCAATGATCATTTCCATACTCCGACCAGCAGAACACCTCGGCTTCTCAGATGTTTATTCCCCATAGCCCGGTGTGTTGAGTGCAGATTCGCTCCTTTAAGAGGCAGTCTCGGCTCAGCTGGCTCCGCTGCACATTTCCCCCCCACCCGCAAGCTTGTTAGCTGGTGCTCTCCTCCTCCTCTTCTGTCCTGCAACACCACCTCAACCTGCTGATTTCCTCATGCTCCTTCTCACTGCTCCTCTTCTCCTGTCATCAGCTGCTCTCTTTCCCAGTCATGTCTTGAATTCAGACTCAACCTGTCCTTTCCGTTCCCTCTCTCTCTCTCTTCCTCTGTCATTTTGTCTTGGAAGTGTTCATTCGTCTTCACGCTTCTCCATCTTCTGTTTAGGTAAGGAAACACAAAGGTGAGTGGACTATATTTACTGCCTCTGACGCTTTGTTCATGCATGCCAGTTCGTCCTCATTGTCCTTAATTATGAGTCTTTCTTTTTAACTTGGTACGCCATCTGTTAGCTGCAGCCACTCTGTGTCCTTGGAGGTATAGAAAACAGTTTTTTAATGCTTCAGGTGCAACAATGCTGTTGTGAGTCATCATGTGACCCTGTGTGTGTGTGTGTGTGTTCATTGTAGCTGTGCTGAAAGATGAGTCTGCTTGCTGAGAGCAGCGGGGTTGAATCAGCGTGTGGAAAGCGTAGCTGCGTGTCAATGCAGACTTCAGCTCGTGACACTGTTTTGCACCAGCTGTGGTGCAGTGGCATCCCAGGCAGATTAATGAGCATCATACAGCAGTGACAGCAAATGGTTCGGACAATAATCGCACTAAGTAGTTTGCACACAAGGTTTTTTTTTTTTTTTTTTTTTTTTTTTTAAATGGCTGCCACACCAGACGCTGCAGGTCTGTTTACTCTGGACTGTTAGCTCAAAGCTAAACTTACGTATGCATGATGGCAATATTGGAATAAAAGCATAAGTAAAAATGTTTAGAGTGTTGAGCTCATGTGACAGAAACTGATTACAACTGGAATGCAAATTGAGTTGTCTTCTTGTTTTACGGAGTACATGTGGTAACTCAGTTGACGAGACAAAATGTCCTTCAGGTGACACTCCAGGTAATTGTGAATCCTAATTAAATAGTTGGAGCCAGACTTCAAAACTTGAGCTAGGTGAGAGTCACATTGTTGTATTAAAAGGAATACAATAACAAAAAAAATGGCATAGTGCTTAAACATCTCTCTGTTTTGCAGTTTTCTGTTGGTTTTGTTGCATTGCTCCCATTTTCAGATATACAGTTTCTACAGTTCTTGTAATTTTTTTCTTGTTGATATTCTGATTTCTCTTACATCGCTTGGAACTTTTTTTGCTCAGTAACAACTTCAGCAATGAAGAGTGTCATGAGCAGAAATCTGCAGTGAGTGGTATAGTGTGTTTATAGTCAGTGGTCTGAGCCAAATCGGACTGAAAACGGAACGATTTCTTTCCTCAGATGCTCTTATGGCATTTCAAGACACTCTTAAGTCAAAAAGTTAAATAAAAATAATGGTAAACATGAAGTCCACATATTGGATTTTTATTGCTTTGTGCTAGTTTGGTCTTGTTTTAATTTGCTCCTCAGCTTTTTCAGTGCTGCCAGGCCAGATAGTTGAGATAAGTTGTCTTGTGTCAAATCTGAAACATTTGGGAAATGTTGGTCTAAGTGAGCAAACATAATTTCTTTCAACACAGACAAGTTGAGTCTATTCCAGCTGGAAGTTGCAAAACAAATGGGATTTGCCAGTTGTTGCAGTAATCATTGCAGTAGCATTAAGCTAATAACTATGTGTTCCTGTCTGTTCTATGCAGTTATAGGAAACATACTAACAAATACCATTATACAAAATCCCACTCTTGGTGAGTTTCAACAACTGAGCGAGTAAAAATATATATAATACAAAGTGTGGTTATTAAGGGCTGGTAAGAAAATATCTTAACATGTTGATATGTTTTGCCTCTCAGCAAGAAGGTTCTGAGTTCGATTCCCAGCCCGGTCTTTTTGCATGTTCTCCCTATTCATGCGTGGGTTTTCTCTGGGTACTCTGGTTTCCTCCTACAGTCCAAAAACATGACTGTCAGGTTAATTGGCCTCTCCAAATTGCCCCTAGGTGTGAATGTGTGTCTGCATGGTTGTGTGTCTCTGTGTTGCCCTGCGACAGACTGGCGACCTGTCCAGGTTGACCCCGCCTCTCGCCCGGAACGTTACCTGGAGAGGAACCAGCACCTCTCGACCCCACTAAGGGACAAGGATGTAAAGAAAATGGATGGATGGATGGATAGTGCCAATACACATACAAATGCCATCTAGAGGCAAATTGTGAAGAGTAATTTAAGTTCAGTCTTGCATACATTCCAGTTGATCTTAGTTATCAAACAATGCATTAAGTTCAGTTTATTATTCAAATTAGTTTTAAAACTCAGCAGATTACATCAAGCTGTTGACTTTTACTTTTAAACGAGCAAGTAGCGACAGACACCGAGACTGTGGGTGTAAAAGAACTGAAGGAAAAAGATGCAACAATCGAAAAGATCCGTAGATTTTTGTTACTGACGAAGACAATGTCTTAAATTAAAAATAACAACTTGACTTCACTGTTGTCTGAATATTCTGACACATTTCCCCTGTGAGGCTCGTCTGTGACTCTGGGGCATGTCTGAAGCCAGCGAGGCTCCTAAACATTCGTCTTTGACCTCTGCTTCATTCTCAATTTTCACCCGCAGACATACAGCCCCCCAATTTAGCCCTGTTTGCCTGTGTTGTGGCTGTGCCTGCGTCACAGCTCTCATTATGTGAACTGCTTGCCACCTGACTCTCGCAGAAAGAAACTGGGTCTGCCAGAAATAAGTTGACGACCAGGGCACTTCATAGGTTTTTATTAGAGGAGCTTTTAAATTTATATATTCCTAAATCTCTGATGTGCTAATAGTGGCAAAACAATTTCTGGTGGGTGTTATTAGAGGACAGATTGACATTGCAGCAAAGTAAACCCTAAGGGTGGACCACAATGGGTTACTGGCAAGTTTCTAAAAACAGTGTTGTCTAGCATTGCCTCAAAAATGACTAAACACAGAAAATACAGCTAAAATGACCAATAAAGTATCTGTTTATTTAAAAGTATCTAAATGAATACTGTTCATTTCCCAACAGTCCAAGGACACTGAATTTGATTGCACCTTATTTCTTAATCCTAAATTATATTTGGGGATTAAGTTAAGCAATGCCTGTTGGAAAGATGTCTTGTGTAAATTTGATGGGAAATTTTTAGGTAATTGGCAAAGTTGCTAATTAAAAAAATATTTTAATTAAATGCATGAGCTGATAACTTGGTTCCACATTCAGCTAGAAATTGCTAATTTTAGGTCATTATGGCTGTGGAAGAAGCCAGTGTTGAATGTGACCTCCAGGATGCTCATTTGATTGAAGAGGTGTAACATTTTCTCTTATGAACCAAATAGCACATCCAAGTCCAATTTGTATTCAGAATGTCACCTTCCTATTCAGGTTATTTTTTCCTCCACTAGCAAGGAAAAATAACAGACTCATTTATAGCACTCTTACTCGAACTGCAGAAAATTGTTGCCATCACTGATAATGAATCTACATTTTTTGATTTTCATTTTTGCAGATTGTATCACAAAACAGATTTTTAAAATAACCCCATTCTGGCTTATTCTGTACTTGTTTTACCAAATTGCTTCACAATGACGGTATGAGGACTGAAGGGGCATCTTGCCAGATTGTCTGTTTTGTTTAGCCCATTTCATTAGCTCAGCTGTAGATGTTGGCTGCGGTCTCCTCTGACTTGACAGAGATTTTCAGACATCGATTTATTGGATTACTAAATGCCTGATCTCATTAGTGCTATAGCAGAATCTGAATAGCTTTTATGTACTTCAAGCTGTGCTTCACAATCAGACTATTTTGTTTAGGGATAGTTCACTTTAACACTCAGATTCAGAAAACTTTAGCAATCCCAGATGGCTATTCAACTGGAGTTAGACCTGTTCATCATGATGACTAAATACTATGTTGTGGTTAAAAAGAGAATCAGACAACGAACCACAATTATTTCTATTTTTTCATAGCTGCACTTTAATTTTTGATAGCATATTCTCCATGTCTTTTATGTCTGGAAAGTATCTGCTCCCTTCTTTTTAAAAATATTTGGGTAGATACACTATTAATCACATTTATCATCTCTAATTATTATTAGAGATAAAAAAAAATTCTTGGAAATGTTGCCTTTTCTCAGTTTTTTTATTTAGATTTTTTTTATAGAACCTAGATAAAATCTAAAGAAAAAGCAGGAGGGGGGCTAAAATACCTTCAGTGTTACTTGGCATGCTATTGGCTGGCATCCTCAAAGTAGCCAATGCAGGAGTGCCATTAATTTTCCTTGGTGCTGATTGGCTGTGCCCCCAATAGCGGAAATAAGAAAGACCATGGATGTTTTATTTTCTGGTGCAACCAGGTTAGCGTTCACTATGCGTATTAATATATATTAAGGGACATTTGGTGTCTTAACTATTAAAATAGGTAGTTATATGCACTTTTAGAATCTATATCAAGTATTTGAAGATTTTTGCTATTCGGATGTGGTTGTAGTTCCTACTAAAGCAAAATAAATATTGACTGGGAAAAAAAAAATCAATTGGATCATGGCGATTATGGGGAGTTAAAAATTTCACTGACGAGTAGTTTTTATGTTTACAGGTGGGTGTCCTCGAGTACAGACTGTTCTTCATGGTGTCCAGAAGTTGTCGGGTGCAGCTGTCATGTTGAGTTATACCGTTAAAATAAATGGGGTTACAAGTGGGCCGCTTCCTCTTTCTCATTTCTTCCAGCGTATTTTTGACATGCAGTTGGTGGGAGCTCTGTCTGCTCCCTCAGTTTGAATCTGGAGTGTGTGGATGTCCTCTGTGGAGAGTCACGCTCGCCTCTGGCCTGTGCGGACTGGTTCTCCTGGGGCAGCTCTGCTCACTGGATTAAATATTTACACACCATATCATCAGTCCTTCCAAACCTTTAAAACAAATTGGTTATCAACCAACAAACACGTGTTAAAGAAGTCCATACATGTTTAAAAACTGAACAATTTCATTAACAAAACTATGAAATGAATTTCGTAGGTAACGCCTTTTGAATGTCTTTAGTTTGCTGAGGGGAGTCATTTTGTTTCAGTGCTTTCATTTGACAGAAAACACTGAAAGAATGAAGCAAATTAATAGCTCTAGATGTAATAAAATCCTAACTGGGAGAATTTTGCTGAATCTGAAACCTACAGACTGGACCTTAAGTTACATAGTTTCCACTCTTGAGAGCTTGATTTCTTAAATGAAATGGAAACTTTGAAAAGAAAAGTAATTTTTTTTTCTTAACCCAGATTCTGGGTAAAATTCTGTCTCTTGAAGCTCTGACTCCAGTTGCAGTCCACATTGTATAAAAATACATCATGCTCTTGAATAGACTGTGTTTCTTAACCCTGTTGTTTCATTACCCTTTTTTACTACATTTTGTCCTTCCACTCAACTTCTTTAGCGATAACCTTTGTGGCTTGCCATCCTTTTGGAGGGCATCAATGAATATCTCCTGGATAGCTCTAAAGTCAGCAATTCCTATTGTGTAGAATAATATATTCAATCTATGCATTAAAAATCTTATGTAATATGATTTTCTTAAAAACCGAAAGTGGTGGTGTTATTGTTGCCCTTTAAGCTATAATCAATCAAAACGAGCAGAAGTAAACACTCAAATGACTGAAATAAACTTTTGACATTGATGCTGTGATGTTGATGAATTTTCAATAGATTGTGAAGCTCTAAACGCAGCTTAGAAACTTTTCTTGAAAAATCCTGTGTAGAGATTTTACATGCCAGTTTTAAGAACAATAGCTTATCTTTACACTTCTTTTTACCTCTCTTATATCTAACATGACTTGATTTTTATAATAAACGTGCAGACACTTGAGCCTCGCCTGTATCATGAGCCTAATTTTGTGGGGAGCTCCGCTGCAGATGTGATTTAGAGACACATTCTGTGTCTGTTGTGGTTCAACAAAGGATAAAGGAGAGCTGTGAATGACCTCAACTGTTCCAGATGGAGAACTCTGTCGGGAGGAGGGAGCCATGACTGGCTGGGGGTTATTTAGAAATGAGGGGCCTGCCCCCCATGCAACAAGGAGCACGCAGTCGCTCCATGCCGAGAGAATGTACTAATTCAGCCTTCAAGCTGGCTACATTTGATGCCTCGCGTTAACAACAGATTTAAACCTTAGAGGGGCATGTGATGTCATTAACTCCTTTGCAGTGACTCTAACTAGGTTGCGGAGAAGTGATTTGTGACAAGAAGCTCCGGTGTTTGTTGGCCATGTGTGCTTAAAGCAGAGGCTCCCAAGGAAGCCGCCCGTTCAAAACAACATGAACGCTGTATGCGCTCGGTTTTTACCTTAGAATATCTGTTATTCCTCTGTCAATTTGATACAGTAGGGGCTTCTGCACTTCCAATATCTCTGTCCTCTGTCACTTTTATCAGCAGTTAAAACTGTTGTTAACATGTGGTAACCTTTAAACGCAACATGAGCGCAACGACTCTCGCGCTGGGTTTAGACCTGTGTAGCAGTGAAGGAGACCTGCTGCTGCTGCTGTGCAGAGATACACAGGTGTATTAGAATCATGGCAGCAAATCAGCAAAACGCAAAGAACTTTTCAGTTTTCTCCCAAACTAACAGACTGAGTCGAGCAAAGCTGTTGGATGTAGGTAAAGTTAGCTAAAAGATGACTAGCCAATATCAATACAGCACCTTAAACTTAACAAGTAGCCTGTAGACTACCGATCTCGTTGTCTATGTTCAGCTACGTATATTCATTTTGCCCCCAACAAAGTCGATCCAGCCCCTCTTCCCCGTTCCTAGAGTCACCCTTCCCTTCGCTAACACACGTCGTTCAACCAGACAGCCATTTGTAATCCATAGGGGGGCTCAGAAAATGTTTGTACACCACTGGGAGTGCGCAGGAGAAAAGGTTTGGGAAATACTGGCTTAAAGCATGTTGATTTGTTTTGATGTAAACAGCCTGCATGGGAATATCTTTACAAGTTGTTTACAGCAGATCTAATGTTATCAGCTGGGAGATAAACTCATCTAGAACATTGCTGAAACCCGGTTAACTTGGCGCCAAAAGAAAAACCCTGAAAAAACTTTTATTTTCTTATCATCTCCAATGAAAGACAGGTTACAAATTTTCATCATTATAGAAGCTGACTTGGAGGAAATTTTAATAATTAGACTTTCCAAATCTTATCTAAGCATAGTGTATGTATAAATATACAATGCTGTTTACGTTAGCATTTTAAGTCAGACCTCAGCATATTCGGGAGGCGTTCTTTCCACCCAGAGAGTACAAGAATCCAAAGCAATTTGGTGATATTCCCTCTGCCACATATTTTGACCCATAAAAAAGCCATTTATTTTGTGAGAACATAAAATCATCCCTGTTGCTCCTGCTGCATTGCAGTCTTAAATTAATGCAGCATTTTTTTTTGCTCACTTTTTAACTGCAGCAAAGCCTTCGATTCTGTTTGAACTTGTGCTCTGAAGCTGCTTTCTAAAACTGTTGTATAACTTTGTCTTTCTGCGAGCTCTGCTGCAGCAGTGCTGAGGGTAAAGGAGAGAACGATGGGAGGAAAGTCTGAGACACACAAACATCCTTGTCTGTCAGCGAGTGTGACAGCCGAAGTGCTAACGTTTCTGCTGCTTTTTCAAAGAGATCCGCTTCATCAAACTGCTTGTAGACATTTAGATTTCATACTTAAATCTATTTGCTACATTTATTCTCCTCTGTTTGTAAAGTTTATTGGGGCATCCATATGATACAAGTCAATAATTCACAAATTTATCTTATTTTCGTTTTCAAGTCTTATAGAAATCACCTATCATCTATCCATCACCCAACTATTACCCGTCTATCTTTACATCTGTTGGTCCATCTATGGTTGATCTATCCATCGGCCCATCCACCTCTAGCCATTTGTCTTTTCCGTTGGTTTTCCATCAGGCATTCACCTATTCTACATTTGTCCCTTTTTTTTTATCTCCATTCGTCAGTTTGTCTATTGGACGGCCAAATGGACACACCAACCCATCCACTTTTAGGTTTGTTTATCACCTTTGATCTGTCCGTTCGTCCGCTCACCCATCTACTCATCCATTATCCAAAGTGTATAATTTCAAAATCAGATTACTTATGAACTGTGTGTCTGATGTTGGGAGCGTTGCTCTTCTCTCTGTCTGTGGACACTAAGGTCTTTTCATTGTCAGTGCTGACAGCCGCAACCCTGAACGGTCTGGACTGATTTATCTGGAGTATGCTGCATAATTTCCTGTTACACCAATCAAGATGTTTCCCTACTGGAGAGCTCTCCTTCTCTGATCAAAGCCAATTTTCCCTGCGTTTGGCTTCTGTCTACTCTCGCTTCCTTCTTGCTCTCTGTGCCCCCACTCCTCTGTTTTAGTTTTACCGAGGAAGTCACATGGAGGTGTTGTCAGACAGTAGCTGAGTAATCATGGCTTATGACGCTAATCTGTTTCTATGTCTCCTCTCTTGTCTCTGGCAGGTGAAAGAGCAAGCACACAGGCTACCTCACACTAAGCTATGGAATGCTTCCTGCTCCCAGCATCACTAGTCTCCAATATTTGGACTGACCTCCAAACGCTTAGTTAGCAGCTGTGCTTCTCCCCTTGAACTCTTTCCAAACCAGGGGACGAAGAAAAGGAGTGGACTTACCAAGTCCTCCGCTGAAGACGAAACGCACCTTTGTCCTTTTAGAGTAATTTACCTGCATTTTTTTTTCTTCTGCTTGGATTTGTGCTCTGATAAAATCATATCAAGATGGATATGGAACCGTATCTGTGGATGGTGATTGTTGGCTTCATCATTGCCTTCATTTTGGCCTTCTCCGTCGGGGCCAACGATGTGGCCAACTCATTCGGCACGGCAGTGGGCTCCGGCGTGGTCACTCTGAAGCAGGCCTGCATCCTGGCGTCCATCTTTGAGACGCTGGGCTCGATGCTGCTTGGGGCCAAAGTGGGAGAGACCATTAGAAAGGGCATCATAGACGTCAGCCTCTATAACGACACAGTGCCCATCCTAATGGCGGGGGAGGTCAGCGCCATGGTCGGTAAGTACATCTTTTTATTAGATTTTTTTATTGCTTTAGTTTAATTGAAATGTATTTAGACAGTGTTGCGTCAAACCAGCCATGAAATTCTTGCAGGCTTTCAGGATCTGTGGGTGTTTTGATGCAGGAGGGAATGATGTGTTCATAAAAAAAGAACCAAATATTCAGGAAATGTTTGCAAACTTCTGAATGTGAATAAGGAGAAAAAAAATCTGCTAAACATTCTGCTTCTGATTATTCTAGCATTTAGCAAATAATCAAATAAAATTTGGATGATCCTGACTAACCTCAAACAGGAAAGGTTTTACTGTAAATGCACTTTTTTGGACCAGAACAGTCTTAAAATACATTTTGCATAAGCTTATTCAAATATTAATCTTGCAAAACCACACATATTTATTTCAAAACATTGTATGAATCATTGTTCTCTGACGTAAGATAAAGCAAAATCAGCTTTTAGCACCTTGTCATAAGGAGATTCAAAGAAATCAATATAAATAATCTAAATCTGCCTTAAAAAAACTTAAAAAAATATACATGCCTATTAAAATGGGATATTAAATTTTGAAAATTGAGATTTTAAAAATAAAGACTATGATATGCAGGGGATTGCCACGTTACTTCAAAAAAACTAAACACACAGAAAACAGACCAGGTAGACTTGTCTGTTGCTCATTTAGGGAAACATTGAGCATTTTTAGGAAATGCTTTCTCCTGCACTGTTTAGACAAACTTAGAAAAACTTTAAACTTCTTAAATTGATGAGACGATACAAGGAAACGTCCACCTTGTTTAACTGGTTTTCATGGAGGTCACAGAGGCGGTACTGTACAATGTTTACGTCTTTAGCCACTGTAATATTTGACGGGGAATGTGTAAGGTTCTATTTTATTCAATAATAAGAACAATTAAAATAATTTCAGGTGAATTTTATTTTGTTCATGTTGCCATAATAATTAGTGCATCCAAAACTGTTTATTAGTTGTTTGTTTTAGGTCTAGAACATACTTTATATGTAAATGTCTATAAAGTTCAGATTCAGCTAGAAAATAGTTTATTCATCCTAAACAGAAATATTGTTGTAACTCATATCATCCAAGTATCTTCAAAGAGTTATTGTGAATGGTGATACTTTGGACATCTCTGGCAGCAGCCTGCCTATCAACGAATTTGAAGGGCCAAATGTTTCTTGCCTGTTGTGATCGATGGAAGAAATGGCTCAACTTTCTCCTCCTCTCTGGTCGCACTCTGCATTCATAAAGCAATGGTTTCAACTCCACTGAGATCTGGAGGTCATAGTTCAGGTATTATTTGAGCTTAAGGGACACTAAGCATCTAATCAGATGCTCCTGGTGGTAAAAAAAAAATGCATTGTTGCCACGGTTACGAAGCGCAGGCGTCAGAAAAAGTAAAGAAGAGCAAAAATCCTTCCTGCAATACACCATTCAAAACTGGAAAGACTATTTGTCTAAAAAAAAGCTATACCTCAGCCAAAAGGAGATGATTAAAAAAAATTCTACAAAAAGAGCAAATAACAGTTTTATCAACTCCTGCATGCTGCCACCATAAGCTTCATATAGATGTTTCTGTTTGGGTCACAGGGTCAGCTGTCTGGCAGCTCATCGCCTCCTTCCTCAAACTGCCCATCTCCGGGACTCACTGCATCGTTGGAGCGACCATCGGCTTCTCCATGGTGGCCATCGGCACAAAGGGCGTGCAGTGGATGCAGCTGGTCAAAATCGGTAAGGATGTCTGGAGAAAAATCTGTGCGTTGTGTTGCTGTTCATTAAAGTAGAAAAAAATGGAGCAAAAACATTTGGACTGAGATCTTCTGCGTGTCTTGTTAAATCCTAATAAGCTTTTCTTTCTCCTCCAGTGGCTTCTTGGTTCATCTCACCTTTACTCTCTGGACTCATGTCTGGACTCCTCTTCATGCTCATCAGGCACTTCATCCTCAATAAGGTGGATTTTTGTTTGACAAATGGTTTCATTCTCATACCAACTAAGCCTAGGCCATCATAAAGTCTATGTGGTGGACTTTTTTGGATTGCTGGAAGTGATTTTGGCACAGTTGCATAAAGGTATGACTGTCTCCTCAGGTGGCGTGAGTTTAAACATTACAAGTCAAACTCTGGCTCACATGTAGACATAACTTGTCCAGAGAACTTCAGCACTGATAAAAACCCATTTTGATTTGGCAACACATGCAAATCTGATGTTGCGTAACAGGCCGATAGCAGGCACACCAGGAGGATAAAAATGGTTGCAGATCATTTTAAGGTCACCACTTCAAACGTGTATAAGAACGAAGCTCATGAGAGTTTATGAAGTGAACTAGTGCCACTGCTTAAAATTTCTGTCTAAATAGTTTTGCTTCCACTTGATCACATTTGGGTTTTTCCTTGCTGTCCAGGGAATCCCAAGTTCAGGGCATTCACTCACTATTTTAGATGGAACGATGCTTAATGATTTTAAAAACATAACTGAAGTAAAGCTACAATACTGGAATAGTGAATTAAAACTTAATCTCTGCTTTAAGGATGATTCTGTCCCAAACGGTCTGCGTGCGCTGCCTGTCTTCTATGCCTCCACCATCGGGATTAACACTTTTTCTATCATGTACACTGGAGCCCCATGTAAGTACTGGACAATAGTTATTCTTAACTGATATAATGTTTTATGTACCATGACAAAGAACAGAAAAATAGGTGGTGACTGTACTTGCAAGATAACGAAATATTTTCTCCGTGCTGCTTTGTGATGCGCAGTGCTTGGATTAGAGATGCTACCAGTTTGGGCCATCTTCCTCATCACATTAGCCGGGGCGCTGGTCTGTGCAGCTTTGGTCTGGATATTCGTCTGTCCTTGGATGAGAGGAAAAATAGCAAGTGAGTGTCTGCATGTTTTTGTGTGCGTGGTTCCAACCATTTTTCAGCATTATATCAACATCCTGAGGGATCTCGGTCTGTTCTAGTGAAGTTCTAATGCTAAATAACAGAGTTGAGCTGCTGTGGGTTTTGTTGTTTGTTGGTTAGAGTCATTAAAACTACCAAAGTACTCTGTGCTCTTATTATGATGCGTTTTATTTCCCCTCAGGAGTAGGTATTCTTTGTATGTAGCTACTATGCCAGATGAAAATGGTTAGGATCAATGCCTGCAATGTAGAAAGCTTTTTAGATCAAAGCCAGCAATTGTTTTTCCTAATGGGAGAAGCAGCCCACAGCATGGAAGACGATTATAAAACTCCTGACACAGAAAACCAAAACGGTGGAAAGACTGTCTGGAATAGAGGAGGGAAGCCTGGAGGTTGGCTTGGTGTTGAATACATAAGAACTACCTGGTTAGATTAACACGCCAGGCCCTTTTCATGCAATCACTAACTTCCCTTTTTGAAAGAATAAAACTTAAAGACTCAACTTCACTCATAAAACATTATTGTTCAAATTAAATTTAGTTCTCTCCGTCCTTTAATTCCGCACAGTTTTAAGTCTGAGTTGACCTGTTTGCTAGAATATCATGACCTCTAAATGCCTTTCAGGATTATGCACCGTAGTGTGGTCTTAAGCTGGTTATTTCTTTAAAATGAAACAATTTAAAAAGTGTTTGTGTACTTACAGTACAGGAGCACGTCATCAGGAGTACCAGCACTGGGATTAGTTTGGATCAGCAGCAGGATTTTTCTAAGTCATGAAGGGTGCCAATGCAAAAGCAGAGTTGTACTGTTGTTATGGTCCATTTTTAAATTTTTTTGGAACACTTTATAAATATGAATGTGTTTTCTCTCTTAGCAATTGCAAAATTTTCTACTGTGCCACTTCAAAAAGCAGAACCAAAAGAAAACAAAGCTCTCTGCTTTTTGGGAATTTATTAAATGATGGTGAGGTTGGAGAAAAAACTCTTAGTTACACTATTCCTCGCCTACACCGTTGCCAACAGAATGTAAATATCTCTAACACAGAGAAATATTGCCTAAAGTCCAAATCCAGCTACTTGCATCATTCCAGTATCACATTTGACCTGGTGAAATGTTCAGAAATGTGTTGGTTGACACTTCTTTTATGCCCACATTTTCTCAACTACACATCCAATTTATCCATCAAAATGTAGGAACTTTTGTGTCCGTTTTCAATTAAAATTCATACAATCATTGTACTACGCAGGGTTTCTGTACAATCCCTAGTGATCAGAGAAAATGCACATACAACTTACTATACACTTCCACTGTAACACTCCTCCCAAACTTCTGTCAAAACAGTGCAATAAACCTGTTATATCTCCTTCAAAAATCATTAACAAAAGGCATTTTGGCCACTTGTGTGTCAACAATTTATTTGAGTTTTAGTATAGATTCTTGTCTTTTTGTGTTTGCCTCGAAAGAAAAGTGGGAGCTCTGGCTTTCCCCTCTGACGTTTACCTGGGAAAAGTGGAAATCACTCAGAAATTTATTGGTGTCTGGATCTTAGATTTAATTTGGATTACCCTACTGAGGGACTATAAATTATATTTCATTCTGTTGTGACTGCTCATTAGGTATCCAATTAAAATGAAAGTAAAATTAAGATAGATGATTTATAGAAATCAACATTTCCAGGTAAAACAAAAAGTTTTAACTTAAACTCTCAGAATAAAAATCACAGACATTCTTTCAAATAAAAGTTGAGCTGTAAGGCTTCGGTTATTACAGGAGGAGCATTTCAAAGTCCTAATGAAAGAACAAGACTGATTCATAATCAGTTTCTGGTACAATTTCACAATCATTTGAAGGTTTTCTAGTTACTTTGTTGGCCTTGTCTCATAAATCCACCTGTTAGTATAAGCTGCTAATTATCCAGTTGTCTACGCTTTTTAGTTTCTTAGTTGTCTCATTCTTTATTGCAGACACTAAAACCTTTGTTTCCGACCCTATGTGGTAACTCAAACAGGGATGTGAACAATCACCTATTGCACCTCATTTCTTCATTGCAAACATTGCATTATTTGGAAATATTTAGTCTGCGTGACGTCTAATTATCTCTGGATTTTCCTCAGGTCGCCTAAAGAAGGAGCAGGCTCTGTCCATTATATCTGATGAAATTCTGAACAAAATCCCTGAAGAAGAAGAAGAGAGCCCCGTCTTCAAGGAGCTGGCTGGGGCAAAAGGCACAGACGAGGCCGTGGTGCCGCTGACAGGGGGCAGCAGTGACAGGAGCACCCGGGACTCCAGCGGAGAGCTCTCCAACATGGCCAATGGAGGCACCGTCCTGCCCAACGGCAGGGTGTACGGTAAGAACGTGTTCCTGTAGAAAACACTTCCTGAGACGCCTGGCCTTCTGTGTGTTTTATGGGGATATTATGTGGCAGACAAAGAAAAGCATAAGAATAACTGTTTATTCTTACTGTAGTGACTAATTGTGTTGCATGGATATGTATTTAGCCTCTCTTACTTGAATACCCCTAGATAAAATGTAGCCAGTTGCCTTCAGAAGTTACCTACATTGTAAAAAGAGTCCGAATGTGTGTAATATAACCTTAGTATAAGGTTGTATTCAGCTGTTCTGCAAAGGTCCCAGAGGTTTGTTGGAGAACATGTGTGACCAACCAGCACCAGATTAGACATGTTTGGTTCTAAAACAAAATCCAGATCTTCCTGCTGCAAACCTACCAAGATATGACTGTCCACAAGTCAGCAAGGAGAGGGTCAAGCCAAGAAATAATGAAGAAGTCCACAGTTCATGTGGAAGACTCTGTTCACTGGAGAAGTTAAATGAAGTTTATTTGTACAGCATGTTCCACCATCAAGGCAGTTCAAAGTGCTTTACACCATAAAAACATGATTCAGTAACCAATTATGAAACGGCAATAAACATTACGTTTTGTCAAATGTCATCAAAATCATCAAGCAAATATACGTCAAATACACAGTCCAGTCACATTAATGTGACCACCACGTACTTTCCACTTCAGAGTTAAATAACCAATCACAGAAGGCAGGTGGCAGCACAGTGCAGTTGAGCGTATATAAAGGGTGTGTGTGGGCTTCGGAAAACATTTCAATCGTTGGCGTAATGCAGAAACGAAGCGATTTATCCGACGTCCAAAAGGGCATGATCATTGGCTTTCGGGCCAAGGGTGGAAGCATTTCCGAAACGGCTGAGTTTGTGAACTGTTCGCGTGCCGCCGTGGTAAAAGTGTACCGTGCATGGCAAAATGGGACTGTCCAAAATCAACGACGTGGCAAATGTGGTGCACCACGGGCCATAGATGACAGAGGCGAACGACGGTTGCGGAGATGCGTTCGGGCAGATAGACGGGCTACCGTTGAGCAACTGACCACTAAAATGAACCAAGGGGCTACCACAAGTGTCTCCCAAACCACTATTCAGCGAACATTGCTGCGTCTGGGCCTCCGAAGCGGACGCCTGGTTCGTGCACCTATGCTGACTGGTGTTCATCGACGACGAAGGCTAGAATTTGCACGCCAGTACAGCAGCTGGACGTCCACTGAGTGGCGACAGGTAGCGTTTTCAGATGAATCGCGTTTTATGCTCCATCGGACAGATGGACGTTGGCGTATAAGGCGTGAAACCTCTGAAAGGAACCACCCTGCAACCATTGCAGGAACGGTCCAAGCTGGAGGCGGGAGCATTATGGTCTGGGGAATGTTTTCCTGGCATTCTCTGGGTTCACTGATTATTGTGGAAGGCACGATGGATCAATACAAGTACGCATCTGTCCTTGCGGACCATGTCCACCCCTACATGCGCATTGTTTTTCCTCAGGATGATGGCATCTTCCAGCAGGACAATGCGAGGTGCCATACAGCTGCCAGTGTACGTGCGTGGTTCGAAGAGCACCAGGATGAGTTTACCGTCCTCCCCTGGCCAGCAAACTCACCTGACTTAAACCCAATCGAGCATCTGTGGGACCATCTCGATCGAGTTGTTCGCGCCATGGATCCTCAACCGCGTAATCTAGCGCAGCTGGCCACGGCATTAGAGTCGGCATGGCTCAACATCCCAGAGAAGACCTTCAGGGACCTAAGTGACTCTCTTCCTGCACGTCTCGTAGCAGTTCGCTCTGCGAAAGGTGGTTATTCTGGCTTTTGACAGATGGTCACATTAATGTGACTGGACTGTGTATGTTGACTAATGTGCCAGTTACTATAAATCAATGGATTTTTATTCCTGTTTTAAATGAACTGTTTCAGTGATTTGAAGTGGAATAGAACTGATGGAAGTATTTAGATTAAAGCATATTTATGTAAAAGTGGTCGATCCAGTTAATGCCTTTGGCCTAAATCCATATTTATAATATATCTCTCAAACAATTTAGATTTCAAACTGAACAGGGAAAACTAAAATAAAACTGACTGCTGAAAGGGTCTTACATGCTCTCCCTAATGTCCTCCTTGTTTCCACCTTTAAGGTCGAACCCACTCCATGACCAACGGCTGCCTCAAGTCGCCCATCGCTAACGGCAGCTTCACCTTCGACGGTCACATGCGTAGCGACGGCCAGGTTTACCACACGGTCCACAAGGACTCCGGCCTCTACAAAGACTTGCTCCACAAAATCCACCTGGGCCGCATGGACGACGGCGACCGGTCCGGCGCGCAACAGCCTGACAACAACTACCGTCTGCTGCGCCGCAACAACAGCTACACCTGCTACACGGCCGCGATATGCGGCATGCCCGTCCAGCCTGTCAGGCGCTCCGAGTCCCGCGACGACAGCGAGAAGCTGGTGGGAGAGGGCGGCGGCGGCAGGAGCAACAGCGTGTCCTACTCCAAAAAGCGGATACGTTACGACAGCTACTCGTCGTACTGCAACGCCGTGGCCGAGGCTGAGATCGAAGCAGAGGAGGGAGGAGTGGAGCTGAAGCTGGCCATGGAGCTGGAGGGGGAAGAAGGAGCTCCAGCGCCGGTGCCTCTTGATGACTTGGTAGAGGAAGAGCATGAGGAGAAGGACAAGTCCGAGGTGTTTCTGCTTTTCCACTTCCTGCAGATCCTGACCGCCTGCTTTGGCTCTTTCGCCCATGGAGGCAATGATGTTAGGTGAGAAGAGTTGGGTAGTAACCAATAATATTTACTCAGTTACATTTACTTCAGAAACTTTTTTTGGGGAAAAAAGTTATCTTTTTGGAGTAATTTTACTTCCACAGAGGAAAACTTTATTCTATAGAGAATCACAATTTCGAGCCCTGGGAATCCTGAATCGTTTCAAAGTGTTCAAAAACCAATTTTAAATCGAATGAACGTGTTTTCATCAAAAACTCACCAGATTTGAACACACACCTGCATGTTTTATGAGTTTCATATTGAAAGAAATTGATTTAGAAAAATAGTTGTAGTAGTAAAAATAGTAGTAAATTTTCATTTTGATGTTTAAAACGTCAACATTTCTACATAACTTTATAATTTGGTCTGTCATTTTCATATTTACATCAGTTACTCACTGATTCTTGAGAATAGGGACAAAATGGGTTTTAATTTTCCCCAATTTTTTTTTTTTTATCATTTCTCAACCTTATGTATTCAAATATGACAAATAATGTTTTGGAAATGTACAGATGCTGAGGTACAGGCTCCCAGTAGCAACATTATTTTTTTAAAAATTACATTTTTAATCGACCTGACCTAGAACGTTGTCATCACCATCTGACAAAAATAAATATAAAATAGTTTTTAATGACCCTATTAGTGATATTTTTACTCATTCTCACAGACAAATGCTTCTCAAGAAATAAAAAAATTATATCATTTAAAACAAAAAACAACAAAAAGACCATTTGACAGAGTTGACACAAAACTGAAGGTGGTGACAAACTAGTGAGTAGAATGAAAAACTTGATACATGTGAAGTAATGCAATTTATGTAAAATACATTAAAATGAATTAACTGCACGTTTAAGTGAGATTTGACAACAATTTTACTGAAAAAGTCAGAAAAACTGATGGAGTTGACATCTGACGGAGGTGACAAAAAGCCAAACTACCTCAATTTATATGATGTTATTCTGAAGGAGGCCATATTGTAGCTCTTCAGATCCATGAAATCTTTAAATTTGACCAAAATTAATTTTTTTTCCCAAAATTTCATCAAAGTTCTCTAAATTGTCAGTTATGGTGTTGACACATTATGGTTGTGACAAACAACGTAGGAATAAAAAGAAGAAAAAACTAAAGAATAACATAAGCTAACCAGAGCTAACTAGCCCTCTTAGCAAAGGAAGAGAAAGGAAGAGGTCATGGGGTCCTCAGAAGTTCTGGTTTCCCCCAATAATGCCTGATTGTTTTACGTTGTTTTCATTTCTGACTGTGTTGACAAAAACTAGGGACAAATTTCAATGGAGTTGGAAAATATATAAAAAAGATTTTTAATTCAATTTATTGATACTTTTATAATTATTTATATTACTATTTATACTTAATTGTCATGATATATAATTTTAGTATTTATTTAATTGTTTAAACTATTATAATGTATTGAGTTCTGCTCCTGGACAAAGGCTTTTACAGGCTTCATCCACTGACAACAATGTTTAAAATAAAAAAATATTCAGCAAATACCTGGAAAATATACATTGTTGTGTCACATGACCCAGGTTAGTTTAGTCAGATATTTGAAAAAATTATATTTTGTGTATATTTTATTCCAATTGTGTGCTTTATAGATGGGACCTCTTTTGTCCCTATTCTCAAGAATCACTGACTTAGTACTTGAATAGCTGTTTTATCTAATCCTCTTTTGCTCTTGAATAGTTTCTTGACCAGCTACTTTTTGCTTTTAAAAACAAGTAAAATGATGTTGAAGTGCTGCTTCTCTTATTTGTGGACAGTTTTTGGTGATCAGTTTAACTCAAGTTGGCTCTTTCAATCAGAGACACCGGATAAGCTGAAGGCATCATTTTCTCATATTTGCAGTAATGCCATCGGGCCCCTGGTGGCGCTGTGGATGATTTATGAACAGGGCGGAGTCGATCAGAAGGCTGACACTCCGATCTGGCTGCTGTTTTACGGCGGTGTGGGCATCTGTGCCGGCCTGTGGGTGTGGGGACGGCGTGTCATCCAGACCATGGGGAAGGACCTGACTCCCATCACCCCTTCAAGGTGAGAGAGTCTCCTTAAAGGACACGGTGCGAAGGCATCTGCTCGTACGCGGCTGGGTGGTTGTTCATGTGATAAAGATTGAATTTCCTACTTGATTGGGTTGGCTTGCCCCAAAGAGGCTGACACAAACGGGTTCTCCAATTCTGCAGACGTCTGTGGTGAGTAAACACACACAGCTTTAATAGGACCCAGCACTCAGGGTCATGAAGAATGTTTAGAGTAATTGATCACTTAGAGGGTAGTTAATAATCCACAACAGCCAGACAGAAAAAACACAAACATGGAAACAGTCACTTCCATTGTGCGGTTGTAAACTCCTCATGAGCTTCCTGTGATTCATTACGTTTAAACTGAGCATGCTCCAGTTCACACAAACACTCCTGTTACTGACTAAAGTTACTACGCCAGCTGCTCAAACAATATTTCTAGAGTCATTGTCGCTTCATATAGATCTGAACCAATTATCTACTGTACTTTGCAAAATTTTCAAACCACTTTTAACATCTTAGCATTCTAGATCAGTTAAAGTGTTAAATTGTATCCAATAAGTTTGCATTCTAAAAGAAGCCTAAAAGAATATGATGGAGATCCTCAGTTTGCTTTTAATTTGATAACATTTTGAAATGGGCTTGAATGATCCGGAGGACAGGTCAAATTGCTTCAATTAAGAACTTATGCAGATGCATAAATAAAGAGTCCAAGACTCTTTGTCAAGCAGGTTCTTATTAATTGTTGGAATCCTCCTAAAAATCTACTTTTTTTTAAGCAGTGCAATATAGGTTCTGTTTCTGACTTGACCTGTTACGTAATGCTTGTGGATAATTGGGTCGTTTTTCAGTCCACGGTAAATGAACCCCTGCAGCTCGCTGTCCAACAACTCAACGCGGCCGCAGCAGCAGTCGGAGCTCATCGTTAATCGCTCCCTGCTCTTCACTCGTCTTTGCTTGCTTGCATCTCTCTGTCTCTTTCTGTCTCCTAAGTCTTCCCACGCATTATCTAAAGAATGTGTGCACGCAAACCTCAGCAATGTCTGTTTGTTAAGGAAAAAAAAAAAACAGCACTTTGCCTGCGGGTTGCACGAACTGTGTTGTATGTGCGCTTGTATGCACGCATGCTTATTTAGGCCTAATTGCTCCAGCGAAGCTCCTATGAGGTTGTGTGCGCGTGCAAGTTGTTTTTGCCTGGCAGGAGCATCACAGAGGGTTACAGGAAGTTGTTTGGCATTCCGGATGAAGCGGAGTAGGACGAGGGAGTGAGGGAACAAACCACAGTGGGAACTTCTCCTCTCAAACCACAGGGAGGGACGACAGCCTGGCGACTCCTCTTGCACTTTTCCTTTTTTTTCCCCCCCTTTTTCCCTTTCTTTGTTGTTTCTTTTTCTACCCTTTAGTAAATATCTGTTGATCTCTTCATCCTTTGGTCTTTATTCATCTTTCTCCCTTAAGTCTGTCTCCCCTCAGTCCCTCAGTCCTTCCCACGCTCATGCTATCTCATTATTTTCCCTCTTTCTTTATTTCTCAACCTTTTTATTTCCTCCTTTCTCTTTGTGTGTGTGTACCCTCTTTTTTTTCCACTTAATCTCTCTCCTTCCATCCCCACACTGACTGGGCTGCCAGTATCCTAAGACAAATTTGCTCTGGTTCACAGTTCAAAAGCCTCGCTTTTCTCCAGAGTCCGTTTTCATGAATCAGCCTGACAAAGAAATTTGTTTTGGGGCAAAAACAGAACATTGTGTGTGTTTGTGTAGTCTACGATACATGCCCTGGCATATATTTAAGCAGCCCCACTAATCCCCGGCGCAGTGAGGTATTTTCAAACCTGGAGTACGGATTTTCGTCATAACTCTCAAGCCTCGGCCTGATCAGATTGGTGCAGATGTTGCTTGTGCTGTTTGAGTTTTCAGCAGGTTGAAGCAACCAGATCTTCATACTGTTAAGAGTTAAGTTAGAGGATCATATTTGCTCATCTCAATAGTGAAGCTTTCTTCACTCTAAAGTGAAGTAACTTTTCCCAGTGCATAGGAATTTAATTTGAGTCCTCTCTAGTTATCCATTGTGCATCACACCAGCGGAAGATAAAGGGGAGCTTTATTGTTGTACATTTGCTGCACATTCAATATAATATTTCTAACACCTATAGTAGGAATGAGCAGTATGAGGGAAAGAACATACTTTTGTGGTTTTCATTCAAAATGGAAACCTGTGTGAAAGCCTGACGTGTAAGACCTCTAATTTAATGATTTATTGTGACAAAATGGCATTTATTTTGTTCACTTTAGTGCATTATCAGTTTCTGACACAATATTGACAAATGCCAAATCATAATTGACTAATTAACAATAAAATTTATCAGGAAATCCAAATCAGCTAGTTGTCTACCAATTTAGAGTAACGTTTAGCAAAGTTTGTCAAAAACGCCTAGACTGCTGCCAAGGACTAACATCTATGTCTTCTAAATATTTCTGCTTGCTGCAATGCCTGAACTCTACCAGCTCACTTCAATTATTAATCTCAGTTTTCAGAGATTAGATTCCCCAGTAGGATTCCTGGTGAGATTGAGGGTAATATTAGGTGTACATTATGCAGATAATAATGTCTTACTCAAAGAGACTGCAGCAATATTCCATTTTATGCCATTTTACATTCACAGAAGGCTAAGGAATATATCTGGACTAAAGCCCCATCAGGGACTCAAATAGCCTCTGAAACATGAGTGTTTTACCTGAAGCAGTTCCTGTTTACAGAGGGATTGAAGCTTTGCTCAAGAGTACCTTTGGTGAAATCATTGGAGCCCTGCTGGGATACAGATTAGCTCTGCTGTTCGTTACCAGCAACCGGAATGACATTTTAACAATTATATCTCTGCAGCTAAATGAAACCCACCCAGAAATTTGCTTCAGTGTTGCTGCTTTTTATTTAGCAAATATCAATAATAGAGGTAGTACAAAAGGAATCCTCTAGTTTCAAGCTGCTGCCTTTGTGCTCTGTAATTTTAATTCTGTAATTTTCCGACACATAAATTTTGCGTGTTTTCTGTAAATGCATTAACGATTTTCTCTTTCAGTTCGTCCATTATTCCAGAGCCAAAGCTCCCTGGAAACAGGGAGTGATTTCTGGAGAAATTATGTCTTCTTGTAAGCATTAGGCTCTTCAGAGTCGCACCGATCTGTGATCACATGCCACCATACCTGAAATTACCAGCAAACACTCAGGACCTCATGGAGTGCTCTACTCTTCGTGTGTGGCTGTCTAATGAGGGGCTTTAGTAATTACAGTTTGATTGTTATTGTTTGACATGCTGTGTAAACATGTGAGAGCTGTTGAAATGTGCGTGGAGATGCGGATGCTGGGGAGGCGGTGCCTCCAGCAGCTCCGTCCAAGTCCATGCAGTGAAGAACGTCTCCCCTCCCTCCTTCCACAGTGGGTTCACTATTGAACTGGCCTCTGCACTCACAGTCGTGTTGGCTTCAAATATCGGAATCCCTGTCAGTACCACACACTGCAAGGTATGACCGAGTGGCCCCTCCCACTCCCTCAGACTGACCTCTTGACCCCTACAGGTCCCTCCAGGGAAGAGGGGAGCTCACACTTTCTCCCAGAGCGCCGGGCCTTAAGATTATCCCTGGAGACAGAAAGTAAATCCTCTAAAAATTGCTGAATTCTAACATTTGAATTTTTTTGTCGTTACAATTTCCGTCCGGTTAGAGCAGAAGCCTACCGGGGCGTTTTGCCCCATCCGGCCGTTCTCGGACAGCCCTGGGCCTCGGTGTGCAGCTCCTCTCCCCTGCTCTTTTCAGGAACACCAGATCCAGACTGGAAGGCGAAGGCGGACAGGTCCAGACCCAGTCCTGCCTGATCCCCGCCCCCTTCTCCCTCCTCCACACCTATATTACTCTGTTTCATTTCCACCAGCTCTATAATGCTGCCCACTCAACACTGGCATGGTTTGGCGCGTGGGTCCCCACCCTCCTGTGCTCGGTCGTAAGCCGACTTCCCCTCCACCGTCCCCCACCACCGGCAGGCGTCCTCCTACCCGACCCCACCCGTCACGCTTTGTTTTCCACTATTTTTACCTCTCCCTCTTCATCTTTCTGTCTCCACTCATGTGTCTTCACAGCGGATTTTGCATTGAAGTAATGAGTGCCTAACAGTGCTTGTTGCGTCAAATGTGGGCATCCCAATAAGCTCCACCCACTGCAAGGTATTGGAGTCCTTGGTGGTGAAGCTGTGAGGAGCCTCCACCATGAGAGCTCTTCTTCAGCACTTCATCTCTAGCTGTTGATCACTGAAATCAATCGCAACTCCTGAAGTTGAAGTTTTGATCTCTCCTGCAGTTTTCCTCCTCCAGCAAATAAATTTCCATTTTTTCTTAAAGGGAACTTTGCAACATCAAAAGTTGTACTTGGTTTGATGTTAGGGATTAGGTTGTTACTCTTAAAAGGATTTGTAGTCTAGCCTACCTTAAATTATTATTTTCACCCGGAAATTATAAGGATTTAATGCCATATTTAAATTTCAGTTAATGAAAATGAGTTGCTTTTTTTTGTAGAATAATAATAATTGACCTTCATATTGAATTATCTCTAATCTTTATTTGCTTATCTACACATGATTTTATTTTTGATTCCATACCAGTAGTTAATCATTTATTCGGTTTTTTAATGATGGCACTCTTGGATTTCAGTCATAAAAGCTTCAAATAATCTGCATACTGAAACTGTCATGAAATAGTACATCTTTAGCATAAATATTTCTTTGGGACAATTCTGTATTGTACCGATTTTCTGCCTATAGTTATCTAAATCAATGTTCCCCAGTTAGTTAGTAGTTGAGTTATTGAATTTGGCACCTTTGGGTGTCCATATACTGAAGCTTGAATTCCCTGAGGGGAAACTGCAGGAGATTCAAAACTGGTGTTCGGTTACTGATGATCAGTTTGTCTAAATATCACTATTATCACCATCAGCACCATTCCTTATCTCCATTTCTCACATACAACCCTATCATGTTTCTTCCCTAAAATTTTGGATAATCTGCTGCTTTGCCAAGATGCTAAATCTAATTATGGTTAGAGGTTTATGATTGTGGTAATTATGTCATTGTCAAATGATTCGGTCTGGAGATGTACAGATGTTTTTGGTGAAATGCCATCTAAAAAACTAAATTCTAATTAGTAAATTGATTGGGTTTAGAGCCATTTTGTTATTTTAAACTGAGGGAGTGAAACTGAGATTTCTCCGTGTCCTTCAAATCTTTGGCAATAAATTAACTTCATATCCGCGCATCTCCAGTGTTTCAGTTTGTGTGAAGGAGAGAGTGTGAGGATTTAGGGGCATTGATTGGGTTTCATTAACTTGCGTCGGGTCCGACTGATCTTTTTCTTAGATCGGGCTTTTCTCTTCTTGTTGAGGCTAAATCGATGCCCAGTCCTTGGTGTGAGTCAATATAAGATGATTGTGTACAGTGACTTTGCTGTTTAAGAGGATCTGTGGGACAGGCGACACTAAAATTGAGGTTCCTGCATGCAAATGATCTAAAAATATATATTTTTTTACTGTTCTTAGAGTATTGAGGTTCATGTTGGTGACAAACAATTTGACAAGAATCTCCCATACGAACCTCCAGGCCTTAGCGTTGCTCACTGTTTGACCGCCCAACCTTTTATCTACGAAAGTGGACCACCCAGAAACCTAAACGTGTTAGGTGAGGTCGGCAGAGATCAGAGTGCGCTCGGCGTCTCGCGATTCTCTGGCTGAATGCGAGCAGACGGATACGGCGCTACCTACTGCTCTGACTGACAGCAAGTCACTGCACATGATTCTCAAACATGTCTGAAATCGTATTTTTTTTCTTCCAACTGAACTGGGTTCCTGCTATTTAAGGTAAATTTTAAAAAAATGCATAAGTGAAAGTCTGACACTGAGTGTGTTTCACAAGCTAAACCTGCTTGTGTCAGACTTTCACATGGGAATAAATTTTTTTGGTTTAGTCGGTAATAACCTCCAGGCTTGCCGTTACTAACACACATTTGAGTCTGAAATGTGAAGAGCTGCAGGCTGCATACGCTGTTCTATTCACAGCTGACCTCTGTCACTTCTCTACCAGCTCAGATATTATTAGCAGTTTTATTCAGGCTCTTCTTTTTTTAGAAGGCTGACGCTAAACTTGATTGCGAAAGAATAAGAACCTTTACAGGTTTGCAGATATAAATAAATAAATACAAAATCTAGTCAAATGCTTCTGATTACACAGAAGTGTAGCATTCAATCTGTTTAGTTGTTGAAGGAGCTAGTAGCTACACAGACCGATTTGTTGGCACCTGTGGTAAAGATGTGCAAAAAGCATGAATAAATTATTCTACAATACATCACTCAATGACTGAGTTACCTCCTGATACATTCAAGTTCTGCATAGAAATACAAAAACTGTTTGATTTTAAAGAGTAAGCTGAATAAAGAGGCTGCCATAGGGTCATTCAACAAAGTAATTATCAAAATATATGGCTTAATCAGAGGCCTGCACTACAAAAATACAAAATCTCACAAAGTATTTTTGATTTACTTTCTGGTGCTACAAACTTAGTAAACTTAATACAACATAAAACTAACTTGTGTGTGACTTTTCAGCATGATGTAGGAGCTTGTTTTAAGTGAATGATTCCTTAATATTGTTTAAAAAGTAAAAGTAGTTCCACTGGCAGATTATTTTACTTAGAACTAGACATGTTTCCCATAAGTGAAATAATTTGCCAGTGAAACTAGTACAAAATTAAGGAATTATATAGACTTAAAACAAGCTGCTATATCTTGCTGAAATGTTACGTGTGAGTTAGTTTTGTCTTATTTCACTTTTACTAACCAAATATACTCTTACGATTTTGTGTTTTTGCAGTGAATCTTCTGTGTCATGCGACTTTTCAATTCATTCCTGCTCCACCACACCTGAATCTAAAGGCTGAAGCCACCTGGAAACTCAAGAAGTTTTGCAAAGACCTGATGATTAGCCATTTACTTGATTCAGGTGTACTAGAGGAGGGACACATCCAGCAGATGCAGAACACTGGCGCTAGAAGACTGGAGTTGCAAACCCCTGGGCTACATCAGGAATTAAATAAAAGTTCAGTAGACACAAAAATTAGCTTCCAGATCCAAATCATATTTAAAAGTTATAGGGTGAGCTGAAGGAAGAAGAAAAGGACTCTGAATGATCCGGAGGAACCGTGCGAAGATCCATCTCTGCCACATAATTACATTTTTTTCCCTTACTTGCATAAATATAAAAAATAAAGGGGTGGATATTTAATATGCAGCTGTGATGACAGAAGAATTTATTACAAATCTTTACCTGAGGTACCAATAACATTTTTTCACAGAGATGACGGCGATGTCCCCTAATGGAAGTGAAAATATTCTGGCCACATAGTCCTGAGAACCGCAGAGACACCCTGCAGCTCCTCACCGTCTCTGCCGCCTTCAAACGCGTTCGGTTCTGCTGCTGATTGTCGTTCTGTCTCTTCTCCCCGTCGGCGCCGTCCAGGTGGGCTCGGTCGTAGCCGTGGGCTGGATCCGCTCCCAGAAAGCCGTGGACTGGCGCCTCTTCAGGAACATCTTCCTGGCCTGGTTCGTCACGGTGCCGGTGGCTGGCCTGTTCAGCGCCGCCATCATGGCCCTGTTCGTCTACGGCATCCTGCCCTTCGTCTGAGGGGGGACGTGGCCCGGAGGGCGAGCGGTGGAGAATGGAAGAGGGGGAGTCGGAGAAGTGGGAAACTTGGAAGGAAGTCGGTTGAGGGAAGGCGAGCAGGAACTGGAGTGAGGGGAAGAGTTTGAGGAAGCTGCAGAGGTTTACAAATGGACTTTGGTTGTACTGTGAGGAGGGTTGGTTCCCGCGCTGCCTGGCTCTGTTGTCCAGAAATCCTCTCAACTCATATGAGTTTCAATCAGTTCATATTTATTCTCTTTTTGGGGCGAAATGCATCATTCAGTCTGCTGTAAATACAAAAAATAGGAAATTTACCTTTTAATTAAAAAAAAAGAAATTAAGAATTACAAAAAATAAAAGTAACCATACCAGTGAGCACATATCTGATATCCTAGCAAGGAAAAAAAAAAGTGTACATATTGTTGTTCTGACTGAGTGTGATCTGTTGTATTACGGCTTGCTTTGGCACAAAAAACATGAAAAGACATGCGTGTGGTTAACCAACCCATCCATCATGTCAGTTTTTAAACACGCCAGCTAGGTACAACCGGGGCCAAAAGGAAAGAGAGTCGTGCAACATTTTATTTTCCATGATACCATAGAAACCTAATTTACTAAAGAATTTGATTTTCATTTTTTGTGGAGAGCTCCTGTATGTTTTTAGAGATGAGTCTGATATTTTTTAATGATGTATTATAATATAATTTGTACTGTAAATACTGTCCTTTATGGAGTTTGGCAGTGGGGATCCTGGTTTGTTTTTATTGTTGTAGAGAGGAGTGGGGGGGGGGGGGGGGGGGGCCTCTTCATCTTATCGTCATCATACAAAGTATGATTCATACCTGAGGTTCAGAGTAGGGAAAAACACGTGTGGTTTGATTGGACACGGCTCAATTTGAGGAAATGAACCAGAAAGGTTGGGTGGGGAAAGAAGGGTCACTCTCCTCAGTCAATCCATGCCAAAGTCAACATTTCAGCATGCCAATTTAGAACGGAAAGATGCCAAAACACTAAAACTGAGCTGAGGCGTGCGAGCGCAAACTGACGAGGTCCCATAACATATCTTTATTCTTATGCCTTTATTTTCACACATACAGCTGAGACACTGTCATAGCAAACCCTACTGTCACACGATAAATGGCATCACGTCGAACACTAAAACATATAAAGGACGAGGACTCCAGCAAAAAGCAGCATAGCTCCTCTGTGTGTTCGGAGTGCAGAGGCGTCTTCTGCCCGCCGGTGCTAAAGGTTCAGCTTGGTTCCATACAGTCGGAGTGAAGGCTCACCTAAAGCCTGGTGCAGGATTTCAGGCTGATAATAATGCGAAATATCATAAGACATCTGTCTTAAAGTGATGGCCAGGGATGGCAAGAAGTGAGGCTTTGTTAGAAGTTTGGAAGCAGTTGATTTCTAACCTGCAGAAGGAAACTGATTTTTTATTTTTATTATTTTGCTGTGATATTGCCTCTGAAGCCAGAATTCATAATCAGGCTCCAGCTGCAACTCAGAAAACAAAAACTGTTTGGCAGTGGTATCCATAAATAAAGGAAATTAAATTAAATAAAGGAAATGAAATAGTAACTGTTAGCAATAAAAGAAATGATCGCAGCAAAATTCTTCAACTCTGAAGGAACAGTTTTACAAATGGTGACCGTGGAGCGCTGTGTCCCATTGGTTTATGTTTATACCTTCACCAATCACGTTCAGTAAGCCTGGCAGCCATTTTGGATGTTGAATCTAGGGGTGTACCGCCAAACTTTCCAAGTCTTGATTCAGTTTTGATTTCAATTGGCATTCTTTGATGTTGGAAACGGAAGGCTACTGCTAATTGCTAATATGAGCAGAGCCAGTTCAAAAACACACTTCGGAAGTCTTATCAATCCAACTCTTAAAAATATCCCAGCATTTTATGTGTGGAGTATTTCTAAGGCAAAGAAAGGTCGTCTCCTTACTTCAGCCTTAAGCAGTTTTGTAAACAAGCCATTTTGAAACTTAACCATTACATATTAATTTACTTTTCCTAAGAGGTTTTAATTCCTAATGTTCATAGAAACATTGAAATCTTAATTTCAGTGGATATTCAACACCAGATAATTCCACTGACTCTGCTTTCTCTCCCTGTTTGGGCAAATTTACTGTTGTTAAATATGACAGGTTATGAGTTACGATCAAACCGAAAAACTGAGTCATGTCAGAGATATTGTTCCTTTTTTAAGTGGTCTCCTAAATTTATACAATCTGATATTTTAAGCATCTTCCTCGTGCCAAAAGTAAGAAGAAACTTTGAATTTACTTCCGTCAGTAACGACTTCCACACCACCAGCAGTGTTTTTGTTATTTCGACCTGGTAGTTCTTCATTCACTGATGGGAGAAAGATCTGGTTTCCACTGAGCTGGAATCTGGCTAGAAATCTGCGCGCCAAAATAATTTCTCAGTGAATCTCCACTAGCATTAGCATAATAGCATTTGCCAAAATCACATTTAAGATTTTAAGATGATGGGCTTTAAAACTGGCGTCACTTGTATGAGCAAGTTAGCTTTGGCCTCTGGATGAACATGTTTGCGTTTAACCTAAATGGAGACGCCTTTTTTTTTTTTTTCCTGCAGGAAAGATTTTAGCTTCTATTATCCGTTTACAGAACCTCGCTTCTAAGATCCTGAACCATCCCTTTGATCTCATTTCGTCTGAAAGTGAAAGTGATTTAGAAAAAAAAAAAAAACTGATCATCACCAGCTTTTAAAACAAGGTTACCTAGATGACCTGCGGATGAACAAAGTCTAAAGTTATTTTTGTTTGAACAAACTCTATGCCAGCTGTTGGATGTTTTTGTTGTTTTCGTGGTGTGTTTCCTGTTTTTTTTTTATTTTATTTTCTTCAGGAACAAATCTATGCTTAAGTAGCCACATGCCTTGTAACGTGTTTTACTTTGTGCAGAAACAGTAAAAATAATTCAGTACTGTGGTGTTTACATTGTAACCATATTGTAGAGTATCTGTTTAAAAAAGAAAACTGTTGCCTAATGATGCCAATGAAAGACGAACTATTAACCATGAATTTTTAAGTGCAAGTAAAACAAAACAGAATATAACCAGAAGTGTCTAGAGAGAAAGAGAGCGTTGAGAGGACGTGTGTTTGATTTTTTTTTTTGTTTTTTTCTTCTTTTCCTCAGTCGTTTTTGTAGTAGTGCTGATCATAATCCCTGTCACTTTACACTGCTACTGCAATGTGTTAACACTACATGTGTGGGTGCAATTCAGTGATGAAAAGAATAACTAGAGAAATCTCATCAATACTATATATTTTTCTACCATATCTGAGTTTTAACCTGGGTGAGCTTCCGCACACTTTTAGAGGGAGACGCCGTGGGCTTGAAGTGGGGAGAAACTGCAGGAAATATTCCGCGTCCACGTCTGTTTTGGCACTCGTGCCCAGTCCCACCGGGCCCAGTGTCTTCCTCCAGCATGTAGATTGACGTGTCGATCGCGAGTAGATCAGATTTTGAAATGACCGTTTTTATTTTTGAACTATAGATGAAAACACTTTGTAATTTTGTTTCCCTACTGCATTGACTGTGGTCGTGAGCTGCCAGAGGAGGACAGATCCGCTATGACATCAAGTCTGAAATGCAAAAAAAATTAAAAAAGAAAAGTTTCCCCTTCAGGGTTTGCTCCCTTGTGTCTGAGCAGCTGACCTCCCTTGCAGCTCATGACCTTTCTACTCTGGCGCAGATCGTGCTGCACAGAGGTCTGCACGGAGACGCCATGTTCACTTCTGATTTCTGCTGTGTGTTGTGAGGAAGAAGTGCACCTTTAGAAGAAGCTCTGCTTTTGTCCGTAAGCAGTCACTGTAACTTGCCATGTGGAGAAATTTTAATGTGCAAAGTAAAAAAAATTCCCAGTATAATTAATCTGAATTTTCTTTAAAAAAAATTTAAAAAACCCTGCTTGCTCATATTTTTTGCATCTACTGAATGCGTCGTGTACAAGACTTGCAGGCACACAATGTACGGCAGGCAGTTTAAATTAGCATGCATGGCTTTCAATTTGGGAAAAGAGCCAGACGCGCTATTGTCCACACCTATAGGCCTTCACTGAGATTTGACCTCACGACCTTTCGGCAGCACACAGAGCAGAATCTCATTTTACAGAGATGGAATTAAAATCTCACTTCGGCATTAACCCTTGCATCCATTTCAGCTGCTTCCGTAGCGCCCTCTGCAGGTGCTAGACATATTTAAATATTTTTTATTTTTACTGCCATAGCATATATCTAAATTGAAAACTACTGTAATAAAAAGTGAAATTATTTCACATATTTTTTTCCTGAGTGTGGAGGGCACTTCGGAGATGAATGGTGTTTTGCTTTTTAACAGCAGGAGGCCGATATTGTAGCTCCTCACCTTGTGGCGTTTCAAGTGAACATCAACACGCTGTGCAACTCTTTGGTTTCTTTGTTCTCCATGCATCCGTCGTCCTGATAGGCCAAAAGGGGCAAATTGCTCAGTCCTAACGGAGGAAAAGCTAAACTATTAAGTAAAAAAACAAACATTGCATATTGTTTTTGAAACTTTAACGTTAATAAATTGATTTATGTGACATCAGGTCCAAAACTTTCTGTGCACAAAAACATTGCAAAGTAACCTCAAGGCAGAAAAAACTTTAAATCTTATAAATGAAAAATGTTTTTTTTAATTTTTTTTTAAATTTTTTTTCTAGTTCAGTAAATTCAGCCGATAGATGGCGTAGTTTTGCCACGTTCCTCACCATAAAGAGGGGCATCATTTTGCCAACTGGCTAAGTTGTCATTTAGGGAGTAAATGCGCTTCTGTTGTTTTGTTATAATAACTTCATAAACAGAAACTACACAGAATGTGCCATTTTCTTCTCGCTCCCTGAATGTACATCACAAGCTGTTAAAGGTGCAACTCACAGTCACAGGACTGGTGTAACAGCGCCCTCTCGTGGTTGCGCAGAACCATCTCATTACTGATAAAAGAGGGGTTAAAAAAATCAGACCTTCATCTGAACATGGCGAGCCGTCGTCTGTTTCTCTGGTCGTTTTTGTAATAAAACGTGCTCCTTGGCCGGCCTGCAGGCTTTGCAGTTCTGTGTCGTCTTCTTACTGTTTACTGCTTCTCAACTGTCCAGTTCTTTTAAAAGGTAAATAGAAGAAAAAAAAAATGCAAAGAAATTCAGGATAAACTGTAGCTTGCTTCAACAACAACAAAAAAACTCTTATGCTCTTCTGATTTGCATATATCGTACTGTAATGTTTTATTTAAGAATTTTAGTGAAAAAAATGTCAAATTATGGGAATTAAAATTACAAAGGATACCTAAAACAACTGAGTTGTGTTTTTATTTTTAGAGTGATGCCTGCATGCCAAAGTGTGTGTTTCTCCAAGTACTTATGCAGGTAAGAGGTCAGGTCACTTGGTCTACATGTCATTATGGGATGGACAGAGTTGTTCTTTCAGTTCTTCTGCCTTTCAGTGAGAATTTGACCAACTGAAACCATAAGTGCAAAACATATTTTAAAATGTAATTTTTTTAAGTTTGCTTGTTTTCACAGTTCAAGTTTCAACCCTAAGCTTTGTTATATTGTGGGGGGATTTATTTTATGAAGTGGAAACAAATGAATTCCCTGGGAAAAAATGAATAAAAAAGAGTATACTTTAGTATACTAAATTTTAACATACTTTAGTATACTTTTATCGATGTACTTCAATTGTACTGTTTTGGAGCAACTTATTTTGTACTTAGTATACTTTAGTAGTATTTAAATAGTACAAAATTACAATTAATAGTATACTTTATACTATACGTACTTTTCTGAAACTTCAAGTATACTTAGAGTGTACTTAAAGTATACTTTTTAAATTTCAGAGCTTTATTATATTTTGAGTGTTATTAATTATATAATATATAATTATGTCTCAAAATTATATTAAATATACTTCATATATATTTTAAATACACTATAATAATGTATTTAAATTACACGTAATTTTTATTTTTTGATTTCCTCCTATTGGTTACTACAATTTTAATTACTCTTAATTGTCTTTATTCCTACGTACCTATTTTTTAAATGACATGCATAACTATACTACAGTACTTACATTGTTTTAGGCTAAAATTACATGGAAAGATTAATTGCATTCAGTTCTCCTGAGTGTGTCCAGCTCTTTAGTGAAATTGGTGTTTGGAGATGAAATCAAAGTCAGTCAGGAAACAGACTCCGACCTCGGCTGCATACAATACAAAACCAGTACAAAGATGGACGCATCTAAGAAACGTTTATTCCTTATAACACCATATTGTATTTGGCGATCCTGATTAATTAATTAATTAAAGAGTTTGAAACTTTTTCTTAGAGGTTCTGGGTGTTTTTGAGAGAATTGTGTGCCTGTTACTCAAACTAACGTGATTAAAGCTGCAAGTCAGAGGGGGAAAAAAACACATTAAACAGAGATTGAGGCCATGTGAAACATGTTTCCATGACTTTATTCGTGTTTTCTCATCCCCTTCCTCTGCTTCGCATTCTCTCCCGTCTCCTACGGATACCGACATGGACAAAAGCTGCGTGAATCTGCCACATCTTTTCAGGCTGATCTTATTTAGATGTTGGCACGTACTTTCCCAGCAGCGTGTCTGAGTCTGCTGGGTTTAATTTAAGAAACCTCTCTAGTAATGCTTGGACAAAAAAAAAGAAGAAGAAGAAAAAGGCTGTATAAATTCTTGCGCACAGCAAGTGACACCGCGTACATTTAACGGGATAATGGCTCCTGTTTCATGTCGGTTAAATCAGTAACCAAAAAGAAATGGAAACCATGTTTCTGTTTTCTAAAAGGTATTAGTTTGTGGCTTGTCATCCTAATTGACACCAGGAAGTCTTCTGGCTGTTTGCAAAATGCGGCTTCTGTAAATCATAAAGGCTCCCATCAATCAGGGAGTCGATTATAGAGATCAGGGTTTCGAACAACTGTTTTAAATTACAGTTTAGATTTAATGAAAATGAACTAAAACCTAGATAAACACGTTTGTGGTTCCCCCCATAGCAAACCGGCTTCGGTTTATGTTGAACTTAACACAATGCAAAAGTATTAAACACTCCTCGGATATTTTTATTACTTCATAAGCAAATTAAATTGTCAAATATCTCAGAATTGTGGCCTGTCTTTGTATTTAGTTTCATTTACTGTTTCAGTCCAATACAATTAGCTCTAATTAGTAACCATGTGTGTCTAATTTAGTCTCTGCATGGCTGCAGCTGTTGGGTGAAGGCCTCAGAGGTTTGCAGGAAAACATTCTAGTGAGTCTACAATACCCTCTTGGAGTCATTTTTGTAGGTTGGACACTGATAGATAATAGTTCTCTGGCGTCCCAAAGCCTTAGAAATGGCTTTGTAAACTTTTCCAGACAAGACCAACATCAACACTGAGCTGCTTTTGATCGTTTAGCCTACTTCATGTAGTCAGATGGGTTCTCTTTGGGTAATTCACTGATGCTGCATTGTGTCTTCTTTGGTTATCGTTGAAATTAAAATCCTGAAATATTTATGTGCAACAAAAAAAGTGGTGCCTTTTTTTACAGCACTGTATGAGATTTGCTTTAGCAACTGGATTACAGGAATAAATGACCTTTTTATTAAACTGAAGATGTTCAAATATGTGGTTGTTACTGTTACATAAAGTTGCGTGATGCTTTTGACATTTCCCAGATAGCATTCCGAAAATGTGTTTTCTTTGCAAGTGAATCTTTCTGTGAGAAATAACACAGCTGTGCTCAAGTCAGGGAAACAACCTGAGGGCGGAAACACCTTTTTTTTTTTCTCTCAGTACAATCTGTAATTTAATAAACGTACCCAAACACACGATTTTTAACTTTCATTAAAAGAAGCAGAAACAAGATAAGACTACAAAGTTTCTCCTAGCTCTTTTGGACATCTAAGGTAAAAACCTTTTGCTTTTCTCATTGACTTAGGTGAGTTATTACTGGTTAATGTAATGTTTTAAAGGTAACTGCAGGGAGCAGCTGTAAACAAGGACAACTGCTCTATTTATTTAACTTTGTTTTTATGATCTAAATCACTGAACCGCCTTGTTGCTGCTGAAATGTGCTACACAAACAAACTTGAGCAACTGATGCATGAGGAGACGACAGGAATACATGAGATTGAACTCGACCTGGAAGGTATGAGTTTATTTTATTTTTTTCTTATACCATTATTCTGTACATGCTCGCCAGGAAAATTGGCAACTGGGGGGAAAAAAAATAGAAGCCAAAAAAACATAAACAAAAACCAAAATTAACCAGACAGCGGGATTTGAGTTAGTCTGTTTCCATCCAAAAAAATGTTTATATTGTCCTCCAAACTGAAAAGGTTTACCCTGTCGTTTGGCTCTTCTCCCGAGCCAAAAAACATACATTGCATTTCTTCGGTTTAGCAGTGGAGGCATACAAAGACCTTTTTGGACTCGTAGAGAGATTGACGGAAAGAGCAATATAGGATCCTCTCCTTCCAAGTCACACGATGAGTAAATCTTTGTATTCGTGAGATTAATTTCAGAACACATGAAGCTGGAGGAAGGAAGAGTCTGATCTCCTGCGAAAGACAAAGAGAGGAGAGAGAAAACAACCGTGTGAGGAGACAGGGCTCGCGTTGCTTCTGTTAGAAAAGGCCTGAAAACGGTCACAACCAAGAGATCGCTTCGTCTCCGTCGCCTCGGAGATGTGTGTTTGCTTCTGTGCAGAGCAGCTGTAGTGTACATGAACGGACACTGGATATGCAAATTCAAAACCAAAGTGCCCGCAGTCGATATAAAGCCAGGTCACATGACCAAAAAAAAACAGTTGGTGTCACACAAAGGGGAGGGGCGTGAGACTTTTACATAAGGGTTAACAAAACAGTGTGCGTGTGTGTGTGTGTGTGTGTGTGTGAAAGATGCCGGTGAAGTGGCACCGAACAGTTGAAAGTTAGTCAGGGCCTCCCCGTCTGGTGACTGTGCAGTTTAAAATGGGCACATGGTGATTTAAGCTCATGCTTCAGTTGTGGTAAACCATCCAAGCACTTTAATTTATATCTATAAATACACAGCAGCGGTTTCTTTTTTTTGTTTTTTTTTTCTTCTTTTATTAAGCGGAGGGGTTTCGGTCGGCCTCCTCTCCTTCTGCGAGTGTGTGACGAGTTTTTGTCTCTGGAAAACAGCCGACTACGCTTTCTGCTAGAGGAAACACGGGTTATGTGGGACTGATTATCAACTTTCATATAGAGTTTTTTTTTATAATATATTTATAGAGTTCTCTTTTGTCTCACACACCCGACACGCTTGCTTGCTTTCACATTCTCTCGTCTCACTACTTTTATTCAATGTACACAAAGTAAAACATGGGGTGGAGTTGGGGAGCGACAGAATTGAAGTGACAATCACTGAGAAAAACAAAAAACAAGAAAAGCCATGAAGAACTGCAGTCTCTGTCGCCCATTGGCAGTTGGACTGACGGGGCAGTCGGCTAGTCACAATGGTGGACTGAAAGGGGGTGGGGGGAGCGGCCATGTCATCAAAGGGGCGGCGCGGGGGGCTCTTTCTTGGCGGGTGCCGTCTTAGTGGCCGGTTTCGTCTTCTTCGGGGCGGCGCTCGTCTCCTTGAGGTTGAGGTTCTCCAGGGCCACGTCCAGCGTCATCACCTCCACGCAGCCCATGGCCTCGAAGTCGGCGAAGTTTCGCAACGGGCCGTGACAGTCGTCCTCGTCTTCGGAGGAGGAGGCCGAGGCGTCGTCGTCGGGCAGCAGCGTGGAGAGCAGCAGCTCGGTGACGAACAGGCTCCTGTCGGCCCACTGGGCCTCGCACGCCTGCCGCTCCGCCTCCGACAGCCGCGGTTCGCTCAGCCTGCGGGACGGAACCGGAAACGGGGATCAACTTAGGGGTCTGTTCTACGCATCAACCCCTTTAGCACTTTTACAGATACCTGTGTGGAAATACAGTTTGGATGTATGATGCGTGTCTGTCTTCTTGGAGTAAAGGTATAAAATTCAAAGTGACTAAAAGTCTCTATGTTTTAGATGCTACAAAATCCTCTAAATGTATCTTACCTCACAATACTTTGAATGCGATTGGGCCTGTAGTGATTTATTAATTTTTTTTTTTTTTACATAGGGTGACTGTGGCTCTGCGGATAGAGTAGTCGTCTTGTGATCGGAAGGTTGCAGGTCCTCCTGCCACATGTCGATGTGCCCCTGGGCAAGGCACCTAACCCCAAATTGCCCACCCAGCTGCGTGTCGGTGTATAAATGTGTGTGACCTGGGATACATGGGACAGATCCAAGATGGTGCCGGTGTGTATGGCTGCTCGTCTGTCTCTCTCATGTTTGATTGTGTTTGTGTGGGCGACTGGCTGTGTGGATAGAGTCGTCGTCTTGTGATCGGAAAGTTGCAGGTTCGATTCCAGCCTCCTCCTGCCACATGTAAATGTGTGAGCGCTTGTGAGTGCGAATGGGTGAACGTGGCTCTAGCGTAAAGCTTTGAGTGGTCAAAAATGATTAGATATAAATTAGATACAAGTTCAGTCCATTTACATAATCCACCTGCTGTTTCAACACTTAACTGCATCATTGAGATGGTCTGGAGCCCCCTGTTGTTCATATTGAGGTATTTAAGATCAAACATTGACATCTGGCGTTCTGTTGCTAAACCAAGCATCACAGAACTAATTACGGCAAATCAAAGTATCCGGGATCCTGCGGTTTATGAAATTATCACGTCAGAAGTAAGAGTGTCAGACGGAGGGCAGACGTTCCTACCTGCTGAGTAGAAACTGGGAGCTGTGTGCCGTGTGCTGCGTGTTGGGCTCAGTCGCCCCCGCGTGGGGGCTGGGGTTGTTGGTGTGGTTGGCGCTGGGGTTGGGGTTTGCGGCGGTCGAATTCGTGTTGAGGATGGCGTTGGCTCGGCCGCCCCCCCGGCTGGCGTTCCGGGCCGTCTCCAGCTGCTGGCGCGCCACCTGCGCCTGCTGCCGCTCCAGCTGGAGCTGCATCTGGAGCTGCTGGAGCTGCGAGGCGGACGGACCCGAACTGAGCTGGCCCCCCGCCGAACGCCGTACCCCCGACAACTGGGACAGGAGCTCTACGAGAAGCAGACGCACAGAGTTCGGAGTCAGGAAATGCGACGGGCGCAAGATCATTACCAGACTGCGAGCTCTCATGAAGAACAACACAACGAAACACAGCTGCAATGTCAAATCGTTCCATTTCTTCGCTGGTGTGAGCTACACATTCACAGACAAAATGTCCTCTTCTGGAACCAGAGCCGTGGGATCAAAGCTCAGCAGGTACGGCGGGTCATTAGGAAGGACACTGGCGCTCTGTCTGGAGACGAACACTGGCCCTCATTAAGACGCAGCTGGTGGTGGCTGAGCGAATGCCAAGCGCTGAACCAAATTAAAATCGGGAACAGGATAAACAAGGAATTAACGCAGCAACAATTCCCTCCCACACAAAACAAACTTTTTAAAAGCCACTGAAACGTGCCTTAGATATTAAAAAGAGATGAAAACTAAGCAAAGAAGTTGGAATAAAAATGCTTTTACTGCGCTCAAATGTATCCCCTTTAGTAGCATAGATACAGACAGTAGCAATTAATTTGTTAAAGGTTTTAATATCAGGGAGTCAAGATCAGGATTTTGACTTTACTGCAAATCCTCATCTTTCATAAGGAGCCGACTGAAGCAACGGGGTGTCTGGATTTTTAAAAAAAATATTTTCCTACAATTAAGTTCATTTTTATTAATTGTTAGTAATATCTCTAGTTTTTGCGCACATGTGGCAACATTTGGCCGGCTCTTCTTTGCAGAATAGTTTTAATGCAGCAGCACTGAAGGGTTTCTGTGCACGAACCACACGCATCTCAAATCAATTTCAGATGCGTGAAGGTTTTGACTAGGCCACACTAAAACTTGTATACAATTCTACCACACGAGAAGACAACTTACAAAAAAAAAAAATCTTAAAAATGAAGTTGATCTTTGACAGGGACATTTCTGAGCAAAATACATCTTTAAAAAGATGCAGCTTCTGCGGTGACGTCGGTCCAGCAGAGCCTGCAGCCGTCTACTCGCCTGCTATGGGATCCATGGCCTCTCTGCTGTAGTTGGAGCTCTGTGAGGAGCTCTGACTGGTGGAGAGCCCCCCTGTGGTGCTGCTGGTGAAATGCATGTTGGACCTGCGGGCTCGCGGGCCCCCCAGCCCGCGCCCGGGGTGAAACATCCTCCTCACGTGCCGCACCCCGCTGGACTCGTCGTGACGCTCGCCGTTAAGGGAAAAAAAAAAATCAAAACTGGAAGCTAAATCTGTAATATGTATATATATATAAATAAAACAGCTACATCTTGTCAAGCTGTTTCTCATGAGAACATCTTGTCAAATGTTCTCATGAGAAAACATTCTTGTTAACAGTTTAAGAGGATATTCACATTGGAAAAACTGGTTCTTGTTTATTTGCTTACCGCAGCAGTAAAACAACTAGAACGAGCTTCCTACAGCCTGACAAAGCTTCAGCACCAGCTGTGACTTGAAAACATATTTACACGCTGCTCCAATCTTCCCAATCACAGAGAAACAGGCTGCGCAACCCAAACCAAACCAAGACACATTTTGTAAAGCTTTCTGAAGCCCCGTTTCAGAGTATTTCTGCCTCTTTTGTTTTCTCTGAAGCATTTGTTTCAAAGTGTCCTATAAATAGTCCACAAGGCTGATGCGGTCAGACCTCAGGCTATTCTAGAACCAAAGTATTTCAGCTCCTTCCTGACGAGCAAAGCAACTGATTTCATTACGAGCTGCACAACAACATTTAACAGCATTTAATAATGAACGCTTTAAAAATGGTCCAGGGTTCTTAGAATTGTGCAGGTGAAATCACTTTCTGAACTTTGAGCTACCAAATAACCCCCAATACAATACGTTACTGTACCTGAGGCTTAGAGAGAAATAAAGCTTGTCTGATTTACAGACTAAATGGCTGCAATCTAGTTGACTCTAAAAAAAAAAAAAAAGAAACATTTTTCTTGAGTTGTTCTGTCCGAGTGATGAAAGGATATCAAGTCTCTGGGGCTCTGTGTTCAAGTGTGAGATGAGCAGCAAAGTCATCCGTCACGTGGTTTGGGTCGCCACCTGGCAGGGCTGCACATATGGGGCATATCTGGAAAACAGCAAGAGGGAAAAGAAACAACATGGCGATATTAGCTGAACCACACACAACGACCAACTGGGTTACTTCAGAAATATTATAGCAATAGATCCCATCCAGACAGGATCCCCTTCACTACGAATTGTTGATGTGGTAGTAATAAAAACAGTTTAAAAATTACAATCAGCATAGCTGAAGCATAGCTCACTCATTAATTGATGCTCTTATGCAACCAAGCTTGTATGAATATGTGAAACAACTGCAATACTGTTAGTTTTAAAGGACGTTATCAAGTAAGAGTTTAAACCAGAATGTTTTAATTACAGTATTTTTGATCCCAATAAAAATTTAAATAACTGTACATGAGTAGTCCACACTACATTCAGTTGAAACCAGAAGTTTACATTAATTTAAGAAAGAAAAAAAAAAATCACAAATTCTTTCATTATTTTGGCAGTTAGTGAATAGAAATAATTTCGGTGATGCCAAATGTCTGAATTTAAATCAGACCAAGCTTCTCATGTTTTCAGACACTGAGGTGACAAGAAAAAAGTTTACATTTCTATTTCTATTTACTGGAAGACCACTTTAATCTGTCACAGTTCTGTCCAGGGAAACGTAATTTTTCCGACATGAATGTAGCATCGAATGAGCACAAACAACCTGGATTTGGTCAGACTAGCATGTCAGATTGTAAGTTGATGATCTGAGCCATTTCTGACTATTTTTATAAAAGGTTTTCCTCACTCAGATCAGCATAAAAATAGTTTCTAATTTGTCTGCTGACAAGCTGTCTCTGTAGCCGACGGTGAAGGACATTTATAAAAGTAGCTCTTTGTGTATGTAAAGTTTAATTTAGAATTTATTTTCATTATTTGTTGTGATATTTTCTGTCCATGTAAACTCTACACTCCAAGCCTTATCCTCCTGAGATGTCTGGAGTGATGCAGCAGTACACACTCAGTAAATCTTAAAAGCCAAGTAATAAAAAAAAAAGATCAATACATGTGTTGATGGAAGCTCTGTCATCTAAACCCGAGTCAATCCATCCAACAGAGGAACTTAAATCAGCTTTCATCAGAACTTCTTATGACCTGAAGAAGTGGAAAACGTGTGGCTCACATTTCAAATAAAACGTTAAGAGAAGAAATGTGATGCTGATGCTTGTGAGCTGTTCAATTTCTTTAGATTTAAATGTTTTTAGCTGAAATTATATTTATGTTACAACAGACACTAACAAAAGGAGGTTCAAACACTGGAATAAAGAGAAATACAGTTAAAAATACGTTACATGCTGCTGTGAACCTGAGAGATCAACGTATCCTTTACTCATCCTGGAAAATTGTCTGATGGAAATTAAAGCCCTCCTTTCTAGTTAGTCTGTTATGGTAGAGGATTAGGGCCACCAAAAAAAAATTCTGACTTTAATCTCAGAATTCAAGTCAGAATTCTGAGATTAATGTCAGAATTCTGACTTTCTGACTTTAAAGACAGAATCTCAGAATTCTGACTTGAATTCTGACGTTAATCTCAGAATTCTGAATTAAAGTCAGAATTCTGAGATTCTGTCTTTAAAGTCAGAAAGTCAGAATTCTGACATTAATCTCAGAATTCTGAGATTAAAGACAGAATTTTTTTTTTTGGTGGCCCTAATCCTCTTCCGTAGTTTCAGCATCAAGAAAAACCACCACACTAATACAACAAGTGTTGGAGTTCGGACTTCCTCTTAATAGTGGAATGTTGTCCCAACTTAATAATTAAACTGTCTTAAGTTAATAACACCTAAACCTCATTAACTGCTTGTTTAATCCACAAGAAACCGTTGAAGGTATCCATCAGCTGCAGTTTGGATTTTCTAAATGTGTCCTCTCTAAATTACCCCTTTTTCTCATCCTCCGTCTCCATCTTTGACAACTCGCGTGACAATAAGTTCCTCTCTGCACATGCCAAACAAAACGCAGGCAAGATTAGTGGAAGGCTTGCCGATCGCTTCCAGCAGTGTGCTGAAAGTGAAGGGTTCAGTTCTTCCAGGAAAGGAAGATAAAAAAAAGATGACTTAAGAAAATGTTTCAAACAGTAATTGAATCCTAATCTTGTGCGAGTTCATGCGTCTCCCACACAGAAAGCCGTGCAGATGAAGTAACAATTAATTAGAATGACTAAATACGCTACATTTGTGACAGTCATGATCAGAGAGCTTCGCAAATCAGTTTCTTCTCGCATCTTGGGATATTTCTCCACTGTGGCCTAACAGATAGATAGTGTTGTGCAAACAATGGCCATATAGCAGGACTGCAAAACTGTCATAATCGGCATTTAAAACTGCAACACAAGAGAAAAATATCACACAACACAGCACAGTGTCGAATTATTTCACAGCAATAAGCCATTTGTTTCCCTGCTTATCGTTCCTGCCCGTAAACAAGCAACCCGACGACACTTCCCATCAGAACCGGCTCTGAAACTAAGACTTAACGACCACAAATTATTTGCCATCCATTTATTTCACTCAGACTGCAGCTGGAAGCATTTTCTTTTCAGCGGTAAAGTCGAGCGGTCCGGAGGCGCCCACTCACCACTTCAGTGGAGGTTTCTGTGTGCTCTGCAGCCACGTGCTCCTGCAGCGAGATCTCTGTGTAGCCCATCCTGCCGCAGTAGGGGCAGGTGAAGGCCTGAGGCTGCTCCACCGAGAACGCCTCTCCGCCATAGTACAGGTCTGAAACAAAGACAAGCTGCTTTCAGCTCTGGGACGCACACGAGCATTCCAGAAAAAAAACCAACAACCTGTGAATCTAATAAAGCTGTTAAATCGTATCTTCAGATCGTCATTTCATAGACCCGTTGTTAACGGTGATGCCCTGCACCTTTTAGAGAGATTTTTTCTTTTTTTTTGGTTCAACCTTCCTGAATCAAATAATCAGGTCACTAAGCAGGACTTGACCGCATGCTGAGGCAATAATTGAATTACTTAATTGAGACGTGCAGAGTTAGGAATGCATGTAAGAGCTACATGGCGGACTGGAGGTGGAGACCCCCGGTAGACGATACCACTGTGATCCTGCACACCGAGTTAAAATGTCATTTAAACCACACATTTGTTCCTAAAGCTTCTTGCATAAATCATTCCGATTATTTACTTAATTCTTAACATGAATGAAAGTGGAGTCCAGTAGCACAGTAGCAAACATTACTGGATGACGAAATATAAATATTGTTGTTTTGAGATCCTTATCGAGTATTAGATTTAGAGTGGTATAACAATGCTAGCTTGCCTTCTCAAAGACTAAAAATACCTTTAATTTTGTACAGAACACTTCAAACAGAAGTGAAAGACATTTTAAATATCAAAAATAAAACAACCAGATAAAACAACCAAATAAAAAGAAAGTAAAAACCACACACAACCAAAACAGATTATATAAAATCTCTAAACAAAATTGCCCTTCAATAGTCATCACAATAGAATGAATCAAATGATTAATTGCTTGTTGTGACAGCCTTAACTGGAGTAAACATAATTTGAGTTAGTCTGTTAAGTAAAGAAAATAGAGAAGGATAGGCAGACAAACTGATGGACCCAAGGAAGGACGGACGACCAAACAGACAGAAGGACAAACAGATGGGCGAACAGACAGATGAATGAACGGACAGCTGGATGGACAGACACACGTGGACAGACGGGTAAAAGGATAGATGGATGTCATCAGCGCCACTAAGGGTTCTACTGCTCACAAAATGCTCACGTTTTTCAAGGTCGTCTGCATTTATAGCAAAAATTTAAAAATGCAGAATAAGAACTCCAAGACCCAATCACTTAAATAACTAATAGTCCCGTTTTTTAGAAAAGCAGGCCGAGAGTTTAACCTGATCGCATCTGTACTGAGCCTGCAGTAGTGATGAGGATGGTACCAACAGCAGAGAAAAATCAATCCTTTTCCACACAGACATGGAAAACACTAAATATTAAGTCTGTCTAGGAACAACAAGTACTGCAAGTTCATTTGGAAACTAAAGCCTTTCAATTTCAAATGTAAAAAAAAGAAGAGAACGCATTCTAAGATTCAATCAAGTCAGATCCATGCAAAATATCCAGCCGCCAGGTTTCAATCATCTATAACATGGTGTCCAAAACCAGAGAGACAAAAGCAAAATACCTACAACTACACCAACATTAATACTTTAATTAATTAAATTCATGTTTCTGGACAGAAAAGGCGCTTTCACACTGCAGGAACGGAACGGCTGTGTTCACATTACAACTTGCGTTCCACCGACCCCAAGCGTCCCAGCAGCTGATTGGCTGATATTGAGACGAAAATCAGCGTCTGACTCCGTAACAACCAGCGGCCAATCAGCTGCTGGTTCTAAGCAGAAACGCTTGGGGCCGAGTTAACAGTTGCTACGACGACAACGATGGACGACATGGATTTAATTTTGCTGCTTATCAACCTCATACAATTAATTAAATTCTGCCAACAAGCTTCCCTCAGAAGACAAAATGCTGAACGACTTCTACGTATTGCAAGGAGAAATACGGAAGAAAAATACCACTCGTTACAAAATACAGCGAGAGCCAGCAGTCAACGGGAAATCAACGTCGGACTCCATAACAACCAGCGGCCAATCAGCTGCTGGAACGCTTGGGGTCGGGTGGAACGCAAGTTGTAATGTGAACACAGCCGTTCAGTCCCGTTCCTGCAGTGTGAAAGCGCCTAAACAAACCGCACTAGGGCTGTAGTGATACAATAATCTCACGATATGATACAATACACAATATTCTGCTCACGATACAATATATATCATGATATTCAGCAAACGATACAATTTAATACACTTTTGCAATTTTCTGAAAGATTTTAGAGGGACAGAGTGATTTTGGTGACATTTTGTGACTGTTATAAAGTTGGATTGAATTAATTTAACTGAAAACTGATTAAAAGCACCAACTACACAATACCTGGCTCTGGTTGGACACAGACTTAAAGTGGACAGCTGGACAAAATGAATCAAAGTGGTGGCGAGAAAACATGTTTCTTTTAATTCAAACAGTACAAACTGTAGCTGACATGCATTTATAAAGTAAATAAAATGCACCAAGTTCCTGCCCTGAATAGGTTGATACCTTTTTAACCTGAACATCTGAAGGAATCACTCTAAGCCTGATGACCTGGTGAAGCAAGCAGTGAACGAACAAGCAGTGAGTGAACAAGGTGACAGTTGGATGTTATGATACTTGCGGATGAATATCGATTTTTTTCTAGGAAAGAAAATATCGATATATATCGCGATATCGATATTATTACACAGCCCTAAACCGCACCTTTATTCAGTTCCGTTTACAGAAACAGAACTACAAATGAATCCGAACGTCGGATTCCTAAGAGACTTCACTGGCAAATAACTTCAAATTAAAAATACAGATGAGTCATGCTGCCAAACTGTAACATGTTATACACATTTTCTAAATGTGCCTGGGGTTCACGTTAGCGTCACGTACCGAAGTCGACTCTTGTCAATATGCACTGCATGGGATGCTCGGTGGTGTGTCTGGTCGTGGTTGCACCGCTTTCGTAGCATGATGCACACAGATCGTAGTCGTAGCAAATCAAACACTTGTACCGTCGACCTCTGAAGTTGCCCTTTAAACATGCGTCGCAGCTCACACCTGAAGGAGGACACATGGAAAAGTTCAACAATATGAACGGCCGTGTCGGACTGTCGCAGCAGAAATTTACATCTGTTATCTAATGCAAGAAAAAAATTATTATTTTGTTTTCATTAACAACTGTTACATTTGATGCAACACTTATTTCATTTATTTTTAGACACAGTGATCATCACGATACATTATGCACAGTCAAGAAAAGCTTAGAAAAAGAGGAACGTTTCACAAGATGAATTCACAAAAACGTGCAAATTGAAAAACGCTGATGGTTGATCAGAGTAACACATTTAAACCAAACAGCTGTTTACTGAATATTTATATGACTACTGAGAAATTCTGAGAATCGAGTTGAACAAAGATACCTAGAATCATCATTCGTGTGTGTGTGTGTATATATTTTTTATTTTCATTTGTAACAACATAACTAAAGCTTATTGTTGTGGTTCTGGTCTACCAACATCCTGTTTGATGTACTTAAGGAAGAGAAGATATTGGTGAGGGATATGGAACTAAAGTTTTATTACAATATTTGTTGGTACCAGTGTGATTATGATAAAATCATAACGATCTATTGCATAAAAAATGTTTGAAAAAAGTAACTAATGCTGTGACTATATGTCAGAATGATCCAGCCACACAAGCACAAACACTGAGCTATAAAGACATCCCCATTTAAAAGCAGGCTTCTTTAGAAGACTAGTGGCATAATGAAGTGTGACTTGTATGACTACACTGCAGACAATAAGTGCATTTAATCAGATTAAATCACACTATTTAAATGTATTGATATTTCTTGATGTTTATATGGAACAAAAATTACAAAAACCAGTAAAAATAATTGATTAAATAATAATTCAATGTTATTCACATTCACAATAAATCCTCACCTCTATGGGAAGTTTGTTGGTTTTTAATTACCTCAATAAACAATAAATATCAGCTAATTTGATACACAAATACAAAGCTCAGTCTGACTGTGATTTAAAGAGCCCCACCTCAAAAATAAGCCATAATCTTTATTTTTTTTTAAATAATTTAATCAGTGTCAGTCACACTTTTGGATTTGAAATACATTATCTAATCTAATAAAACTTTTCATGCAAAACAAAGCAAATAGTCTAAATTTAAAGGAGCCATTTAAAAACGTCTAGAAACTGTCCAGCAGCAGAAATCTCACCTCGGACTTGTTTGCCTGGGCAGCTGAGATCTCTGAATTCAACGATCTCACAGAAAAAGTTGAAGGGAATGAAATCTGGGAACACAAAATACTTTTCCGTGTTCCGTTTCTCCCAACAAACTAATGAAGGCTTGAACCTTGGCTGACACCAGGCTGCCTTTTATTAATCCCGTAAGCATTTTATTCGCAGTCAATACGCGTTTCTTGAATTCAGGACAACTACTCAACTCCCTCGGATGTATAACTTGACGACAACTGACAGCAAAGTTCACAACAACAACAACAACAACAACAACACAGACATGGAAACCGAGGCCGTCCAGGGCCCAACTAACCTTCGCAACTAAGCAGCAACCGATGGGCAAAAACGTGAACTGACAAGCCAGTGCAATGTTCCTGCATAAACGTTACAGTCATGCCGCAGTTAATACGTCTGTGTACATTTTTTATTCGAGTAAACAGCTCCCGAGTCAAACAAGGTTGGTGACAAGGTTGTTAGTTTGCAGTTCGTCAGCTAACGAAGCTGAGCTCTACAGGCCAACGTTCGCCAGGAAACGGAGCTAAAGCAGATAATAATTTGAATAATTTCAAAGCTTCCACTCCTCGGACGCCATCTGGGATCCGCTGTCCTCCAGTGTTGCCTATTTTCGGCGCTCCGCTCGCTCCTCGACGATCACCTACATTATTACCACATAGCATTAGCTGGCATGCTAAGTTAGCACTCGGCTAACTGCAACTAGCCTCTTCCGCCTATGTGACAGCGCTGACTAAAGAGGAATTGTGAGCATTTGGTCAAAGTAGCTGCAAACAGATGAGCCGTTACATTAAACGTTTATTTTCAGACCGGCAAAATGGGCTGTTAACAATTTAGCGCACACACGCTGCCAACAGTAGCTAACGTCGGCTAAGACGAAGCTGCAAATAAGAGAATTTGTCGGCTAGCAGGAGTTAGCCGACGGTGGACTGTGTCAACGTTTTTCTTACAATTTGCCGGGTGCCTTCCGGTCTGTGCTAAAATCGGGTCTTACCTTCATGACGGGACATCCTACGAACACTGACTCAGCCCCCTATTTGGGCTCCCGTGGCTTATGATGCGGAATAATGTGAGAGAAGAGAAGAGAAGCCGGGGCTAAGCGCCTGTCCCTGGCCTCTTCCCTCATGAAGGATCCGGTTTGGCTTCGCTGCTCGCCTCCGCCTCCTGCTGTGTCACCGGTCAACTGGTTTGGCCACACGGGGGCGCTGCTGTCTCACTTTTGGTGCCGCAGTTGCCATGGGTGACGTAAACTGAAGCGGCGATTTTCTAAATATCTGATTGCTCTATTCCAGAGGAATACCTTTAGCAAACCTGCTTCTATATTTTTTTGGAACAATCTTTATTCAGATATTGATTGGGAACAAACATGGTTATTGCCAAGAAAGTTTTTTTTTTTATCTCAAACAAAGTACGTGAGGTATCTCTTAAAATTTTGCACAGGTGTTACCCTGTAAATTCAATACTGAGAAAATATATTCCAAATATTGATCCCCTCTGTTCCTTTTGTCACATTGAACAAGAAACATTAACCCACTTTTTTTGGGAATGCTCGTTTAGCAAAATATTTTGGTGTGATTTCAATGTTTTCTTTAGTCGGATATGTAATGTACTTATTCCTTTAAATGTTAAACATGTCTTATTTGGTATTTCCAATAATACTATGTCTGGGAAAGAATATATTATACATTTTCTTATTCTTTTGGCTAAGTTCCACATACATGCCTGTAAATTTGCTAAAAACAAACCCAACCTCACTGTCTTTACAGCTTATGTAAGATGTTTTTTAGAGTCTTTAAAAATATGCACCAACTCTAAAGCTATAAAACTTGTAAACTTGAGTGATGAATTTGATTTGTAATATTTTTTTTCTCTTCTTTTTCTTTCTTTTCTGATGAAATTTATGGGGTTTTTTCCCCAGCACCTCGAGCTCATTTATGTATTCAATTGTATATTGTTTGTTTGTAAATAAAGCAATAAAAAAAAAATCTGATTGCTCTATTAAACTGTACGAGCTTTTGCATATTTTTTTTAAAAAATGTACAATTTCAAGCTTAATCAATCAAATCAAATTTTATTTGTATAGCACATTTCAGCAGCAAGGCATTTTAAAGGCATTTCAAGGTGCTTCACATAATTAAAATAAAAACAGCATGTGACGTTGAATAAAAAGTGAAAGAGGGAAAGAGATTTTAAAAAAGCATTAAAAAGGAAACAGTGAAAGAGAGAAATAAACAGAAATTAAAAAGTAAAGATAAAAACATTAAAAATAAGCAACTCTAAACATGTGGGTTTTAAGTTGAGATTTAAAGGCAGAAATATATGCATAAATAAATACACACGAAACACATAAAATAAAAAAGACACTTAATCAGAGTCTAAGAAATTAAATTTCAATTCATCCATACATTCTCAGATTTGATCATTTGAGTAGCGGTCGGATGTTCAGATGCCCAACCACCTCAGTCTCATCCAACACCTTCGAATGCAGACTAGAGCTGATAGCAGCGACACAGTCTGTGTTGCTGTCCAGTTCTGCCTGGACAGCATGTGCCAAACTCAAGACCAAGGGGCCAAATCCATACATTTTTATGTGTCTCTCTAGATTCTACTTATTAGAATCTAGAAGAACACCTAGATAGATTACAAGATTACAGTTGTTTGCTTTAATGTTATTTCATCAATCAAATCAAAGCCTGCTGTTTCTGTGTATTGTCAAATTGCATCAGTGTGAAAAGATGTTCACTATTATTTGATTGCAAAGACAGCTAGTCAGTAGTATTTTAACAGTTTGTTACAAGGTGGTTAATGGGTAGTTTTATCAATGCATCCTGTCACAACCGGCCCTTTGAAAATGAGTTAGACGCCCCTGCTGTGGAGGCATTCTGATCACACACCCACACCCTATCAGGATGCACCTTTCATGAGCTCTGCATGAACAGCACAGCGCCTCACCCTGTCCTCCGTTAACAACTATATCCTCTGTTTACATCCAGAAGAAGAAAAACACAAAGAAATTGTGTGTGTGGGGCGGGGGGGAAAATAGCTAGTCCATCCCAAAGACGACACATATGATTTTAATTACAGTTTCATGATTATGGATGGCCGGGTCTTTCTGCATGGAGTTTGCATGTTCTCCCTGTGCATACGTGCTCACGGTTTCCTCCCACAGTCCAAAAACATGAATGTCAGGTTAATTGGTTTCTCTAAATTGTCCCCAGGTGTGAGTGTGTGTGTGCGTGGTTGATTGTCCCGTGTGTCTCTATGTTGCCATGTGACAGACTGGCGACCTGTCCAGGGTGACCCCGCCTCTCGGCCAGAAAGTTAGCTGGAGATCGGCACCAGCAACCCTCCTGACCCCACTAAGAGACAAGAGTGTAAAAAAAATGGATGGATGGATTATGGATGAAATACTGCTGGAAATCCCAGAACGATGACAAGGAGAACATGTAGCCCTCGAGCAAAGGTTCCATACCTCACATGCAAACCAGGCAGTACACTGAGGTGAGGCAGCAGTGTTTTCCTTCACACCACCCAGTCGCCCTTTCAAGTATTTCCATTAAATAAAATTACTCAACAGTTTTCCATGTCTTGCTTGTTTGCTACAGTGTCATTATTTCCTTGTACTCGATCACCTGCTTTAGCTGAAAACATCAAGGTCACCTTCAAACAATTGGAAACCTATAATTTAGTTCAGTTTAGAAATTTCAGAAACAAGTGGACACTTCCAAAAGTATCTGCAGATGCTGTAAGCTTTGCTCTAATTTGATATTTCACCGCTGCAGTTTCTAACAAAGGCTTTAAAGGATGAATCAAAGCTCCGCCTGACACCTGAAAAATGTTTAAACAGGATTTTTCTGCTGTCCTCGACAACCTCTGCTCTGTGTGATTATTTAAGTTTCGTGCAGTGGTTCCTTGCCACGCAGACCTCACAGAGCAGACCGAGGACAGGTCGGCATGGTGCAGAACCCAACCGACCTGGCTCCCAGACCGAGACCTGACATCTTGCTGAGTGGACGGAAAGAATAACATGAGGCCTTCGCTGAAGGCTGCTTTAGCTGTCAAGGTAAACATGAATGCCAGGCTCTGACATCACCACATGTTCTGAGAAGCTCTTTCTGGAGACGTACCGTCGGTTTGGTTTGGTGTCGTTGTCATGCTCAGGTGAAAAACATAAATACAACGTCAGAGGACTTTTTGGGAAACTTACTGTTTGCTCGTCTTACTCAATGTTTACAGCAAACTGTGTGTTTAGAATCCCTGCTGCTTTCACGACTAATTCTAAACTGTGATTCCTTTTTAATCTCTTCCTCTGTGGAGCGTCTCTGAATTTAGATGTGCTGGAAATGCAATGAGTCTTACACAACAGAGGCTTCCTTGTTCTATAAAAATACTCCTAAGAGTATGATTTGATGCTTTTTATTATTTCTGCAACATGTTTTGCAGAATCTTAGTGACTTCCAGGACTATTTCTAAAGTGACAGTTCATTGTTCTGCACCTTAAAACAGAGAGAAAGAAAATGTCAGCTATATTTGTAGAATGTTTTTTACTCTCACTTCAAGAAATATGACGTTTGATGATTTTATTATTTTTTTCAGTGTGTGGATTTAATCTTATAATTGTTAAGCCAGAAAGGGCTAAACATGCCTCTCAGACAGAGTCTTGTGGAGAATTTAAGGATTTTTAGAAGATGAAATATCAACAGTTTCAATTTTAAGATCCGACCTGTTTAACGTTATTTGGCTAGACATATAAAAGAATAAGTTATTAACAGGAGACACACCAAACTGTATAAAATTCAATGCTAAGGCACCGCCCGTCTCTCGCTCTCATTTATTACCAGTTTTATTAGAATCCTGCTCTGTATGGGCGGGCAAACACGAATAAATGCACTTACTACTATTTTCCTCTTTTCAGAGACATTGCAAGCTCCAGGGCAGAGTATAGAAAAATGTCTCAGTGAGACTGGATGATAGTAATAGTGTAATCAGACTTATTCACTGAGATTTCTGCATCCTTCCCGACTTACCACCGAGCCCGAAGAAGTCCGATCCAAGACGTCTTCCAGCGTTTTGAAATTCTGAGTGACGTCAGGTAAATTATTTATACACTAGAGAGGGTACATGGCCTGGACGTCTCCGCTTGAACTCCACTGACCTCCTCAGTCGCTATCGTGAATCTTTAAAAGAGCACAGTTATTAATAGGTAGGGGGCTATAAAAAGAAGAAATTATTTTCAAACCATCCTGTGTCCCTGTCCTCATTTTTTAAAATAAATTTAGGACATTGAGTTTTTTTTCCTTTTCTTTTTGTTTCCTTTTTACCAACTTTTGACAAAGAAAACGTCAAATTAAACTGATCTTTTGTTTGTAAAGGTAATTATCTGAAACATGAACAAACTTCAGGACATGACATCTTGTTCCGCACAGTTTTTGTTGTTGAAGGTTGTAGACTATAATTAGTTTATGCAGAGCTTGATCTGTGTCGTGTTTCATTTTAGCATGATGTTTCTGCTAACTATAAAAGAAACGAGGTCATTTTTTGAAATTGTCACATATTTAACTAAAATAACAGAAACAAATTGTGTCTTTAAGGCTGCTACACAACAAATTAATCAGAAAGTACATTGTAAGTCAGGTGTTAACATAAAGTAACACTGTGAGTTTTAGGAAAATTTTTTTTAGCTCTACTTTGAGAATTCAGCTGACAAACTTGAAATTATCGAGGACGACTTTTACAGCAGGAAATGTGTTAATTTAATGTGTCTTGCAAAAGGGTTACATTTGGCAAAACACACAAAGGATTGTTTATTTAGATTTTTTTTCCACCACATTTTCATGAAACAAAAATTGAAATTAAAAAAGAAAATCATGGAAGTTGTATCTGCTATGTGCAAAGTTGAAGTTTTTCCACTTCACCTTTGCCTTTCCATACAAATAAAATCAGGTCTGTGTCAGGATGTTTGTCTTATTTTCATCCATTTGCAAAAAATCAGCATTTTCATCTGAGTTTTAAGTATTTGTTATACAAGTTTGCTCACTTTTTTTTTATCTCACTTGTATTTTGAGAAAGCTCAATTTTGTCAACAAGTCATTTGTTGACAAAATCAGTGACAATCAACACATACTCATGTGTTAGAATGGTATAGTCAAAGCTCAGACCTGAATATAAGTGAGACTGATGTGCACAGATTTTATTTTATTTTTAATTTTTTGATGTTGCAAAGACGTTTGGTGGCACCTTTGCGACACCAAGTTGCACATGTGATGTTTTTATTAGTGCTATTGGAAATCTTGGTATTTCTTTCAGTTCCCCATCACCAGCTACCCTGATCTCAGGACTATGATCTCTAAACCCTAACAAACCATATTTACTTGTGTGGGTTGCAATGAACAGGAACCAGGTACGAGGGGGGGGGGGGGCTGATGCTGCAGCGGCAGGTGCCACTTCCTTTTTGGCTCACCCTGATGTATGAACACCCAAACACTGACTGTATTGTAGACCCCCTTGCGTGAGTGGGGCCCATTCTTTGCCTCCAAGCATTGAAACGGGTCTGCAGCTCTAAGCTGGTGGTTTGGCTGCGCGCCAAGAATAGGGGGAAAGATGCTTTCAGTGCGGGTTTGGGTAGGGGGTCTCCATCCATCCCCCACGGTGGGGCGGATTGTTTCCATTCCATGACGCGGCTCAGAATATCCTCAGCTTTTATCATCACAAGAAAACAAACTCACTGCGTCCTCCTCCACACACACACACACACACACACACACACACACACACACACACACACCACCCACACACACACTTTATTTCTGCCATCTACTGTGTGTGTTTGATTCCCGTGAGCGTCAAACAGCCACCGCGCACCTGACAAGCCTTGCGTCACCGCAAAAAAAAAAAAAAAAAAAAAAAAAAAAACGTGAGGAACTACTACTCTTACTCCATTCAAGAGACGCCACGCCCTTCGGCGTAAACAATCGGGGGCTTGACCAATAAGATCCACGATAGATCAGCCGATGATCAGATGACTTACAGCGAGAACGTATTTAAAAGTGAAAAGCGACGGTCAGCCGGCAGGTCCAAGTAGTTGTAGAGTCGATCCCCCAGGAGGCGAGCATCCAAAAACACAGAGGACGCGCCGGTTCTCCGTCCCGTTTCGTCTCTGGATCAACATTCACCGCTTTACCTCAAGGAGCCACAACACGCACAAAAAAACCCACCCAGAACATTTTAGCTTTTTTTTTTTTTTTTTTTTTTTAAAAAGTGTTTCTTCCTCTCCTCTGTGATCGAGAAATGAATCTCAAAGTATTTTTGCTATGGACTTTTCTACAGTGTGTCTCGTCCGCTTTAGGGGAAAACAGTGTTCTTAAAGGTAAGCGCTCCAAGTCTATTGTTCATTCATTTCTTTGTCTGCTTTTTTTTTTTTAAACGATTCTAACAAACCTGACAATAACCTTTAGTGATTTCTTAATACATTTCCAGCTCCCGCCCTGAATGGGATGAACGTATAAGAGAAAAACCCTGATCCAGAATAAACGATCCAAAGCAGAAAAGCGGGATGGATCTAATGAGCCAAGACTGCGACGTGTCCTTTTTTTTTTAGACTCTTGTTGGGAGGTTCTCTCTCCACCACGCCACGTCTCTCCTCTGTCTGTTTAAACCATTCGGACATGTGTTCCGCTGAATCCGCGTTTTACTACGGAAGTCATTCTGGTCACTGTGTCCAATTAAAAGCTGTTTATGTTGAACAAATTGTGGCGATGGTCAGCCACGACGCGGCGAGCTTCTGCTGCGCTTCTAATTAAACATCTACTCGACCACCAGTCAATTAAACGCTGAATTAAATCGGGTCTCCTGCGTCCGGGATGAGGGGGGAGCGAGTTTTATTTGGCTCGGTTCTGGTTGGTTATAGAGAATCTCTGCAGGGTCATTTGAGAAATGTGGCATTCGGGTCTGAATGAGGCGTGTAAAATGCCGTGATTACGCGCTGCAGCTGTGTGAGAGGGAGTGAAGTGGCCATGCAGGTTTGCGCTCCTTTGTGCAGCAGATGTCAGCTCCATCAGTGCCAAAGTTTAGACCCTGAATAGACTTTAAAGTCACATGATCCAAATCAGTCTTTTTTTTTTTTTCCTAATACCAACTTTTTCAAGATTTTTCTTTTTAAACGTTTTGTGTAATTTTTTAAAAAATATTTTTGGTTCGGTGATATACAAGCCTATTCATGGCAGGCGGTGGCTTTACAAGCCACCACAGTATATAAATAAATGTAATAAGTCCTATTACAATGGGTTAAAATGAAATTTAATATTGTGCTGCCAAGGCATGTTGCATCCAGTCTCTGTGACTTTGTAGCAATTCAGCATCCATGTGTTGATTCTGGAATAGAATGACTGTTTAACATCCACTTCAAACTGAGTAGCAGTATATTTGTGGCTGTTGCCATTATTTAGTCGTGGTTTCTGATGGAGCACTTAAATTGAACGACCACTTGATCCATCCAAAACACGTTTTTAATTGCGTTTCTTCTCACCAGGTGAAGACGAGGGGTTTGACTCGACAGACGCTGAGGCTGTCCATGGCAGGATTAAGTACAACATGAGGAAAAGTTTAGACTTGGACCAAGAAGGGTGCTACCTGCAAACCGGCAAGAAGGCCTGTCTGGAAGAATGTGGCTTCAACTCTACAGCCAAGACCATCTTCATCATCCATGGCTGGACGGTAAACGCCTGCTTTACGTTAACCTAGTTTTAAAACCCACCTCAGAGAAATGTCCAATGAAGACGAAATCTGCCTTGGTTCTAATTCTGTTCATGTCCCTTCAGATGAGCGGCATTTTCGAAACCTGGATGCATAAGCTCGTCTCTGCAGTGATGCAGCGTGAAAACGAAGCCAACGTGGTGGTGGTCGACTGGATACCTTTGGCTCAGCAGCTCTACCCCGACGCCGTCAACCACACACTTGCTGTTGGGGTCGACATTGCCAAAATGCTCGACTGGCTACAGGTGTGTGACGTAACCTCAGAAAAGACTTCCTCTTGTGAATCACAGTTGTAGTGAAAACGGTACAATCATGAACCACAAGGTTTGAGAAAACATTCAAGTTTCTCTTTTCGAGTGAGTCACTAGGTTTTACATATACTGGCAAAAGCATTGAAAGGATTAGTCTTTATTGTTTTTTGCAGAAACTGGCAATGAAAATAACACTTTTGCATGCACGTATTCCAGTGACGTCTCAAACTGCTCGCTGCTGTGTAGTTTTTAACAGTTTCCATGTTCAGATTGTAACTGGTTCAGCAGCACTGCAGACTTGATTAATCCATTTTATGGCAGCTGTTAAAATAGTTTTTTCTTTTTCTCTGTTCACAGGAGGAACATAAGCTCCCTCTGGAGAATGTCCATCTAATTGGGTACAGTTTAGGTGCACATGTAGCTGGTTTTGCAGGAACATATGTAAAAGGAACTCTTGGTAGAATCACTGGTAAGACAAATGCATTTAATCCCTTTTAAATAAACTTTGCTTAGGAAATGTTAAGATTCTGTTGGCTTACCACTCTGGGTTTGTTGTAGGTCTGGACCCAGCCGGGCCCATGTTTGAGGGCGTGGAGGAGCAGAAACGCCTGTCCCCCGACGATGCCGACTTTGTGGATGTTCTGCACACGTACACTCGGGAGGCTCTAGGTGTAAGCATTGGGATCCAGCAGCCAATTGGCGATATTGACATCTATCCAAACGGTGGTGACGTACAGCCTGGCTGTGCGCTCGGTGAGATGTTGGCGGCAGCAGGAAGTGAGTCCTTAAAGACGGTCCATTGTGACCTTTTTTTAATTTTAAGGTCCATCAGACTAATGGGTGTTTACAATTTCCTAAATGTTGTGCTTAATTTCTGTTTTCTCCAGACTTCATGGAGGTGATGAAGTGTGAACACGAGCGAGCCGTGCACTTGTTTGTGGACTCCCTGATGAACAAGGAGCACATGAGCTACGCCTACCAATGCACCGGGCCAGATCGCTTCAAGAAGGGGATCTGCCTCAGTTGCCGCAAAAACCGCTGCAACAACATTGGCTACAATGCCAGAAAGATGCGCAAGAGACACAACAGTAAGATGTATCTGAAGACCCGAGCCAAGACTCCTTTTGGAGGTAAGAAAACGGATCTGACCTGGAAATTTACTACGACTTTATCTTATACTCTGTACACTTGTTGTGATAAGTGACTCTGCCATAAACCTGAGGAGGTCCTGTGATATGTAAACTGCTACTGTATACACATTACTGACTAAACATTAACGGTTTTCTCTTGAAGGATACCACTATCAGATGAAGATGCACGTGTTCAACAGGAAGCAGTTTGATAATGCAGATCCAACATTTTACGTGAAGCTGTACGGTAGTCATAACGACACGGGAAACATCTTTGTTGTGTAAGTTCAAAATCTAGCCTGAAAAACCAGTCTTGCTGCAATGTTTTGACATGACCATGAAGCTTCTTGGTTGAGCTATGTCAAAGCAGCTGCCTGCTTGGTTCCCTTGGAAACTTGCTAAAAGCCATATAATGTATATTTGACTTGGATCTGGTTGCATGTAACTGATTTTGCTCGCCTGATCTTTGCTGTTCCTCAGTCTTCAGATGCTTTAGCAGGTTTCCTGACGATCCCCCAATGTCTCTTTTGCAGCCATGCTGATCCTATTGGCCTGAACTTCACCAACACTTTCTTGGTGTTCACTGAAGAGGACATTGGTGATCTGCTGAAGATCCGTTTGAGCTGGGAGGGCGACTCTGAATCCTTTAGCTCTGTCATGAAGTACTTCAAGAACTCTTTCTGGAACTGGAACGCCAAGGCTTCCAAGCCTGTGCTGGAAATCCGACGGATTCGTGTGAAAGCTGGAGAATCTCAGAAAAAGTAAGTGGCATTGGTGATGGCAAAGTCTATAAAATGGTTATCAACAGCTGGTCTCTGATGCACTACAATTGCATTAATTGCCAAATTACGATCTCTGTGTGTAAAAGTCCTCTAGAGGCCTGGTGACGGTTTGCTTTTGCTCTGTCTAAACCATGCAGGGCTGTGATCTGAAGTTGGATCTGGCATGTTGAGAGAGCACTGCATTAAAGTTATTTTGTTTGCTGCAGGTTTGCCTTCTGTGCACAAGACCCTTCAAAAACGGAGATCTCTCCAGGAGAGTCGATAACCTTCGTTAAATGTCGTGACGGCTGGGAAGTTAAACCTAGAAAACGGTACCCAACTTGATTTTTACAGATTTTTGTCACACTTAATTTTTTTTTCCATGTCTAATTCTGAATCTCCTTAAAGGTTACCAATGTAAGAAGTTGAGACTTCAAATGACCAATGCGCAGTCACCACGAGGAGCCCCAGTGCGGGTCAGAAGAGGAGCTTCTTATCACTTCTGCACTTTTGTTGGATTTATTGGTGCACTGGGGAAGGAGGCTTCAGGTCTTGAAAGTTTCTTGGAATGAGGACTGTGGGGGGTCTTGCTGGGAAAAGGTGCACTGGGTCGTGGCCTTGGCGATCCCGTCTGCATTGAGATTGCTGGGAAAGTCGTGGAACGTTGCTCTTGTGCGGATTAGTGAAGTAGAGCTTCGTGCCAGGAAATGCCAGCCATTGTAGTACATACTGTACATTTTTTTTTAAATTATTTATTAAAAAATAAAGCACTGCAAGACCAACATAACTTATCAGCACATCCCATAATGATGTTTAATTCTTCCAGATGCAGTATTTGTGTGTTTGTCTGTGACCAAGAACTGCTGAGAGATAACTGATGCACTGTATTTTGACCCGTTAAATACAACATAGTGTTACAAAGTGTCATTTTTTTGGGGTGTGTGTGTGTGTAAATACTGTAAATATTTTTGCAAAATAAAGTCATTTGTAGAAACTTTGTCATTTTTCCCTTTTAAATGGAGGCTGATATTCTGTCATTGTACAGCAACTCTATTTGTGGCTGTGATCTGAATAGACTTTATGTTTGTTTTTTTTTAAGTGGCATTTGACCTCTGAATAAGGGTTAAACCAGTTTATCTCAATCTAGTCTCCACAATATTTTGGGGGAACCAAATCCATAAACGTATGGGGAAAGAGTTGAGTGGTGCTTGAACTGGGACTAAATGAGAAAACTGGACTGATGGAATAGCAAGAGAAGTGAGAAACTCTTCTCTTGCTATCCCAGGAACCAATCAGTTCAGTTTTAAAGATTTAATTCTGTTTGAAAATATGTTACCTTCCTGAGGAATGCAGTCAGAACTATATTCAGTGGGGTGATATAAACTTAAAAGTGGAAAAATTTAAATGCCTTCCAAATGAGAAGTGTATGGTAAAGATGAGGGTAGACTGGATGGAGAGGATTGGGGTGATTTGTGACAAACTGTAAGAATATAATCTGTTTTCATAAACATTCCACTAGTGATTAACAATATTAGTGCTGTTTCCTCAAAGCAAGAATGCTTTTGGTTCAAATCCTGACTTTGGCTCTTTCTCCATAGAGTTTGCCCGTTTACTTGCATCTGACTTCTTCCATTTTAGGTTGTTACTCCAAACAGCCTTAGGCCTGAGTGTGTGCATAGTTGTGTGTCTCTGTAATGCTTCATAATAGACTGTAAACCTGTTCAGGGTGGACCCCACCTCTCGCCCAATGCTGCTGGAGATTAGGCACAAACACTCCTCGACTGTGCAAGAACACACGGGTGGAAAATTACCAATATGAACGACATTTAATATTAGTTCCTTAACGGGACAGCTAAGGTCTAATGGTTTGGAGAAGAAGTTGGATTAAATATTTACATTTTACTCATAGTTAGCATCTGGACAACTTCAAATCTGTACTAACATGCAGGACTGAGACAGAAGTTGTGGTTCAATAATTTGAAGTCATTTTATGCTGAAAAGTGCTTCCGAAGATGTTACTCATTTGTGTCACTTGATCTGTTTTCATTTTGTCTGAGTAACTGATCAAGCTGACTTTGCCTCAAGCTAAACTCACTTTAAATTCTCGAAAGTTCATTAACCTCAACACAGGAATACTGCAATGGCTCATTACTAATTTGAACTCTTTGACAAGAGTCTTAGTTTTAGCAGTTTTTCCACTGATTCGGTAAACAGACTGGTTCATAGTTGCACCTGTTTCCAATGTCATGTCTAGAATGAATGTTCATGTGTTGTTCTTTGCACAGGTTGAACCGAAATGTGAATTTCCCCTGTGATCAACAAACTACTTTCAGTTCAATTCAATATAATCTATAGCCTGTGCATCCAGTTATGTTTTGACTGTAACTCAGAATATTGAATTTCAAAGAACATATTTTGTTGCGTGCAGTGGTGATATTTTAACATCTATCATTTTCTCCTAAATTTAATTTGAATCAGCTGTGTCAGCTTTATTCGCCAGGAATTTGATTTCAGTTTCTCTTTTCCTTTCTTTTTCTTCCTTGGATAGAAAAAAACAAGATTGTTGAAATGCTTTGTCATCCTCATGCCCTGTCTGGTCATGTTGTGCTGAAATCCCAAAGTATTAGTAGCAGAGCAAGAATGTTGTCATGGGTCCCACACATAATTGTGAAATTACATTTACTGTGTCTACTGTGTTCACTGCGTGTTTCTGGTTGTTATTAGACTCATGAATTTGCCTTATTATTTCTGGAAACTGATGACTTATTCTACAGAGAAGGAGACACAACAATCTCTGCAGGAGGTTGATGAGTCTGGTTGTGTGGGGAGGCTGTGTTCCCCCCCCTCGCCACAGCATCATTTTGCTTGGGTGACTCACTTCTCTGTTATCATTTGGAATAGGAGTATATTGGTTTGCTTAATGCCATCGGTTTCATGTAAAGATCAAGGTCTGTGTCAGTGTCTGGCTCTTCAAGGGAGTTTCCAGATTCCAGGGATCAGACCTTGAAAGAACCACAGTTCTACAAGGATTGTGAACTTTGACTAATAAAACTTTAATGTGTATCAACCAGCTTTGGCTGATATTTTAGCCTCTTCTTCTTTGCAAAAAGACCGTCTGTGACTATCGTTTTTCAGTCTTCCCAGATGTTTTTAATTACATCTAGGTCTGCATTTGACTGTCACATTTCAACACATGATGGACATTTCTTGAAACAGTACCGAAGGGTTAACCTCCATTACAGTATTAGTGTTAGGCAAGCTCTTGTAGGTTCTCTTTGAGTAGTTCCCTGTATCTGTTCATCTTCCCTTTCTCCCAGTGAATAAAGAGCATGATCCTACGGAAGCACATTGCTATCACGCAGGAAAAAAAAAAATTTGAGCGCTATCACGTTATAATGTGATACGTATCACGTTAAAACGTGATACGTATCACGTTTAAACGAGATACGTAAAACGTGATACGTATCACGTTTTAACGTGATACTATCACGTTTTAACAAGATACGTATCACGTTATAACGTGATAGCGCTCGAATTTTTTTTTTCCTGCGTGACAGCAATGCGCTTCCGTATGATCCTCACAGCATCATGCTGCCAAAACCGGGATTTGCTGAGTGGATGGTGTTCAGATTGAAATACATTCCCACACTTTGTGCCTTCATGCAGACTAAAAAGTTTCATTTTGATTTTGTCTTACCTTCTATTACTTTTGTTTTGAAGCTTTATAGCCCTGCTCTGATTTTTTAAAATAAATGACCATTAAAATGCGATGATGTTTGCAGTCATAATGCAGCAAAATATCTAAAAGTTCAAGGGGTTTGAATGTGAATGCTTTTGCAATGCAATTCATATGCATTGTCCATGTGAATTGTGCTTAAAACATGATGAAAGCAAATTAATTCACCACCTCTTCCATGAGGAACGTCTGAACGTCTTTTGGCTTTTGTCCAAACACCAGATTTCAAGGGGTCCTGGACTTTTTTTGGCCATTTTACAAATAATTTACTTATCTTGCTTACTTACTTAGCAGCAAATTAATAAAAGTCCGACTTTGAAGCCAGCTGGATCGCCATTCATTTTATTCATGACTTAAATCACAAGGGAATCTAAAATAACAGGCATTTCTGATAAAAATCTATTTGCACTCATAACAAAGACAACATAGCTTCATCAATGCTGAAAAAATAAATAATCCTGGATCTTTGATCGCTGGCCATGATCCCTAAAGAAGATTTCTTTGGAATGATGACTATAGATTTTTGGGGGAAATAAACTAAGAATTTTCCACAGAAGTGGGTTAAAATATTTCCCTCCCTCAAGAGGGTACTGCTGCTTGCACATGTTTAAGATTTTTTAATTCAATATACAGTATATAGTATAATAAACTTATTCTAGCAATTTATTTGCAAAGAGGTTCTTCTTTTACTTGTCTGTACTTGTTCCTCAAAAACAAATGTCAAATTTCAGGGGAACTCCAGAATCAAAACAGAAACTTTGTGACATGAAAAAAGACAGCAGGGTTTTACAACAAATTGATGTTTCTCCTTCAGTGGGATTGTTGCTATTTCTCAATAATCAGAAACTGTTCTGCATTTATATACACTTGATGTACTGTAGCATTCTCTCTTATATTCTGCTATCCAGTCAAGTCTAGGCACGGCTCTCCTACCATACGGCTTCTGTTTTTAGGTCTTGAGAAAACAGAACCTGCTCTAATGATTCTTTACCAATATTCCAAGTAAGGATAGTACACTCTTGTTTTAGTTTCTTTCTGGGAAAAAGGAAGAAAGAAGTGAAGTCCATCTGTCAAACATTTCAACGTCATTGTGCATCTTCCATGTATGTACTGGTCATGTTCATCCTGCTTATGTTGTTGCAAGGATTCATCGTCATCCAATTTGGTTGAGTAACATTTGTACAGCATGAGTTAAAAGATCATTGCGTGACAGATCTTAGGAAATCCATTTCCTTTTCTTAAAATCCAGTGATGTCTCAACTATCCAGCCATTGCCTATACCTGTTTGTCCTTGCAGGGGGGCTGGTACCTCTTCCCAGCAGTCATTGAGCAAGAGGCAGGGTGCACCAGTCCATCACAGGGCAACACAGATACACAACAATGCTTACACACACCTAAGGTTTTAGAGACCAATTTTATTGAACAGTGGACCAGAGAAAATCCACACATGACTGGAGAGAACATGCTAACTCCATCCAGAAAGACAGCATGCTGAAAGACTCAGGACCTTCTGGCTCCAAAGCAACAGAACCAACTGCTTCACTGTTGAGCCTCAATAACTAAATAATAGTTATTGAGAGGTCTTCGTGGTTTGACAACATTCTCCACTCTTCTTTTTGCAGTAGTAGAAAAACAAAGAAATGTTAACCTTTAAATAATAGAAGACACCCTTATTATTCTGACAAAACGAATGTGACACAAGTCTACAGGAGACCAGAGTACCTAGGAACCTAATCCAGAATGTCCCGTTTCCCTGGGGTATAAATATGATACAACACGGGGCTCTATTTCTCTTTGTCACTCCTCCACATATAAAGGCAGAGAAAATGTAATTTATGTCTTGACCTTCAAGTTGGAAAACAGCTTGAAGATAATAGTTGTTACAGAAGAAGCGTAAGTGATGACGCTTTTTCAAAGGATGGTTATATTTTCATTTATTTATTGCTATACTACACAGACGATTGGCAAGACTACAAAGTACATGTAAAGACAAAACAAATAGCAAGCAAGACCTTCAGACGTGTTATGTTTTGGAAATTGCATTCTGCCTATGTTTATAACAAACACAATGAGTTATCCGCTTTTCCACTCGAAAACAGCTCCAACTGGTCAATGCACTGGATCATGTGCCTGACAGAAATTTTATATCAAGTTTAATTTTTTTTAAAAGTAAGTAAAATCAACCAAGCAAGGTTTGAAATAAAATGTTTTTCTCTAAGTCAGTCATCATCCAGCGTCCCTACAACACGTGAATATGCACATGTTGGATGATTATTTCAGCGCTGTGTCTTTCGCAGATTAAAAGGAGGTGGTGCACAAATTGCCACATCTTGGGTTGTCGGCATTCACTTATCTGGGATCCTGCAAATACAAACCAAATAATGAGGGAGGAGGTCACACTGCCTCATCCCAGGGGTAACATACCGATTTCATATTTAGAGAGGCAGACAGTTTGAATAGCGCTCCATAGACTCTCTGTAGTGTGATGGATGTCGGCAGACACAGCATTTAATTTGTCGAGTGTGAGGTCTGCTGAGGCCTTCTGGCAGGACTTGAAAGCATTCAGGTCACATGATCTCTCTGTGTTTCCAAGTAGGTTATCTTTTGAAAATCTCTGGATGAGAAGAAGAGAAGAATCGGACATGAGAATCAAGTTTATGCTTAGGATGTGACGTGACTAAACAGGTGTTCAGCTATTGCTTCAGACTCAACAATACATTATGATCTGCTTTTACTGTGGCGAGCAGAGGAAGTCAAGAAATCGAATACCAAATATTAATAAGAGCTACACAAAACACAAACAGCAAGAAAGGAAAGTGGATAAGAATTAATGCCATATTTACAGGAGCCTATAATTATACAGCTTTACTTTTATGGAGGATTGTTGCCTGTAGCTTATTTTCTAAATGACAACTTACGTGCGTCAGTGCTTCACATCAACTGTTATGGTGTCACATTTGTGCCATTTTTGCTGACATCAGCCATCCGTGGCGTGCATGGTTTGAGTTGTTCGTATCATCAAAAGGTCAGCCTGAACAATATGTAAGAATGCCCAGCTGTTGTTTGGGCCATAAATTATTGTCTTGTTGAGTTATGTGGAAGAACAAGAGTAAAATTCATATTTGAGATTCAAAAGATGGCCTTTGTACAGTGGAGGGGGATAATGTTGTCAAATATAGATAACAATCTCATCTCTTGATCCAATAAATTGTCGAAAATGCAGTAAAAAAAATAAAGTCAAAACTGAATCAATTTCTTAATTTTAAGCTAATTAATCATCATAATTATTGAGTGATGTGTTTTTCTGACCCAGACTTGATCAGTAAAATAATAATAAAAAGAAGTGAACAGTTGGTCATGCACCTCCCTCAGAGCGCTCCTGACAAGGTATCAGGAAGGAATATATAAATATCTTTGTAAGAAGTTATTGATTTTAAAGTAACAAATGAACTAAACTTGAGGTGCTGTTTCAACTCAAGCTAATTAAAAAATATTTAAATAATGCAGTGACACTGGTTGCTACAAGATGACATTGTTGTCTAAAGACCCATTTATGAATTTTGATATGGTTCCATTCATTCATCCATCAGTCATATGGTTCTGTTTGCTTTTGCAGGATCAAGGGCTGGGCGAGAGCTTGTGAATATGAATTGGAACAGAGGGTCTATACTGTACACAGCACAACATAGTGACACACTGGGCAAACAACCATGCACACACTTACACACACTTACTCCTACGGACAACCTTGATATCCATCAGTGGACTGTTGGAAGAAACAGGAATATCCAGAGAGAACCAATGAACACATAGAGGGAAAATGCCAACTCTATGCACAGGGTCTATGCAGAAAGACCCTATGATTCCAATGCAGGGCCTTCTTGGTGCAATAACTGCATCATTCCATAAAAATGGTTTACACTTTTAAAAATAGATTTTATTATATCCAAACACAAGAACTGGTGCTGTTCACTGTCCTTGTGCCAGATCCTCAACATCCTGACTTACCTTTGCTGCTGTCCTCAGTGACCCTTCACTGACTAAAGAGTTACTGCATCCAACCATAATCATGAGTGCATCACAAATTACAGCTACAATAGAAACAATAGGCTCAACTTCTCTAGCAACACTTTCTGTGAAGAAATCTCCCTAAAGTCCTAAAAATAAACATTATTTCTGCATCTGGATATTATCTTCTGAGAAAACAATAAGCCTGTGACGGGCTCCTGTCACTGCTTGAATGAATTCTGTTTAATTGCTGTTTTTTCTTACAGTTGATTGGCTGGGGAGAGTTTAAAAGGGATCAAGCTCCACCCACCAGGGGAGCGAGGAAGTTTAAAGGAGCTCCTGGTCGGCGGCGTGTCTCCAAGCCTCGCTCCCACTCCATTTATGTTACTTTTGTTTAAACCTCCCTTTTGTTGTCAGGTCTGGGGATCGTTGGCCAGGCCGAGGTTTTACCAGTTTTTGGTTGCAGGGTGAGTAATCCGGCAAGGCAGGGTGAGGGGAGTGGCCAGGGGTGGAGGATATGTTACGGCCCGCACAGGGCACACAAACATAAGGAGTCCAAACCAAGTTATATAAAACTTTTGTTTTATATAACTTGTTATATATATAACTTGTTATATAAAACAAAAGTTCTATATAACTTGGTTTGGACTCCTTATGTTTGTGTGCCCTGTGCGGGCCGTAACATATTGGGGGCTCGTCACATTTGGAGGACTTATTAATTCCGTTATATTTTTGTGCGGAGTCTTTGTGGTGCTTCGGAAATGCGCTTGTAATTTGCTGGGGCGTTTGTCTGAGACATTGCCACCTAAATGTTTGGGCGGATTGCCCTGCGACAGACTGGCGACCTGTCCAGGGCGTACCCGCCTCTCGCCCGGAACGCCAGCTGGAGATAGGCACCAGCACCTCCCGACCCCATTAAGGGACAAGGGTGTAGGAAAATGGATGGATGGATGGATGTTTGGGCGGATTTTCCTACACTTATTGACGTTTGTGGGTTGCAAGGAGCGCCTTTAATTCTTTTTCTCGTTGTTTATCTTAGTTTTGTGTGATTTTCTAAACCGAAATGGAGTTTAGGCTGGAAGAGTTTTCGGACAATCCTACCATTGAGCAAATTGATTGTTGTACAAAGGAACAGCTTTTGTTAATTGCTGGTGAGTTTTCGATCTCCGTTTCCAAGCAGTTAAAAAAGGCGGAAATGAAATCTCAGATTGTCTCTGCTTTGATTGACGCTGGCGTTCTTCCTCGCTCTAGTTCTGAGGTTGGCCCACATGGTAATGCTGATGTTGATATCCAAACTAACTCTGATCCAGATCATTTGCTTAGCCCTGGTGCTCAGACTAGTCTCAAAGATTGTCAGGGCGCTGGGAATGAAAAGTCTTCTTTTGACCTTCGAGAATTGGAGTTACAGCTTGAACTCTGCCGTCTGGCTCTCAGAGAACGGGAATTGGATCATGAGTTTCAACTACATAAATTGGAAACTGAAGCAAATAAAGAAATTCGTTTGAAAGAGCTTGAGGTGAGCAGCTCAACTGCCCAATGGGGTTCCTCTACCTTTGATATGAGCAAGTGCATTCGTTTGATACCACCCTTTTCCGAAAAAGATGTGGACATGTATTTTGTCCTATTTGAGAGAGTGGCTACATCATTACAATGGCCAAAACAATTTTGGCCATTATTATTGCAGTGCGTATTTACAGGGAAAGCTCAGGAGACCTACGCTTCACTTCCGTCTGATGTCAGTTTGAATTATGACTCAGTGAAATCAGCTGTTCTCAAATCGTACGAACTTGTGCCGGAAGAATATAGGCAAAAGTTTCGCGGGCTTGTTAAAGCTGAAGGTCAAAGTTACATAGAATTTGCCCATGATAAGGAGGTCCTCTTTGATCGTTGGTGTTTGGCACAAGGAGTGAAGAACTTTAGCCAGTTACGTGATCTGATTCTGGTGGAGGAATTTAAAAACTGTTTGACAAAACAGATTGTAACATATTTAAATGAACAGAAGGTTGTTGAAATCTCCAAGGCGGCTGTATTCGCAGACGAGTATGTTTTGACACATAAAAATGTATTTGACAGACAGCCTTATGTGCCGCAGCGTAGTCCCCTGCCTCCTGCAAAGCCCAACGTTGAGGTGGAACATCTCTTTGAGGGTGGAGTCGGTAGGAGGCCGGTTTGCGCTCATTGCAATAAGCGTGGTCATATTATGGCCAACTGTTTTTTTTTGCTCAACAAAAAACCCTTGTCAGCTAAGCCACCCCCGGTATTGGTCTCCTGCGAGGCGGGGAACGTAGAGCTGGGAATTTATGCCCCTTTTCTTATGACAGGGAGTGTCTCCATAGCAGGCGGAGAAAGAGTACCTGTAACAATCTTGAGGGACACGGCGGCATCTAGATCCATTATTCTGGATAGTGTTCTGCCGTTAAGTGATGAGACCTTTTTAAATTCACACGAACTGGTGCAAGGTCTTGGAATGAATTTTTTAAGCATCCCTCTTCATCGCGTCTGTTTGAATTCAATGTTGGTTTCTGGTGAGGTGGTGGTGGCCGCAAGTCCAGTTTTCCCAATAAAAGGGGTTGATTTTCTTCTCGGAAACGATTTGGCCGGGGGTAGAATTTTGATTAATCCGGAAGTCACTGCAGTTCCAGTGACATCTGATGCCCCCGATGAGTTGCAGAGAAAATATCCAAAGGTGTTCCCCGTGTGCGCGGTTACTCGAGGTATGGCCCAGAAAAACATGGAACTGGACATCGGTGACGTGATCGACCTGGAGGAAAGCAGCTTATCAGATGACCCTTTGAATGGGGGAGGCAACTTGGATCCTGTAGGTACATCGGTGTCTTCTACACCGGTTGCACCTTCCTTTTATGTGGACCAGGGGGAGGCTCTTTACAACATGTCGAGGGAAAATCTTATTCTGGAACAAAGTCGTGATTCTTCTCTTGTCCCTTTGTTCAACCGTGTTGTGTCAAATGAAGAAATTGAGAAAATGCACGAGGGATATTTTTGTGTAGATGGCCTGTTGGTGCGTAAATGGATACCATCGCAGGCCACTGCAGAAGATGACTGGCGGGCAGTTAATCAAATTGTGGTACCACAGAAATTTCGTCATGCCATTTTAAGTCTTGCTCATGACAATCCCATGGCTGGTCACATGGGGGTGACCAAAACATATGACCGCATTTTGCGGCAATTTTTTTGGCCGGGATTAAAAAAAGATGTGAAGAAATATTGTAAAACTTGCGGGGCGTGCCAAATTTCTGGGAAACCTAATCAAACAATTGCACCTCACCCTTTACATCCTACTCCTGCAGTGGATGCACCTTTTGACCGTGTTTTGGTGGACTGTGTTGGTCCTTTTCCAAGAACCAAGTCTGGTCATAGGTTTTTGCTAACAGTGATGTGTGCATCAACTCGGTTTCCAGAAGCTATACCATTGCACAAAAATAACTGCGCCGTCAGTTGTGTCTGCCTTGGTGAAATTTTTCTCCTTGTTTGGTTTGCCAAGAGTAATTCAGACTGATCAGGGATCCAACTTTATGTCACGCATCTTTAAGCAAGTTTTGAAACAGCTTGACATCACGCATTGCCGTTCCAGCGCTTATCACCCAGAGAGCCAGGGCGCGTTGGAGCGGTTTCATCAGACCTTAAAAAGCATGCTTCGTGCATACTGTCTGGAGTTTGACAGAGACTGGGACGAAGGAGTTCATCTGCTGCTTTTTGCAGCACGTGAGGTGGTGCAGGAATCACTTGGCTTTAGCCCAGCAGATCTTGTTTTTGCCCATTCTGTTCGTGGACCACTGAAATTGTTAAAAGAAAAATAGATGGGCAGTGGTGATTCACAGAACCTTCTTGACTACGTCAGTGCGTTTCGCTTTCGTCTTCATCGGGCATGTGAGTTGGCTAGAGAAAATCTTCAAGCCGCTCAGAGCAAAATGAAGGGCTGGTTTGACATTAAGGCTAGTAAGAGGCAATTTCAACCGGGAGATAAAGTCTTGGTGGTTTTGCCCGTTGAAGGTGCTAGTCTGCAGGCGCGCTACAGCGGACTGTATGTGGTTACACGTAAAGTGAGTGACACGGATTACATAATTGCTACTACTGACCGCGTGCGCCGCAGCCGCTTGTGTCACATAAACATGCTCAAAGAATATCATGAACGAGATGAAAATCATTCTGTTGCTTTGAGTTTATTTTCTGGTGACATGTCCTTACCTTCAGCTCCATCCGCGGCACCGTCAGTTGAGGCGATTTCCTCGGAGGAGCTGTCCAGTCCTGAATCCGATATTGACCACCCAGGTGAGGCTATGCTGCGGGGCCGACTAAAAAATTCTGAGATGCTGGTTAACCTGGATGATTGTTTGTCACACTTGTCTGATGATCAACAACAGGACATGGTGGACCTTATCAATTCATACCATGGTCTGTTTTCAGATGTACCCTCCCAAACTCATGTGTTGGAACATGATATAAATGTCGGCGGTTCTTTCCCTATTAAGCAACATCCTTATAGGGTAAACCCAGAGAAAAGAAAACGCCTACAAAATCAAGTTGAATACATGTTGCTAAATGGCATTGCTGAGCTAAGTTGTAGTGCATGGAGTTCACCGTGCTTGTTAGCAGTTAAGTCGGATGGGTCTGACCGCTTTTGCACTGATTTTAGAAAAGTTAACGGAGTCACAAAACCAGATTGCCACCCGATTCCCCGGATCGAGGACTGTGTAGATCGAGTAGGCTCCGCAGTGTTTGTGACAAAGTTAGATCTGCTGAAAGGCTATTGGCAGGTCCCGCTGACGGAGCGCGCCAAGGAAATCACTGCATTTGTGACTCCAGATGCATTCTTGCAGTACACAGTGATGCCATTTGGCGTGCGCAACGTGCCGGCAACTTTTCAGCGTCTGGTAAACAAGGTCTTGTCTGGTGTGAAGGGGTGTGAAGCTTATTTAGATGACATCGTCATTTATTCAGACTCTTGGGAGGAACATCTAGAACAGTTGAAAACTGTTTCAGAAATTAAATGAGGCCCACCTGATGGTTAATCTCGCAAAATGTGAGTTTGGTCGTGCCACTGTGGTTTACTTGGGTAAAATGGTGGGTAATGGGCACGTTGGACCGGTGGGTTCAAAATAGAGGCCATTTCATCATTTCCCATTCCTTCCGCACGGCGTGAGTTACAGCGCTTTCTTGGAATGGCTGGCTATTACAGGAGTTTCTGTAAGAACTTTTCCGCTGTCGCTTCTCCTCTCACTGACTTGAAGAGTCCAAAGGTTCCGTTCAATTGGTCACTGGAGTGCCAACATGCGTTTGAATGTGTCAAAGCGCTCTTGAGTAGTGCACCGGTTCTTGCCGCACCAGTGTACACGGTGCCATTTAAATTGGCGGTGGATGCCAGTGATACAGGGGCTGGTGCGGTTCTTTTGCAGGACGGTTCTGATGGGATAGAACACCCTGTGTGCTATTTCTCAAAGAAATTTAATAGACATCAAAAGATGTACTCCACAATAGAGAAGGAGGCATTGGCGCTGATTATGGCTTTAAAACACTTCGAGGTCTATGTGGGCTCCTCTAGTGGCCCGATTGTGGTTTACACCGATCATAACCCGCTTGTTTTTATTCAGCAAATGCGTAATTCGAACCGGCGGCTGATGCGATGGGCCCTTTATCTTCAGTCCTTCTGTTTGGAAGTAAAGCATATAAAGGGTAAAGATAACATCTTGGCAGACGCTTTGTCCCGTTCCTACTACTGATGCTGCATGGTGCACCGAAATTCCCATGCAGTATTTAGGGGTGGAGGTGTGACGGGCTCCTGTCACTGCTTGAATGAATTCTGTTTAATTGCTGTTTTTTCTTACAGTTGATTGGCTGGGGAGAGTTTAAAAGGGATCAAGCTCCACCCACCAGGAGAGCGAGGAAGTTTTAAAGGAGCTCCTGGTCGGCGGCGTGTCTCCAAGCCTCGCTCCCGCTCCATTTATGTTACTTTTGTTTAAACCTCCCTTTTGTTGTCAGGTCTGGGGATCGTTGGCCAGGCCGAGGTTTTACCAGTTTTTGGTTGCAGGGTGAGTAATCCGGCAAGGCAGGGTGAGGGGAGCGGCCAGGGGTGGAGGATATGTTACGGCCCGCACAGGGCACACAAACATAAGGAGTCCAAACCAAGTTATATAAAACTTTTGTTTTATATAACTTGTTATATAAAACAAAAGTTATATAAAACAAAAGTTTTATATAACTTGGTTTGGACTCCTTATGTTTGTGTGCCCTGTGCGGGCCGTAACATATTGGGGGCTCGTCACATTTGGAGGACTTATTAATTCCGTTATATTTTTGTGCGGAGTCTTTGTGGTGCTTCGGAAATGCGCTTGTCATTTGCTGGGGCGTTTGTCTGAGACATTGCCACCTAAATGTTTGGGCGGATTTTCCTACACTTATTGATGTTTGTGGGTTGCAAGGAGCGCCTTTAATTCTTTTTCTCGTTGTTTATCTTAGTTTTGTGTGATTTTCTAAACCGAAATGGAGTTTAGGCTGGAAGAGTTTTCGGACAATCCTACCATTGAGCAAATTGACTGTTGTACAAAGGAACAGCTTTTGTTAATTGCTGGTGAGTTTTCGGCCCGAATCCGACGGCCAACTGCTGGCTGGTTTGCGAATGCTCCCACTCTTTTGTTTATTTTGCCACGATTCCCCAGTACCTTTATGTCCAGCCACGGAGTGAATAAAACTTTTGTTTTATATAACTTGGTTTGGACTCCTTATGTTTGTGTGCCCTGTGCGGGCCGTAACAAAGCCGGCAATAAGATCCTGACAACATGACCTCTGAAAAAGCTCATTCGTGTGAAGGATTCAAGAAGCTACAAGAAAATTCAGAAGCACTTTTCACCGAAGGAGGTAATTTACAGATTTCAGAAAAATCCCTTTCCAGGGGAAATCCAGGATCTGATGTTCACATGCAAAGCTCTGCATTAGCTTACTTGTAGTACATGTTTGCACAGTCAATGCACTACTTTGGGAGTCACTGGCTTGAAATGACTTCCTTGAAATATAATCAGAACATGGTTTAGAGAGCTAATGTGATGTTTTTGTTAAATGTTGGTGAATCTGGGAATTAGTGGGTGTTATTTTCTAATACCTGCTTCATGTTTACATTTTTAGTTTCCTGTTTGATTTTGTTTAAGGTATCAGTTCTGCACATGTTGACATTGGGGAGCCAGAAGTGACCATATTTGGAAAAGGGGATGAAAGTGGAAAGTGGGACCTTAAAAGTTTAAAAATCAGTTCCAGAAGTAATTACCAGTATTAAAGGGACGGATAAATAAAACTAACAGAAGCCTGATTAAACCACTGAGCGTGCCACCTTGCTCTGTACACAGCAAGAACAGTCAGAAAAAAGTACAAAATCTGTTTTTTCCTGGTCACACATTGCCTCTGGAGTCTGAAATAGTGTTTATGGGTTGGCCAAATTTTCTTTGGCCTTACATGTTTTGCATGGGACTGCAGCATGAAAAATATACTACTTCCTTCAGTTGACTAACCTGGCAAATGCCTTCCTGTAAAACTCAAGCAAAACAAAATATTGCTTCCTGCACACTCTGGACTTTCTCTCGTTGACTTGAATTGTCTCCAGTCGATTTTTGACTGGGCCAAACGGTGAACAGATGTCAATTTTCTTTGCTGTGCTAGAATTTCAGCCTCCTTGTAGTTTTAGCAATTTCAGCGGAGGAAGGGAAAAAATTCAATTGATGTACATGCCATGAAAATCTTGTATGAAACTCATTGTGTTCTTTGTGGACCCCAGAAAACCTCTTAATGAGCAGAGAACATCGGCATTTTTAATGCTATGGTATGACAGACATCTTGGATTCTAATTCTGACATAAAGGGTGTGGGAAACAATAGGTAGAATTAGCCTTAAATTTAGTTGATTTGTTATGGTCACAAAAGTGAAGATAGTCCAATAAAGATGCCTTTATTTTTAACCATATCTTTATACCAATCGCAAATTTGGTCACCCACTTTCCAGATTAGTGATTCTACAAATATAGAGTTGTGGTGAACAGAGATATTAACAGGATTTGAAAGGGATTTATGTAGGAACTGAGAAAACAAGTAGTTGAAAATGAGACCTGAGAGACGTAATATCCTTTAGCTAATATGGAATAGCAATTACAATAAACAATAACATTACAATATTGGATTAAAACCATGTAAACTCACTCTTTTGGCCACTTCAGGCAAGCTATCAACCAAATAGCTAATGTTGGTTGCAGTAGGGATTTCCCATCAAGTTTACTCAAGTAGAAGTAACGTTTTACTGTCGATTTTGAAATCTGATTAGGGTGTAAACATCTAACACTGAAACCCCACAGCCTGATGCTCATGTATTATTGATGTTCCAAGTTGAATCTTTAAGTGTAACTGTTTCCTCCTTTCTCAAGTTTCTCAGTGGTGACCAATAACAAAATTTGGTTCCAGTGTCAGATGTAGTCTAAACACTATTATACAACCGTCAGTGTTTGTAAACACGTCTATGAATTGTGTTTTACAAATCCAGTGACAAATCTAGGGCTTATGAAATATTTTGGGGGGTGGGTTTCCATGGAGTGTGCTAGTTTTTCCCATATATGCGGGGTTTAGGACTTCCTCCCACAGTCCGCAAACATAACTTGCATGTTAACTGGTCATTCTAAATTGCCTTTAGTATGTGTGTGCATGGCTGTTTGACCACCTGTTCATGGTGCACTCCAGACCAGTGATTGCTGTAAGTACCCACCAGCGAAGAAGACTTCACTAGTTTTATCTTTTTATTATTGCTTTCATTGTTTTCTTGTGCTTGGAATACATAAATGGGAATAATGGATATGTAGAAACTCACAAAAAAATATTGTAGCACCACTTAGTGTATTATGCTGAAGAAGTTCCTGACCTTTTGCATCTTATCATATAACAAGGATGTGGGTGTTTGAAATTTATCTGAATTACAATAATACTAAAATACTATTTCTAGAAACTTACACTGACATATGATGAGCAAAAAACGAAGTAGTTCAATAAGAAAGAATGATATAAATATAGAACAACCTCAGTGTCAATAATAAAAAACAAAAAAACAAAACAAAATTACCCAAGAGCAAACAAGACAGAACCTAAACGATAAAGACTCACAGATTACGACAACGGCTTAAAGCTACTCAGCTACACAAGAAAAACATAACATTTATGAATTCTGCAGTGTCAATGACGAAGTTTCTTTTAATTGTGAATTTAAAGTTCAAAGTACAACAGCATAAAAAAAATAGGATTTGCCAAAAAAAAACTCAGTGGAAGCTTGTGATGTTTAGATTGAAATGGGAAAAGAAGCAATAAGCAGTTAAAGTCAAGAAGCCAAGAATTATATATTTCTACAACAAAAACTAGCTTCTTAATTTATAAAATCACTTTATAAGTGATTCATTCTTGTTATAAAAAAGAACTCTGAAAATCAACCCCATTCGTTGAGCCTCTGGGAATTTCTTCTCATCTGGGCCTTATACTATGTCTGGAGCTTTGTAGTGAGAGATTTTCATAGGAATAAGCCAAAAGGAGTGCAAAGAATACAAAGACATGCCTAGAAAAATAATCTACTTAGGAAGGATTTTAAAAATTCTTACATATTACTATACATTGCTCCTCATTGTGAGGTCTGAGACATAATTCTTTACACCGCTTTAAATGAAAGAATTTGACATAATGTTAGCTTGCAAATGCTAAGGACTTAAAAAAAAGCATTTTAATGTTTTTTTTGTTTGCATAGGAAGTACTATTAATGCCAAATTAGCATTTTTCCTGGATTCCTACATAGACCTTTGCTCCATCTTGGTATTAAAGCACCCAGATAAAACCCAAATGAAAGTGCAAGTGCTAAATGAGGCTGTGACTGTCTAAAAGGGATTTCAATGTATATCAGAAGAAGGTAAAACATGATTTTGTTCTTCGTGCCTCTATAAATGCTCTATTTGTCTCTGAATGTCTCTCTGTGTTCTGCAAAGGAGCACCAGGCTTCATATCAGTCACATATAAATCATATCAGTTTTAGGTCAGATCAGTGACCCTGTAGGATGCCTCCCTGTCCTCAACACTGACTGATAACAGATTGTTTCTCTCTGCATACCCTTGGACATATTCATCTATCAGGCTGCTGTAATCTAAATCACTGCAGCACTTCTTTTATTTTCTACTCTGCGTTAAAAACTCTAAAATCGACCAAGCTGCTTCTTTTATCGTCTCATCACTGTTTTGATGTGACAGCTGTCTTTACAGCCACACAGATGATAAGCATCCCATTGTTTCTACAACAATTCAGCCCATTGCCATCATAACTGGACTCCTAATATCCATCCAGGACTGGGGAGGCAGAGCTAAGATGCGTGACAGAACATAAACAATTTACTGAATGTGTAGGACCCAAGTGCAGGTAGGCAGATAGGACACTGAGTTTAAGCAAAAAAATAAAAACTGATTTAATGATGTGAATCTTATCAGAATGAGACAAAAGCAGACATGAGTGAAACAACAGAATCAAGAAAAAACCAGTAAAGGGTCTTAGAGAATGAGAACAAACTGAGCTAACTAAGGTGGACTGAGAAACTTGACTGACGAAGAACAAGAAAAAACTGAAAATGATCCAAATTCAACATTAGACTCTTAAAAAAATCTTAATGGAGGTAATTAAACTAAAAAACAATTCAGCTCAAATGAGATGCAAAGTTCAGGTGGTCAGTCTGAACTCTGCTTTATTGGGCTGGCCCAACAAGGCCGAGTTTGGGGAGGCCTTTGGGAAGCCAGCCTGTCAAAACAACAAAGTTCTGGAAGGAGGTTGTCCTTGAGCCACTCTGTGGAGACAGGGTCTTCAGGACAAGGAAGGACCTGCCAGAGACATGAATCAGAAGGTGAACCCTACTGGGCCCCCAACCTGAAGGCAAAAACAAGATCCTGAGAAGGTGAACCCTCATGGACCCCTTTGTCTGGAGCGGGAATCTGAGGATGCCGACCCTTTTGGGTAACCCTGGTCAGAGAATTAGCTAGAGACCTGAAAATGTGGACTTTCATGAATTCCTTCATTGGAGATCAGAACTTGAGGAGGAGCACCTTCCTAACTGAGACTAGACATTAGGACTCAGCCCTAATGCCCTGGGATCCCCTGATGGACACAAGAGATTGAAGTAAATCTTCCTGAATCCCTTTCCAGAGGCAGAAACAGGAGCTTAAGGTGGTGGAACATGGTAAATGGACTGAACTTATGTAAGGTGGTGGAATATGTTGGTTTTAAGTTTCCACCTGGTTCCCCTCTTCAAACTCAGTAATTGGGTGAGGACTTTTGTCAACAGAAATAAGTTATTCAAAAGGTTAAAAAGGTTTTCAATTCACGTTTATGACAATGTTCCTCATTAAATTAAAACTTAGTTTTCACAATTAAATATCTTATTTACATACAAAACAGAAATTATTGACATGTTAACAAGTTTAAACTTCAGTTGATATTAAACGTAAGAAAGTAAACCAGTAGCCTGGATTATGTGGGATGTATTTATTGCTTTGCTGCACATGCTGGGGTCTCACATGACTGTAGCGCCTATTTTCTCTGCTTAACAAACTAATCAGCTTTATGATGAAAGTTTTGAGTTAAATCTGCATAGAGATTTTTACTCACCATGGACTCACTTATATTTAAATAACTTGTACAATATGACTATTGAACCATTGCTTCTCCAGATCCTCCTGCTGTATGTAAAGTATTGGCCTTGATGCCACATTATTTGATTCACATAACCTGCAGTATGATTTTTTTTTTTTTTTTTTTACAACAGATCAAACGCAGATGTGTGTTCACGGTCTGGTTCCCAGCAGCTGCAGATGGATCCTGTCGCAAACGGGACTTCACTTTTCATCAGAGCAACTCTCCTGTAGACTGAGGATTTATTGTTAAGCTTTTAATACCACGTCTAAAACGCTTTCATATTTGGGGAAGATAGCAGAGAGCAATAAGTTCATCCAGTCACTTTATGAGGCGATGCCAGGGGGATAGTTTCAAAAAGCACCGCATTATGTCCTGATATATAGTTTTCATCAGAAGCAATTTCTTAGAAATCTGAAGAACAGAAAAGATTTTAAACTGTTTTCAGTTTTCATCCATCCATCCATCCATTTTCTTCCGCTTATCCGGGATCGGGTCGCGGGGGCAGCAGCTTCAGAAGGGAGGCCCAGACTTCCCTCTCCCCAGCCACTTCTTCCAGCTCCTCCAGGAACCCCAAGGCGTCCCAGGCCAGCCGAGAGACATAGTCCCTCCAGGTGTCCTGGGTCTCCCCTCCTCCCGGTGGGACCTGAACACCTCACCAGGGAGGCGTCCAGGAGGCATCCTGACCAGATGCCCGAGCCTCAACTGGCTCCTCTCGACTTGGAGGAGCAGCGGCTCTACTTTGAGTCCCTCCCGGATGACCGAGCTTCTCACCCTATCTCTAAGGGAGAGCCCAGCCACCCTGCGGAGGAAACCCATTTCGGCCGCTTGTATCCGTGATCTCGTTCTTTCGGTCATGACCCAAAGCTCATGACCATAGATGAGGGTGGGAACGTAGATCGACCGGTAAATCGAGAGCTTCGCCTTTTGACTCAGCTTCTCTTCACCACGACGGACCGGTACAGCGCCGCTTCACGGCAGACGCCGCCCCAATCCGCCTGTCGATCTCCCGCTCCCTTCTTCCCTCATTCGTGAACAAGATCCCCAGATACTTAAACTCCTCAGCATTAAATGGAAAACATTATTACTCTATAAAAACTACACAAATTTTTATTTTTTTTTACTATTTTGTTTCAACCTGCAGAACAAAACATTCAAAAAGTTTTACAACAAACAACAAAAGTAAATACATCATTCAAGCGCAGAGAAAAGCCACTTCAATGTTTTGGTCTATATTGTAAGTGAGCTTTATTTTCCAGTTAGAATAAACATTAAAATATTTTTGGGAGTTTGCACATTCTCAAGAGGTCACTTATTTTCAGAAAAAGTATATTGTCCAAATGGACAAAGAGTTTGATGTTGATGGTGGCTCAGAAGGCAGGAGTTTATCCTGTAACTGGTCCAAACCCCTGATCTGTCCACCTCAGTCTGTCCTTGGGGATGAAACTTCACCCAAGCGCCAATCCTATCTATTTTCAGTAACATGGTGAAACTAATCAGTGGAAAATAAATTATAAATTAAACACAATAATAATAAATTAAAAACAGGAGGGGAAAAAAGGGTTTCTGGAGACAAAAATCCCAACAAATGTCCTTGAACATAGAAGTGTTAGCATATTTACTGGACCTGCTGGCTGCCTCTGTCTTTTGAAAGGCAGCAACAAGAAGGAAACTTGTGATTAAACTGAACTTATCATTTTGCAAATGTGTCTTTGGTCAGTGACATTGTTTTAGTAGGTCCTTAGATTGTTACAAGAAACTCAATGCTTCAAAAAGTTCAGTGCAGTTTTTATGTTGTGACAGTGCTTGCCAACAGTTCAGGTTTTAGCTAAAGGCTGCAAGCCTCAATTAAGACATCAGTCCTGTTGGGTAATGAAGTGAGGTTCACACTAAAGGTCTCTGTCAAGGTTCCTTGTTGCTGAAGCATCACCCTGCAGCATCTCTCTGGTATTTTCAGTTTGCATGTAGTTGCTAATCTTTCAACTCAATGCAAACAAATTCCTCCCTATTAGTTTAGCCCTACTTACCAATGAATCATCCTTTTAACCGGAGGCAAACCTAACTGGAAGAACACCCTAACTGGCTGGAGAATTTGGCACATGAAGCATGGGAACTAAGTTTACAACAGCGACTGCTGCTTCAGCTGCAAACACGAGCAAAGTCCATGTGTTGCTGCAAACCTGCCTCATGCCAAACTGTAAACTGTGTAAGATGAATGAATGCCACATCAGAAGCACAGAAAAAACTGTAATCTCCACTGGAGTCAAAAGGAAACATCTATGCAAAATAAACAGAAATTAAAAAAACTGAAAATGTATTATTCACTGAGAATGCAGTTAATTGGGACAGCGTGCAATCATTTGTAAACTGGGACATGGTGTGCTAGGACGGCAGGAAACAAGACTAGAGAAACACTAACACTATTAAAACTAAATAGAAACACATTGAATAAAGAACTGAGTGCCACCACCTTTGTTTTGTGCAACTGTTTTTCTCAGCTTTAATGAGGAAAATATTTTGATGCTCAAAATTTTCCACAGCTCTTAACATTCATTTGATTTCAATATAGAACTTAAAACAATTATGGGTTTTAGGAAGTTCAATTTGGTCATTAGAGACTCAAATTGGACCTTTGTCTTATAGATACTTTAGAGAGCAACATTTAGCAAAACTGTATAAAAACATCAGAATAATATTTTATTTTGCCATATTATTTAAAAATGTTTCCACATTTTTAAATAATATGGCAAAATAAAACCCCGGACCTGCCTCAGTATCCGTGAATTCAATTGATGACTGATCAACAGGTGTTTGCTAAACTGCAATCATCTGAATTAGGTGTGTTCAAGCAGGGAACCATCTAAAACAAAGAGGTTTTAATTGCCTTAAGGACAATTTCCCTGGTCCTTAAGATCCAGGAAAGTCCCGAGGTTTCAAGTTTCCCCACCTGAAACCTCAGTGGTTCAGGCTGGGAAACGTTGAAAAGTATTGTTGGAATCAAACTGTATTTTTGTTTTTTATTCAACCATCACTGTTTCTGCGTCACTGGCTGTGATTGTGATGCCATTTTCACCAACTTCCATGGTTGCAGTGTTTTGGAGCCTATCCCAGTAGTCCATGGGTGAGAGGAGGGGAACGTGTTGCAGGGGGGTTACAGCCTTGACAGGTCACATGAGACAGACAACCATGCAGACACACACATTTTTACACAGTCTTGAGACCAAGACTGTTTTTAGACTGAGGTTGAGAGCAGAGTGCCCAGAGGAAAACCAGTTATACAAGCTGCAAAAATACAAACAGGTAAAGTGAGAGAAACGGGCAAACCACCTTTTCACCATATACAGTATGTTCCAACAGTTCAAAACTTAAAATCTAGTAAAATTAAAGCAAATAATGTAGTTGAGGATGAATCTTTTTTTAACATGATCCTTGGTTGTCCAGTCTGTTCTTCCTCTCTTGTACTCAGAAGACTTTTCATTCATTTTCTTACACATTTTCTAATGTTAGCGCGCTAATCTGTTTATAGTTAGATTGATAAAGTTTTGGAGCATTGCGTGTACTTTTGGTTCACACTACAAATGCCCCTCCAGCCACAGACCACTTGCACAAGATTTCTTCTTCATGTGTCTGACTAGACAAAATCGTGACTCTGTATTGTAATTCTGCCAGAGGTCATCGCGTTTACCCGGTGGCCTAGCTGCATGTAACTAAGGTAAAATAACCCGTGCCTTAAATTGGTCCTTCTGAGGCTGGTGGCAGGGATTTCCAGACAGGTGGATTTCTTTTCCCACAATCTAAAGCTCACATGACTCCAGAGGCTGCTTGTTAAATAAATTCCTTTGCCAGACAGAGAATTAAATCTCAGAATCGTGATAGATTAAATGACTCGCAGAAAAAAAAAAAGAGACAAAAGCCTGAAACTGTATGATTGTATCTAAAAAAAAAAGGCTTTATTTAGATAACATGGCACATTTCCCACCACCAAAACTTTCATGTCAGGTTTACTATTTATTCATTTTTTTTATTTTAGTGGCTTTAATTGACAGCAATGATACAGCATGAAACAAAGTTCTCAAGATGAGGATTTGAATCCTGAACAGATGCACCAACGACCAGCCTCTGTATATGGGGTGCCGCCTGCTCAACTGCTACAGAAATGAGTGTATCTTAATGGAAATGAGCAATTCTTCCCAACATGCATCTGAGGTTAGTCTGAGATTTTAAAATGGTTAAACAGCTGCTTCCCCAGCAGTGGTTTATCTTCACATTCTTCTTCTCTTCAGAGGTTGCCACAGCGAATCATTTGTCTCCCTTCAGTCCTGAATTACAACAGAGTGCAACTGACTACATGTCTGGGATTTCACTGCAGCGTCAGTAAATCAAGTGAACATGTCGGCAATCCACTTTGCAACGGGGCTCCGATTTATCCCCATTCTGAGTAGCTGTGATTTGATCAAGTGGAATGAATTTTAAAGCCTGGTGTGAACGGCCCACTTGCATCTAACTAAACCAGGTCATATGTTAAAACTTGGTGTGAAACAGGTGCAGTCCCGCATTCCAGAGCAATGTAAATCGTTGATATTATAAAAGCGTTTAAGCTCAGAAAAACAAACATTCCACTCCTTGAATGCAGCTTTAGTTTTGTATTTTCTGTCAGCATTACCCAGCTACTGTTTTAACCACATTCCAATGAGTCAGGCAAAAATAATGGATTGTATATTTTTGTGCTGTACAAAGGTAACATGTTAAAGCATGAAATCACCCACATCTTTTAAACTCACTCATAGATTAGGAATTTAAAGATAAAATAAACTCTAAATCGGGTGTTTGTTTTATTTTTTTAGGTTTCCTTAAAGTGAAGAAAGGAGTGTTATTTCAATTCAGTTAATTCTTGGGTGTGACAATAAATAACAATGTTTGGTTTTTCTGAAAACATTTTACATCCGTAATTGTTTAAAGGCTTTTCAAACAAAACAGTCTTTTCTATTCATACTACTCTTCTGTATTACTATATTTATGTCTTGGTGCAGAGGGCCTTTGTTAACACTTATTGAATTTAAAACCAGTTATGTGTTATAATTAGTGTTGTCTCATTCGTCATGATGTTTTATGTTATTGTTTGATGTTAGAAATGGAGTCAATCAAAGATGAATACACAAGCCCAGATAGCTTAAAAGTTGAGTATATATATTCAGGCTACAAAATGTTTTCTTATTCTGAAGAAGGGGATATCTTGTAAAATTAAAAAGATGCACAGGAAAAACAATATATATATTGTAAATATATATACATATATAAATATATTTATATATATATATATATATATATATATATATATATATATATATATATATATATATATGACAAGATATCCCCTTCTTCAGAATAAGAAAATATCTTGTAGCCTGAATCAGTTTGACAGCTATTTAAATTTCAAAGCAAAATAATCAAATCTGTTACAGCTGAGTTTCTATTCTGCATCTATTTTCAATTTACAGAGTTTCCTGAAGGGTTTTTTACGAGGGAAGCGCCGTATTAAGAAGAGGGACTTTTATCTCAAGGTTATCTTTCCTTCCGGACCTAAGTTATCACTGTACACACAACTTGAGCTCTGAGTTTCTGTGAGAATCCAGGGTGAAACAGAAACACCTGCAGGATGATCCAACAGCTGATGTTAGATGATAGTACTCCCAACTCAAATTACACTCGCAGTGGGACGTATGAGAGCAAGCATGGCTGTGGACTCCGCCTCAAACTTTCTTTGTTGAATAAAAGCATGATCTCAAAAAGCATGTACTGCTGTTCAGAGTGCAAACAGACGTATTCAGGAGTAAAGCAGACGTGGACGCGAGGGATTTCCCCCAGTGTTGTGGGTTTTTGTGAATGAATGGGTGGCAAACAATGGAGTGGGAGAAAAGCTCAACAGCCACAAGAACAACAGCTTTACGGGAAAGAGAGAGAGAGGAAAAAATACTGCCTGACTGGTACACATTAACGATTAAATACCACTTCCGCCTCTGGGAGTAGGTTGTTACTCATAAAACTAAATTTTTGAAAGGGATGAAAGGGAATACAAGGAACTGAAAAAAAGAGCTGAAACCAGGGGGAGGGTACAAGAAGGCCTTGATTGGCTGAGAAAAATGCCTCATTCTAGACGTAATCCTATTGGCTGAAAGTTGTGGCCTCACCTTTCAAAGGGTTACTCTAGTTCATTGACACCTTTGGCAATGTAAATTATATGTTAACCACAAGCCCAAGCCCTTCTTGTATGTAGTAGTCAATACCACAAGAGGAGTCACTGGTCTCCATTCCTGGATTTTTAGTCACTAATGTGCAACACAGTCTTCCTTTACCACATGAGACGGAAGAACAATTCCTTCCCGTCTGGAAGGACAAGAACACATAAAATATGTGTTATGTGTTCCATAATACATTCCATGTGTTATGCAATTTGTTTTCTTGTAGGATTAGAGTTTTATTTTCTACCTATTTTTGAAAACAACACAAACATTTTTAAAATAGTAAACATCTGTTGGCATATATACATTACACTGTTTGGTAAACCATCTCTCTTAGTTTTTTGAAAGTAAGCGGTCATGTCGACTCTATATGGAGAGGCTGTAGGATCTGGGGTTCTTTGAATTTGGTTTTACATTTTGTCATTTTTCCAACTGGTGTTCCTTAGTGTTTCTATTAGGTCTGATTTGTTTTCACTTCAGTTTTTTCTTAATGATTCTAGTTATGTTTGTTTCTTGTCGCTAGTTACTCAGGTGTAATTCTTCTTTTTTTAGTCTAGTATTTCTTCAGTGTTAAATTATTTTTCCTGTTTATTCTCCCTTGTTACCTGGTGCCACTTCTCTCTCCCCATCTTCAGTCTGCCTTCTGCTCCCTTCAGTCACACCTGTAACCTATTAGCTCATCAGTCTAGGTCTTTTGTCTCAGCATCTACCTCCAGTACTTAAGCACCTCTCCCTCAGTCACCCCTTGCCGGTTCCTCCTCATCACTTCTCTGTTATTCCCACGGTTTTCCTGGAGGCTCTTTGCTGGTTTATTATTTGGATTTTTAGTTTACCTTCCTGCCTGGACAGCTGTGAGTTTTGTAAGTTTTAATTTATTATTTTTTCCATTAAATATTTTAATAATCCACTCCACAACTCTGCTCTTCTTCGCTTAGTTACCTACAACCACCATACATTATGAAAGTAGGAACCTCTTCAAAAAGGGGACTTTGGTAAATGCAGGATTTCTACAGACTCTGGAAGTTTGTGGAGTTTTGATTCAGGATTTTTGAGGTCAGTGTAAAACTGGCAAAATATTTGGTTCATCATACTTTATTTTCTGTCAAATCAAATTGTTTATCCATCAATCTGTCCATTACCTAGGCCACAGGTCTATTCTATACTTAAACTGACGTTATTAATTTTGTATATGTAGCTTAAACTACATTGGCAAAAGACAGACTGTATAAATCTGAACTAGAAAAATGTGCAATTTTGACTCAAAAATGTGTAGAGAGCTTGAAGAAAGGCGTTCAGGGCGTTTGTACATTTTCCTGCTTCATATAGCAAAGCCAGGCCCCCATGCCAATTTTGGATTTAACCCTAACCCCCTCTTCCCTTTCTTCCACCGAACCTTTAAACTGACCCAAATCAAGGGGCTGTGACACGTTGCTCCTTTTGAATGTTTGCCATTGAAGCTGTGGCACTTGACCAGACAAAGGGACATTGTGTGAAATCCCGGGTCCTCGGTGGGAAAGTGGCTCTGATGAGTTACATTCCCACAAAATTTAGCCTGAAACATAAAGGATATTCATAACCTGGTTTTATTACATGGGAAAAGTGTCTGACAACCATTGTGTACAATTTGCCTCTGGTCTCTGGAAAGCTTCCTCAGCCAGCAATTTCTGCTGCTAACTTGCTTTTGAACCAGACTCAGGCCCTGATTCTCTTGTCATCTACAGTATTTTAAGCTGAAAGTCATTCAGTTCAGATGCTGTCAAACATCAGGAAATGCTCCATGTTTTAGGGGTCGATTCTTATCTCACCAGATTTCACCTAATGTACTAATGCCTGCCTTAATAACAAAGTCTACAAAAAGAAGCAGTTGCAAATTAACACCTGCAATGAACAAAAAAAGAGCTTCATAAGCTGAAGATAATCGACTGCAGACAAGATACAGAGTTCTCAAAATCTGCAAGCCATAATAAAATATACAAACAATCCAAACAGTTTGCGCAATTAACTGTGAAACAGGTTGTGATCTGATTTATTGCATTTGGTATTTGGCAGCTTGTGCAAAATAAATTTTTTTCCCCCCTCTTCTGAAAAGGATGTCTAGTTGCGACAAAGACGCTATCCTCTTTATTAGTTCCACTGCAGGAAAGCTGCTACGTTACTGCTGGACACTTCTCACAACATTGAAAAGTTGTGACAAAGATAATATATATTTTTATCAAAATGTTTTTATCAGTTGTCATAATGATTTAGATAAATATAATTACATGCTTTTTTATGGCTTAACTGTTGGACTATTGGTGATAAGACATGATATTTCTCTGTAAACTGAGGGGAACTGATGATAAAGTTGATCAAGTCTGGAATTTTTCCAGTTGTAATTATTGCTAATAGGTAACTAAGGAAGATGTCTTAAAAAATAGAAAAGACCCGACAACAGGAGGAAGGTAAGAGGGTGAGAATGTCTATTAAAGTGGATCATCCATCTTTCCCGGTCTCTAGGATGCATCTTTGTCCCAACAGTTCTTTGCAGATTCCCATTAACTATTCTGTTAGCCACAAATCTTTTCTTTGGCCTTTCTCTTTCCTTCTTGGTAACTATTTCTGTTTCTCCTCAACCTTTGCTCTCTAACTCTGGGGTGGTGACATACGGTTGGAGAAGAAAAAAGAAAATGTGTGACTATATGTCACTGTGAACTATTTTACAACTCCAGATCAGTAACTTAGACTGTATCAGAAAGGGTCACATGGGAGCAAAAAGAGGATCTGGTCAAAAAGCTTAGGTCTGCATTTTGAAGAAACAGCAGATGACCAGCGAGGTTTAACTGAGACAAGTAAATATACATTTGTAATCTATGCAGGAGTGAAATAAAGCATAAACGATCAGTCAGATTTTTTTTATGTTTGTAAGGAAATTGACTTTGGTTCTGCTTTATTCTCAGTAAAAACAATTCGAATATCAATTTATAACAAAGAGGAGACAAAAACAAGTGTCTTTTCTTTTTTGTAATAATTGACATATACATATAAAGAGGACATTGTTGAATTAGTTCAACTTTAATTATAATAACAGTTTATAAATGTTTCTTAAAATATACAAACAAAATCAATAAAATAAAATTGATTTCAATTTTATTGATTTTTGATCTAAAGATAATTTGCCATCAAACATTACCTCAAGTGATCCAGATTTCCAAAGGCCAACATTTCATTGTATGATGTGAGCCACAGAACCAAAGAACCATTTATTCTCTGGAGCTGCAGCCAACAATCTCAATACGACTGGAGCCAAAAATGCAAAACCTTAATTAGTTTTTCATCGTTAAATTAAAACTGAGGATGTAAAAAAGTAAATTGGTCCAAGAGACCAATAGGTTAGACATTAAAAATGCCAGTGTTGAATTAACACCCAAAAGTGCCTATGTGTCCAAGTCAGCTGGTGTTAAATTCAACAATACAGAGTGCCACATTAACACTACAACAGTGTTAGTGTTAAAATATATTAAAAGTAACACCAGTGTAGTGTTGATCACAAAACATAATGTGGTGTTAAATAAGTAAATAATTGACCCACAAAGTGTCAATATCAATCAAATCCAGTGGAAAATATTCAAAACAATACACACAAATGGAAAGTTTAACTTTTCTTAAACCAATTTCAGTATAGACCAAAGTTCATTTAACAATCTTTTAACACTTTCAAAAGTGTTCCTTTAACACCAGCTGACTTGGACACATATAGACACTTTTGGGTGTTAATTCAACACCGTCATTTTTACTGTGTAGTTTCTGTGCCTGTTCATATCAAAATAAAACACTGATCTAGTATTGTCTCTTCAGTACAGGGACCTTAACAGGGGGCAGGACCAGTTTTACAGGAGCCCCTGTTGGCCCCTCCCTGAATCCACCAATGGTAGACTGACTCAAAGTAAATGAGAAAGGGCTGAGGGTTCACACTGCAGTACTTCTACCTTCACATTGAACTCTGTCACTTCCACTGTACACCTCACCTATGTCTCACAGTCCTTAAAGGAATACAAAATAGTGATGAGTGATAAGTTGCATAAGAAGTGAGGAATCAGAAGGGAAATAACATACTGTGAAAAATCTTAAAGTTTTGAAGAATGGCTGACAAGTTTTCTCCATAACTGATTTTTCAATCCAAAAGGCATACATTACATTTTCAAACTGTATTTCTTGAAAGGAAAACATAGTAGAATTTCATTTGGATGAGAAAAAAAACCTGTTACATGTGGATGAAGGTGATTTTAAAGACTACAAATTCTTTCCCTAAGATGGAACCATTGTTGTTTGGCTTTTGCTTGCAGCCTTGTGCTGCAAGTTATTAATCAGTTTCACCAGTTGACGACTGGAAGTAACTATATTACAACGACAGGGACACTTATACAAGCATGTTGAGCGTGTATATGTTAAACCAGGTGATGTTGTCACAGAGGAAAAAGCCAAAAGGTTAGGGTCAGTGAGACTGTTTATCTGCTCAGTGGACAATAAGTACCTACATGAGACAGTATAAGGTGTCAAAAGAAAGGTGAACAGCTTGTAATGTTGGCTGTTGTGATAATGATTTTGCTGTTATTCAATCTGCAGGACTTTAATTTGCATCAGAGTGTGTGAATAAAGTCAGGCTGGAGCAAAATGACAACTTGTGTGTGTGAAATGAGGCAGTGGATTAATAAAATTTTTTGGAACAGCATTTTATTCACCTCTATATTATTGCAACTTTGTTAAAGAAACAAAGAAAAAATGCTAACGTTCAATATACCATAGACAGAGAGAAGAAGGTGTGGTTGAAACCGTAATCCGCTGGGCTGTTTTGAATGTATCCTGGCAACACCTGAGATAATGACGTCACAACAAACGACTTGGCATGATACTGGAAGAAATGAGGTCACGTGGTAAATATGAACAGAAACATTTAATCATGTTTGTCCATATCTCCACTTTTAATCTTGTGTTATACAACCTGCAGTCTCTCAGGCATCTTGCTCACTGTGATAACCTAAAACAAAAAAGATCTTTGTGATATTTTCTTTGCCCGAAATGATGCAGAACCAGTGCATTCTCCAAAAGAGAATGGAATGCATCAGGTCACAAAAATATAAAATATCCATAATGTTAAAGCTCATTATGACTAACTTTTAACTAAATTCTTTTATAGTCCCTTATATAATCAGGAAACTATGCTAACCTATTCAGTCAAAAGGTATTCCTTCTGAAATGTTCGGAACGTAAACAATTCATGTTCTTATTTCAAAAAAATGGTCTAAGACAATGTCATTGTCTCAGGCCAGTCCGGGAACATTGTATCCTCCACACCTCATGTCTAACTACTTTAATATTCTCTCTAAGGGAACAAGTGAGATGTTTGGTGCTAAATACAGATAGAATTATATAATGGATGTATTTGATTCCAATGATTCCACTATATTTTTAATGAACGTTAAAACTGATAATGGGATGAATGTGTGGTCATCTACATCCTTTGAACAAAATACATAGCAGATGAGTCATAATCCCCACCCGAAATGGATGCTGACATTATGTTTTTTTACTCTCTGCCATCTCCTTATCTTAACTTTAGTTCGTTCTTCCTTAAGGAAAAAAAAATGCGTTTAAAAGTGCAAATCATTATTATATACATAATACAAGGACCTTGGACAGTATGTCCTAGGCAGACTGTGCGTGCAAGTGAACATATTCCTGCAGAGTGGGATGCCTGCATGCTTTGCCGCTCACTCTTCCAACACACCCATGTGTGAAGATGGGAAGCTGCAAAGTGTAAATGTTGTAATTGTGTTGGGTTACAAAGGTACATACTGACCTGCGGTAAAATCTTCAACTCATTTTCAACCTTTACTTGACTGATGCCACTCGGAGTATCTCATGTCAAAAAACTTGACAAACTATTTTGGATGTTTTGTGTACGCTTGTATTTATCTGATTTCAACTTTTATTTTCTTCCACTTAATTTGGGTTTGGGTCACAGGGACAGCACCTCAGCAGGGGGGCATCCAGGAGGCAACTTATACCTGAGCCAAATCTACAGGATCTGGAGGAGCAGTGACTCCCAGAAGACCCAGCATCTCACACTGTCTCAGACACCTTGTGAAGGAAACAAATTTCTCATTTTGCATTGTGTCTTTGCAGAAATCCCTAATTCTGCACATTCATGTTGCAAAATGTTATTAGTAGTTTCTTTAGTGCCCTCGTCTTTGACAGAAACACCAAACAGATAAGATGTGGGTTAGTAGTCGGCTTTAAATACTGAAAGAGTAACTTTTTAGCCCAGATTAGTTTAGATTCAGCTCTATTGTCATGGTACAAAGTATTTCAAGGTTTATTGATGTCTTATCTAAACTAGAAAACACTTTGGAACTTGAAAGTTTGTAAATGGACTGTCTGTTATTACACATGTAGTAAAACAGCTAGTAGATGGAAAAACTATTAGCAAAAAAAAAGCCACATTTATTTGTTATATTGATATGTGATAAAATGTTTAATTTCTGTTAAATTTCTTCCCTTGTCATCACCACAACAAAAAGATAACTAACTAAGAAATGTAAAATCTGTCAGATTACAGAGAAATGATTTTAAAACTTTGTAACACTTGAGAAAGATGGGATTTTTTATGGGGGGTGATTTGTACAAGATTTATTAGTCAACTTTCTAATCTACGACATTACACGTGTTTAAGAAGCACAAAATATGCGTGCAATATCTGCCTATTCCTTCATGCTTGATTACATGCAGATCAACAGTAAGTTGCAAACACACAGCAAGAATATCAAAGTCTAATGCTTACACTTTGAACCACAGGTGAGCTACAATGAGCAGGACAGGCATTTCACGAGATAATTGCATGGTAAACATAATCTCTAAATCCTAGAAAATTAGCGTGACACTCTGGATGTTGTCAAGTTGGACTGAAACAGCAAAGTAGAAAACTAAAAAATTGCAAAGTCACAAAGAAATCAGGTTTCCAGCCTCCTCTGCTCCTTCCTGGAAAACAAAGTACAGCCAACATTTAAAAAATGCAAACTCATATCCCATGACTTTTTGGACTTGTTTATTTTATAACTATGGTTCAATGTATTTCAAAATTCTTGGGAACGCCTTGGGGTTCCTGGAGGAGCTGGAAGAAGTGGCTGGGGAGAGGAAAGTCTGGGCCTCCCTTCTGAAGCTGCTGCCCCCGCGACCCGACTCCAGATAAGCGGAAGAAAATGGATGGATGGATGGATGGATGGATGGATGGATGGATGGATGGATGAACTCAAGAAAATAGAACAGAATTCTGATGTGAAAAGAAAACGACTTTAAAATCGCATATAAATGAAAAACTGAATAATGTGTTGTGGACACAGTAAAAATGTCAGTGTTGAATTAACACCCAAAAGTGTCCATATGTGTCCAAGTCAGCTGGTGTTAAATTCAACACTCCAGAGTGTCACATTAACATTTACAATGGTGTTAGTGTTAAAATACATTAAAAGTAACACCAGTGTAGTGTTGATCACTAAACATAATGTGGTGTTAAAAAAGTAAATAATTAACCAACAAGGTGTCAATATTAATCAAATCCAGTGGAAAATATTCAAATCAATACACAGAAATGGAAAGTTTATCTTTTCTTAAACACATTTCAGTATATAGACCAATGTTAATTTAACAAAAATATGGGTGTTAATCTTTTAACACTTTCAAAAGTGTTCCTTTAACACCAGCTGACTTGGACACATATAGACACTTTTGGGTGTTAATTCAACACCGGCATTTTTACTGTGTATGTATTTCTGCCATATTTTGCAAATTCTGTTTTTTTTCTATAGGATTTATTTCTGGACTTTGACGGGGACATTCTCCTATCTAAACCATTCAACTGCGGTCCTGGCTGTATGTGTGCAGTTGTTGTCCTGCTGGAAGCTAAACCTCATTCCATTTATCACATCTTTATTTTTTTATTCCGTAATTATCCTGTTTGTAGCTCCATCCATCTTACTTGATGAGCCTTCGTATCCCTACAGAAGAAAGGCAGCCCCAAAGCATGTTGTTTCCACCACCATAAATCACTGTGGAGAAGATGATGACACCACGTTGTGCAGTGCAGAGGAAAATCATAGTGTTTTGTATATGGGTCAGTACAGTTTTTGTCTCATCTTACAAGAGTTTCCTCTTCCATATGTTTGCTTGTTCCCTCCATTCCTTGTGGTAAATATTACCACAACTGGGATTTCTGTTGCTTTTCTATCTGAGCTGTGAATCTCTGCAGCTCCTCTACAGAAGCTATAGATAGTGTTTTGTTTTTCCTCTCCAATCATGCTCTCCTTTCTGTGTTTACAGATTGACAAATGTGTCCTACTTTTCAAGTTTCACGTGAAACTTGAAATTCCAGTAAAGCGCAATGTACAAAAAGTACAATTTTAAAGGAGGAGAATTTATGTGACTTCCATTCAGAACAGTTGTTTGGAGGAAAAAGAAAGCAAAACATTGAGGGGTTTCATTAGCCAGTTCTGCACCACATTGTTTCTTTTAAGCCGCTATAAAGAAACATCAAGGCACCAAAAAAACACTCATTTCCTCAGTGTGACAAGATCAAGATGTAATTTGGAAAATGAAGGAAATTTGTTTTTGTCCCCCATGAAATGGAGCCAAAAAGCACAGCAGAAAGGAATTTGCTGATCATTTCAGACAGTCTAGAAATACTGGTGCGCTTAACACCTTTGTTCTCTGTGACAATAAGTTTAGCTGCAGACGACGGTTCCCAGAGAGGAGTTTTCACAGAGAGCGTATCTGTGTGATTGTGCTCAGCCAGCTGAAAGGCCTGACTTGATATCACACCATACTTCATGTGCAGATCCTGTAATTTGTCAAACAAAGCCCCTGAAACGTCCACCAAGGGGGAAAAAATTACACATACACACATAAGAAACACAACACCTGTTAATTTACTCTTTCTGACTGGTAAACTGGTGTAACACGGCGTAAATAAGACGGACTGAATGCGACATGTGTGTGTCTCTGGGTGTTTAACGGAGCACGTATCTCTACTAAAGTCTTCATTTTAAAAAAAAAAGATTAATTTAAATGCAGCTGTAACTCTCACAAAAGAGAAAGACGTATGTACATCCGGGAATTTAATATTTAAAGTTATCATTTTGGCACGTTTTCCCTTGAATTTTTTCAATAGCATATTAACTTATCTTTCCTGAATTTCTAAAAACTCTTCTTATTTAATACATGTGAATCTGATACATGTACAATGAGAATAAACTGTAATCGTTAGTTTTTTTCCTTCCTATTGGGCAATTGCCCAACGTGTAAGACGTGTGCAGATGGCGTCACGTAGACAGACGTTGGTTCTAACACCTGGTGACATCTCCCCTTTCCGGCATGCTGGATGCTAGATGTTATCACAGCCCAAACATCTAGGCTGAAACATACCAGAATGCTATTCTTATGAAAAAATTTTGAGTTCTGGTAATGCTGTCTTAAAGAAAACCTTTATGTCCACTAATCTTTATCGGACATAAAGGACAGCCTTCATCTCCTTATAATACTTGATTATAAATGCGAGACACAAAGTGACAGGTTACCCAATCATATGTGCCAGCGAATAATTTCTCGAATAACTATAGTACCTTCTACAATTTTTAATTTTTTTTTGCAGCAACATCACCTTAGATTGAAAACTGTGCTGCAATGCTCAGACTGTAGGATATTTTCCTTCCTAAAAATGCTGCTAATTTCTATGTTTTCACAAAAACCCAGAATCTCAAATCACGTTTTGAAGAATATCAGCTCAGTTTTTCATATACACTACATTATACCTCCAGGTAAGGCTTAACCAGTTAAAATATTTAAGATTTTGTTCCAAAAGAAATCAAATATGGAAATATGGTTTTAACTAATTAAAAAATGTTATATCAAAGGGGCTTTGATTCAACACTAAATAATAAGCTGTAAATCCAATGCCAGTTTCAAAGTTGTCAGGTAGAAATATGAACAGAAATATCGTTTTTCAGAGCTTCCACTCTGCACAATACAAGAGCACATGATTTCCATGAATGGACATGCAAATAACCAAAGCGAAGCTTTATTCCCCACATCAGTCCATATTGCCAACGCATGTAATTTTCTGAAAATGTTCACTTATTTGATTGCTGTGTTTTTCAAAATCATTTTTGTGTTTTTCAAAATCACAGCAGTTCTAGAAACCTACTTTTTGTCTATCTTGCATCAGATCCACTTAGGCAGTTAAAATGGGACCATTATGTGAAGTGAGGACAAGTCCATGTTGGTGCCATTTATCAGGCTACTTTACAACAAATATAGATCCTATATGAGAATATGGACTGACAAGACAAATCTGTCGAGGGTAAAAGTTCTGTCAACAGTTATTTAAGGACTGTATTTAAACTACTGCTGATCTTCATGAGTACCAAATTATGATCAAATTTGAGTGTCCTTTTGAAATTATCAGCCTCATATCAGTGCTGTGTCTCAGCAAAGACACAACATTTGAGTGACATTTGTCTTTCTTTTATTGTTACATTCACTGGAACTCATTGTAATCAGATTACAGAGGAAAAACCTTCCCAAAGTAAATCCAGATATGCCGGAAGAACAGACTATCCTCTCAGCGCTCCTGTACTTTCAGAGGCAGCTTCAATCTTTCATGATAATGTTTAATGCTGGATTGTGTTTTTAGAGCCTTGGAATTTAAAGTTTTGCCGAAAAAGAAAATAAAAAGCTTCAGTCAAAGCAGAAGAAAATAATAAATAATTGCTATAATTGCTCTTTCTTGTGCAGTGTCTTTGATCTCAGACGTTTGATTCTTGTATTTCTGGTTTGCTCTGCTATCTTTTGTCTGCTCCATCCACGTTTCCCCATATGTTCCCGTCACCATCTACATTTTCTTTTTCATTAACTCACCTGCATTTATCCAGCCCTCTCAGTAACACACACCTTGAGATTTTTTGTTCTCTGCTCTGTTGATATGACTGTTGTGAGAACATTTGTTTTACATACAGAAGGGTCCAAGTGCATGTCTCAACATGCAAGAGACAAGTTCAAGAGCTTCATTCAACAAAGAAAACTACATCAAAACCAAACAGGAGAAGAAAATTAAAGGGAGGACAAAAAAATCTGTTTCCTCAAAAGGACTAATTTATAACTTCAAATGCTACAGATTTACCTTCAAATTGCTTTAGAGAACAAATGTTTTGTGGTCAGACAAGAAAAAAAGAATATGAGAGTATTTCTCACATTTCTACATTTTAAAAAAAGTATGTTTAATGCAGGCCTGTATATACTGTATATGTATATATATATACGTATATAAGTCTGTGGATTTGAGAAGATTCAGAAACTGAAACATGTAATAAATCATTCACATTTAATTTTCACCTTGAAAAGGGAAATCATGTCTTTAAAACTCCTTGAATAACATGACATTCATGCTTCAGAAGCGTTTTCTCACCATTGAAGATCTGCAGTAGGATTACAGAAAATACTGCAAGATTAAAAAAGGGAAACCTTTTGTGAGAAACATTTCAAGTGTTTTGTACTTTGACACCTTTCACAACACTGAATGCCACTTGTACTTCTTAGCAAAAGTTTCTATGAAGCCTGCTGACATTTCATGTTATTTGAACTATGAATGTAGGAGAGGCTTTTATTCTTTAAGAATAAAGGTTGCTTCCTTTGGCAGTATATTGACAAAAAGTGCAGTTAGGAAAGGGAAGGTGGAGCTTAAAATACAATGGAGGTAATGAGCTTTACACAGGTATGAAGGGCGGAGTACAAACAGTTGATGGGTTGGAGAAGTAATGTTAGGCTGATCACTGCTTCATTATTTTACTAAAAATATCTGTGAGTAAGTAAAAAACAATTCCCTGTTTCTTAAAGGGGAAAACATAAGCAAAACGGGTCTGGAGGTTTAGAAAAAGAAACTCTTCTCAAATGCTGTTTGGTGGAAATTGTGGTGTATTCAGATGCTTAGAAATTCATTTGTGGAGGCGGCGTAGGCATGGTTCCTCATAATGCCTTTGTAGTTTTGCTTTTATGTCAATTCGTGATTTCTTCTTGCTGGCAGTAAATAAGGCATTTTACTAAAAGGATCTGAAATGTCACTGACTGATACTTTCCTATTGCAACCTTTTAAAATGAAACTTTCTTTAGTTTCAGGTCTTTAGTTTCCTTTTTTTCACATCATTTGTTTTTCTTGTAATAGCAAAGCATATTTTCGTGTCCACAGTTTGTACAGTGGTGTTTTATTATGTAGCTGTTTTACAAAATGAACATCAAACTGTACTTTATAACAACGTGATTAATATTAAATTAGAAATAGTAGATTGTTTTTTCCTTTGTGTTGTGTTTTCCGCTCCCTTTGTACCATGTAGTTTTACATTATTAAAACTAATTATTATAGTAACTAGCCTTAAAGAGCAAGAGATTTCACTGTGACCAGCCTCTAAAATGTGTTAACTGGGTAGTTAGTACTGCTATCTTGCAGCAATAAGTATCATGCTTGTTATTGGGAATGACAATGAAGCAGAATAAACTAATGGAAAATAATAATTTTAATATAACTTACAGAGATATGGTAACACATAAAGTAACAAAGTAATGAAAAGATCCAGTGACAAGCAATGAAAATCCAGGTGTTTAAATATAGGGGCAGAGAGGAAATGGAGAAAGAACCAGAAGAAGTAATTGAACAGCTGAGGCAGAATATAGGGAGAGGAAGCTGAGGGAAGGAGAGTAATTAACATAGAGGAAGTGAAAAAATATTAAATTATCTTCAAACCAAAAGGGGAAAGCCCAGTAGTAATCTAAGAAAATAAGTTCACATATTCAAAGGACAAAACCCAACTAAAAAAATTAACACAAATGAATAAACTCATGTGACAATGCCTTGCTGGCACTAATGAATTCAGAAAACTGAAAAGAATATAACATCTATATCCTCCAAATTATGGCTCTGGTCAACCGGTCTCTCAATGCAGTTGATCAAATTTTCTCGACCAGACTTCTGGGCACAGGAGAGCCCTCTTGTCCTGCAGGGACACACCTGGCAGGATTCACTCTGGATTTATTCATGATAACAGGATTTCTGCTGTTTGGCGCTTGTGGATTTCTGGCCTATCAACAAATTTGCGACTTGACTGAACTGGCGAACACTCGGACTGTTGGTGTGGACAGAGACCCAAGTAGGATGTGAGTCTTGCTGAGACTCGCAGCCCAGCTGAGGACTCTGAAACTCACCAACCAGATGCAATTGATCTTGGAGAAGTTGTTAGTTTCGGTTCAGTGGAACGACCAAACTAATTTGGATGACTGGGAATTGAGATGTATCGGAGAGATTTTAAGGAAGATTGAAATCTATAATCTACTCGACCTAAGACTTTCTATAAATCGGCTTTTCCCATGCTGCATGCTCAATCTCCTTGAAGATTTGTGAACATATGTTAACAACCCCTCCTGTTATCCATGCAGCTGTGGAGCTGAGCGCTCCCAAGGACTTGCCTTGATTACAACATCTTATCGGACTTCTGTCGGCAGGCTGAGCAACGGGGTTTTATGACCCTGTGATGTCATCACCTTCACTCATGTCTTTGTTTTATCCTTTGTTTTGTCTGAATGTTGCCATTTGCCCCAATGTGTCCTTTCCTCTTTTTATTTTATTAGAAACTGTGGAGTACTCACTTTTAACCCAGAAAAGGAATTAGAAAATTGGAACAAACTTGGAATCCAGAGACTCAGTTTATTAGTTTATTAGTCACTCTTTAGCTTATTTTTTAGAAACTGTAAAGTACTCACTATTTAGATCAATATTAGATTATTTTTTAGATTATTATGCAGACAGACTCCTATTACTGCAACCCAGAAAAGGAATTACAACAAACTTCAAATCCAGAATAAATTCTTCCAGAACATGAACACTTACATTTTATTATTACTTTGAAATGGTAGAGTACTCATTACTTTTACAAATTTAGAGTACACTTAGAAAGTCCAGAGAATACTTACTTATACTTATCTAGTTTAAGTTTATCTAGTATCTAGTTTATTTACTTTGGATCAACATTATTAGCTTTTTCTTCTTTTGCTCGTTCCTTTGGTTTGTTATTTTGTTTGTGTTTCCTTTTAATTCCTGTAAAGCACTTTGTATTGCCAGCTTGTTGCTGAAAATCTGCTACATAAATAAAATTATCTTTACCCTTACCTTTATATAGAATCAAACCACATATAAATAATGAGAATACCAACACAAAAGAAACCCAAACACCCTAGGATTGTGACAAAAATGTCTTGGTCTCCCACAATCCAAATATATGAATGTATGTACCCAAAAGGCCATTGGGAAGGAATCTAGTGCAGGCAAAGGTGGGTGCAAATATAAAAGGTCTAAGAAAAAAAGGAATTTTTACGAGAACTGATTCCAATTACAAATCCAAACACATAAAACTGAATCCAGAAACAGAAATTTAAACAACCTGTCCAGGGTGTCCCCCACCTCTTTTTCAATGACCTCTGGAGAGAGACACCAACCCTTTCTGACCTTGGGTATATATAGGCAATGGACAGACTCATCTGTCCTCAGCTAAATTCAATAATGGAATTTGGAGAATTCTTAGTACTTCTTTTACTTTCTGTGATTTTCCTTTTCTAAACTGTTACACATTGCAGCTTTTCATCTGACCTTTTCTCATCGTAAACCAGGCACAGAGGAGAATATTATGAGAGCATTTACACAAGAGGAGTGTTAAATAGTTTGAAAACATAAACACCCAGTGTTTTTATGGGGTGTTGGACTTCAGCACATTTATAAATTTACTGTTTGTATATTCCTGTTCATTTCCAGGCCTCCTGCTTGTTCTTTTTTGTTAGATTTTAACTTATTAGCAAAATCCCATTACATATTATGACTGCTTGATCACCTAGAAAAAAGCATGCATATGCATAAACCTTATCATCCAGTTTTGTTTTGTTTTTTGTTTAGATAATATCTTGAGAATATAAAAATAAGACTCTATGCAGACAGAACACAAACATCCACACACAATCCCTCTTTATCCCGCTCTGGGTCATGAAACCTGAATATTTCAGGCAAAGTTTCTGAAATGTCCAGCACAATGTGGCTAAAAGCTACAAAATCCTGCTATAATATTTGGTCAGTGACATTGCATAAATGAGCAGAAAGGCTGTGAGAGACCTCTAGAAAATGTGTTAACAGTAAGTTTACTTATCTTATTAAACACTTTGCCTTTGTTAAAGGCTTTTGCAATGGCCTTACGCAATATCTTACAGGGTGTTAATCTCAGTTTATTTCTCTGTTACATGTCAGGGTTTGCCCTTAAAAAACAGATTTTTTGTTACTAAACAGGTGATTATGAAGATATTTCTGGATTTGTCACAAACACAAACGAGAAGCATGGATTCAGTTTGTTTTTACTCATATGGTTGTCTATTAGGTTTAACATAATTGTAACTTTCTGAAGGGTTTGGTGAGGTGAAGATCACCTTGGGGGATCAGACAGTGTTGCTGGCAGGAAGTAGCCTAACTTGTGGTTTTGTTTGTGTTGTGGCACGGTGTGTTCCTGGCTGGCGGCCCTAAGGTTGTGCTCTGGTGGGGGTCCCTTCCTCTTGGGCTTCCTGGGGCTGTTTCACCAGCAATGCCATGCTGCCCTTTGTCTTTCTGATTTCTGGATGGAGCCTCTGGGGGTGAAGGAGGCCCCGACTGGGTGCTGGGTGGTCTCGCTATACTGGGGGCTTGAGTGGGTTCCTGGCCCCCAAGAGGACCAGACTCTAGGCTTGCCCTGAACTTGGTGAAGTGTTAGTGGTGCCCTGTGTTTCTGCCTGTGCCTTTTTGGCATGGGGACTTTCTGGTATGCCTCTTTGTGCTTCAAGGCCAATCTACCTCTGTGTCGGATGGATGGCTATTCTGTTTTAAAGACTAGCATCTACCTACAACCTGCAGAGGCTACCTGGCTTTCAAAAAATGTAAATTTACGCAGAAATTTTCACAAGGTGCTGTGGTGGCACAGGGGTAAAACACAACCCATGTATGGAGGCCTTATTCCTCAATGCAGCCGCTACTGGTTCATGTCCTGGCCTGATGACCTTTGCCCCCTCCTCCATCTTTTGTTAGCCACTTTCCTGTCTGGCCACTCTCAAATAAAGGCCACTCAAACCAATAAAACTTTCTTTCAGATGCCTTTTGTTTTTTTTTGATAGTCAACATGTGACTACTCTACCCTTTTGTGTCTGTATGTTTGTTTTTTTTTATTTCTTAAAGTTTTATTTTCTTATTATTTTATTCAGTTCTGGGGATTTTATTACAACAAAAACACGGGGCTCCTCTCTGTTGAGGGTGAATCCCATGACCCTCCTGGAAATGTCAGCATGCCTGAGGCTGAGCTCAGTTTGGGAAATGTTGCTGCTGTCTTTTTTCTCACCCTTTAGCATAGAAATTTATATCAGACAGCACAGTTGAGTCATTAACTTTTCGCCTGCAGACACTTGATGTGTTTGTTCCCATGGGGGTTTGTCTGGAATCTGCAGAAAAAAAGTTCAGTTGTAAACAATTAGCTTTGGGACAGATTCAAGACACCATTGATTAGTTTCTCATTCAATGCCTGGAATATCTTGTCAGGGTTTAAAATATAGAAATGAATAAAAAAACAAATAAATTAAATGAACCATATGATCTTGCTCCGAGAAAGAATGATTGTATTCCAGGACTATGGTATTTGATAGCATTTAATGTTGTGAAAAGAATTATCGTAGCTGGACGCTGCCCTCAAAAGAAAAGAAAAGCAAACAGAAAGATCTAAATTACACATACCACACTCTAGATATCCCGTGTTTGCCCCAAAGCTGGTGCGTGAGTGTGAACCATTAAAAAAGTTTAAGACTGGTTCAGATTCTTAGATGTCTGTGGAAGGGGTGTTAGATCTCACACGCCTTATAAACTGTCTATTGAAGACAGATGTTGCCAAACAATCATCAAATAACTTTGTCTGACTTTTATTTGACCACTTCTGTCTTGATGGTTTTTGAAACAAAGCTATGTTTTAGAAATGATCACCAGGTTTAGAACAAGAAGGAAGAATGGTAGTCAGGGTGTCAGATAGTAGCACATCTACACTCCGTTGTATGATCTTTGGGTTTTGGAAATCTCATGCCAACAGTCAAATGGAGGTAGCATTGAATGATAGGAAAAACTTTCAGTTATCTGCCTTTTCAACCCAGGAATTGGCACCCAGTTATTGTCTGTAGGGCAGATATTAAGTCTTCTTGAAGACTGAATCTAAACTTCAGTCTTCCTACAGCCTAGCCTTCCTATTGTACAACCTATATCTGTGCTTGTATGCTTTGGTTACATCTGTTCCTCACGCCACTTTTGTGAAGTAAAACGTAAACGTTTTTTTGGGGGCTGTTTCTTCAGACTTTGCAGAAGAAACAGGATGACAGGATGGTGACTAGCGACACAACCAGAAAGGAACGTTCAAACAGGAAGTAGTGGTTTTACCAGGCAGTACTGGTTTCCCATGATTTCTTTTTCTGCAGCTCCGGAGCTTGTTTGACTTGAATCAATAGTGAAAGAGTGAACCATTCAGGTTACCAGGGAATTGTTTCACCCACAGGACTGCTTAGAGAATACACTGGAGAGCAGCAGGTAAAATAAGCAGTGACAATTTAAGAAATACTATAGTGGAAGTCTGCGATAGACTGGCAACCTGTCCAGGGTGAACCCCGCCTCTGGCCCGAAATGTCTTGCTGGAGGCACCAACACCCCTCCCAAGCCCACTAGGGACAAGGGTGTAAGAATCTGGATGGATGGATATAGTCAAAGTGTCTAAATACATCAGTAATTGTATTAATTATCGTATTTTCCGCACTATAAGGCGCACCTAAAAACCTTAAATTTCCTCAAAAGCCGACAGTGCGCCTTATAACCCGGTGCGCCTAATATATGGACCAATATTGAGCCACAACAGGTCTAGCAACTACGGTAAGCAGCTACCGACTTCATTTTCCCCGTAGAAGAAGCGTGCAGTGCATGCTGGGATTGTTGTCAAAAAACTGGTTTGTTAATAAAGTTTGACTGACCTATCTACCCATATGTCTATGTATCTACCTACTGACCTAATAATCAGGTCTGCAGGTCATCTAGCATCACGTTCTCCACCAACATGCTGTGCGCGAACAGAGAAGGGTGACCATCGTCCGGCCCAGACGCCCCATTCCAGTCGCTCTCCTCGCGACTGGAATAGGACTGTTTTGTTGACATTCTTTATGTCAACAAAGTAGCTTTAGACATTTATCTGGGGGGCTTCGGCTAGAGTTACCAAGGGACCAGCATCTATACATTTAAAGCCGTGGGGGTCGGTGGAAGAGAGACAGAGGCTGCGGCGCCAGCGTGTCGGTTGGTCTGTGTTAACCAGAAATCAGTTGGGCACAATATCGCAACACCAAAACCTTGAGTGAAACAATGACTAGTGCAGATGCTATATATAGGACTCATGACCAATTTTTATTATTACATCCATATTTGTATTGAACGGAACAAATCATGTCCCGTTCAATACCAGACGGGTGGCAGCATAACTGTGGCGTCTATTCTATGTGCCTTATAATGCAGTGCGCCTTATACACAGTCCAGTCACATTAATGTGACCATCTGTCAAAAGCCAGAATAACCACCTTTCGCAGAGCGAACTGCTACGAGACGTGCAGGAAGAGAGTCACTTAGGTCCCTGAAGGTCTTCTCTGGGATGTTGAGCCATGCCGACTCTAATGCCGTGGCCAGCTGCGCTAGATTACGCGGTTGAGGATCCATGGCGCGAACAACTCGATCGAGATGGTCCCACAGATGCTCGATTGGGTTTAAGTCAGGTGAGTTTGCTGGCCAGGGGAGGACGGTAAACTCATCCTGGTGCTCTTCGAACCACGCACGTACACTGGCAGCTGTATGGCACCTCGCATTGTCCTGCTGGAAGATGCCATCATCCTGAGGAAAAACAATGCGCATGTAGGGGTGGACATGGTCCGCAAGGACAGATGCGTACTTGTATTGATCCATCGTGCCTTCCACAATAATCAGTGAACCCAGAGAATGCCAGGAAAACATTCCCCAGACCATAATGCTCCCGCCTCCAGCTTGGACCGTTCCTGCAATGGTTGCAGGGTGGTTCCTTTCAGAGGTTTCACGCCTTATACGCCAACGTCCATCTGTCCGATGGAGCATAAAACGCGATTCATCTGAAAACGCTACCTGTCGCCACTCAGTGGACATCCAGCTGCTGTACTGGCGTGCAAATTCTAGCCTTCGTCGTCGATGAACACCAGTCAGCATAGGTGCACGAACCAGGCGTCCGCTTCGGAGGCCCAGACGCAGCAATGTTCGCTGAATAGTGGTTTGGGAGACACTTGTGGTAGCCCCTTGGTTCATTTTAGTGGTCAGTTGCTCAACGGTAGCCCGTCTATCTGCCCGAACGCATCTCCGCAACCGTCGTTCGCCTCTGTCATCTATGGCCCATGGTGCACCACATTTGCCACGTCGTTGATTTTGGACAGTCCCATTTTGCCATGCACGGTACACTTTTACCACGGCGGCACGCGAACAGTTCACAAACTCAGCCGTTTCGGAAATGCTTCCACCCTTGGCCCGAAAGCCAATGATCATGCCCTTTTGGACGTCGGATAAATCGCTTCGTTTCTGCATTACGCCAACGATTGAAATGTTTTCCGAAGCCCACACACACCCTTTATATACACTCAACTGCACTGTGCTGCCACCTGCCTTCTGTGATTGGTTATTTAACTCTGAAGTGGAAAGTACGTGGTGGTCACATTAATGTGACTGGACTGTGTATATGAAAAAGGTTTTAAAATAGGCCATTCATTGAAGGTGCGCCTTACGTATAATCCGGTGCGCCTTATAGTGCGGAAAATATGGTAAATGAAATTACATTTTGGGGTTTCTAAATTTATTTCTAAGGCTGAAACCTTTGCAAAATAGTCAGGCCTGGGAATCATTTTTAAAAATAGATTGCTGAAGTTGTGCAGCAATCTGAGCATACCAGAAGGAGAAACCCCAGCTTGTCCGTAAGCTGACCTCTGGAAAGCAAATGCACTGTTTGACCCCTGGTGTTAGTTTCACAGGCAAATTGTGCTTCTAATAAGGCTGAAGACGTCATTTTATTTTCGTACAACACTGTATTCGTTTGAAGGACACTTTCAAGTTGGCTCTCTGGGCACTGCAGGGAGTTATGCAGTTATTTCTCAGCTCCCAAGGTCAGCATTCAGGTCACTTTCAGCAACATTTCGCAGGGCTCAGCCAGACAGTGTTGTACTTGTGTTCAAATAGGGCAAATTAGCATTCAGTTCTCAGCTAAACAGATGCATACTATTGAGCCAGCTGGAAGTTTTTCTTGAACACTGCTTATTCATGGGACACAAAAACAGTGCATGGCAGACACATTTAAAACCCATTACCTCTTCACATTTTGTCACCTCAGAACCACAAACATATGGATCTTACTGGGATTCATATGATAAATCAATACTAAATAGTGTATATTTGTGAAGTGGAAAGGAAGTAACACGTTTTTTGTTTTTTTTTAACATTTGTACTAATATGAAAAACTACCTCACTTTCAGAGATAATTGCTTGCTCTGGATTTTCTGTTGGGATATTGTTGAAAGGGAGTTATAAAATAAACTGACATTGTGGTTGTGAAAAGTCTGAATAAGTTCAAGAGGAGTCAGTGAATCTGCATTAAACTTTATCCTCACTACTTCTAAAATGTTAGTCTGGTTTTAGAAGGATTGGTTTGTGAATACTGAGACATTTCACACAGGTTCAGCAGATCTGACCCTTTTTTTTCTAAGAGTGAAATCCAACAGCAAGATAAGTTGTAGTTTGAGCATCGAAGAACCGTAATGCTAGAAATGTAGCACAGACTGGTGAACTGTCAGTTTTGGCCTACTTAGGTTTGTTTTTGATTTAAAGCAGTTTGTGTGTTTTTCCGTGAAGGCTGGGAGAATTCACAAGATCCCATTACATACTGCTAACTTACAAGCTTTCCACAGAAGTTGAGTCAGTTTGCTTTCTTTACACAAAATAACAAGAAAAAATAAAAGTGCATGTCTGTTTATGCTTTCATGCAGACGTCACATTCTCCACTTTGCATGCATTTTTATTCCCACAGCTTTAGACTTCTATCTTTTTAGAGTCTAAAAATTCTCCCATCTGCATGTTAGCAAGCAGCTCTTAGCTTCTGTTAGTTCATTTAGCACCTAAAGGAAATATGAAGCACTGAAACTGGACTCCTTCCTCTCCACACCGAGCTGCGACTAAATTAAGATTTACAAGGCCGTCCATCTGAACCCCTCAACCCGCAACCACACGCACACAAACACTCGCAGACATGAATGTTCAGAGCTATGTAATGCCCCCACCAACTACCTTTCTTTTGCCAAACTTTTCCCACATTTTTCTTCAAGAAATAAACCCAGAGCATCTTCACAGCCTTGTTAGCATTCATCAGATGCATTTAACAAGAATGGCCACTCTGTTCCCTCCAATCAATCAGAGGGCCAAATGAAAAACCACAGCAGTCTGAACGCCAACACCTCTGCCTTCGCTGCTCTTCTGGCGTCGGTGGGACTCGAAGTGTGATTCCGGACACCAACATATTCTGAACTGAGGATGTGCTGTTAGTGCCAGTTTCCATGGCTCCCGTCTTTGTCACTGGGTTGTTCTTCCTCGGCCTCGTGTGTTTTTGTGGGGTCCAAGGGAAATGATGGCTCTGTGTCCAGAGGTCTCGAGAGCAGAATTCCTCTGCGAGTCCAGAGCTGCGCTGGACAGCAGATAGGGGAGAAAGTGGGGGAAAAGTAACACAGAAGCAGCAAGTTTGGATCCTGGCTCAGGGCCGAGCATCACTAAGGAGTTCAGGGGACTGGGTCACCGAGGGGGTAAGCAGAGGGGAAGTAAACAGGCCTAATCAATGCAGGAAACATATCGTCAAATTGCAAAGATAAACACTAAAACGTTGCAGTTAGTTGCAGTATTTTCAACTGAATAGAAAGTGTGTTGAATGAATCAACAAAATGTTTAAGGGACACTCATGAAGGTGAGACATAATTATTCAAAAATAAAAACTTTGAGGTGAGAAATGTCAAGCAAACAGGAGCCACACACACGTTTGCCATGAAGGAATGTTATGTTTGGAATAAAAATCTCAAGCATCAGAGAGGAACAAAATGTCCAAGAGGAAAGAAAAGTGTTTCACTCCAATGTGTGTTCATGGGGTGAACATACATATGTTAATATACCCAGGGAGAAGGAAGCATGTGATGAAGTGCCTGTAAAAAGCATTCAGAGACCCAGGAGACTACCAATTGATTTAAAACTTCTCTATGAAGAGTCAAGTTCACTAGTAGTTCACCAAATATTGTGTGACCGCTCAACACTAACATGCTATTTGAAACAGATGCAGTTCTGGGATCGTTCAGGTAAATGTAATTTCTGCTCCAGTTCTGACCTGCATTGTTACACTAAAATACATTAATGTATGTAAAGAGTTATATTTATCACTGCTGGGTCACTGTGATACTGATACTGTGTGTCATAAATTTCATATGATGCACAGAGAAGAATTATTATAATATTTAAATTTATATTATTTGTTTTTTGTTAAACAATCTACACCAGCAGCGAAAAAAACCACTAAGCGGACACAACTCCAGTAAGATGATCGACCGTTGCTTATCTTGCAAATTGAAGGAAAAAAAAAAATGGATCTCTGCTGCTCAAGTAATTATCAGTAAAAGCAGATTCTCCAGTAAGCAGCCAGCACCGGGCAATCAGGATACTCGGTAATCCAAACCAGAGTTATACTCCCCAAAAAACCTTATCAAGCGCAAAACAAAAACTCTTTTTCTGGGAATTAGATAAAGTGCAATCTGGATTTTTATAAGGGCTCTGGTTTTATGAAGAAATTACCCCACATCCGTTTGAGTGGACCTTTTCTGGGAAAACTGTGTCTGCTCTTTGGTCCATCTGGTAAAAAGCACACAAATACCAAGATTTAACTGGATTTGAGGACTCCTAGCATCGTATCTCATTAGAATGACCAATGACCTTAGAAGCAGATTTCTTTTTAGGTTGAAAAAAGAGAAGTGATTATTGTGCAACTTTTGCATTTTAGTGATGAGGGCAGTTTTACGCTCTTCCAGGGAATATTGATGACAACTCATTACTATTAATGCCGGAGTCAAACAAAATTGAGGAAATTTAACTCAGACATACTACCAATCTTACCAAACAAGCATTTCCATGTAAAATGGAAACGGATTATAAACATGGTAGCAGATACCTATTAAACAATTGTTGGTTAATTTCTTTGCTTAATTAGTTTTTTTAAAAAATTGTAAAATACTTTTTCTTAATACATTTGATTCCTTAAGTGATAATTAGTTTGTTTTTAGGAGTAACAGCCCCATCTCAATGACACGAATGAAACTGGTCAGAGATGTTTCTTCAACACTGGACAATACTGAATTTACTTTGGGGATATTTGTTGATTAAAAAAAGACATTTGACATTAATAATCACATGTATTTTGATAAGACAGAGAATCTAGATTGCTGGAGAAGATTGAACTGAAGGATGAAGGTCTTTGAAGAAGCTTGAACTGGAGTAATGAGGTGAACACAAAGTAAATGTACTACAGGCAACATACATCTGAAGCAGCTATGCTGAGGTGGCCCAGGGAGCCAGTTCCTCTGAATGACTGCTCATGTCTGGAACCAGCTGGAGGCTCCACCTGCCAGTTTCACCTAGCAGGAAGAAGATAGGAACAAACAGTCACTCCCAGCACATAAGAGAAGTTCATTGCTAAAGAAAAACAAGAGACATGGTGTCAGAAAAAGAGAACACTGAATATCAGCTGTGGGGTTCCTCAAAGTCCATCCCTGGTCCTATAATATTTATATTGTACATTAATGACATCTGTAAAGTTTATAAAATACAGTTTTATCTGCAAATGATGTTAATTTGTGCAGCTCTTGGAAATACTTACACTTTTAACGCAGTGGAGAGGCTGGACTTCAACAGGTAACTTTTTATTCAAGGTAACCTATCGATGTTGAAAATAACATGGAATTAAAGATCATGTAATAGACATGATTAAATAAGTCCACTCTGAGTTGCTTAGGAAAAGTTGCAAAGTGTATGATGGAGCGGTGAGATTTACAGCTAACGAATGTAAACAGTGTTTATGAACGTAGTGATTTAATCAATTTCCTTTCTCAGCTTGGAAAACTGTAGAAAAAACGGCTGTCATAACTGATTTCTCACCATCACGCTATGATGACCTGAGGGCAAGTTTTCCAGCTGATAAACATACAGAGCAGCGGTTCAGTTTTGTTTTCTGCAGCGCTAAAGAAATTATTGGGCTGAAGCGCTCATGGAGCAAAAAATAAGAAAAAAAAAGCAAACTGTGACATTTTGTCAGACCTTTTCAGCTTTCTTTTGCAACTAATGCATAAATGTAGGTTGACATTAGTGGAGCTTTGCTGCTTTATGCTTAAGCTATTTTGCAGCTGACTGCAAAATACAAGATCATGAAGAACTACTTGGGTTTACACACACTTCATGTCTTCGTGGAATAAATTGAGGTGCATGTTTAACTGTGTTATCTTAATACCGCTATGTATAAATTTATTGCCTGGAAAGATTCCAGTGTTTAACAGGAAACAGGTAAAAGCTATGACTTCTTACCACCATAATTGTTCCAGTTGGGGCTGACTGTGCTCATATTAGCCACTGAATGGCTGCCTTTCACAGAATTAGTCCATTTCCACTGTGGTTTTATTTGAAAAAAAAGAAAAGAAAAGAAAAACACCTGGGACTCCCCACATCGTGGCAGATGGAGGAACAACCTCACACCCACTCATGGCTGGATCCTCCGCTCCTTGTTGCCAAACACAATAATAAACCCTCGGTGTGGTCAGCAGCACTCATCCACTTCTCTGCTTTCCACGAATGTGCAGTGCTGAATCCAGAGAAACCTATGTCCTTCTCACGTATTTACTGAGGTTTGGATGTGATCGGCGGGCCTTGGTGAAACTAAGAGGTGTAATAATTGGAAATATTTCTGCAGTTATTATTACAGCTTTACCTCAATGAGGCCACTTAGAGACAGCACATCTTAAACCCTTTGTGCTTTTCTTTTTTACTGATGTGCACTGATTTATAAAGCCCTAAGACTATTAATCCCTGTTAAAATGTTTATTTCTGTTTCAAATACTATTGTTATTAGCATTCCCAATAGCTTAGAAGTGGTCAGTCCTCCAGAGCCTGCATTCTACATGTTTTAGTTCTTTCTCTATTTCAGAACACCTTAATCAAATAATGGTTTATCAGAAGGCCTCTTTAAAACTTTATGGTGAGGACATAGTTGGTCAATTTGGATCAGCTGTGTCAGAGCAGATGAAGCCCATCTAAACCTGGCAGGACACTGGCCTTGAGGATTGGAGCTGGACACCTATGGTTTGGTGCATCTCATGTCTGTATCTTCTCATGTCTGTATCTTCATGTTGGCAAAGTGTTGATTACTTTGTAATTTTTGTTTAAATGAATCATTCAGTTTGAATCATTTGGGTTCAAAGTTGAGTTTTTCCCAATATTCCACAAATGTAAGAGGTTATCTTTTTTAACTATGGAGATCAAAAGAAGACACGTCTTATTGAAAATACATTTAATTACAGATGGTGGAGATCTTCCTCCCCCTGCTGAATATTTGCTGTATATGCTGCTGATTTCCTGAGCACATGATTACAAGTCATTCTTTTACTCACAATACCTACATCTGCCATCGTATAGGATTTTTCTACAAGGTGTGAAGGGTTGTTTCTTTGTTTTTTGAATTAAGGCATTTGTTTTAAAGAAAAATATATTGTTGATTTTTGTGAGCTCCAAACAACCAGCATTTATCCATGACAACGTATGAAAAACATTTTCTAAATTCAACACACTATGCACAAACTTCCAAGTGTCATTTTTAACACATTTAAAATAATGTTATATACTGTAATAAAACAATAATCAGCAAACAGTAGACAAACAAACAAAAAAGAAAAACAAGAAAGCCCAACCAATTTTTTTAAATGTTTTACAAAATTTAAGTTTTTGGAATAAAAGTCTGTTCTTTTACTTGGCTTTACGTTTTTTTCTTCTCTGTGTGTGTATGTGTATGTTTTTATTATTATTTTCACGTTTTATTTATATATGTAAACTTTAATGAGAAGTGAGGTATAATTATTAAGAGCCAGCCAATTTTTAAACAGACAATAGCTTGTATTAAAATATATTCTAGGTATTTTAACATGTAGTGAAATGCATTTCAACTTGAATGCCTGATTTCTTTTTATTCACAAAAACTGTTTCCGGAGCGCCAGTACAAACAAGCTCAAGATAAGTACTCTCCCTTTGTATCTCAATTACACAACATTTCCTTCAAATCTTACATTTTTGCAGATAGCTGAATCTGAGGGTAATTTTTTAATTTCACTTGCATGTATGTAATCCCTCAAGACACAAAGCAGATGTTAAATAATTTCAGTTTGCTTGTTACAAAAATCCTTCGACCTTGAAACCTGAAGCGGAAGTTAGCAGAAGGAGAAATCTTGACAAATCTCGCGAGTCTTTGTTCGCATATCAGTAGAAAGTTTAAGCGTGCTTTAGATGTTGACGCTTCCCTTGGCAGTTATTACATAAGTTACAATGCTCTGGTTGTACATAAAGCATGTCTCTGTCTTGCATCGTATTTTGTTAATACCCGTAGCTTCTACAGTTGTCATTTTCATTATTTTCAGGCTAACCGGAAGATAGCATAGCAGCAACATCCTAGTCCGTCTTCTGTGTTTCTGGTAAGCACGAACACAGAGTGATTTTTTATTTACATTAGCTTTGTCATAGTCCGGTAAATCAGAGAAAATATTTTATTGCTTTTGCCCAGACTTAATGACTTTTGTGTTTTACTGTTGGAATTTGATGGCCTCTATGTCTTCGTGTGTAATTGACCCTTTTCACATGACGTCACACAACTTCCGTTACGGCTCGAAACGGAGGGTCTAGTTCCGGTGTGTGTAGTTAACGCTGTTTCTGGACTCTAAAGCTGCGTAAAGTGCGTAAAGAACCACTAGACGGCATAGTACTTGAAGCTCTATTGGTTTGCTTTATGTTAAAAACATTTGGTTTGTGAATAAAATTCACCTAACAATAATTAAGTGGTTGTATAGTAACCAGTACTTCAGTGATTCTTGAGAATAGGGACAAAATGGTTTTAAATTTCTTCCACCAAAAATGTTATTTATTCTTGAAGTTATGTATTCATACATGACAAATAATGTTTTGGGAATGTAAATATGCAAAGGTGCAGGCTCCCAGCTGCAACATTTTCTTTTAAATTACATTTTTACTGGATCTGATTGAGAACTTTGTCAACACCATCAGACAAAAATAAATTGGTATAAAATTATTTTTTAAAGAACTTATGACTGATATTTTTATTCTCTCTGGTGTCTTAACTCTTTTAATGATGTTCATGTTTTTAAAATTAATCATACCACAATTTAAACATTTATTTAGTCTGTATTTAATTACTCCAGTTCAATTGATACAAAAATCAATTTTGAAAGTAATCACCACAATGAACAGTGTCATTTATTAGTAAAAAAAAACATATGCACCAAATAGATGAATTCAAACATTTCACAAAAAAATGCCTATCAGGAAAAAAAAAACATTATTTTAAACAAAATGCAACATAAACTACATCTGACGGAGTTGACGGCTCATTACGGGGTTGACACAGATCTGACGGTGGTGACAAACCAGTAAGTAAAAAGAAAACACTGAACTTGAAATTGCATACAAGAAGAATTAAATGTTGAAATGTTTTAGAATGTGAAGACATGAAGAAAAAAAAGTGAAATAACCATATTTAAATTGCAAGGAACATCAAAATTTTTGAGAATGTACTTTTGTCACTGAAGTCATCAATGAGGACGATTTTCAATCAAAATGTAGAAGATGAATATAAACAAAAATATACAGGACAGAACTCTTTGAAATGTATTGTGAACTAATTCATATCTTTCTAAATCACTTAAAAGTCAGTATATTTAATCCTCAGGCAATAGACGTGTCACATATTCTCCTTCAATAAAATCCATAACAGCTGGTGAAATGCTGTAAACACCCCTGGTGCTGCTTGTGCGGACTGGTGAAGATGGTTTTCTCAGCCTAACTAGGACATCCGAAAATGGCACAAAGTAGACATCTCGACGACCTTGTTTTTGCTTGAAGCTTAGAGTTGGTCCATGAGGATGAAAAAATTCCACTTGTACATCTTCATGCTCTTTGTCAATTTGTAAGGCTTTAGCCAGCCACCACTTTCCATCATACATCACAACCAGCCAGTCTTCACTTTGAACATCACTAGGACCTATCATGGTTGTTGTTCCTTTAGGTGTCTTGCTGGGCTCCTTCTCCATTTCCTCCATCAGCATTTTCAGAGGATTCTGAACTTTAGCAGTGGATGAACTTTCATGGACATCTAGGTCCCGTGTTGTGTCTCCAAAAGAGTGAATGGTGGGACTGAAGCACTTGCAAATCTGTGGCTCTCCGCAAAAACATGAAAGGAACCTACAATGGATGACATTCCCCTGAGCTAGCACTTGGTGAATGTTTCTTGTTCCTGGAATTGATTTCAGGGTTTGCAGGAGGAGAGAGTCATAAGACTGAAAATCTTCATTTGTCACAAATTGCAGCTTGACACCACTTAAGCTGTTGGACACCATGCCAAAGAATAATTTGCCATCTATGATATCCTGACCTATCAGCACAATACTGTCAGCACATCTCTTCACCGTCGCCCCAATGCCATCTGGAGCGCCCATGCCATGTGATGTTGGGAAGAAATTCCATGTAGCTTTCTTAAATCCCAGATGTTACAGGACAACACAGAGGAGAAAGAAGTTCTTTTTATTTTTATATTGTTTGCTTGGACCATCAGACCAAGAGTGGATAGTGTTTATAGCTGGATATCTGGTGTGAATATCTGTGAGGATTTGATCCATATAGGTCCAGATGGCTGCAGCATCCTGACGCTTTGACTCTGAGATTGTGCAGAATCCTGCTTTTTGTTGCCCAGTGTAGAACATGCCTGTGTGAAGTGTGATCTGTGGGAGATTTTGTCCATAGTGACAGGCTTGTACTTCTGAGCTGAATTTACATTTCCAGGCCTCAGAAAAGTCAACATGAACAATGGCTGTATTTTCATCACAATTTGCTATCATATTCCGGTACTCCTTGGTTTGATTTCGAACCAAGTGGACATGAGTGGTTGTCTCATTTTTTAATTTGTCTTGGTAGAGACACATAAGCTCTGACAAGGTGCCAGTGTATTCCTGCAGTTTGGTGTGAAAGTGAGTTCCGACTTCTGTTTGCTCCTCTACGCGTTTCCACTGTGACCATTTTACTGGTGTTGTCCCTTTTTCTGGAGAAAGACTGGAGCATTTGTTTAAACAGCGGGAGCAAGCACGCAAAAGACAAGACTCACTTGCTGGAGAACAGCAGATGAGTTTAAAACTCTCTTCAAGGTTGCTGGTTGCCACAGCATTGAATGATTTCAAGACCTCAAGCATCAACATGGCGTTCTCATGGTACTGACACAGACAGGTTTTTCGATCTGAGGCTCTGATGGGTGTGATGTAGAAAGGACGCAAGGCACAGAATGATGAGTAACTAAGCTTAATATTTGGGTTTTGTTGGAGAAATACACCATGAAGGTTTTGCATAGTATTAGTTAGAATCATTCTTTGACGTTTTACTTTATTTCTGGTGATGGTGTCTTGTTTGTCAGTCGTCACCCTTGAATTGTTTTCCAAAAACGTGTGCACACTCCGGGAGATGCACTGGAGAAAACTAGGCTTCCTTTTTTTTGCATTTTTTCTCTCAGTGTTTTGTAAGTCAAGCCAAACTCTTGAACCCGATGAAGTAGCCGGTATTTCTTGAGAATTCTACCAGACAAAGAAAGTTGTGCGTGATTTGTTACAAATTTGCTTCTTCTAGGAATATGATGGGCATTGCTTTTCAACTCTGCAGTCAAGGCATGGTGGAAAACTAATGATCTTTTGATTAATGGATTTCTTACTTTGCTCCCTTGAAGCAACTTTTTGGTCTTAGTCTGAGGGGAGTCTTTTGTTTTTTTCTTTTTGTGTTTGTCTTTCACTTTTATGCGTACAAGTCGCTTTTTAGAGTGCTTCTCTCTTTTGATAACTTGTGAATTTTGTCTTTTAGTTCTTTGACCTGTCTTGAATGCCTCTTCCTCATTCTAGATCTTTCCCTTTCCCCTGCTGCATGCTGCCTACTGCTCCTTGGTTCTTCAAAATTTAAATCTACAGGACTCTGCAGTGGGGTATCTACACTTTTCTGGACTTCCTTTGCTCTTTTTCTGCGTTCTCTTGACTCCTTCTGTTTTTGCTTCCAAAGTCTTCTCTTACGTCTCTTATCTCTTTGACCCAGATCATTGATATGTTTTATTTTTCCATCTTCCACTCTCTGTTTCCATCTTTTCTTTTCCTTTCTTAAAAACTCTTCCTTCAGCTCAGGCTGGCTATTAATTTTTTCTCTCCTTCTTTTCTGATACTCTCTGTTCCTTCTCTTGCGCTCCTCCACTGACAGCTTTTCTCTGACCATTGTAGCCTGAAATACAGGCAATTATAATCAGTGCACTAATTGTAATGGGATAAACATATCCCTCCCTTTCAAAATAAACTACATCTTAATAATTTTATAGGACTAATAAAATTGTACTAAATTTAAACCATTAAACTATACAAGCTGCTGAAAATAATCAGAAACATTCTTAAAAAGAAATACTTGATGCATGTGAAGTGCTGTCATTTATGTAAAATACAGTAAAATTAATTAACTGCACACTTAAAGTAACATTTGTCAACACCGTCACTAAGAGAGTCAACACCGTCAGTTAAAAAATCTGATGGAGTTGACATCTGACGGAGTTGACAAAACGCCATGCTAACTTCATTTACATGATGATATTCTGAAGGAGGCCATATTGTAGCTCATCAGGTCCATGAAATCTTTACATTTTACCAAAATTAAGCATTTATTTAACACAATTTCATCAAAATTTTGAAAAATGTTACTTATGGTGTTGACACTTTATGGTTGTGACAAACAACTTAGGAATAAAAAAGAAGAAAAAACAAAAGAGTAGTATAAGCTTACCAGAGCTGCTTAGCCCCCTTCCTGTGCTTAGCTAAGCACAGGAAGAGAAAGGAAGTGGTCATGGGGTCCTCAGAAGTTCTGGTGCCTCCCAATAATGCCTGATTTTTTTACATTCTTTTCATTTCTGACGGTGTTGACAAAAACTAGGGACAAATTCCAAAGGAGTTGGAAAATATATAAAAATGATTTTTAATTCAATTTAATTATACTTTTATAATTATTTATATGACTACTTATACTTAATTGTCATAATATATAATTTTAGTATGATTTTAATTGTTTTAAACTATTATAATGTGTTGAGTTCTGCTCCTGGACAAAGGCGTTTAAAGGCATCATCCACCGACTACAATGTTAAAAATAAAAAAATATTCAGCAAATACTTGGAAAATAGATATTCTTGTGCTCACATGACCCAGGTTAGTTTAGTCAGATATTTGAAACAATTATATTTTGTGTTTATTTTATTCAAATTTTGTGCTTTATCCATAGGACCTGTTTTGTCCCTATTCTCAAGAATCACTGACTTATAATTGCTATAGACAATCAGTGTGTCTAGAAATATGGTATCAATCCCATTAGTCATCCAAGTTCATCTTAATTGCTAGTACACAACTTACAGGTGCTGGTCATAAAATTAGAATATCATGAAAAAGTAGATTTATTTCAGTAATTCCATTTAAAAAGTGAAACTTGTATATTATATTCATACATTACATACATACTCATATATTTCAAATGTTTATTTCGTTTAATTTTGATGATTACAAATGACAACAAATGAAAATCTCAAATTCAGCATATCAGAAAATTAGAATCTTACTGAAGACCAATAAAAACAAAAGATTTACAGAAATGTTGGCCAACTGAAAAGTATGAACATGAAAAGTATGAGCATGTACAGCACTCAGTATTTAGTTGGGGCTCCTTTGGCCTGTATTACTGCAGCAATGCGGCGTGGCATGGAGTCGATCAGTCTGTGGCACTGCTCAGGTGTTATGACAGCCCAGGTTGCTCTAATAGTGGCTTTTAGCTCTTCTGAATTGTTGGGTCTGGCGTATTGCATCTTCTTCTTCACTATACCCCATAGATTTCCTATGGGGTTAAGGTCAGGAGAGTTTGCTGGCCAATTAAGAACAGGGATACCATGGTCCTTCAACCAGGTACTGGTAGCTTTGGCACTGTGTGCAGGTGCCAAGTCCTGTTGGAAAATGAAATCTGCATCTCCAAAAAGTTGGTCAGCAGCAGGAAGCATGGAGTGCTCTAAAACTTCCTGGTATGTGGCTGCGTTGACCCTGGACCTCACAAAACACAATGGACCAACACCAGCAGATGACATGGCACCCCAAACCATCACTGACTGTGGAAACTTTACACTGGACTTCAAGCAACGTGGATGAAGTGCCTCTCTTCTTTTCCTCCAGACTCTGGGACCTTGATTTCCAAAGGAAATGCAAAATTTACTTTCATCAGAGAACATGACTTTGGACCACTCACCAGCAGTCCAGTCCTGTTTCTCTTTAGCCCAGGCAAGACACTTCTGACGCTGTCTGTGGTTCAAGAGTGGCTTGACACAAGGAATGCGACAGCAGAAACCCATGTCTTTCATACATGGGTTTCATACATGGTGGTTCTTGAAGCACTCACTCCAGCTGCAGTCCACTCTTTGTGAATCTCCCCCACATTTTTGAATGGGTTTTGTTTCCCAATCCTCTCCAGGGTGCGGTTATCTCTCTTGCTTGTACACTTTTTTTGACCACATCTTTTCCTTCCCTTCGCCTCTCTATTAATGTGCTTGGACACAAAGCTCTGTGAACAGCCAGCCTCTTTAGCGATGACCTTTTGTGTCTTGCCCTCCTTGTGCAAGGTGTCGATGGTCGTCTTTTGGACAACTGTCAAGTCAGCAGTGTTCCCCATGACTGTGTAGCCAATAGAACTAGACTGAAAGACCATTTAAAGGCCTTTGCAGGTGGTTTGAGTTAATTAGCTGATTAGAGTGTGGTACCAGGTGCTATCAATTTTGAACAGACATCAGGCCATTGTCATTTCTAATGTATTAAAATTAAATACTTAATGATATTCTATTAGGGATTAGGCAATGCATTCAGCAAGTACTTTTACTTTTAATACGCAAGTATTTTTAAACGGCAGTACTTTTTTACTTTTACTTAAGTACAAATGTTAATGTGATAGTTTTACTTTTACTTGAGTAAATTTTTGTCTGTGACTTTTTTTGAGTACTTTCTCCTTTCTCCACTGCTTTTAAGATATTTTTAAGTCAAGTATGATTGAACATTTTAAACCTGATAGAATGATGAAAAACCCAACTTGAATTAATGATTTTAATGTACCATCGTCAATCTAAACTTAATAGTTAGCCATTAAAATCCGTGGTTTTATTCCCTACCCTCCTGAAATAGACCCTTCTGAAGTCCATCATGGCACCTCGAATGATTAAGTGATGGTTGCAAAGGGTTAATAGTTTGAGTCATGCAGAACTGATTTGACAGTTTCCATAGCAACGATCAGAAGCAAGATGTCCCCCAGAACTAGTGACTCATTGTAGCTATGACATCATCATCTATGACATAGATCAAAGACATCTGAGGTTATAAATGCTTGGGTCTCAAAACAGGAGATCATATCCACAAATTCTTGCAATAAATCCTTCACAATGCCTACAATCGGATTTGCAAGTGTGTTTTTCCCCCTGGCTTTTGCAGCGTGCTACCTCGTAACAACCGGAGTGAGGAAGGTTGTTACGAAGGTAGCACCTGCAATTACCTTCAAAATATCTGATTCTGACGAGAGCCAATACGACGTCTTTGATGAATATCTCTTCAAGCCGTCCAGGAGAGTGAACCAAGCTCCCCAGCAAGCTGAAGCAGATTGCTGGGCCTGGAGCTTCCCGGCTGAGGACGTCTGCTCTCGCAGAAGGAAGAGTGTTAGATTTACTGGCACCGAAATCAGATATTTTGAGAAGCAAGAAGAGGATTCCTGTTGTTCGTCTTGTCAGCTATTGTAAGGACAAGACGAACAACAGAGGGCCAGCAAGCTGCCCCGGCTGGAGCAGCTTGCTGTGGAGTTTGGTTCACTCTCCTGGACGCAGTGTTGTGTTCAAGACCACCTAACCCGAGACCAAGACCAAGACCAGAGTGTATCGAGACCGAGACAAGACCAAGACTTTTAGGGTCCGAGACCAAGTCAAGACCAAGACCGAGGGAAGTCGAGACCGAGACAAGACCGAGACCAAAAGCGGTCGAGTCTGAGACGAGACCATCAAGAAATGGTCTCGAGACCGGACTCGAGACCAAGACCGGATCCGAGTACCACAACACTGCCTGGACGGCTTACAAAGGTGAGGAGCAGACGTCCTCGGCTGACCACTGTCCAGATAAGGATTTTTCCCGGCTGGGGCAGCTTGCAGACATCAGGCCATTGTGGGAGTTTTCAGACCATAGTGGGAGTTTTCAGTCAGCTCTGCTATAAAAAGAAACATAGCAGGAGATACAACCGGGAGAGACGGAGAAAAGTACAAAACCAACAGTTGAGACCGAAAAAAAGAGAAAAACAGGCAGAGTGAAAGAAAAACCCAGGTGAGGAGCCAGTAAGATGGCTTTTTAAAACGTCTCTATTTAAACTGGACTCCAGCCTATGAACAACTTCTGAGAAGACTGTCGCTTCCCAGCTTCAAAGTTATCTATCCAATAATAATCTCTATGAATTGTTTCAGTCTGGTTTTTGTTCTCTCCATAGCACAGAAACAGCTCTCATAAAAATTACTAATGACCTCCTTAGGGCGGCTGACTCTGGTTTACTGTCTATTCTTATTCTACTTGATTTAAGTGGAGCGTTTGACACTATTTGTCATGACACCTTACTAAATAGACTTTCCTCTATTGGTATCACTCAAACTCCTTTAAACTGGTTTAAATCATATCTCTCCTGTTGTACTCAGTTCGTTCGGATCAAAACCTTTTTGTCCCAGCCTTCCAATGTTACATCTGGAGTTCCCCAAGGCTCTGTCTTGGGGCCTCTGCTTTTTATCATTTATCTCCTTCCTCTGGGCAATATTTTCAGAAAATATAACATCGACTTCCACTGTTATGCTGATGACACACAGCTTTATGTTTCAAGTAAGCCCGCATCTAATCTTCCGCCTTTTTTGCTTACTGAATGCTTGAATGAAATTAAATCATGGTTTTCGTCAAATATGCTTAAACTTAATAGTGATAAAACAGAGGTCCTTCTAATTGGCACTAAATCCACCCTGGAAAAAATTAATAGTTTCAGTCTTGTAATTGATAACTGTTCCGTTTCTCCCTCCATTCAGGTAAAGAGTCTGGGTGTCATTCTCGACAGTACACTTTCCTTCCAGTCTCATATAAATAACATAACACGTACTGCATATTTTCATCTACGTAATATCAACCGTCTCCGTCCCTCTCTTACTCCCCACTCCACTGCCATCCTTGTTGACTCTCTTGTGACATCACGTCTGGACTACTGTAATTCACTCCTGTTTGGTCTGACTCAGAAATCTCTTCATAAGCTTCAAACACAGTGCCAAAGCTACCAGTACCTGGTTGAAGGACCATGGTATCCCTGTTCTTAATTGGCCGGCAAACTCTCCTGACCTTAACCTCATAGAAAATCTATGGGGTATTGTGAAGAAGAAGATGCAATACACCAGACCCAACAATTCAGAAGAGCTAAAAGCCACTATTAGAGCAAGCTGGGCTATCATAACACCTGAGCAGTGCCACAGACTGATCGACTCCATGCCACGCCGCATTGCTGCAGTAATACAGGCCAAAGGAGCCCCAACTAAATACTGAGTGCTGTACATGCTCATACTTTTCATGTTTGTACTTTTCAGTTGGCCAACATTTCTATAAATCCTTTGTTTTTATTGGTCTTCAGTAAGATTCTAATTTTCTGATATGCTGAATTTGAGATTTTCATTTGTTGTCATTTGTAATCAAAATTAAACGAAATAAACATTTGAAATATATGAGTATGTATGTAATGTATGAATATAATATACAAGTTTCGCTTTTTAAATGGAATTACTGAAATAAATCTACTTTTTCATGATATTCTAATTTTATGACCAGCACCTGTATGTTCAAACATTTTTGCAATTTATACATTTATTATTAGGTCTATTTGTTGTTCTTTGGTTAAAGTAACAAAAATAAAAAACCTTAGTAAACAGTTTAAAAGCAAGCACACTCTCCTCTTTGAAAGAGTCATCTTTATTTTCTAATGTAAAATTTATGTAAAACTTATGTTTTCTCATATTTTCTGTTTCTTGATGTTTGTAGATAAGGGAGTAAAGGGATTCTTAACATGTAAGACCTTCTGAATACAGAATATGTAAAATCAAGAACCACTAACAAAAATGAAACTATAAAATTATTTATGTTTTTTTTTTTCCTTCACCCGTGACCAAAGCTTCTTCCCGGTGTTTATTTCATAGGAGAACATTATTGTAATTGGTCATTTAGCAGGAGCTCATCTGGCCACGCTCTTTATTATTGATGCAAGAGACAAGTTGTTCATAGACTCGAAGAAACGAGGAGTTATTGGTACGTATTACATTTATCTACACATTGTGTGAAAACAAGGCCATGTAAAAATAGTTGAAGAAATGAATAATTTCCTTAAGCAAGTTTTTATTTATTAGTCATCACAGATTATTTTAGCTCTTCCTTAATAATCCAGTTAAGCTTTTTTTATATGTTCCTTTGACAGGTCTGAGTGGGATCTACAACATTGTGGAATATGAGCATGAGCAGAAGCGAGGAATTGAGTACCTTTCATGACAAAAGCCATGAATGGAGAGAAAAACTTTCCGTACTAGTGACCAGTTCACATACTGAAGAAGCTCAGCAACGACATGGAGATTGTGACATTGTTGTTCTAGCTGATTCTTCTGTGAAGTTCTACGGGCTCTTCACCTCTCTGACTGTAAAGGTGTCACTCCATCTGTTTGGTGGAGTCCACCACGATGAGATGGTCACTGACCTCATGTTGCCAAGCAGACCCCACTACCAGCCCATCTTCAGATGTATCCAACAGGAGTTCAGGAAACTTCTGGGTCCCTCTTAGCCATTTATTTAGAGTCTTAGCTTGTAAATAAATTATTATTACAGTATATTTGTTTTATTTGTAATTATTGGACTAAGTACTTTTTATATACAGCTTTGAAAAAAAATTGAGACCACTGCAGTGAACCTTATTGAAAACCTCACAGTTATCCTCCAAATATTGATTTCTGAACTCTTCCTGAAATAGTTAGTAGTATTCTTGTTTCTAAATGAATATGAACTTGTTTACTTTGTATTATTTAGGTCTGAAAGCATTGTATCTTTTTTGTTTTTTGACTATTTCTCATTTTCCACATATAAATACTACTTTTTTGCCTGGAATTTAGTAATTCTAAATTACATTAACCTTTAATCAGTATTGATGGTTAATATGTTTTATTTTAAAAATTATAAGACATGTCAGTAGTTCATAGAATAAAAGAACAATGTTAATTTTACTCGAACATAAACCTGTCAGAAGTAAAATCAGAGAAACTGATCATTTTAAGTTGTCTCTTAATTTTTTCCAGAACTGTATGAAGGTTAGTAAATTAGGATTACTTGTACATCAAATAATCCTAATTTATCCAGTCTTGGTGGGAGGGTAATGGTAAAAATAAATAATACATTTCACATTCAGCCCTGAGCAGTGTTTCTCATTCACACTCCAGTCCCAGCAGACTGTCAGTTTGACTCAGAGTTTAGTTATGAGGGTGTGGACTGAACCATGAACCAGCAGGGCCCTCAAGATAACAATACCTGAGCCACTGCTGCCCATTTATGGAAACAGACTGCACTAAAACAGATTAAACAGAATAGAGAGTGATATCAACCTCCACTGTATGTCTTTCATTAACCATTATAAGCACTAATACTACAGAAGTCCACATAAATAGATGTAGCTATGCAAACTAATAAATGACTGTGGAAGTTCAATGACTTTAAATTGACTAGAGAAAAGTCTAAACACTTGATTTTTGCAGTGGGAATAATATTTCAGTAGCTGACGCATTTTGAACAGACCAGATCTTTGTCAGGTCAACATGTGTGAAGTGGCCACTGGCCAGAACCTCACATAGATGTTTCACAGGTACAACAGGTGGTGTGGCAATCAGCATCCCCATCGTCACTGTAAAGACATTGCAAACACTGCAAGAATTAATCAGATGAAGTGAATAATAACACATGGTCACACCTGGAAGGAAAATTAATGCTGAACTGAAAAAGAAGAAAAGTATTTTTTTTTCACTTGGATGTAATTTTGAATGACACACCAGAAAAGTTATATTTATTATAGAATGTATTGTTTATTATTTATAATATATTTTATTTTAAATGCCTTAAATTTTGAATTTTATATTTTTGAGGGAGATTTATTAGGGTTAGAGTCTGCAGTGTACAGCTATGAAAATCAAATATGATTTGCCTACTTAGTCAAAATGCCAAAATTGTGGGTGGATCTATATTTGAAAATTAACATTGAATCTTTTTTAAATAGCTTTGAAAAAATCTTATTTTCTAAAAGGTTTAATACAACTAAAGCTACTAAATTAATTAAATACATATTACATACTCCATCAGACTAAATATTCCAAAGAAATGAAAGAAAATATAAAAAATATACTTTCAATATTTATTTTGTTTTTCATGGGGACATTTATTTATTTGACGGTGTATAAATTTATAATTATTTATATTATTATTATTATTATTATTTATTGATTGAAACTGCTTTACATGTTAAAACTCTTAATAGAAAAGATGCAGGGATCAATTTTGAACTTTATTCACCATCTCATTCACTCCAACAGTGATTTACGAAGCTGAAGTTGGTTTCTATTTCTAGTTTCCAATAGCTAAAGGGCGATTCCACTTAATTTTTCACTACCTCCCGCATCATTAATCGACTGTAGTTCAAAATCTACTATACCTAGATGCTTCAAACCTGGACTAGATTATTCTGCTAGCATAGCAGAATATTTAAAACCATGTTTGGGATTTCTGAAAACTTTTTCTGATTTGTGAAACTTCAATAAAGGTCGAAAATCACCATTTTTGTCATATCTTTCATACTTAAACTGCTCTAATTAAAAAACTACAACATCTAGACACTTCAAACCTGGACTAGATTATTCTGCTAGCATAGCAGAATATTTAAAACCATGTTTGGGATTTGTGAACCTTGTTTCTGATTTGTGAAACTTCAATAAAGGTCGATTTTTAAAATTTTTTTCATCTATCATACTAGAACTGCTCTAGTTAAAAATCTACAACACCTAGACACTTCAGACCTGAATTAGATTATTAGCAATTAATAGCAGAATATTTAAAACCATGTTTTAGATTTGTGAAACCTTTTTCTGATTTGTGAAACTTCAATAAATGTTGATTTCAGACGTTTTCTGGATCTTAGTCACATGAGAGCTGCTCCAGCTCTAAAATTACAACACCTAGACACTTCAAACTTGGACTAGATTATTCTCTTCAAGCTGGATATTTAAAAACATGTTTGGGATTTGTGAAATATTTTTCTGATTTTTGAAAACTCAGTAAAATTCTATTATTTTTTTTTTTGCATCTGGATCACACAAGATACGCTCTAATTTAAAAGCTACAACACCTAGACTCTTCAAACCTGCACTGGACTTTTCTGCTCTAATAGTAGAATATTTGAAACCATGTTTGGGATTTTTGAAACTTTAATCTGATGTGTGAAACTTCAGAAAAGGGCTATTTTACCACTTTTTTGCATCTGGATCACACTAGAACTGCTCCAGTTCCTAAAATACAACTCATAGACTCTTAAAACGTGGACTAGATTATTCTACTCTAATAGCAGAATATTTGAAACTATTTTTGGGATTTGTGAGGCTTTTTTCTGATTTGTGAAACTTCAGAAAGGACAATATCACGACTTTTTGCATCTCTTTCATACTAGAACTGCTCTAATCAAATAACTACCACACGTAGATACTTCAAACTTGGATTATTTTCCTTTTCAAGAAGAATCTTTATAACCATGTTTGGGATTTGTGAAACATTTTTCTGATTTGTGAAAATTAAATAAAATTTGATTTTCATCATTTTTTGCATCTTTATCACCATAGATCTGTTCTAATTTAAAAACTGCAACACCTAGACTCTTCAAACCTGCACTGAATTACTAAATCTGCACTTTATTATTATAATGAAGTGGTTTTGAATTATAATTGAATTTGAAAACAACCGCATGGAACAAGTGTGAATAGTAATCTGATCTTTAGTGAAGTTTCACAAATCACATAAAGGTTTCACAAATCCCAAACATAGATTAAAATATTCTACTATTAGAGAAAAATAATATAGTCCAAGTTTGAAGACTCTAGGTGTTGCACATTTAGAGCTGGAGCAGCTCTCATGTGACCAAGATCCAGAAAACATCTGAAATCAGCATTTATTGAAGTTTCACAAATCAGAAAAAGGTTTCACAAATCCAAAATATGGTTTTAAATATTCTGCTATGCTAGCAGAATAATCTAGTCCAGGTTTGAAGTGTGTATGAGTTGTAGATTTTTAATTAGAACAGTTCTAGTATGAAAGAGATGCCAAAAAATTGTGATTTTCGACCTTTATTGAGTTTTCACAAATCCCAAACATGGTTTTAAATATTCTGCTATGCTAGCAGATTAATCTAGTCCAGGTTTGAAGCGTCTAGGTATAGTAGATTTTGAACTACAGGCGATTAATGATGCGGGAGGTAGTGAAAAATTAAGTGGAATCGCCCTTTAGCTATTGGAAACTAGAAATAGAAACCAACTTCAGCTTCGTCAGTGATTTCCGGTGCGCCAATACAGAGATGTGAATAAGTTCAAGATAGTAATCCGCCTTTTCTCGTCCGCTTCCAAACCGGAAGTTAAATATGGATTATCTATTGCCAGAACAGCGGGGAGGCCCTAACAACGTACTTTGACCGTTGACGCATCCTTTGCCAGCTATTTAAGAAGTTACCTTGTATTTTGGTTCAGACAGTAGGAGCAGTCTCTGGCAGCAGTGAGTTATATTTAGGCAGCTCGTCGGGTGTTACTATTTCTCCGACGTGAACCAGCTGAAAGCTCGCAAACTCTGAGCGGGAGGTCCAACTGTTCTGTTTGTCAGGTGAGCCCAAACAGAGACCTGCTTTGTAAAACGCAGGTGACCAGATTAAGTTACTTTTACAGAAACTTGGTGGCTTTTCTTTTTCAAACTCCTGCTGCGCCTGTCCTTACAAAGTTATACATGTGCTGTTGTTATTTTGTTAGATCTAACTGCAACTTTTAATACTATTTATCTGTCCACGATTCACTGGAGATCAGGTTGGGATTCAGAGTGTTTTGGTTTGTCTGTGACAAACAATAGATTTTTAATAGATTAATCTTTTTCAGCACGCCTCAGTTTTGGGGTCTGCCTATTTTTGCTCTCCTTATATTATAGATGTAACATTTCATCCTACTATAATACACATAGTTCTAATAGTACATTTCATTGTCATTCTATGTTGCCTCAAGGACCTGTTTGGGATTTAGGGTGTTATTCATCACTGGTTGTTCCCTGTTGAAATTAAAGTTCTGCAAGGATCGATCACTTTTAATTACACTGTTCATTCTCTTGCATCATGGATTTTATATCTTTCAACTCTTCTGCCCATTATACACATCTTTAAATGTTGTTAGTCCTGAAAACACATCCAGTGTTGCATACTATCTGTTACATTGATCCACAGCAAATCTCCCATTTTGCCTCCAGAAAGAAAAGTTGTTCTGCTAACTTACTGTATTTTTATTGATAAAACAGTTGTAATCACACTATTTAACTTCCTGATTAATCTGTTATAACTCAGTTTATTTTAGCATCAGTTGGTCCCCATAGCCACAGTTGGTGTGTTGTCGATTTTATTGCTAGAGTTCTTTCTGTGATTCTGTATTCACTTGGTTTTTATATACCCTTTTGATTGTTGCATATTTTCAGATGCCATTCTTATTACTTGGACTAATAAGACCAAATAGGACTTTGGTCCACTGTTTGTTTTTAAATCTGCTGTTGAAAATAAAGCTGAATGATTTAACTGAAGAGATGGTTTGAGCAATTCTTGTTGCCTAAATGACTGATAATGTAAAAATACCGCTAGAGGGCATAGTAGGCCAGTTTTCATCAGAGGTGAGGTTTTCTTGAACATTTTAGGTTCATTTTTGCAGTCTTCTTACTAGTGATCACTTAATAGACGTAATTAAGTAAATGACATCTCTCATTGTCCTGTTTTGTAGCCTCAGTTTACTGTTTTTAGCTGACAAGATTCACCCAATGTGGTAAACATGTTTTGCATTTTGATATAATATTCAAAAAAGCTTTTTTTTTAATTGAGCTGCTGTCTTTCTGTCCTCACTCAGCACTCAGCCCATTCTCCTCAAACAACATCTAGACTGTTTTCATCTACCCAGCTGCTGCTCACACGATATTTTCTTACCTTTGAACAATTCTTTGTAGGTCTGAGAAATTGGCATCCTGCAAAAGCTTGTGTAGTAGCACTCAGGTGGAGCTTTATTTAGTGCAGAGGACCCCAAAGGGCTTGACACTGCATTCACATGCACATTCACACTAATCGTGGTAAGCTACGTTGTAGCTACAGCTGCCCTGCAGCAGTCTGACGGAAGCAAGGCTGCAATGCACCGCCTCCCTCAGACCACTACCTGCAGGCAAAGTGGGTGAAGTGACGTTAAATTTTAAAGTAAAATAAACAAAAATGAAGAGCTTATCTCTTTATCAAATCTAATTTTTTTACTTCACATAAGTTGAACCTGAAATTGCAATCGAAGCCTTTTGTAAAGTTGTATTTTGCTTATTTCAGCTGCAGAAAAATGTTCATACTCCTGAATTGAATGTTCTTTGTCTTTTTTTATGTTTGCAGAAGAAGGAGTAGAGACTTATCCACAATATGTAAGTCTTTCTGAATACAGAATGCCAAACATCAATGATTACTTTTGTTAAATAACCAACGTGTTTATATAATTATATATTTTTTGAAAGGTGTTGGTGTTTGCCGGTTATCGTGGGTTTCCTGTTTGTGGGTCTCCCGTACTTTGTCTGTTTTGTGGTCCAGTGGTTCTGTGGCTTGCCAGACAAGCCTGGGTATAAAAAGTACATAGAAGCTCTAAATCCGAGGTAATTTGTGTAATTCTTTTTGTTTAGGGCTTAGAGCGGTGCATCTAATGTCTTTTGGTACAACATTTTTGGTTATTTAGAAGAGGTTTAATTGTCTTTTTAAAATGTTTTATTATTCAATCAGGCGGATATACCGTTTGACCTTTGCTACGTTGGATCTTCTTAAATACTTTCAGTATTTGAAATTGCATTTTCAGATTAAGTCCTGGTATAGAAACGAGGAGAACACTAAGCACTGCAAAAAGGTGTGAACTTTATAAAAAATATACTTGTCAGTTTTGGACTTAATCAATCGTGATAAATATGATATGTTTTTGCAAAATCTTATCAGTAATCTCTGGTTTTCTTGCTTTCCTTTGGAAGGGCATTGTTTATGGGCGTCGAGGCAACAAGCTGGACTTGTATTACCCCCCTATACAGAATACAGATGAGCGTCCACCTCTGGTCGTGTTTATCTATGGTGGTGCGTGGAGCACTGGACACAGATCCACTTACTGTTTACTGGCGAGGCAGATGGCTGAAGAACTGGATGCAGCTGTTGTTTGTCCAGATTACTGTACTTATCCGAAGGTAATAAAGGCACAATGTCAGTTTCTGATCATTTCTTTTGTGCAATAAATGCAAATGAAAGGCTCCAACTGCAACATACTCCAGTAATAATGGCTCTTTGGGGAAGCAGCAATAAACTAAGGTTCGTCAGAGAGCTTTTCAAAAACCTGAACTGGTTTGTAATTTCAGGGGAATGTTCTAATGATGATTCAAGATATTGCAGACTGTTTGATTTGGGCGCAAGAGAATGGACAGATGTTCAGCTTTGACAAGGTAAGATGCTCTCTAAGTTTTAAAGAAAGTAGATCAGACTTGATACTCCTTGCATAGATTGGAGAATATCCTGACTCCATATCTACTTATTAAATAAGGCTCAAGTCACATACACTTATCTTGGCTAAGGATCAAATTTATTTATCATTTTAGTTGAGAATGGTAAAAAAAAATAAAAGAGCAAGAAGAAACATCAGTGATGTCAAAAACAAGTACTTCATGTTTGAAATTACAAAATCAACACAAAGTAGTTTTCTTTCCATTTTATTTTATACCACAGCATTCATTAAACTTAGCAAAGTACTGAAAGAAATTTCCAAGAAAGTTGCGGGAAATTGACAAAAACATCTCATTGACTAACAAGAGAACATTTTACCCAAATGTTAGGAAACTGCACTTTTCTTCAATGTAAGCAAAAATCTTGTGTCAGACAGATTTGTCCCATTTGTTCCTTTCTTCTTTGTTTTATTGAAAGATTGCAGCCAACAACAACCAACAACAAATTCAAACAATATGCATCCAAATTCTTGTTTTTAATATTTGGTGCAGCTGGAACAAACAGCACAAAAATAGTTTAAATAAAAAAATAAAAGTATAATGATAAAATTAAATTCATGTCCACGTTTTTGTAATTATTTTCTCTCAAGTAGCATGGGTCCTATTTGATCTGTTATTTATCGACAACTTCTAATACTGATGTTTTCTTTGAGAGTTATTATAGTTATGACTGTCATAATACGTATGTTAAATTCAAGGGTCTTGATGTGGAATATGCTTTAATAAACCCTTTATTTGTCTTTTTAGGACAACATTGTTTTAGTTGGCCATTCAGCAGGTGCTCATTTGGGTGCAATGACAACACTATTTCTCCTCGACACACGAGAGGAGCTGGTGATAGAGTCAAAGAAACAGCAGCAGATTTTACAGTCAATACGAGGAGTTATTGGTATGAACATCCGTATGTCTTTTTTAAACAAAATGTGTTTTAAAAGGAGCCAAAATAAAAATAAACATCTGACCATTTCATGTTTTTATATTTTTTTTCTGCATTTGACTTCATTATGAGTTATAAGTCCATTTATTAATTTATTCCTTTTAATCTTTATTATTTCCTTTTTTATGTGTAACTGTTTGTCTTTTTGTGCTTCTTAATTAGGGTTGAGTGGTGTTTACAGCATCATGGACCATTATGAGCATGAGAAGAAGCGAGGAGTTGAGTATGTCTCTTGTATGTCAAGAGCCATGAATGGGGAGAAAAACTTTCCACACTACTCACCCATGCATATAGTACAGCACCTTAGTGGTGACAAGTTGAGCAGGTGAGATGCAAACTCAAGATGTATCCTGAAATGTGTTTCTTGTGTTATGTTTTTAACTGCTGCAGCAAAAATGTCTTTCCTGACATTGTCCTTTCTCCAGAGCTCCGCGGTTCGTTTTGCTTCACGGGAATTGTGACATCGTTGTTCCGGTTGAGTCTTCCACAAAGTTCTACAAGCTCCTCTCTTCGCTGTCCGGAAATGTGTCGCTCCACCTGCTTCCTACCGTCAACCACACTGAGATGGTCACTGACCTCATGCTGTCAAGCAGGAGCTTCTACCATCCGATCTTTAGATGCATCCAACGCGAGTTCAGGAAACTCCTAGGTACCTGTTAACAGCCTATCAGGGCAGTGTCTGGGCCTGCAAACATCAGCTGCCAGGGACACACATATTGCACAGCATCTCCTCTAATGCTTAAAAATATATGCATATATATTTTTGTTTTGATTTTATAAATATAATTAAAAAAAATATTATTTAGCTGCTTTCTATCCAAAATTAGAAAACCTAAAGAATAAATGGTCTGTTTGTGCCTTCACAGCCCTAAGCAGTGTTTCTTTTTCACGCTGCATTCACCACAGACAGGCAGTACGTCTCAGGGTACAGCACAGAAAACGTCCTTAACCACCTGAGCCACAGCTGCCTGTTATGAAATCAAGACTGAAAAAAGATTAGCTGAATACAAAGTGAGGTCAAACTTCACATGCCAACTGTTTTATTAAGAGACATGTATATAATAGTATGTTAAAATACTATTATTATTATTACTACTGGAGTCCAATTGCAGAAGCAGCACCTCCTTTTCTTAGGCTACCGTTTTGAAGTGAAAGCAGATGCACAACATTGATCATATTATTTGTTCTGTTAAATATAATTAAATATTTATTTTGTATGATAAAATCAGCTTGACTGTTGTGATGTTTAATTTAATACCAATAGCATAACATTTATGTTACTGATATTATATTCACCTTAGGAAATGTTGAAGATATTTGTTTTTTATGGGTTGTGTTTTTTTCTGTGGTCCTTCATATTCATGTGCAGTTAAGCTCAAAACTGTTGATACTCCATGCAGAATTAGTTTTAAAGTAAAGTTTTAATTTGACCAACATCTTTCCTCTGATTTGAAGTGCTATTAATGTTTTGGAGGGGCCCAGCCAGAGTGAGCACTTGAATCCTGTGCTAGGATGATGAAGGATGAAGGCCATCCAGCCTCAACAATTTGGAGTTTCCTACAAAAGATAAATGAAATGAAAATACCAGTGAAAAATACAAAAATTATGTGACACCAATAAAGATTTTTTCTATGCATTACTGAAAAGGGTATAAATCATTTTTGGTATGCAGTTTTTGAGTAAAATGTAAGTGGTTTTACTACGACATTTAGTTCATGAAAACACAAAATTCAGTTTCTCAGAAATGTAATACAGACATTGTGAAGAAGATTTCTGACTGGACAGTTTCCCAGCAGACAGTCACTGACACTGTCCATAATGAGGGTAAGCCACGAAGGGCCACTGACAAAGAATTTGACTGTGTTCAAGAATGTTAAAGGACATAGAAAGTTGCGTGAAAGGAAAAAATGTCATAGATAAATCTGGATAAGTAACAGGGATGTGTCATGGATGTGTCAAGGACATGGGCTGTAGTCCTCAAGTTCATACTGTCACGGCACTTCTGGATCACATGTAATATAAGTATCTTACCTGGGCTACTCAGGAGAAAATGGACTGGACTCTTCTGCAGCTATCCAAAGATTTCTTTTGGGGTGAAAGCAGATTTTGCATTTCATTTGGAAATCGATGTTGAAGAGTCTGGAGGAAGAGTCAAGAGACACAGAATCCACAGAATCACTTCATGTTTCCCTCTACTGACAAGCTTTATAGAGATGCTGATTTCATTTTCCAGCAGGACTTGGCTCCTTAAACTCGTAAAACTACCAATATCTGGTTTAATGGTATAATATCCTTGTGCTTAATTGTCTGACCTAATCTATCCTGTGTTGTCAAGAGGAAGATGAGACACCAGCTGACAACATAGGTGAGATGGAGGTCACTCTTAAAACAAGCTTGGCTTCCTTAGCAGGCTGATGTGACATATACTAATACTACACATTAAACTGACCTATTTTCTTAGTAGGCCAATGGATCCTTATGGTTTTACATAATACAGATTTTTTCCTAGTTTTTAAAATAAATCTCAATAATCCTTTGTTGTTTCTTTCAAACATTATCCATATAGTTGTTGTTTCAAATAACATTCTTGATGTCATTGTCTTTTTTTTTTACATTTCTTGGAAATAGTCTGTGTTTTATGCACAAAAAACATTTTGTACATTTTTGAACAACTATTCAGTTGCACATTCCTTTCAAACGGAGCTATTTTTAATGATAACTGTGCTGTCTCATTCGTATTTTTCAGTTTTTATAAGTATATTTTTGATCAAAGTCTGAATGTGCAAGTTTCCATTTACCATCAACCTGCGGCTGTCGCTCCTGACTTTCTATTCCATACTATTCAGCTTTTATTTTGAAATTTCACGCCTATGGTTGGCGCACGAGGCGGAGTTCTGAGAGGCTCCGCTTCTGCAGAGCTGCGAAAGGGACGTACGGTCCATTCCGCTCCGTTTAAGTGTTTTGTTGGTCATCTGGACGGAACCGAAGCACGAAGGAGACAACAACATTCGGTAAAAATGTGAATACAAATTTCGTTGAAAGTAACCGTGTCCAAAGAGACAGTAAACATGGACTCTAATGGGAACAACAGCAAGAAGAAGTTGTGGTTCTGCGGTCTCCTTTGGTGGTCGCTCCTGTTCGAACTGTCGTCTGGAGGTAACGATATTCCTACTTTAGGACTTTTCTGTCAATGAAAACAATGACTTAATTAGACACTTGGTGTTACATTTAGGGTCAATGTGTAAAAATGTATGTTTGTGCTAAAAAGTTTTACGTGTATTTTATTATTATTATTATTATTATTATTATTATTATTATTATTTTAATTGTCAATTCGTTACAAGAAACTGCCTGTTAAAACTGTAACTTAAGCTTAAAAATTACCAAACATCCTCCAAAACTAAAGTGAGCACAACATAAATAAGTTTGTCTCCAACAGCAGGTTTATCATTAGAAAAGATGATTACACGAGTTTTGTTGCAATTGTTTATTGTTTGTTTTTTGTCACTGCAAAGGTTCACTGGACTTGAATTGTTGACCTCAGTATTACCCAACAGGATTAAGTGAAATATGTATGGAGACGTGTTGGTGGGGGGTAAGGCTGCAGAGTCATTAGTCCTTTCCCAGCATCAGCACAAACTCCACTCGCTTTCTTAATTTGGATGTTATGAGGGCTAATAAATGCAGTTTTCCTCTCCTGTAAAAAACACATTTGGCGATTTTTGCATGCATGGATACCCACTGAGCGGAAATAGACTTTCAAATGTAAACGGAGTCAAAGGATTTTCCTAGTTTTTGCACTGAGACATCTAAGGGAGAGAGATGTCTTTGTTTCACAATTGAGCATTATTAAATCCATGTAGGCATCCCTTAGCTATTCTCCTTTATTTGAGCCTGACATGTGTCATCTAAATTCAGCTTTCATCCAGGCATTGCCCTCGGGGGATCATCACAAATTATTTCACTTTGTCATTCATTGAAAATGGCCACAACGGAGACATTTCCCTTCATGTCATTGTCTTTCTGATTCTGTTTTGCCTTTGCACCATGTACCAAGCCTTTGGTCAAAAGATCTGCATCTCGGGGTTTTGACAGTGCATCGGCTTCAGATACAATTCAGTCATGTTGCATCTCCGGTCTGCTGAATAAACTGAATGCACATGCAGTGACAAGCACTGGTCTACCCCTCAAATTAACTACAGGCCTGTGTTCTCTAAAAAGGTCACAGGCTTTGTTGTTAAGGTAGATGTTTGGGAAGTGTTTCAAAAAATGTCACTGCTGCAAAGAAACTTGCCCCTGTTGACATGTAGATTACAGGATGGTGCTCCAAACAACGTCCTGTTTGTTCTTGTAAGGGACACATTAAGGTTGGTGGGTTTTGTCTGATCTGCTGTGCACTCTTTAATTTACATACCTGCCAAAAATAGACATGTTGCAACACTTCTGTCATGTCAAAAAGTCTAAATTATGGGAAGGAATATGGTGGAAAAAGCTTCTGTCCCCAACAAATATTTTTGTTTATGCAAATGCAGTTTTAATGGTGACTCCAGAAAACAATTAAGCATGCATTTCTGCCTCTGTGAATTTAGAACAAGACATTTTGCCGCCTTCTTCTTGACTAGTTTAATCTTTACTTTTGTACATAAAGCCACTCTTATGAAGGAAAATGAAGTACAAATAAAAAAGGACAGGCACCCACAGCAGTGGTTACGCTTTACTTATTTTTTATGTATTTTTTTAATGCCTGCAAGCCTGATATTTGCACATACGTCCAGCCACATTAACGCATCTAGATGAGATTATACCTAAAAAAACAAAACAAAGCAAACATTCTGCTCTTAAGTTATTGTCCTTGTTTGGATCAGTGATATGGGATACTGCCTTGCAGCAAGAAGATGTGGTATGAAGTGAGTGAAGCAGCTGGTCAGCTGAGGTCTTTCTCTGTGAAGAGGCTTTTCTCCAACAGTCTCTCATTGTCAAGTTCAGTGTTTTTTAGTTGATTTTGTTTATACTAAATTGTTTGTTTTGTATATTTGTTTAACCTTTAACAAGTTATTACCTGTTTCTCCTTTAGTGCACAGATTTTAATGCTCACTTACATTCTAAATGTTTTTAACCACACCAATAAATATTAAACCCTCTACGTATTTCTGAAGTAGTTTTGATTAAATCAATATTATCTTGAATATTCTGGCTAGTGCAAAATATATCCTTCCGAACTATCTATGAAGAGGAATACAACACGTTTATTTATTGTTAACTTGATTTTTGTAGATAGACTTAACCAAACGTACGTAACGTACACCAGCTTAATTTATTAGTAGCTTTTAAGTGCTTAATTTGCAGAATATTGGACCCTATAATCATTCTTCTTTTTTAGATCAGCAGTAAACATAGCATTTTCTACATGTCGACACATGTAGAAAATGCATGAGACAATGCAAATGTTGTAGAGACGTTCCTGCAGACTTGGAAAGAGATAACAGGAAGGATAAGTATAACAGTAAGGGTGGTCTGCTTGATCCTTTATCAGATTTCAGCATCTGAAATTTTAACTTGATAAACGAATCAATCAGTTTATTTATACCAATATATGGAATTGAATTGGGAAAAGTTGGCTATCTTTTGGAAATATCAGAGAAAAGTAAAGATCTGTATCCTCTGGGCAGTGTTTCCCAACCTGGTCCTCAAGGCACACTCATGGGCGATTAACAGGCTTTTGCTGAACTGCAATCATCTCAATCAGTTGTTAGAGCACAGAAGCATCTAAAACATGCAGGGTGGTTCGTGTCCTTGAAGGCCAGGGTTTGGAAACACTGCCCTAGGGAATACATCCTGGAAAACAATGCAAGCTATGCTAATATGCTCACGCTGGTTTAAAATGTCTGCTTTGTTACTTTGAAAAATAGTGAAATATATTTGATGTTTGTGAAAAAACATCATCAGCACTTCGATTTGCTTGTAATCTCAGTTGGTACAACAAATTCAAGATTCTGTAATGTAGCTTGCTTAAATGTCAGTTGCTTTGACTTGCACATGTTGAGATTTTTATAGATCAGATTAGATTTTTATAGATACAGATTATTTACGCTTATTTTTTTCTCTTTCCTCCATGTTGTGTTGGGTCCTATAATTGACATACCTTTATTTAATCCTTTCCATTACAGACTCAGCTGTGCCATGAGATTGAGCTTAGAAACATTGCATGTACCCACACAAAGTTTGTCCAGCCCAGTGATTCTCTCTAACCCATTATAGACACCCCCCCCACCCCCCGGCTTGTAAACTGCAAATGAATGAAAATGTGAAACGGGCGCTTTCCTCCACAGAGGCAGAGATGTTTGTTGACCTTTCAATATGTGTGGTGCTCCGCAGCTTGTTAAAAACTGGTGGTGCCTGGGCATGGAGGCACATGAGAATGCTTCAGAGCACGTTTGTGCAGATTACAGAGCGAGGAAAATGGCAGGGAAGTGAGGTAGAAGAAACAGCTGGGTCTGTCTGCCACGCCATTTCTAGAACAAGAGGCCGCAGACAATGTGGGGACGTCAGAGCCTTTTATGTTCCGGTTGATGGTTTCTGTCAGTGCAACGCAGGCCTGAACATGTCTGACTCTTTCCAAGTCACTTCCGCTTCCAGTGTGTCCCTTTGTTTCCCGCTATTATGGCATTAAAATCAAATACCTTAAATATAGCATATGTCGTCCTTACATCACCAGAGAGCTCATGAACAACTTTCTACTGGAGCTACAAATAAAATTGCAGTTCAGCCTGAAACTGTGTTTCGGACAAAGGTGCTTATTAGTTTAAAAGTAAATCCTCAAACCAGTATTTTAATGAATGTTAATCATAATGGTTGTGCTCAAACATTAAGCCCAACTGGCCCACCTTGAAGGAAAAACTTAGAACACTCCCAAATAAAAACTGTTTTTAAATCAGGAACGCTGTAATGTCTGAACAGCCTATGTTGTAACTCTCAGTGAATGTGTCTGATTTGTATTTACAGACTCTGCTTTACTTATAAAGTACTTACCAAACATTATAATTAGCCTGGTTTTATATCTAAAAGTCACAGTGTGGGCTATAATAAGCCCACACTGTTGGCCTATACTTCCTCTCAGTTTGTTGTGTCACTCTGACTCTGCCTTTTTATATATATATATATATATACTGTATATATATATATATATATATATATATATATATATATATATATATATATATATATATATATGTCTTGCAGTTTGATCTCCTTTTTTCTATAATTGTGTATTTATTTACTTTAAAAAATCTTCCAAATGTGTTTCTTGCAGCCTCCTTCTATGGGGATGGCTTCATACAGCTTAAGGCAACAGAGTCGTCCGACCATAACATTCTCCGTGTTCGCTTCCGGACCTCCAGCACCGACGGCCTGATGTTTCTCGCTGCTGGCCAGGCCAACTACTTCCTGCTAGAGCTCCATGCTGGTCGCCTGCAGGTCGGTACAACTGTGGCTGCAGTACATCAACATATGTGTGCCTTTACATTCTGAAAATGCAATCAGCACACCCAAACTTTGGATGCAAGTCTCTCTTGTAGAAAAATACAGTTATTTAGCTTTTTGCTCCATTATCACAGTGTCTGCACTTTATTTTATCCTTAGCATCTTTATCACTGAAATCTGTTTAAAGTGTAGTAAGGGAAAAAAATCCATCTATTTGACTGCATGGCCCTTGAAACATAATCTGTATATGCAAGTAATTGTGATTGTGATATTACTTGATTACATCAACCTGTTCAGAAGCTGCAGGTGGAATTTAGCATTATTTGCTAAAAACTGGTGCCATGCATTTCTGCTTTTAAAAGGTTAATGAAATGTTCTACATTTCCACTGTTAATAAACAATGTAAACAGTATTGCACATATTGCAGTCACAGTTGTGACTTGATGCAGTTAGACTTACTTTAGTAAACAAAAGAAACTCTGGGATTTACCTGACAGTTTTGTGCATTTGACTAAAATATCCTTGAGACTAAGCTCATATTAGTTACATTTTAACTGTTGTGAAAAAATCACACTGACAAATGTGTTGAATTTTTGCACTTCACTGGGCACAAAGGGTGAACTATGCTTCATGGGCTATACAGTGGTAGTGTTCACCATTTTTCAAGCTTGGGGTCTCACTGTGTGAGTCAGACATGAGTTGCTCCCTGGAAGCTCGTACATGTTTAGCTCCCCAGCAAGCCTTGACAAGCACGTCATCTAAATGCAGCATTATTCTGAGACAGTGTTGTGATGCTCTGCGGTGGTAGCCCAGGGCAAATGGATAATGGTGCTCTTCCTGCTCTCAAACCCAGACAGAGTTCACTGTTTTGACAACAGGTGACATCATAAGCAGTCTGAATCCTGCATTTCTTATCCCAGGTGTCACTGTATCTACAGTTTATCTTTTTGCAAACTCTTGCAATGCACGATATTATTCTTTATATAAGAATGAGTGTTTTGATATGATAAAATTTAAGAATATAGATGTCATCTTGCATTTGGTAAAGTAAACCCATTTATATCAAATACTAAAGCATAATCTGTTGCATATAGGTTTGCAGTGCCTTTATATCACTGAAATTTTAACTACAATCTTCAATGTATATTAATGGGATTTGATTTAGGCCACTGTAATTGGAAGAAAAATATGCATTCATATTTAACTTTGCATTTTTAAAACACATCTTTCTTTGCTGCTATCACAGTTGTAACACATTTAAACTGAAATCTTTTATCTCTTTTTCTCAGTTGAACTCAGGCTGATTAGCCTAAGGGCTCTGTGTACATCAACTTTCAATCCTTGCTCCATGTTTTGAATAGTAGATAAATCATATTATTTAAAATTGTCTTTGTTTCTTTTAGGTGAGATTGGATCTTGGATCAGGGGAGCAGGTTTTAGAGTCAGAGCGAGGGGTCCAGCTCAACGATTTGGCCTGGCACTCAGTGGAGGTCCACCATGTACAGCTAAATGTCACACTGACTGTCGACAAAAACTCTCATACAAGTGTAAAGATGTCTGGCTCTCATCATCATCTCCACATTAAAGATGGTCTTTATGTTGGAGGTTCAGGAGGTTTGGATAAAATCTACCTTCCCAGAAACTTAATCGGCTTCCGAGGCTGCTTAGATGAGCTAGTGTTCAATCAGCATGACTTGGTGTCATCACTGAGGCCGTACGCTGGATACAAAAACATTTATGAAGTCTCTTTAGGCTGCAGCCCCCAGTTCTTTGCTACTGAGGAAGATCCTATTAGTTTTTTCAGTTCCAGAGCCTATATATCCCTTCCAACTTGGAATCATCATCATCATCAGGCTGCGTTTGAGTGTGTTGTGCACACCTCAGCCAATGAGGGTGTAATCCTCTACAGTTCAGCCAGGGATGGAGGCTTTGTGGCTCTGGAGATACTGGAAGGTTTTCCAGTTGCTGTTGTAGGGAAGAATGGAGTCAAAACTGAGCTACGTTCTCAAACATCCATCAATGACAGAAAATGGCATTCTCTCAAGTTGCATTTTAGTTCCAGAAACCTTGAGCTAACCGTGGACAAGGAAATGGTGAAGAGTAGCATTAGTTCTCACTCAAAGAGGCTTCATCTTAAAGGATTTCTTTATGTTGGAGGTATTGATGATGGTACCAGATTAGAGGTGAGAAAGGTAGGTCTTGCCTCTGTATCAGGAAGGCGTGCCAGAGGAGGTTCCTTCAAAGGATGTTTAAGGAACATTGAAATAAACAGAGTTAAGATGGGTCTCTCTAATGCAGTAGTCACCAAAGATATTTCAGTAGGTTGTGAACTAGAAAAACTGTCAGAGGAATCAATCCATGTTAGTCCTACAAGTACACCAAGATCAGTTTTGTATTCTGTAACTCCAACATCGTCTCTTCAGATGTCCACTCTTGCAGTTGGTTTGGACAAAAGGTACGGCTCAGATTTTGTGCATTTCAAAAATCTTGTTGTCCAGGAAGGTGGTCGAGCCTCTCTTGATGCCAAACATATCAAGGTATTCCTGGACTTCAAGGCACTTGGGATTCGACAATCTCAAATTATGTTTAGAATTGAGGAGCAGCCAGTTAGAGGTCAGATAAGACTTGATGTTGATGATGACCAAGAGGAAAACACCTTTGGCATGTTGGATCTTTGGCACGGAAGAGTGATGTATGTCCATGGAGGCTCCGAGGAGCCAGATGACTTCATCATGTTCTCAATATATTGTAGTAGCAGAAAACCGGTTCCAGATTATCTGAAAAGCAACAAATTATACCGCTATAACATAACTGTGACACCAACTAATGATGCACCTGAATTGAGCCTCCCTGAAGGAAATCTCTTTGTCTTATTGGAAAGATCGAAGAAACATCTCACCACAGAGGTTTTGAAAGTAACAGACATAGACAGCAATTACACAGACCTTGTTTTCTCAGTACTAGGAAATCTGAATGCTGATGCTGGCTATTTGGAAGTAGAGGGCAACCCAGGCAAGGCAGAGACTTCATTTTCATATGTTGACCTAGATGAAATGAGGGTATATTATGTCCACACGGGTGTGAGAAACTCAAGGATAGCTCTGAGAGTTAGCGATGGAGACAAGGTCAGCAACACTGTGGTTTTAAGGATCATGGCCATAGCGCTTGAGTATAAGATTGCCAACAACACTGGTCTTGAGCTCACTCAAGGAGAAACTGCTATTATTAGTTCAAAGCAGTTGGCCATGCAAACAAATGCACTGAAACAAACTGTAGACATTCGCTATGACATCATTGAACCACCACAGTTTGGAGAACTCCAGAGACTTCACTCAAGTGGTGAATGGAGGCACACAGAATCATTCTCTCAAAGACTTCTTGAGAAAGAGCGCCTTAGGTACATTAGCACCTTTCAAGACATCCAGACCTCAAATATCAGCGATTACTTTAAATGCAAGGTTAATGTGGCCGCAAGAGCAAACACTGAAATACTTTTCCCAATTGCTGTTAAATGGGTGAGGTATCATTTGGCAAGGAATATCATGATAAATATGGATAAAGTTAGAAAAGTGACTCTAAGCTCGGAGTGTCTTGTGGCGAGAGCTGATGGTGTTTCCCTCTTAGATGAGGACCTTTACTTTCGGGTCCTTACTACACCAAAGAAAGGAAGACTCCTGTTTGACTCCACAGTCTTGATGAAGAACTCAACCTTTAGCCAAAAGGATCTATCAGATGAAAGAGTCCATTATGAGCTGGTCGACAGACCTCACGAGGACACAATGGACAGATTCAAATTTCAGCTATTCTCCAAACATGCTCAGTCTGAAAATTATGATTTTCAGTTTTCAATCAAAGCCGATATCAACACTGTGTTCATAAAAAATGAAGGCCTCTCGATTCAGGAGGGAGAGAGTAAACTCATCACCAAAGACGAGCTTTTTGCAGAGACTTTAAGCACAAGGGACATGTTCTACACCATAATAAGCAGTCCTAAACATGGAAGGCTGGCACGCATTAGTCAGTCAAATTCCAATGCCAGCTATGATAACATCTTGACCTTCAGTAATCAGGATATAATGCAGGAGCGATTAATGTACATCCACGATGATAGTGAAACTACACAAGATGATTTTGCTTTTATAGCCTCTACCAACCAAGGATTCAAATCTTCCATTTCGGATGACGAAGTTGGCTCCAAAGAAGGAACATTCAACATCACGGTTCAGCTAGTAAATGATCAAAACCGATTCGAATCATTGATAAAGTTTTCCATGTTGTAAGAAATGGACAGAAAATACTCACTACAGAGGATTTGCTTTATCACGATAACGACTCTGACTTTGACGACGGCCAGCTGATCTACACTCGACGAGGAATCCCAATTGGAGACCTCGTGCTGGTCAATGACACAACTCATAGGCTGTTTCAGTTTGCACAGAAGGATTTGGAGGAGAAGCGGGTGTTGTTCATTCACAAAGGTGCTAGTGTTGGCAGGTTTGTTCTTTTTGTGTCAGATGGAAAAAATTTTGTGTCAGGTCTCTTAGATGTTAGTGCTCATGACCCTTTCCTGAAGGCTGAGAACAACACAGGTCTGTTGGTTCAGAAAGGACAGTCGGTAACGTTTACCAACAACAATTTCAGCATTGTATCAAATATGGATATCCGGGATGACCGGAGGTCATTATCAAGTTGGAGGAGCCTCCCAGATATGGCAGTATTTATCGTAATAAGACAAAGGTTGAGTCATTTACTCAGTCTGACCTAAAGGACGGGTTAATCTCCTACAGCCACAATGACAGCAAACACCTGGCAGACCATTTCAACTTGACTGTGAAAGCTAAAGTTCTGCAAATTACAGAGAGAGTTAATGTGAAGATTTATCTTGAAAGTCATCAGAGGCCACCCATCATACAGCATCAGGAGACTTTACTGGTGGAAGAGGGAAAACCAGTGAAGATTGATGAGACTAAACTGGAGGTAAGTGGTACGATAATACACTTTTCTGTCAGAGATTGGATTTGTATAACTTTTAATAAATGTTAGTGCTTTCATGTATTTAAAAGTAATGAGAAAAATGTTAGTGTTATCAAGTACAAATACATTTGTAAAAGTTTGTTCACCTATCCATTACTTTGTCTTTGGCCTATTCTTGTCACCCTACCTGAAAATGTGGTTTTTAATAGCAGTGTAGGAATAAACATTGAGCCCAAAAGGTTTTTGCACTGAAATTACTTGATATTTTCTTATGATACCTGATGTATCAGTTGGCAATGTGACATTTCAAATCTAACCAGGGAATGTTTTTGGATTGGGACAGGTCACACATGAGGACAATCTGCCATCTGAGATTGTGTTTGCAGTCAAAGTAGCTCCATCTCATGGCTTTCTTCGGCGCTTTTTCGAAGCCGATGAGCGCTACATCGGAACCAAGCAGTCGCCTGTCAAGACGTTTACCCAGGATGACATTAACAAAGGGAACATCCAGTATGTTCAGGTGGAGCCAAACAAAGTAAACGACACCTTTTTCCTGGATGCCACCAATGGAATCACCGACGTCAGCAACATCAGGATAACTGTTGACATCATCCCACTGCTCATTCCTTTACACGTCACCAATTTCACCATTAATGAGGGGGCCTCAAAAGCACTGACAGAGGATGTACTGAGAGTTACCAACAGACACTTTTCTGGATTGAACTTCTTTTATAATTTGACAAAGCCCCCTCTCCACGGTCACATCGAGCACTCTCGACATCCTGGTGTGCCTATAACCACTTTCACCAGGAGACAGGTGAGAAAAGTTACAATGGTGAAAAAAATGTTTTATACCTCTTGAACATTTTCACATTTTATTTCTCTGCAATAACAGGTTTTAATGCATTTCGGAAATAACTTGATTCTACGTTTAAAGTGTAATTTTTTTTTATCCGTTTGAAAGATCTTTTTGCTAACACTTCACAATTATGCACTACTTTGTGTTGTTCATTCACATAAAATCCAATTGAAATGCATTGAAGTTTGTGGATGTGAAGAGAGAAAAGGTTAAGGACTATCAGTAATCTTTTGCAAGGCTGGCAGAAATATTTTTTTCGGATAAGATTTTTTTCTGTCTTTGCTATATCACTTAAACATTCTGCTATTTCTTCAAAGTAATTAGACTTTTAGTTGTTATTGCAGTAATTAATTTCTTACCTTGAACTGTGGAGTTCTTATCTTAAATGCTTGCATATTTTCAGACTTGGAAACCTAGCAGTCTTACATAATTAAATTACTTCAGTGAAGAAAGCTGTTGCTCTGGCTTGATCTGGCTTATTTGACATGACCTCCTGCTCTAGCTAGAATTTATTCACCTTAATCATTTAAACTAATGATTATGTGCAAAATAAGTTTCTGAAATGTCTTTTTTTTACAGTGTGTGAACTCTTGCCTATATTTTGATATATTTTAGTTTTTAGATTTTGTTTCAAATGACCAGTAATTTCCATTTTCCTGGATGATTTCTTTGACTTTTTTCCACAGGTGGAACATGAATTCATTTACTATGTCCATGACAGCAGCGAAACCGTAGTCGATAATTTTACAGTGGAAGCCAATGACACAGGCTTGAGGAAGCACAGTGCCGCCCAGACGGTTTACATCGAGCTTACAGCTGTTAATGATGAGTCTCCTGTCATTACCACCAACAGGGTCCTCAGGGTGAGTCTGTAGCTCTATATTTAAACTCTGCACACTTTTTTTCTGCCAGTCGATCTGGCACCACTGTCAAAAGATTTTCATGGGGTCGTTTACTGTAGTTGCCATGCTTGTGGTGTGGAGGAGCGGGGAGGCGTACTATGTTTGCTATCTGGGATCCCACGGCTCTAACATGGAGCTGATTATGACATTCATAAAGAGGAGGTCAAATCTTGTGGGGAAGTAATAAAAGCTGTTTTACATTAAAATAGTTTATTTAATGTCAATGGGTTGGACAATACCTCTTTATGCTGCATGATAATCCAAATACAAATCCATCAGATTCATAGGCAGAGCTGGATAGGATCCATCTGGAAAAATAATTCAGAGTATTGTGTCTTTTGTGACCAGCTTTGTCCCAGTTGCAACAAATTCCTTTGAGGTAATTCAGAATAGAGCCATCCCTGAAATTTCTAACATAAAATATTATAGGAAAGCCAGTTTTCATGTAGTTAGGAAACTCTTACAAGGTTACAGTATTAGTTTTATTTTATGTTTTTTGTTTATTTTTTTCATAGTGATTGGGACCAGATTTTTACATGACAATTTAACACTAATGGATATTGTGTTAATGCTAATAAAGGTCACTTTTCAACATATCATGTTTACATTAGTAGGTGTTTGGTGAAAGTCAAGCTTTTTAGACATAAATAATATATCAGTGGCCACAAGGTGGCTCTCTGCCACTGTCTGACAATAAACATATAATAATATATATGTTTACTTGATGCTGTATATAGCATCAAATAGATATGAATCAATCTGTTCACGATTGAGTCTCAGTTTTAGTTGAAAGGGCTTTGCCTTGTAATAAAAAAAGAATGATAACATCATTTGATAAAGTCATGGTATTCTCTTTATTTACTGCTGGTACAGATTGTGAAGATAAAGATAATTAAAACTGTCTCTCAACAACGACTCATCACAGCTGTAAAAGGTTTAGCAGTTTAGACTTGCTCAATTGCAACAGAAATGAATCCAAAAATCAAGTATAGTCATGTCCTTTGTGCTTATTATGTTCTCCTATGAAGATGTAGCCTGATGAACATCAAACATCCTGCTGTAATTAAGAAGGAGTCTTGACCCCAGGAGGCTTTTCATACAAACCGATCTCATGTGTCGTTTTTCTTTTAATCTTGTGAGTCATCCTGATGCTGTTTATCAGTCCTGCTGTGACTTCCTGCTAAAGGTGGGATTACCGGAGGTGTAGTTGCTGCCCTCCAGAGCAACACTCACTCATATGTGAGAAAAGCTTTCTCATGTGGGGGCTGTTCTGCTGTAGGCCTGGTGTGACAAGTGTGATGGGTAGTTGTGCACATCCTCACTGAAGAAGTCCCTCAGGCTTCTATTCTGATAATCTGCATATAAAACCAAGTTCAAGAACACTTTACTGTTGGTAATATCTGACAGTTTGTATGTTTAGAATTTAGTTTATTCCAAAATGTCAGCATAAAAAGTATGTAGAGGCTACGGTAATATCAGATTTTTGTTTTTTTATCAAATAAATGAACCAGCAAACAAAGCTTGGTCCTCACCAGATGTTAATCTGAGGTAAAGAAAAAAGCTTAAAATGCAAATATCAGAAAATAACTCTTCTTATTAGTCTCTTTCAGCCAAAATACAACAGTTTAAGATGAAAAAGTGAAAAAGTGTTTAGTATTCAATGCCAAGAAAAATAAACAAGACCTATATGTCAAACTCCAGAGAATTCATGATTCAGCATGTTAAATACAGTCCATAACAGAACACACTAAGAATGAGATGTTTGACCTTTGTGCACAGTGTCACTTATGGTAATATAGATGAAAACGGTGATTGGGACCTGAGTTTTACATGACAAGTTAACACTAATGGATATTGTGTTAATGCTAATAAAGCATTAGCATTTGATATGGACATTAGTGTTTGATATGTACAAACACACCATATCAAGCATGGCGGTGGAGGGATGATGATTTGGGCTATTTTGCAGTAACAACACACCTGAGTGTTTTCTTGACCAAAACTTTCTCGATAGACATAAGTATATTTGAGTCAGTATTATGCAATTTGAAATTGAGCTGGAAAGCATGGCACTTGGTGGGACTGTTTGGGAATCCCAGAGATTAAATGATTTCTCAAACATATATGAAAGGCAACACTCTAGGTATAACATAGGTACAACATATTATGATGTAACGGTCATAAAAGTCATAATATTGCCCCTTTAAAAGACAGAAATCTAAGGAAAATCAATCACAACCACTTGTTTTTGATTCCTTCTGATTGCGTCTTCCTGTCTGCAGTATCAATTGTTTGGGGCATTTTGTATTTATCACCCATCACACTTCATCTGTTGTTGAAGTTTCTCACTTTACCCACCTGTCAGAGATCAGGCAATGCATTGTCACATCCACAAGCTTCCGGTAAACTTGCTGTTTGCTAGGTGTGAACAATGTGACAACTGACAAATCAGACTCTTAATTTACAATGTCACACATTGTACCCTTAAAATTTTAAAATTTTGTCATGCAAGAAATGGAAACTTCTAGCGTTGTGGCACTTGAGTACTTTGAAAGTATTGAGTACCACATTTTATTGTCTTGTCTCTGGATGTGCTGCTTTTCCAAGATCAAGACAACAATGTGGCGTGAAACTCCTTCCTGTGTTCAAATACAACCAATGAAGTTTTGTAAAGCTTTAATTTTACTGCTGCAATCTGTACCCTTACGAGAAAAATGAGAACATAAGATGGAGAAACATTTTCCAGTACCAATATATGGATGTTTCTCTGACTGTGGAACACAGACAGAACCCTATCCTCCCTTTTTCACTTGTCGCCTCCATTCACTGTGTCCTACTTGTCAGATTTAGTGGGCAAGCAGCATGTTGGTCTGCAACATGCCACAGGAGCTCCTTTATTGACTAGCTTGCTAATGAAATGAGCCGCTACAAACAGTGTGGTTTACTTTTTTTATTTTTTTGCGTTTTATATTTTTTTTTCGGATTCCTTAAAAGTAAATTGTGTTAACAGTCTAATGAATAATTAAATTTGTTTTCAGATTTTTCTTAATTTCAGAATTTTGTCACCATTACAGCAATTCTTACACATTTTAACCATTGCAGTTCCTTTGTTTCATAGTTTAAATGGTGCCTATGCCATTTTCTTTTAATCATATAAGCTGATATCCTGGCTCCTGTGAAAATGGCATATTGATTGAGTTACAGGGATTTTTTTTTCAGGCCTACATGCTGTTTATATCACTCTGTTGCATTAATTAAGGAAATGACAACCTGTCGAAGCAACAGTAGCTCCTCTGGCTCGATGTCTACAGGCTTATCCTTCACTGTCAAGGACCTGCATGCTTCAGTAGCTTGGTGCTCTGTGTGTCAGTTAGTTCCTCTGTTACTTTGTGGTAGCCCAAAGCTCTTTGGTGTGCATGGAAGCAGGAATTTACCTCAGCTTGTCAGCACTCTGAAGTGCTCTGAAAAGTGTTTACAGTGTGTACAGCTATTTTTAGTCTGGGGTGTCCTTGATTTAGGCAGCTTTCAAGTGTTTTTATCATTTTTTTCTTTTATTTTTTGCCTTAGGCCAGTATTACTCTAATGTATTGTGTACATTAGAAATTATTTGTATAGTAATTAAACTGCAGTACATACTGTTCTTGCAAATGTATTCATGTCTTTTTCACGTTTTGTCTTACCTTGACGCCAAATGTCAATGTACCTGTTCGGATTTCATGCAGCTGAACAACGGAAAGCAGTGTCTAATGATGAAAGGATACTGGCGGAGGTACAGAGATTCACTTTATGGAAGAGTAGTAGAAGTAAGACATGGTTGGGAAAAGGCAGATCCTATGAGGCACAGCAAACATGATCTAATCAGATAAAACCAAATTTGGACTTTTTCTCCAAAATGTCAAATGTTGTGTGTGATCACACCATCCCCAAGCTGAACACACTTTGAACTGCCTTGCTGCTGAAATGTGCCATACGCATAAACTTGAGTTGAAAGATAGTGATGGCAGCATTATCCTGGGTACATTTTTTTAGCAGAGAAAGAAAAGTAGGTCAGAGTTGATAGGAAGATGGATGGAGTTAAACACAAAATATGACTTCAAAATGTGTGTTTATAGGCTCTCTTCATAAAATAGCTATTTTTCAAGAAAAAATGGTAAATTATTTATGTCTCTATTATGTAAGACTAAAGCTGCAGGAGACATGTCCAGATAGCTTCCAGCTGTAGTAATAGAAAAACGCTATTCTGCAAAATATTAACCAAGATAGTTATTAGTAAAAGATTTTGAAAGCTTTTTATGATTTTCTCCCACTTTAGAAATTTATGATCTATCCAATAAGATCAGAGAGCTGAAAGGCAATGAATCATTTTGTGATGCAGTATAATTTGCAGGGCTCACATGTCTAAAGAAAAAAGGAAAAAAAACACTTGAAGCATCTTTGAATCCAAACTCACTTTGTCATTTACTGACTTGGAAATTAAAAATAACCAGGTAGTGTTTCTAAAATGAGTAAGGCTTACATTTCATTCGTACTGTTTATTTGTGCAGAACTACATGAGACATAATCTTTCTTGACCATAAATGAATTGACTTTGCATTTCCTATATGCCAGTACTTTTACCCAACTGCTGGAGAAAGGCGCCAGCCACTAAATCCTATGAGATTATTTATAGATGGATGGGTGGATTTCTAATTATCTCATTTTATTTCAGCTTTATCCCCTCTTAAGAACCAAATACAGTTGTAAATAATAGTAGTTAAATCATATAGGGCATAATGAGTCACATGAAATGAAACTTTCCAAGTACTATGGCACTTGTTGTTTGTTATCTCTCCAGGTGTGGGTGTCGTCGATCACAGAAATCAGACCGGAGGATCTTAGAGTCGAGGATCTTGATACACCAGCAGATGAGCTACAATTCATGGTCACCCCACCCAGCAATGGACACCTGGCCCTTAAAAGCAGCCCCATGAAGCCAGTGTTGAACTTCACACAGGCCCACATAGACCAGGGACAGCTGCTGTTTGTCCACAAAGGTAAAGCGATTTAAAAGACAGAGAAGGACTTCTTTAATAGCTTAATTTTGTTTTGTCTCCCATCTGCACAGTATTTCTCACTGTGAAGTTGTTAGTCCAAAAACTGATTACTGAGTTATTTATTCTGTTCCTTTTACCACCGCCAGAGGGCGCTCTTGGAAGGTCTGATTTGGTTTTCACTCATGTCATATCAGGGGCAGCTCATCTAAATCATCAGCAGTTTTTGTCATGATGTTTGTAGTGATTCCTGTTTTGATATAACTTCTTACCTTTTGTTTACTTGTAAATGCAGAGAAAGTTGAAACCTGCCCTAAACATCACACTTGTTTGGGGATTTAAACAGATATTCTTGTGTTTTCTTTTTTTTCTTTTCGTTTCTGACTTTAATTGATGTTTTGATGTCTTTTCTAGGAGCCATGTCTGGGGGATTTAACTTCCAAGTCAATGACGGTGTGAATTTTACTCCCAGGCAGATCTTCAGCATCACCGCCAAAGCTTTAGTTGTGAATTTGGAGAAAAACCGCCCACTCAAGGTGTTTCCTGGTAAGCATAGCCACTGGCTACAGCAAAATCAGCAAATTGCTTTTTCAGCTCCTCCTGTACAATGACCTCACTGATGATAAAAAAAGTGTTTTCATAACGTGAATGAACAGCTATTACATTGGCTGCAGTGATTTAAAGCATCATTTATTTAACGACGCACTATGGCACGTTAAAGCACTCCCAGAAATACTTTATTGATGCTATGATCACTTAGATTAAAGAGACAGGTGTTTCAAAATTAATCATTGTGCCCCGACATAAATAACTGTTTTACTCGTATGCAGTTATACATATGGTATATTTCAGCAGAAATATTCTAAACTCAAAACTTATTTAATTTTCCAGTTATAAAACAATACCATCAAATTAAGTTTATAACCCAAATTAATCAACCATTTTAAAAGGACACCCAGCAGTTTGCAGTGAGTTGACCTTCCAAACACTGGAAGTTTCTTTAACTTTACAACAGTCCCTCATGCAAAAAAAAATCATGTGGCGAGAGTAGAAAGGAACAATTTCCTCTCAACAGGAAGAAACCTCAAACATAACCAGGCTCAATATGAGTTGTATAATCATATTTAGATTCACTTACATACTGTCCAAATTCATTAAAATGTGCACTCTGCCTCAACGAGAAAGGCAAAACAAATTATTTTTGTCATTTACAATTGAAACATATGTGTTGGTCTGACATTTTTGGTCTGTAGTTAGCTTTACTTTTAAACTATGACACTGTTGCGTGTTCAGCCCGCCTGCTTCTGTGCGTTTCAGATTTCTTTTGGCTTAATAATTCAGCGCCTTTCCAAGAGCAGGGTCATTAAATCATTAAATGGGTGTAGTCTGTGTCTGCAAACGCTTTTCATAGTTTTTCATAGGTTTCCACTACTTCTCTATGTGAATTAGAAATAACTGATATTGTTGTGTGGGTGCAGCAAACAGCCAGCTGGCACGCTCTACTGAGCCTCTCAGCCACAGGGTGAGTGGGTACTTAAAAAACTGTGCCACTGTCTGTTCCAGGCAGCCATGTTGGTGCTTTGTGCCAAGCAGGACAGACTGGGGAAGCTAGGATGGCTGCTTTGGCTGACAATTAGGTTTTTTTTTGTTTTTTTAAAGGAGAGAGTGGCGACGTAAAGCCCTTTCACACTGCGGTGGGAAAATGAATGTTTTTCCCCCTTTTTCTCACAAACATCTAGACTGTCTCGGGGATTTTTGTCAAATTTGAGAGAGGAAACACTGCTTTCTAATCAACTGCATGCGTCTCTCAAAAGGTCATGCAAAATACATGAGTAAGATAAAAATTGTGGAATGTAGTCAGGACAAGTAGGTTATTCTAGCTATATTATCTGGAATCTACCATACATGTTTATTATTATTAAGAGCATATAAACCAAAATTGCGCGAGTATAAAAGAGGGATTTTTACTTTAGTATGAAACCGTTTCTCTCCCTCTTCCTCCAAGGTAGACATTTCCCTTGGGAGATGAAAATGGTGGGAGCGCAGCTTACAAGTGAGGAATGAATTTCCTCCATATTTCCCTGCCTTCCATTATTTATCAGCAGCCATTTTTCAAAGCCCTCAAAATATTCTGAGTTGCCACAGTAATCTGCATTGCAAAAATACCCCAAAATCTTACTAGATATTTTTGTCTCGTTTCTAGTATGAATATCTTTGTACATTTGACATAAAGACAAAATAAGTAACATATTCAGCAAGATATAGGAGCTCACTTTAAGTCAATAATTCCTTAATATTAATCAAAAGAGGTAGTGGTTCCACTGGCAGACTACTTTAATTATAACAAGACATCTATCGTATGTTATAAGTGAAATAATCTACTAATGGAACAAGTACCTCGTCATCAATATTAAAAAGTTATTGATTTAAAACAATCTCCTATATCTTACTGAAAAGTTACTTGTAAGTTAGTTTTGTCTTATTTCAGGTGTATGAAGATATTTGCGGCAGCAACTATACCCAAAATGTTTGGTAAGATGTTATTATTTTTGCAGTGTATACAATTTATTTTGGAATAAAACTTCTTGATTATTCCCAGCTGTTTTTGTTGATGTCTCTATTTTTTCCCCCAAGTGGCGTATTTGTGTCTGTGAGCAGCTTTTAATGTGTTGTTAGGGGTTTATGTAACACCCCCACTCTTTCGTTGGACATGGCGTTGTAAAACGTCTCTGGTGTCTGGTGGCGTGGCAGCTTTAATTTAGCACATCAAAAGGCGGTCGTCGCTCTATCAGAGGTTTTGTTTTTAAGAGTTTAAAATGTTGTGCAGCACAAAGGAAGAATAACACAAGATGTGACTGCCTTGAACCCTACATTTTACAAATTCTCTCCAGGATCTTCCAGCCTGATCACCAGTGATGATTTACAGGCTGTGACCAATGACCTTGGAAGCAGCTCTAACCGCACCATTATGTTCAATGTGATTCGCCATCCTAAACTGGGACGCCTGGTGAAGAGGCAGCTTGATAACTCTACTGTGGAGATCTCAACTTTTACACAAGATATGGTAAGTGCAGACAAGGTCACATAAAAACTGTGTCTTGTTTTAAAACATGTGCGTCACTGAAATAGAAATCAAGGATGTGTGTGTGAGAGAGAGATTTTTTTATTAGGCTTCCTCCATTTATGTGGAAGGCTATGCCAGATTTCCTCTGTTCTGCATGAATAATGCATTTCCTCCATCCTTGTTGAAGATACTGACTCTCCATTTTCTGCTGAATGAGCCACCGTAAACTGTTTTGCTTTGATTTATTATGGATTTTGATCTGACATAATTAAAGTCAAGGTGATTGTTCTGTATTCACTGAAGAACAAAGAATATTTAAATTATTAATTATACCTGATTCATTCATTGTTAATCTGTGGGAAAATTGCTGAGCAATTCAATCCCATAGACTCAATTTATACAGGTGCATCTCACCAAACCGGAACATAAAAAATGATTATTTATTTTACTGATTCAAGTTATAAAGTACAAGTTCAGTTTTTCATTTATTTAAGTTTGAAGAAAAGAAAAAAACACAAAAATATTATGTCATAACACTAATTTCATACATCAGCAAGGATACACCACAAAAAGTCACGGCCAAAGGTCCATTAATATCCAAACATGGAAAGTTAAGTGGAAGGAAAAAGTCAGATGATTGTTATTGGGATAACCTTGTATGTTTGAATCAATCAAACATACAAGGTGAGAGCTTTTCCACCGTGCGGACCACTGCAGTAACTAAAATGTTTCTGTTTTGCAGGTGAACAGAAAGGAAGTGATCTACATTCAAACACCCATTGAGTCGGTGGGCTGGGAAGCTATGGATTCAATAACCTTTTCTGTATCGTCACCGCCTGCCTCTATAGATGGTCAGACCTTCAAAATAGACATCTCCTATGAAAATACAGGACCTGAACACAATACAGTACTACTCAAAAACACAGGTATGAACTATATTTTCAGTTCATTAGCTGCTATATTTGATTACACCTCATTAGGTCTGCCTTTTGCATTACATTTTGTCAATAGTTTCACATACTGATCTTTCACATTTCTTTTGGACTCTATCTCCTTTATTGACAGCAATCTTCTGTCTAGTCCTCAACCATGATAGCAGGGTTTGTGGTGTATGCCTAAAGCAGTGGAGGGTAAAATAAGTATCAGACGTAAAACACTGTCTGTAGCAGATAAACATGACAGTTTTTCCTGTCACAACCACATTACAAACCTAAAAGTGTGCAGATAAATAAAAAAGAAAACAATGCATCCTAGCTTAGTTTGCCAAGGTTTGGGTGAAAAAGGAAGCTGCCTCTGTTGGAGTTTTTAAAATTAGCTCAAGACCTGTAAAGAACCAGACACAAGACCAATGAGGTTTTTATGCTGTCCTTTGCAAAGGGAGAGATCCACAACCTCCAACCCTTCTCAGGATCAAAGATTGGTGAGCTCTGCTCAACTCTGCTTGGAAATTGGCTTTTACTATGATGACCTTCTTCAGTAGAACAATGCTGAGACAACAAAACAGATGGACCCCTTGAGTAGGAAATTACATTATAGATAAAGAAAGAAACTTAAAGAATAACTGGTCAGAGCCAGTTAGGTAACTGAACACATTTAGATAAAACACTAAAATAAAATGGTAAAACAATGATTAATTTTACCAAACAACCTTCTTGCGGCTTTATTAAAATGACTGCAGCATTTTAATAAAGCCGTAAAATATTTATTGAAGTCAATGAAAGAAAACAAAAACCTCTCTCTAAAAGCCGTAATGTTTTGTACAGAAAGCTATGACAAAGCAGCATGTTTGTGAAAAATCACAAAAATTACATTATAGAGAAAAGAAAGAATGGAGTAAAACTGCAAATTCTGCATCCAGATTTATTCTGTTTATTTTGTGGTAGGTGCTGAGGTGGCAGAAGGGGAGAGTGTTGTCATAGATGAATTCAAGCTGGATGCCTCCAACCTGATGTCAAAGCTGTCCACGCCGCAGCGGAGCTCCTATGAGGTCTGGTTTCAGGTGACGGATCTTCCCCAGCATGGCGTTATCGTGGTAGGTGAGAGAAACCTCACCAAAGAGAAACCAAACTTCTCCCAGTTCATCGTCACCAAATACGGCATCATTTACAGTCATGACAACTCTGAGACGACTCGCGATTCTTTTGTGTTCATTGCCTGGCTGAACCCAAAAGGCAGGACTGCCCAACGGCCTCAAGATGAGAAGGATGTTGTTGTCGAGCGTTTTAACATCACAGTCAGCCCTGTGAACGATCAACCACCTGTGCTAAAAACTAAAGCTCCGGGTCTAAAAGTGGTTCAGGGAGACAAGGTAGCTATAGGGCCTGAGGATCTCAGAGTCGAAGACTTGGATGATTCTCCAGAGGATATTACGTTCTCTGTTATAAGCAAACCAAGTAACGGTTACATAGCTCTGCAAGGAGGTTTGAATGAGTCAGTAGTTGCCTTCACTCAAGCTCAAATCAACAGCAGAAGTGTGTACTTTATCCATGATGGAAGCTCTGCCTCAGGTGTGTTTTACTTCAGTGTCACAGACGGACATCACAAACCTGTATATAAACTTTTTAACATAGATGTGTCAGAAATTACCATCACTCTACTCAATTACACTGGATTGTCACTTTTACAAGGAAAGACTGTAGTACCTCTGACCCAGGACAACCTTGCAGCAGAGACAAATGGCAAAAGCGCCACCATTCACTACATGATTACAAAATCTCCGGCCTTTGGCAAAATTCTGAAAGAAAACCAGGAAGTTACACATTTTACACAAGAGGATCTTCAGACTGGGAGTTTGGCCTATCACATGATCTCGCTGTCCTCCACAGAGGACAGCTTTGAGTTCACTGTCTTCACTTCTGAGGCAAATCTTACCGGTCAAGTCCTTAATGTGACAGTCAGACCTCTAATCAACATTGGCCAAGGATTGAAAATTCCTAATGGGATCACTGTCAGGCTCAACACTAGCTTTTTTAATGCCTCTGAACTGGCTGCTGTAAGTGACAATGACCCTGTCTTTGACATATTGTCCCATCCAAAGTACGGAAAGGTGCTTCAGACAAGTTCTAAAAGGTCCAGGAAGTTTGTCCCAGCTGCATCCTTCACATTTCAGGAAGTGGTGCAGCAGAAAGTTGCATTGGAGCTGAATGCCAACATGACTGGAGTAGAGGAGCTGAATGATTCCCTTGTTTTTGTGCTGAAAGCCGATAATGTCCAACCTGCTAAAGGGGAATTCCACTTTAGAGTTGTCCCATATGACCCAGCGGTTTTTCCAACCACAAAAGCCCGGTCCCGACCACGTCACCCATTCCTCAGACACCAATCAAGATTTCTAGGAATGGAACTGTCTCCCCAGTCCCGTCTACAGTTCTCCATTCCACCCACCAACCAAGCAAAAATCAGCAAAAATTCAGGGGCCGTAACCGCTGGGGGAACTCGAACGGAACTAGCTTTTTCAGCACAACCCTCGGGAAGCCGCCTCGAACGGAGGAGTTTCCCTTTAGGAACACACCGGTCCGTGTGGAGTCCTACCCTCAGAAAACCTCCAACCCACTCCTCATCATCCTGCCACTCCTGGCCCTCCTGCTGCTTATAATCATCTTTGTAGTTGTGGTCGTCTATTTTCGACACCACAGACAAACGAAGCAGAACACCTCTTCGCCTCAGGAGAACCCTCCCACTGCTTCACCCAGCAGTGAGTCCCACAACGACCTAACCCAGAGGAGCACCACCGTTCCCACTGTTACTGTCACTCCCTTAAGTCCCTCCTACCCTTCCAGCCCTGTGCTTAGTAGGTTTTTGACACCGTCACCTTATGACGTAGCTCACTCAAATGTACTCGTCAGTTCTTGGAGTAACGGTTCTCTGGAACCAACTTCCCAAATCGTTCACACCGTTTCCCCAACTTTGCAGAAGAATCAGTACTGGGTATGAAGACAGTGATTGATGCAAGATAATGTTGCTACATGTTTATGTAGTGAATGAATGGTACAATTGATTACTTACTGTTGCAGTTGCTTGCTATAGATTTCTGGAGCTGTTTTGACCCATTGTGTGCTTTGTTCCATTAAATGGAGAACTGTATCGTACTATCTATCGGTTTAACTCTCATGAGCTCCCTTTCTGGAAGGCAGCAGCTGCTGAAAGAGGAAAGAAACAGCTTTTATAAAGTGTTTCTTTTTTTTGTTTAACAGGTCCTTTATATTTAGAAAGCTGCTAATGTTCACGTCAGAGAAAGTTTTCACAAAATAAAACGTCACCAGCTATCTTTAGGCAAGGTGTCAGTCTTGTCTAAAGATGGGGTTGTGTTTATACACGTTAGTGCCAAGTTTTTGCTGTGCTGCTGAAGTGAGCAGCTGGCTTTAGAAGAAAATGAGATGTTCCCATTTTATTGGCTGATGCTAAATCATGACCTCAAAGATTACCCTGTGCCCAGGAATGCTTGTGCATGGATGTGGCAAATTTTGGGGGAAATAATCCTGTAAGTGCAGCACATTTGACACTTATTGGCACTTCGGTTTGAGAAGTGCATAAGTACCATAATCTGATACTATAACATTTAGACCAATACACCACTTTGTTAAAACACATTTAAACGTCAGGGGGAGGATCTTGCATCAGGAAAAGCTTGTGTTCAACAATCATCAGTGGCACAATTACTGGTACGCCAAACAGTTCCTCTAGGATGAACGTTGTGATAGCTTTTTTCAGATTTGTTGTTTTTTTAAATTTAATTAGGAACTTCCTGTTAATCTTGCTTCCCTGGTTTAAAACCTCATCTCCGTAAAGCATTGTTATGCTGTGGGCCTCTTTTTTTCCAAGTGGTCTAAAAATCTGCATCGCAACATGAACTGTTAAGCACATTTTAAAAAAAGACTGTCTTCAAGAATAAAACTGAAAATAGGTCATTTTTGAGTATTTAAGCTGGAACCAGATTATTCAAATCAACACAGTTTTCCTGTGAAAATTTAAAGAAAATCTGTGGGATGATGTGAAATGAATCCAAATCCCTCTTGATATGCTCCAACCTTTATTAAGTTATTTTGTGCATTTGGTAAAAGAGGGTTTGTATAAAATAATGCCGCCAACATCACAGTTGACTTTGTAAAAAAAAATGTTTATTAAAGTGAGACATTTTACCCTCCAGCCCCCATTACATAAATTAAATTAAAAGTGTAACTTTTCTTACTTTCACAGTAAGAAAAACTCTTCAGGATAAACTCCTAAGGCCATTACCCATTTTTACCAGAGGTGCCGGTAGGCGAGGACAACGTTGTACATTGAATGAAGCAGATTTCAGTGTTGTCTTTCAGTTTAGTCGCTCACTGAAAACCTACATGTACCTTTTCTTTATGTCGGGAAGAAATGAGACATTTATGGATTTAAATATTAGAGGGGAGATTAACATGATAACAACTTGATACTGTGAATTACTGAAGCTGGCATAAGATTTATGGTCAGAATATTTCAATCGATTGTTTAGATTTATATAATTTCTATGCATTATATAAGTATATAAAAGTATAGTTTATTTTGCTATCTCAGGTATTTTTTTAACACAAAGTGTGTGCTACATTTATCAAAAGCAGCATGTAGTCAGTAATCACTGACGCCTACATAACATAATTGGCAGGTTTTTGCAGGTATTCTATAACTTAAATATGCCCATTAATGTGGTTTTACACTGTTTTTACCTCTATTTCTAAAGCATTTAGGCACTGACCATTTCCTGCAGATTTAACCTCATAGCACTACACTACTATTTAAAAATAAATATCAAAGTATGATCCACAATCTTTACAGGTGGGGTTTTATATTTCTGTAATAGAAAATTATGTTTTATTTAAATGAACAAAACTACTGAAACGTCTTGGCGAGAGAAAGCGGAAAGAAGCTTTTGATGACTGAAAGGAGCTCTTGTTTCATCTTATTTTATCAAAGTCAGGATAAATTGTGTCAAGTTCTTTTCTGCGGATGAACTCTGACCGCTGTAAACTAACAGTTCTGCTGTGATCTGCTCTAAGGCGAATTGCGAATTTTTGGGGAAAGGAAACCACTGCGAATATATTAGTCGTGAAATAATTTTGTACTGAAAATAATCACTTGTGTCCCAGTGTAATCTAAGTGTTAAAATTTAATTTGTAACAGAAGTGTTGTATTTATTTATACTGTATTTTTTAATAAACCACTTTAAAAATCTTCTAAATCTCTGTTTTTTTTCAAAAACATATTCAAATCTCATTCAATCGTTTAAATTTTTTTATCCTGTAGATTTAGCATCCCCTCACTGACATTGTGCGGCTCTCACTGTAATTGAAACTGTCCTGCTGCCACGGCAACAAAAGACCCATTACAGTAGGGGACCAATAATAAAAAAAAAGATTATCATCATCAGTTCTCCCAGTTTCCTGTAACTGGGAGTCACTAAACCTGCAGCACTTTGTCATCGGCACCGAAACGCGTTTCCACCCCATCACAGAGACAAAAACAAATTGATCATCTCCCCGCCAGCAAATACTGGAGACTTCATATGTATAAACTAAAGCTGACCTAGCTGTGCTGTTAGGGTGTTTTTTCATTGCTTTTATCCATATTTATAACAAGCTAACAACAGTTAACCTTCATCCACACAGGTAGCCTAACCTGCTGCGTTTCTCATTTCTTACTTGTTCCCCCAAAAAACTTGTCTGTTTTTTTTTTTTTAAATTTTGATGGTTAAACTTCCTTTTCAGACATGTTCAAGTTTATTCTGTTGGTGCTAATGACTGGCTCAGACACTTTGCTTTGTCTTCTCCTTGTCTCTGTGGAGCTGTTTACACAAAATCCTGTATTTTATCCTTCTAATGATTAAGAAATATTTTTCTTTTACAACATAAGGAAGTATTTCAGAGCCATATGGTTTAATAGGACCTGGAACTAATAAAAGACAAACCTAAATTTAAATTTAATTAAACTGCTTTTTTTATTTAGATTTGTGACTTTTACAAATTTAATAATTTTGTACAAACAGGAAATTGTATGTGGTATAAACCAGGTTCTGCAAATTAAACCCCAAACATCAGTAGGTTTTTTTTAATGTATAAAACACTTTTTATTCTTGTACTCATGAATTATTTATCGATTTTCTTCATTTTAGTGAAGAAACATCAAGCATTAATTATAACATTTAAATATATGGCACAGTCAGACTTGTTGAATTTTTCCAAATTCAAGCAGTTATCTCACCTCAGTCTCACAAACGACAAAGCAACGCTGTTCCTTTTTATAAAACGCCTTTTTTCTTGGTTCCTTTCATTCCCACAAGAGTAAAGATGAAATCATAGAAAAACATTACTAGTGAGACCACCCAACACCATGAAACAATTTTAAAGTTCCCTTATGTGCTTAGAAATGCTGATTAGCTAAAAGAAAAATGATAACCAGCAGATAAAACTGTTGATTGGAATAGTTTGACACAAATCCGTTGTGAATATTTTAAATATATGTTTATAATATAACATAGATGTTTTTGGTGAACTACATTGTGGTGGGTGTTTGTCTGGGCTGTATTGTAGGAGCCAGCACTGGTTTTTTATTTATGGCATGTGGCGCACATGTATTGGCATGACTTTGACAGAGAATCTTAGGAAGTGATCACGCTGGCCTCTTCTCAAAGTTATAAACCTCAAAATTCCTAGATCAGGCTTCAGTACTCGTCAGTAATTATCTTAACACACTTAGGAGACGCTCTGTCCCTGTGCCGCGCTGCGCACATCGGGTTTTGATACATTTCTGGAACATGTATATTTTCATGTAACAGTGAAATAGGAAACTTAGCTGTGGAGAAACACACACACCTCCAAATTGTACAAGGTCTTGTTGATTGAACTCAGATGCAGTTTTTTTGGCAGGGTTTATGAAGTAATTACACAAAACCTCGGGTTTCAGAGACTGGTTTAATTAACATTAAAGCTCATAAACCAATGTGAACGGAGCCTTTACTGTAACTTTTACAGCTCAGCTTTAACACAAACTTTGAAAGTCACACTCGACTTTTGGCACTAAATGAGAACTCGGGGTTAACAAATTTTATTTTTAGGATTTAATATAGTATTTATGCACCAACAATCCCCCTGACTACACAGAATTCAGAAGCTGTCATTTTGTAATGTTATTCTTTACACAACCAGGGAAGACTCCAGGATTAACTTTACATTTGTAATAGAGGCCTGGTGTCAAGACTGAGGAGGTGAAGAAATAGGTAACCAATACCCTGCTGACAAGCCTGACTGCAAGGCATGCAGATAAACATCACGTTAGAGCATGACTGAATCTGAGTAAACCCGCATGAAGCTCCTACTTTCTCGTGATAACTTATCAAACATGTTTGATGGTAGCTCAAGATGATCTATTCATGTTTTATCACACATTTCTATTACAGCATTAAAATTATTAAACTTATTTCATTACTCAGTCCTGAAAAGGTCATGTTTTAAATACTCCAGAAAGTTTCAAAACAGTTTTTAAAAACCAGAATTGAAGATCTACCCAATCTTTGGCATTTAAGATGAAAAAAAACTGCTGACATTAACAAAACCAATGTATTGCCCATTGTCCTATGATACTATTACTGTCATATGAATGTCATGTCTAACTTCACAGCTGCTTTATTTTTTTTTCTTTTGAAGAGGACTGGTGCAGTGAAATTGCTGACACTGAGTTCCAAACTAATGCCTGAGAAGATGTAGCCAAGGCTTCAACGATCTTTACGGTAAATGTCTGCAGCGTTGCGCGTTCAGTTTTTCAGTCGAACATTTAAATTACAACACCAAGATTAAAAGGAGAGCGAATGCATTCTGCAGCACAGCTATTGTACGAGTGAGAGTTAGATACATCTGATAGGCTCTTGGCGTCAATAGAAGATCTTACAGTAATCGCTGTAATTTGGGGTCTGGAAATTGTGGGCCTCAGGGTTTAAGAACAATGGCACCCTTCCCTTTAAGACAAGGCTGCCAGAGACAATGGCTTCTTGGTTCATTTGCTGTAATAGAGTTCCATATAGATGATCCCAGATGGCTAATTAAATCACAAAGTGCATGTTTAAGTTGAAAAGAACTATTTTGTAGTGGGACTGCGAGAGGAACAATGTCGACGCACCAAAAAAGGAACCAAATGACATTTACTGTATTTGTTATCGCTAATTTTGGCTCGTAAAATTCAGTGTGGGGTGTCAGAATTTGTCACAATGGTGCTGAAAAGTTTGACGGTTCTGTTTTTAGGAGGAAGCCTTGTCACACAAACAACATAATAGAGCAATACACCTTATTGTCGTCCTGCTGAATGGGATGAGCTTAGTGCTCATTGTCTGACATTAAATCAGACTAAATTTTTCCTAACTGACCTAAATATGGGAACGTTTAATGGTGTTTAATGTAGTTGTGTCTTCTTTTCTAGGGTATATACTGTAAATATCTGGTTTCAATTGGTTCAGGCCTCCTGTTAAACTCACACATAAGCTTTTCCAAAGCAACATCAGCACTGTTTTGTGCATGCTTCATGTGATCTAAATGAATAGCAAAAGAATTGGCAGTGAATTTGAAGCACATTGTATCCCCTAATAATCTTCATCTGCTGTTTTTTTTTTTACTGAAAGCAGAAGGCAATATTTTAAGCAATTTTGTCTTATTAGTCAATTTAGGTGTATTTTTCACTTATTTTTACTTTTCTGTGATGTCTAATTTTAGTTAAATAATAGTTTTCCCAGCATCCTGACAGATAGTCTCACATACACTGAGTACATACCTGCCACCCACATTGTTCTGAGGAGTTATCCACTATTAGGTCATAGACAAATGTCAGACAGCAGAAGAGAAGTCATTTAATTAAACTAGAATAATGATGTGGGAGAAGGATCACGAGCAAAATGCAAATTTGGTTAAAACCAGTTTTACAAAACACCGGCTAACAATACTCAGAGGTTTTACAGTTGAAACCGGACGTTTTCATGCACGAAATAAAAAGATGCACACCCCATTTGTTTCTCATTGTCTAAAGTTTCATCAGACCATGTATCTCTCTTGTTTTATGTCAATAAGAATTATGAAAATCATTTCTATTTGCTACCTGAAACAATGAGAGAATATGTCAGATTTATTTAGTATACCCACAGAATAATTATTATTTCTTTAAACAATGAGCATACAGTCAGAATTGTGGAGCTGCACAAGTCTGATTCATCGTTGGGAAGAATTTACAGATGCTTGAAGGTGCTGCATTAATCAATTCAAACAGTTATATGTAAGCAAAGACGTGTTGGGAACGTCCAACCATCAGGAAGGACAGGAGGGGGATTTTTATCCAAAATGTCCAGAACAGACCTTGTGAAAATGCTGGCTGAAGCTGGTATGACAGCGTCATTATCCACAGTGAAATGTGTCCTAATCTTGTCAACAAATAGTGGTTTGACAAAAGTAAAGTGAAACCATTTGGCCACAATGACCATCATTACATTTGGAGGAAAACCAGTGGAAGCCTGGAAACAATCATTCCTGCTGGTATGGGGGCGGCAGCATCATGCTGTGGGACCATTTTGCTGCATTAGAAACTTGTATACCTCAAAAACAGGTCCCATCACAAGGAATTGACATTAAATGTGAATATTGAAACGTCTAAAAACACAAATGGGTTATTGAAATGGACAAAGATACAGCATGAAGCAGAGATCGGACTGAGACTGAGGAACTGTAATACTGTAGATCTGAAAAGACAAGCCTGACTCAGTTACACCAGTCCTGTCAGGAGGAATGGGCCAGAACTCCAGCAAACTGTTGCGAAAAGCTTGTGAAAGGAAACAAAAAGGTTTGACCAACGTCATACAGCTCAAAGGCTACCAAATACTGAGGAAGTAGAAGAATCTTTCCACATAGTACATGTCACCTGATTCTGCAGGTTTGAATCTTTTAAATATTGCATGAAATAAACCTTATTTCCAGTCTCAAATGTTTTTAAGTGATTGAAACCTGAAAAAACCTATTTGACAAACTTATAAAATCTTTGTCTCTTCCTCTTAAATGTCCTCTTGTTTATTGTAATCAGAGCTGTAAATGAATCTCTGTGATGCTGGGGGAGGGGAGAATGTGCAGACACACACAAACCAACAAAAATGCCTGTTCGTGTTGTGTGTGTGTGTGTGTGGTTGTTGGTGTGTGTGTGTGTGTGTGTGTGTGTGTGTGTGTGTGTGTGTGTGTGTGTGTGTGTGTGTGTGTGTGTAGAGTGTGTTTGTTGGAGGGCAGCCAGAGAGCCGAGGGGGTGGGAGGGCAGTCAGCGTTTTTCAGACAACATGAATGAGGCCCTGCCAGAGCGAGCTTCCTGTGTGAGGCTATAAAAACAAAACCACAGTAAAGGCTCTCACATTCCTGAATACTCTGCCAGGTACAAGATACATGACATGTCCTCATCAAGTTTTCTTTTTATTACCTAAGAAGAAGAAACGAGAAAAATGAGTGAAAATGCAACACTTCCCATATCGCCTTGTCATGAATTGGAAAACACTTGAATGTCCATATATGTAGGTCAAAGCTTCAGCAGTGTTTGTTTTGATGTTCCTTAGAGACTCATTAGATCTCAAAAACACCAGAAAGTTTCACAGGACAGAAATTGAGGTCAGATTTCTGAGCATTAGTGGGTCAAATAATGAACCCACAAAGAAGACAACATCATGTATGTGTGCGGACTACAACCATGTGCATTGATTATATCTATTATAATAAGCTGTGGGAAAAGTTTCTTTGGAGTGACAAAGATTTTACTGTTAAAATTCTTAACTGGAAGCCGAGATTCTTATAAGTTCTAAATATTGCGTGAGAACATGTTTAAAGCCTTATCAGGTACTTTTATTACTAGGTAATATTTTGTCTAGATCATCCATGGATCCATCTCTTAAAGAGAAGGATCCATGAAGTAAGGTTCACTCAGTATCTCATTCAGTTAATACTTTTGATGTCTTTAGAAATAATAAAACTAATTAGTTGGTCCCAGAGGCTGAAGCTATCATCTAGTTTAAGATGGACTGACATCAAAGCAGATTTCCTCAAGACAGGACTCAAAATAATCAAAGCATTTTCATACAAACACTCTTTTGTGAGCTTTTTAATGATACTCAACTTTGCAGTTGATGGTTATTTAGGCAGAATAATGCAGGTAGGAGGTGGTGCACCACCAATAACCTTCCTGTGTGAAACATGTAAAGCATTTAAGATCAGAGTGATCATCTCAACTGCCCCCATCTTGGATATTGTTCTTCCTGACTTTGCAGAACGAAAATGTGAACAATCTCAATCCGATTGTTCACACTTTCTAGATTAAGAGACAGATGACAGTGAAAAAGATTATGAACATCAAAATGCACAGAATTCCAGAAACAATGCATATGAAGAAACGGATGCAACATTGTAGTGAACTTCTTTAAATAGATGGGGTTGTTTTTGTTTTTTAAGAAAAGCAAAGGTCAGCAAAAGCAGCTTTCTTTCCCAAGAGCTTCTGGAAACGTCACTGGAAGAAAAACACAAGTTGCTACTTGAAGAGACAAAAACAACTCAAGATAACAGCTGAGTTCAGACAGTGTGGCTCTGAATCCTTTAAACAAGCAGAGATTAGTATTAGGGTTCAGTAATAATAACAACAGGCGTGGCAGGATGCCGATTTCTCCACACAAACCTAAAGGGGGCATCATGTGTTTGTGTTTGTCCTATTTCAAACCACAGCCGCTCACAGAACCTGCCATAACAAAGTGGTCTGAGCCCTGTGAAATACCGTCTTTGCTGTATAAAATTGTGCTTTTAGCCGACAATACTGATTTCTAACACTGGGTGTAGTGTGTATTGGCCGGAATTAGAGGTCTCGCCCTCTGGAGAGGCCCGCACTGAGGTCAGTGGATGATCTAATGGGAGCTGCTGCTGCTGCTCACCAGACCCACATTTTTGTCTAATCTTACTTCCTGCATGGCTGACATGGACTGGCAGTGCCACTGCATTGCAGCAAAATTAAACAGAACACCCACTTTACACCCAACAAACTCGCAAAAATAGAGGAAAACATTTTACTGGAAAGTGAAAAAGTATTTACCCGCTTACAGATTTAATTAGTTTTTACCTTTTTGTCACACTTTTCTATCAAACAAAAATAAGCTTAATAATAATTACAATAGCAGCATTCAGAGTCATTGATGAAGTCCTGGAGTAAGTTTCAACTACAGTTTCAACACTGCTCCATCATCCATTTCTGGATGAAAACTCTTTAGAAAGGCTTTAGAGATAACTTTATGACCATTTCCAGTTTTCATTTCCCTCCACTCTTGAATTTCTTCAGATTACGGAACAATGTGTTGCTTTTCAGGACCATTCAGCCTACTTCGTGTTGTCAGAAAGGTCCCATTAAACCACCTAAAATCTGGCAGTGACTAGGCCCGTGTGTGGCTCGTGAAATTTAACCAACACCTTCAGTTAATCGCTCTGTGATTGAGTGTATTAGAGCATCAAAAATGTTGACTCTGACGGTTTTCAGACAGGCATCCCTGTTTCCTGGGTGTGACGGAGTTCAATTTACTGAAAACACACAGCACATGATGTACATTCAACCTAAGAGCTTAACAGTTAGTTGGCTTCACGTTGTTTTGTAAGAAGATAAACATCTCAGGTACAGGGTGTGCTAAGCAATGCACAGGAACAGGTCACCGATGCTATCATTCTAAAGGGAGGAACTAGTTTGACAGTTCTCCACTCGTCAGCAGATTTCGGCGCTGACAAAACCTTCCAAGGGTCATGAGACGAAAAAGAGGGGAGCAGTCATGTGAGGACGGCCTGGTGTTTGTGACTCAGCATCAAAAAGCTGAAGTGAGACTCTTTTGGTTGTTTTGAAGTGGCAAAAAGGGAAACAGCCCTAAAACAAGACAGGTGGAGGTCAGGAGGAGTTGAGGGTTTTACACCTCCGCCTGAAACATGGAGCCTGTGAAAACGGTGCTCTGGCTGCGACTGCTCTTTAACTCCGTTCGTACCTGAGCCTGTCAGCTGTGTCAGGAATCTGTCAGGACTGGGTCTCTGTTTGCCGATCAAACGGCTGTACGAGCTGGGCCTTAATTAAAAACAGAATCAGACAGAGCCCCCATTTCAACCACCCACCCTTCCCCGCCTTCAGCAGGGAAATTGCTGACTGCAGGCAAACGCTGCACATTCCTAAAGCATGAACTCTGAAAAAACAAGACATTTTTTCCTCCCTGGTCATACCTTCACAGACAAAGGGAAGGAACAGCAGTAAATGATTGTATATCTGTTTGACCACACAATGAGCATGCTTTTTTTTCACTTGTTTTTTCGCAAGGTTTTTGTCGCTTTGATGAAGTGAAGTCCCGTACGGGTCTAGCGCTGTCTGATGGGATGACGAGAGAGACAGGAACCAACTCAAAATAACCTGAATCAGTTTGGAAGAGCAACTCAGTAAATGTAGTGTCCTGAATTATTTTGAAAATACGTTTAGATGTAAATATTCCAGTGGACTGAGGATGATTGAGGGCAGGTTTCCTGTCAGTCTGAGTTTTCCTTTAAAATACAGTTTTTGTAAAGGTCTGGTCCTTTTAAATGACATGGTAACCTCCTGACCTGTGTTGTAGCCGGGGAATTTCAAGAATGGCATCCAGTTATTCCTACCAAGGAAACTTTCCACTGAGCATGTGATATATTTCTATACACTGTTTGTGCTACTTTTCAACTTTGTGCTCTGCTAAAATCTAAGGACAATTGAGATCCCTTTTAAAAATGCTTAGAGCAGCTCGTTTTAATAGTTCAAATTTAAAATATATCCTAACATGCAATAATTCTCAGCTAATATCTAGAGTCTTCATCTGTGCTCTTGCTTTTGGGGATACAGCCAATCAGCACCAAGGAAAATAAATTATACTCCTGGTGTTTCAGATTTCCTATCCTGCATTTTCTTTCAAATTCCTCAGATTTGCTTTCCAAAAACATTCATGGATTATTCTCAAACAATTTGAAGTTACGTTCCACAGAAAAAGCAATGAATATGTGGATCCAATAATAAAGAAGGGTCCACTTTATCCTGCACTTGCCTTGTTGTTGTTTTTACCCAGAAAGCCTTGTGTAGTTTTGTTCCTGTATTTAGTTCACTTGAAGTGGATTGAAACCTGTCATTTTAGGCGGGACAGAGTTTTCATGTTTTCCACACCAAAGTTTATTGCTCATTCACAAACCAGCTACAGTCCAGCTCATCCAGGCTGATATGGATCCATCCTCAGTCATTCCAAACCCCAACTTTAGGAATCTCTCTCCTGAATGGCGGTAGTGTGTAGAAAACTTTTCATAGACGAGGAAGTCTATGTCATTACGCAAACGTATTGACAAAGAGAATAAGGACAACATGTTTCCTTTATGTAAGAACAGTCTGACGACACTGACAGTTATTGCATAGGAGGTATTAGCGAACAAAAGGCAACACCAGACAGACAAGAATGATTTCAACACAAGCAAGAGCTGCACGTTCTGTTTCTCAAATCAGCACCTCCACTTGAAATATTGTTCATCCACCCAAAACAAACTATTTCCTTTTAACAGAAATCCTGTTTGGTCTGCTGACTTCCTCTTTTATTGTAGAAATACTAGAAGAAGAAACATAAAGGATGAAATCTTTTCGGTTGGACTCGGGTCATTTCCTGCCTTTATAGCGTAACATTTGGAAGACTTTAATCAGCTGAGGCAGATGAGGGAAGTTGGGGTCATTTCATTGTGGTGATTTGTGGGATATTGTGTCATAAAAATGGATGTGATGTGGTTATTAGGAGGATGTGCTCAGGATTTTAAGCAACGCATATGTGGAGTTTCAGTGAAACATTGCATAAATTCACCATAAGCAAAAATGTCAGATTAATTTCTGTATGTTCGAGCACTGACAATAAACAGCTTCAATGAATGTTTAAAACCAAGACTTAAGGCAGAAGTTACCTTTTTATTTTTGCTTGAATTGTAAAATGGGCTCAAATGTAGAGAAAGATCATCACTATTAACTGGGTAAAAACCATGACCAAGTTGCAGGGAAACCACATTCCTGACCTTTTTCTGCTTGGAGATTTGGAGGCTGTCATCCTTCAGTATTTTATTAATTTTATCCACTGTTACCACATGTAGTAAAAAATGAAAAATAAAAAAATCAACAAATCTGTATGGTGGTAGACCACTACCAAGCATTTGTTTGTTTTTAAATCCTTATCTTGATTATCCAAAACACACATCTTGACACTGCAGTCAGTCGGTTTTTGCTTTGATGGATCTTAAGACATTTCTTTGGAAGGCATTTGGTTTGTAGGGCAGCTGCGAATGTCAGTCAAATCTAAAAATGTTTAATTTGATTCAGGGGCTTGGCACCCTCTCAGTCTGTTATCCAAATCATTTCTCTCTGAAACTGGATTTTCCAGACGTTTCACAGCAGGCTTGAGGCAAGTCCGTTCTTGAGTTGATCCTGAACATACCAACCGATTTGATGTTTGTCTGTGGGTGACAGTTTTCATCAAATGGTTGAAATCTGGTCACAAGCAGGCATTCCAACATGATAATGATCCCAAACAAACATCAAGAATGCTTTTCAAACACACAAGGCAGCAGACATTTAACTTTTGGAATGGCCTCGTGAATATTAAAAATCTGTGAGCTAAAGGCATGACAGTATTCAGCTAGAAATATGATAGAAGTTTGTTAATGATTGGGGAAAAATACAACTTTCCAAGAGAAATTATAGCCAAAGAGGCTTGTGGGGTTTATATTAGATATGAATTATATGCATTTCTGTCCCAAGCTTGTCTCTATTTTCTAAGCAGGAAGTGGTTTGTGTATCAAATATAACTTTGATACACAAAGTTATATTTTTCCATCTGATGCTGCCTTGGGCATTTGCCCATATAGCCCAAGTAAAAAAAAATCTCTGCAGAGAAAAATCACAGCCATGGTTAGTATAATTCTGATGGGGATCGTATGAGTTGTCCAAAATGATATATTAATTAAATTAAATATTTTTTCAAATCTTACATCAATGTTGTCTGATTGAAAGGAACCTATTTCCAAAAGCTGCTTTTCTGCATCCGAGAAAACAAACAAACTCTTCTGAAAAACAAAAAACAGGTGAACTGTGTAAACTCTGCTGTTTCTCTACAATATGCATTCATCATCACGTCTCTAGAGGAGGCATGTGGAGATATTCTCATCTGCAGGGTATCAGCACTCTGATTAAAAACGTACAAAATGTTTCTAGGTTACATTCAGTGAATTCCTGAGAGCTGCTGCGCATCCAAAAAAGAAATGAGCCAAGTCAGTAATAACATTTGTGAGCGTGATGTTCCTTATAACCACTGAAAGGCTACAAGGGTTGTTTGTGCGCTCTGACAGGACGACTCCTGCAGAAAACCTTGTATCCTAATGTTTATCGCTCATCGGCAGTGGGAGTCTTATAAGGCTCCTCTGCAGAATCTGGACGGTATTTCTGGCGTTGCTCTAATAACCGATTCCCCTAAACACTCGACGTTTGTGTCTGTGACATGTAGCCAGCAGCTGACAGTGCTCTGCCTCATGAATAAATCCCTGTTTCATGTAAAACTGTAGCTTTTTACTAAGCAACACCAAACATTGTGACTTAAACTATGCTTGACAAACACTAAATAATAGTCGTTTGCATATGCATTTGATACCATGTAAAATTCAAATGTTGACACTGCAAGTACCTTAAAAACATCTGACATTTCAAGAGTTTTATAAATTTAGAACAACGCAAGCTTTAGGGTGGAGAGAATGCATAAATAGGAGCACCCATTTCCTAAAGGGTTGGACGTGTCAGACATGAAGCCTGAGGGAAGAATGTTAAAGTCTGCAAGAATGCAGTGGAATCTGATGAAGTGGGAGAAAAAACAAAAAGATCTGAAAGCTGCCAGACGTTAAGATACAGTATATGTCACTGTGGCAACAGAAGGCTCATTAGCTCAAGCACCACATTAAAGAATCCACAAATACTTCATATTTAATGTTTTTAAATGAATGTTTGATACTTATAAAGGTTAGAATAAAAAGAATAAACAACAAAGCTTAGCCAAACCAGTTGTTGGCAAGTTTAAGAAATTGCTTCTAGTCAGGATAAAGTAATTTCTCACTGATTACACTGGATTTAAGAGAGAAAGTAGCAGCTTATCACATGTTTTTGGTTAAGTAAGTCAGTAAAAGTTTCTATAGCACCTAGTTTTACAGACAAATCTCTCAAAGTGCTTCATACTAAAGAAAATAGTGTGTGCTACACACTATTTTCTTTAGTATGTTTAAAGCAGGAGTTTGGTCAAATAGGCATATCTTCACCAGTGGAGGTTTATTACAATGGCCAGCATGGTCATCAGCAGGAACCTTTAGAGAACCAACTGTTGCTTACTCTCAATCTGAGAGCAGTTGTATATCTATTTTCAAACAATTTGAAGTCTAATATTTTACAGGAACAATGATTATAAGTGGAAAACATTCACTTCCCAAGAAATGTCCCAGAAAATTCACCAGTTCAAATGTCAGATATGTCCAGAAACACAAGAGAACCTGCATTAAGGCAGTTAACTCAGAGCAAGCAGGGCTTTCCAGGAGAAAACATTTACTATCTAAAATAATAAAGAAGGACCTTATAGGTTCACAAAGTTGTATAGGAATGATCATTAAATAACTGAGACTAAAATAAAGATTTTTGGTCATAATGCAGAGTACCATCTATACAATAAATTAGCATATAAACACCCTATGGTGTCAGTCAGATGAGGTGGTAAAGTGGTGATGATTTGGGCCTGTTTTCCAACCACAGTCACATGAATCCATGAATCAATAGTGAGGCTGTCTGTATGTCTGTCTGACAGAAAAAACCTGGATATCAGCAGAACAATGATCCCAAACACAGAAGGAGTTTAACAGCAGAATGCCTGAGAAGGAGAAGCATTAAGGTCAGAAACCAGATGTGTCGTGTCTTCAGACACACTGCATGAACAAATGTCTGCAAGTGAACTGAAGCAATGTGGCAAAGAGACGATGGTTACTGCTGCAATGGCTCTCCAAACTGGTTAACTTTGTGTTATTTTATATTATGACTTTATTTAATGCGAGTCTGTTTATTTCTTCAGAGGCTGTTTATGTGCAAGTGCTTTCGTCAGGTGGCTTTTAGTTGTTTATGCATCGTAGTTGATGACAACTTTTTAAATCCTATTTTACAATTCCAGATCTCGTTTCAAATGGAAATTCAAAGTCTCAGAACATTTGATTACTTTTATAAACACACTGTTGAGGCTCAGAGTAAAATTTAACTAACTTGTGACTGACAGGCTGTTTTTGTAATCTGTACACAAGCATGACTGTCAATTATAATAACAAAGAAACATAATTAAGATATTTAATAGTCTCAAAACAACGTTACATCTAAAAATAACAATTTTACATTGATAATGCATCTATTTGTCCCATACTGATTTAGACTAATGAATGCTATTTCAAAGCTTTTTCCAGATCTGAGATCCAGAGAACTTCGATTCTCTTCTAAATACTTTGCATTGCAGGTTTACCTTGATAGTCAAGGTTTAAGAAATAGGAAAGATCTTTTTACTGGGTAAATGTTTAAAATGAAAGATCAGCAACTACCTGCCTGCTATGCTTAAGAAAAGGCCAGCATTGCTTCAAACCTTCAAAGTTATGAGATTAACACCTGATAGTACCAAAACATTGTCATGCAAATAGTTCTGCTTTGGCTTAGAGTTCATTAACTTCCTCTTTTAACCTCATGCTCAGTGTTACATCTATGAGAGCGCAAATATTATTTTTCATTTTTCATACCTAGATGTTTTGCTACATCTAGGTACCAAACTGAGGCCATCAGGAAGAGCAAACATTTCTCCAATAACGTGTCATCTTGCACAAGCAGAAAATGTGAGGTCAGACAACCTCTTGGTTTTCAGTGATGGCGACGAAAGCTAATGAAAACCTGTCAGTGTGACCTTTTCCTGTTCACGCCGTGTTCACTGTCATTCGCTCTGACATTTCTGACGTGGACCAGCTGTCTCAGATGGCTGACCTCTGTGCTGTCAGCAGATCTGTGAGCATAACGTGAACCACAGACACAGCACAGCCGTCCTCCAGGGACAGAGCCTGAAAAAAGCTGTGCAGCGTTCTGCTGCCTTTGTCTTTTTTGAGCGTCATAAAGCTCTGCTGTGACCACATTATTGACGCTGTTGTTTGCATCCATTTAATGGTTGTTTGATTTGTACAAAATTTGTTTACTTTGTATTATGAGTGAGAATAATAACTCATAATAGGCCAAATAACTTTAAAAAAGGCTTTAGAGTAATGCTGACATGCACTAAAAGTGCCACCTTTGCATTCTGAAGTCTTCTAGTCCACTTAGTCATCTAAAATGTTTTCAGTTTATTTTATAACTTTTATCTTTTTATTTTGTAGCAGTTCATGTTATTTGGTGTTTCCTGTTTTAGCTCTTTGTTGCTCTTCTTTGTTTTTCCAGTTTCTTTGTATTATTTCTGTGTTATTTTGTCATTTTCCATCAGCTTAAGCCCCTGTCGCTTACAGCTGTTGTTCATCCAGTATTTAGACTCGCCTGTGTTGCATTTCACTAATCAGCCTCCACAGAATTTAAGCCCTTATGTTCATGCAGCCTTTTGTCAGACCTTTCTGTTTTCTGCTTGTTTGTTGTTTCTTTTTTAAAGTTTGTTTTCATCATCTGTTGGGTCTATAAACACAGTTTTCAGCACAGCAAATTTTCTGTCTCTATCAAGCACTTTTCCTTATTTCCTCCTCTCCTTGACGGAGGACCACAGGGCTACCTACTGGAGACTTGTTTTTTTTGCTTATGTACATGAAACTGAATAATGACATAAATTACTAACATTATTGATGTCACGGCTCTTTCCACAAATACTCTAATGACCAAACTATGAATCATTGTTTCTGATGTATAAAGATGTGTAGGTAGCCATTCATGTCTTCCATTCCACTGAAGCTGTTGCAATGAAGGAATAAATTAATAATTTTTCCACATCTGTAACAGCGGTGCCAATATGTCATGTGTTTTTCTATTTCGAAAATCAAACAAACAAAAAAAACAGGACAAGCTACTGTATTTCTGTGAAGGATAAATTTAATTTGCATCTCTTCTACAATCACAACTTCATGATACATAAAGTTTAAAGACATCAGTAATGCTGCTTTTAAAAAGGTCTGCATTATAGAAACTGGTAAGAAACGCTCTACTCTCAGCAGCCTGCTTCTGTTAACGTTGAGCCTTCCGACCAACATTTTGCTGACACAAATAGAAACATAAGGTGTAAAAAGTGTTTACCATTGTCATTTAAGCTGTGCATGCTGAAACAGGATATTAGGGCTTGCTGTGAGCGGGATGTTAAAAATCTAATCCCAGAACTTAAAAAAAGAAATGGCACAATTCGATAACACAGGCTGGAATTCATAGAGCGGAGCCTTGTAAAAACAAATGGATTGAATGTCTGCATTATCAGTACATAAGGGTTGTTAGAAATACGTAACAAAAATGACCAGCGAGACAAAGTCAGAAGGCACAGAGAAGCAGCAGTGACAGTCGCTGCTCGGTGAGGAGCCTGTAAACATTCTGTCCTGTTTGTCTGAGAATAAATATTTCCTGAAGGCAGGCAGGCAGTGTGTTGGCCACAGGAGTGTTGCTGCTCCTGGAGAGGTGCTGAGACCAAAACTTGTTTTTAAAAACTGTGCTGTAAGGCTAAAAACTCCTGATATAGGAAGTCTTGCACCAGATGTGTAGGCAACAGTGAAAACAGGCTTCTCTCTCTGCTCTTTGTCTTCCCAAGATTAATCCGTTTATTATTATTGATCCCTATGAACTCTAGGCAACTGTGTTTGCACTTAAAACTGGCTTAATTTTCTAAAAATACAAGTGTAAGCGTCCCAGACGGAAAAAAAACCGCAAACGGGATTTTGTTTTGTGTCCTCCCCATAAACGCCCCGTCCTTCTCTGACGTCAGCTCCCAGCAGTCTCTGCGAGGAACCGCCCTTTTCTAGCCAAAACCCCACTGACCACTCACGGGAGCGGTACGGCCGTTTGTCGTGGAGACCCAAAAATCCGATCGGGTGAGCAGCTACGCGTTGTCGTACTTTTGCAGAGCCTCTTCCAGTTTGCCCGTGACCTTCTGGAAGAAAGCGATCTGCTGCTGGAGATGGTGCTGCATCTGGGCCTTGAAGTCTCTCACGCGGATGTGGTGGAAGTGCTGGATCTCAGCCAGCGTGGCGCAGGAGATGATGTTGCAGCGGTCGTTGATGCCGTCTGCCTGCGCCCGGTCCATCTTGCCTCCTCCACGTGCTTCTGGCTCTCCTTCACCTTCGTCAAGGCTCCTGTTGGGATGAAAAACACAAACATTTGTATTTCTATGCTTACTTGTTGCTCTTAAAACTAGAAGAAAAAAAAAGATGAAAGAAATGAGCTGACTGATCCAACAGATTTAACATTTTTAACGTAAGTGACTGAAAGCTTTTGCTCTAAGCTTCCTGGGAACCATGCAGAGCTTCATATCTGTTTATAGTTAGAAAATCTGGGGGCAAACACTCAAAACATATAAATGACATGATGTCACCCCAGAGCCTTCAACCATTTAAGGGACTTTTTGCGGCATTGCTGATGCCAACTACCAGAGTTAAACAAACACACACAGGTTTGCATTTCTGCCCTTATTAGGATATTCTGTAGCCAAAATCTATTCACACTTTAGCCATCACCCACATATGTACATATAATCCTAATAAAATAACTTTGAAATGTGAGGAGAAAACCTGACAAGACGCAAAAAAAAAAAAAAAAAAAAAAAACTATCATAGACAACCAACTCTCCAAGCGTGCTGCGTTAGATTGAAATTTGACGAACAAATCAGAAAAGCAGTCACATTTTCCCTTTGGTCATATGCAATTAATTTGCATGGAGTCATCAAATGTTTTACAGAAATACATTTTTGTAATTCTAAAAATGAAACTAAAATTTTACTTCAAGATAAAAATCAAATTTACTTGTATTGTAAACACAATATAAAAGAGTTGAAATTATATTATGGCTAATTTAGTTCTGCAGCTGTACTTTGAGTTTTGCCTTTGCTTCACTGTTGTGCTTTATGGCTCATTATTAAGTCTCAAAAACCACAGATCAACAGGAAGATTCAGTAATTTACCACCTTCCACTAAAACCCTTGGGTTGAACGTCCTGCTACACTTCAACCCAAGGCAAAAAAAAAACAGCAGATAAAAAACCCACATTGTTCTAAATTAAATAAATAGATGATTTCTGATCTAATGAAGCTAATACATCCAGCACCTTTAACTCCTACGAATTTACAGAAACAAACTTTATCTTTATCCCATTAAGAACATCTGATATGTCTGTTGGCTTCTCTCGAAGAGAAATCAGAGAAGCTATCACCAATATTGTGTGGCTCATTTTCCTACCAGAAAAAGTCAAGTAAAAAACTAACAAAAACTGCAAAGGAGCAAAAAAAACGTCACCTGTTGTAGCAGCCCGAATAAAAAGTCAGCATGCCATCGTAGAAATGATAATATAGTGACATATCGCTGTGCTTCCTCTGGCATCATTTTTGTTACCGCTTCCCACAGTAACGACTTTCTCACTAAAGAGTGTTGACAGCATGTCTTGGAAGGGGTTACATATAAATGATGCATTCTGTGATTAGAAAATATGATTTTTGACTTCCAGGTCAAACTATCAGCCGACCAGCTTTAGTTCTCACCGTTTTCCAATCTATTCAATTTAAAATCTTTTGGTCTACATTATTGTACTTTTTACCCTAGAACAGCTCTGCAGGGAGTAAAAAATGCCCAGAAATCCACCATAAAAGGATAGATAAATTTAGAAAAGGAAGTGAAAATTGTGAGCATGACGCTCATGCTAAGAGACCGAGCCACGTTTGCTCCGAGTGTTCGCACATACTGAACGCTTCTCTCGTCACTGTGGTGGGCTCTTGTGGTCTAAGTGATCCGAGACAAAGGTTTAAAAAACTGTAATTTCACACACCGCCTCAAACTTCCTGCAGAACAAGCCTTTAGATAAGAACATGCAAACACTGAAAAGTTCCTTTCTGTCATTTTCAAAAAAACACAAGTTGTACAAAACAAACATCACTTACTGGACAGCAACATGACACTACCAAATAAGGCATAAATGTATGATTTATGATCTTTCTTCCTTATTGGAACTTTTCTGACACACCTAAAACTGTGCAGGTTAAACAGAGGAGGTGTGATCGTGTTTTTAAAAGTCTACGCCAATATACATAGTGAATTGTTTGTTCAAGAGAAGAAACATGAGCTCACTCGGGGGTTGAAGCTGATGTGAAGCAATTTTTAAATAAATAAAAAAACGGCAGTCGACATAAATTAAGAATAGCTAATGATGACAGTTGTACAGGTTTTCAGAGGAGATCGGCGCCTGTGAGGCACGAAGTGAAACATCTCACGTTGTCATGGGATTTTTTTTTTTGAGTCACCAGGCCTGAGCTGAGACACTGACGATTCCTGAAACATGACGCCAGAGAATGCCTAACACACACACACACACACACACACACACACACACACACACACACACACACACACACACACACACACACACACACACACACACACACACACACACACACACACACACACACACACACATCACTTTTTTTCCCCTTAAAGTTTGCATGCAACTTCCTGTGTTGTCTGTTTTTTCTTTCCAGTGTATAAGATTCTAACAAAAAGTAGCACGAACGACCAGCTAAGGACGTGAGCACAGCAACAGAGGGCTGCATGTGCAGGACCAAACTGATAAAAGAGAAACTTTCTGGGAAGAAAAATAACTGAGGCTCAGAGGATGGCGTTAGCACGTTGCAGTATGCTGAGCCACATCATGCTGCACACAGCTGCTGCGCAACCTGCCAAAAAATACTTCGGGTTTGAGTATCTGTGGACCTCGAGCAACAGAAAAATACTTTAAGCCATGCTGCATTTGCTGGATCTTAGATGTGGAATACCGAAACAAAAGTCTTCATTTCTCTAGTTTTGGTTTTGCCATCATCCACAGTTCAACCTGGCAGCTTAAATAAGAAACCTCAATGTGAAGACTGGTTAAAATACTGGCCAGATTAAAATAATTTTCAATCAACTCTCCTTGATTTTTGTCACAAGTTTATGCTAGAATTTGTAATTTGCTCATCCTGTCCTAACAAACTGAGGCCTTCTATAAATGGCTCAGCTCATTGGTGAGGTACAGCAACCGCCCTGTGGGCTCGTTGGACCGACCAAACATCATTCTGAGTGATCAACCCTGGTGATTATGTTCTTTCAATCATCACAGCTCACAGTCATCTGAAACCTGGTTTACAAACTTGAACACCCTAAGGCTGAGCATTCTGTTTGACAGACAGGTGAAGAGTTTTCAGCTGCACCTGAAAACGCAGCTGACTCTGTCAATCAAATGTAATTCAGGCACAAGTGGGACTAGATTGTGTCTGTTTAATTATGTAACTTTTATTAGCAACACTGGCAAATATGTCCAAAATAACCCTTAAATGTACCTTTAATTGCAGAACTCACTGTCATTCTGTAGCGGAAATACTTCCATTTAGAAATACAGTATAAAGATATTTTTTGCTCTTTTCAGTGTTGGGACACTAAGTATACCTTAAAATGTATAACTTACTTTATGTTTTTAAAAAGATGCAATAACTTTTGCAGGAGCCACCTAATAATTTCTACAATTTTGATACAAATAAGACACGAACTACACAGTCCAGTCACATTAATGTGACCACCACGTACTTTCCACTTCAGAGTTAAATAACCAATCACAGAAGGCAGGTGGCAGCACAGTGCAGTTGAGCGTATATAAAGGCTGTGTGTGGGCTTCGGAAAACATTTCAATCGTTGGCGTAATGCAGAAACGAAGCGATTTATCCGACGTCCAAAAGGGCATGATCATTGGCTTTCGGGCCAAGGGTGGAAGCATTTCCGAAACGGCTGAGTTTGTGAACTGTTCACGTGCCGCCGTGGTAAAAGTGTACCGTGCATGGCAAAATGGGACTGTCCAAAATCAACGACGTGGCAAATGTGGTGCACCACGGGCCATAGATGACAGAGGCGAACGACGGTTGCGGAGATGCGTTCGGGCAGATAGACGGGCTACCGTTGAGCAACTGACCACTAAAATGAACCAAGGGGCTACCACAAGTGTCTCCCAAACCACTATTCAGCGAACATTGCTGCGTCTGGGCCTCCGAAGCGGATGCCTGGTTCGTGCACCTATGCTGACTGGTGTTCATCGACGACGAAGGCTAGAATTTGCACGCCAGTACAGCAGCTGGACGTCCACTGAGTGGCGACAGGTAGCGTTTTCAGATGAATCGCGTTTTATGCTCCATCGGACAGATGGACGTTGGCGTATAAGGCGTGAAACCTCTGAAAGGAACCACCCTGCAACCATTGCAGGAACGGTCCAAGCTGGAGGCGGGAGCATTATGGTCTGGGGAATGTTTTCCTGGCATTCTCTGGGTTCACTGATTATTGTGGAAGGCACGATGGATCAATACAAGTACGCATCTGTCCTTGCGGACCATGTCCACCCCTACATGCGCATTGTTTTTCCTCAGGATGATGGCATCTTCCAGCAGGACAATGCGAGGTGCCATACAGCTGCCAGTGTACGTGCGTGGTTTGAAGAGCACCAGGATGAGTTTACCGTCCTCCCCTGGCCAGCAAACTCACCTGACTTAAACCCAATCGAGCATCTGTGGGACCATCTCGATCGAGTTGTTCGCGCCATGGATCCTCAACCGCGTAATCTAGCGCAGCTGGCCACGGCATTAGAGTCGGCATGGCTCAACATCCCAGAGAAGACCTTCAGGGACCTAAGTGACTCTCTTCCTGCACGTCTCGTAGCAGTTCGCTCTGCGAAAGGTGGTTATTCTGGCTTTTGACAGATGGTCACATTAATGTGACTGGACTGTGTATAAAAACACCTGTAATGAAAACAAATTCAAAACTGAATTCCCAGACTCTTCTCTTTGACCAGCTGATCTGTCTTTGATGTTCAACTGTAAAAAAAAAAAAACTCACTTCTGTTCCTTCTCTAACTTCCTCTTTTACAGTTGGCAGCTGTGTTAGAGATGCAAGCTGCTATTTTTAAGCACATACATTTGCAGACGTTTAACACACAAACGCTGTAGAACTGAGTGCAACATGCAGATGTGCAGCGCTCCAAACAGGAGTTTGTCCTGATGATTGTTTTGTTAAAAAAGTTCTGTCTGTGGAGGTGACACAGAGTTCCCTTGCGCAGGGAGTCATTTCAGCCCTTACGTAATCCCCACTTATGCAACGACCTGAGCCAAAGCGGACGAGCCAGAGACAATCCCCGTCTCATTGCTCCACCGCCTCTGATGGAGCTGCAGAGGACATTCAAATAAGCTGTTGTGATGCCTCAGGTGTCTATTCGGCAATATGAGGCTGACTCAGCAGGATGTGCTATAGCCGCTTGGTATATCGCTGCTTTCTTTCACTTTCCTTATCATTTTTTTTTTATCACTTCCTGTTCTAATATGCCTGATAAGAAATGAAAATGTTTGCTCAGGGTAATGAAGATTCCTGAGTGAATAAAATGTAGGAAAAACTTTTTCTTGTTTTTTTTTTTTTGCCCTAATTAAGACACATGCAAATGCAGCCATATGTTCTAATGTTCCAATTGAAATTTTAAATTAAAATACTAGCTACACAGAAGTACTTTTCATCTTAGCAGCAGTTCTGTAGTGTCTTTTGACACTGCCATTTCTAAACTCGATCAATCTTCCTTCCACTTTTTCCACAGCTTAAAATAAAACGAAAATGTCACACCCCAGTACCGTCAGAACCTCAAAATGATTTTTTAGACAAAAATAGAGAACTGAAAGGTTTACCAAAGCCAGTCAATAGCATGAGTTGGCGTTGTCCCCTTAGTGCTGCAGGGTAATGACTAATGGGATCTTTGAAGGTGGAGATCAATACCATGACAGCTAAGGTTCTCTTGCAGGAAAGCTCGCATTTCACTGGTGACCAGGACATAAAACATCCTGTCAGATGTTTACGGGTCCACAAAGCTAAACATGGCCACACCAAGTAAACATTTCTGGAAACATGAATTTGAAGACAGAAAATAGACTTGAAACCCTGTCGAATATTTCAATTACATCTAAGTTTCAACGATCGTTTCCATTAGTCATTGTCGTTGAATCATTCGTTCCCCAACAATAGTTTCTGTTCAACCACTTATGTGGAGGAAATGTATACTTTGGTTTTATGACAAAGGATGTGGCCATGTTTCTCGACTTGTGCACAGATGAGTGTAGCAATAAAACCTCACTGCACAGAACAGTTGAACAAAACTTGAGTGGACGCTTGCTTTGCATGTAACTAGCCCACAGATGGGGACCGAGCTACAAACAAACCGCCATCTATGGGATTCAGAGTTAAAACAGAAACACACTCATTTTTGCAAAGTACTTTAAAAGAATCCCAGATATTGAGGCAAGTAGTAAACATGAACTGACTTCAGTGAGTTTACATGGTCCAAAGTAATCCCATATGTCACCTTCATTGTGGAAACATGTTTGTTTGTAACGTCCTAGAAGAGCGTGTCTGTCTTTTGCCTCTTCCACATTCCATATAAATAGAAAGGAATTAACAATGTGTTTCCAGTTGCATAATGATCCAAACAAGAAAGAATTCATGAATGGGAAAAACAAAGATAAATGAAATGAACTCAAAGTAATACGACAGACTAGACCGCCCCAGTCAGTATGAAAAACAAGAGATCAAAGTGTTTTTACAGACAATATGCTCCCTGTGGCTCACCTCTCTTCGACTGCACACACTGTCTTCTCCTTCAGTGTATGATGGGATTGTGCCTAAAGAGCAGTTCCCCAAATCTCTCAGTCGTAAAAATAAACTTGCTTTAGCACAATAGCCTGTGCAGATAGGATGCGCCGCTGTTTGGTTACGTTTGTGAATCTGTGTTTGTAGTCTACGTGGCAAACTTGGCTTGAGTTTACTGGGAGGTTTGTGTGTTACTGCAGCCTAAACACAGTCTGTCCTGCTTCCTCTGCACAATCTATTGTGGAGTAAATGGTCCAATTTGTTGCAGTAACCCATCCGACGGAGGTATCCACAGGCTCTGTCATCAGCATAATGCAAAACACAAGGTATTCAGTGAGCAGCAGCAGGAAGTAAGAGGAGGAAACAAACTCAGACTGGTGAAAGTTTTGCATGGATTGATTGAGTTTAGAGGACAGAGTGCAAGCCTATACAATCCCATGTTTTGCATCACAAAGATTTCACATTTTACTCTGTCACAATGGAATTACTCTAATAGTCGCATATATTGGGAGGTGCTGATGTTCAGTCAAGTTTTACCAGGAGTAACGAGGAGTCATTGCATTTAAGCTGCGTGTTGTACAGTTGTCTATACAGATAACATCAAATTACTTTTCCAAGCTTCTTCTAAAACGTCATGCCAGTGAAACAGAACATTCTTCTCACACAAACTCTCTTGGTTAAATTGGACGTATACCAAGACCATCTACCGCTACTCAAGATAACCGTAGCTTAATATTCTAAACATTCTCACTAGGGATGCACCGATCGATCAGCCACGATTCCCTTAATTTTGAGTGACAGACAATTGATTGATACTTATATGTGAAACCGCAGTTATCCACCAATCTTACGCATTGGTCTATGTCCTCAAAGGTTTGAAAATCAGCCACTGTCCTCTGTTGCTGGACTGTGAAAGGCAACTGGTTGGCAGACCCACCCATTCGCTCATGTCTGCATGTGCTCAGCTAACAATAGTGACCCCGCAGTAGTCAACTTAGCGACTTTGTCGAATCCTGCAAATATTACTACCACTGTCATATGTCCGTATAAAATACCACAAGACTAATTCCCTCCCCCAGTCACACCACATGCACAAACAACAAAAGATAGAAATTAACATTGGTTATTAACATCAGCACAAATTTATCTAAGGGATACGACACCAATGCATTAAAAAAATGCTAACATTGTGCACTGTCAATGCTTATACCAATATATCCTGCAATACAAATAAAAAAAGAACTATAGCGGCATACCAGGAGGATCAGATTTGGGTCACTATGGTGTTATCTATAATAACGTTTCACATTAAATTGTCACCAATCTAATCCGAAATATATTGGCATTGGAACTAAAATAAATAGAAATAAATAAAAATAAAATGTCTAACTCATATTGGTTTATATCCCAATGTAGCAAAAAAAAAAGACATGTTACTATCAAACTATATTGTAGTTCATAAAGCAGTCCAGCCAGTTTAACCTCCTGAGAAAAGGCGTGGTTTGAATAAAAGTTGTAAGTTTTTCTGTTTGTTTTTTATGTGGAAGTACGAAGAGATGATGTCACATTTGAAGAAATTATTTCAAAAAGATAACACCCCTCTGCCTGCGGACTGTGGAACACGTCAACATGGTGGAATCTAGGCTGTCCTTAGCTTAAAGAAACCCTTTAAGTATGTTAATAAATAAATTCTGAGTGCAAGATTGTGTACTTTTTTCATTTAAATAATTAGAAAGGTAAAACATTCCTTCCTCACAGAAAACCAAGCATTCATAAAGGTATGACTTCACAAATTATGTTTAGAGTATAATTTGCTGTAATGTTTTTAACTTGTCAGACATACGAGAGTGATTTGGTTTCACACTTACATTCTATTAAAGAAAGCTGCAAAGGTCAAATATTATTATTCAGAAAATTTTGTTCTTGATTTAGTAGTAGTAATAGTAGAAGGTATAAATGTTTTGCTTGGCAGCAGATTACAACTCACGTTCAAATTCTTAATATTTTTAAGCAGTTTGAATCCTAAGCATGAAATAACACTCCCATGAATCTATTATACAAAAACCTATTGTTTCACAAAGATAAGCAGATTTATGTAAAAGGATATAATTAATCTTTAATCTATCTTCCAAACTTTCTCCTCAAAACTTTTTAATTAACTTTAAATAGTAATTAAGTATGAGACGATCTCTCATCATTATTCTGGAGATAACAGCTGGTACCATGAAATTGCTGTAATGGAGGTAAAAGGGCGGAAAAGAATAGTTTGGGGAATCAGTGAGTTCCTCTTTGCTAACTGAGAACGATAAACTCTTTCAGTTAATTTCAATTCCAGGTGAATGGATTGGAAATTGTGGTAAATGTTAGGTTGCTACTTCCTACTACGTTGCACGCTCTCTGTAAATAAGGACATTTTTTCAGAGATATGCCTCGAAAGGTTTTAACAATAGGAGAGTGCCCATGAGCAATCAGTACATATTAAGTTTATATCTGTTTTTTTCTTCAAAAATAGAAAACAGTGGTTACTAGATTATCAAACACTTGGGTCAACTGTTTTGGGTGTCCTCACAATCAATCTCTGAAATTCTGGGCCATTTTTCCCTGACAGAACTGGTTTAACTGAGTCAGGTTTGTGGGATGCCTCCCTCTTACACACCTTCTGAGCTCTGCCCACATGTTTTTTTTTTAATGGGACTGAGTTCAGAGCTTTGTCATGCTCCAAAACACCGACTTTACTGTCCTTAACTCCCTTTGTAACTAATGTATAGGTATGATTAGGCTCACTGTCCTTCTAAAAGAACCATTTATGCCTAAGCTTTAGCTTCCTCCCTCATGCCTTGAGATGTTTCTTCATTATTAGGCCATTATCTTTTCTTTTAATATTTCCCCTTACGTAATGGCTTCTTCTCCACTGAGTGGAATTTCAGGCCAAGACAGCAAGACTTGTTTTGTTTGGATCGTAACACATTTAGTAGTTTCAGTCGGCATCTACATAATTTATTTTGCCTTTCTTCTGGGCTTGAGATGGACAATTCAAAGCAAAGCAAATCTCTAGAACACTGAGCCTTTCTCCTTCCAGGATGTTACGATGACTAGACATGTCCATGCTCTTTATACTTAATTTAATAGTTTGAACAGATGAACTGGAACCTTCAGTTGTGTAGTATCTGAAAAAACAAAACTAAATTGTACCCAAGGATGAACCAAACTGTTCAGGGTCCACAGTTCTCTTCTTGGAAATCTTGACTGATTCATTCTGATTTTCCCAGAAAAACTTATAAAGCATGACATCATCGTCTTGGCTTTTTACAAATTGTTTAAAGGCAGAGTAATTTTAGTGTATGTTATCTTCTGACTTTAAAAGAAGTGACATGAGAGTCTCAAAAAAATAGAACACGTATATGTGCGTGTCTGCTTTATGTGCTTCTGCATTTTTAAAAAGCTTCAATAAATATAATGTCCATAGCAGTGCTGGTATTTTCTCTTTTCTAAGAAGGAAGCAAGTGTTAGATGGATTATTAATACTTCTGCTGTGCTGTCTATTGTCCTTCTAAACTTCACCTCAACTCATGCCTGACACTTTGACACATTGTGTTAAAAAATGAAACAGTTGGTGAAACCTAAATGGACAGCGCCCTAAGTCAGCCTGAAGTTCTAGTGTAGAAAACACAATCATTTGTGAAGGATAAACCTGCAAATATACCTGGAACATGTAAAATGACATTTTCTCAATGTCAATAAGCCTCAGTCAGTCACAGAACATTAAGCACAGGTACATAACTACCCTGTACATGCAGAAGGTGAGTCAAACAGGAGCAGCAGCAGTTGAATGTTAGTTAACAAGTCTTCAAGTGCAAACACAACTTCTGTTCATTCTGGGAACTGACCTAAGTCCTGTTGCTGACTTGTGTGAATGACATTTCAGTCTAGAAGTTATTTGTTTATCCAAATCTGACCACAAGAGACGATAAAGTGAAAAGATTACTCATTTGCACATCATTTATAAACCATTTACAGGTGGTTTGTAAATGGAATTAGACAGTGGTGTTATGATATAACAAAGGTAAAGTACAAACTTAACTATATTACCTAGATTAACAATAACATGTAATATTTTAGTTGTATTTTACATCAGCAATAGATCTGACCACATAAGGTTGGCCATGTTATTCTTGAAAATGGGATGCATAACTGGCCAAAAATAACTTTTTTTAATAATTTTTTTTTGTTGTTGAAAAATATAGTGCAATGACAACATTAATTTCCTATCAATATGTTTGAGAAGGTGAAAGGTGAAAAGATGTTCAGTTCAATGTGCTTCTTGTTGTCCGACTGTGGTTGGAAAGTTGTTGGGGTTGATAATGTGGGCTAGCCCACACCGGACTTTGCTAAATTAGGACAGGCCACATGGAATTAAAAAGTCAAGACTTCAAAGTGTTCTTTTTGGGTTAGCAGAGGCTTAAAAAGGTCATAACAAGATGGTGGCCATAGAAGTCAGTCGTTCAGAGAGCATGTGTCAAATGTGGAACAAATCTGGCCCTCCGTGGACATTCCTGTGGCATTTATTATTTCATCAGTCAAAGCAAATAAACGTTTATTTGTATAGTGCCACATTAACGTGAAAAAATGTTAAATCTTATTTAAAACTCATTGTTTTGAGGGATAGTGCTGATATGAAAGGAGGTTTCTGACTTGAGTTTTGATTCTCCTCACAGTTTTACTAAATTAAGTACGAGTAGTAAACACTGTTGATGCTAAAATGACAAGAACTTTATTCGGTATAGGAAAATGTTTTACAAATAAGTAGGCAGGTGATGACTCATTTTTGAAAATGAGAAACTGACCACTGCAGCTTTAGTGTCAGATCAAGACTACATATGATAAGTTTTAAACAACGCAAAGAAAAAAAGGACTGATTACATATTTTGTCATTGAAATGAATAATTTCAACCCTTTAGAAGGGCTTTTTAAATTCAGAAAGTATATCTGTTCTAATTGTTTTATCAATTTTATTAGAAATGAATAAAGTCAGCAGTTGAACGAGGGTTTTGAAACTCCAGGACGGTATTAGTGATTCTTTTAATGTCTGTTCAGACTTTCAAATACAAAACCCCGAAGCCCATTAAACACAAAACCACTCCTACTTTCTACAAGTTAAACCTGCTTAACTGCCCTTCGAACATCAGTGTGATGTGTTTGTGTGTAATTTTGCAGTTGTACGTTTATCACATAAACACAGCTACCATTTTGGGGGAAGCTCCTTAAAGCATTATTTCATTTTAAAGGATTCACTGGGTGAGAAGTTTGTAAAATGCCTTAGTGTTGGTTTACCTTTTTGGACGTGGATGACGTCTGGAAAGTTTGCCAGGTGACCTTGGTAAAGAGCTAACAAATCCATAACTGGGTCCAGATCTTTTCTGGGCTGTTCATAAAAATACTCTCCAATGGCTTCGTAGGTATCTCCAGTGAAGGAGATGGCGTGGTTGAGTCCCGATGAATATGTCTGCTGGTCCATCTCAAAGGCCTGACTCAGAGCCTTAAATGACATCCCCACCTTCTGGTACTCCTTCTTAAAACCACCCATCTGCTTGCGAGCAAACTCACTCACGGTGGCGTTGAGCTGCATGGTGCTGTCGTCCATCCTCTTGGTGAAGGTCTTGAACCCGTCAATTTTGCTCTCCACCTCCTGGAAGTCGAGGGGAGCCGGTGGAGTGCTGATGGTGAGGAAGAAGTTGGCTCCCACAAGCTCGTCCTTCTCAGCCTTCCTCTTCCCCTGCTTCCAGGCCTTCTCGTCTGTGCAGGTCAGAAAGTGCTGGAAGACGTCACACTTGGACAGGACAGGGTGGCTAGTCATGTGGTTCATCCACCATATGAGACCCTTCCTCCTCTTGGAGATGAAGTCCTCCTCGAAGCGGCCTGTGGCCTGCTTCTCTGGGAGGTGTGGCACGGAGATGACTGGGAACTTCTCCGCCAGGCGAGCGTAGAGCCAGTCGAAGTGCTTGTACCTCCTGCTCACAGGGTTCTGGGTGTGCGTGGGGGTCAGCTTGTAGGAGATGTAGCTCTTCATCCCTTTGAACTTGGTCTGCTTGGTGGGATCGTCAATGGTGCAGGAGAAGGGGTAAGGATTCTCCTGCCACTCCGGACCGTACTGACCCACCACCACACACAGCTTGTCCCCATCCTTCACAAAGCCTGACGCCTCTCCGAGCACAAACGCCTCTCCTCCTGACTTCACAAAGGTAGAGAACCTGTTCAGGTTCCTGCCCACTGTGGCTGAGCTCTTCGCCTGCGCTGCATTCCCTCTTGGACCAATGTGTGTTGTCATTCTGTACGTGGAGCCCTCGGAGTCCTGGTACCTTCCTCCCACACTCCCTGGCTCATCCGCCACAGTGGAGTTGTCATCCCAGTCATCATCCCAGTCATCATCGCTGCCTTGGATGTGGCGTTTGTTGTTGTGATGCTCTTGTGTCGGCGCCGTGTACGCGGTTAGCCCTACTGGCGGAGGCTTAGAGAAGTTCCGGAGTTCGTCAAAGCCTCCAGCTGGGATGTTGGAGTACCGAGGCTCCGCGTTGACGTTGTAGCTGTTGAGCGCAGCCTCGCTCCTCAGGATCTCCACGTACGAGGCGGGTACCAGTCCTCTGTCCCCTTTGCTGTTGGAGCCCTCCAGCCAGCCATCAATGTCCTGCTCGCTGATCAAAGTTAGGACCTCGCTCTCCTTCACCGACAGCTCCCCCGGGTTCTCAGAGTTGAAGTCGTAGATCACTCTGGCCTGGAGCGCCATGGCTCATTCACACGGCAGCTGGAAGCGGGACAGCGGGATCACTGAACGGCTGCCGTCCGGGGCAGGAGGAGGGTGGGGGGGGGGGGGGGGGGGGGGGGGGGACGTATATTTGGGGAGTCAACCCACCTCCCCAAATATACGTCTTTGAAATCCTCCTTAAAGCGCAGCGTTGAAGCTTTACACCGCCTCCCCTTGAGTCCAACCTGATTGGAAGCGGCGGTGTTTTAAATCCAGCGGTTGCAGCGTGTGAACGCGGACTGACCTGCGCCGCGCTGCAGCCTCCCTGCTGCTCCGGCCGACGCTTCTTCTGCCTTTAAGCGCCGCGCAGCAATCCGACGGAGACCAGGCGAGACCAGTCGAGGGCGGAGCGACGGCGACATGCAGCAGCTGCAGACAACGTGAATCAAACCTCCTGCGCTGCGCTGCTTCTGTTGGGCGTTTCAAAAACTCCCAAACCCGCCACGAACCGCTTAAAGGTGAGGCGGTGGTAACGGTGACAAGTCATTAAAAATGCATTCTTCATGTAAAATACAAATAGAATAAAATAATAATAAACAGATACGGAGTCTGTGAAATTTCCGTTCAGGGCCGGTCCAAGAATCTTTAAGGCCCTAAGCAGAATTGCGTTTCTTCCTCTGGTTGAGCCCCCCCCCCTTTTTAACTCATTAGTGCTGTGAAAAGAAATGTTTCTCCTGTTTTCACTATTTCGTCTTGCTTCATCCCCCCCCCCCCAGATCATTAAATAGATTTTAATAATAAATAAATAATTTCCAAATATCTATGTTTAGATTTAGATGATTTAGAGAGTGATCAAAAATAACTAGTAAGAAGTATAATATAATTAATCTGAAGGAATTCACAAGGGAAATAATTTAAACGTATCTTTTCATGTTAAACCTCCCAAACCCACCACCCTGTGGATAAAACTGCTTAATTACAAAAGCTACATGGCTAATGTAGGGAAATAATAGCGAAATGCTGTCATTTTCCTGTTACGACCTTTCTCGTTTAAACATGAATATATGTTGATTTTAATTAGACAAAACTTACTATAATGTGGAAACTCATAGCTTCTCATGTCATGCCAAAACTGTCTCGCTTTAGCATGATTTGGCTACTTGTTGAATTAATATTAAAACAGAGCATGGCTGTGCTCAACCACAATTGGACTTGGACAGTCGATCGTTGGTATCTTCTGGTTCCTTTCTTCTACAACCCTTTTAATTAAAACTATAGTAAAGAAATCATTTGGTAGGTCTCACTTCCGCTGGGTATGACATAAAATGTTAATCTTTTTCAATCTTGAGTTCAAGCGTGCAGTCAGTCAAATAATGACTAGCTGATGTATTTGATTTAATCAAGGCACGAGCTAACTTGGATTGTTCCCAACCTTGTGTCATCATTCCTCAGTTCAAAGGAATGACAGACATCACAACGCCAAAGGAATTTTTCATTCTTCTATCCATTAGTGCAGTCAGGTGAGTTGCTGACGCAGCTCACAGCAGGGCACCGAAAGTCTATTTTTAAGTCTTTTACAATTACATTAATGAGTCAAGAGTCATCCTTCTAAAAATACACTTTTCATTCAATCAAGAGAGACGTAAATCTCATCTGTGTGTGGGGATTTTAGAGTGGAATTTCCACACTCCTCTCTCATGGAACAGTGGGGGTTTTTTCTCTGAGTATTTCATTTTCCTCATCCACTGGAACACTGTCTTGTTATTTAACAACTTGTTACTGAACGTAAGAGTGAGTGTGTATGTGCAAAGTTAACTGTGTCCATTGTTTCTGTGTTGTCATGTAATGGACTAGAACTTCTGTTTCACAGAGTAATTGCTAATTTTTCCTTCTACAACATAAACAGAGGTAACTCCTTTAAGAAATCATACAAATTGAATGGAATAGCTTTAACCTTGAAACGGCCAGATGCGTTTCACTTTGGTAGGTGCTTCCCCCTAGTGGATACTTTTATTCATGGCAAAATTTTAATTCCTAAAATATACTATTGTTGTTCAAATATAATGGTTTTTAAAGAGTTTTGAACATCTAAGCAAACTATTCTGTGTGAATTATGATCTCAATCTTTACTGTTTTCACAAAAGTGTCAGCTCTCTATATAATGTGAAAGTTGACCTTTTTATACGTATGTAGAGTAATTATTTCAATCAAGAAGGTTATTCTGAGACAAAACCGCCTTCAAATACATTCGTTATTCAGTTTGCTCAACCGCCATACTCCTAGTGGCCACCAGGGGTCTCCCGTGTCACATTTGACTGATCCAGATCGCCTAAGGGAAACCAACTTCTCAGTTTAGTGACTCAAAACACTGTAGATGCTAAAGCTCATGCTTCAGCGTCTGTTCTCCTTCTAAAGGAAGCCTGTAGCTTTCAGATGTGAACGCATGTCACCCAGTTCACCTTCCACTTGACCTATTTCACAGAGATTTCATTTATAGAAAGTCCTATGAAATATTAAAGACCAGTGCACTCTTCAGGGAACAGGAATTATATCACACTGCACTGCCTGAGAAAACCTGTGATTTTCAGCCTTACGTAACCAGGGGAAAATAGCATGATGCTGTACTTTTAGTTCTAATTTTGTTCTTCCTGCATAAATCCTGCATACTGTAATTATCTGACCTTTCTGTCGACTGAATTTATCTGTGTTAGATTGTCATGCCCTCTGAGATTTGCCTGCAAACTCTTTTGAAGATGATGGGAGTTCAGATCAGAGCTAATAAGGATGCCAGTACTAACACATCCAATAGGGTTGAAAACTTTTGCATACATGTTCATCTTTCTATTTACCCTGTCCCTTTAACAATAGAAATACGAAATTAGGCTAATCTAAAACCATTTCCAGCAGAATTATACTCTGTAAAAGTGAAGTCTTCAAAGAAATGGGGAGTAGCTTCTGATTATTACAAAGAGTTTGCCAAAGCATATTTGGATGCAAGACACAGTCATGATCTGGCCTCAATAGAGCACAGAGCTCCACTGTAACAAAGCATTTTGGTAAGGAACTGAACAAGCATAAACTAAAATCCAACAGAAAATGAAAACAAAACCTTTTTGAGAAACTGTGTTGAAGAATAACAATTGTCATAAAAATAACGATTTAGAGCTATGATTAGAAAAACAAAGTCTTTGGCTAAATTAAATTCATCAAAGGGTTTGGCTCTTATAGCTACATTACATTTGATTAAAACATTCTCATGGATTCTTTTAACATCGTCTAAAATAAAATGCTTTAATAAATAAATCTTCATGGCAGTAGCATATTCTTACATTAAGAAATAATGAAAGATGCAGTCTTTAATTTGAGCATATTTAAAAAAATAATAATGAAAAAAAAAATGCAATTTAGAAAATCCACAGTCCCACAATTTTGGCATCCACAACAATTCTGATAAAATAGCTGTTTTCAAAATCTCAATGTTAGTTCTATGTTCAATACACTTCTCTGTCTGTTTCCCTAGGGTCTAAGTCTCTTGGGCTGTCCTGAAAATGTGAAAGTAAGAGAACATGCTACTGATCATAATAGAAAATTATGGCGATAAAAGAGTTTATGTAATTTGAGGATCAAAGTCAATATTGTACAGATACTAACTAGCAGAATTTCACAAAACTTTATGAAAAAAGAAAGCATCCTCCCATTGTGAAGCTAAAGCAAATAAGATTTCCAAAATCTGTTTTTAGGAGTTGACCTAAAACAGATGTAGGTATTAAAGATTTTTATTATAATGTGTCTAACCTTGTATTTCCATCTAACTGGCATGATTTCTCATGGCTCCCGTTCCAATTTGGGCCAGTCAAATTCAGCTAAATATATCCCTTAGAAGATTATGACCGCTTAGATTATAACCGCTTAGAAACCCAAAAATAAGTGTGACCCTCTGTCACTGCATATAATTTGAAGACATAAACACGTCATTGCAGACTAGGCAGATTATAGAAAATACTTTATATCAGTTGCTTAAGCATGGCAAAAGTCTGTATAATCAATTGAAGCAATGTTCAAGTGTAACCCAGTTTAAAGGTAAGGTAAAGGAAGAAAGAATAACATTGACTGGGTATTCTCACTCATTCTTCATACATTATATGTAGAAAAACACTGTCCAGTCACATAATTAAGTACACGTTACATCCCTTTTAACACTACACAGCAAAAAACCCAGTGTTAATTTAACTTTGAAGAGTGTGGACTATATAAACACTGAAAAAGCATTATATATCAACTCTGTGGGAGTTAAATCAACACTGGGAATTATGTTAACTCCCACAGAGTTGATATTAACACTTTTTCAGTGTTTATAAAGTTCACACTCTTCAGAGTTAAATTAACACTGGGCTCTTTGCTATGTAGTAACAGCGACCAATCACAGGGCAGCAATACTATCTACTCAAACCATATTGACATTGACGTTCTTCTTGCTCCGCTTCTTTTTTTTGTTCCATTATTACAATTATTATTATTATTATTATTATTATTAGTAGTAGTAGTAGCACTCTGTTTCTTTTAGTTTTGTAATAATATAAACCTAGAGAGATCAACTTTTACTGTTCTGAGTGTAATGTTCCACAGCTGTATAAATAAATTATTCACAATAACAACATCCAAAACCTATTTAATCTCCTCTATCAAAATGTTAGCGTTTTAGTAACTGATTTGTTTTCAAAGAAACGTCGGATTTAATCGTCCCTCCTCAGATTGGGCAACGAAAATAAGCCTCCATGTGTTTGGTCACGTGATCGCGCTGCGTGCGTAAAGCGAAAGGACGACGTGCGTGACGTAACGCGAACGCTTTCGTTAGTTTCCTCAACCAAACACTGTCTTCTGCTGATATTACTGTGTGATAAAAACTGGAAAAGCAGCCGGTGGAAAGGGAGCTGTTTGTTCAGACAAAGACCAGCTAAACACAGCGGGGTTCCCCCCCCCTTTGGGAAGGAAACCGAGTTGCTGCTTCTGAAATGGAACTTGTCTTATAGGAAACGGCGATTTGTTAAAAAAAACAAACAAACAAACACACTTTTTAAACCCAAGAAAAGCTCGTTTTTAGTCTTCCAGCCATTGCTGTCGGAAAGGAGGCGGGGAATACAAAGAGACGCCTGCTAAAAGCCTCAGAAAATTGGACCCACACAAGCAAAAACGGGATTATTACGAAGCTAGGTCGTGCTGCTGTGACTGGTCAGCGATAGTACATGGATTATCTGGTGAGTAAACGAACAAAAAGGCTGTTTTTGTTTCTCACAGCAATTAAACAAGCTGCTGATCCCAGTGTCTCTGCAGCTGACAAGTCCAGGTCTAGCAACAGTTTGCTGTAGGTGTATTACTATTGTACAACTAGTAATTAGCATTAGCTTTTATTAGTAGTCAAGTGAAGCTCCTAGCTTCCCTCCTCCATCAGTACTTTGGAAATAGGTCTAACTGGTTGATCCACCCCCCCCCCCCACACCCCCAACATGTTTGTGTGCAAAACAGCGTAAAATGTCAAACAGCTGCACACTTTGAAACACCTCTGTTGCTGAGGATGAATCTGCGTCCTGTTTTTGATAAGGTTATTTTCAAATACGAGCCATCTGCATGCTTATAGCTGTCCTGTGCAAAACAATAACTTCCCTCCAGGCTGTTGGCTCCAGCCTTTGGCTTGAAGATCACTGGTTTTTGGGCCCTTTGCCCACATTGTGCTGGGGGGAAAAAACAACTAAAAAACCCCCCAGCAACAATAAAGAGGAAACTGGTGGAATTGAAAAACCTTCCCTTGGGATTTATAAAAAGTTTACCAGTACATTGTGCTGTCATTTCACTGGAGGGGACAGAGTGACACTGTGGAGTGCAGAGGAACTCGCCCACCCAGTGTTATCAGCTTGTTTATAAATGGGCCTCCCAAGACGTGAGACCTAAAAGAAACTTTGAACTTTGACTTTACTGGAACTTTTTTTGTAATGTCCTTAACCATGACCAAAAAAACTGCTGCGATATCTTGCATTACAGGGACCCAGTTTTCTCTGGAACAAAAGGAGTGTGTTCATAGTTAACTTAGGTTATAATGTAAACTGTGCCAGGCATGGATGGAAAAATATTGACACTAAAGGGTAAACCAATAAGCCAGTGATGTCAAAGCAGCCCCGTGTGACAGGAAACGAATAAAATAAACTGGTTGGCTTTCCGTACGGACAGACTTCACATTTATTCCTTTAATATCTATAATGCATCCCAATAAGCATAGATACACTCTTGTGAGCTTCAGTACCTTACTCACTTGGGGCTGCTTCTGCCACACACTTAACCCATTCTTTTGTAATAAATATTCAATAATTAGTTTGAATGATTTTTGAAATATACAGTCATTTGTCCATATCACTGTATTTTAAATTTATTGTGAATTGTCTTTTTGTATGTATGGATCAATATAAAATATTAATATTGCTCTTATATAAGATATATACCCTATAGGGCTGTATAATAATATCAATATCACAATATATATCGATATTTTCTTTCCTAGAAAAAAATTGATATTCATCTGCAAGTATCGTAACGTCCAACTGTCACCTTGCTCACTCACTGCTTGCTTCGCACCAGGTCATCAGGCTTAGAGTGATTCCTTCAGATGTTAAGTGTCAAGGTTTAAAAAGTATCAAACTATTCAGAGCAGGTACTTGGTGCATTTTATTTACTTTACAAATGCATGTCAGCTACAGTTTGTACTGTTTCAATTAAAAGAAACATGTTTTCTCGCCACTACTTTGATTCATTTTGTCCAGCTGTCGACTTTAATTCTGTGTCCAACCAGAGCCAGGTATCGTGTAGTTGGTGCTTTTAATCAGTTTTCAGTTAAATTAATTCAATTAAACTTTATAACAGTCACAAAATATCACCAAAATCACTCTGTCCCTCTAAAATCGTTCAGAAGATCGCATTGAATTGTATCGTTCGCTGAATATCGCAATATATATATATATCGTATCATGGACAGAATATGTGTATCGTATTGTGAGATTATTGTATCACTACAGCCCTAATACCTTATATCTAATATTATATATATTCATATGTTGAAATATTAATATATCTAATATTTACCAATATTATATATAGTGGCTAAATAGCCCTTCCTAGTGGCTAAATAGCCCTTCCGACAACCATGTTTTCTTTTAGATTGCTTCTGCTAAACACCCCACAGTGCTGCGCCTGCATCACTATCACTGTAATATTGTCAAACAAATAACACATGGCTAAGCCCCTGTCCCTCCCTAGACACACACAAACAGCCACAAAGTTGATATGATTTATAATAATATCTTAATATAGTTCCAGTTTAAGTTATGGGACCCAAACGATAGATATGTTAAAAAATGACTAGAAATGGCCGATATCGATAATTTATTGTAGTTCTGCAATTTCTCAGTGAATTCTGTCTACTGTGCCCAAACCATTTTGAAACGCATTGCATTTTGTTTTGTGTTCAGTCCATGTTGAGAAAAGAGAGTTGAACAGGAATGTTTCTTTAAAAGCTCTACATTAGAATGATTTTCAAGTTGGTTGTAAGCATCCTTCATTTCGACACACCTTCTCACTCTTAGCATTAACAGAAAAGAGTTTTTTTTGCAGCCTGCATGTTTGAGGGGTTTTAGGATTTTCCATGGTAGTTTTTGTTTTGTGTGCAAAGCACAGCTGTAACTCAGGACTGTTGGGACAGAGTGCTTGGCTGTCCTCTAAGGTCAGGCACTCAACAGGCGTCGGGCCGTTGCGTTCCTGCCGTGCGACACTGAAGATGTGGTGCAAAGCTCTGAACAACTACAATCTTCTCAGATTTAATGAATCATTCCTGTTCAGTCCTTTTTATTAATTTTAGTAAGGCTTCGTTTTGTGTTTGTGATGGAAATTTCCTGTAAAAGACGGGGGATTATTATGTTCTATTAAATTACAGGCTAATCACCATAGTTTGAATTATGAGAGTAGCTGATGACATCTGATCTGGGCCAGATTCTTTCAACTGGGATGGGGTGCATGTTAAATCAACTTCTGCATGCTCAGCATTGTGTCAAAAAGAACATTCAAAAACTGCAGCACCGAGACAGGGATGTGATCCCATGAGCCGTTGCCATAGTACAGCCTTACCAAATTACTGCTCCACTGTGTTGCCACCTCCTGAGACCTAACCTGATTTTGACTGACTCAGACAAGATGCTTTCTGGGGACAAAATATATTCTGTTTACTAATGTGTGCAGGCTATTTCATTATCTGCACAACAAGTACTACTGCCGCTAAAGTAATGCATGTTTAAAAAGTTTTTAATTTGTGAAAAGTTTGAATTGGGTGCACAGATTTAATCAAAAACATTGAGAAAACGCATGCTAATTTAAATAATTTAAAACCTTCACCCTTTTTACTGTTTACCGCTATAGAGTTTAGAAAGATGCAAATACATTTTAAAACAGCTTTACCTTAAGAGTGATAGATGGCACTCTAGTGGATTTCAATCACTCACAGTAATTATAAAGGGAAAAGTGTAGTATACGTCCTTCAGCCATCTGGTCAGCAGTGTGCAGCAATGAGAGATGCAACAACAATGTTTTCATTATTCTATTTCATATGGTCAGAAAACAACTTAATCTCAGAAACTCTTACCAGTTTTTAATCCGCAGCTTTTTAAAACCTTAGTCCTGCTACTTTGTGCTTGAACTTGTATTTACTTGTATATTTTTAGGTAAATTCTAATATACGACTTTTTTGTGACAAGCTTCAATACTGGTGGGGCATTCTGCTACACCTTCAGACTTTATGCCTATCACATTATAGTCCACTCTGTAAGGAAGTCAGCCTGTCTCAGCAACCAGAAAGTTCCTGTTGTGGAATCTGAACTATGTGAAATACTCACTGACAACGATTGGCAGGCATTGACTTGAGGCCATGGTAACAATGGAAAAACCTAACTGAGCTGCTTCATCTGCTCAAATACTGCTCCACACCTTCATTCGTCTGGGTCAGGATCAGGATTACAAACAGCTGCAACACTGAGAGAAATGACCTAAAACCGTAGCTGCATGTTAAACCGCAATAAAAGGAGTCAAAGTTGAGCATAAAGTGCAGCTTATGTAACTAAAAGCCACACACATATGACGTTATGAACATCTCATAAAATGAGATATTCTGTTTTTATTGTTTAAAGAAACTTGTTGTTGTATAGGGATCATTTTCATATTTTGCTTAAACTAGAATTATGTCAAATTGCAGTCTTGTTATCCTAACTGGTTGTCAAAAGAAAAAAAATGGTGACATTTGGTTTAAGTATTACGTGTGGAAAGGAAAAGACAGGCTAATGGTTAATTTCTTTTTTGTCTAGATGATATTTAAAACTGATGCTTTGTTCTTAAACTACTTCATCCCTTTAAGATAGCAAATTTGCCATGGTTTATCTTTCTGTATCAGCTACACAGTACTTATTTCATGTTTCACAGCTGTAGTATTAAATAATAAACATTTGGGAGATACAATCATCTATACTTTCTCTGCAAATTACAATAATACATTTCAAAAGGATATGAAATGTGAAGAACGCAGTCATAGTGAAGACTGATGACCAGACAGTTCTTCTGTGACACCCTCCACAAGGAGGTCAGGCCACAAATGACCATTTCTAAAAGAAGCTGACTTTTCAGAGTGGCACATCAAAGCATAGCAATAGAAAGATGAGTGGAGGAAAAAGGTTTGTTAAAAAAAGGACGCAAACATTGGGAATTGCCACCACCATGATTCTAAAGTATATCCAATTTAACAGTTTGGAGGCAAGGTGTGGACTGTGGCTAGAGGCAGAGCTTCCAGAGCTGCCACTTAGAGAGATGTCCTTGGGCTTATGACAAAAATACCTGGACTGCTGATCAGTCATTCAAAGTCCTCTTTTCAGACGAAAGTAAAGTTTGGGGACCGACTAAAATGCAAAGTATGAGGAAAAAGTCCAGTGTGACGATTCGGTGTGGCATGTCACCTGCTGATGGTTGTCCATGGAGGTTTTATCAAGTCCACAGTCCACATCTACCAGGACGATGTAGAGGAGTTCATGCTTCCCAAGCTTTATGGAGAAGCTGGTTGGTTTTTCCTGCAGGACACAGCACAGTCCACACTGTCAATACCAGGTTTAATGACCACACAGTCACTCATGGATTTGCCAGCAACCTGCCCTGTCCTAACCAAGCAGAAAATCCTTCTATACAGCAATCTGCATTTAACTAATCTATATAATGTGAGTTTTCCTGTCGAATTGAATTATTGAAGTAAATCGACTTATGATATTCTAATCAATTGACATGTAATTCTGTTTAGTGGGGTTCAAAAATGATACCATGTTGTTTTGGTCCTCACCAAATTCACACGGTCAGTTATGTCTAATTTTTATTGTCCATGGTGAAAACAGGTAGAGCAGAGCTAAGAGCAGGTGCTTTAGCCATACTCCCATCCTGCTGGCAAACAGCAGATGTTATCTTTGTCCTCTACTTGACAGTGCTGCACAGCCCTGCTTCTCCCGCTGTAGCACTGCCAAATTCCTTTTTCTGTTGTAAGTAACATGGTATTTCAGCAATGTGAATGGTTTAGTTCATTTGAATATCTGTGATATTCTACGTAATGATGCTTATCAAGGATGAATGCAGGCCCTTTACATGCCTGGAAATATTCACATTCAAGGAAGTTTATGTACTAACACCTTTTAAGAGGCAGCACTGAACCTTTTGTATTTTATTGCTTTTCAGTTGTTTCTTTCTGCTTAAAAGTTATTTTATTTAGCTCTGACCTGCAGTGTTGTGAATTTATTTTCAAGATTTTATTATTTTACAAATAATATTTAGAATATATTTTTCAAAATGGTCTAGAACATATAAGATGTTTGAGTCCCTAAACACATTCTCTGGTGATAATCTTCCTGCATTTGAACTGAATACATGTCAAAAGATGTATAAAACTGATGTACAGTAGACTTTTTTAATTATAGAGATGCACTCCAAAGGGAAAAGTCCACTATAATTTTATCCCGTTGGTGTTGTAGTTTATTTTACTAAACAAGGGCTGCCCTGCCTTTTACCTCTCCTCCCCCCATAAATCTATTGACTTTATTCCAGTAATCTAATCTTATTATTTTTGTCCAAAAAATCACAAATTTCTTTTTGATGACATCTTTTCATCATAATGGCCTCCCATAAAAAGAAAACTAAGCACATATGTTCAATTTAAATTGTGACATTGCCAGTATTACAAAATACATAGAAGGAAGTTTGTCTTGTTTATATATTTCCAGTTAAAGAAACATAAGTATTCAGGTTGTCGAATGTAAGAAGACTGAACTGGAAAAAAGAAAAACTAGACTGTTGAAATCCTGGATTCAAGCATATTTTCTGAAACTTTTTAAACTTAAAAAATAAAGTTGTCCTAGGCCATTGCCCTGAGGAATTTAGTGTCTTTTAAAAAAAAAAAAAAATTACAAGAATATAAAAGTTCACCATCTAACACAGCAGCTGTAATTTGTCAAAATGTAAATGTGATGCGGGACGTCTGATGTACTAAATCAGATGCAGCAGTGACAAGCATTAAAAGTGAAGGTTGCAAGGACACAGTTTCCCCTCCAATTTGAGACGAATGAAGCAGAGCAACAAAACCGTTCTAGTTTGAGATTTACAACAGACACTTTGAAAATCTCATTTTTTCCCAAATAAAATTTTCAATTTAATCTGTAATAGTTTAGCAACCTGTCAGTGATTTAGTTCACCCACTAGCCCATTGCTAGCTAATTTTAAATTGTATATTATACCTGTCAGCAGGAGGCAACGCCAACCCCTACTAGATGGCTGAGATGACAAACAAGCTATTCAAACATGACTCACAGTTCTCATAAAGGCATTCGACAAAACGTCCCACAGCATTTGCTGAAATCCTTGCAACCACAGGAAGCTCAAGTGGTCAATCTTTTCATCCTTTTTCATGCAGAAAGCAATTGTTTTCATACCTGCTATAGCTCTGCTTGCAGTACGGACATTGTGTGTGGGTGGGTAATGGTGACTAATCCAATTTGCAGTCTTATTCTGGATCTCTAGTTGCCGCTCAGTGCTTAATCTCTGTGGAGAGTGAGAGAAAAAGAGATACTCTCAGTCTTAAGCTTGCGTCTGTCTGTTGATCCCTGTGGTAATAGTTTCTTATCTTTCCATGAATGAGCATGGCGGGTAAACACAAGGTCCTCCTCATCTAACACTTGCAAAGCAAGGCAGTGTGAATGTTGGGATTTAAACGAAAAACCAGAGTGAGGCTATTGACAGCTGACTGCAAGACGGGGAAGAGCTGCGACTCATGCCGTCGGTCTGACACTGTTGTGTTCAGCTACTCCTGATCCTCCTTCGTCCATTCACTTATTCCCGAGGCTTGCTGGTTGCCGGGGGTTACGCTTGTTGTCGAGCACAATGTCGGAGCACATGCAGCTTTCCCTCGCCTTGTGCAGGATTGGGCTTTATACGGTAAGAAAATGCAACAAATGTGTGGCTTTCTTCGCACTTTTAAAGCAACACGGATGTGTTATATTTTTTTCATGTGAGCTGGATTTAACCCCGTCCAGTTTTAGCGTGGTTTAATCTTGTGTTTTGAAATGGGGACTGATCAGATAAAAGTGTCTGCCGCTTCTCTGCTGCTTGGCCCCTGACAGAGGATTTCGCTGCATTTCATTCAAGCGGTTGTTGCCTATAATTTAACGTAAGAAAGGTGAAGGTGATTGCAATTATATTCTGCTTTCTGTAGCAGCTCACAGTCCTCAGGCAGTGTTGTAGGTGCCTCTGGATCTATTAATATTTTCCTAAGTGGGCCATGGTGGAAATTACTGTCAGAGTTTTTGCTGTACTGTACTAGTAAGGCTTGTGTAAGAGTAATATACTGACATGTATTGGCATTGTCCAGTGAGAGTGCAGTATGCAACAAGTTTCAAATCAAACTATGTATTTTAGCTACAGCTGATGACTCAGAAAACATATTGTGAGATTTGATTTTTATTCCTGTAAATATGTGAAATGTTTTGGTCTACATCAACAAATTCACATTGTGGAGCGGGAATGTTACACAGGTAGCACTTGTTTGGTTTAAAATCTCAACCGTGACTCATCATTTTAGCCATGCAAGCGTCATATGAGTGGTGAAATCAATTTAAGAGGAAGATTGAATGTGTGTTAGGTTTCACCTCTCCAACAAGCGAATGGTGATGTGACATCTTTTTTCCTACAAATGAAATTACAATCTAACTCTTTGCAGTAACAAAGATTCAATTAACGGAAAATATCTTGTAAAGAAATGCGGGCAAATATTTCTGCTGTGTGACGTGAGAAACTGCAGTTCTGAAGGGCGATTGCTGAGAGGTATTGCTGTTTAAGGTGTTTCTTCAAGCTCTTGGGTGATGTTGTCCACGTTTTGTTTTGGCTTTGTCGATTTTTAATCAGCAATGACAGTCTGGAGTGTTCTCATACTCTTGATGTCAGATTTAAGTGAGAATTATGTTGCTGAAACATGTGGGGAACTATACTGCAGGCTGACATTTCACTCAGAAGCAAAGTGATGTCTGACGTCCCTTTCAGCCGACTATAAAAGACATTGCGTGGGAAGTTTTGCTGGTTTTAAAATTAGGACAATTGAAAGTACTGACTACTTAACAGAACTACAGAGGCATGAGTTCTTCTTTTTGTGCATTGCAGGGATTCACTCAAATTTAAACCCCTGCTGAATCACCATCACAACATCCGGAACAGCTGTTTATCCGGCCTTTAACATATGTGTTTCTCTGACGGATTAAAGAAACATCACACTTGTATAAAACACACACCACACACACACACACACACACACACACACACACACACACACACACACACACACACACACACACACACACAACACTGGCCCCTACTTCCTTTTGGTGTTCATTAATACTGATGATGAAGAGAACTCTTCCATTAGATTTTCAGCTTAATGCACATTTGTATTGCGTCAAGATAAAATACATGGTTATTAGTTAAAAAATAACACTTAAGAAATAAAAATGTCAATATTCATGGGCATATGCTGATGGATAATGGATCTGTACTAAAATTACAGCTCCAATAAAATAATTATTGTTTAAAACAATTTTTTACTCATTTCACAAAATGAAACTCATATTACACATATGAGTTACACACAAAGTAAAATGTTTCAGATCTTTAATTTTATATTTTCAACAGGGAGTTTGAATCTCCTGATTGTTTAGATGTGCTAAACAACAACTTGTAATTCGGCTGTTAATGGTTTTCAGCTAATAAAAACCCAAACTATCCCACAATGTGCAATGGAACATGATCAAAACGTCCACGTGTAGAGGTTACTGGAACTGTTACCCTTTTGGTCTTTTAACTATTAGCAAACTATGTGATTGTGATTAGGCTCTTTGTGTTCCTCTCATTATGTCATTAATGGACTGGAAAGCGTTGACTTTAACCCTGAGGGGCTGGCCAAACCATCAAGAGTCTCAAGGCATGAGTAAGCATGACCTACTTTAAGTGAAAATGCAGAAAATTGCATTCTGCAGGTTACCTGAATTGACTACCAGACTGGGCCACATTAAAGGATGTAGAATTTGAAAAAAAAGACATAGTCCAAATCATTCACTGCAAATACAAATGAATAATAATTATGTCCCTAAATATATTTGCTACAAAAAATGTTAGACATGATATTTATACATTTGTATTAATTGCCATTAACTGATACATGGAGTTAAATATGTCTGCATGTTTTGTCTGACTTATTTTGATTAATTGTTTTGGCTGTCCTGGTTGTTTGGTTACAGTTTGTAAGGAGACTTTTATCTTGACAGATTGTGCAGCCCCTATCACACAGGTTACACTTTCATCCGCTTACCCCTCTCAAGAGTAAGATATTGGTTCATTAAATCAAAGCTTTTCGATATGTTTTTCCGAAATGCAACTTGCCACCAGTAAATCCTTTTTGCTTAGTGAAAACATACATTTTATGGAACTTCATATTTCTTTGTTGCTACATATAGCTAACACTTTTTCCCAGCTGATTGTTGCTTTTGTCATATTGCCAAACGTCCTCCCTGCTTTTGTCCACAAGCTGTCCTTTAGGCTTGTGACAAGACCACTGTGGTGCAGTTCAACACTGTTCTACTCAGCTTGTGTATTATTCTTACTGATAAGAAAACAGAATAGTTTCTGCTTGTGCTGCGTTAGGTTATGGTGTTCATAATTTAGCCACTTTTCTGTGAAGTCAATAAATAAGAAAGTATTTGTGAATTTGATGTGTCTGTTTGCATACTCTGCAGCACCTTTACTATTCACTTGCACTGCTTAGTTCTCAATGCAAATTGAGATACATTGAGAACTTAATTCATTCAAAATATTCAGATAGTCCTTATGGGTGCATCACTTCATCTGCTTTTCTTCTTTAGCTAATGTCTCCATCTCTCTGGTAGAGGATGACTCTGGACTCATCACACCCTGTGACCTCCTTCCATTTCTCCAGAGACAAATCTTTGTGGTCCCTGACATATTGAAAACATTTTCTCCAGTTAGCATCAAACATTAGTGGTTTTCTTAAAGCTACGCAGTATTTCAGTCCCAATCCCTTGAGTTCCTTTCACATTCTGTGTGTTTGAAAATGCTTTATTGTATTTCTCTAAATGTGTAACGAAATCAAATCAAACTACCACTGATCACAATCATTCAGGATTTTTTTCTGACCACATTACTTCCTCAAAGACTGAGATTCTCCACTAGCCTTTCAGTTTTTAATAATGTGTTGAACAGTTCATAATACACGCTTAGTCGTTTCTGTAATCTCCTTCGATGTTTTCTTTGCTTAGTGCTAATGTTTTGACCCTTCTTAAACTGACTAACAGCTTCTCCATGACCACAGGATGTGTTTCAACATGTTTGTTTAGGAAATGACAAGTTATTCATTGTATTAGTTGGGACTACATAACTTGTTGCTAGCTGAGAGATAATTGCCCATGCACTAATTATCCAATAGGAGGCTTATACCTATGTGCTTTGTTAAATTCAGACCTGTGCAATTTTTTATCTGGCTAGGCAATGTATAATATAAATATCACTCACCGCTCTATGTGTTCTTGACTTTCATTGGGCTGCTGACAGTTTTCCCCCCCCCCCAATTTTTGGTGGCTAGTTAAATCTAGATACTTTCAATAATTATTGAAATTATCAACTAACACTTGATTGTATGTTTAAATTCTACGTTTTTAGAAATTTGAGAGCCTTTTGTAGTTTTCCAAACAATTCCACCATCTTTTTCTTGACAAAAAGTTTATGCCAAATATAACGTTTGAAAAAAAGTTTCCAATGAAAAATTCTAAAGGAAATCCTAAGGCTTATCCATGTGTTTCACCCTGCTATCAGATTTATCCTTTCAGTTGGTTATCAACATATACTTTCACTCTTTTTATCTAGGCTGCACAATAACAAAAGTTTTGTTCAGATTATTTTAAGTTTTACAGCTTCTAGGAACTCTTATAGACTGTTACTCTTAACCACAAATATTAATATTTAACTAAAGTTATTTTATAGCCCTTGGGACTCATAAATATGTTATTGTTTTTTTTTTTTCTGGTGCCTGTTATGTCACCGTAAAGTTCTCACACAGTAAATAAACCTTTCTTCTTGTAGCGTGTGAGCAGTGAACATATCCAACCTGCTTCCGTCTTTTCTGAAAGACAGGATGGGAGCAGCCATTGCGCCATCCTGGGCCACGAATATCCCACATTTCAAAATAAACATACAGTGAAATGATGACTAAGAGGCCATGGAAGGCCACCCTAGTGACTGTCGAGTACTGTTCACTGCTTCCCGGCTGCCACTCTTCTGCAATTGTTTTGTTTGTCCAAAGCCATTCTGAGAAAGTGTTTGGCTCTGGTCGCCAAGGAAAGAAGAAAGAGAAGGTTTCTGTTGGAAATTCACTAGCAGGCAGATAAGGGCGATGCCACATTGTACTTCTGTTTAGACCATGGCTAGAACGATAAGATTTGTTTTCCATTTCAAAATAGTGTGCTTTTGTTGTAAGCAATATTGAGTATTTATATCAAGGAGCAGCGGATTTTGTGTTTAATTGAAGATGCAACAATATTGGCTGGATTTTCTTTATGTTGATGATAAATTATAGAAAAAGGATGAGTTGCAGAACAGATTTAAAGCAACATTTTAAATGTTTGGGTCACTGGAGCCAGATAATTACTATTGCATGATTGACTAATCTGCCTACCTTCTTAAAGCTGCAGGATGTAACGTTTATAAAAATAATACCTATTTGTTGAAACTATGTTGTAACACATTAGTATGTGATAGATAGTATTTGAGGAAAATGAGCACCTTTGCCCCTTCCAGGTGCTAACTAAAAACAACCAATCAGGACCATCTAAGCTTGTGAATGTGCTGCTTATCCACTCATGCCACTTAAAAAAACAATCAAAATTTTAATGTCAAAGAAAATCTGAGTGATGCAACATATAGTTGTCAGAAAGGGAGGAACTATTTTGATGCATTTTGGAGTTTTCAAACTTTTTTTTTGAGACCATTCATAAGTGGATTTTCTAGCATGCTGTGGATCGTTGTCCTTCTGCTTAAGCTCTCTACTAGCTGGCTGAGATGTTCTGGTACAAAGCAGATTTCACAGTTCCATCAATTCCAACAAATCATTCATATCCTGAAGCAGCAAAACAGCCCGAGGGAGTTTGACTGTCATGTTTTTTTTCCGCAGATGTTGTGTTGGTTTAACACCTGATGTAACCAAAAACACACCTTCCATACAATTCCAAGTTTGTCTCTTCTGGGTTTTTTTTTGTCTTGGTTCATAGAATATCATCCTAAAAGCCTCAGAGCTCAACAAGATGTCTTTGTCTGATATGAGGCAGGCATTTGGCCTTGGCTTAGTTCTTGTTTTGATCAGCTTTGTTGGAACTCTCCTATGGATGGCATCTTTGCACAGTCTTTTGTGTTTCAGTGTTTCTTTTGTGACTTCCTGGATGAGTTGTTGATACACGAGTAATTTTGGTGGTCCGGATGCTCCATTATTCCGCATTTTCTCCATTTGGTGTGGTATGTTTCTCTGAAGACTCAAACCTTTAACTCTCCCTACGTTGTAAATGTCAATGTCTTCTCCATTAATTGACTCTTGTGTCCTCAGAAATAATGAATAATGACAGAATCTTATCATAGTCTGCAGTACTGCAGTGCATGGTTTTTATCATTTTTTTCTCTTAAAATTGCTGTGTGTTCAATGTTCATTTGCCTTTCCATTTTGCTCCATTAGTATAAAACTTTAAAAAACAAAAGGAGTTGTTAATTATTTGTTAATTATAGCAAAGCATCGACAGAGAGATTTATAACTTCTTCCTCACATTTCAGGTTGCAGGTATTTTTGTCATTATTTATTTAATAATCTATTGGTGCTCTCATCTGAAATGGATAAATCATGGCTTTTATGTCGTTAAGCTAGAACGCCACACCACTTTGTTACACTGATAAATGTAACAAAAATATGTATTTTCTTTTCTCGCTAGACGGAAACTCGACAGTCAAATAAGTAATGGTGTAGCGTCATCCTTGCAAATGGAAAGTTGCACTGCTGTTCAATCCACTGTAAAAATATGTCTGTACAAACCTCTTCATTTTTCAAGCACATGACAAGATTGTGTGCGCAAATGATTCCCATTGACAGAGTCACTACTCAATGTAACAAATGGAAAAATTTGGGGTTGCTAGATTGAGAAAAAAAATATTAAGGAAAAAAAAAGTGTTGTCAAACTCTTTTCTTTTGTTCCATTTCTAAAAAGATTAAACTCTACACTTTTTTAAAAAAAAATACATGCAGATGACTCAAAACGGCAACTCACACACACTGAAATGAAAGGCATAATGAAACCCTCAAAAAACATCATATATTTAATTCAGTTTGATTTAGTTAATTTGCATTGCCTGATTCACCGCAAATCTCATGTTGAAAGACAGATCATGTGCAGAGTGTATTGTCAATTAAGTCCAATCAACTGCATATGCATTAATTACTATTGCAACAATCCTCCTAATAAGCATGTAGCGAGCGTCAGGGAACAATAACTTGTCACAGATGATGTCTCTGCTATAATTGCAGACAGATTTGCCAGAGAAACATCACATTTTATCAAGCAGTCTCTATTCAGACTATTAATAGTATAAACTAATACTGATGTTTGCCCTTTAAGTAGATCTGAATAGTAGTTAAAAAAACTTGAGATAAATTTTTTACTAACCATCTACTTTTGCAGTGTTTTTGTAAGTAAATTTAACAATTTTTGCGCTGAACCACACTTGTTTCTTTCTTCCTTTAAGTTCAAGCTAATGAAATCTGTATCTGCTATACCACAACAACAAAAAATCAATTTCAGCTCGTTCATTCAAACATTTTTCAAATGCTACGAAATGCCACAACTATGGAGCTGGAGGTTCTCAATTTGCTGGCTGTCATGGCTGAGAAATGAAAATGTTGTGCATTCCTTGTGATTGAGCCAATCCTGTCCACCGAGGCCTGATCCGCCCACAAATGTAATCCGCTTTGATACGAATGGCGAGAGAGCGACACAATCAGCTTCCTTTTTCATCAAATGCAGATATTTCTGTTGTCATGCAGGGGCAGCATGAGGAGATGGAGACAGCTGTGTTTTACCATCTAGCCATCAATGATTTAAATCACATTTAGCTGAAAGCAGTATTTTTAAAGATTCAAAACATAAAGCATTCAAGGCAGGAATAATTGCCTGAATGCTTTATGTATGAATGCAGGCAATTCATACATAAGGTTGATTGAACTGCTTTAAAAAGAAGAAAATGCAGATTTAAAATGAATAAAACCCTAAGACATCACGACGTTGATAAAGCAACCATTGACTTTTCCAAGTAAGCTGCAGTAAACTGTTTTTCCACTCCAGTTTTAAAAAAGCCAACAGTTTCTTCAAATCTTATAAGTTTAAGCGGCTGTTTCTACAGCTGAAGAGCACAGAACCAACCTGTGATTGTTCAGTGCTTTATAGACCATCAATAAGATTTTAAATGGTTTCATTTGACAAACAGAATGTTAGTGTATTGATTTAAGGACAGGGATAATCACATTCTTGTTTAGAATGTGATATCTTGTTTAGAATGTGATTAAAATTGATTTTACTATATCTAACATATAGTAAAAAGGAAAGATTGTAGATTTTTTTTTGTGTGTGTCCTGTTTTGACAGGAAACTCTTTATTTTGATACTTGGAAGTATGGTGACACAAAAGAATAAAGTTGTAGGTCATTAGCATTGGTATAAGAGAGATGACAACTCTACACCTTTCCAGGCCTTAGTTCAGAATGTTAACAGTTTTGAATGCAATTTTGAGATCCAGTAAAATGAAGACAAATGTTTCCTTTTTAAACATTTTTAAAGGTGTGCAGATGGCAAGCCATTCAAAACCTTCACTAATAGACTCAGTGCTGTTGTTGGCTCTGTTAGACCGTTTTCTTAAAATGTTTTAGAAATAATTTTTTCCTCTAATATCCTTATCAGAACAAATTATTTAGGTCACAATTTCAGTTAAAAAAGGTATAAATATAGGTAAAGTGTAGCAGACTGAACTTGGTCATTCTAATTTAGTTATGTTGAAACCCTTTTTGTGCCACAAGAGTTTCTTATCTTAGATCAACTTTTCTCTGACAGCTTTATTGTCCTTAAACAGAAGAAACGCTGCAGATTCAGGTTAAGTTTTTAAGTCAGACATGCTTATAAATATCTAAAACTCATATTGCTTAGGATTACTGGAGATTTCTAGACTTTAACAAACCTGCACCATGACAATCTGATGCTTTTAGCTTCTTTATGCCAGCTGGTTATTTAAAGCAGTGGTGTCCAAAGTCAGTTCTCGAGGGCCAGCATCCTGCAGATTTTAGTTTTCTACCTTTGCAGATTTTATTTTTCTACCTTGTGGTTGTAACAACCTTTTCACCATGTCAATGTTCTTCTTAAGCCTTTAAATGAGCCATCATTTGATCCAAGTGCGTTAAAACAGGGAGAGAACTAAAGCATGCAGGATGCCAGCCCTCAAGGACTGACTTTGGGCACCACTGATTTGAAGAAAGGATAGTGGCGCCCTCTGCTGAAATTAAACAGACACTGCTTTGGATTATCAAAACCAACTGACTACTGTATGTAATAGTGAAAGGATCACAAACATTAGTGAAGTTTTGAGAGGAGTAAACTTTGTCAAATACAGCAAGTGGATGAAAGAGTGAGCCAGTTGCTGCTCTGGTTGTTGTGCATCATGTCCTAAAGATGTGCACATGCAATTATAAAAAAAGAGACTTGTATGACTTTCATCAAAATACTGCACATTTTATACAGCTAATAATGAAAATTCATATCAAAGTGATTTTTTACATTTTTACTTTAAAAAAAACTTGCATGGTGAAGAGTTCTTTAAACGTGAGGATTTTGACCTACATACCAGAACATTTGGACTCTATTGTCCTATCCTCTGTAAAAATATAATGCTATCAATAATCTTTAAAAAAATCCAGTTTTGCTGCCATCTTCAGCAAAACCTTGGTGTATTCATTAAAAGATAGAAATTTAGGTAGATTTGGATAGAATAAAACTGTCCAAAAATGTTGAATTTTTGATCTTGTGTCAGATAACTGTAACATCTGCATCTGGTAATTGGAACAGCTGGAAAATACCTGCCTGTATTAGCAAGGGAAAATTGTCTGAATATTTTCAACCTTAACAAAGAACTCAACCCAGCCCAGATCCAGATATCACAGCTTCTTTTTGCAAGGGAACAGTAACAAAACTGCGACTGTCCAGCTCAATTAACACAAACTGTTAATTGAGTTTTATTGTTTTATTAAACTGTTTTATTGTTTTTGTTCTATCTCAAGTTAAATGTGGATTAAAATTTTTTTGCTACTTTCAATAGCCAAGTTTGAAAACTCTCACTAGTAAACAAATAAGAAAACAAAACCTGTAAGACCTGATTAAAGTGTTTACGCTGGTATATAATGCTTTATAATGTAGCCACCCTTTTGTAATATCTCCCAAGGTGAGTGACGTTTTAGGTTATAGTTCTTTAAAATAATTAAGACTGAGGACTTCCATCTAACAGAAAAACTCAGGAGTGTTGTGTTTTTTTTAATATTTGTCTCATGATCACTAATTTTATAATAAGTTCATACTCTCCCTCACAAAAGTCTGAATAGCTGACATGCCTCATTTCTAATATAGAGGTTTTCAGTGCTGATAATGATAAAGCTTTCCTTCTGTTTTTAACTTAGTTAGCTATTTATCCAACGATTATAATCTGCTTTTCTGCTCTGTTTTGTGTGCTTTTTAAAACCATGAAATGTTTTATTCATACTTGAAAATTCTCAGTAATTTCCAGTCTCTAATGACGGAAAACAGGGAGAAAACAGGAAATTCTTCTGCTTCAAAGCCCAAAGCAAGAAATGTAATATGTGCACCTGATAAATGACTTACTCACATTTAGGCAGCAAAACCACTGATCAAATAAAAAATGTTTTTTCAAACATAATCAGTTTTGGCGCTATCATTTCTTCTCCTTTCTCCAGGGGAATTTGAAAGCAGCCTTTCCGGAAAGCTGCTGCATTGGGTAATGTGAAGCAATAAATATCCAGCCTTTTTTTTATTTTTCATCTGTATCAGATCTGCACACAATGTTGCAATTTAGAAACATAAGTACAGTAATCATCAGTAGTATTTCCTCTTGTGAGCCAAGAATTATTCAGAAAACTTTTCTTATCTGTCCTCTGGGGGGAGCCATCTAATCATTGTTTTACTTTCCAGCTCATCTGTTCATTTATTGATAAAGATGATTACAGTAATATCTACAGAGAAAAAAACAATTGCTTCTGGATGTTCTGCATGATTTATTGTTTTTACAAGCCACACCACCCACATTTCTGCATATAGACTATTCTGATTATTGTTATTGAAATATGTAATATTTACAATAAAGTATTAAGGGGAAAAATGGGACTGCATAAAAGTTGAATAAACAAATAAAAAAACTTATTTGATCAAAAACCAGATTAAAAAACAGTTGTAGATTCATCATTGATGTAAATTAGGAATGCCTTAAACCTGTCCTGTGTGGACCTTTTGAAGGTTAACCTATATAGTACAGTTTATACACATCCATCCGGATAGATACTTTCCCTTCATGAAAGCAGGCCTCAGGAAGGGCATAGGCTGCACATGAACCACGTTGGCGCTGTTTGTCGGCTTTATGTCGGCCTGTGATGGATCATGGCACAGTTGGCCTCTAACTGTTCTTTCCTGTTTTTGACTAAGTAAATGTTTCCCTCTGTGCTTAGTCATTTATGAAAGCTGCTTTGCGCAATACTTCCATACGCACAACATCTGTCCATCAGACTCAACTCTGACACCACAAGTGTGTGTGCGTGCGTGCGCGTTCGCACGTGTGTATGTGTGGTCACATATGTCTTTTTTCCATTCTTTTACTCTAGTGTCCGTCTCTTTTGCTAAGTTTTTAGATCATAATCTGACTGCATCACATTGAGCTGTTTCAAGTCTCACATGGTGTTAATTTGCAGTTATATTATTTATGTAGTCATTTCCCTGAAGCATTGCATTAATAGATTTTAATATAAGCTGTAAAAAACATCTATCTATATGTACATATATAAATATATATTTCTGGCAGATTTGCTGTTTATCCTAGAAAACATTAAACATCTTTATTCATAGTATGTGTACGATTACTCAGATCAATTTTGAACCGCATGCAAAATTGATAATCACCTTATTGGATCTTAAAGTACTAAAGTATTTCCTTTTTATAAGCAGCAGACCTTGATGCAAATTGGTGTTTCCATATATTGATAGTCCATGTAAACGCGAAAATCTTTGGTTGTATGATGTGATTTTCTTTGGTTCCCTTTGAAGTAGAAGCGACATGTGGAGTCTATTTGCTTTAGTCATGCGCTGCCTGTGTGGGATTTAGTCATATATTTTGCATAGTTGTAGTTCACACACTAATATCCCCTCAGCCTTTTCGATCTTCTTCATGTTTCACACACATATGCGCGCACACATGCATTTGGCTGTTAAAAAAGCATTAGCTCCACATGTGTTTGTGGTGTTGACTCTGCTTCAGTGCATCAGCTTTGAGGCAAAACTCAGACTATGGAGGTAAAATTCTGAAGGTGATTAGAGGCGTGTAAGCTTATGATCCACGTCTTTGTCTTGATGTAAAATCTAATATTGGGCTAAACAGAAGAAGCAGAAGTTCGTCATATTTTTTCCCGGCAATGATCTGCCATGCATTTTCTGCAGCCCTCACAAACTGCTGCTGAAATAGTATCTGTGTTTTTGTTTTCAACAGCAGGGAAAGCGCATGGCTGGTTCAGCTGAGGCTAGGCAGACCACTGTGCCAAACAAAACATATTTAGTTTTCCTCTTGAAAATTAATAAAACTGTTGCTAACGGCTAAGAGACATCACATACCTACATGTAATTCAGTGTAACCTTGTAGTTGTTGTTCCAATCGGTAACACTTTATTTGAAGGAGGGTGAATAAGACTGTCATGCCACTTTCATAAACATGACATAACACCTGTCATGAACATGACTAAGCCTTCATGAATATTTGACTGTTGTCATAAAGCGTCATTTGGTAAATTATGACACTTTTAATACAAAGTTGACATTATTCAAAATGTCTTTGTTATGACAAGTTGACATTAACCAAAAAATCATTACTGTTTAAATTTTATCTTTAATAACATAAAGTTACCTTATTTTTAAAGTGCAATCAGTAATACTTTTATAACAAATTTATACCAGTAATGATTTCTTGACTTATTCATGTTCATGACAGGTGTTATGTTTATGACAGTCATGCCAGTCTTATTCCCCCCTCTTCAAATAAAGTGTTACCCTACAATTTCATATTCTGTGCTCAGTCAAAATGATGATTATTATTTTTTTTTGTCAAAGTCTCAGGTGAATAAAGTTGTACCAAGCACAATCTTGTCTTGTGACTGAAGCCAAAGTTTAGGACAAATTATTACTTAAACTCCCATCAAAGCTTATCTTGCCTTATTGAAAAAGTGATTTGTATTTTGGTAAAAATGTGAAGAAATGAAGCACATTTTGTGAAACCTCAAGTGCCACCATGTTTATGTGTATTTATTTTTGATGTAGTGTTGTTGCATATATTTAGTCTACATTTTGATTAACAATGTAAAACTGATTACTACTTTTTGCTACAATATAATGTTTGTTTTTTTTTCCTCCCACATAAACAATGCTCATCTGACCATCTTGAGCTGAAAGTTCAGTCCTCTATATACAGTCTGAGTCCCGTTAACTGGTGAAATAATAATTTGGCAGAACATTTAAGTTATGTGAAAACCTGAATGCTGCTTTTTCAGCCTCTCCAAGCAGCCATCATCTCATGGCGATTAAATCTTTATTGGTGCAGACAAAGTATCTACATGGTGTTCGAATAAGAAAATGTTTTATTTGGACATTGCCACAATATTTGTGCAGGATTTTGTGGTAGCCTGAGTGTACTGGAGCACTATCAGATGCATAGAGGATTGGAATTGGCTTAAATCTTTACGCTCCATAGAAATGCAAGGCCTGCGCCCATCAGTGTGATGGAGATGCTTCATTTAAAACATGGCTTGAATCCAGATGTAGGATAAAACGCACAGTGAGACATTTTCTTCTGTCTTTTAGATTTGGATTCTATTGCTCACTATGGTCACGTGTACAACAACAATACTGGCACCATGTCTTATAGACATCCTTTCTCATCCTATTCTAGTTTCCTATGGAAAAGACCTTCACATTATGTGAAGTACGTATAAATCGTTTTTTTTATTTTTTTTTTTATTTTTTATCTGGTTGTGCAAGACTCCCACTTGTATATCTAAATGAAAACCAGTCATGCAAGCAACATTGCTCAATTTGGCTTTTGGGGAACTACTGAGGTATAAACTGCTGAGGGTCTGCGGGCTTGTTGAAAGATGGTCTTTCTTGTATCAAAAGAAAATATGACAATTGCATCACATGGTGACGGAGTAAAACCAGTCGGGACCACAATCTGGTGGTCGTTTTAAAATTACATAACCATTGTGATACTCTAATTTCAAAGAGAAAATGCTATGAAAAGGGCAAAGTAGGGTTTGGGGGCTCGTTGCCAGTTCTCGGTTTATTTCAGGGCAAAGGTCAAATGTTATCATCCCAGCCCTTCAAAAGCAGAAGGAGATAAAAGTTTGATAGTGTAATACAGTACAGGGTGTAGCATTTTTTCCTGGAAAGCTTTTAGACATTTTGTCAAGTTACAAACCAGTAAATTAACCTTGTAATTGTATGTGACATATCAAAAAAGTAAAGTAGAGAATTAATTCACTGTTTTCAAAAATCTTTTGCAAGAGAAGAGCTAAACATTGGACAGTGTGGATCCCTGCAGTTCCAGAGTTACCATAAGGTGCATCTCAGATTAACCTTCATGTAGCCTGGTCTGAGTTTATAGCCATGATTTAGTAGGTGTGAAGTTGCCCCAAACTGCCTAAATATTCAGATTATGGGGTGATTTATAAGGAACATTGTGTTCAAGGTTGTATGTAGTAGAAGTTTACCAAAAAGTTACATTTTGATCTCATTTGATCCAGAGCACCTTGTAAATTGCAAACATGGTTTCCTTGGGGCAGTGAGTGATGTGAGGACATTTCGTGGCAGCTCCATGTATGCAGGCTGTTAGTTCTCAACGCAGCCACCCGTGATTCGATTCCTGTCAATGAGATCATTGCTGCATGTCTTTGATTAGTTTTTCTCTCTCATCATTTTCTGTTCTCATTCCAGTCAATAAAACTAAGAAGTGAGTCAAAAAAATTTTTTTAAGAAAAAGTTTATTCTCCCAGCCCTTGAAAAGCAGAAGGAGATAAAAGTTTGATAGTGTAATACAGTACAGGGTGTAGTATTTTCCCTGGAAAGTTTTTAGACATTTTGTCAAGTTACAAACCAGAAACTTTAATGAACCTTGTAATTTTATGTGACATATCAACAAAGTAAAGTAGAAAATTAATTCACTGTTTTGAAAAATCTTTTGCAAGTTAAGAGCTAAAAATTGGACAGTGTGGATCCCTGCAGTTCCTCCAGAGTTACCATAAGGTGCATCTCTGATTAACCTTCATCTAGCCTAGTTTATAGCCATGATTTGGTAGGTTTAAAGTTGTCAAAAACTGCCTAAATATTCAGATTATGGGGTGATTTATAAGGAACAGCGTGTTCAAGTTTGTATGTAGTAGTAATTTATGTGCAAAACACATGGTGTTTTGCATGTAAACTATCTATTGTGGATAGACCAAAGAGTTACATTTTGATCTCTTGATCCAGAGCACCTTGTTGTAAATTGCAAACATGAGTTCTTAGCTTATTGTAAACAGTGGTTACCTCGGGGCGGTGCGTGGTGTGAGGACATTTTGTGGTGTGAGGACATTTCATGGGAGCTCCATGTATGCAGGCTATTAGTTCTCAACGCAGCCACCTGTGATTCAATTCCTGTCAGTGGGATCTTCTCTGCATGTCTTCGCTTAGTTTCTCTCTCTCATCATTTTCTGTTCTCATTCCAGTCAATAAAACCAAGAAGTGAGTCAAAAAAAATTTCAAAGAAAAAAATGAAACGTTTTCCTCTTGCCACTTTCTCATAAAGGTCAGCTTAGTGGGGTAAAATACTTTATTTTTTTCTATTGACAGTTTCTGCCACCACTGTTTCTTGGTTGCTACTTTCATCAATGCCTTCTGTATAAGTGACAAAAGGAAGTTATTAAATATTGGTTGAAGAGGGCTCAGTTTTATCAGATGTTCAAAGCTGTGGATATTGTCTTTTAACCTAACTCGGCTTTAAATATCTCCAGAATTTTATCTCTGACCTGTCTGACCTGTCTATTTGTTATTGTGCGCGCGTGTGCGTATGTGTGTGTTTTACGCTACAATCAATCAACCAACCATATATAAAAAGGGCCTAGAGCAGTGGTCCCCAAACTTTTTCCTGTGAGGGCCACATAACCTTTTCCTTTTCTGGTGGGGGGCCGGAGTCAAGACTTGGACATTTTGTTGCGGCCCGGGGGGACAAAACGGGGGAGGGGGGAGAACAGTCAGATAAGGCTTCTGCATGTTGGTGTCCCGCTAAATCCTAAATATACCCAATTTGGATTGTCTTGGCCCTTTTATCGCAGCCTGTGGTGTTTTCCCTGACTGGGAACGAGAATACGACCTGTTGAATGTGACAGGTAGTCAATCAGAAAGCGCGGTGACGTAACAGAGGGGAATCCCAAACAGCTGACGTATCGGGCAACTGAGAGTCTGGTGGATATCGGAGATGATATGTGGAAATGTTTATTATTAATCTAAATGCCATTATTATGTTTATTCAGTTAAAAATGTTAACTATGAAAAAACATATTCACCTCTTTCATCCACCGTCTTTTCTTTTTATTACATCTTTTATCTTTTAAAATGAGTCCGCATCCTGTTATTGGTTCTACATCCGTGTTTGTTTATTCTAAATTCCCGCTATATTGTTTTTTTTTTTTTTTACTGGATTATCCTCTGGAATCAGTTTGTGTTGCTCCTGCCTTGGACACACGAACCGATCGAACCTCCTCCCGACCCAAACGCTCTCTGACTCTGGTCTTTGCAAAGAAACTTTCCAAAGACATTTGATCTGTTTCTTATCCATTTTGTTGCATGTGGGCTCAATGTTGGCGCAAGTAACCGAGACTTCCAATGATTCACTTCCTGCTAAAGAGTCCCCTGGTGGTTGAAGAAAAATCCACATTAAACGGATCCACATATAAACGGATTCGGCCCGCCGGGCCGTAGTTTGGGGACCACTGGCCTAGAGTATGTGATTGATAATTCCCAATGATTTCCAAGGCCTTAAAACTTCCACACGGAGGTTTTAAATATTAAGAAGTGAGTTGTCATGCTTTGCTTAATTGGCTGTTTTAGTGCCTATTTGTTCTTCACATTTTAGCAACTTCATGATACCTTCTGCTCAGGGGTTTCATGGGACTCTGTTTAAGTATCAGAACCATAAACCTCCAATTTGGATCTTTAAATGAGTGAGTGCTTGACTGACATGTGGGATGGGCTGTGCACAGTGTTTATGGTCTCGCAGTACGGCGTGTTTTTTTGTGAGAGGCCACAATGAAAGGTAGAGGCCATAGATCCCCAACCTACAAGAGGGGTCTCCTAATTTCCATAATTAACTGTTGACACTAACTGTGCTTAATGAAGGCCTATTAAAGAGATTGACCCTTTTACTCAGCCAGTCCCTGGGAATGAAGCTGAAGGTTCTTCAGCAAAGGTTAAAACTATGTGTCTGGTTAACGTCTAACAAATGTGGTTTAGTGCTTTCAAGTCTTAGATTCTGTCTCAATGGGAAGGGTTTTGGGACAGACAGACCTGAGATTCTGAAGAAATCTCCACTGGAATGAGCAACACTTTCTGATAAATATCTAAGGCATAAATACAGTATTCTGGAAGAGTACAAGCACAATGGAATCAGAACAGGGTCATTGTCAATATGGCTGATGTGTGACACAGTTAACTTTTTCCAAACTTCCTATCTTTGCAAGATTTTCCTTTCATGGAGTTGGTTAATGTGCTCATGTCCTGTTGGTTATCTAGCTTATTTAAATTTAATTTTATTTATTCTTAGATCGCTGTGTTTTTATCTTGTTTAGTTTTCTTCTTTTATTCAACACTCTATACAGACCCTTTACTGAACTCTTCTAATGAAAAACAGCACTTTAGTGAACTGGAGTTCAAAAGCAAACTTGTTCAAAAAGAAACGGAAAATCTTCTGATATATCAAAGCATCAAATCTTATTTATCTCAGATAATAAAAATGTTAGGTACTCATTTCACTTTCACATTAGAGCCTGGCATGTGCAAATGAATTATGGCTTCCAAGTAACACAGATGATGCATTTTTTTTAAAGCGCTGATGTCTCCTGATTAAAAGAGAAAGTTTGAGAATGTAGAGTTTCATTTTTGACAATACATTGACCACATGATTGGTGATTGGTGTACAGGTTAATACAAGAATACATACTTTGCATAAAATATTCAGTCTGTCAGATGTTGGCATCCTATGCCAACATCTGATATCCAATGTCAGATGTTGGCATTGGATGCCAACATTTGATGCAGGTAATCATACCCAAGACACTAAATGTTACAGTGCAGGTAATGATGTACGAATCATTATTATGGTTAATTTTCGAGTATTGTACAAACCTACCGCTAAGCATATGTTTACTGGGGTTCGAGGTAAAGAGTTTATATGAAGTTTCATGTTTCAGTAAGGTTTGCCATACCATGGCCAATGCCTTCCTTCATAGTTCCACTTGCTGCTCATCTCCCTTTATTGTTGTCATTGATTCCTCCCATTGAGTTTGATTTCTTTGTTATATATCATTCACCCTTTTCACTCTTCCTAATTCTTTTTTGGTAACTATTAATAACAGCCCCTACTGGTAATAAACTGACTTTAGTCAATAACATGGACAATCAGCTTCTCATGATTTTCATAATTTACTTTTCATTTTGTTTTATAGCAAATGAGGAGATCCTTCTTTACATGTTTCAGAGGAAAGAGAGTTGTATGACATTTTTTTTCTATTTAGTTAGCTGTCAGTAGATTCATTCTGTATGAAAATGGGCTACAAATGATGCAAGTGAGACAGTATTATGTCTGTGAGATGAGGCCCCTCACACTCCCCCGCTTTGGTTCTTGCACACTAGTTTCAGGGCCTTCAAAAGGGGGCCCCTCAAGCTTTGATCCCTTGTATGTGTGCAGCAAAACCTCTTTTTGCCCTACACTGTCCCCATGAAAGTTTTTGCTGCAGCCACATGCTAATGTAAGCAAGCAAATTGCCTGTCCCAATTTTAAAATGTATACGTTTTAACATTCCCAAGAGATACTTCTTGAACCCCTCAGTTCTATTTGCCGTCTTATCTACCCTCTGGCTGTCTCATTGAGTAAAGGTCTCCCTGTCTGAGTGCAGATGTCTTTTCATTTCTTCAGATTTTTGCTTTCTTGTAAGCTGCTGTTGTGCTTTTCTCTATCTTGCTATGTATGTGAATGTACTGAAAACACATTTGGTGGGTGTAAATGTGAGGATATGACGGGTAATTTATTGAGTATTAAGGCCATGTCACATCTTCAAGCTGTTTGTGTTTCCTGATGGGATAGTGTTCTGAACATTGCATGTGTAATTGGGATCAAGGGTGTGGAATTAAGTCAGTTAACTGAGGCTTAACCTGGTACATTTTCCTGCTGTGACAACAGGATCTCATTTTATGTATTTATTTGTTCCTGTTGAAGGTCCAACTGACTAACTGGGAAGATATTTTAATGCAGGTACAGTTAAGCCCAAAACTATTTATATGTCTCACAGAATTAGGTCTCAGTTTGTCTTTTAATTTAACCAGCGTTTTTCTTTTTAACAGGAAGCTTTTGGAGGAGCTCAGTCAGAGTCCCGACTAAAATCTCACAGAGAATCTGTGGAAGTAGCTAAACAGTAGTGTGTTAGGAAGGAGGCCTTCCAACCTCAAAGACGTAGAGCTCATCACCAAAATAAATTATCAAAATACCAGTAGAAACATGCACAAAATGTTTTCTATTATACATAGGAAAAAGTATAAGCCTAGCAATGGAAATTGTTCCAACATTTGTGTCAAGGTAGCAATTCTGTAGCAGGTACTAATTTCTGTTGTACGGCAAGTTAGAGCTCTCAAACATCCCCAGGTGTGGGTCCCTTAATGCTGCTGTTCTTGTTTTCTGTCTGTAATAATTTTCCAGGAAATGTCAGAAAACACAGTAGCTTCTAGTTGGGATACTACATGTACTGGTCAAGACAAAGAGGATTGTTTTGGTTGCTTGTTTTGACAGGATCTGGCCTCTGAATTTGCAATGAATGTAAGTGATCTGCTTCTTGCTTTGATTGCTTTCTCTCTGTCATGCACATTAAAACCTGCTTAATATTTAGCCTACTGTCCAGTTACCTCCATCTGTGTGACTTATTTTCATACATTGGCAAACAGCATTGCTTCTCTTTGTTTTTTTGGGGAGCGATTAACATTTCAGTCTCAATAGTGTGGGAGATAGAAGGTTATGAACTTTGTTGATGAGGGTACACTTGAGCAATTCTGTAAAAAAAAAAATAGGGAAAGTAATATACCATCATGAAAGCCCCCAGGCTTTGCTTTGACCCCCTCATGGCCTCACTGAAGGGGAGTCGATGTAGAACCCACACAGTTCTGGTTGAAATCTTGGATCAGACCCAGTTTCTCTTCAGGTAAACTCATATGGCTTTGTTGCAAGAAAAAGTTATTTTGTTATGCAAACCCTGTTGTATAAGAAGAACACATTTAAGCCTGCGACAGCAGTTTTGAATCTGAATAAACTTCAAAGTGAGATACTTAAAAGCATCTGACACTGCACAGTTTTGTACATTTCTTTGATCCATATCATTTATTCTCTTTTTGAATGCCAGATTGTCCTCTGTAGCATTATCCTGTTTCTTATATAATGTCATGATCAGTTCATATCCTTGTAGACATGCAAAATTTGGAGACCTTATGTGGCTCATGGCTGCTTAGGTTATGGTTAATAGGTTACAGAAGACAACTTGTAATTCTGCTGTCGCATGTCGTCTCACTTTGCACTTTTAAAACCGTTTTGTATTTAGTTCTTTGTGTTCTTTAGTTCTTTAGTTTATTTGCCATAATCTTGACCAGATTTTAGGAGTGCAACAAGGTTTTGTGGCAAAGATCTTATTATATTAAATTGCTGTACTATTTTAGTTAAATTATTATTTAGAAAACACAGTTAGGATTATAATCCACTGTGTCTGTCATACATTCTCTGTATGACAAGACTATCTATTTGCTATTTAACTGATACATCCATGGGACAAGATGATGCATGAAATGTAGGAGAACAAGACTAGATTTCAGCAGTACTTGTGGAAAAACTTATGATTTTTTTAACAAATGGAGTAAAGATTTCACAAATTCTGAACTCTTTTAATTAATCTCTAATCGGAGTAGTATATTTAAATGCAAATTTTACTTTTACTTACCGTATTTTCCGCACTATAAGGCGCACCTTCAACGAATGGCCTATTTTAAAACCTTTTTTATATATAAGGCGCACCGCATTATAAGGCGCATAGAATAGACGCCACAGTTATGTTGCCACCCGTCCGGTATTGAACGGGACATGATTTGTTCCGTTCACTACAAATATGGATGTCTAATAATAAAAAATTGGTCCCTGAGTTCTATATATAGCATCTGCACTAGTCATTGTTTCACTCACGGTTTCGATGTTGTGAAATTGTGCCCAACTGCTTTCTGGTTAGCACAGACCGACCGACACGCTGCCGCCGCAGTTTCTGTCTCTCTTCCACCGACCCCGGGATTCATGCTTTATATACTACACACGCTGCTTTGAACATCATTAAATTTAATTACTTGGTTTTCTGGTGCTCTTTGTATCATTCACCAGGGACAGCTGATGTTATTTGAATATAGGAAGGGCAAGTCACATGACACATGGAGCTCCAGCAGCCAATTCAGTCTCTCACTCAATGAACGTTACTGTAAGGGATTCAAACAATATAGATTGTTGAGGGAAATCCCAGATTTGTTAGATCTTCAAATATAATTGACAGCTGGCCTCTGGTTTTGTTAGATGTGTACATGAAAATAGTCTACATATGTTCAAAAAGTGGTTTTTAAAAAACATGATCAACCAAGACAAGGCATAGCCAGACAAATCACAGAAAGCAAATCTAAAAACAGATATCAGGAGATGGGTTTTGACAGAGACTGATTGTGGTCATTTAAAAACACTGTGATTAGGTCTGGGATTGTTTAAGAACCTAATTTTTATTTATTTTAGGAGATGATTTATTTCCACTATTGTATTTAGATATCATTAGTTTACAGTCTTACGTATTTCAATACCTGTTTCTTAAGGACTGGATTTGGAAACCCCCTGCTCAGATGCAGCTGTAGTAATGGCCAAATTACGTCCTCGGCAACAAACTCTACAGATGTCTGGTAATGAACCATCAATTTTTCATTCTTTTTTTCAGGATATGGATTCTTGAAGACCGAAATTGGACACCCTTGTTCTATACATCTAGTTTTTCTACAGCTATATTGACCAAATTCCAAAAGATTTACAGAAATTTGATTTTACATAATAGCTTTATGAAAATTCTTACATTGCATTATAAAAAGTCTGGGCAAAGACCCAGAAATACCACTATTGCTGTGGTATTGAGAAGGGTGTGTGTATGTGTGTGTGAACTGTAGCAGCGGGCACTTACTGCCACATCCAGATGGTGCAGCAAACTAACAAGGCTACACTGCTGGAACCCTCAATAGGAGCGTCTAGACTGGTCCCTTACCAGACAGATACAGCCTCCCATCAACTCGGCGTTTGTCAGATTTATGGTAATGGTCCTGCAACAGTCTTCCTGTTATTGACGTCCAGATTTACAGCACTGACAGCCGCCCCCACCCCACTGCCACACACACACACACACACACACACACACACACACACACACACACACACACACACACACACACACACACGTACCGTCCTTGTCTCAAATACTCCCATTATCTTAAAGACTTCAAAAAATGCACCATCCGCTGCTCCAGCGTCTTTATCGCTGCGTCCTTCTTTTCTTAGACACGGCATGCTATTGCCAGCATCTGTCCCATGTCTGTGGAGCTGAAACCTAAATTTGTGTGTTTAGGACTGTGCGGTTGGTAAGGAAGCTCAGGGCATGAAGTCCTCTAGGATCCTTTTCTGAAAACATCTCAAACCCTGTGGAAGAGAATAGATAAAGACCCTCTTGGGGTGGCAAAACCACCCAAGCCCCCTGTATCTCCTCCACAATAGGTTGTGTCAGGGTTTCCTGTTAATCCTCTGTGATGAAGCATGAGTGTTTCTCTTTTTCTGAGGGCAGGGGGGTGAAGGCTTTGGGAGCAGGGTGCAGAAAGGACTTGTGGACGAGCTACGTTGTTGTGGTTTGGCAGTGGCTCAAAGATGGGCAGCATTGGAGGAGCACGAGGGGGAAGAAGAGGAATATATGATTGGTGGTGGAGTGCAAGTAGAGGACAGACATAGTCCGATGTATGTGGATTAGAGCGTAGCCCCACTTTCAAGTCGGCATTTTTGGGGTGGTAACCCGATCTCTGGGCTCTAGCACTTGTGAGCCCAGTGGGAAAGGCTTCCTGACAGATATCCCGTCCATTCTCAGCCCAAGTGTTTTTCCAAGGCTCCCTCTCTGCCTTTGATCTGGCCTCCTCATCAGCCACACAGGGTCACAAGCTACCATGTTGGCCGAGATAGGAGAGGGCTAACCCTGGGACCGCTTATAGAAACAGGAAGCTCCAACCTGTTGGTCAAATTGTCCACAATATAAACATGTCTTGGTTTGACATGTAAAATTAGATGAATATTTTAGATTGTCAGTCGCAACAACTTTTTTTATCCATACTTATGTGGTGAGGATATATTTATGTGATAGAAGTAGCAGTTGTCTTTTTTTTTTTTAGTTCTCTTGTCTAAAATTGATTCCTGTTGTAATTTTCTTTTATTTTCTGCAAGACTTTGTATTCAGTGTATGAAGAAAGAAATAGTACAAAGAAAATGCAATAATATATCTTTTATTTTCACTTTTTATGAGGATAAAACATTGCTCCTGCCTCTTCAGCTTAGCTGATGCAGTGTGTTTCGTCAAAAAGCTGGGGGCGCTCTAACTTCACTTTAGGGCGGTGTGTGTGCGTGTGCTTGTGTGTGTTCAAGCTTGTCTCCTTGTCCAGACACCTTAGCGTCAGGGCAAAAATGTTGGAGCTCTGAAATGAGGGCCAGACAGACAGAAGTGGGATGAATGAATTGGTTTGCAGGGGATGATAAAGAAGGAGGGAGTGTGTGTGTGTTGGGGAGGGGGGAGAGATGCATCTTGCTTTAGAATGAAAAGATGATGTGCCTGCAAAGCAGTTTTAAAGCTGGGTTTTCCCTTTTTTTGCACATGTTATGGACCTTGGGTTAGATTCTGCTTTGCACCAGACGGGTGTTGGAGTTGCTGCAGACAGGGATATTAACCACATAATGAAATTATTAATATATAAATATTTTCTGCTTTATGTATTTGTGCATTTGTGGAGATGATCTATTTTTGATGTTCTGGGCAATGAATGCCACCTGTTTGGTGTCCCTAGTTTTTTTTTTTTTTTCATTTTGTTTTGTTTAGTTGAATCGAAGTAAATCTTGGATTTCATCACCTGCAGCTACGGTTGAAGGCACGTCGGAGTTTATCAATGCCAAATCCACTTTTTGTGTTATTTATTCTGCTGTCGGGATGTTAAGAAAACAGTCTGTCGTGCCTGCAGTAACAAGCACAATACCCTCTGTGTCATTTTTTTTTTTTACTCCACCCTCAGGGAAATTCTCCTTTCAGGCGGGTGATGATTATAATGGTAGTTTATAAAAAGACTGCATTCAAGATTTTAGAAACCAAACCTGCAGATCTGCTAATGACAATAAAATGTATGGCAGAGATCCAGTCTGGCTGAAAACATGGGAAGAGTCCCGAGTGTCATGCCTCTCTCACCCCTTAACGAGAATGGCATGCATAGTCCCCCGCCACAACTCCCACCCACTTTCACTCACTGTAACCATACTGTGTCCCACCATTCACTCCCCCTGCCCCGAACTGGCTTCAAAGCGGCAAATAACAACAACAACTGAAGGGGGTGGGAGGTTGTTGGGGGGTGACTGAGGATGAATGAATGTTGCCATCCATCCTTCCCCCTCTTTCCGTCTTGCTCTCTCTACCTCTCCTGCCCCCCCCTCTACGTTTTCCTTCATCCCCGATAGCCTACTTTCCTGCATGTCCTCCTCCGCCGCACACCCGTGTTATGACTGTGGATGGTGTGTATTACACACATAGCTGTTAGCGCTGCTCCTCCGCTGGGAGGCCCATATAAAGGACTGTCATTTGCAAAGGTCAAGAGTGAGACCTGCACGCAAGTGTTGTCCCGACACTTGGTCTGGAAAAATAAAAACGGCCTGCTCGCCCATCAGTGTCCTGTGTCTGTCTGGCTGTAGTGGCCATGTGTACTCGGGCCGGTGTCTTAGATGTCCTCGTTTTTTGTTTTTTTTATGTCTTCGTCTCTTCTTTCCTCTGTTGTCAGGAAGGCACATCCAGCAAGGAAACAAAATTGCTTTTTGTTGTGTTCTCAGGGATTGCTTTTGGTTCTTATGAAGTTGTTTGGATTCGTTAGCTTTGTTTCCACAGTGAGAACTAAATGCAACCAATTTAAGCTCAACACATGTGACATAGTCCTTGAATGTGTGAAAGAAATTCCTAAGAAAGATTAAACTTTTTATGGATTGATGCACATCATGTTGTTTATTGGAAATATTATCTTTATTCAGAAAACTCTGGATCTATGGATCTATTATGAGTAAAGCTTTGTTTTTTATAGTCTGACCTACTGATTTTATTTTTCTTTCTAACGTCTGTTGAAACACATTTGTGTAAACTTTGTTTTATTTTAACATACTGTACGCAGCAAACACTGACAGAAAAAGTAACATTTTTGGGAATAGGGTAGTAGTTTGCATTATAACAATTAATAAAGAGACATCATAGTGTATCCAACTGCCTGGTTAATTGGTTAACTATGTGGCTAAGTTAGTCAGTCAGCTCAGCCAGCTTTTCAAATTACCAACCAGTCAACTAGCTAATCATTAATCCAAGTAGCTGACCAAGCACCACCCACCCAGACAGAAAGTCAGTTAAGGACTCAACCCGACCTTTATGGTTGGGTTAGATCTACCACGTTGGTCATCACCCTGCCAACATGTCAGCCAATCACCAAACCACATTTATAGAAGAGATCATGTAAGAAATAGCAGAAACACTTTGACGTACCTATAGCCTCTCAGCACCAATCAAGCACTTGGTGTTTGTTGCATCACTTTTAAAACCATGCAATAACAAGTAAAATTTTTTAACAGCATTTATGTTTCTGCTTCTCATAGTGCCTTATTATTGTTATTGTTCATATTCAAAGGTAATTTGTGATCGTATATCTTCTGATGTTGCTTTTTAGTTTAATGCCAACTCCTACAACTCGTGGTATAAAATCATACTCATCCAGAAAATATGGGTTGATATTTTGATTAGTTTGGATAAGGTTTGCCAAACATCTGAATAAACTTACTATTAGTGAATGATTCTAATTGTCTGAAGTGATTTGTCTTTTTTAATAGGAGGTCTTCTGTGGTTTCCTGCAATATTGGCAGATGTTGTGCTTCAACAGAGGCAGGGAAAACACAGTCCACACAATCTGGGAGCTTGTTAGGAGTTCCTCAGTTTGGAACATGCTGTCATCAAGCCTCTGCCTATATTCCTGTCCTGTGGTGTCTTGACTCCAGCCACAAAGTATGAGAGTGAAACATGAACTAGACTGCTGCGCTGGTGATTGTGGTTTCCCTCTAACCCACATTTATTACCTCTAAAAATACTGAGTGGTTTTCTCTGAAAGAGCCTGTCCAACTGCAGCCAATGAATTTTCATGATGATGAATGGCAATTAATTGACTTCATGTGAACCCTGTTTCTAAAGTTCTTAAGTTGATTTACTTTGGAAATATTTGTGGAATAATGTACGTTAGCCGCTTTTCTTTTGACAGACTTGAGTTCACAGGAATCCGCCATGATTGAAAGACATCAGTGGCGGTAGCCAAGAGACATGTACCAACAGTGCTCATACCATCTGTGTCTTTCTTTTTTAGGTAGTAGGTTCTCCTTTGTTGAAGCATTGCCATGTCTTAATAAAATCAGCGTCTACTTGATCTCTGGTTCATTGCCAGCAAGCTCAGTTATATCACCCATTAAATGTCTTGGAACCCAAGAGCTCATTTTTCTTTTGTCAGCCATGCATCAATTTCATTCAGAATATAAGGGAGTAGAAAACACTTTGCTTTTGGCCTTAAACAATATGATTCTCATTTTCATTAAGTCCAGCGAATAAGCTTCCACAACAGTGAGGTAATGTCTCAGCAGGTCTTTCAGGGAAGTACGGGTGAAACAAATCCACAAGAGGCAGCTAATCAATAATGTCTAGGGATGGCAGACTTTTTATAAGTGGAGTTGTTTTAGCTGCATGGTTGTCCCTTCTTTATTGCACTCCCTTGCTCTTACAAGAGTTTGATAATAGCTTCAGTAAAGGCACTTGATTTTCAGTTATGCTAAATCATTTACTTTTGACAATGCAAATTTAATTTCTTTTGATTTCACATAATAAAATAACAAAATGTTGCACACATTGTTAAATGAAAGGAAATTATATGTTTTTTCCACATTTAATATATTTTTATTAAAAAAATAAATTTATGAGAACTGTAGCTTCCCCTTTTAATCAGTTTTGACTTTTGAAACAAATTCAACTGCATATTTAGACACAGAAATGTTTTATTCCTTGCCAAATGCTATTATATTAAGTTGATTATGAACATGACATTTTAAGTCCTTCATTAGATTCTCAATAGTGTTTAGGCTCATGAAACAAACAAAAAAAAAACTTAAGTTTAAATATTTCTATTTTAGCTCTGGCCAACACTTTTGGGTTGTTCTGCAGAGATGTTAAACCTCTATTTCAAGTGTTTTTCAGTCGCTTTCTTTTAGCACTAGTATTTAGCTCTATCTGTTTTCCCATCAACCCTGACCAGGTTCTCTGGAGCTGCTAAGAAAAGCATCGCCACAGCAGGAGGCTTACACCACATTTAATGGTGGGGATTGTTTCTTCAGGCTTTACGGGTAGTGTAATATTTCCATTCCACTTAGTGTGTTTTCAATGTAGGCTATTTTTGGTCCCATCTGAGCGGAGCACCTTCTTCCACCCATTTTGTCGTATCCCCTACATGGCTTGTTGGCAAACTGCAAAGAGGACATTTTAGGACTTTGTCCCAAAATGAGAGGTATGAGCTGGGGATCTCTGCACCTCCTCTATTGTTAAAATGGATCTCTTGACTGCTTCTTTGATAAAGCCTCTCCTTATCTAGCATATCACCTTTTTTGGACTGCCATGTCCAAAAAGTTTGCAATAGTGGTATTCTCTTTTAATTTTGATATGGATGATTTAAGAATACTCCATGAGATGTTCAAAGCTTCTAAAAGTTTTTTGACTGAATTAAAATCCATTGGTGGTTGTGAAAGGACAAAAAAAAATCTGAAAGTTTCAGGGGTTTGTGTACTTTTTCAAGGCAGTGTACACGTTGCATATAATCTCAGCTGTTTGTCTGGATGACTTGGAGATTTATGGGGGTAGTTACGGGCCAGACTGATTTGAGCGCTCTGTCTCGGTGACACAGCACACTGCCTCTCAAATCATCAACTGTGGGGGTGACGGGGCAGGGGCAAGCCTTGAGGTAAGCAAAAGCCTTTCGACATATTTATTTTTCTCCTTTGAGGCTTTTGAGCAGTTCTCCTCGTCAATCTTGTGCTGTCAAAGAAGGCCAGAGGTGGGAGCTGCCATCTCTTTCTCTCACAGGGGCCACTGTGTTCATGAGGCCCCCAGGGTCAGGCCCTGGAAGCTCCTTTAGTTACTGTTGTGAAATCCTCTCTGTTTCCTCCCACGCAGCCAGTAACCTTCTTTGTTGCCTTTGTTGTGATTTACACTCGAAGGAGGGTGGATAAATAAGTCGTAAAGCTTACTATACGCCTTCCACCCTTTTCCACATTAATGTCAACTTTTGGCTCAAAGAATTGACATCAGAGAAGTTGATTTAATCTTCCACAGAAGCCTGTAACATGTAGCTGCAAGGAAAGGGGGTGACACTAAGAGGTGAGCAACCAACAGAGTAGAAGGACCTAATTAAACCAAGTTTGTACATGTGCTCGCCCATCTGACATGCGTGTGTTTCTGATCTTACCCGTTTTCTGGAACAGGAGAATGTTTCCTGTTTAAGCAGACGCGTGGGTTCACGGAGGAGTCGGGGGGTCGGGTTCCTCCGCCGACGTCTGGTTCTGCTGAAGCAGATTCCCCACATCCCCATCAAACAGCAGCCCTGAAAACTGACCCTGGTGGGTGCTGATATTTTGGGGGGTATGATGAAGAACCGAAGGTTGGAACATGGTTGCTGTTGATCTGTTGCCGCCTTCTGCATACCACATTTATCTGAAATTGAGATTCTGCATTTTCCAAAATATCATACTGATCAAACACAGTAAAGATGTGCATGTTTTTTTTTTTTTTTTCGATATTTGGCTAATTTCTAGTCACTACTGGTCATAGACAGGAGCCCCTATGTGGTCCTGGAGACGGATGGACAGATGTTAGCAAATTTATGGTAAAATTATCCTTAATAAATGGAGCTACACAAGTACCATCACATCGGCTTTTACGTGCACAGAAGTTCATGTGCCCTTTATGGGTTTTTCTTCTTGTTACAGTCTTTGGTAGAACAGGGTCATCTGCTGACATGAGCAGTAAAAATCCCATGTTGATGTTCCACCTGAAATGTGATATACAAGATGGATGGGGTGCTGTGTGTGTGTGTGTGTGTTCTGCCTTGTCCAGACCGGTTCCTGTCTTGCTAATAAAAGAGATCTCTCTTTAGTTTTGGATACTGATCTCTTCACACACAAGTTTAAGGATCTCATTCACGGTTCTCACTGCGTTTGCTCCCTAATGTCTCACAGCAGGGGACTCTGTCCCAGGCAGTGATTCATGGAGTGACAGGGTCTGCCCTCAGTGACCGTAATGGCCCAGTCAGACAGGGTGCAGCATGCAGACAAAAACGTCTTGGGTCACCACTTAGCTGCATCTGTCTTAATTGTTGGTTTGTTCTTGTGTATGTATATATATAATATATATATATATATATATATATAATCACCAGGTTATAATAATCTGTACAAAATAAGTAAGTAATTTTTATTATGACTTTTACTGAACTTTTAATTTAACTTCCTTTGACAAAATTGTCAAGTTTATAACACATTTCAGCAACAAGGTAGTTCAAAGTGCTTTACACCATAGAAACATAATACATTAACCATGGCACAAGTAATAAACAGACAGAAAATAAATGGAATTTTGTAAAATGCCCTTATATAGCAAATATACACTAAATATATTGATTAATGCCCCGGTTATTATTAATCAAAATCAGGTGAATTTTAAGATTTTATTTAAATGAATTCAGTGTTTCGACTGTTTTTCATTTTTCTGGAAGTTTTGATCCAGATTTGAGGAGTATAAAAACTGGATTCTGCTTTTTCAATTTTGGTTCTGACTCTGGAGACGTAGAGCAGACTTGAACCAAAATACTTGGTCTTCAAGGTTGATGTAATGACAACAGCCCTATAACGTATTTTTGGTGCTAATCCATTTTGAGATTTATAAAATAATAAAAATATTTTCTCCCTAGTCGATTCTCTGAGCTACAGGCAGTTCAGAGAAGGACTTTATAATTGGGGTGATGGGCTATATTTTCCTAGTTTTAGTGAGATTGTGGATCAGCTGCGGCTGTCTGATTCATTTTTTGGGGAAAACTTGTGAATAAACATAAGAACGAGTTTCTCTAGATCTTTTTGAGACATTATATTGATTAGGGTAGTTATATTATCTGAAGCTTAGTGTTGGTAGTTATTTCTTGCATAAATAACCACATACAGCTTAAGCAAATAGCACTCTGAAGCCCCTCACTTTGAAACCCTTTTTACTTGTGCAGTTGCTATTATGCACAAATAAAGACCTGTCCAATTTCTTCTGCATTACAACTCATTCTAACATTATCTAAAATATGACAACTTATAAATCTATTTTTTGATTAAGGTTAAATTAAGAGGCCAGAGTTATGTGACAGTCTTAGTTTTGTTCAGGGGAGGAATCTGAAAAAGGCCTGTGAGTGGAAGGGGCCTGAGATACATCAGTTAGCAACCAGAGAAACAAAACATACCAGAACTTGTTCCTGATTCACTGTCAGCTGCTCCTCGTTGTACTGGAAGTTCTTCAAATATCCCCCCTTTCATTTCTCTTTTGAAGAATTTTCTGATTAAGCAGAAATCAGTACTACTCATTTTTCCAGTCATTGATGCTTATTAGTTCTTCATCATAGTTAATTCTTTAATAACTTGCAATTAACTCATGTCAGAATTGGTAGTATTGGTAGATTATAAAACCTCCCAACAGGGAGCTACGACTTGATAGCTATGTTTTTTGTAGCCAGAAAAGTATTGCACAAATGACCCAGTACCAAAAAGTACGAAATGGTAAAGAGACGAGACTGACAGTATTTATTCCTCTCAATAAGACCAGCACCTCCCTATCTCCTCACTGTGTACTGCCTGCTTCACATTCTTTGATTTCTGTACTTTATTTCAGTGTTTTCGGGCACTGTGCTGTAAAGGACCCCCACCACCTAGACCAGAATATGATGTGGTGTGCATCGGCCTGACAGGAGCTGGGAAGACCAGCTTGCTCTCGCGGCTCTGCGGTGAGAGCACTGACAACATCGTTCCTACAACAGGTATGTGCTAAGTGCACATCACAGTGCACCGATGGAATATAAAGATTGTCTTGTTTGGGTGGGGAGATGCTTGTAGGAAATTTATTTCCGTTTTAAACAGATGAGGGAGCTTTCCACAAAGGGAAATAACGTTCCCAGTGTTTGTTCCAGGAGAGTATGCCAGGATGTCACCAGCCCAAGCTTTGTTTCTTTCCTCATGTCACCTTGGAGGCTGGTGTTGTATGTGCATCTAGGAGGACAGGAGGATCTTGTCTTGGTACACATAATTTTCCTGGTAGTGAACGTCGCTTTCCTTATATGCATTGCAGTCCGTTAGGAACGACGACATTCCCTCCCTCCTCCCTGTGTCTTTGACAGCAGCCACGTTGAGCTGTTGCAGAAGTCCCATCTTAAATTTAGTCTGTCCCATTGAAGTTGAACATAAAGCAGCTCCCAAATGTGCAGCTTATAACCATAAGTCTCTGCTTTTCTGGGGGTTTGAACCTTTGTCTGTGCCTCCTGCTTAGTACCCCGCACCAGATCAAGTATGGTAATTATCTACCTTAGCGAAGAGACATTTCAGTGAACGTTTCTCAAAGAAGACTTAGCTGTCGTTGCCTCCTGCTTCTGCCAACGTTTACAAGAGCAGAAACATGAAGACAGAAATCTTCTGTGGCTTTGCTCACTTTTCGCTCAAATATTTCTCTCTGTTGTAATTTGCTCTGAAATGAAACTTGGCAATAAATTTAGCTTTGTAGAAAGTCATAGTCGTCGATTTCCCGCATCTCTCTGCCTCCATGTGTTTGAGTTGTTTTGAAAAGTCAAGTTAAATCTATTTCTTGTCTAAGTTTCTTCACTGGGCTCTTCTGTTTCCCATTCACACCCACAAAGAAGGACCACATAACTCAGAGAAATGCTTTAGATATTAACTCTGCTCTCCAATAAACCCAACATGATGCTTTTCTGCTTAGTGTTTCATCTCTCTTTCTTCTCTTGACCACCAAAAATGGGGTTCTTGTTTATGACTCAGATATGTTTTTTTTTGTCTGTGAGAAAACCTTTTTGCATTAGAAAAATCTGCATTCTGCCTTCTCAGCCAATTTGATTATGTAGTGAGTTTCCATTAGTATTATTTATTTGTAAATAATGTAGCAAACTTCTTATGTAGGAAATCTTAAATTACCTTTTCTGTTACATGTTTTCTGTTTCCAGGTTTCAGCATCAAGGCAGTGCCATTTCCAAATGCCATCTTAAATGTAAAAGAACTCGGAGGTAAGGAGCACATTCTCCTTCATAGCATTTAAAGTAAGGACGTACGATAATTATCGGCCCGATATCAAGAAATGATGACATTATTCTTACCCGTCCAATATCATAACGAATAGCACTAATGACATGTTTGGTGGCGTGGGTGATTTTATATTTTTTTAAATGAAGGGCTCCCATTCCTCTATGAAATCTGCTCGGAGTTTAAGTAGCCTCAATATAATTGCAGAAAATACATTTCTGACTGGAAGTAAATCATTTTAAAAGTCCCTCATGTCAGAAAACAACTTTTTAAAAACATAACATAACAAGTACTCCGCAGTGTTACACACAAACAACATAAATATAAACATAAAAAGGCTGGGAATTCCCAGCAGCATGTGAATGCAGTCCAGCTTGCCAGTAAACAGAAAACATAAAGGCTGTATAGTTTCTCTAAGGTTTTGGAGGAAGACAATATGCTGGCTTTGTGTATGAAATGCAGAAATAAAGTTCCGTGAGGATAAAAACAGCACACCACTTAACACGTCAACTTTCATCAGTCACTTTAAACAAAACCATCGCTTTGACAGGGCATTCAAACCGTTTATGAAGGCTTGCAATGCTAAAGACGGTAGAATTAAGCCAGCCTTCTAGAATCCATCAGGACTCAAATCCATTGGCAAAAACTTTTGATGAAACAAGAAAATTTGCTCAGGAGGACACAAGCGATTGAGGATCTCATAATGCTTATCTAGCCTGTGGTCAGGACGACAGCCTCTCTTGCTTCGTCAGTACTGCAGTCAGTCTGGCACGGTTATCCGTTCAAACACCATAACTTCACCAATAGTCAGAGCAGAGGAAACCCATTCGACTCTGTGTTCACATTGCAAATAATTTGCACATTTTTAACTCTTAAGGAAAGCTATTGATCAATGCTTGCCAGTTACCTTGGCAACCCTTGCTACTCCAACTGAGGGAAGGCTGTGCTTTTATTTTGCAACTTCTATGATGAAGTTGTACCAAGCTGTAATACTCCAACCAATACAAAAATTCAACTGCCTAAGCACTGTTGGACAAAAGGAGGCTAGTAGTGAGACGGTTTTAAGCAAAAATATTGCCAAACTAAAAGAATTGCATGAAAATGTCATAATTCAGATTTTCTTTTTCTGAAAATGTAAAAATAAATAAATTGTGATCACAACTGCACATGCAAGCTTGTCTGTAGCTTTTGTAGACATGGAAGACCCAGCTTCTGAACAGGCACGTGTGTACATGCATCCCACCTTGTTAGGGTTTCCTGAAGTGGTTGTACAATCTACACGCTGTTATTCCTGGAAATATACAGCATTCACAGAAACTGTTTAACAAGCGGAGATGCAGGTTCAAATACACGACCAAAACAAATGCAGTTTTTCAAGGAAACCTGAAGAGAGTTCGGTCTCTCTGAAAAGCACCACAGCTGGAAGATAAATTAGGTTAGTTAGTTTTGTTCAGTTTAAAAAAAAATTGTTATTTTCACTGTATGACAGGTGCAGTGGATATTTATATAAGACTCAACTTGAACTAGCCTCCTGAATAGAAAGGGTGAAACTCAGACTCGCATATACACAAAGAGGCACTGCAGGGACCACCAACAAGGATGCTACCAAATTTGGACAGAGCACATTAGGCGGTTTTCAAAAGGAGTTTTACTGGATTGGGTTGAGCCTAGTCTGGTGGTGGTAACATTATTGTGGTTGGCAAAACACTCATTCCACGGATGACAGTTCTGATTTAGAGATGATGGTATAGGCTGCCACCACAGCAAAGAAAGATGAAATCGGTTCTCTTTTTCTGTTTGCCAGCCCCCTGCTGAATATCCACGGTTCTGCTCCTCCTCATGTAAATAACGCAGAGCACAAAACTTTCAGGGATTTATGTTGCTGTGTGTGCATCGGAGAGAGTAGAAGCAAGCACATGATGCACATGAGTATGACAGCTTAACTGGCTACTGTTTATTTGGAGCTGACTGCTGGGTTTAGTTTCAGTGTGAAGATAAATGTTGACATCTTTTGCACACACTTCTTTTTCCGTTTGTACGTGACGTAAATGTGAAGTGGAGAGTGTTGGCGCTGTTGCATAACGTTCAAAAAGTTTTCACAATGAACTCCTCAGACTGTTTTCTGATTAAACAGAAACAGTTTTTGTACATTTTGACGCTCGACTCCCGGTGTACTACAATATTCTTTTAAAGCAAGCGAGCTGGCAGATTAATTTAACGCAGTTTTGCATGTCAGTGAGTATAGGAACAAGAAGTTCATACTGAAGTATTTCTCAATGTGTTTTTTGTTTTTTTTTCTGACCCACTTTGAGAAAAGAAGGGTTTCTGAGGTACGGAAAAGCAGAGTTTTAAAAGCAGAGTGTTTTTTTTTCTTTTTTTTTTGTCACACCCATTCTTCATATTTTTTGTTTTAGATAGAATAAAATAGTGGAGACAATCTAAAAGCACTACAAATTAATGCCTGGCATTGCACCCCTGATTCATGACATAAAGACTCTAACCGGGTTCTACATCTGTTTTGATTTGTCTTGGAGTTTTTAGACTCTTCATAGCTTCTATGATGGTAAATCCAATCTAATCCGATGTTTGAAAGACTATTCAAATACTCTAAGATCTTTGATCCACATTAGCTCTGCAAAGAACCATTTGTTTACATGTATGTGGGAACCCAGATATGATGTGCCAGTGTGCATGTTTTAAAGTGAGAACATATTGAAAGCATCATAACAGAATGTGTATTTTGCTCTAATATAGTTACCCATTTAAACCCGTAGGTAACAATCCAACAATAAGAAACAGATATAAATTGCTTACTAAATCAAAATTAATTGATTATATCATAAAAAATTTCACAATGTAAATATTTTACACAACTTCAAAATAAAAGCTCAACATTCTTTCTTCACATCTTCACTTAAGCTGGATTTAAAATATATTTGTCATAAGAATCAAACAATATTTTTAGAAATCAATCTCAATTAAGAGTTTGTGGGTCAAATATAAATGTATACATTGCAGAAGAAGAGCAGCTAGGGAGGCAAGGACGTATTAATATTTCAGGAGTGTTGACGGTCCTGATCCAAACGGGTCCAAAAGAAATGGCTGCCATGGAGGTCAGAAATCTTTGATCAGAGCAGCTATACTCCTTATTAACTGTTCTAACTGGAGACATGTACATATGCTGATGAATAATTGTCTTCTTGTCACCATTTCTTAACTTTATACTGTAAACTCAACTGTCTTACTTGAATAGTATGCTAAATCCTATGAAGACTGGCTAAGACATCTTCATAGAAGAAGAAGGTAATGCAAATTAGAAGTTTATAGATACTGGCCTGACAAAGTAAAATATTAAGCAAAAATCATATGGTTATTTGTTTATTATTATATTTTACACATATTATAATGGCAGTACTGGTGATTTTAAAATACCAGGGCTAAATAAATGTACCTAATTGAAAGGTGGAGGTCTTTATTTTTCTCAGTATAAAATAAAATACACTATGTATTTTAATGCTATATGCATTCTGTGAACATTTGTACTTGTAGAAGACATTTGTTTTTTTCAAAAATGTTGATCACTGTGTTTATTCCATGAAAGTTTAATGTGATTGTTTCATTAGCTTCACGCTGAGAATTTGAATCTGCTGATCTTTTGTCCCACAAGCATTTGTTACTTGACTGGTGTCAGGTATAAGGATTAGGTGGGAAGGGCACCTCTGGTGTGTGTTTGTGTGCGTGTGTATGGGGATAGTGATATGACGTCAAGTCTAGACGGGCAATTTCACAGTGTGCATTCATGTCACGCAGTGACAGCTGATAACGTGGTCCTAATAATCACAACTCACTGCTGTTGTTCTTTAGTGCTGTGGCTGTGGTTGGGAGTTGCGCTCTGGGATTTAAGGAGGATTGATTTGTTTAAATAAACCGCACAATATTTGCACCTGGTTGTTTAAGAAAACATTTGTAGGTAGAACAAAGTAGCTTTGCCGTGTCATTTTAAGCCTGTTATTTGATTTTATTTTTGGATGAACACATGCATGTCTGATGTCAGTGAAGAATGCATTCAGGGCTGGTGAAGCATACAGAGTCTGAATATGTTAAGACTTAACTTGCCATTGCAAATCTAACCACAAAGAACACAGGAAGAGATGAGGAGGATGCAGTGAGATGACAGACGATCCATCAGCTCCCTGTAACTAACAGCAGGCGATGAAAGTATGCAGGCCCGTCTTTAAACAAAACCAGTGCAAGGTAGTCATCACAGATCAAATGTGACTCTTTAACACTATCATGTATCCTGACAGTGTGGGCTCGTATGCCTAGCAGGGAAGCTATTCAAACTGTAAAGTAATTTGTAAATTGCCACATTGGTTTAAAACCGATGACTGAAGTTGCTGTTCTGAATTTCACAGTTCTGAGGATTTGAACGAAACTGATCTCAGTTTCGGGGCCTCTTTCAAGGATATTGTCGTCTTTGATGTAGTTCACCCTGTTGATGCTGACCGAATGATGCGAGACAGATACTACTATTATTACTACTAGTATCTTGGGAGGGATTTGTCAAACCGACTCTCGGTGGTCAGATTTCTGAAACATTCCGAAACAGTGATGTTTCAGGTTTTGCTGTTGCGTCTGCAAGGTTTAAAGTTCAAATCACGGGAAACGTGTAAACGTGCTTTTAATTTTCTGTCCACACTGGCTTAACAGGAAAAGTGTTAAATGGAACTGTGTAGCATGTTTTATAAATATCAATAATGTGGTGAAGTATCATTACACTTTCAGCCGGTCACATTTCCTAACTACGAACAGCTGTAGCAGTCATGATTACACGTGATAAAAATGGCTCAACTTTGCAGAGTTGGGGTTTGAATGACAAGCAGTGACTAAACAGCCAAATTGTTTGCATAAACAGTTGTTGGCAGTTATGTGCATGGATGAGAAGGACTGAGGTATGATCTGAGCTAAGCTCCGCTCAGGAAACGTTTACTCTAAATCAACTTGACATCTGAATCTACAGCTGAGGTGGTTTCTCTTCACTTTACAAGCAAACTTTGCTTTATTCCAAATTCTCACTAAAAGTTACCAGCTTTTCATCCATTTTTCATGTTCTGTGGGAAGCAAATCTGGTTTTCATTAAAGTGCCTGCAGTGTTTTTCTTTTTTTTTCTTTTAAAAAAAAAAAAAAAGAAAAAAAAATGCCCAAAAAAAAGTAAAAATGCCCAAAAACTTGGAGGCAGAGTATTGACTTAGTAAATCTAATTATGAATCTAAAAAACAGCTGCCAGCATTCCAACTTGCTATGACTTCCAGAGTTAAGCAAAGTTTTAAAAAGTTATTGTGTCAGAATCTTCAAATGGTTCCCAACTGCTTAAAGTCCTTTTTTCATTATATTCCATAAAATGTTAGATTAACCAGCACTCGGTCCTACATGTTGCTGCACACTGCTGGTCAGCTGACTGAAAAAAATGCAGTTGTCATATTTTTCCCTCTCTTACAATTGGACTCTGTAGTGCTCTTTGTTTTATTCTGTGCTGTGAGATCTTCTCAGGTGTGAAAAACGGGAAGGGCAGAGGTGTTGCTCGACACTAAATGCAGCACTTCTAAACTTGGCTCTTTTGAGTGACATGTCAGTGCAACCAAATCTTAAACTAAAAGGAACAATTTTATGAAAAAAAGCTTTGTTTTTGAACCATTACTTTTTCCAACCTTGATACCACTAAGCAACCTGTGTTGCTGGCAACAAATGTTTCAACCACAGGAGTGACAGCATGAAAGGAGCTAGCTGGAAACCAAATGGGGCCTTGTTTTTTTAATTTTTTATTTATTTATTTTTAGACCTTTAATTTATTTAAACTACTCAGACAGTCCATTTTTTTGTGATTCCGCATTTGTGAAATTTTGCAAAAATTAATCCACTTGTGGCTTTATTGCAATATTTTTTTTCACAAATTGTCTATTGGATTTAAGTAACTCCTAATGCTCACCTGAAGGTGATGGGTATTTTTTTCTTTTACTCAGAAGTCACGTATTTTCCATCTTTGACTGGAATTATTAAACTGTGACTAAAAAATCGGAATATCATACGCCATTTTGACAGACTACAATCCACACACAACCATTTGGTACAGAGAAGCACACATATTAAACTTTGCACACAGATCAATCGAAAACAAAAAAAAGAAGTCCCATCTTGGTAACATTTATACCCTGAACTCAATGTATCTCGCTATCTGGGATCTGACTGCACATTGAAGAGTTATGGACAGGAACACTTGTGCAATAGGAGTCCATGCTACAGAATTTACTCCAGCGAAGTAGGGGTGAATGTTATTACCATTTCGTAAACTGACGGGCAAAAATAGGTTATCATGGGTTTTTTATTTTATTTTTTAACCAGTCAGTCACAATGACAGATAATGAAAAAGCCTAGCCTAACCTCTGTTTCTTTCATATTTCTGCTTCAGCTTTACGTCAGCTGCCACCAGTTATACACCATGATCAATATGGCTAGAAACAAAAAAGTTACATATACCATCATGCAAAAGCATGAGCAAAACAGTAGTGACCTTTAGTTCTCCACTGCAGTGAGGGAAAATTATTTTGCACACCTTGCAATAACTTACTGGACCAACAAAGGAAGACTACAATTGACTACAATTGACTACAATTGACAATTGACTACAATTGACTTCTTCTTCTTCTTCTTCTTCTTCTTCTTCTTCTTCTTCTTCTTCTTCTTCTTCTTCTTCTTCTTCTTCTTCTTCTTCTTCTTCTTCTTCTTCTTCTTCTTCTTCTTCTTCTTCTTCTTCTTCTTCTTCTTCTTCTTCTTCTTCTTCTTCTTCTTCTTCTTCTTCTTCTTCTTCTTCTTCTTCTTCTTCTTCTTCTTCTTCTTCTTCTTCTTCTTCTTCTTCTTCTTCTTCTTCTTCTTCTTCTTTTTTTTTTTATTATTATTATTATTTTTCATTCCTTGCAAGTATTTCTAATTTAGCACCAGAAAATCTGTGATTTTGTTTGCAAGAAACCCCGCCCCCCAAAAAAAAGAAAATCACAAAAATCCAAAATGAAATGGAAGGTTTTTCATTTTTAAGACAAAGTTTACTGGGTTGAATATTTCAGTAAGACAGCAGAAGAAGCAACAGTACAAGATGATTTTTGCCAAAAGCAAGAGCGCCTTACCTTTTAGTTAAGACTAAGTAAGATGAAACATGTGTTGTGGCTCAATTATATAACTGTGCAAGGAGGGGGGGTGCCTTTTAGCCAAAAACCATTGATGAATCTCATTATCTCACTATGGATTTAATCCATATATGCATCCTAAAAGATTTACAAATCTTTAGCACCAGAAAATGTGCTAAGCCTGGGGGGGGGTTGCATTCAATCAGGGGTTTTCCCCGACTGGGAGCTTAACGCTGAATGTGACAGGCAGCCAATCAGAGAGCTCGGATTCTCCGCCTGCTTTCTGAGGGGAAATTGCGGAGGGGAATCCCAAACAGCTGAAACAGCGCAACAGCAAAACATGGCTGCCGCCATGCTTATAATACACTGGGGGAAACCCTGATGTTATTAAACATAGTTAGTTAACATAGGTTTTTTAAATACCACGTTAGTATTTAAAAAAATAGCAGACGCATCATTGTAGTCTTAACTAAAAGTTAAGGTGCCCTTGTTTTTGCCAACAATCATCTTGTACTGTTACCCCTTGCACCCACATTTTAACCCAGCAGCTTAATATATCAAGTCAAGACAAGTGCAAAGGCTGTTGAAAACCACTCTTTGATAAAACCACTCGCATACCTGACGACTTCACCTCATGGTGTGCGGTTCTTTTAGTGGCCAGATGATCGCAATAGAGTTCATGTTTTTCCTATTTGTTCATGTAATTCTTCCAACGTAGTTCATGTCTCAGTTAATTCATCACTGGAGAGCCGCTCATTATTTAATTTGTGCCGTCATGGGTCGAACGAGATGATGAGTCTTTTATTTCATGGTTCGCTTCTTCTTCGAACAGTCAATAAGAAGCATGCTGTTCTCGCTTCTCCAGTGGCATTTTTGTTTTTTTCTCCCACTTAAAATGAAAAACCTCCACTTTAAATGTATTTTCAAGCAGTAATCAGATTCCTATTACTGAAAGGAAAAAAAAAAGAAAGAAGAAATTGTCCAAAAGATGAAAGGTCTTACTTGTGATGTGCCTGTTTGATTAAAAAGATGCTGTGGCATGACATCATTCTCAGAAATCCTCCCTGTCAGACCAATAGGTGGCAGAAGCTGCCAACAAGATCCAGAAGCATGACAGACATTCCACCATTTCCAGGCAAAGACGAAACTTCCTAGACAATCTCTCAAGTGCCACTTTGTCTGATAGCTTTTCACTCCAGTGAGAGGTGTGAGTGGATTGACTGGGGGAGGAAACGGGGAAGGGAGGGGCGAGCATGAAGACAAGGGAGGTAAATGTCAGTGAGAGGACTGTGTGATGTTTAAACATTTGACAGCCTCACAGCTAGTCATTTCTTGGCAGTTAGAATACTATGAGCAAGTAAAACACAAAACAACAGTTCGCAAGATTACAAAGGAAGTAACCTCAGCAAACGGAGGAGGATCATTTTGCCCAAGTATGGTGCAGTCTTCTGATAAGGATCATACTTGCGTGTGCAGTGTGACGGGACAATTTCTGAGACTACGCGTCAAGCTTTTAGATCCAGTCAACACGAGAAAAAAAAGAAAGTATCTTCTTGTGAACAAAGCAGTGATGTTGGCAGAAAACAATCAGGCAGCTAAACTAGTTAGCAAAAACTCTGCTGTGTCTGTTTTAGATTTTCACAAGTCTTCTCATTTTGCTTTGAAAGTTGATAGAAATGTGCTGAAGATCAGCAGCTGGCTTTGGTTACTCACAACAGATTTGAGGGGAAAGCTCTTTCAGTGCTCAGAGGATGAGTGCCACTGAGGATATGAACGTGCAAGACATGGTTCCTATTAGTGTAACTTGGATCTGAAAAGGTAATGGCTATCTGCACTCAGTCATTGCTGTTTTTTAAATTTCATTTTTAAGTAAAATGACAAAATTGTTATATATGTAATATATTGCCAGTAAAAAAAATGTGAGAAATGGGTGTGTGCAATAACATTATTCCAAAAAGCTCCTCCAATATTTTTAGTATGTGTCAGATCCACAGTTGTTGCTAATTTAAATTGCATATTTAGCCTTTGAAGAAACCAGTAACTTCATCATAATCATCAGTAACTGTTGTAAAGCCCACGAGGGAGACTTGGATATTTTCGAAAAAGAATTCAGTTGAACAGAATCATTTAAAAAAAAATTCTTTATCTGTGTTTCATTGCCATGACTTTGGGCTCCTTTTGTTTTTCTGTTCATTAAGTTATAGTGTAATAAGAATTTTCTTGGTAATGGACAAGTAGTGAGGGCTGCACGTAAGGAGTAAAATGCATTTGTTTTTCATTTTAAACTTTTTTTTTAATTTGTAAAAACAAAGTTTTAAAAAGCCTTATAAAGTTAATAATATAGAGTTTGGGATCTGCATGAATAGCTTTAGTTGCTTTGAACAATATCAAAACATGTTTTCTCTTGTGATTTTACTGGACCTGGATTTATCACTTCTTTTAACAAGCAAGAATATCTTCTTTGGAAGAGTTTAATCTCCTAATTTGGTCATAAACCATATAGTTGTGACTGCAACTTTACTTTGCTGATTTTTTTATGACTAATACTTTTAAAGACAGACACCTGCATATGATTGCTGATATAACAAGAAGAAACAAAGGGAGTTTTGGTGTGGTAACAAGTCTAAGTACATACAGCCACATGGGTCCTAAATATGACTGGAATTTTCCATAAAAGAAAGGCTGGAAAAACTTGAGATAAAAACTTTTTGGTGCTTTGTTGGAAGGTTGTGTTAAAGACCTCAGAGAACTTGCCACAGTTCTCCTGTGGAGTTAGACTGTCTCAGTTGCTTCTGTCTCCTTTTATAATCCCAGATTGGCTCCATGATGTTGAGAGTAGGGCTTGGTGGGGGCCATTCCATCTGTTGCAGGACATCTTGTTCTCCTTGTCTATATAACTCTGCTTTTCTAACTCAATTTACTAGATGCAGAGAGAGCATTTTTAATGAAAACTATATATTTTAATAGGAACTAGATCAAACTTAATTTACCTGAACATGTAGTGCTTGTGAAAGTATTTATACCCTTGGAGATTTTTCACATTTTGCCACATGACAATTGCTGATTTCACTTTTCTATATTTACTCTTAACAGTGAAACTGAAATAAACAGTACCATAAATGTTTTTTTTTAATCTGAAAAGTGTGACCTGTATTTGTATTTTCTTTCCGATGCCCTTAAAAATTCCAGCACAAACATTTTACTCCTAATGAGATAATAGTTTTTTTATATGTGCAATTTAATCTCAGTATAAATCTGAGGTCTCAGTGTTTTCTTTTCATTTTCTTAGAGAATAAAAGTGACTAACATCATCATGAATATGATGTAATAGAGCAGACAAGTCAAGGAGAAATTAGTGAAGAAGTTTAATGTGGGATTAAATTTATCGGTTGATTAGTACGGTTGATTTTTCAGAAAATGCAACACAACTTCAAACCTACCACCACATGGGTCACCCTTTAAACTGGGAAAGGTTGGCAAGTAGAGAAGACACCAAACGCAGCCAAGAGGAAACATTGTTGTTTTGGAGGAGCTGCAGAGCATCTTAAACTAAAGCACACACATGTGTATTGCCCAGTGCAAGTACAGAGCAAAATCCAGTTGGTCTGTGGCAAGACTTAAACATTGTTGTTAAGAAGTGACCTTTAGATGTTACAATTCTTAACATTTTTATTTTAGAAACATTCAGAAAACAGTCATTTTTCTTTTTGCTCCCATTTTTAGACTCTGCTCTGTGTGGGTAGTATGACATCAAATTAAATAAAATATGTAAGGTTGTGCTTGTAATGTGACAAAATGTAAAAAATAAAGTTAAGTTGGGATGAATATGTTTGCAATGTGATGAGATGTTTGTATAACTACATTAAGTCAAAAGAGGATGCAGATGGCAGCTCTACCTTAAAACTTCAAGACAATAAAGTTGCAATTAATGATTTTTATTTGATGTTTTTTTAATTCCCGGCCCAGGCCTTTCTGCATGGAGTTTGCATGTTCTCTCTGTGCATGTGTGGGTTTTCTTCGGGTAATCCAGTTTTCTCCCACAGTCCAAAAATATGACTGTTAGGTTAATTGGCCTCTCCAAATTCTCCATAGGTGTGAGTGTGTGTGTGCGTGGTTGATTGTCCTGTGTGTCTCTGTGTTGCCCTGTGACAGACTGGCGACCTGTCCAGGGCGAACCCCGCCTCTCGCCCGGAATGTCAGCTGGAGATTGGCACCAGCACCCTCCCGACCCCATTAAGGGACAAGGGTGTAAAGAAAATGGATGGATGGATGTATGTTTTTTTTTATGTTAATAGTTGGTTTTTTTTTTATTTCAGTTCTTTTATTAAATACATCCCAGGCCAGAAAACCACATAAAACATTTAGGTGTTCATAGTTCAACATATTACACATACTTTGGAAAAGGTCAAATTTAACAGAATTTACTGTAAAGGACCTAAAAAACATTAACCTTTTATTGTCATCATATGTAAGAAAGGTTGCACCAACTACCTGGTGTGAAGTTTGGGGTTAGAACTTAATAAAAACCAGCAGTAGATCTGAGAACTGCTGCTGGTTTCTGGAACAGTTTTTACTGTTTTAGTTTAATAGGACGTCTGCAGAGGTGAAAATGTCTCGAGATGTTAAGCTGTTTAGTATCCAAAAGTTCCTGTTCTTGTATAAGCATTTAAATATGACCTAATAATTTAGAAAACTTCTTGTCCATTATAAGAATTAGTGTAACCTTGAGCAGCTGCGATCCCATGTTAGTAAACACACCGATTCACCGTTCTTCCATGTGTCTACAGGAGCTGACAACATCAAGAAATATTGGAGTCGCTACTACCAGGGGTCACAGGGTGTAATCTTCGTACTGGATAGCGCATCATCGGACGAGGACCTTGAGTCAGCGCGGAATGAGCTCCACTCAGCTCTGCAGCACCCTCAGCTCTGCACGCTGCCGTTCCTCATCCTCGCCAATCACCAGGACAAGCCTGCAGCAAGAGCACCAAATCAGGTGAACTGGGCTGTTTCCTGTTGTTGCTGCTGGTTCTTCTCCTATGCACAAATTTTATTTTGTATTTTGCATATACATTCTCCCCCCTACTAAATATTTGAAAGGAAGACTCTATCGTGCATATCTTGGAAGTTATAGCAGAGTAACATCAATGTTGCACATTTTTGGTACAAGTTCAGTGTGCAGTATTGTCGTAACGTTAAATTTGTTGGCACAGAAGAATCGACTAGGATTGTTTTAGAGAAAACAATCCATGTAAGGCACTGTAATTAGAGGTTTTCAAAAAAATTATCTAAGATTATCTGTAGATAAAAAAATCATGCTTACACTCTGAGTCAGGCCTTGAACAAGAGCTCTCAAGTGCTTATTAAATAGAGCAGAGTAAGGTTTAGTCTCTTAAGCAACAGTGAGTACTGAAATGTTTGTCAAAGCTCCTAAAGTGTAGTGGCATTTATAATCAATTTAATTCCCTCTTACTAATTTCTGTTCTAACTGTTGATTCAAATCGCTCATTGTTATGAATATGGACGGATGAATCTGTTTTTAAAGTAAAGCTTGAAGGTGCAGGAACTTGTTGCTTGCACTAAGGACTCGTTGTCTGCATATACAAGAGATTAACAAAACTAATCAATTTTCAAGGTTTAACACTCGTTTTTGTGCTATTTTTACAATCGGTTTTTATAACATACGTAACCTTTTGAATGCTCTGAAACCGTTTCCACTTCAGACACAATTCAAAGACATGTTCTGTTAAAACTTCTATGTCCCCTTAAGTGTTTTCTTTCTTAAAAATGCATTTTATGATATAGAAACTTTTAAGTAGTATCCCTTTTTCTTAAATAGCAAAAGTAAAGAGACGTTTCTTAATGAAACAAAACTGTGATATCTAGTTGAATACGTTATGTCTGACATTACACTCATTCTTCCTCAGAAAGAATCTGTTCCTTAGCCGAGTTAACAAACCTTTGCATTATGAATGCAAGGTGCAAACCAGACATGCATGAAGCTAAAAGCAGGGACAGATTACACAGCAGTATTCCAAGCTTTGAATGAAACACAGCACTGTAGAGTTCATCACTTGAAAAATGAAAAACCATGCTGCTGGCTTGGCTAATCGTAGGATCTATCAAGAGGCCCAAAGTACCGCCAAGATCCACAGCTCAGGCAGGATAATCTGTTGATGGGACAGCTATTCGTTATTAACGCCTCAAAACTGGCCTCTATGGAAGAGTAGCAAGAAAAAAGTTGTTAAATGAAAGCCAACAAAATCATGTTTGCAATTTGCTGCAAGGTACACAGGGAACCTTTTGGCGTACATGCACTGTTAGTTTGCAAAAGATTGGCTCAGATGTTCACCTTGGAGCAGGACAACTATCTTAAACATGCAGCCAGAGCTTTAATGGAATGGTTAAATCAAATCCTGTATGCTAATGGGCTAACTAAAGTCTAAACCTAAGATATATTGAGTCTCCACCCGATCTTACAGAATTTAAGTTTATTTTCTGAAGAAAGTTTTGCAACATTTTCTGTCCCTATGTGTTTAAAGTTTTACACACACATCCTAAAATATTTGCAGCTGTATTAGGTAGCTCAAGTGGCCAAGGCAAAAATTGACACCACACTTTTCAGATCTTCATTTGCAAACCTTTTAAAAACATTTTGTCAATTCCTTTCATTCAAAGCAGACTTTGTCTTGCTTTGTGTCACTTTATCAAATGCAATTCCAATAAACACGCTGAAATGTGTGTTTTTTTGTGACAAGATATGATAAAGGCCAAGAGTAAGGCATTGCATGTGTTTTTTTTTTCTTACCTCCTTTCTGTTTTCCCATCAAGCTCTACCAATAATTCCCTCTTAGAAGGAGTTCTTTGTTGTTGGATGTTATGTCTAGCGTTCCCTGAACAGTTGCTCACACATGTGTCTGTAACCTCACTTTCCTGCGCTCTCACAACTCCCCCACACAAACCTATCTACACACAAGCATCATCTGCAGGCCTATTGAACGTTTTAGATGGATAGCTCTGAAGGATGCCTGGAGAGAAGGCCATCTGTATTCCCCAGCCTGGACCACCAGTGTAGCTGTTTTACAGTAATGTGAAATCTGCGATGGGAAGGAATCGAGAGAGAGAGAGGTTGTAGTCCAGATTCTGTTGTGACGCTAAATGCTTAATCCCCCTGATATAGTTCATATGACTTTAAGTAATTATTATAGACATTATGTTCTTGAGCAAAAGCCACAATAGTTATGGAAACCCCCCAATCTTGTTCTATTTCAAAAAGCAGCTGCCTGCCTTAAGCTCCGCAAGACTGATCTTTTGTTGTCCAACGTTAATGTAGTCAAATAATACTGTCTGAGCCCCCCACATTAACCACTGGTCTTACCGTGATGTTTCCTCTGGCATATTTTATTGCATCAGTCTTAGGAAGTATTGACTTTGCAGAACAGTTCACAAACACTGCTGACACGCGAGTCCACATACGCATGACGGATTTATCTGTTAGGCTTTTAATTCATGACATCAACACATCATGAAAAAGCCCCGTAAAAGTTTGTACTGAAAGTTGAGTCGCGCCTAATTTAATTCAGTCTTCATCTTTGATAATAGATCCTACTACTAAGTCCACTTCCTATTAGAATTACAACCGAAGGATCCTCTCAGGATGTTTAGCGGCTACCAATTGCACACGTCCAACGACCACGTAATGCACTCGTCTGTCTCTATCATGATGTCACTTATGGGCCACGAGGAGACCAACAACAGCCGCAACACAAGCATTTTGTTAAAGAAAGGATGAGATGAATGTCGTTATTACACCTTTTGTTCCTGTTGAACACTTTATCTTCTGACTCATGCCTTGTCACTGAAAGAACCTCATGTTCAGTGAGTCATGGATGATCTTTTCTTATATGAAAAAAAAATTGACAAACTGTAAAAGATATCATTGTCTCCAGATCGGTTTCTTCTTTTTGTTTAGTAACTTCAATAAGGCATCGTAGAAAACAACAAAGCTTTTTGTCAGTGTAAATTGATTTCACAGTGGTGTGAAAAAGTATCTCCTCTCCATCCTTTTTACTTTGCCTACAGATGAACAAGTTTTAATGTCAGACAAAGATAACCTGACTAAGTACAGAATTAAGTTTTTAAATTATTTCTTTTTTATTGGAGGAAGACATTCAAACTAATGTTGCCTATCTTGAAATATAATTAACACATTTTACCATTTTTTTTTTTTCATTTCACTCACCAAACCCATGCCCGATACAGCCAGACTTGTAGAATCAAGAAACTACTTAGGTAGGACCTGTCTGACAACATGAAGTAGGCCAAAAGATCACAAAAACTATGACATCAATGGTAGATCTAAACAAAAGTCAATTTAGGTTATTTAGCAAGATAATAATCCAAAGCAAGTCTATCTCTAAATGACTCCAAAATTAAACAGACTCACAGTTTTGGATTGGCCTCGTCAAAGTCTGGACTTAATGTTATCAAGATGTGGTATATGGCCTTAAAAAGTACATTTGTGCTTGTGAATTATCCAGTATTGTTGAATTAAAATAAGTCTGCAAAGAAGAGTTGGCCAAATTCACCAGTTACTTTTTCCGGTGGTACCAGATTAATTTGTAAAAAAAAAAAAAAAAAAGGAAGACTTTCTGCAATTTTCTCTTTTATGAACTTACATTTCCATTTATTCAGGTAATCTGAAATATGTAAATGTGATATCCAGGACAAACAGAAGCTTTTAATTCCTATTCCTGTAATGCCGTACAACACTTTGATCTTGTAATTTAGGCTTATATATATTTTTGCTGAATCTACTGTCCAGGTAACTGAAGATCCCGTAAACACAAATAAAAAAAAACTGCAACCCACAGTCTCATTGCTACACACAGAATGGAATTGTAATATGAACACTTTACTTAAATCTAAATGTCATTTTCATTGCATTTTGGAATCGGTTCAACGATGAGGCAACAATGGCATCAACATGGATGTGATTTTTGTTTTTGCAAACACTCCTTCCTTGTTGAGCTCTGCAGATCAGTAGAACCAGCAGCTGCTTTGCAGGTTATTGTTTCTTGTGAATGTTTGACAAACGCCACCCAAGAAACAAGGTCACATTTTAGCAGGTTTGAATTCTTTTGGCATGCAGCTCTTTTGGAGCTGACACGGTTCACAGATGACGCAACCATGCTGACCCTCCCCTCGTAGCAACAACTCTGTTCATAAAACAAGGCGGCTTATTTTCCCAAGCAAGCACACATGGTTGGTTTTCCCGGTGAAGTTTTCTGCAGAGCTTCTTGTTCACTTGGGGTGTTTCTGGCGCTCGTATAGACCTGTTGCTGGGAGAAGGTGGCAGTAAGGTTGATGGTAATGGGCCTCACTGGGGCCTTGTGTGCTGGAGCAAGTGTTTTTTAGGAGCAGTGTTTGGTCTGGAGGAGGCAGAAGAAAACGTGGGACCAAAATTCCTTGTTGACATCAATCTCCTGCCGTTGGGGGGCCCAAGGAAGCTGGGAGGAGTAGAGGGGAGGTCACCCTGTTGATATAACACCTCAACAAAGCAGGTCTGTTTGTGTGGCGGGGGCCTAATGGACTGCACGCATGAGGGGCTCTTGTTTTAGAAAATGCTATTGGTGTCGTGAACAGAGTTAGAGGTCTTTTCGGTTCTGTTGGCATTTGTGTTATCTGAAGAAGAGATAGAAGACAGAATGAAAGTGATGATGCACGCCGTGATGGGTGGAAAAACAATGAACTGAGTCATATTGTTAAATGTGGGAGTCAAAAAAACAACAACCCCACAGTACACTGAGGAAAAACGGTCAAGCTGTAACTTCTAACCTTGAAAGCTACAAGAACAGCTTCACTCCCGGACTGAAGACAGACACCGAAACATTGTCGTTTAGATGATTTAATGCACGTTTTTTCCATTCCCCTCTCGTTCTTTTTTTTTCTTTTCACAGTTTCAGTCTTTTACTCTGTCCCTCTCACACTCTCATACACACACAGTCAGTCCAGTCCTTAACAATCTATTTATGCTTTCTGTCATTGTAAGGAAAGCAGTGCCTGGTAGAAATTGGAGCACATCTGTTTTGAGTGTACCAAAGCTGAATCTGATGTAACTTATTCAGTGACAGTGTCACGTCACACTGATGAGCTTCGTTTTGTACAAAGGTGATCAGTTTTTTTTGCAGAATTAAGTCAATTACAGTAACTTTGTGTTAATCCAATTGTTTTTTTAAACAAATGTTCCAGCTTTTTGCTTCATTTTGTGTAAAAATCTGATACATTTTTACCTTTTGTACTAATGACGTTTTAGGTACTGTAAGTGGGAGGGTGGGCAGAAATCTACATCCAAGTAGGTGTGTGCTGGCACATCAATGCTGGTATCATTTGTTTCATATTTGCCATGTTTTGTGCCTTCAGCTGATCCTATGATTGAATTTCCTGATGGAGTAAATATTTTCTTTTGGCTGCTGCTGAAGTCTGTTGAAAGAAGTCAAATCGAGTCGTAAGCACATTCTACAATTTGCTTTTTCCAAGATCTGCATCAGAAAATTCTGCTGTGGGCCTGAAGCAAAGACTGTGGGACATCCAGTTCTAATGTAAAGCACCTTCCCCATAAATGTTTTTTCTATTATTCTGTGCCTTTGATGACGCCAAGTAGGACTTTTTTTTGTGGCATAATGCCTTTTACAAGTTTATATAATCAATACAACTCATGGTAGATGAATGGAGATACGGTTCATGCTAATTCTGGGCAGAGTAGAAAGAATGAACGTGACTTCATCTACAATCTGTTGTCACACATCCATACTGTAGATGTATGAATGTGACACACACATGGTGAAAGGGTGACAGACGGTGGGAAAAGCATCATGCATGTCCTGAATTGCCATCTGATGAGTGGTGAAGTGAAATTTAGCATCTGCACTGACCAGATTAAGTCATCTTTGGCTGGATGCCGTACTGCAAACCATTTAGCTCTTTGTTTTAATACTTAGTTTTAGTCTCTTTTAAACACTCTTTTAAATCTCTTTCTTTTATTCAAACTGTAAGATTTTCTTTTATTTGTATTTTCTCACATCAAGGTTTAACTATAGTGATTTAGATTAATAACAATTCACAGCCTTGCCTGAAAGGATAGTTGCTTCAAATGTAGAAAATGTTTAATAATGTGACTGATGATTTCCAGACTTTTATGTTTTCCTACCAAAAAAATATCCAGACTTTGATAAAGTTTTGTGAAAGCTTGTGGGTGAATCTATGATGGTCTCTTTACACAGACATTTGGGGCCACATTTGTGCATTTGGAACATAAAAAACATCAGGAAAGCCACAATCAAACATTTCAGTGACAGAATCTTGATCTCGGGTTACTCCATTTGACACCCTTAATCAAGGTGGATAAGTAAATATGTTCTTAAAGCAGTCAAGGTTGACCCAGAACTGTTAGGTGCCTGTTAATTAACTGAAGATGAAGAAGTATTTAATTTTTCAGCAACATAATGAGTCCAAACACATCCAAATCAACTAAATAGTTGCTAAGTTTATAAAAAAACCTAGTGTTGGACTGGCAAAGCTGAGTCCATAATTGAATCTGAAGAATTGTCCTAATCATTGTTTTGGTTTGGTTTGCAGAGCTTCTGCAAAAACTAGTGGGCAAATATTACCCAGTCTAAGTGTAGTTTACTGATAAATGCCCACCAAAGAATGCTGGTATTGTGAAATTGAGTTATACGTTTAACCAACATTTTGGTTTATGGGTGTTTAAGAAGACTTTGTTTATTTTACTTTTTAACTTTATCTTTCAGTTCACCGTTTATGTGGATACATTGGACTCGTATTGTATTCTAACAGGAGCCTAGATCCAAATGTTAAACTATCTGATTAGATGGACTATCTGATAGATAGACTGGTTACCACCTGGTTACACCTTCCTTGAATTGCCATAGACTGAGTGGATGTGAACCGTCCCTTAGTTTTTTATTTTGTTTTTTATTGTAGACAGAAAAATGCATAGAGTCTCTGGCATTACCAACTTTAGACTCTGTTCATTGGATTCCCAGGAGAGGGGATATCCCAAGTTTCCCAAGAGAGGATGACCTGAAGAGTGTGAAGAATAATGGCCACTTCAGGGCCCTTCATGCACAGAGGTCAAAGTCTGGGCAGTGTAGTCTGATAGTGGAGCGTCTGCAGAAAAAGTCTAAGCGTTTTCTTTCTGTTTTATAGTGATGTTGTAATGGATTATTACACTGGATCCCAACCTTTTCTTGGTACAGTATTTGCAGATTCAACTGTTTGCAGATTATTCTGGAACATGAGTCCATAGTAATTGTGAAAAGTTTCACTATTTGCATTTTTTCCCCTAAAACATGAAAGAAAATTTGTCTTTTAGATGCTTCCAAACTAATTTAATCAATCCAAGTCTCCTTGGCGCTTTCTTGTGCCATTGACTCACTTTCAGAATGCATCATTTGGAAAACTTTATATTTGCCAGCTTTTAATCTCTCTCTCTTTCTTCCTTACTGTCCAGTGCTTCATTGCAAACATTACATTAAAAGGGTATTAATCAAATAAAGTGTTGCACCCTCTTCTGCAGTAATGGGCTCAATATAACTGGCAGAAATTACTGCTTACACTTCACCTTCTTGTCTTTACATCACTATTGACAATGAGCCAAAAGCAAAAAGAAAGAAAAACTGCAACCACTGCAGTCATTTAACTTTTGACTGAATGCTAGTTGAGCCCTGATGTTTCTCTTTACTGACTCTCACTCGGTGGAGTGTGTTGATAGGCAGTCGGTTTCGATTATCCATTTCCGTACAGAAATGTGAATTAAAGAACTGATGAAATTGTACTTTTAATGTTTGCACCTTCTTTTAGTCTAATCTCAGATCCTCAAAGCAGAAAACTCTTTAAATTTTTGCATTTCATCTAAACATTTACTAAATTACTTACGTTTCACCCTTTTTTTTAAGTCTTAAATACTTTTGTGAAATGTTTTTTAAAAATTTGTTTTTAATGTGGTGAAGGATATACACCTGAGGCACTATATTTTCCTAGTATTCATAATATATCTGTCGATGTTTTTGAGTTTAGCCTTTTAATATTTGAGATTTGACCCCAGTAGACATGTTCTCACTTGCCCTGACCGAAGCGGTCAGTGACAGCTAAGGACGAGGCCACCTTCAGAGATTAAGAAGGTGACTGGGTCATGATGTGGGGAAGTAATATTTAGCCAGCCTTTTTGTCTCTATTATCAGACTTTCTGAAATGAAGTGGGTGGAGTGGGGGGCATGGTGGGCTGGTCCTCCCCCTCTGTTTGATCATTGATCTCCATGACCCCATTTGAAGGGTCTTAATCTCTCTGTTGACCTCTTCAAGGATTTTTTTAGGTAGGGGTTACAGGGGTGTATGTTGACTGGGAACTATCAGGAGAGTGGGGATGCTGTATTGAAACTCGGGTGGGGGGCTAGCAAGCCTTTCTACTTGAGTGGAGACGGAGACGTGCAGTGAGTCTGGAGGATGTGTGATTTCACACCTGTTTTTAAATGTAGAGATTCTGGCAAAATACTTAATATTAAATCCAACATGTTTATTTTACAGTGCTGTTACTGTAATATCTGAGTTTTTTGTTGTATTTGTAATGGGTTGACTGATATATGTTCAACGCTTTGCCTTCCTGATCAACCAGCTTAATCCATGGTTATACCTTGGCATAGCAATCGTCTCGATGGCCATGAGAAACGGCCTCTTGGCTTTTCTCTATTTTTTTGCTTTTGCTTGAGATTAGGAAGTGCAGTCCTTAATTTAAAATTTACATAAAATCTGGATGTATTTAAGACCTGGTAGTAGAAGAAGAGTCTATAGATGGAGTACATTCCAACGCAACTCTAAATACAAAGTTTGGGCTCATGTGTAACTATTTAGCCATTGTTTGTCTATCTACCATTTTGAGAGATTTACTACCTCTTTGTTTAACCTTGCAAAAACTTGTAAAAAAGGAGAAACTTTCAGACTTGTTGCTGTCCCTGCTTGGTGGGCGCCACAGGCAGACTGTTACAGTATTGGGGTTTTTGCATAACTGACTGAAATGACAGAATGTGCTCCACAAAAGAGCGCATGGTTGTGCGTATTTGTGAGCAAGATGCCATTTGTAAGCATAAACACAGAGATTGGCTTTCCATAGGTTTATAGCTTGAAGGATTGCAAAGATCATTTAAAAAGACATTTCAAGATTGTTTCTCTTTGTTTCTTAATGCTAAGAGTTTCTTTGAGCATGTTCTGCCGCCATGAAAATAAACTCTGACCATAAAGAAGGTTTAACGTTCATTTTACTATACAGTCCTTATCTTCACAGGATACTGTGTCTGTTCCCGGGGCTCTAGCTAAATGTTGTGACAAGACAGACGGACTGCACCTTTTTATACACATCTGCACTACAGTAAAGGTCTGGCTTTTTGAACAGTCTGGAAAGGGCTGGAATGTCAGTATTTACTAGGAGTGGAAAAAGAAAATGAGAATATGAGGAAAATATTTGCATTTTCACACTTTATTTTCTCTCTGATATCTAAATATTATTTTTCTTCCATACCTCCTTTGTTCAATGTGTCCTTTCATTCTTCTTCCCTCCCTTTGTTCTTAATTATTTGTTCCTTGTGTACTTCTTTGTTTGCTTCCTTAAATTCTTTTCTTTCTAAAGCCCTTCCTTTTTTGTCTTTAATTTCTTCATTTTTACAATTTGTTCCTTGTTCCCAAGATTCTTTCAATCCTTTTTGTGTTCTACCTGTCGTTTTGTCTTTCTTTATTATCTTCATGGCTTCATAGCATCCTTTCTTTGTACTTTGTGCCCTTCCTTTCTTGTGTCTTGCTGTTTCACACTTAAAGCCCACTCACTGTGGAAAATTGTAACTAAAAGTGGAGACCCACAGCATTAGATTTCTAAGAAAATCTTTGTCCTTGGCTTTATAGGGAGCATGGTAATAGTTTACTGTACAGACCCAACAGATTGGACCCTCCCTCCTCCATATCAACTCACATCCTTCACATACTTCCTTTCTAATTCTTTCACTCCATATCTTCATTCGATACAACTGTAATGAAGGACGCATACACACACTTATGGGTTTTTCAAAATAAAACCACACACACAGTCTACTCACCAATACTGCCAGTAGCACTACTACACCAAATGCATGCTGCCACATTGGGGTTCAACCTCTGAACCAATCCACTTTTGGGTAACAGCCACAGTGCAAAAGGTCCGAGGCTGATTGATGTATGTGGGGAGTGAAGGCTGGCCAGTCTGTTCTGATTCAATAACCATGCTTCTATAAATTGCTTGGCCAAAGAAGTTGATGCTTGTTCTGAAATAAAAATGTCAGACTGTCACTGTTTGTTGTCCCAAGAATTGTTAGAGATCATGTTCACCTTCATTCAGGCAGATGACTGTGACCTCCCTCCCAAAAAAAGTTATAAGTAATATTTTTTGAGTAGTCCAAAAAATATTATTACCAATTGATATATCGGATGTGATATTAAACTGATCATCTTATAGAATCTTCCTGTTTGAAACCATTATTTTTATTTGTATGTTTTGGCCAATGACTGTGTTTCTATGCTGCAACATGCAGCAAGATGTAGTGGATCAACTTCAGGACTAGCATTAGACAATTCACTAGTGAAGTACTTACTGTTCACTGTGCTTTGTCCTCCTTTTACTTTTCAGTTTGGGTTACAGTTAATCTGAGAGATTTGGAAAACGAGGATAACCGATTGGTGACAAATCATCAGCTACTTGCAATGGAGGAAAATACTTATATCATTTTTGTAAATATCTTTCCATATAATTTTGGTGGCACATAAATGTCTGATTTTATCAGGAAAACCACATGTATAACTGCCGTCCATTTGATTTTTGTTTCTCTGTTTCAAATTGCAGTTGTGTATTATGGGTTATTGTGGTAATTATGGTTTCCTTTCTCAGGATCTGATCATTCCCAGCTGATGATAAGGTGTTGGAAATGGTGATTAATCAGAGACTTTCATGTAGATTGCAAAATGTTCCCTTTCTGGGCTGTTTTTCGAGAAGACATACCATGACAGCAGGAAGAGCCTGTGTAGAAGAGATGGAGATGTTTTCGCTTGAGAGGCTTTGATATTCAAGCCAGATAATTAAGTCACTCTTTTAACTTGTCTCCTCTTTAAGACCTCCAGATATGCCTGAGTGTTGTCAGACAAGGTGTGTTGCAACACGCTTGTCCATGAGCAGCTGTGCGGATGTCCTCATTTATGCATGGAAGTGCACACCCATGGAAATCAAACAACTTCACGTTGATAGACTTTTTCTAGGATAGTTTTTCTCCTCAGACACACAGCATTTTGCTTTGTGGTCCATTTCCAGCTCACCCTCAGGTATGCAGCTCCGGCTAAACCACAAGTGAATAACTTTATACGTAGAACCTGCGGTTTACTTCTTTGCTGTCTTCAGCTGGAAAGTTTTTTTCCTTAAGAAAATACTTAACTCCCAGAAATTCTCTGGGAAAGAAACAATAAAAAGTGAATTTGTTGTGACGAAGAAACCCACTGTAATGGGTGAATTGTTCTCATGACAGATGGAACACTTCCTGGCTTCTTGTTTTAAGAGGAGATACTGATCTCGAGAAGTGTTACCTTAGAAACCGTAGCCAGGCACAGAGATTACCCTGACCGGGCTGAAGAAAAGCGAGACGGCTAAGGGAAACACAAGGCTGCAAATGAGAATGGGTGTTGTGGAAGAACATCAGTGCCCTAGACCTCCCCTTCTGCTTATCTCTCTGCCCATCGTCTGGCTCTCTTTTATCCACACGCCAATTGTATCCAGGCCGCAGGGTTTTCACTGTTATGTTTTTTCTTGAACCACCTCTGTGTGGCAGGCATGTATGAACGCAGCCTTTTCAAGCTGTGACATAAGTGCTGAGAAAATGATGGACAGCTGCTTTTAATTTATTTCGAGCTCGTTATAGTTTTCTCTAAGATGTGCTCAACATTTTGTACTTTAAGAGTGAGCAGCCTCTAACAGCCAAATACTGTCTGCAGCTGTTTACAGTATTGCTTTTCTAGGCCTTATTATCCTCACCTTTCAGATGTATGCATGATTTTTATTCATTTGAGAATTTGTTTATCAACATGTGCATAAAAACTATTTGTTTGTTGCTAGGAAAAAAATCTTTCCACTTCTCTAAAAAAAGTTTTCATTTTCACTGAGACTTTTAATGGGTAAATAAAAGAAACTGCGCTCTTAAGTCTGTAAAACCATTAACAATATGCTTGCCAGTGAATGCCTCAGATGGTTCTGGTCAGTTCACTTCATCATCAGTTCTTACCCATTCATATGTCTGTTTCATATTCTGAGGTGCTTGGAGAGAGGAGCTGTTAAATATTTTTGCCAGCCTCAATCAGGTGTTCAGCCTAACAGCTGTTAGGCTGCGTAAAAACATTTAATGAGATCTTAGAAGAATTTTGAAATCAACTATTCCATTGTGTGAATTATCGTCTAAAGCTGGAGATTCAGAACTCCAATATACCCATGTCCAGTGAGACAGTGTGGATTGTTTAAAATAGGCTGTGCATATGAGGAATGCTTTAAGCATCTCACAGCTGGAGGTGAAGAGTGAGGCCAACATTCCTCCAATCACGGTCAGACTGGTAGATGGTTACAGGAACTGATATTTTGGTGAAAAAAAAAAAAGTCAGACTAGCAGAAATGGTTTCTTAGCTATCGCAAAATATTCAGTCACAGCTAAGAGAGACCACAAATATAACAAATATGCACAATGCTACCAAAATGTTGCAAGTAGTATTATGATTTCCTGCACTATTCACATGCCAACTGCATTGAAAAAGATACACTCCACTCAGCATGACAAATGTTTAAAGTCACTGATACAGCAGGGTGTTTGGAGCATTTTTTAAAATTAATTATGCAAATAATCATTGAACAACATGGGGCCACTGATAAATGGGGTACAGAGCATTGAATTCTCCATCCAAACTGGTCAGTATTTTGAAAACTAAAATTTTCACAAAATCTACTTCATTACTTCATGTTTAGAACCATGTACAGAGTGTTTTTGGATACATCCTTAGACGTTACAGCTTTACACACTGTTTGAATTCCTTCATGCTACAACTACTTCCAGATGCTGTCCTACTGTACTATATACACATAGTATTTTTTGTCCCTAAACACAGGGAATCCTCTTTGGGTTAGATTTCGCCCAATAAAGTCACTTTATTTGACGGTGTTTTTCAACTCTTCAAAAGGCTTCAACATGGGAGCCCCTCAATCAGGTGTTCTGGATAAAACATTAGGAGTCCGAGCCTCACAAACCAGCCTGGACCCTGTCTAAAAAAAGGCAAATGACAGCGGTGGATATACGACTATGTCTTTTTATAGAAACCATGAGTTAAACCTAGCAGACCCATTACAAGACCAACTCTTCCCTAAGATTATAATCTGTCTTTCCAGTGACATTCAGACCGGAGTTTCCCCTCCTAAATTAGTAGCATCTGCTTCTTTGAATTCAGTTAAACACGGCTGGGTCAGTAAAATGTCCTGCAACTTCATCATGCAAAGTTTTCTTTTGTCATTAGTGATTTCACAAAAACTCCTTGAATACTTTAAGTCATCAAGTGCTTTCTGAAAATCTTCATTTTCTCATTCATTCTGCAAACGTTTCCTCCCTTGTGATAGCCGCAATAATAGATCTGTCGGCTTGTCAGGTAACATCAGCGTAAAGCTAGTGCCATGTGATGCCCTCGGCGGCTTGCCAAAAGCTAATTGTGCTAATTGGCAATCGCCAATCCTGTAACGAGGCTTTGAAGGACAACCCACCGACACAGATGAAAGCGCTAAGATTTGTCTTGTGTCAAGGACTTGTTGGTAATCGGTGCGTCTGCTGACCCAAAGGCCAGGAGGGCTGCATTGTGATGAAGTTTGTGCGGAAATGAATGGAGATCTAAGAGAGACCCTGCCTTATGGGTGTTCTCAGAAACTCTGAGCGAAATGTATTAATTTTTTAAAAGGTTCCTCTTTAAAATTGTGAAATGCAGACTTTTTCAGAAGAGATTTTTGTCTCTCTCTCTTTTTTTTTTGGTCAGAGCTTCTTCATGGGACACTTTTTGTTGTTTTAAGTAGTATTCTCTTTTAGGTGTAAAGGTTTAGGTTTAAGCTTCACTCAGTTTGCAGCCAAGTAACAGTGGTGTGTTATAGTCCAGACTCCAAAGTGATAGATGACCCCAGAAACCAGACAGAAACTATCCCAAGAGCTTTACCAGTCACTAGGTCATTTTACTTTTGCAGCTTTAGTTGTCTGATAGCCTTAACTCGGAGTGCAGGCTGGAGGGGCCATTTGGTGCACAATGCGACAGAGAATCAGTTTAGAAACCAGTGAACATATGTATTACTTTGCCCTTTTATCTGTCTGACAGCATTTACAAAGAAATAAAAACCTCTAGTCATTTTTTGAAGTGTTTTGGAATCTGTTGAAGTAAAAGTCTGGCTGTAAAGTATTGAATTGTCAACTATTGAAAAATTGTTTTCAGTAGTTGACAGGCATTTCCATTTCCAATCTGTTTAGTAGTATTTCAGTTCAAAAGTAAAGTTAGTCATTTGGACCAATATTTGACCAATATAGGAGTGTAATACCCTGGAGAAAATATTCCTCCAGTATCAAAGTATTTTCAGAAGGTAAAGAAAACATGTTCTCACAATGGAGTTGATTTAAATTAAAAGAAGAAAAACATAATTATTGCTACTGTTGCAAGAGATAAATAAACATACTTAAACACACACAGTAATACATTGTTTGCTTAATTATCTGGTTTTCTCTGTACTGTATTGGTTGCTTGTTTATTAAGTGCGCCACAGAAGCCTCAGTCTAACCCGACCATCAAGCAAGTAATTCTAGCAGACACCACCCGGATTTCAGGTTGGGCTCGGGTCATAAATCTAACCAAAAATCCACATGCCAGTATTGGGCCAGTTGCATGGGTTTTGCTGACTGTTGATACTTTAGCGACATATTGTCTTTTTTAATTTTTTCTTAATTTACATTTTATAACGCATGAACAGTGGTTGGGACCTCAGCTCAATAGAAATTATAATGTTGAGGACATATTTACATAAATATTGCAGTTGTTTGTTTTATTAATGCTGTTCAGCCTTGGAGATTGTGGTTGTAAACAGTTGGACCTGAGCCAGGACATACTGTGACTTTAAATGACACTCAAGTACTTTATGGTGCTAATCCAAACCGGTATGTGAAATTTCATTCAGCTTTGCATCTCTAATGGACACTGGAGAAAATAGATCAGACCTTGCTGATAGATGGTGGCTGAGAAACGTGTTGTATCTATGTTTTTCTTTTTATATTCTAATGACCTTTCCTTGGATATTGTCATTCAAGGTCTATTTCAGTTTCTCTTTATCCGCCTGTTCAATAGGCAGATATCCAGAGGGGATTTTGCAATCCTTAATTATCTTGCGGCTTTGTATACTTTGCGGTGTTTGACTGAAACCGTGTTACATTTCATCTTAGTTTAAACAAAACAATAGAACTGTCAGTTATCTGAAGGACTGGGCTCGTTTTCAAGAGATTTAATTAAAATGTTTGATCTTAGTGACTGAAATGAATTTGACTAGTTTTCTGTACATGATTATCAAGTGTGAAATCCAATATGACATTATTGTATGCATTGTTTTTTTTTTCAATTTGTTGACATATGTGAATTCTGTCTGCAACACGATACTTGTCTATATATTGCATTCTTTTTGGTATGATAATATTTTTACACCAATTTAAGCCTTGAGTATAGTTTTTATTGTTATTTTGCACTTCAGCAGTGTTAAGCAACATTTTTTTTGTCTGAATTATTGAAAAAGATCTGCCCTTTAAGTTTCATACACTTGCACTATTGCATGTCGGTGGGGTTAAACTCACCAGAGCCAGAAACCAAATGAATGCACCGAATACTTGGCAATTCTCTCTTCCCCAGTGCAATGTAGCTACATGAACATGTAAACTGTCTGAGTTTTGCAGACATTGCTGCAGGGCAGAGGGAATTACACTGTCACACAGAGGATATGGAGCTGCTGTGATATCCTCTTGGCACATAGTTGAAGACCATCCAGGTGGAAACTGGTATGCTCTGCCAGGAGCGAGGAGAAGAGTGAGGTAGCTGCGTGGGAGGTGCTCATCTGCATCGGCAAGCAATTTCTTTTATGTGAACTGGAATACTGCCTTACCTGATGTAGCTATCGAATGCATCTTAAGGATTACGAGGTTAGGAATGAAGGCAGTAAATGTTTTGAAAGTTTACATGCATGTAATTAAGAAATGTTGTGACCTATTTACCAAAATGATTTATAATTGGGTTATAAAGCATCATCGTATAGTCAAAAAGGGCTTACTAAGATCCTCATCTGGTTTTAAACCTTAAAAATCTTGTTCTTTTGGAAGAATTTTAACTAAAATTGTTTACATATGTTTGAACTAAGAAAACTTGTAGGCATTTTTGTTTACATCCTACCTTGTTCCACGGTGGCCAATCTAAAAATTCAAGGCCTGAAAAGCAAAACAAGCTCTATTTAATTGATTGATAAGTCTACTGGATTGTATTATTGATAGTATTAAAAGTAATATTTGATAACAGGCTGAGAACTACAAACATTGTTTTACCGCAGGTTTGCTCATTTTCAAGAAATAATTCATTTGTGAAAATCATTTACAAGATTTCACTATATGGCGGTTTGGATGATTTTTACTATATACAGAATTGCTGGGGATTTTCTGCCTTTGCAATTTTATATTTTTGCAGTTTATCCATTTTCATTCTACCCAACCTTTTTGGGGTTTGAAAAGGAGACGTCTGCCATGAAACATCTGTACTGTTGATGTGTTACAGCCTCTTTCAAAATCTGTTCCAAAGTTGGAACTTTTTAATATTTTTTTATGTTTAGACTTTAGTGGAGTTGAAGGCGTGGATAAGTAAACTGGTTCCAGTCGACCCACAGTCACTCTAGCTACTTTGTCATCGTTTAACAGGGATGTTGCAGTTTTATCTGTCTTGACAATATCTTCAGTTCTCAAAAATCAAATGTCTCCACATTTGTCCTCTGCAGAGACCTCTTCAATGTATTTTTGTTGACAAATTATTTGGTTACCTTTTCTGCATTCTTAGGCTATACATTGGAATACCCCATTCTGTAAACTAACAGCTTCTTTGATTTCTTAGAGTGACGTGGATAAAAGGAGAGGTTGTATTTCATCCAGGTAAATAATGGCTCATATTTGAATGACAAAACCTAACTCTGTCATTTAGTTTTTGGAGGATGAACTATATATTGTGCATTTAATTTATTTAAAAAAAATCTCTTCTGTAAGTAAATGAAAGACTGAGTCTGCAGAAATTGAACGTGTTTTTCATAAATATCAAAAGGCTGCTAAAATTTGTCTCTTGGCTCAAACAGCCACAATTATTGTAAATCATGTGTCAAATACAAATCTTGATTAAATCTTTACCTAGTTGTGTACAATTAAATAAAACACACAAGAGGTCAGTATTTTCAACTAGGGGTTTTCTTTGGAGATCTTTATCACAAGCCTAATAAGCAATTAATCAAATTGGTACCAAATGTATTGATTACAAGTATGAAATTGTAGAGGGAATCGACATAATAAATCGGATAGTTCATTCAGAGGCAAGGAAAGCATATTAAAGTCAATTAAATAATTCATGTTAGAAGTAAGTAATACATTTCAGCACACAGGTTGCATGCTTTTTCAATTTGATTAAACTGCAACGTAAGCACTCATGATAAAAGAATGACTATAGTTGGATCATTATTTTTTATCTTTTTACTTGTTTTGCTTCATGTCAATAGCCTTCTACATTCGTGATCACTGCAGTTTTGCAGGTGGAAGCCACTCTCCGTGTTGCTACGTGAGGTCAATAGACTGCTTTGTTCAGTTTTTTTTTAAGCTCTTGAACACAATGGGTCACCAAATTGCCTATTGTAATGCATCCTTAACTCTTCATATAGCCTGAAATACACATTTTTGTGAAACAAATTTCTAGTATCCACCCTTATGAACAGCACTACTTCATATAGCCTCTGGAACAAATTTATCCTGTCCAGAAATTGAAAGATAGTTGTTGCCGATAGGATTTGGAAACCAGGTGTCTGACTGCCACAAGGCCGCCTGGGTATGATTAAAGCCGGAGTTTTATCTGAAACATTCTTCAAGCAAGATAACGTGTCATGCTACAAGGTTTCCTGAACCATACCGACTATTGGTTTTTCTTCTCAATGGGTCTGAATGCCTTTTACCTGTCTCCACGTCCTTTTCAACTTCAAAAAGGCTTGTAGTGTCGTGTACATTTTGATTAGAGAAAAATTAAAAATGTTTAAACAGAATTTCAGTGTGGTTCCTCGCATGTGGTTGTTGATTTCAGTTGGCCGGTACACATGGACCCCACACAAGGCAGATCACATTAAAAATGTGATCTGCCTCTGGTTACACTACTTGTATAATCATTGATTCATCACACCATGTGTGTTTACTCAAATTATTTGTGCTGTGATGTCTGGATACTGTTTGGGTCATTTGATCATTCCTCACGTCTGATGGAGACCCCAGAAAGTGAGCGTGGAGGTGGGGGGTTTCTGCCCAGAAATTCTGTTGACGTTTTTATTGTGACTCACATGGATAAAAAGCAAACAAAGGCATTAAAGAAAATAAATTACAGCCCAAATAACTTGACTACCTTTAGTCATTTATGATAAAGTGCAAGGAATAATGATAAAATACAGCAGGAACTTCTTGATCAGTCTGATGTAATTGCAAATTTAAATCATTTGAGGTGTTTAGATCTGAGCAACATCATCTTTATTATGACTATGACGAACTCATTGAAATTATTGCCAGAGACATCTCAGAGTGTTGCGCATAGGGCAGTATAACTGTCGCAGCTCGTTTTGTGAGTTAATAGCCACAATTGACAGATGAATCCCCTGGGCTGTCTCTGCCACAAGAGACAATCCTCCGCAGCTTCCTGTGATCTGGATTACCCCCCTCCAAGAGGATGACAACATGAAAGAATACTATAACACTATTATCACAAAATAAATTTTAACGTGGAGTTATTGAACTTCACCACATCAAACGGAACGTTATCTTTCTTTTTTTTTTGTAGTGACAATAACAACATTAATGTTGCATTTCCACTGTTTGAGTGCCTATAGGAAGCATGTTATTACAGGTTCTCTTATCTGATTTATAACTCTGATTAATACAATATAATTTATTGAAACTGCACAAACCCTGAAGGTGACTCCGTCATGATGACTTTTCTCTCTTCTTGAACCACATGAATGGAATAAGACAATAATGTTTGGCTGTTTTTGTAATCGATCCTCATGCTGCAGCTAGACATGATATGAGATCCTTGATGGCCTGGAATAAAAGCATTTAAAACAAAAGGTGTTGGACATAATTTAACAGATTTTTTAAAAGTTAGAATAGAAAAGCAATTTTTAATACAGCTGTTTGAATCATTCTTATGAGAATCACCCTTCCTTTAGCTAGCTGGCAAGAAGAGTACAGATTGGATTATTACTGCTGTTCTGTTTTTTTTTTTTACTGAATTTAAACCAGGAAAAGCTAAATCTATCCACCTGAGAAGTTATATATATATATATATATATATATATATATATATATATATATCAGTGACATGTGGTCAGGGGAGGCAGGTGAGGCTCTGCCTCACCTGTCATCATGGATATAGTATACTGATATATAGTAATAAAATAATTTATATTGTTATTTCCCCCTGTAGTTTGTACTATAAAGTGCCTATTTTTTACTTAGCTTAGCCAATTCTGATTATTTTTCTTCAAAATCGCTGGATTTTTGCATTTTCCCATTCAAATGCTCAGAAGTGAAGCTGGTGAGGCAGCAGGGAGCCGAGCCTCACCTGGGATTGCGCAACCTCTCGCTAACTGCACTGGCTGCCATTCTCTGAGAGCATGTTCGTCCTGTCTGTACGCCGACAATAAAATGGATAAGAAACATTTAATATATGGATTGATTTTCCATAATTTAGCTTATGTATATAATGTACAGTGTTTTTTGTCACCAACTGTGTGTGTATCGTGTTTTCTGTACGGAGGAGCGATCAGAAACGGCAGAAAACAGACTCGAGGTGAGGTAGGCAGTTCTCTTGCCTCATGGCAGGGGGCGCTCATGATCCCAGATATTGTGACTCCACAACTGAGTAAGGCACAGTGAGCTAGCCAAAAAGTAAATAAGTAAAGTACAGCGATTTTTCTCCTCTCTTCCGACGTCAACATGAAAGACTACATTTCTACACTTAAACAGTTTTCTAAAGTGGATTTTCAATTGAAGCAGGAGATAATAACTAAAGGAAGACCAACACCGGAGCTGAAAGTTTTGCTTCGTGACAGTTTGACGATTCATTTTGTAGACGAGACATGCCGAGGATAGACTTGGCCAGTGTTGTATAAAGTACTTAAATCTCAGAGTCAAGTAAAAGTATAGGTACCTCTCCAAAATATGACTTTGGTAAAAGTCCAAGTCACTGACTGAAATGTTACTTGAGTTAAAGTCTTAAAGTATCTGAATTTTCTTGTACTTAAGTATGGAAAGTACTGTAAAAATTTATGTACTTAAGTAATGTAATGAAAAGTACAAGTAAAAAGTAAATCAAAGCAAATGCAGTTTGAATGACAATTTTTATATTTTGATAAACTTGTCAAATACAGTTAAAGTAATGTACACAACCAAGTGCAGGCAAAATTAAACCTGCTAATAGATAAACCTGCAGGCATAATTAGGTGCTTTACCTACAAGGTTAATAACTTAACCTGCTTTACAACTGAACCAGCTTCTTAGTTTCCCCTCCAGGAAAGAAAATACAAAGTTTTTGTAAGCCTTAAGTTTTCCCTTCAAGTAAGTTCAGTGCTGAAAATGAGAAAAATAGTCAGTACAGAAAATGCGCCAACATGAAGAAAAAAAAGCCGTTACGATTAATTACTCTACTACTTCACAAACTATTGGTGCAACAACTGGTCATTATGTGGCGTTAGGGACATGTGGCTGCTGTTTATCGTGAGACTTGCTTTGTGTTTAATGGGAGAAGCAAAACAAGTGTATCCATAGACATAATATAAGGATAGACGCCTCAAGCATCGCTCTCGCCTATTGTCGCTCACCAGACAATAGGAGCGGTAGACCACAACACTCAGCCTTATGTGTTTAGCAGCAAATGACATATCAGCGCATTTAATCGATCAAAACACGTTTTTTTGTTACTGGGAACTATATTCAAACATCTATCAAAGCTACATTTATAAACAATTGTATTATTTAAGTATGTTTTTAATACCTAGTTCAGCATATTTAAATATGATTAGTGGCTATAACAATAGAATAGGAATGAAATATATATATATATATCCAAAATCCTATGTGAGATTCATCCTGCTGCAGTGAATCCGTCTCTCATTATAGATTCTCCCTCTTCTTCCTCACATCGTGTCTTTATGAAACTTTAAAAACAAAAACTGAAGATTTGGGATGTATCTTACTAGTGAAAGAATTACATAATAATAGTCTTTACCACCTGTGTAAACTTTGCTGATGAATGTTATAACACATAATATAAGTTTTATTTTTTGTTTGTTTCATTTCTAATATAGGCTCTTGTATCAGATAATCTAAGTCAATGTTAGAGAATAATTCATTTTTTTAGATTTACAGAATCTCAGTTATCCTTCATATCGGGGCTGAATCCGTATTACACCAAAGCACTGTAGCTAATAGCTGGTATCTCGCCGGTGGACATAAATACAGTAAAGTAATATTCTAATCACAATATATACACAATAATGTGTCCATCTTACTTGTGACATGTTGTCTGTGGAGCCTCACATCAATAGTTCATCGATCCGAACAACAATATTCCTCCGTGCTGAGGCATCTACTGTTGTTTTGATTGAGCAAAGTAGGAGGGACTACCGCTCCAAGATGGCCGCCGTATTTCCTGCGCCGGATCAGCCAATGAGAGGTCTGCTCTTATATTATAGTATGTCTATGGGTGTTTCCTATTGGTGGTGATGAACAAACCCAGGCAAGTACCGACTTTGTAGCAGTCAATCAGTAGGTGGGGTCAAAACACGAGCGTTTCTCATACTCGTGGTTTAGTAACGAGTAACTAAACCACGCATTGAAAATGTATCGGAGTAAAAGTACGAAATTAAGTTCGAAAATATAGTGAAGTAAAAGTGAAAGTTATCAAAAATTTTCGTACTCGAGGAAAGTATGAAGTACTCCAAAATATACTTAAGTAAAGTAGTGAAGTATTTTTACTTCGTTACTATACAACACTGGACTTGGCTTTGGATGAACGGATATTTTGTGCAGAATTAGCGGCAGATGGATTTCATTGAAAAGTAAAGGTAAGACAGCAATAAGATGTTTTTATTTAGTTTTTTAGAGAAATGTGCATTTTGTTGGCTACAGTTTGTATGTCTAATTCAGTAAAGTAAAATCGGCAGCTAATTTACCATAGCAATTATTTATTAATAAAACATTAAACCTAAAACGTACTACAACAACAAACTGAATGTTCTGTTCTGTGTACAAAATTCTTGAATGTTTTTTGGTGTTAAATCCTAAAACATGAAGTGATGGCAACGAGTCTGCGTGTAGCTTGGCTGAAGTGCTTTCTCGCTCTTTCCCTTTGCTGTGGATCATAGCATGAAATTAATACCTACATTTCTAAGTTTCACTGAGTTAACGCGGCTATGGATGACATGTAAAAGATTAGTCTTTTTGCTCCCCAGCGTTGTATGCCTACGCGAAATTATCATACGTCCAATAACATGCATGGTGTCTATATAAGTCGTAAGTCAGTGCCTCACCAGCAATGAACCTCACCGCACGTCACTGAAATACTACATTCAAAATGTATACATTTTTGTACAGTTAATTAGTGCTCAGAATGTTATTTCACTAAAAGGCCTTTTAAAAAAAACTGCATACTCTAATGATTAATCAATTGCTAAATTAGTTAATTATTTCAATAATCGATATATCAGAATTAAGATATCAGGATTGACACTGTAGCTTTTAAGACCTAGGTATTCATTGATGGTGATCCATGTCCAACAATAACCGCTGCCACTGCTCTGAATCACACACTGAATTGCTAAACTAACGGTAGTTTGTTTATTGCAAAGTTAATCTTTGTTCATGGCCTTCAACTCAATTGTCTATTTGCAAAGGAAAAGAGAAACACTTAATCAAACGTGGAATTCCTCCAGTTTACTTTTGCCAAAAATCCTAGGATTACAATCATTTAATAGTGTGATAAATGTGGCTTCTTCCCAGAATCTTTCCTCTCTGGAGAACTTTTCCATTCTGTTTGTCGAAGCTGAAATTGTGTGAACCATGCAACCCGGCCACCCAGCTCCAGTGTCCTCGTCTGTCCCTGTCAAGCCTCCCCTCCCCTCTGCTTCCCTCCTGTGGTGCCCTTTCTGAGGGCCAGCTCCCCTGAACCCAAACAACAGCACCATTTGTTCTGCCAGGGCTGGGAATGTACTCAACCATCTTTCACTGCGCCTCTGCCAGCCCTAGTAGATGCCAAACCTGTGGGCCAGAATGTTTCCTCCCCCTTTTATTCTGTGTTGTATGCGTTTATCAAAATATTTTCCTGTGGAAAATGCCATCGAGAGACCACTGGACCTTCGATTAAGGTCCAATGGTGTTTTTGTTTTAATTGTACTGTTTTTACTTAAATCGATATTTATGCTTTCCTATGTTATAGGATTTTTTAGCCTTATTTATACCAATTAAAATATCTATAAAACAGTTAAACTCTTCAGCTCTGCGTTCATTTCGTAGAGTTGTAGGTTTATGGAAAGTGAAAAAAATATGACATGTTAAATTTTATTGCCTTCTTTGGCACGTTCTTTAGAGTCCCAGTGTATTTAAAGCATTCAAGAACCTCTAAATGGTTCCAGGGGAAAAATAAGTCACCCTCTATATTTTGGTGTACATATTTCTACACTTTGCCGTTGCCAAGCTACAACATACTTTAGTATTTCATATTTTACATTTCTGTTATTTTTAACCTGAGCCAAAAAAACAGGCAATGAATATATTTTCAGCTATTTGCATTGAGACCGCCACTGCTCATTGGAGACAAACAGGCCATGGATGAGATGTAAATGCCTCATTGCCCAGCGGTCCTCCATCACTGTTGAGTGAGAGACGGATGGGTGAGATTATGTAAACACAGGGTCGGGGTCTAAGCTTCTTCTCGCGGTGTGGAACCACCGTGGAGCTCTTCAGACTGCCGTTGAAGGACTTAAAGAAAACAAAAGTCTCTGATGGCGATCACTCAGTCTGAGAGATCCGGTTGTAGTCGTTACTTCAAACAGTCCTTGGTGACGAGTCGCTCACTCGGAAAAACAGACGTTGGAGTGAAAGCTCAGGGCTCGACCAGGCAAATACGTTTTCATGCATTTATTTTGTTTAATTAGAATTAATTGTGTTTTATTTTAATTACTTGAGTTTTCAGAGACTTGTTTTAGTCTATTTTTAGAGAGCCACTTTGAAATCAGAGAAGTTTCATTATTTTTTACTTAAGTGAACACACTATATAGAGCTACTAGGTTGCACTGACATGTCGACTCTTCAGTGTGTGCTTTTTTTGAGGCGGTTTGATTCTGGCTGTGAGAAACAACGACACTTTTAGCAGGTACCGGGAAGGCTGGAGGAAGTACAGCTGTTTCATCCTTTGAGTTGTCAGCATCTTTTTGAAAATGGGCTGGATTTCTTAATGTTGGCAGCTCTGTTAAAGTCTTCAGGAAATCAAGTCTACTTTTCATTAATTAAAGAAACTAAAGCCAGTTTGATATATCAACCCTTAATTTTTTTTTGTTATTACTTTAAAATGCTAAATTTTGTATACTGAACATAGACTATAGCTGATATTGGCTTATTTACAACTCAGATACTGGGTTTCACTTTTAAAACACTCAGCTTCTGCTTTTATACTTTTAATATAAATAGTCATGACAGATGGCTAGAACGAAATGTTTTGAAGGCTGCATTTTTTGTCTTTTTATCCAATTTTCAGACAAATCAGAATCAACAGAATTCAGAGATTGGAAAGTCAATTTTACTGCAAAGTTCTGATTTAGAGCATCTGTTTTCTTACTATTGATATTACTATTTACCATAAAATAAAAATTTCCTAAGTCAGACAAGCAAGTTGCATACTACTGAGTGTGACAAATGGAACGACAGAGAGTCGGCTTAGGAGGGCTTCCTTGGCTGAGCAGAAAGAATGTAGATCAAGGAGTAATCGGCTCTATCTGCTACATTAGCCATGAATGAGGTCTGAGCACATGAAGGAAGTCTTAGAGGATGCACCCCAGCCTTACAACTCAAAGAAAAGATTTTAGCATTGCTCTCTTGTTTCCATAAATGATGAATGAGTTTTTATTTGTTTTGCTTGTTTTTTAGTTTTTTGATTTTTCCATGGATCATTTATGACGCATAAACAAATATTTGACGGGCAAAACAAGTCTGCTATTAATTTCTTGTGAAGTTTGGCTCATTTTGTGAATCTTTCGTCTTAGATTCCTCTGAAACCTTCAAATCAAAATCACATTCAGATGAAGATTCAGTGTGTACTTTTCAGCTCTATAAAGTTTTATGTATTTAAATATGAATATATCTTGTAAACAACTTAATTTGATCCTTGCACTCCATCTCTTTCCAATTTTAGAACCAAGAGGCCCTTTTAATAGGGATCTCCCTGCTAGCGTGTCCAGACTTGTCGTACACGTTTGCCTATGCCCCCCGTAAATCACAGCCATGTCTTTGAAGGGATATGGTCGTCTTTCAAGCAAACCGGGAAATGCAATTCTCTGGGTCTTATTCTTGTCAACAGTTACCATGACAGATATCTTAATATAGTTATGTTCGAGCTGCTTGCGACTTTTTCTGTAGTCGTGATGCCGTGTAAACAAGATGAGTGTCCATGACCCCAGTGCCCCACATTTGTGTCGCTCTTGCATTTATCCAGAACCCCAACAGGACAGGGTATATTTCTCACTATTTACGAACTCTGTATGACATGCAGCACAGACCAACCTTTACATGTTCATAAGGTATTGAGAACCTAAATTATCTCATTTCCCTCCCTTTTTGATTATTTTTAAGCTTAGCATAATTTGTTGAATGAAATCGGCGTGCAGACCTTAAACCAGTATGTTATGTTGTTCTTGCGAGATTTAGTAATGGTACTTCCAGTTTTTCAGTCAATCAATTAATCAATCAATATATCAAGTTTATTTGTATGGTACATTTCAGTTCAAAATACTTTACATTATAAAGAAACTAAAAATGTTAGAACAAATATTCCACAATTGAAACATTACATTACATTTTGCCAAGTTCTGTCATTTCCCATCTAAATGTTAATCAGTTTCATTTAGTAACTCTTTACAGGTGGGTTTTCAGTCTAGATTTAAAGGGACTCAGTGTTTCAGCTGTTTTTTCACACTTTATGTACTCTGCATAAATATTGTGTATCGTTTTTGTGTTTCTGCAAAATGAAGTTTTTCCACTGCAGTATCTGAAGTTATAATAAAAGCAATAGCTCTGTGTGGCGTCCGTTGATTTGGTCTGCCTTAATATGCACCTAGACATGCTAAGATATTTTGTTCTGCACTGCAATTCAACATTGGCTGCAGACAGTATTGTGTGGGACTTGGCAGACACCCCCTGAAGCGTCTTTTGAAAAAGGTTACCTTGTTTGCCCCTTGAGCTATTTTCGCTCTGCCTTTCTGTCTGGACTTGCCGAACTGTGAAAAAACTCCTCACAAACCTTACCTCCCTTTCCGCGCCTCCCTCCCCTTCTCTGTCTGCCATGACATCACAAACGGCAGGTATCCAAAGCAGACCGCAGTGGAATGGGTGTTTGCTTGAGACCGTTATTAACACACCTGCTTTTGAGCACATTCCTGAAAACCTGGTCCAATGGGACGGGCACATTAAGGTAGCTTGTGGGATCCCTCAGGAGGTTACACCTGAATCTTAGCACTTCTCTTCTATGCAAATATCCACCTATTTCACAATCTAGTATCAAATCCAAAGCTGCAAAAGGAGACTTTTATGCAATGTTTTAAATGGTAAGAAAATAATCATTTTGCAAAAGAAACTTATATGTAATTCTGAAATAAATTATCTTGAAAATCAAACATAACATGCTTTTGAAAATTAGAATAGCACAGAAAAGAAAAGAAATGTTAGCAGTTGCAAATTTGGCAAAAAAAAAGACTTAAATCCCTGTCAGCTCAGAAGTCTTACTGGTGTCTTGACATGTAATTCTCTTTCATCATTATATCTCAATTATTTCAGTTCTTCAATTCTTCATCTACAGCTCATATTTCTGCTAACTTGTGAAAGACCTTGAGTTATTGATAATGAAGCAGTTTGTGCAAAGTAGATTTAAGCTGAAAATTATTCATATCCCTATTAAAAATAATAAATTGTTTCAATTTAACCAAAAACTATTTGTAATTTTGGTAGGGAATGAGAGAGGAATTTCTCTCTCACCATATAGTAAAAGGACAATCAATTAAAAAATAAAAATCAGGTTTTATACATAATTGAGTAAAAATGGTACATCGATGCATTGTGTGTTGATGTGGTTGCTGTTTTGCTTTGGGTGCTCACAGACTTAAAGATGTGCTGTTAATGCAAACCTCCTGTGACTTTGAAAGGATTTCAATTCAGAGTACTACCACTTTTGTCGATTCAGTTAATGTCTTTTGAAAACTAGAATGTTCTACTAACTGCTGTATCTGTTTGTCTGTTACGGTTGCATCTCTTTGGGATGACTTGATTATAGATTTATAGCACAGAATCCCGTTTTTGTCTTTGTTTTTTTATTATTTTTTTCATTTTTCATAACCAAAGCTTTTCTGCTACTCGCTCCACAGTTGGAAAAAAATATCGGTCAACAATTGTAGGATAAGTAATCGCCCATTCAGCATCAGCGGAAGTAATTTCTTTGACTCCACAGTGAAAATGAATGCACAGGTGCGGTTCTTGTTTTAATGGTGCGCTGAGTGGCTCAATAGGCCACACCTTTAACCATTAAAAATTTAGGAACATTAATAAATCCAATAAAATGCTGTGCAGTCCCTCACAGCACATGTAAAAGGCTCTCTCTGTTCAGTACACACCCATAAAAGAAATAAACAGCTTGTTTAAGAGACAACTGAAAAAAACGTGGTTTGAGTTTTAAGAGCATTCTGTAGCAAATGCAGTCTCTGTATTTTGCCCCAGTGACAAATGGTTGCTTGAATAAAAAGTAATTAACAAATATTAAAATCCTAACAATTTGGAAGATGTCGCTGTCTGCCATGACATCACAAACATCACGTATCCAAAGCACCGGATATGTCGCAATGGATTGAACGTAGCCTTATTAACAAATCTGGAACACATTCCTAAAACTTGGGACGGGCATTTCAAAGTAGAATATAGGAGCCCGCAGGAGGTTACATCTGAAACTCAGCAGTTCTCATTCATGCAAATATCGACCTAATTTATAATCTAGTGTCAAACAAAAAGCTACAGAAACAAACTTGTAGGCAAAGTTTTGAATATTGAGATGTATTTCTTATGCATCCAATTATGTTGAAAATCCTAAATGTTAGCAGTTGTCACTCTTTCCTTTTTGGTCCCAAATTAAAAAAAAAAAGACCTTCAGCTTAAAGGACTCTCAAAACTGTCATATACATGACATACCACCTGACATGAACATGAATAAACCTTCATGAATATTTATGACTGTTGTCATAAAGCGTCATTCGGTAAATTATGACACTTTTAATACAAAGTTGACATTATTCAAAATGGCTTTGTTATGTCAACTTGACATTAACCAAGAAATCATTACTAATATAAATTTGTTATAAAAGTATTACTGATTGCACTTTAAAAATTAGGTAACTTTATGTTATTAAAGGTAAAGTTTAAACAGTAATGATTTCTTGGTTAAATAAAAATAAATATTCATGAAGACTTATTCATGTTCATGACAGGTGTTATGAACATGCTAAAGTTCTAACTAGTATTTTTCTGCCCTGCTGGCATGTTTTCACTGGAAAACTGCATTCATAGAATCCTTTTTATAGGCCAACTGTGAATGTGTAAAACAAAGCAGCAGTGAATAACCTCAGTAAAATATTATCCACATTATCAATGTGTTTTGCTTTACTTCACCACAGTAATGCATCAGTGATGTGTCATGATGTTGTTCCAAGGACACCATCTGACACATTTGGACTTATTACCTCAAGTTAATGTTAAACATGTGGTTGATAAAAGGCGTTAAATTACTAATATATATAATTATTTGGCTCAGACATTGAGGGGGTTGAACTAAGTGATTGCTGCTGTTAATTATCATGGGTGAAATATTACAGAAAAAGTTGTTTATTTAAATGATGAACTCATTTCCAGATATTATTGAACTGACAGATTGTTCATAAAGGTGCAAAGTAGAGTAAAATTATGTATTTTCTCAGCCATTCAACTTCTTTATATTTACCATATTTGTTCGAATGCTCACTAAAAGCAGGAAAATAGAGCACATCACCCCAGTTCTGAAGTCCCTACACTGGCTCCCTGTAGCTCAAAGAATAGACTTTAAAATACTGTTAGCTTATAACTCACTGACCAGCTTAACACCACAGTACATTAAAGATCTGCTGCTGCTGTTGTTGTATCAACCTTACAGACTCTTGGGTCTTCTGGTTCTGGTGTGCTCTGCATTGCCAGAATCAGAAAAAAACATGGAGAAGCAACATGCAGCTTCTATGCACCACAAATCTGGAACAAACTTCCAGAAAACTGCAAAATAGCTGCAACACTGAGTGCCTTTAAATCTAGACCAAAAACCTATCTGTTTAGAGTATCATTTGAAACATTATAAAACATCAACATTTTGATGTGTAACGACACTTGACAAAATGTAATGTTTCAAGTGTTGAATGTGTGTTCTATGACTTTGTATTTTTGTGTTTTTATGATGTAAAACACCTTGAACTGTTTGACACGGTGTGTGCCACACTGAACATGGACCACATGAAGCAAAGGAGAAAGTTGTCCCAGAAGATTAGAAATACATTATTAAAGTTAAAATCAATAAGACTATCTCCAAGCAAAAGGAAAATTGATCACAAATTGAAGAGAATAATATAAATAGTAACCACAGAGCGCAGAATAACCTCTTAAGAAGTTAAAGGTGAACTCGGAGGTTGATGTACATCAGTGTCAAAGTGAACTTAATGGGAGATGACCAGCACATTGCTCTTGATGAGACAAAAAAGTGAGTTTTAATTTTTTTAAACAACTTTGAAAACCAGTTGAAAGAATGATTTGGATTGTATAAAATAGTACATAACTCAGCACCAAAATATGGTAACATTAGGAGTTTTTTCTGTGTGCATGACCTCCCTGTTTGTGCTTTTGCTGGTGTCTGAAGATGAAAAAAATAAAAACTTAAAGATGTGCTGGTTTAGAGTTGAATTATGTCTTAAAGTTTGGTCATTACTGTTTGAGATGAAACAGTCGTCCTTCAGAGAATCAACAAAATATCTAGGGATGTGACTAAGCCCCCTTATTCCTAATGGGAGCTAATGGGGAAGTGGTAATAGTCTCTGATGTGACGTGACCAGAATGACCCTCGCTTGCCGGGAGGTGGCTTAGAGTCTGCTCTTTGCTGCATTTTCACTTCTTAGTGTTGACGTGCTCTGAGAGAATTGTCTCTGTGCTACATAGTTGTTTGTCTGTCAGTGAGTTAAATAAATTCCCCCTGATGTCTGATGCTGACCAGCTCTCTAAAGATGTGGGTGTAGATTTAAAGTACAAGCATTGTATGTTTCTGATATTTTGTGAAAAGACCCGATGATCCTATTTTCCCAGAAAGCAAGACAATTAAAGCCTTTTTTTGTTGTCCTTCCTGTTTCCTCTAAATGACTACTTAAACGTCTGTTGTGCAGACAGGGGTATCAGCCATTTAAAATTTATATTGTTTCCTTTTTTGTTTGATAATCCTAGCCTGTGGAAACTTGGCATCCGTTTCTCACCTGTGGAGATGAGCTGCCAGTCCCTGACAATAGAGAGGATGGCATTCCACCTCTCACAATTATCACTGAAATCTGGGATGCTTAGCGGAAAGGTCATGATAATCCCTTGTAATTGAGGCCTTTTGAAGTGATAAATCTGTGTTGAAGGATTTTTATTGTGTGCCTGACATGCACACCAAACAGCAACACTCACACCTCAACTGGAGTCTCTTACCCACAAATTATCCGTCAGAGCCATATATATTTTCAGCATTGTTGTGTCTCTTACAGTTGAATGGTGCAGGTGATAGCCCTGTAGTATTCCCATGCAGACAACACACCCAGAGTCTTAAAAAAGGAAAAATGAAAGGTTACGAAAAGCAGCCAGACAATAAATAAGACACTGTCAGGTTTTAGAACGTCCAGTACCGCCATGGTGCCCACTCAGCAAAACTTACTATATCCTCATTGATTGGACTTTTTTTCCATTTCTTTTTGAAAAATATTTACTTTCCTCTGAGAATGGCTTGGCTTAAAGACTCACAGCTAATTTGCTGGTAGAATTACAGACGTGTATTCTTTCAAGGCTCTCACCTTTTCCTCTGCTATTAGATACTGTAAATGTTGCACAACAAAATATAATGTTACCGTTAACCCGCAGCTTCTTCTCTGAGAGAGATGTCGTCACCTCAATTAAATACTTCATGGACTCATTTCCCAACCAAAAACATCTCCACTGACATGATGACAGAATCACTTGCATTTTATTTGGGATTCCCCCCCACCCCTCCTGGTGGATCATCTTCCTCTCTAATTATACATCCTCAGCCACATTCATAAACAAATGAATTAAAAGTATAAGTTATGCTTTGCTTCCTTTGGTTTTCCATTATTTTTGAGGCTATATACTGTAATTTAGTAGAATAGTCGCACCAGGTGTTTTTTCTTTAGAATTGAATCCTTTATTCTCCCACAATAGGAAAATCTGTGTGCAACAGCGGCAACGTGATAACAGCAAACAGACCCAGACAAACATATTATATAACATAAAAAACAGGGTAAAGAATACAATAAAACTTCAATGTAAATATTGTATAGATATAAAAATACTCCATTCTGGGGGAATGTGCAACTGAGTTGGTTAAATAAAAAAACTTTTCAAAATGTGAGCATTAAAAATATTAATTAAATTAATATATTGATATCAATTAAGAGTTATTAATACTGTCAATTAATGTTAATGTTACCGTATTTTCCGCACTATAAGGCGCACCGGATTATAAGTCAATGAATGGCCTATATTAAAACTTGTTTCATATATAAGGTGCACCACATTATAAGGCGCATAGAATAGACTCTATAGTAGAGGCTTGAGTTACGTTATACATCCACTGGACGGAGCTGCACTAAAGTGAATATCAACAAAAAAGTCTGACTCCGGTCGGTGAGGAGATCCTTCTTCGTTCGCGCACAGCATGTTTGTGAAGAACGTGGTGCTAAATGACCTGCAGATTCTGATTCTAGATGGTCGGTAGGTAGATAGGTCAGCGTTCTGACAACTATCCCAGCATGCACCACTCACTTCTTCTTCTACGTGTGAAATTGAAGTTGTCGGCTGCTTACCGTAGTTGCTAGACCGTAGTTGACCAATGCAATGTAGCATGAAGTGGAAGGACAGCCGTGACTGTAAATCAGGCTTGTCCAACTTTAGTCCTTGAAAGCTATAATCCTCCAACTTAAAGATGCACCCATTAGGGTTATGTAATTAAATGACCAGGGATTTAATCAATAAATAAAGTTACCTGGTTGATTAATCTCGAAAGATAAACCATAAACCAATAAATCTCAAGTATTTAGACCCTGCCAGATGGTCTAAACCAGGGATCTTCAAATCAAAGCCTTTAGATAAGAGTGTTCTGCAACATTTAGATGTGTCTTTGCCTCAACACACCTGAGTCAAATAATCAGGTTATTAGCAGGACTCAAGAGGACGTCACCACGTACTCAGGAGGTAATTCAGCCATTTGATTTAGTTGTGTTGGACCAGGGATACATCTAAAATTTGCAGAACATCGACCGTTGAGGCCTGGGTGTGAGGAACCATGGTCTAAACCTTTGGAGATATTAGCTCAGCAAATGTATTGATAATAAAAGGATTTATCGCTGGAATGTATCTGTATCTGTTGCAGTAATAGACAAAGTTGGCAAAACAATTGATGTTTTGTTTGAAATATGACAAATCTTTCCTAGATGCAGCATGTTCTCCGTCCACACAAGAACTCTGTGTTCCTGCATCCAGATGGTCACTTTAAAGTTACAACTACTTCACCTTTTTATTTTGGCCATTATTTAGTTTGTAAAAAATGGCTAGTTCAGAATTGCTCTAAGATTCTTTTGCTGCACAACTTGGCAAATTAACCATATGTTGAGTCTTGTTCTCTGTTCTTATCTGCTCCATACGATAGTTTAGATTTATACTTAATGACACAGAGTCCTGTAGTTATAGTCAGACAAGGTTGATTGGTCAACATTGATTGTTCCTTTGAATTCATCACAAGATCAAGATGTATTAACCTTAAAACATTCAGACCTGTGCAATTTATAAAACCTATTAAAACTGTGTGGCTACTGTAACCCCTCCAGAACCAATTTTTGGGTCTGCCAAAACTAACTTGTTTTCTGCAAGATGTTGTTTTAAATGACTAAAATCATTTTTGCTAATCATATTTAACATATCCCTGGGGACAGAAATGAATTCACCCCTGTAATTCTTACACACAGAGCAATAAAGAGTATTTTTATCGAGACAAAAGTGACATTTATGTCCACAAAATTCCGAAGATTTTAGATTAATCATTTCCTCTAAGCATTTCTCTATTTTCATTGTCCACTGCAGTCATTTGCCTTTTCAGAATATGCCATCTTAACTTTTGTTCAAACTGTGCTGGGCAGCGTCCAGGACGGAAGTGGCTAGTCAACCACTGTCCTCTGTCACATTTTCACACATGGTGAACTCGCAGGTCCTGGCACACATGGGCGGTGGCTGTGCTCAGTGACTCATGTGGCGCCCAGTGTCTGAAACTTTCGTCAAACGTCTGGCACATGGTGCCTGTGTGTCATTGTAGCCTCTGACGCTGGTGGCTCTGAATTACCCAGTAGATGCTGATTGGCTGTGTTGAAGATGAGGCACAGGTACGAGCCAATCAGTGAGCCTAGAGAAAGAAGCAGCAGAGTGTGAGCAACTGCAATACCAAATGACTATAACTAACTTGTTAAGATCACCCCTTGCATTGCCGTTGACGTGCGTCATTACTGAGTGGAAATATCCAAATATTGCCAACTCATTTGGAATAATTATCAGGATGAAAGTTGGATATCACTTGTGTTTTAGCACATTCTCTGCTTCGTTAACCTTTTTATAACAAATGCTGTGCATGGCAGCCTCTGTAGTCCTTTTAAAGTCTATTTGAGGATTTATGAAAGAACTTTATGTGCTCCTGGTAAAATGCTAAGTTGCACACATGGAGAGAGGAGTGGGGATGTTAGGATTAATTTGCAAGTTGCAGGTGTTTTAAGGTAAAAGAGATTTCTATCTGTTGTTTTTCTGAGAATTTATGTTTGGTGGCTGGTCAAAAACATCAATAACTTATTCCATCCAGTGGGGAAAATAGAGTTGAAGCCAAAATGGAGACAATACGTGTGGAAAAATTTAATATCCATTCCCTGTTTCTTTAGGATTTTAGAGACTACCTCTGTAAAGCAAGTGTTTGTTTTTTTCAGTTTGCTGGGATGAAACATACAGGAATAAAGACGAACATGAGCAGTCAATCAAGCTTTATTTCTTAAGCTGTGGTGCACAGTAGAAAGGTCTAACTCAATGTGGTGAAATAGGTAAAAGTCATTTGACCAATACATTTGAAGCAATAATAATGGGAAACTATTAGGAAGGTTGTCAATCAGGGAAATGCTAGCCCATGATGTTTCACAGATCAGGTTAACATGTGAGATGTTAGAGTTCTTCACATAACGGTCTGAAGAAATCTGGCTTGTTTGGTGAAGCCTTTCCTTTTTAAAACAAATAAAGAAACACCACTTAGGTTGAAAAAAGCTTCTTCTGAATGAACCACAGAGTAGTCACAGAACCTGGACTATTTAAAAACATTGAACTCCTTTCTGGAACAAGGTATTGTAGAGTTAAATATGAAGCCATCAGTCGATTCAAAAGCATGTGAACTTTAAAGAGCTGAAGTTTGGACGGTTCACAAAGCTATTGATGACCAGATTATTTTATGTCCAGGGACATAAAATGCTGTGGGTGGTGTCTATAGACGTCTGCTGTCCATCAGGTTCTCAATTTTTACTGCTATCTGACAGGTGTCTCTGATATGGCTCTCATAAAGTTTCATAAAAAGGGAAAACTTTTCTTCACAAGTCATTGTGGCGTGTAAAGATGGGCATCCTTATTCCTGTTTCCGTTTCCGTTTTTTCTTTTTGGAACGAGGCAGGTCTGGTGATATTAACGCGCCCAGAGGGGGGCCTGATTGCTCAGCTCATCTAATCACTGATACTCATGACAAAAGCGAAGCTATGCTTAACGCTGCACAGCGTGTCAGCGTAGTGTTGGCTCGCCCTTTGTATTTCACATACCTCATCGCCGGAATAAGCTGTGGTCAGGGCTTAATCACTGCAAGGGCGTTCTGTTAGGTATGGCCTGCCTCCATCTTTTCATCTAAATTTAATTACAGACAATCAGTAACAGAATGCTGCAGGTTTGTTAAATGCTTTTCCCTTCAGAGATAAGTAATAATGCTGCAAAAGTAAAAGTGAGCCAGAATCATATTTCTTTTTTCTCTGCAGGAAAATAATTAAGAAATATTCAACAGAGGCTCTTTGCCAGTCTTGTATAGGATGAGGTCATTGTGCTTTGTCAAATAATTTTATTCGGTTCGACCGGCAAGGGCTGTGACTAATGAATACTGCAACTGAATTGCAGCAAGAATTTCAAACAAACATTTTAAACTCTACAAATGTCCTAATAAAGGCTTTCTTAAGGGTGCCAAATGAAGATAAATGGGTCCTAAACTCTGAAGTCCAGCTGCAACATTCAAATAAATATGGCATCTTCAAAGAGACCACAGTGTTTGCATTAATGTGTGTAAGCACTGGTGTGTTTTGTCCATTAAACAGCTACGTGGTTGCCCATTAAATACAGATATCATCTTTCCCACTAACTGATGAAATCTACAGTTTAAACCACATATTTACATATAATTTAAAAAGGCATTTTTCACTCAATGTCTGACATTAAATCAGACTAGGCTTGCTTGTCCACCATACTTCACAACTGGAATAGTGTTCCTAGGGTGCATTTGGAAACTGTATGCTGCGCTTTAGTGTTGCTTTTGAAGTAATGGCTTCTTCATGATTTATTTATTTGAGGATAATGACAGTTTTACCTTGTCATTTCTGAGACACTGAACCTGTCTCATTCACTGAGCAGGAACATACCTCAACTTCTAAAAAACTGGAGGCTGTAAGTTAAGCCATAACTTCATTTTTAGGCTTTCCCAAATCGTTTAAAAGCTTTTTAATTTGAGTGTGGAATAGTGTTGCTAGTGTTGCTATCACTTAGATCATATTTCCTCTGTATGCCGACTGGCTAGATGAGGGATGGAGGTACTGTGCTGGAGGAAAGGGGATGAACAGCAAGAGAGCAGACAGGGGCGTGGAGGGGGCTCCGCAGCTCACTGACCTTGACAATGGAGCCACAGCCAGTGACTCCGATAGCTCTCTCCAACGCCCTCTCCTGCTGTCTCCTCCTCTTCTCCCTTTCTTCATTGTATTTTCTTTTTCTTATACCATCGTTTTTTTTTTGTGTTATCTTTCCTCTCTTTGCTCACTCGGAACAAATCTACCCTGCCAGTGGCTACGGCGGACAAAATACACCACTGCCACTTCTCTGCTGCTGCTTGCCCCCCCACCCCTTACCTCACGTCTGCTCTTTTCCAGACAAGCGGGTTTAAAAAGTCAACTGCGTATTGAGCCGTCTAGACTGAAGCTGGTCAGCATACCAGCCCTCCCCACCCCCAGCTCCCCTCTCTAACACCAGACTTGTGAGTTGCTGGCCACAGATGAAAAGTGGACGAGGAGCATGTGCCCTTGCTGAGCTCAAGTGCTAAATTGCTCCATGACCGCATTCTGTATGTATATTGACCCCAATCCAAAAGGAAAACGTGCAGGTAGAATGTCGCAGAGTAGTACAGTAGCTAAATTCAAAACGTGAAACTTAAATATTTTATTGATTCATTACAAAGAGACATATTTGAAGCATTTATTTTTCATGATTTTGACAAGTGTAGCTTAGAACTAATGAAAATCTGAAATTCAGTTTCTCAGAAAATGTGAGTATTTCTAAAATAAATAAAACCAATAGTTTTTAATAAAATATTATATTACCAGTTCTACAGAGAGTTAGTGGTAGCCTCTGGGATAAGCAAGCAAAGATCATTGCATCAACAAGCATAATAACAGAAAGTTAAGTGGAACGAAAAACTGTGCCAGAAAAAACAGTGCACAAGCAACAACACAAACTCAACTTTAAGTGGATTTTCAAGCCTAGCTTGTTATAAAACCAAGTTTGGACTGAGGCTTTATTAAGTGATTAAGGAGGCAGTGCACAGGCATATCAAGGACATTGGCTACACGTGTCACATTCCTTGTGCAAAGCCACCTCTGAACAAGAGACGATATCAGAATTTTGCATTTCATATGAAAAATTAAGGTATTTGAATCTGAAGAAACGGCTGAAAGGCTCAGAATCCAAATTGTTTGATGTCTAGTGTAAAGTTTCTATCAGAACCTGGCAAATATCCAAACTCCCAGAAGTACCAATACCAGACGTAATTACCAGATATCCCAGTGAATCTCTTGACTCATAAAACCTAGGATGGACTGATGAACTTGAAAGCCGAATGATCACTTTCACTGATTCAGTAATTTGTGCAAAGGTAGCACCCACACAGTATTAAGGGCAGGTAATGAATATATATTTTTAATAGGCTGATATTTTCTGGAAAACTACAGTAAATAAATCTGTGGTTAATGTTTCAGCCTGACCATGGTCACATATATATATCAAATGTGAATTTGAATATATTAAGAAATATACACAAATTAACAGGCTGTGATATGTTATCATAAGGTAATTAAGACATTAAGTTAAAATTCTTATCTCAAGATACGCATTCAATGTAAAACTATTCACCAAACAAAAAGGTGAAAATTGTATCATTTCCTAAGCATAAGGAAGTTATAACAAAGTGCTCTGGGGTTTTGTTACTTAGAGATTATGAAGCTGTTATCAAGTTTATGATATATTTTATTATCTAATGAAAATCCACGGTTTGATCCATAACAGGTGGCTTTTGTGAACAAAAATTGTTTTACTAAGTTTTAAAATTCAGATCAGATTACACCGATCCTCAACCATGTAAACAATAAAGTAAAATACACCTCTTTAAAAATGTGATTGTAGAAGGTTTAATATTTTATAATAAAAATATGTAAAACCCCCGATTATAATTTAATCCTCAAAACAAATAAAAACAAATATTTTTCCACTCTTAGGATATATGTGAAGCATCTCATGTCTGACAGGCTAAACAAATTCACCCAGGGCCTCTTTTCCTCTTTACAAGGTGTTGGCTTTTTAAGTAAGGGCATTCCTTTCCTCTAGATATGTAAAGTATAAGTGCTAGTTCAAGTGTGAACTTCCCATTCTGCTCCTTGCCTTCCTTTTGATGTTCAGTTTTATGTGTAATTTTTATCTTCCTGTTTGGACTTTAGGTGCTTATTATGAATGTGATTTGTGTTATATTTTCAGAAAAATACAAGTAATTACTTACAGTAGGAACTGGAACCGGGTAGAAATAGAAATGAGTTTCCAGGGCAGCACTTTCATGTTTGAGAAGCTCTCCAAAACTCCAGAACGTGCTCTAAATGAAGCACTTTATCAGACGCCGACATGTTTGTAGTCATTATGCACAAGCTGTGGAATATCCGGTACTGTCTGTGAGCGTGTTTGCTGTTGCCTGCTGTCAGTTGATTAGGTGAACTGTATGGCACCCTGAAGTGTGACATTCCATGTAAAGCAGCGCGTGATAGTTTTTTAAGAGGTGTCTCCAGCGAGCCTGTGGCCCCAACATGTGCAGTTAGATGACTCTCTTCTGCCTGTGAAAGGCAGCGTTGACAGCTTGGTTTTCCAACAGAACACTTGACTTTAACAATTAAGCTGTTTAAGCGACAGTCTGCCTTTCAGTCTTGGAGCATTGCTCCTCTTTGCGAAGTTGAATAATTTAATAAGGTAACCTAGAACAGTTTGTCTGAGCACTGTCTAATCTTTTTTGGGGAAGTCCCAAGGGTTAGGTTTGTCAAAGATTCAACAGGTTTAGGGTTTTTTTTTTTTCCCACACTCGAGAGTAATTTATCAGAACTGTTACAGTTTTGTTTCAGCACAGCAGTTTATGGTTTATGCATGTTGCATGTTGGAGATTCCAGAGTCCAGCTTAATGGTCATGTCCTCATCATTCTTTAAATGGGGATTATGCTGCAAGAACCTAGAATTACTATTAGAATTATTACCCTGGAAGTTTTTTATACACTTCAATTTTATGTCCAAGACAAAGTAATGCATGATTGCATCATCTCAACATAGGAAAATTACGGCTAACCTGGGTGGCCAGATAGGGAGAGCATTATTAAAAGAAGCAGCCAAGTGGTAATTCTGGAAGAGCTGCAGAGATCGACAACTCGTGTGGATGAATCTATTTGTTTGTTTGTGATAGCAGCATTATTGTCACAGTAATCTGTTTCTCATACATATTTGATAGATTCCCATTGGTCAAAAGCAGAAATTAACCCCGATTTCAGTTTGTAAACATGGAAATTTACAACTGCTTTTATTTTTGAACTACAATAATTATGAGGCTGAAATTTTATTATTACAGTTAAAATGAATGTTGTCCACTGTCCCCATGTTGAAACATAGTGGTGGCTGCATTATGCTGTGCGGACGCCTTTCTTCGGGAGGTATAGTACAAGTGGATTTGATAGAGTTGGATCTAAAAACTGGGCAATTGGGCATAGAAAACCTGATGGAATGGCTTAGATCAGAGCATGTTCATGTTTTAGTTGGATTTATGCTTGGACTTTGACTGGACCGTTCTTGGAGTGTGTAGCAGAACTTGAGAATCCCTCTTCTCAGATGTTCTTAATCCAACCTGAGTGATATTACAAATAGGAATAAATAAAACTGTCGGTCTTCAGGAAAGACATTTTTATGTTGATCTGTCATATAAATATCCAATAAATTATGTTGAATTTTGTGGTTGCAACAAGTTAAAAAGTTCAAGGGATACGAATACATTTACTAAGCACCTGAAAACACAGAATAGACGACCTGTTTTGTGGGATTTTTTCGTGTTTGGCATTTCTACACATTCTCCCTAAGTCTCCCCCCACTCACAGCTGAGGAAAAGAACATTGTGTCTTCAGATGGTTCAGCTTGTAAATATAGATAATAAAAGATCCTGTGACAGACACTTCCACAGTGCCTATCAACTTCTGTTTTCATGTGTAGTCTGTGATTGATTATGAGAAAGAACTGCATGCTCTTAGTGTCATAAGAGATCTTACAGACCTGTACCAAGTGTTTGCTCCATCCTGGCCTGGGAGGCCAGGGTTGGAAAATCAGTCAAGATGCATAATTACCCTCTTGAGAATGCGTGAGACCTTGGAAGCGCAATATGTGAAGTTACTTAGAATCTCCTGATTTCTTTGAAGGTTTATCTCTCTTACATCTTTGTCTATCCTGCCAGTGCACTCTTCCCGCCCACCTTGATCTCCACTTTCTTTCCTTTTCCCACCCATACAGCCTTTCTCGTCCTGTCATTCCTGGGCTGGTGGTCTGTCCCCGTGGGAGGTTAAGGGGCACTTTGGGTGAGAGGGCAGTTGGCAGGTTGTGTGGGCACTGTGCACGCCTTTTCCCATAGCCGGCGTCAAATGCCGCTGAACCCTGACCCCAGCGGGTCTTCACTCTCAAAATTGACGTGGAACGCAATTCAGCCTGCCAGACCCTATTCAGGACAAGACTTTCCACTGGAGGAGAAAAGAACGCCCCCACCCCAATTGTGGATACTGGCCTTCCCTTTGTCTGCTGGTCAAGCAGGGTCGGACGACCGGCCGCCACTATCTAGAACAAGACTTCCGAAAAGCCTATTCAGCATGTGATCTGACCCCCAGGATCCAGTGCTGACTCACATGGATCAAACACTGGGAATCTCCGGGGGTTCTCTTCCATTGAGGTTTTCATCTATTGAAATGTACTCTTTTCACAACTCAAAATGACAGTTTTTTCCCCCTTAAGTTGGATACCACGGCACTGGCTTCCAAATTCAGGAATCTTGGAAGAGTTGCGTCTATCTCCTTTCAAATTTAGGTCATTTCAACTTCAGTTTCTTATTACCAAAGGTTAATGGGGTTTTGCAGAATTAAGTTAAAGAAGCCAAAGTCACGCTGCTTTTATCTCTAAGAGCTGGATCGAAACATAGTTAATGTATGGCAGCTTTGACTTGATAAAGACCACAGAAATCTGTGTGAACTTTCTGGTGACAATTAATAGGCAGTAGCAATTCCTCCTTGGACCAAATTATTCATTTATAAATATTAACATTTTGCTGAAAAAACTACATTTAATCTCTGCCTTTCATTCTCAGACCATAGAGAACTATACACATGCACATATACAAAGACGGCATCAGTTATTGGACTTTGCTGAAAGTGCTGGAATTTATCATGGGCTGAGGGTTATGAACAAAGGCAGCGGTTTCATTATATCGCTCGGATCACCCATTAGGGCTGTCACGTTTTATTAGAAGTTCAAACATTCGCTGCAGCGTGGGGAAACTTTGAATTTCAATGACCCTCTCCAGTTTGCTATTTATATTCAAAAAGCTCCTCAGATCTGTAAACTTTACCCAAATAAAAGTTTCAGAAGTTTTTTGAATTTTTGTCCTGCAGAATTTGTGGAAATAATGAAATTAAGTCATTCTGACTTCTTGTTAATTCAATTAAAGATGAAATATTGGTAATGTTATCCTTCCATCTAAGTCAGAAATGGTCAGTTTCAACCACCAAAATTGTGATGAACTGTGAGCCACAGTACAAAATCCCAAAATGAATCAACACATCATTGCATAAATTTCACTCATTCATTCATTAATTTAGAGCACAAACAAAAACAGAGTCAAGCATTGAACCTGGGAAGGAAACACATCAGGGAATATACATATTAACAAAGACAAGAAAGCTTTTTATTACATCTGTAATGAACTATGAGAGCTACTTAAAGATGGCGGCTCAAAAAAATATTCTTATCATAGGATCAGTGTGCACAATAGTAATATTTCAAGGGATTTGTCAAAATGCCATGTATTATTTAAAAATCTAATCCATATATATAGAAATTACCTAATATAAGAAAGTATGTTACAGAAAACAAGGCCAAAGAAACATTGATTTTAAACTTCTGAGACGCCCATTGTATATTATTAGTATGTGTGATAGCGGGTGGTTTTGTGTGAATGTGTTTACAGAGTCCAACCCAATGCATGGTTAAATCTCTGCAGAAGAGCAGCACTTTGATTGTAGTGCCGCGTGCTGTGTGCTAAAGCAGGAACCTGCTGCAGCTTTCAAGGTGGTCAACTGTCAGGACTGGAGCGTGAAAAGGGGGGGGCTTTGGAATGAAAGGGGTGGAGGACGAGGAGGAGGGGTGGCTTGTGACAGACCTCCTGGGTTTTGAGGGCCCTCTGTGTGGGCTGCCACAGCACGGCAGGCTCCTTGAGAAAGAGAGGACAGAAAGGGCGGGCTCAAGTGAAGGTGCCGGCGCATTGGCCCCTACAGCAGGGAGCGCAGGCAGAATGCCAGCTCACCCGTTCAAGTCCCATAGACCAGATGTTCCTTGTCATGGAGCTGTTGGCCTTTAATAAATTGAGTTACTTTATGTGTAATACGGCAGGGCAAACATGGGCACCCTGTTTCCGACTGCGCACATGTCCCTTTCTCTTAAATCTTTTATTGTAATGGGTCAAATAATGGTGAAGCAGCAATGCCAAGACACTGAATCTGCTAAGTGTTTTTCATTTTAAGCTGGAGAGTGCATGAAATTTTTCCCTATTGCCCTCAACTCTCTAAATTAAATCTTGCATTGCAAAAACACAGAATTATTTTCGTCTGGTTTCTAGAGCAAATATCTGAGTACACTTAAAATAAGACAAAATTAACTTACAAGTAACTATTTAGCAAGACATATAACCTTGTTTCAAGTCAATAATGTCTTAATATCGAGAAAAACTACTAGTTCCACCAGCAGATTATTTCACTGATAACACTGGAAACATGTCTTGTTGTAAGTGAAATAATTTGTAAGTGGAACTAGTAGTTTTGATCAATATTAAGAAATTATTTTAGTTGAAACAAGCTCCTATATCTTGCTGAAAATATACTTGTGAGTTAGCTTTGTCTTGTATTATAGATAATGTGAACAATTTCATGTAAAGCTCATTTGCAGCATCAATGCACAGTTTATCAATGAAAATAAACGCAAAAATGTTTTATTTAATTCAGTTCCAAATATTTAGTTGTGCTTAATTTCACATAAGACAAAGGTTTTTGTTTGCTACTAGATTAATCAAAACTGCTAACTTAAAAAACAGAAATATGCAGAAGAAAAACAGAAAAGTTACCGTACAATAATGTTGGAATCTGTTGAAGCAGATGACAAGTTATTATGTGGCACTTGCTGCCTTCTATTAAAGTCTAGAATCCTGCTTTCTGTTGAAGGGATGATAATCTGTTTTCATCCCCATCTTCTGTACATAATTTTTTGTCTTTACTATAAAAGTAGAGAACATCATTGTGGAGAATAAACGCAGTAGCGTTGTTCCACTTAGCTTGCTGTAGAAAGCTGTTGGTGTCTCTTGTGTATCCTTGATTTACAGCACCTGGGAGAACGAATCTGATCTGGCAGTCATCATTTCCCTTTGAAGCAAAGTATTTTGCAAGTGAATCACTTTGAACCCGCACCAAGGTGAACCCAAGGGAGAACCCGTGGTCTCACCTGTGTGGAACAGAATAGTAAATCCTAAAGGCTCCTCCTCATATTTTTTTTTCTTTTTACTGTGACACAGGGACTTGGCTTGCAGGGCAGCCCCAACTCTTTTTACATACTTCCAAGGCCTTCCAAGTTGATTTCCACAGCCAATGAAAAATGAAACTTATGCCCTTCCTCTTGTCATGCTTCTTCATTTACAAAAGCATTGCATGTTTTATAATAGGCCAAGAATCTTGAATTCTGTTTTTAGATTCAGCAAGAAGCCACCTAAAGGGGAGCTCAAATCTGATGAATATTATCTATCCTTCATTTTTTTTCTTTTTGTCAAAACACATGTAGAAACACTTTGGATCAACTGAAGACTTTACATTGATTTGTTGGAGACTTCTTTGACATTATAATCATGTTGCAGAGTTGAAGAGAATGCAAAGACATTTTTTTCACTCGCATCACAAGGTGCCATAGGAATCTATTACATTGTGGGACTGAAAATACATGTCCTGGTCTACGATAACGGAGGTTCTTTACATTATTGGGTGGCAGATTAATGTTTTGCTGTGTATGTTGCTGAGGAAACAATATATGTTGTTGATCTGATCCAAAGATCAATATTTTTCTATTTATGCAGAAACAGAAAATCAGTTTATCCAGGCTTTTCTGTTTTCAAGACACAATTTGTAGTCCAGTTAACTAATGACATTAATTTTAATTTCTGCATAGATTTAACAAAAAACATTTTGAACTTGATATTTCTAGTTTGGGAAAATTTATAATTTATTTGACTAAACTGGATTCTCCATAGTAGCTCATATGGAGCTTGAACTTACAAGCTGCTTGTAAGGCTGTACAGCAGCTTGTAAACACTTAGTTAACACATTAGAAAAGTTTTGTGTTTGTGAGAAGATTGTTTTGCCATGTGATGAGAGTAGTTAATCAGAGGTAAGTAAAGTAGAGAAAACACCAAAAGGTAGTGCTCTTTCTTTCAGCACCTCCACCAAAGGGAACACTTTCACTGAACAGGTGATCAGGTCATTATCTATGTTGAGTAAGACCTCTGACAGTAATCCCCTAAGATGCAAAACCTTTGGTCCATAATTGAAGGTGTTACACTCATGCTTAAATAGGCTTTAGGTTTTACTTACTGGCCAGTAGGTCGTTTCATTTGACACCTCTGTCAGTTTGTGGTGCAGTGTTTGTTTTTTCACGAGCTTCCTAAGTGTTCCTCTCCTGGGGACCTCCAGGCCCTCTGATGTCTTTAAGACTCTTTAGGTTAGCCGGAAAAGCAAACAAAAGAACATTATTATGAGGTGAGGGGATCTCACATTACCCTTCCATTTCAATGTAGCCGCCAGTGTGGGCCACTTTCCAAGTGACTGATATCTTCACAGGGGCCAGCATGTCAGGGGATGGTGTAATTGATTGTCTTGGATATTTGAGTATGCCACTTTCCCTTGTGGACAGACCCACTAATGCTTTCTTCCCCAGTCATATAGCTTCTTGTACTGTGAGGCCTTGACACAATGGTAAAGATTGGGAAACAAGTGATCACTGGACATAGAGTGGTGTATAAAAATGTTTTGCCCCCTTCTTAATTTCCCTTTTTCTTTTTTTGCATGTTTGTCACACCTTAGTATTTCAGAACATCAAATGAGTTTCCATATTATTAGTCAAAGACAACACAAGTAAACCCAAAATGCAGTTTTAAATGAAGGTGTTTATTGTTGAGGGAGAGGAAAAATGCAAACACACATGGTTCTGTGTGGAAAAAACTGATCACCTCATAAACCTAATAACTGGTTCAGCCACCCTGAACATCAACAACTCTGCAATCAAGCATTTGAGATAACTTTCATTGAGTCTTTTCCAGCTGTGGAGGAGTTTTGTCCAACTCATCTTTGCAGCATGTTGTATTAATGGCCTTCAGGATGATCTGGTAGACAGCACGATTTATGGTTCTGTGTTTGCTCAGGTGTGTGGACGTGTTCAAGAGCAGGATGACCATCACCGCATTTTCCTGTTTGTGTGGTATTTTTCTGAAAAGCCATGTTACTATTACAACAGACTGAACAGGACACATACCTTCTCTCTTCAGTCCAAAGAATTTTTTCCCAAAAGGCTTGGGGATCATCAGGGTGCGTTCTGGAAAAATTTAGATGTGGGCATAATATTCCTTTTGCTTAGCTTATATTGCATTTTGCCTAGTCTCTTATGGTGGAGGCATGACCTCTGACCTTAACTGAGGAGAGTGAGGGCTGCAGTTCTTGTGGTGGACCTCTTGAATGAGTCGTTGCAGCTCTCTTGGGTTAATTGTGCCACTCCTGGGAGGTTTCATCACTGTGATAAAGACTTTCACTGTGGTTCACTGGAGTCCCAAAGCTTTAGAAATGGTTTTGCAACCCTTTCCAAATTAATCATTCTCAATTCTTTCTCATTTATTCCTGAATTTCAGAGGATCATTTGGTGTACTTCACTTTGTCAGCAAGTTTGGTTTAAGTTATGTCTTGAATGTTTGTCACATTTCTACTGAGTTTTAATTCCTAAATAAGTTTGAAATAGAAAATTCTTACAACTAAACATTTTCTAAAAATCCTTTTATAGTCTTATAATTTCAAAATACAGGAATTTTTGCTTATTGTGATTCAGTTTAGCCATGGCAGGTTTTCTAGGCTCTTGGAACCTAAGGCGTCTCGCAGAGCTCAACTCAGCAAAACAGCTTTTCCCAAATGAGAAATTAAGAGCTGACAGTAGACGTCATTGAGGTCTCTTTCACAATATCTTTCTGCCGTAGGAGCTTGTCCAGCTAATATGCATCTGTTCCATCTGGCTTCACTGTTACACTCTGCAAGAACTAACTCTAGATTTCCCAAGTTTGTGAACATAACACAAAACCACTGAACCATAGTGGGAGCTTTTATGAGAATGAACCTGAACATGGTATGTTAGTCATTCTATTGTCTTTGGCCTCTGCCATTACTCTCAAAATTTACTCATCACAAATATCTCTAGGAAACATACATGGGCCTTGGTTATTAAGGTTTTGGCTTAATAAAAAAAATACCTTGTGGCATCACAGATTGCCACTTTATCTAAAGCCTGTTCATGAAGGTCACAAGTTCTGGATAAAAACTCAGACCTCTCTCTTCCTAGTTACAATCTCCATCTAATTCATTCAGGTAAATATTAGATTTTTTCCAGACCAAACGAGTCCCTTCTTACTGGGACATGGCCAGGGAAACTCCAAAGCAAGGTTTTCCGGAAGGTAGCTGGTCAAATGCCTGATTCTCCTCAGATAACTCCACTTTAAAAGGAAGCTACAAGATATTTTTGTCTGCCTAACCACCGAGGTACAGGTTTTGCTAAATGGTGAGATGTATGGTTACTTTGTGAAGTTTTTAGTTTGATACAAATGTGTACATCAAACTTTGACTTAAAACACAATTCTTGACCGTTGACCCTGTAATGTAGTTGTGAATCCTCTGTGGAGGTGAATGCAACCATGAATAAGCTTATTAGACTTTCTTAGCACCATATTATTTTATGGAATTGGAGGTATGTTGTGTGAAAAGTACTCTGGGATAATTTAATGCCTGAAGTTGGTTCTGGGATGCAAGGAAAGTTGGTTTTGTTTGTCAGAATCAAGAACAGAGACATATGGGCCCTGCAAAACATTCTTGGTCTGAGATTTGTCTATTCTTCCCATGTATTTTCAGCAGACATCATCATATAATCTCTAAATCTATAAATGAGCTTCTTGCCTGTTGACTTCTTTTTCTGTCCCCTGTCTCTGGTTGGCTTAGTTAGTCAGATGGCCAGAATAGAGCTCTGTAGAGAACTATTAAAGCTCTTTTAATTCTGCCAGGATATCCTCTTGACTTGGCATGATGCCGACTGCGGCCGTCACATGAAGTAATCTGGCATAAGTGATGGAGCCACTGAAAGCACGTGCCATGCATGCCCCTTTGCCATCTTAAGAAGTCTGCGGTATTCCTGCCACAGTTGGAGCTTAAGCTTAGCTGACTAACCATGCAGTTACTGGGTCACAAACTATCGAACCAAACAATGCATATCTAATGAAGAGACATTTTCCACAGGACCCGTTTTCCACCATGGTCATTTCTGGGTTGACTATGTTAATACACTAGTAAAATTTATGATGACAGTTTAAATATTTCTTGATGAAGCTTACAGAGTCCTCAGCCAAGTTTATTTCCGTTGCTGTCCTGCAGATACCCCAGATACATATTTAGATAACTTGACATACTTTGCCAGGTTGCCTAGCACCTCTACCCCATTCTTTGAAGTCAGGCGTTGATGTGACAAGAACTTGTAGTTTTACCTGTGGATAACTTTTTTCTGCATTGCCAAACTTCACTAGTCTTCTGGTGTTAAAGAGATTAAAACACAATTACAATATGTCAAATCTCAAACCTTTTGCCAGTTCTAAACATTCTCTTAGTAAATTAGTTTCCCTTTATTACCTTCTGTGAGGATTTTCTTGACTTTAATGTCTCTAAAATCAATTTGTTACAATCAGAGAGTAGTTTAAAGTTTTGGACGTCTTTATCTATGAATAAATCTCTTTCTTCCATGTGCATTGTAAGGCCCGACATGGACTGTATGACCTAGAAGAAGCTAGATTGGATGACCTAATGGTCATCCTCGAAGCCATCTGGCAACCCAGGTCTTGTTTGGCTTACCCATCCTGCTGCCTCACGCAATTCCTTAAGCAAGCATAAGTGTGCTTAGGAGGACTTAATCTCAGGGAAACTGGTTTGGGCGTCACTTATTGACTTTCGGAGTGGGTAGACACCGGCTGTTAGGTCATGGGGTTCCTTCAGACACGTAAAAACTGAGGCTTGGTTTTAACAACGTGTCCTCTCAGTCTGTTGTAGGATTTAAATCTTTGGGTTCTCATTGAAATCCTGCCCTTGCAAAGTCACTCTTGGTAAGCTTAAACTAATCAAGTAATTATTTAACACTCCAGCTTCTTGAGTTGTACAGTATCATTAGTTGTGTTCTGTAGAAGCCTGGCAGATTCTCCCAAGTATGTACCGCCAGCCAATTAGTCAAGCAGGGGAAGTTAGAGAAGCTCTAGCCTGTCTGCACACAGAGCTAACTCTTGGCCTTTTGGCTGTCAGTGCAGAGGCCAGTGTCTTCCAGAAGAGGGCCTTGGTTACAGGCAGACGAGTCAACCAACCAACCAACCAACCAACCAGCCAGCCAGACAGGCAGCCAGCCACACCGTCTGCAGTCTAGGTCTGGGGCTAGAGCCTGGACTAGGGCAGCTCAAGTTACCCAGACAGATTTGTTAACACTGTTTGGGTCCACTCAGCTTTCTAGCCAGGCTTCTGAGCCAAACGCGGCTGAGGTGACTTAATCTGTCATTAAACTCACATTACACCCGAACACAGACTCTGCTCAGGGGGGCAGAGACGGCACTCACTCTCCCACTCGCTGGCACGGCTCGCTGGGTTTAGGCAGACACAAAGAATACATCCCCCTTCCTCCTCCTTCCCATCCTCTTCATGCCACACACCATGGCACAGCTAGACAGCACTGCACAGTCTAGACAAAAGCAATTTCACTTGAAGTTGAAATGTCATTTGGCTGTGTGATGGGTGTCCGTGTGGATTTCCTGGTCTTTGCTGTATTCTGCTGGTATACATCTGCTTTTCAGAAGAATGTGCTGTCAAAAATGTTTTTTTTTTTTCTTCAATTCCAAATGTAATACTGCTGAACAAAAACTAAATAAAACACAAATTTTATTGCTTTAAAGGACCAAATTTGAATTCTACTTGCTTTCAATTTGCTGAAAGTGAGACAAAAAAAAACTCATTTTATGAATCTTAAATAAATCTCAGTTTTAAAGAGTCTTAAATACAGCCAGATATTATATAGCAGGTCTTAAAAAAGAAATGCAGAAATGTTAATTTGTGGCTTCTGCCATCAATGTTTTTGAGGAATATACTGATATTTTTTTTTCTTTCATAATTTCTTCCTCTGGTATAGGTTTTCCACTTTCTATTGTGGAACAAAAGTACCTGCTTGTGACACTTTCGAAAAAGTCTTAACTCCTCAGAGTTCAGTTTTTTTCTCTTTTTTTTTTTCCTTTTTTGTACAAATTAAATATTTCACATTATCAAACCAATTTTGATATCTAAATAACCTTAGTAAAATTCAAAGAACAGTTTCCAAAAAAAGATTTTATTTAAAAAGCAATAAACAAGACAAGCTGAAAAACTATGACAATTGATTGCTCCCATGTTAAATCATAAATTCATTGTGATTAAGATTTATATTTTGAAAAGTCGAGTTTAACTTCGTTAGAGATCTTGTTATTACCAGCTCTGTCCATTTTTAAAAAAAAATCACTAAAATACAATTCATCTGACTTCATAAACTAGGCCAGAAGATTTTATAAAAGCAACATGTCATATTCTAAATAAAAAAATAAAAATATTTGAGTATAGATTGGAAAGAGAAATTATGTACAGATGGGGAAAACATGAGGCAGCAGGAGACCTTCTCAGGAATGCCCAGCAGACCACAGTTACTCAGAGCGCACTGACAACTCTTACAGGTCATCTTTGTAACACCTGGGGTTACAGCGAACCCCAGGTGTTTATGGTTCAACAGTAAATCCTGACTGTTTGGGGGCAGATATTCTGTGGACTGACTAGACAAGCTTTGCACCAATCCATTGCCATAAAACTATTACAGCATGTCAGACAAAGAACATCATGAAACCAGTTCAAAATGTTTTTAAGGTAGCTGTTTCCAGCTGCTTTGCCTCCACAGAATCTGTCTACTTTGGTGCAACAGATGCAACCATGAATTCAACAATTTATGGTTGTTCTGTTCCATTCGGGTTATGCAGCAGAACAATGACCCAAAGCACACCATGAAGTCCACCAATGAATGGCTCTGGGAAAACAATTGAAGTTTTGCAGGGTCCTAGTCAAAGTCTGTGTTTAAGACTATATAGCCTTAAGCAGAATGATAATGGCCAAATCCTCTTCAGTGTAACTGAATTAAAACAATTCTGCAAAGAGGCCAGAATTTATCCACAGCAATGTTAAAGATCTGCAAACACCACATGGCCTCATCATTTGAAAACAGCTTTATTTGAATTATCTTTGTTCAATATTAAAAAGTCTTTCATGATCTAAAACATTTAGGTGTGATAATAAAGGCAACAACAAGCACTTTTTGCTGTAACAAATGTCATTTTAAGTTAACAAAGTTGTATTTAAGTTATGTTTTTAAATAATTCTGGTAGGTTTTAAATTCAAATTAGAACGATTCTGAAAGTGTCTTGAAATTCTTAAATTGAAGCTTTTAGGGACTATAAACTTTCTGATCATGTTTTTTATTTTATTTTAATTTCTACTAACTACTTCTATTTATGACTTCTACACTATTGTCCAAAACATCAGTGTTACCCAAATCGTTCTAAAATTATGCATGAAAAAGTTTGACATAGTGCTAAATTATTCAGATTAGTTTTTAGGATTTTCCTCTGATGCAAACATTTGTCTCTGCACATTTTGTCACCTGTCTTCAGGCAAACAGGAGGAGATAGCTTGAGCAAAACCTTCTTTTACTTCTCAGCTTGAAAATGTCAAATTCCCTAACAACCTGCAGGACGATCAGTGGAGGTCTGGGACATTGTTTCCCTCTGCCTGAGATTTGTTTTTACCTAACAGCTGGTTCTGCTTCCTCCACAAACCTTCCTGCTCCCCTGCTGTCAAGAGCTGCCAAAAGCCAACATATGAACTTTATAATCAACCGTTACACAGAGCAGTGCCAAGCCAACATGCCAAATATTTTTCACATGAAGCGGCTGCTTTGTTTCACTTAGTCCTCATCTGTTCGACTGTGTTGGTTTTATTTGTTAGTTTACACCGTCGTCAAGACAAGTCTGCAGAAATCAAAGCTGATTTTAACTCCTAATTGGCTGAGATGAGGTGACATTGATCTAAACGTCTTAGTCTTATTTAAACTTTATTTTACACAACTTTATTAAACCTCATGGAGATTGCTTTTATAATGTTCTGGGGTTGAATAGGGATGACCAAAAAATATGTGTAAAGAAAAAAAAATAGATTTATCTATTGATTTATATTTTCCATTGGTGTAATTTGTCACAGCACAGCTTACATTTTTATAAAATTTGTTAAAGGTTTTGCTGTCCCAAGAACGTACAGATAAATGCTCCCGTGCACTCATTCAAAAATGTTATCACAGTTCATTCAGATGACAGTTTGAAGCTAAAACCATGGTTCTTCACTTGAATGTGGTGTAGACCCCGATCTCATTGTAGTTAGTCTAGATGCAATGAAATAAATAAAACTGTTTTTTTTACTGCACTGCTAAATTGAAAATGTTGTACTCTTTTATTGACTTGAATCAAACAAATTATATCATTTTTGTTTGTAAAAGTCCAGAATATAAAAAAAAAACTTCTTGGAAAATGTTGGAATCTTGTATTGTGTGTTTTTAACCAGATAAAATATTTAGGAAGAAAATCGATGCTGTTCACCTTAAATCCTGTTTCTTACAGTTTGGAAAAGGGAAACATTTTGATATTTTGAAATGCAAGTCTGGAAAAATATAACATTTTGAGATGAAATATGTGTTTTAACTTAAGTACCTCTGATGCATTTCATTAGAAGATTACTACGAATATTATTTTGTCTTTAGAAACATAGTGAAACAATGAGCAATTAATTGTTAATGTCTCTTAATTACAAAATCGATTTAGGAATGACACAGTCACAATAATCGTGATTAATCAATTATTGAAATAATTGACTATTTTAGTCATCAAATATTCGTTGATTAACATTCACTCTCAGAGCTGTAATTAAGCAAAACCGAACAACAATATATATTTTATATATTAGATGAAAACCCTTATCGGCATGTAAATATGTTCTACCCACAGCTCCTCAAATTGCATAGTTTCAGCTTCACCTGGTTCAAACTCTGCAAAATTATTAATTGGTTAATTTAAAAAATAGTCTACAAATCAGCCCTACTCTACATTGGTGTTAAGTGAAGCAAAAATGGTTTATTTAAGCATTTATTTAACTGTATATGCATTCTTTGCTATATTATTGTGCTTTTGGCAATTACATCTTCATTTTCTTATTAAGAAAACAAAGAACTGAATTATTGGTTTATCTGCATTTTTTCATATATTTTATACTGTATTAAGTGGTTAAATGAAAAATCATCAGACTCATCGATGACCAAAATAATTAACTCCACCCCTAATATCAATTACTTGGCTTTTTTTTAATGCGACAGAACGGTGCAATTTAATCTCCTTGCATTTCTGTCTGCAGATAAAGAAATACTTTGAGCTGGAGCCGCTGGCGAGAGGAAAGCGATGGATCCTGGAGGGCTGCAGTGTTGACAACATGGAGTCAGTGAAGGAGAGTTTTGGTCAGCTCATCGGCCTGCTGGAGGACAAGGAAATGGAGCCGGCGAGGATATGATGTTAACGCACGTCAGCGGCTGGCGACCGCCGCGTCCTGCCGGTGCCCACGTCCACACACCTGAGCAAGCGCAGACACAAAACACACAGGAAAATGCAACAGATGTCGGCCACTCTTTGTGATGAATATTGTATGTTGTCCTCCTCGCCGCCGGGTCTCAGTTTTCACATCGGAATAGTGAACCAGGGCATCAGTCGAGCCCTGCAGACTGACAGAAGAGAGCCACCCTTAGAGCCACCCAGGCTCAGAGTAAAGTCTCTGAAGTCTGCCAACAATGAAAACCTTGTTTACTACTGTTTGTGCCATTGTTATGTGATCAAAGGCGTTTAGGACATTTAGAAAGTCTGTAGTCAGCATTAAACACTAACACACACTCTAAAGCACACACACACACACACACAGCCACAGAGACATGAAACTAAGTGGAGCCCAGATTGATATGTTTAGCATCTCCACTAATTGCTTTGCAAGATGTTTGAGAGAGCACAGTTGATGTTCTTTTCCACTGAGAAGTACTGTATGCTGTAAAGTCTGCTTCTCCCTTTGACTCTTCAACAACACATGTTGTTGTGTGAAGGGAGTGCATAAGCCTGAAGCTCTGTGTTCTGTACGGTAGTTACCTGTAATCCGAGTAGTGTAGTCTGAGTATCTCATGGAGTATTAAGTAGATGCAAACAAGCAATTTGCTGTGTAACCGCACACAAGTACAAACTACTAACCGCGTGACCGAAAGCAACGCTGGGAGGAAGTCTGAGGGCTTTTATAATTGTGCGATTTAGGTTATATTTTATAGCTTATGTATGTTAATCTCGTAAAGCAGCGTTTTGATTTGTTTTTGAAATGTCTATATGTCTCAAATCAAAGACCAAAAAAAAAGAAAGAAAGAAAAGTTGTTTGTCTGAGCTGGTTATAGCCACAACGTGGGGCAATGTAATGAATTTTGTGTCTTTTTAATGTCGACCAATGTCAGATTTATTGTTATTTTATTTGTACTGTGTCTTCTTTCCTTTCCTTTTTCTATTTGACATAACCTCTCAACGCTAGCTGCTGACTGGAGTTTCTCATCATTCCCCAATACAAACTATCAATCAGCCGCAGCAACAGCTGCATCTGACAAGTCCCTGTCCGACACCCTAATGCCTTCCAACTGTCTGGAGACCCCCCTGCTCTGCTCCCCCCAACCCCCGTCTGCTGTTTATCGCGCGTACACCCCCCACCTCGTCCCGAGCAGCTCCAACCCAACTCTGCTCCACATTCCCGTTGCCGCTCGATGAGCTTTTTTATCTCAGATGTCATTTCAAGTGAACGGCGTATCATTTAGGAAGAGTCGCCTTCACTGAGCCACGAGTGTCGGGTTATCTCTGAGAGTAACGATAAAAAAAATCAGCAGGTTGTTTAGTCATCATGTTTTTTTTTGTTTGTTTTTTTTTTTTCTGGGGATGAGAGGGTTGTTTTGTTTTGTTTTTTAGAATTTTGATTCCATTTTTGTATCTGAATGGAGAACTGAGTGAACTTGTTTGCTTCAATGCACATATGGATTTCTTAACCAAGGATTAAACCAGGGTCAGACTTCTCACGTCGTCTGCTCACCAAAATCACAAATATGTGCATTCAGCTGTGCATCATGATGTCCAAGGTTGAAATTAAACTTTTGAAATTGAAAACAAACGTCGCATTTTGAGCTGTTAATGTGGATTTGAAACATGTTGGGTCTACCATTTACGTGTACAGGTATTCCAGAGGAAACACGATGAAATTAATGTCACTTGTCTTTACTAATATGATCTTTAAGGGTTTAAAGATGATGTCCACCTATTCCTACATAAGCATCTTTAGAAGTAGTCTGAGTGAAACACCTGGCTACCTGAATGGGTCATGTTCTCTCCGTTCCTCTTATTAATTCACCAAACCGTCTTGTGGGAATCCGATACCCTAAACAATAATCAGAAAAGTCCAGATGAATGAGAGGAGTTCAACCCAAAGTAAAAAAAAAAAAAAAAAAAAAAAAACGTGGTTAAAGTGGAGCAGCTGAAGAAAGAGCAGAAAGTTAACCAAGTGAGGCAGAGATTACTGAGTAAAATGCTTCACAATGATTCAGGCTTGTTTGTCACAGTTCCAGGGGCCTCATGTGCAGCCTGAGTGTACCCATAAAAACATGCTCCTTGCTTTGTGAAACCAAATAACAAGTCAGATTTATTATTAATAATGTAACAGTGGAAATGTGTGCAGCCCCACGCCAACCTCAAGTCTGGCCTTCCCACATTTCTGGGGTTTTCACCCCATGAGTGACACTTAAAGAGAACACTGGGAAGCTATTAATGACCGGACAGTAATTATGCACACCAGAAACACATGATAAATGATTATTACATCTAAGTACATGAATGCACATTGTGGTGCAAGAATGTCTGGAAAACTTTACAGGGGAATTTAGCTGGGGAATTAAAAGTAGCTCTAGGGTATTTTAGAGAACCTATGATATCTAGACATAAATGACACCAGTGTCATTGAATTAAATTCATGAATACTTCATTTATTCCAAAGGGATTCATCCAAATATCTCCTGAAGAGTTGTGGATAATGATGCTGTGGGAAGAATATCCAAAAGCAGTCAGGCTTGCAGTGAGTCTGGAGATGCCTCTGGCTGAAGACTGTTTTTCTACAACAATCTCATGAGTGTCATGACATACCAAGAGCTCAGTGTGTGGGCAACAGAGATAATATTGCACGGTAGCATGTAATGGATGATACCATCAGTTGTTGGCAAGCACCGCTAATCCACCTCATGTGCTTTTGCCACTTCTCTTTGACTCTCCGTCTATATTGTTGATCTGGGCAGAGATATGTAGTCGCGAACATGATGGTTTCTTTTTGATTGTGGTTCTGCATCCACAAAATCTTTTTTTTTTTTATCAACTCGTCTGAGAGTTGAGGTATTAGTCGAACCTTTTAGATGCTAATTAGCTGCTACCAGTTGTAAAAAAAAAAAAAAACAACAGCTTGTTTCAACAATTACACATCACCACAACCATCCGAAAGTCAAAAAGCAGGAGCAAAAATTACATCATCCAAATCTGGAGGAAATAGTTGTCCAAGCGTCTAAGGCCTCAACCAAAAACACATGAGGAATGTCTGCAAAAAGAATGAATCAGAATTAACACAATAGAGCCAAAATGCTGCAACTATGAGACGAGTGGCGCAATAGTAGAAAAATGATGTTCAAATTTATTTAACAAGTAGTGTCCAGTCTTCCCTCACTTTATGTAATCCATGGGTTCAAATATGTGCCCTGAATTGTCATCTAAGTATGTGGTGATGAATTACAGTTCATGCAGATGATGCTTCCTTAGCTTTCACCTCATCTAAATGCCATGTTCTCTTACTTTTCTCATCTTGAAGAGTCGACAGAGGGGAAGAGGAGGTTATGGATTTATTATACAAGTTTCTAGACAAAATCACAAAAAGTTTAATGTAGAAATTAGTCTTTTTTTTTAAGAAGTTATTTCTTCCTCTGTTTAATAAATGTGCTCACTTTTTTCGGTGACTGATTATGCCACTGCAGGAAAAGGAGAATTTATTTGAATGTTTTTATACATCTGGATATGTTCACAAAAGAATATTTTCTTTTCCTGGATCAGCGCAGAGTATATCCTGGGTTTCCCATTTACGTGAATTCCTGCAGATATTTCTCCCCCCGACCCCAACGATTTGTGGACCAAGGTGTCCTGTGGAAACCTGAGACGCTGAACGACAATCAGAAAAAGACAGATGAACCAGGGGAGTTCGAGCCAAAGTTCGAAGGTAAAAGCGATCAAAGTGGAGCAGCTGAAGAGAGTTTTGAGTGTAAAGTTAACCGAGTAAGACAGGAGTTTCTGATAAATATACTCGACTCTGTGCTGCGTCTTTGTCCCCCTGTCTCAACTCCCCCTTTCTTCTCCTCTTGCCCTTCTTCCCTCTCTTTCAAATTAACCGTGTGGCTTTAATACAATGTGTGTCAAGCAGGTTGCCCTGGCGACTCTTTGATCCTGTGTTCCAGTCTCTGCCTGTGGGGCAGACGTGCTTCTCTTCAGTCTGCTGCACATCGGCTCTGGAAGCTGTTGCAGCCCTGAGACAAACCATGGGCTGCTGCGTTCATCTCACCCCCACCCATCTCTTTTTCTTCACTTTCCCTTTTTTTTTTTCTTTTTCTTTTGACTTTAGTACAAACAGGTTCTCTCCGTCCTTCTGTCTCGCTGCCCTCCCTCAACGTGGGCATCCAGGATGCCCGAGGGAAGGGCAGCAGCCTGGATCTCGGTGAAGCCGCCCTCCCACAACAAGGGAAAGGAGAAGACGTCTGTGTGTTCGACGTATTTGTTTATTCGCCTGAAGAACATGCAGACGATCCTCTCCTCCCACTCACAGCTCTTACCTGCTCTCCACGTTCTAATTACTGGTGTCTGGATGTTCAGCGATGCCGTCTGGTTGCACACGCCCTCAGGAAGACGTTCTGCTGTGTGATGAAGCAGTTTAGATTTTTCTACCGAGTCTAAATACCTGAGACGCGCTGTTTATCGCGCTGGATACAGTATCTAAAGAAACATTCGAGTCTCTGCGTGCTCATTTTTACAAATGACGAACATGAGCGGTAATTAACAGCTACCTGTAGGGCAGAAGGATACAGAGAACTAATTGTTGGCACCGGTATAAGGGAAGTAAGTGCTCTGAAGGGCCATTAAGAGAACGAGTGAGTCAGAAAACCGCAAAGAAGCAAACAGAACTTGCGTAGCTGAGATCAAACCTCCAAACTGTGTGGTTCTGCCGCCTTCATCGTGGTTTATCATCCGTCTCTCTGGTTTCAAGCTTCACACGTCACTATCTCTGCTTTTTTTCCCCTACTGTTTGTACACAGGGTGTACAGGTCACACACTTAACAACAACAGGAAGTCAAGTGTGGACCGGATTTTACCCGAGCTGCACTCCGTCTGACGCTGTAGGGAATCCATGGCTTCATGTAGCAGCTGATGACAAGGTGATAGTTTAGTAGGTTCAGGGTAAAATGTTTTCTATAACAACATTCTGACGTTTTAACTCAACAAAAGGAGTGCTTAGGCAAAGCTAAAAATGAATTTTAATTAAAAATATTTCTTTGCTTTTTCTTTTATTAAACATTGTTTTGAGGAATTTAGTGTTGCATTACGCATATAGTATGAATGCATACCCACAGTTTTGTGGCCTGTTTTGACCCATTTTGCATGAATCCTGATGAACTGCAAAGCCCTTTTATCTGGCAGAGGTCTCCAGATTTTGAATTAAAATGTTGTGGTTTTCTTAGGAAGCCGTTCATTTTACACCTAATCCAAATGATCTGTTTATTTATTCTGAGCTTAGTCTTTGATTGTGTTCACATTGCAGGTAAAAGTGGCCAAAATCCGACTTTTATTGCCCATATGGTATTAATATCTATAGTTTTGTTGTTTTCTTTTAATGGCCCAGGCCATTTTTATGCCGCATGTGGTCCAAACTCTGATGCATATCTGATGTTTCCTTAATGCTCGAATAGTCACATTGCATTTCATCCAGATTTTATGTCACTGAAGTCAGACAGATGTCCCAATTCTGCACTGGCGAAGACTCAAAGTTGGAATTTCAAATGTAAACCATAGACAAACATTCCAAACACAGTTGATTCAAATTAACTACAATTTAGATTGCAATTTCGTAGCAATTTTTGTATGTTTTCAATTGCTGTTATCCGCTCTCCTCTTGCACGTTTACAGTTGGCTCAAAATGCTGCAGCAAGATTTTAAACGGCCCAGGTAAACAAGAAGAAGACACGACTCCGGTTTTAGTTTTACAAATAAAATACGTTGTGGTATGTAGGTGCAAGGTAAGACGAGAAGCTACTTTACTGGAGCCTTTTGAAAACACTTTACTTGGACAGCATGTTCTCTTGTCCTGCCTAAGTGAGGATGAAAGAAATGGGTCTCTTTGTCACGGCACAGTTATACAGCAGGAAAACAGGAAGACACGGCTCATTAGCGAAAGGTTCCCAGTTTTGTTTTAACAAGTAAAGAATTTATAAGAACAGTTAAATTACATTCGCTTTATATAAATTATCGCAGGCTGAAAAAAAAAAGTGCCAAAATTCAATTTATTTGCATGGGAATAAAGTGACTTAATTGTAAAGTTGGGATAAGTTTTTGTTTGTTTTTTTAAGTGTAAGATTAAGTTGCTGTAGTAAAAGAGTAATGGTGACTCAAGCAAAAAAAAAAAAAAAAAAAAAAGAAAGAAAAGCAAATGGACAATTCTGGTTTCTCAAAATGAAAGCGTTTGTTTCTCAGTGAAGAACAATAGACAAAAAACTTCTTGTAAAACAACAATAAAGGACTAATTTGGAACTAAGTGACAGAATTTAGAAAGCAATCATCTGGGATGTTTGATGTTTTAAGATTAGAAGAAGAACCCATGTGTTTCACGCACACAAAAATGACGTAAGCTGATGCTGTGATGCTTTGTGAAATGCAAACGAGCGACCCGACGGGGAACCCGCCTCTGTTTACACGACAAACAAAAAGCAGCCACGTTTTCTTAAACTCTGCAAAGGAGGCCCCTCGTCTCTCCGTCTTCCCCCGTTGGCTGTGTGTGTGGTGGCATTTTTGTGCCGATAAGAGCCCGTCAGGAGGTGCAGCGGATGCTACCCTGACATCCATCTGGGCCTTGCACCCCTGCGCTGCCTCCCACGGCCGATGCGCCACGAAGGGCGGTGGGACGCTCACCGTTTAGCGAGGGTCTGCTCCCAATAGACAAAAAAACAAGAAGCCGCTCTGCCCCTGATGCTGAACAGAAAGCAGCTCTGGTGCAGTTTTCACTCCCACTAGACACCCAATCAGACAAAACCTCTGGGTTCTTTTAAGGTGTTTCCTCTTGGTTTCAACACTTCCTGACTAGTTCTTAACAAAAAACGTTTTTGATTTTTTTTTTTTTAAATCAGCCATCTCCAGTGATTCATATTCCTGTATTTAGTTTTTTTCCTCATCTAGTTTTGCTTATGAAATAACATGAACATGTGAACCTAATACATTGCATTGAAGCTTAAAACGTGTTTCACATTCTAACATTCTAACTTTCACGTGTTTGACTTTCTAAATCAAGAGTAAGGACAAGCTGCTTTTCAAACTTTGCTGCAAAATCTCTACTTGGCAGGAAAATGTTCACTTTTTAACTATTTTCTCTTGAACTAATATACTAAAAAATGCATATTGGTGTATAAAGTCTTATTAACATTCAGTATGAATACAAAGGAAAGTGTTAACGACAGATGTGTTCTTAAACAGATTAAATTTTCATGCTGAAAACATTAAAAGTCAATTCTCCTAATATACATATTTATGGACGATATTGCAATTTGGGCTGCACAGGCTGCACAGTGGTGCAGTTGGTAGAGCTGTTGCCTTGCAGCAAGAAGGTTCTGGGTTCGATTCCCGGCCCCGGCCTTTCTGCATGGAGTTTGCATGTTCTCCCTGTGCATGTGCGGGTTTTCTCCGGGTACTCCGGTTTCCTCCCACAGTCCAAAAACATGACTGTTAGGTTAATTGGCCTCTCCAAATTGTCCCTAGGTGTGCATGGTTGTCTGTCCTGTGTGTCTCTGTGTTGCCCTGCGACAGACTGGCGACCTGTCCAGGGTGAACCCCGCCTCTCGCCCGGAACGTTAGCTGGAGATAGGCACCAGCAACCCTCCCGACCCCACCAAGGGACAAGGGTGTCAAGAAAATATGGATGGATATGCAATTTGCATTTACTGTTGTTCCTCCTGCGGAGACGTCATCCGTCTCTTAAAGAAACTTAAAAACGTTGCTGCTGTCATTTGTTGTGCCAGATGAGACGAGTTACCAGCTCACTGCAGGAGGGATTTTCTGTCTGTCTTGAATCTGTTTTCGTGTTTTCAGACATGCAACAGGAGATCATCCTGTAGGTTTGTGGTTGAAGCTGTAAAACTAATGAACAACTTAGCCCTGATAGCGTCTTTAACAACTTCCAGCCCTGCTAAGCAGTGAGCCCGCGATACGCCATCTCTATTATTACCTCTAATTTGTGTTTGTTTAAGCTTTTTTTTTTTCCTTGATGGCATTTTGTGAGTCACTGGGTTAGCTTTTTTATTTTTTTGAACTTGACTTTAACCTTTTAATAAAGCATTAAATTCTAACGTGATGCAAATCTAAAACAGCTGAGAAGATATTTTAGAGGTATCTTGGACTTTCATCATTTATCTGAATTGTTCCTTCTTAAGGTGGAAAGATTATACAAAAAAACCCCGAACATTTCAAAAACAAAAATCTGATGTTTTTGGTGGATGCTTTTTTTTTTTTTTTCCCAAACATGAAAATGATGCACACAGGCTCGAATTTGTGCAGACATTCAATTCCACTAATATTTGGATAAATCTTTCAATGAACTCAGTTTTTGTAGCAACAAACTTCTAGCATAACTCTGAAAGTTTCTCCAGATCAGAAATAGTATGAGATGTTGCCAGGTCCATTAAGCTGGTAAGTTTCTGACAGGAAAAGTTTAAACTATTCCAGAAGCTTATTTATATCCTCCCTTATGCTTTATTTAACCAGCTTTGATGAGTGTTCTGTTGGAAAACGTGAAGAAGTGGGCTTCATTCTTTATTATTTATTCCATTTCATTTGAGCTTCGTATCGACTCATCCCATCGATCTTTGTCTTTGACCGTAAATCTTTCCCCAAGAAGACATCCAGTTCTCGTCTGTCGAGCTTAAAGATGCTGATTTCGGTGCAGATGCGTTTTTATTCATCCCTCCCCATCTGCTTAGGTTGACTGACAACAGTTTTTCCAGCATATTTCATTTAACAACATGCTGAAGCTCTGCTGGTTCTGGGATTGTTCTTGATCATCCCAGTCCTCGCATTTTATCTGAGGCTGAGCCGGCGAAATCTCTGACACAACTGTTCCACTGGGACAATGATCTCAAACACTCATCTGAACTGAATGTGGGATGGATAAATGAGGGGATGCGTCTGGAACAAATCTTTCCAAAGCCTCACCCTGCTGAAAATTAGTGGACTTAATGGTGGCTAAAAGTGAGGTCTACACCAAGTAACCAACCTATTTAAATGAGCACAAACAGTTCTACTTGAAAGAGAAGTCAAACATCCTGCACATGTTGCTGAAGAATCAAATGCTTGTGTGGAGTGCAGCGTATGTAAATTGTGTCTCTGAGCTTCTTTGTATATTGACAGTGTAGATTAAGGAAAATCTGCAACAAATAATTTTTTTTACAATGTATTTATTTAAAACATCAACAATATAGCAGAGGAAATGCACAGGTTGTAGCTCTGGTGCTAAATTCCACCTGCAGTTCCCCGACCCAGCTTGTCATTTTTTTATTTAGCTTTTTCCGGAATGCTATTCAGTAAATTCAAACTTGCAACAGTTTCTAGAAATCGGTACATTTGTTTTGTCATTCTAGGTCCAAATGAACTATTCAAATAAAAATGTAATATTTCATTCACACCCACGACTGTTGGTCTGTTTTGGAGGAAATTATCCAAATGAAATGTGTGAAATTTTCGCTCCTGAATGTAATTCAGGTTTCAGTTTAATTTTGTCTCCCCATGTTTGGTGAATAATTCATATGAATTAATATTTCCCAGTGGATGAAATAAAACGGAATCCTTTTACAATAACCATATTAATTATTTCCATTAATGCTGCCTTTGTAGTGGCTTCAAAAAAATCATTTTAAGAACTACAAAGGCTTATCAAGAGATGAGTTAATAATGTGCAAGGATTTAATGTTTAGACAAAAAATGGCTTCTTTAGCTAATTAAACTGATTAACTTAATTTTAACGTATTTGTAAATTTAAATATCCACTCAGTGGGAAACATGTTCCTGAATCCAACACAATGTGCAAAATTACAACGGATCATCTTACAATGATAAACATTTTATGCATTAAAGAAATGTGGAGATAAATTAATATTATTACCATTTTCTTAAAATTCCATCAGCTAATATCTTTGTGGTTTTGTATTTGTGGAAGACAAACTTTGAATCTTTCCTCCACAGAACTTTGTGTTTCGTATTTCGTATTTGTATGACCAGAAGAAAACAAGCTGCCTGTCTGAGGCCACCTCAGCGCATCTTGTTTTTCCTGCGTGTTCGAATGCCTCGTCTGTTCTGGTGACTTCCGGCGGTCTCGTCACTCAGATTGTTTGTCCTGGAGACGGGATCTCTGCTTTTCTCTTCCCCTGCGGCTCGGCCCAAGTGCTGATGGAGACCCACATCCCAGGTGGCCCACACATCAAAACAAGAGGGGAGCGCGGCTCTTGGTTTTCATGACAAACATCGCTCACTTTCTTTGTTGTGTGAGGGATGTGAGTGGGGCGGGTGTTTGGGGGGAGGCGGGTGGAGGTTTATCTCCAGAGGATCTCCCGCCGCCCCCTGTCGCTATCGCCTTGCACCAGCACACCGCCCCATCCATCCCACAGGAGCTGCTAAAAGCAAACGTCAGTCAAGGAGAAGGTGTTGCATTCCTTACAAAGGTCAATTAGTGGTGGCCACTGAAGGATCCGTTGCATACGGGAAGTGTTTGGGATCTTAAGGAGCAGCTTTAATGTTTTAACTGTCACATTACTGCATCTCCTCTCGAATCCCTCAGCATGACACCTCCGTTTGAGCCCATGTTTACTGCTCTTCTCTTTCTGAATGCCACACAACACCACAGGCTGGGAGCTGGCTGGGAGTGATTTAAGACAAAGCTGGATTTTCAAATCGTTCCATATGGAAGTCGCTCCCAGCAGCCACTTGTCCTGCAGCAGCTCCTGGATCCTTCAGGTGATCCCTGCTCTGCCTCCTGGCCTGTAAGGAGAATCTAATCTGATGCAAGCGGTGTAGACTCGGCTTTCCCTGCTCTGCTGATAGGCATCAGACTCTCAGCTCGTTACAAGTGACTCTGTTGTCATAACTCTTTGAACATGCACAGATGTGACGCCTCGCCGCTGCGTCTCGCTTCTGCCCCTCTGTGCAGGAGAAGGGACCGGCGCGTGAGGACAGGGCGCCGACGCTCTCGTGTAGAGCAGATGACAGATATGAAGACTTAGTGACGTGAAGTTTGAGCGGCAAGAATAACTGATTACATAGGTGAAGAGCCTATGTTAGAAGAAAACAAATGAACGTTTTGCTTTAAAGGGATACTTCAGAACTATCTCAGTGGGATTTCTCATGTTCATGTTGCATCAGCGCAGATTAGTTGGTATATGAAGCTGAAGCTTACTGGAAATCCAGGAGGGGAGAGCAACTGGTTGCAAGTTGGAAAATAAAGAGATTTGCTATTTGTTGTGCAGCGAACTTTTGTGAACAACATCAGACGTCATTGAAAAAAGACATTAAATTAGCATGATCACAAGAATCACATCAATCTGTGTGCCTTTGAAATAAATGAGACATAAACTATTTGAAGCTACAATAAACAACGTATTAGAACAAGTTTCTCTACATTATGTTTTGGTCCAGCCATAATTTGTACAAAGCTCTTGGTTGCTCAGAAAAACTCTGATTTTCCCACTTTGAACTCAGAGTTCATGCTGGTATTCTGACTGGGAACTCGTAAAATACAACTTCAGAGTGCAAAGAGGTGGTAACAATAAAGTGAAACACTCCACATCAGCAGACACGCTATGTCTGTATTGAATGGGCTAAATAATTCCCTATAAAAGGATTTTTCCTGTAAAGTGCCTGCAGATTATATTTATTTGCAAAGTAGTTCCATTCAAATAAACAGAACTTGATTTAATTGAATTGATAAATCAAGACAAAGTTGTTTCTAACTGGAGGAACTGTGTTTCTCTGCTTTGGGATTCTCCCTGAGGAACTGGCCCAAGTGGCCGGGGAGAGGGAAGTCTGGACTTCTGTGTTGGGCTGCTGCCTCTGAGACCCAACCCCGGATTAAGTGGAAGATAATGGATGGAGTGGATGGAATCCGAAAGCCCTGATTTATTAGTTGGTAGAACTTCCTCTTAGTGGTAAGAGTTGTGGTTTTTAGGCTGTGCCGCACCATACAAACACCTAATCTGAACCATCTTGTTATGGCTGCCCCAGTATGTTTAGTGTTTTCTCTGCTAAAACACTGAACAGGTTTTCTTCCAGGATTGTCCTGTATTCAGCTCTGACCAGCCTCATTCCCACAGCATGATTCTGCCACCACTATGTTTCATGATTTATGTTGGGCATGGCGTGACCAACACAACGTCTGATCCCCTACATGAATACAGGACTTGTTACTATGGTCTCTGGGCCCATGCAGTTGCAGTTGTATAGTTGCCTATAAAGAAAAAATTAATAGTTCTTACCATCACTTCATGATATTTCCACAAAATATAATAAAACTTTACATTTGTATCGCACACTCCTACTGCTCTCTCTTTGTTTTTAATCTTTAACTTCATCTCTGACTTGTTTGCTGTGTTTCTTGGTCTTGGTGATGCTGTTCGTTCACTTTTTGCTGCTCTTCCATGTCTGGACTCTATTGTCTAATTAAGTGACTGTAATTAGGCAAGTGGTTGTAGTGGATTTGATGTAGATTTTGCAGAAACCTGTGGACATATAAGTTTACTAAGGCCAACTTTCACTTCACATCCTGATATAAGGGATTTAAGTCAAATAATGGTAAAATGATGACTGACTATAAATCTTTTAACAGAACCTCACTTTTAATAATTCAGAACTCTGCCTGTAAGTGCCATGTTTTGAACATTTGCGAGGTAATCATATTTGCATAGCATGTTTTAGTAACAAGGTAGGTAATTCAAGTACTGTCCAAGATTTGAAAGGAAAACAATAAAAAAAAAACAGAACATTGAATTGCAGAACAGAGGAATGTGTTTCAAAAACAGTTTGCACAGTTTATGATGTTCCAGTTTTTATAATGAAAGGCATCTCCAAACAAAGTTTGTGTTTCAGCATTTTTACACTTTTCTGGAGGTTCGTTCCAAATTAGAGGAGGAAAAACTAAATGCTGCTTCTCCATGTTTGGCTCACTCAGCAGAGCTGAGCGGTCTGGAAGGTTGATGCAAAGACAACAGGTCTGATCCTTCGAAAAACAAACACGCTGCAGCAGGGGAGGCCATTTATCAGCTGATAATTTGTAGTAAACATTTAGCGGTTTCCATCGGTGTGACCAACCTTTATATGTTGGGATTGTTTGGCGTGCAGCATGGCAGCCGGCCAAGCTCTGTAGGTGGATTAGCTCATTGAATCTAAACAGTTTATGAGGAAAGCGGCTCCGGTGACGACACTATGTGGGCAGCTTGCAGCTCTCAAAAACACAAACCTTCCATGTGAAAACAAAAAACGGGGGAAGAAAAAGTGAGTCTCTGGCATGTGTGGACGCTGCAGTAAACAAGGTCGATTCGCAGAGAGGGAACACCTGTGTTTTACCAAACGTTTTGGCAGGCCAGGAGTCCCCGATAACCGCCGGGGGCCTTATTTGGTGGGACTGCATATTTAACGTTGCGCCCACAGCAGTGACAGAACGCTCCCTGACTCACACAGGAAACTGCAGAGTCAGTCACAAATAAGATCAGAGTAAACAATGGGAATAGGAGAAGGTGCCGAGATGATTCAGCTCCGCTCGGCGGCCAGCCGTGGATGCAAACACAGGTCAGGCAGCGCAAATGAGATTAGAGCCGCAGCCTGAAATAGTGTTTAAGGTGATGGGGATTAGGGTTAAATGTCAAAAAGGTCGAGTTTAGTTTGGCTTAAAGAGCTAGAAGTAGCTTGTTCAGCATTTGGTCAGGACGCATCTTTACATCTATAAGTTTTTAAGTTTTTTCAGAAACAAGAGGGAATAAAGCTTTTTAAGTAACTTCATTAAAAGTGTTCATCTGAAACACATTCAACATGAGGAAAAAATGCTAATGTTTATTTAGCATGTAGCTTATACATCAGTGCCCATTATCTAGGCGCTGATGTATCCCAGTGTTCGTTTTTTCTGCTTTGCTGGTTGCTCTGCTAGCTCTGAGGTGCCAGCAGTCGGGTCCAGTATATGGTGTCATGTGGCAGCTTTTCCCATCTGTTTACTCCAGCGCTGAGGACATAGCCTAAACATCCTCTAATAAGATTAACCATCAGCAGAAGGAAGAAATATGTCTGCTCTTTGAACCCTTTCGCCAACAATTGTGTGGTCACAGGAATCCCACAGATCACGGGTTGCTGGTTTTGGTCATTTAAATGTATTCAACCACGTCATATATTTGATTTCATCCTTAGATCATTTTTAATGAGTTGTTAAACTGAATCAAGGGTTAGATTCAAGATGTTAATGGATATAAACTTAGGAGAGAAGCCTTAATGAGTTGCAACGTTGTGGTTTTAGCACGGCAACCACAAGCTACAAATGCGATGCCCTGTCCAAGTTAGTGCATAATTGCTGAAATGATTCATGATTTAAAAATTTTCAGTCTGATACCCATAATTAAAATTCATTGTAAACACCAGGCTGCTCCCTAAGGTGCTGCTCAGCAGGGGCACAGCTCAATGACCACAACATAATTTAAAGCCATAAAACAAAAAAAAAACAATAAGTCATGCAATGTTAGTCACCCACTTATTTAAAAGACCTCTAATAAAACTGAGTTTTCAACTGGGATTTAAAAACCTCCACTGAAGTAGCTTGCCTAATTTGCAGAAGTAATTTCTGCAGAGAAACAATGACCTTCCCTGAGATTCAGCCAGGTTTTCAGAACCGAGCCGCAGACAAAACGTAACGAGAAGCTAAAGCAGGTCTGATGAACATCCAGGCGTCTGACAGTTAATAGATATGGAAGCAATTAAAAAAACTTAAACGAACCCTAAATGTCTTCTTTTAAGTCACTGGTTAAAACTTACTTTTATAATAAAGCTTTAAATATTTGAATTTATCTTAAATTTTTTTGTATTTCATTTGTCTTCATTTTTTTGTTTCTTGTATCATTTATGATGCTTTTAGTTGATTTTTTTTAACGCAGAGCACTTTGTAACACATATGCACATAAATTACTATTTTAAACTAGTGCAAGAATTACAATTAATTATTACAAAATAATTCACATTATTCAGTTTCTTGTATGTTGACAAATGGTTAGATAAGCTTGTAAAATAAAATGTAAAATTACTTTTTATAAATGTGCAGCAAAACAGAAGATGTACAAAAACCAAATTAAACATTCACAAAGCTCCTTTAACCTTCACAGAAAAAAACCCATCAGTACCCATTAAAAAAAAACAAAAAAACAAGAGCATCATCTGCTAAACGTTAACAAAGTGACATTCCCGCATTCTTCACAGTTTGTCTTTCGTGTTGTTGTCTAGAAGACACACCCCCACCTCCCCAGACCCCCCCCCTCCCCCCCCCCCCCTCCCGCCTTCTGAATCAGCCCGGTTCACATACACAAGATTAAGTAGCAAAAGTGACATCCAAGACCAATCAGGCCACCCAAGAGAGCCGCAGCCAGCGGAAAGGCTGTCAGAGCCCCCTTTGGCGGCATTAATCTTCGAGCCTCTCCTGCCCTGCCAACTCACATCTCCTTCAAACGGGACAGAGGTAGAAAAGTGAACTTTTCCCTCCCCAAAGGTTTTTCTCCTCTCCATCAATTAACTCTTTGGGGGACAATTCATCGCCTCCCGCCACCTTCAAACGCTGGGCTAAATTAATTGCTTTTCCAGACATTTTTACAAACTTTTCCCTAATTTAGCAGGAAAGACGTTAAAGTAGCCATTAGTATAATACTCCAAGCACCTAAATGCTTCCTCAATGCCACATAAAGCAAGCGTTGAGGTTGAAAAAAATGGAATTTAAAGTAATTTATGCGCAAGAAAGCTACTTGTCTTCGGAGGCCTGCAGAGGCATCTGAGTGGCCTGTTCCGACCATCAACGTCAAACTGTGGACTTCAGCATCAGAGAGCCATTAACACAGACTCAGAGGACTTACTTGTAGCATCTTTGATCTCTTCCAGGAGGAGGCTTCTGTTCTGCGTTGGTTTGTGTGTCCAACCTGACGGTCGTGTGAGTGGGAAAGCAGAGGAGATGAATACAGAACCCGGTAAATGGCGGAACATGAATGCGTCATGGTGCGGATGCCTTCAGTCCCAGGAGAGGGGCTTCCTAACCCCAACCTTTCTCCTGCCTGAGACCTGAGAGGCAGAGGTGGGTGGGGGGGGGGGGGGGGGCGCCGTACCAGCGAGCGGCCTTCTTTGAAGGGAACAACACTAATATCAGCAGCGTGTATCAAATTGTTTCTGTCTGGTTTTTAGCGAGGCGGTTTTTGTAAATGCTCTGTCAGAATGCAAATTGTTCAGAGATCAAGCTTAATCGTGTTTGATCTTATGCCTTTTCTATGTCTTGACAAGTTTCATAAAACCTGAAACTGAACATTTCAGAACATAAAAAAAAACTTTTAAAAAACAAGAAGGGTTTTAAAAAAAAAAAAATCCCACATATATACATAAATATCTGCTCAATCTTCTCTTCATGGTGGTTTTCTTAAATCTTTTTATTCGTTCTTTTAGTATTTTAGGGAGCTATTTCCTACTTTACAACAACATCACACATCTACTCTATTGAAATGAAATCTGCTGGAACATTTCAGTAAATTGGAATAGGATGAGGCTCCTTTGAGAAATTAAAGAAACTTTTGACAATGTTCGTTAATAAACCTACTTTTCATTTAGTCCAAAAGACCTGAGTGGCTTGGAAAGTTGTTACACTAATAGCAAATCTTTAGTGTATTTTGGTTCTAAGCTGTTCAGTGATTTATAAACTAAGAGAAGTATTTTGGAGTCTGTTGTCTTCTTGATGCGCTCTGTCTCCCTGGTTTTAGTGGGAACGCATGCAGCAGCGTTCTGGATCAGCTGCAGCTGTCTGATTCATTTTTTCCTCATGTAATATTAGAATATTACATGTTCTGTTGTCATTTGCTGTGAGCAAAGAACTTCAAGAGAAATAAAAGTTTTAAATAAACTTTTCAATAATGCTGAAATTTATGGAAATGCATTTTCTTCTTTCCCATGAGGATGGACTGAAGGGCACAGACTGCTGCATCGTGTCAAGAGTGACTCTCAAAAGTCTACAAACCCACAGTAAAAAGAATCTGGGTTTTGTGATGAAAATTGCTTTGTTATGTAAAGTGATATTTTCCCCACAGAGTTTAACTGAAAAACAAAAACACAAGGTGTTCAAGCATTTACTGAATTATCATTTGCATTTTAGCTGAATCCACAGTTTGCAGAGAATTCAAAATGATTGTATTATTTAAAGGTATCAGTCAGGATTATAAATTTCAACAGCATTATTTATGGCACAGTAATTGCAGTCTTCAATAGTTGGATGAAATATGAGGCAATAGTAATGCTACAGAAACCACAAGTTTCTAGAGTAATATAAAAAAAATTAGCCATGGAAGCTGCCAACAGCAAGACTGAAGGATCTACAAGATTTCCCTGTTATTTTCCAACTGTGACAATAATCCTCTGCAATTGTCATATTCCTGGTCTAAACTCCAGGGTTGTGACACACAAGATTGTTCTTCCAAAATCAACATCCGAAACATCCCAAAACCTGAAATAAATGACACTTATTATTATTATTATTATTATTATTATTATTATTATTATTATTATTATTATTATTATTATATCGGGAAAAGTTTTAATTAATAGCCAATTTTGAACCTAAATCTTCAGGGGTCTGCCTTGAGGCTGAAGATGAGGAGGGATTTTATTTTTCATCAGCACAATGAGCCCAAGCTTAGTCACATAAGAGGAACTTCATGAGAAGAAAATTTAATTATAAAAAGCCAAACCAGAGTTGAGGTCTAACTCTGCAGGATCACCTGAAGACGACTTTGGACAGGCAACCGTCTCACAGTCAGACAGAATCTGGAGGAGTCAGATTTTGCCAAATGAAGATTTTGATCCTATAATCAGTTTTAAAATAATGAGATTGACACTGAGATTCTGCCAGATTAAACAAAATCTCCTAGAAGAATAAAATGAGTTCAACTCCTTTAAATTTTTTTCTGAAATTTTTAATCATGTGGAATGTGCTTCAAAATTTGATTCAATTTTTGCAAAAATCGGTGCGGAGACTCTAAACAGTTATTGCCATTTTTGTAGCCTGACTCTGTAGTTGACTATTTGCACTATTTGCACACATTTGTCAGTTTGTTATACTTTGGTTACAATTAATTTCTTTGTGCTTTCAGGTACCAGTTATCTTGGAGATGCAGCTGCAGAGCAACGCAGAAAAGAATAGCAGCTGATTTTGTTCTCCTTGTTCATGGCATAACCTCCTCAGTGGGTTATGATTAGTAGGAAGAGGGGAAACGTGCTGATTAGTTAGATTTTCTTCTGTTGGTTCTGTTCCAATAGTTTTTGTTTTAGTTAAGATCTATATATTAGTGCTATTTTGTAAGTTAGTTTATAGGTTATTTACTCCTGTGTGTGAGCAGTGTGCTGATTGGCCACTATTTAAGTTTCCCTCTTGCCTTGTTTGTCAGGTCAGTGATATTACAGCTAAACATTGGCTGTCACCTGCCATAAAAACAAAAAGATAAAGAATAAGAAGAAGAAGTAAGAAATTTGTCAGGTTAGCTTGTGTTATTATTACCTGAGGTAAAGTCTGTTGTGTTGTCTTCAGCTTGGAGACCAATTTATCATTTTTTTAAAACATTTATTTTTTGACATTTTTGAAAATAAAATAAAAATACTCCTTGAAACTATCCAGTGTCTGTCTGACTGGTTAGTGCAAATCCCAGACACGCAGTTAAACCTCAAGATTTAATGACTGATTTCAATCTGTCTTTTCTGTGTTTACATTTTTCTAATATATGCATTTGTTTAATGATCTGAATCATCATTAAGTGTGACAAATATGCATTAAAAGAAGAAATCAGTGTAAGTACTTTTTCATAGCACTGTTCATTACCAACTGTTTGTTTTGGTTTCTTTATTTGAACTTGTATAAACTACCAAGGAGGATAAGATAAAAATGACTTGCAAGATAATGCATCTCTCAAGTCTTTACTGGATCCAGCAAAGACTCAATGTCTATCTCAGCTTTTTTATCAAGTTACTTTTTCTTCTGTGGTCTTTTGTCTTTCTGCATTTTCTACAGAAACGAGCCGCTCCACTTTCACGGGGGTTTTTGCTTTACTTGCTCTGGTCTGGTTTCTCCGATTTGAGGAGCATTGAGGGAGTTGAGAGTTGACCTCTCAACTTGTGGGATTAAGTTTTACTTTTCTTCTCAGAGTGTGTTCTCGCTGCACAGATTGCTTTTACACCTGTCTGAAAGTCCCATCATGATCCGCGCTCAGCCAGCTCCAGCTGCGGTCTGGCTTATAAATCACACAGATCACATGTAAAAGACAACATGTAAATGAGGTGTGAGATTTCTCCTGTCATGTCAGAGGTTTTAATACTTCTGTTTCTGCTGTCCCCATCATGACATGCACTTATTTACGTCTTCCTTCTGAAGAATCCTGGCAGGTAGGTTATTCTTTGATCTCACCCTGTAATCCCAAACAAACAGCAGGATGTTCTGATCGGGACTCCTTGTTCTTTCTGCAGAGGATCTTTTTTTTCTTTTTTTTAAATGCCTCTGGCTGTATGTTTTGGCTTTTCTTCATGCTGCGGAGTGAGTATTTTAGCCTCGCCGATACTGTGACTTGATAAATATTTTAGATGTCTACTACGGCTCTGCATATGATGACAATGCGATGCTTCAGGAAAATCCATCAAGGAGGTTCTTTTGCAAAGAAATAAGCAGACAGGAATGTGTTTCATGGGCCAGATTAAACAAATTAAAAACCAGCGGAGTCAGAAACATCATCACCGTGATGAGAAACTAAAATAAACCCTAAGTTGTGGATTAGGTTTTTCCTTGCACCCTGAGAGGTCTGCTGAAAGAACTTTGTCTTATGTTGTAAGGAGCCGATTGTTCTGTCTTCAAGGTGACAAATTTCTTCTGAAAATAGGAGAATAAAACAAAAGCTTTTAAAATAACAGTGGGAAATTTTCAAAGGATTAGATGTTGAGGTGGAAAAAAAAAGATTTTCAAAACTTTAATCTGAAAAGAGTGGCATGCTTTTGTATTCAACCTCAGGTCATTTCAGCCTTTCTGAAATGACATTCTCTTAGGACAAGCTTACATGTTTAACTAAAGCAGCATTCAAACATAAAATAGCTTAAAATAATACATAAAGGAATTGTTTTTTATTATTATAGGAATTAGGACATGAATTGAATATTAACATACATGATATATTGGTTTTGCTTTATTGTTTTTATTTACTTTGCAAAGGAATTCATTAGTTGTTTATTGTTACTGTTTTAACTGGCATTTAATTTGAGTAGGACATAAAATGGATAAGGGGCTGGGATGATAGAGCTGCTTATTTCTGTCCACTCCTTTTTATAGGAACTGTAATGATGGACAGAGGGATGTCTTGAAGATTTTTTTTATTTATGTTTATTTAATTTGCTTTGTTGTCTTTTCATGTGGTTATTTTGTTCTTGTGAAGAGTCAGAAATAAAATAATTGATATTGAATGTGACAGATTCTTTTTACTTAATTTTTAAGTATCGTAAGACAATATTTGTTGTGAATTGGCATCAGCGCTTTATATTTAGCCACAGATTTTGAATAATAGTTAGATTTGGATTTTGACTTGGTAATTCTAACTCATAAATGTGTTTTAGTTCAGCTGGATGTTTAGGGTCAAAGGTGAACCTCCAGCCCAGCCACATATTTGTCATCCTGTAAGTGTTCGTCCATCTTTACTTCTTCGCTTCTTAATGTTTTCCTTATCAGGGCAGGTTTATTATGTATTACTGGATGATGATTGAACAGTGTGCGTGAAATGAAAACAGCTTGGGATACTGTTTTATAATCTAACCCAACTCTTTAACCAAGTTTTATGTGACAAAATTTAAAAGAATTCAAGTAACATTAATATATTTGCAAGGCAGAATAATCATTTTAGATCAAGTACTTCTGGGTGTTACTTGTCACCAGATTTTATTTAGAAGATCCACATTTGATATTTATTCTATGATCTCTGCTCTTGAACACAAATTTTCACAACGTCCTATGAAAGTAAACGTGTGTGTGTGTGTGTGTGTGGTGTGCATGTGTGTGCGTGTGTGTGTGTGTGTGAGTGTGTTATTTGGCGTGCTGATAACAACTAAGTTTCTAGGAAACGTTTAAACTCAAACTTTTGACTCCGGCAGCTGCTGAGTCGAAGCAGAGTGCCGGGTTTAATGATGCTCTGTACGAGTTCCAGAGGACTGTTTTTAGTGGCAGAATCGCACAGTCTCATTTGTTAAAGTAAATAAAAACAATTCAAGATGGATGAGCAAACCTTTTTTTCCAAATACACAAGCCTCCCACCCTCAGTTAGTGCAGTAAAGTCAGGGGGGGGGAAACGACGGAAAGCACTGGAAGCAGGACGGCCAGTGCCCCATTAAGTTTTAAAGACCACACATAAAAAGAAGAAAACCTAACAGTACAAGGGCATACCTGACCTTATTTTATCTTTTTTTTACATTTTTTCTGCTGATCTTTCAGCAAAGGTTAAGTTATTTTATGTATGCTGCCTCTGATTCAGCCAACACTAAGTACTTAGCTTAACATATAGTGGCTTCTATTCAGCTGACGTTGGCTTCTTTGTCGCTCTGTGGTTTGTTGAAGAAAGTCACTGCTCAGCTGCAGGAGGCAGTGAAGAGTTTTCTTATTAGAAAATAATCAGGAATTCACTGGAGGTCCTGCTTGCAGCATCTGTTCTCAACAAATGCAGTAGATTAGTTGGTCATCATCAAGTGTGAACACCTGTTCTTCTCAGAAACACACAGGTTTTTATCAATGCAATTCCAAAGTAGAAAGAATTCAACAACGAACTTTAAAACAGATGTTTGTTTGCTCTTTTTTAAATTATTTTACAAGAATATAATGATCAAGGAGAGCTGCCAATCTTCCCAGGTGTACACACCCCTGCAAATTCATGTCTAATTGAAAAATTAAGAAAACAAACCTGAGTTGGGATGTTACATTTTAAAGACCATAGCAGGGAATGTCAGGAGCAGACTAGATGAGTAAGACTTTTTCAGGTGTGTGGTGAGGACAAAAAAAACATTCTCTCTGAAAATGATATATAAGACGTTTGTTTGGGGCTGTATGGTGAAGTTATTAGCAGTCATGGCAACAACGCTCTTGGTTCGGATGCCAGGTGGAGGCTTCGTTTATTGTGTTTGGATGTTTTTCCAGTGTGTGCGTGGCTGTCTGTCCCGTGTGCTTCTGGTCCCACTGTTATGAACTGGCAACCGGTCCAGGGAGTTCTCTCACCCGTTGTCCGCTGATTGCTGCAGATAGAAACCAGCTCATTGTAACCGTGCAAGGATTCAGCAGGGATAGGTTTGCAGAGTCACATATGTGAATCCGGGATTAATACAGCACACGGAGCTTCACATAGAAGGGGTTATTTGTTCTCAAACAGACATTGTTCCCTCTGAGTTGAAACAAAATAAAAAGAATGAGATTCAATATATGGGGAAATATAGGTCCTGTATTTCAAATGGTAGAAAGCCTTGGCTTCAGTGAAATGGAGGGCTAACGGTTAGCATTCAACAAAGTAGAACGCAGCTTCACATAAGCTGAAATCTAACAGTATATAATGGCATAACAAACGGCAGTGGCACCTCGAACACTTGGACTCTTCTCTCGTGTGGCCATAGAGTCGTCTTCTCCACCAGGTCTCGGATCAAAAAATGTCCTTCTCTTCCGTTTTACCAGTTAGTGCCACAGTACATCAACAAGAGGATTTTTCTACTTCCGGTAATTTTAGACCTCTCTGTAACAACAGCTGACAAAAACAAGAATTACAACCAGTCAGTGAAATAAAAGCAAAACATGGCTTACAAAATACATTTGACATGTACCCATTTTTCACCTGGTTACACATATGACTCCTGGAAGTATGTCCCTTAGACAAATGAGATGAGAACTAAAGATGTCTGATAAAACTGAACACAGATCATCACGCCAAATGCAAACATTCAGTCATGATGGTGATGGTTTGGGCTTGTTCTGCTCATAGGACCTGGCCACTTTTCAGTCACTGAGTTAACCATAAGCTCCACTAGTCAAATGTCAAATGGAAGACTGTTTGTCCAAAGCTAAAGCTTTAGTGCTAGGTGTTTCAGTGGTCCAGTCAAAGTCCAGAAATGCTGTGGAAGGTGATAAGGAGAGCTGTCCATGTAGAACTGTCCGCTAACCTTAATGAACTGATGCTATAAAGAAGTGGGGGGAAAAATACTCACACACAACAATATAAGAGGCTAACGGGTTCAAGGCTGTTGTCCTTTCCGCTTTTCTCTCCACAGCGTTGTCACAGCGCAGAAGCCTCACAGCTACGTACACACCGTTTTTGAGATTTCAGTCTGCTCAGTTCTGCCTATGCTCCTGCTGTTGGCCACGCCCCCTAACTCAAATTTCACACTCGCATGTGAAAATGGCTGCAAACAGATGCACACTTATGCAACCGTACGTCTCTGAAAAGCAGATGTCGAGCCTCCTGCACAACCAACAAGAATGCAGCAAGTGGCTTCTGGATGGTAAGTCAACAACAAAAAAGAAAAGATAACAAAACACTTATCTTTTCCAGCAGGCATTGCACAAAGCATGCAGCGATGAAACCAGTCGACCAAACATGCTGGAGCTCTTCTTGGGTTGCCAGGTAAGTGGTTAGGCTCTGCTGGTGTTGCTAGGGGAGGAGCAGTGTCTGCTGTTTTGTGATGTTAACATTCCACGAGTTTTTGAAACGGGACATTTTCCAGACACCAAAAAACAAACAGGCGGGGTGGGTTTTTTCTTTTTTAAGGGCTTGGGTTGCTTTAGAAACAGTAGAGATCCAAATAAAAGTATAAAAATGTGCAAAATGTAAATTGGGCATCATAGATCCCCTTGAATGTTGAACAACTGTCCAAAGCTCTTCTCCACCGTTCAATGTCAACGTCCAAGCCAAAGATCTTCTGATCTCTCAATCCTCTTTAAACTTCTGAGAGGTTAACGATGACCCATAAAAGCCTCACAAACACTGATCTCCTGTTGACGGTAGATGTTTCAAGGATTGCCAGAGACTTTAATCAGGGTAGCAGTGGGTGAAAACAGCCCTTTGGCAGTATATGCTGAGCAGCGGTAAGCTCAAGCTGCTTCTTTTGTCTTAATCATATTTGAGCTGTAATATTACATCACCTCGCTGGGGTTTCAGCAGTTGACGGGCCGTTCGGTGGTCTCTGACAACAGCCCATCACCCTTTGCAACATTTTATTACATCTCCCAGCTGGTGAAGCCAATTTTTACTCAATCTATTAAAGCAGTTAAACTTAAAGACTGCTTTAGTAACTGAAAACACTATAAAACACTGTCATAATGAGCAGGCCTGGCTTATTGTTGCCGTTGCACAAATCAAGTATGGAAAAATGTTTTGCTAATCTGCTAAGCACATGTGGCTTCCATATGCGGTGTGCAGAGAATCCACTTAAATTAACTCTAAATTCTGTTTATTCTGCCACTTAAAGTTTAAGTAATTGAATTAAAAAGTGATATTACAAAAGCAAGTCAAATGGCATTTTCACTGTGGAAACAAATAAATTCATCTTTGAGAAGGAAAATAATATTTAAAAACAGGTGCAATGGCCTGGTTGCACAGGCGTAAGCCCTAAACGAATAGCCTGTGAAATCAATGTTAGCATTCAAAAGTTCTCCAGTGGATTATGTGGGCATCTCATGACCTCTTTTTCCTAACCCTATTCCTTATGCTGAAGGAAAATGGCAAATGTGGAACAATGTAGAACAGAATCAAATCTGAGAAGGTCATCTGCAGCTTAAGGAGAGTCAGATTCAATAGATGTGAAACTCAACAAGACTGAATCAGAAGATTGTTTCACAGAGCTTTAGTTTAAGAAAGTGCATATTTATGGAACCAGGCTTTTGCACTTTTTCTTTTGCAATTCCCACCCAAATTGAATTTTTTTTCAGTTGTATTGTAAAAATTACATGACATGTTTTATGGCAATTTTGTGAGTCTTTATTGACTCTAACAGTGATTGTGATTAACAGCTAATGGAAACCCAAATATTAGTTTTCTTGGAAAATCACTTTACAGAAAACCAACAGAAAATGATTTTAATAAAAGGTTTCAGCCTTCAAAGTGACGGGGAAGGGAGACGTAACAGGGAGACATTGACACCCTCAATAAGGAGAGTAAAACACAGAACAACATAGCTGAAGAAGCTTGTGGGGTTATAAAACAATACACAAATGAAAGTTAAGTGGAAGGATAAAGTGTGATTGGAAAAGGTGCAAAGCATCTGGTGTAATGTGCCACTCTAATACATAAACATCTGCGTCAGGCTCAACTTTTGATTGAATTACTGAAATGAGTAACTTCTTTGACTCAGTATTTCACAGTACAAAGCTTTAAGAGTGGGTAGCCATGGAGATCCACCACAATGGAAAACTACCACACATGTTGGATGAAAATCCCACTAAATCAACCTCCAGAAGATGCTAACAAGTTTGTCAGCATTCACACTGTTCCTCTCAGAGGAAACATCACAGAACACACAACACACGTCCCGATGTTCTGCATCGAATGTGATTGTTTTTATTTGTTGCTGCTCTTAGCTCTGGCACATGTGATCTGACACCACTGGATTCAGGCTCTCATTAGATCCTAGTGGGAGGTAAACAACTGCAAACGGTCACAAGGTGACGTAAGTGTGTTTTCCAAAGCAACGCTGACACTGATTCTGGAAAGTAGGGAGGCTGAGGAGTGTTTTGTGTGTGTATGTGTGTTTGTGTGTGTGCGTGTGTGTGTGTGTGTGTGTGTGTGTGGGGTGCGTGCGTGTGTGTGTGTGTTCCAAGTGGCATCTAAAATAATGTGAGGCATGTCTATTGTGACAGAGGGAGAGGTAAACAGAAACAAACCAAACAAGAGCATTTAACGCAAAGAACAAATGCACGTTTTGAATGCGACGAGCATCTTTTGCATGTTCAAGCAGTTTTTCCGTGGTTGTGTGTTGCTTCTAAGGCCATTAAGCTGTTTGGACCGAATGTACTGCTCGTCACTTGGAGCCAATGTTCAGTGTCGGATGGATCAGAGCAGCTCTATGGCCGATGTTTGCGTTGTAATGATGGTTTTGAACAATGCCACTGCGCTGCCATTCTCATTTCACATAATTTACTGCGCTTACAGGCCAAGACGGGTGGAATGCTTTCAACTTTTATGATACAAAGTTGTGCCAAAGTTCCCCCCCCCCCCCCTTCTCCTTCTTCTCTGAGGGCTTTTCAAAGGGGGAAAAGCGATTCATGCCCTCGCAGTTCAGATGGGCCATTACGCTCATATCAGATCGGTGCGTTTGATGTGCTGAGAGATGGAGCAAAATAAATACCGAGCGCGAGGCTGTGAGAGACCTGCGACGCAGCGCGTTAATTAACGAGGGTCTGTACCAATTAGGCTCCCATGATTGGTGTGTGAATGTCAGCGCAGTCACGCAGTTCGGGATTCAGAGCAACACCAACGTTCACGGAGCACAAAGAGCGTAAACAAGAGCTGGCAGCGAGTGCGACGCCGAGCGGCTTTTCCAACGATTTCAACTTTCACCCCAGCAAATTGATGAAGGCTTGAAGCAAGACATTAAAAAAAATAAATAAAAAAAAGTTTTTATGCTTTTATGCTCCAAGTCAGGAATGGAAGTCGGGAGTGTCGTGGAATCGATTTATGTGCAAAATAAAACTCGACTGATCTCCTCATCCTCCAGCAGGAGTTTGTTTTCTGAAAGTCCTTTATTCCCAACTGGGACATGAAAAGACGATTAAAAAAAAAGAACCTTAAAGGGACTCGTATCCTGTACAAATAAACTGAAAAACAAATGTGTAACAACTCTGTTTTGAAAGTCTAAAGTAATAATTTTGTTTCAGGATTCAGTCACATTTGCCATCAATTATAAATGAAATACGATTTCAGGATGTTGATGTTTTCTTATCTGCATCTTCTAGCTAAAGTCAGACGCCAGAAGGAGCTTACGGTTTTAAAGGTATCAGTCAGGGTATTATGTCACGGCACTGTGGAAAGTTGCAAGAAAACATTTAGGCCTGATGAAAACTAACAAACTTTTATAGTTGTATTCTGGACAAACCAAGCAAACATTTTGGTGTTTGGAACAAAACGAACCTTCTGAAAGAAGACCCTGCCCTAGGCTGAAACATTATAGTGCTGTGATGCTTTTAATCTTGGCTCTGGTTAGCATAGGGAGTGATAGCATAGCCCAAGTCCCACACACATCCTCAGAACACCTCCAGCTGAGTCCGCACCCGCTGAACCTCAGAAACACTTACATGGGCTTCACATCAAACTCCTTTCAATGTTGCAATAATCCCTGCTGCTTCTTCTTCTGTTTCTTCCAAACCCTTTCCTTCCACACAGCGTTACATTAACTCTCTTGGAAATGGCACTCTGAGTTACCAGCCTCTTTTTTCAGTGGTATTTCAGGCCTTCTGGAGACTGTCAGTGACCTCACCGCAACCCGTTGTGTGATATAATCTATATATACATATATATATATATATATATATATATATATATATATATATATATATATATATTGACTATATGCTGCTTTCCTAACTTGTACTTTTCATATTATATTTGCTCAAATATTGAGTTTGTTTTAATCGTTTCGTTTGCATTTTCCCTCTGGCAGATTTGTTATTTAGTAGACAATTTTAATTTTATTCTATAAACCAGAGTGAATTACATTTATGACTAAAAATAGATGACAATCAACAGAAACTCCATCCCGAAGAGTTAAACATTTCCTCACATTGTAGGACCTTTAGAGCCACATACAATGTTAATTTGTCAGTCAAGCCTCAGCTTGTCGAAGGTGAGATTTCAGTGTTTCTACCTGGGTCACTTACCGTCGTCTCTGTGAGATTTGCCCTCAGAAGTTAATAGATTTTAGCCAACTGACCGTATCTGTTGTCAAGCCCAATCATTTTAATATTCAACTTCCCCTGACAAATGAATCAGTACTTGGTAAGACAACACCAGCCTTTGGATTTTAATTCCTCAAAGCATGATAAAGTAGATTCAGCAGCGGGATGTGCAGCTTTATGGGGGAAATTGAATATTTGGGCTTTTAAGTTTTATGAGAGTATAACAAAATCCAAATTGCTCACAACAATCAGGCTGTGCATTTCTCTAAAATACAAAATAAAAGTTACATTAGAACAGAAAATCTTGGTTTATGTCGGATCTACAAAACAGCTGAGACACTGAGCTCCTTTAAATCAAGGTTAAAAAACCCCATCTGTCTACACTTACCTTTAATTCATAATACCGGGAACTTTAACTAATATATTTGACGATTATGGTGGTTGCATTTAAGAAAACGTCACACAATCTGGCTTGTTTTATATTTGGTTGTATTGTTTTTACTATGTGAAGCCCTTTGACTTGCCTCGATGCTGAAGTGTGCTATATATAAACCTGACTCGACTTTGAAGGTATATTTGGAGACCATTAATTGTAGGTCTTTTTAGGACATTTTAAGAACCTGAAGACAACTTGTTTAATCTTCTGTCAGTTTAAAACCATTTATGCTTTCATATATAATATATATATATATATATATATATTTATATATATATATATATATATATATATATATATATATATAAAACATAAAAGGAAATCAAAAGTCACCTTTAAGTGTGCCAGGGTCTTTAAAAGCCTCCTGGGAGTTAACAGTTTGGGATTGTGCTCAATGGTAACCTCACTGCACAGATGTTGTAAAAGGACTGTTCAAAGCTCCCATTTAAAATTCCTCTCTTGCAGCTCTCCAAACAATGAAACAATCTGGGAAACAGGATAAAAACAATGTCCCCGGCTTTGGCCTCCAGATACATTTATCTGTGTGTTTAAACAGGTTCTCAATGCAATGCAACGTACCACTCTGCTTCGCCGCTGCACAACTCGACCGGGAGATCAGACACCTCATTAATCGGCGAGAATGAGTCGGGTAGTCAATTAATGAGGTGACTGTTTGAAGGGCGAAAGCAATAATGACCCAATTGTTTAGTTTTCTTATATATAATTATGCATTTATTCACAAGAATGAAATAAGTCCGCAGCGGGACAAACGCAGGTCGGGACAGGGAACAGATGGGTCCTTCGGTTTACTTTGCGGACCTCCGGGTCCTCTTGTCCCAGGAGAAGTTCGCCCCGTACGACTTCACCCGGGGCTTCGAGGTCCTCTTCTCTGTGACTTCGTAGCTCCAACCTGGCGGGAAAAAAAAAAAAAATGACAGTAAGCGAGAGCGTCCCGTCCGTTCACTGGACGGGCTCCAGCGCCGATGAGGTGTCCGGCGGACATTTACAGGCTGCGTGTAGTCAGAATATCTCTAATCGCGTTTGTGGCGCAATAAACAGAAGAAGCCAGTTTCCTTTACTTGGTTTCAACAAGCTTCCCCAGATGGTTTGGTTCTCTGAGTCAGAGTCAACTTGACTGCTGCTAGACAGAAAACACATCACTCACGTTTAACTGCCTGTTCAGCTCAGATTGAATCATTCCAAACTTTTTCTCTTTTCTGCCTGTTTTTCCGGAGGCTTTTTTTATTTTTTTTATCCGGATTTAAACAGGTGATGTATTACAATCGTCTTTCTACTCTCTGATGACAGTCGCTGGGTTTACAACAGCAAATCAGCTGAGCAATAAAGAGCCCATATTATGCTCATTTACACATATGAGTTCACATATTTGCGCCCCTTAAATTTTTCCCCAGTTTGTCATGTTCCAACCGCAAACTTTGTGATTTTATGTGATAGAACACGATGGTGCATCTTTGTGAAATAAAAATACATATTTTTTAATTTTTTTTAATATTTCCTACAAATGAACATCTGAAAGGTGTAACATTTCAGTCCCTTGGAGTAAAATCTTTATAGAACCACTTTTCACTGCAATTCCAGCTGCAGATCTTTTAAAATGTGCCTTTAACGACTTTATTCCGTAGCCAATTCCTGCTTGAAAAAGCTGGAGCTGAAGAAATGGAGCTGAACAGTTTTTTTAATCTAGATGTCGACTCTAAACAGACCGTTGCCCCACATGAATATTGTTTGATTGAAATCATTTTACTGTTGCTCTGCTTGTATATTTAGAGTGATTGTGCTGCAGGAGGGCAAACTACCAAACATATCTAAAGTGTCTTGCAGCCATTAACAGGTTTTCTTGCACTATAAATAGATATGCCTACCTTCCCTGCTGCATGATGGAACCACCACCGTGTATGAAAGTGCAAATGAAGACTTGAGGTGGTTTTTAGCCATATGCTGCATTATTTGTGTGGGGCAAGTTTAATTTTGGTCTCATTAGGCCTGCGCACGTTTAATTTCCTGTGGCTAACTAGATCTCATACGACTTTCATTCATCACCACTTCTTTAGTCACTCTTCCATAAATGCCACTTTTGTGGAATTCAGAGTAACAGCGATCATCATATTCTTCCACCCGAGCTGTGGATCTTGGAAGCTCCTCCACAGTAACCAGAGGCAGGAGATGTGACTGAGATGAAATTACACAAAGGTGGAGAGCTTACTAATGAGGGAACTTCTTAGAGCAGCTAGTCAACTAAATTTGATTTATTAGTATCACAATATAGTGGTTAAATTATTATGCACTACACACTTTTCAGATTTTTAGTTCAAATGTTTGAAAATCACACATCAGTAGTTCTTAATGCAGCATGTTGAGCTTTTTGGAAACGTTGAAGGTTTGAGGGGAGTGAATACGGTTGCAGATCACAGCACACAGAATAAGAAATTTGACCTCCGAAGCTCTGAAGTGGGAAAGTATTTAAAAATGTAAATATATTTGTGAAGCATAAAAACTATTAAAAAAATTTCATTCACACATCTAAGTAAAGAATAAATTCTGTAAAGTGCCATTAGGTTACACTGAGACCAGAATTTTATTAAAGTAAAGTTAAAAAAATAATGAGGGAAAGTACAAAAAACAAAAAAAAAATAGTTGGTCATAATCATTACATTAACTTAACCGAATGCATTATAAACCAAAAATAATAAATAAAAAGTTTATACTAAAGAATAACATTTACAATGAGTTTAACCAATCGTCTTACATACTTCACAGCCTTTATTGTTCCGTTTTCTGTCACTTTTATGGATCTCACCATTTTTCTCAGCAAAAGCAATGGCGTCTTCCTTTGAGGAGAACGAGAGCACCATGTTGGACAAAGGATCGGCCCTGAAACACAGAGGAAAGAAAACATCCCAGGAGAGAAACGTCAGAGGACACAACTAGAACGGCTGTGGTCCCACTTAGCAATGATCCAAATTCACTCAAAGTGGTGGACTTACGTTGAGGCCCAGCCCATCAGCGGGTTCTCCCATCGCTCTCTGGTGTCAAAGTCCATCTTCCACTTCTTGGTGCTGTTGATGCCAGACTGCATGGCCGTTTTGGCGGGGACGAAGATGTGAACCTTGCGGGTTTTGATGTGCTCCTCTGGGACCCCCGTCAGAGTCGTGATGTCCTAAGGGAAAAGGAAGGAAAGAAAAACAACAGACGGTGATGAAAAGCAAGCTTTGGACAGGAAACAAAAAAGTAAGGGTAATTTTTAGTGGCTGGAGGAAAATGTAACTGTGACTTTGGCCACTTTTGACTGAGCTTAAAAGAAACAGCTGAATCTTCTTAAACGGAGAAATATGATTATGATCGAATAAAACGTTTTCTTTTGGCAAGGATTCTTGTCGGTCCATGATGAAGTTTCAGCAGTCAGGTTCTCCGTGTTGGGCGTTTTACATTCACATTTTGGCTCCCTTGGCAGAACACGGACTTCCATATAAAATTCGACAGAAAGACTTCCTAGAGATTTTATGGAGGGGATGGTAAGTTGATTTGTGGGTCAAAACATGACCAATGAGAAAAATAACAGCTAAGTTATGTTTCATAAATCTAACTGAAATCAAAATTCCTCCATTATATATATATATATATATATATATATATATATATATATATATATATATATATATATATATATATAATGGAGGAAAATTGATCTGTTTTGTCAATTTGACAAAACAGATCAATTTGATCTGTTTTGTCAAATTGACTCATCTGACAAAACAGATGAGTCAATTTGTCCCAATGATCCAACTTGAAGCTACAGATCCTCCACATCATATTAGATTAATTATTAGATTTTTTTGAAAAAAAAAAAAAAAAAAAAAAAGAAAGAAATGGGTTGATACTGAGCAGTAACAGAAAATTTTTGTTGCCATAGTTACAGACATTTAGTCTTTCCTGAAAAGCATCAATGATGGCGCCAAAAATATGAATCCAACAGGTCATCTGGAGGTAATTCCCAACTCCAGTCCCCCCCCAAAAAAAATTGTCTTGAGGAAAATGTTGGTTAGCAGCCGAAATGGAAATATGCAATCAACTGTGTCATGTTTTTCTTGTCCATCACCAGACTACAGAGAATTATTTCCACTTTAAATAACAGGGGCGCTGGAGAACAGTAAATTGTTATAAATCTGAGCAGTGAACATTTTTATAGACGCCATAAAGCAAGTGAAATGTTTTGGTTGTGTTTTTATCGTTTCATTGATATGATGGATTTTTTTGCCCTGTTTTTGTGTTTTGACCTGCCAGGATTTTAACTTTACTTTCTTTTTATTTCTTGATCCGTGTAGTTTATTAAAAGCAGAAAAGTAGAAACATATTGTTGCTTCAAGCGAACAGTTTTACTGTTCATGCCCCGTTGTCCTCAATCACAAAATTCTCAGCTCATGGATTTCACTTGGTATAATTCAACAGTTACAGTAGCTGAATTTTCCTTGGATTAAAAGACCGCATTCTGTATGTGAATTACTTGAAATTATTTTTTTAAGTGGTAAAACAATATTTAAAAGTAAGCTTACAAATTACCTTTGGTTAGTTTTTTGAGTTAATGTAAATTTGTGTATTTTAGAATTTAATAGAAGTAATATTTTGCAAAATTACAGTACTATATAACAGACAAATGATGGATTAGATTGTTCCTGTCTATGGGGAACATCTTACCACAGTTACTGTTCTAAGCTCTTGTGCAGAAATATCACTTTATCCTCCTAAAAAACTACCTCAATACTACTGGATACCCCAGCTTAAAGCAATGGAAACTGGGCATTGAGATGTAAATATGCGTCTAAGTACAATTAAGTTATTATTCATAACCCTTGTAGTTTTAGGTCTAAAGTGGACTTTTAATTTTACCAAACAGATTTCTGATGCAGATCAAAAAAGTTGAACTCTGCTTTGCCTTAAAGCTTAGATCTTGGTTTGGATGACGTGAACTCTGAAACAGTTTGAATGCCTATGTGGATGCAAGCAGATATCAGACTACACAGCATTCTGGGTAAATACAACCAAAACAAACACACAAGTTTAGCACTAGCCCAAGAAATGGCTCTTGGTCTTCCACCAAAGACGAGAGAGAAATCCAACAGCCACTAAAGTCTGACGGAACTCCATTTTCATCCCAACATACCAGATGTTTATCACCAGGCTGAAAGAAAGTGGGCCAGTGTGACAATTGGAGTAGGTGGGACCTGGGAGCCCCTTCAGGCTCCTATCAAAGATCTGGTCCAATTCTTCAGGGAATTAGCAAACAAGCACTGGGAAGTCGGCGACAAAACACAGACGAACCTCCCAGCACGCCGGCAGCAGCCACCCAAAGACTGAGGCCTTTCCAGGAGGTTCTCCTTTCAATGCAAGAATTTTACACATTTCAATGGCCATTACAACTTCAAAGAATCTAATTTTCATCATTGTCTGTCATCTGCCAGTTGATTTGTAGAGAGGGGGTCATTTTCCATGAACTCCACACAAAAGCCCGCCTTTCGTCTTGCCAAGGAGCCTCCGATGGCATCTAAGCCCAGTAAATTACAGGTCTAACTGCGAAACTACAGCTTGTTTTAGTGGAACATCTTTTTGCTGCGCTTAAGGGCAAGTACAGCCTGAATTTAATCATAAACAAGATCTGCACATTGAAAAGATTGTTAAAATGAAAGGAAAAGGACAGACAAAAGGAGGAGGGATGGTGGGGGCTGGACTTCACAAGTGCTTGGTAATTATTTCCGGCTGCCCTATCTACTTAACCTTAACAATTCCTTCTTGTCACAAAGAGGAGGAAAACATGTTCTCCTCACCCAGAGAGGGTAATGGTTCATGACACAATAACACACAACATAGTGTTGCATAGCAGCAAAAACGACGTTTTTTCATCAGCTTGGTGATCGGAAATGTGTTTTTATTTTCAAGGGTGTTCAAAGATCTTCATTCCCATAAATGGGAGGATAGAAACCTTTTGAAAGTCTTGGAGCGGAGACCAAAACCTAAAACTCACCCTTCTGTACATTTAAACATGAAATAAATCATATCTGCAATCAGAAACTTTCTTTTTGCCGACTTACTGGTGGCTGGATGCAGGAAAATCTTTCTTTGAGCCACACTAGAAATGATGCCTCTGGGATTAGCAGGTCAGACTATGGTTCCGCGTTTGTAGTTACATAAACCATAACTGACACATGGGGCCCATGCATGGTACACTGGTGTGGTAATTTGTCCAGATGTAGCAGACCTTAAATCATATTGTAGGGAGTGGATCTGCACATAAACAGAGCCAAAACAAGAACTCTGCCAAATCACTGAAAACCTTCTGCTCATTATCCGGCTTTGCATGCAGAAATACAAGTCTAGACCTCTATGATACTCTTCTTGCGTTACACCCGAGATGTAGGAGGGTTATCGGCATAGCAGGCTCACCCACAATGCCCGGATTCACAAAGGAGGGATGGGGGGGGATGATTGTGGCTGGAATGTGGCGTGTTCCCAGGAGGACTAGAAAGGGTCGTCACAAAAGGAAAACCCACACGGTGGGCACTTTTTCTTCTGCCATGTACAGGAAGCAAAATGAGAACTATCAAGTTTGACACTATTCAGAGCGCCTTCACAGGGCCCTACAATACCTGGCTGGGCAGACAGAATGGCGGGCTTTAAGAAAGGAGGGTGGGGGAGATTGGCTGGCAAAGTCTTCGTCACGTGAAAGCGTGTCAATATTTCTGACACCTCCTGGCTACGGGCCAAATAAAAGCGCATAGGAGGCTGTCGCTGTGGGGCTGCTGGCCCACCAGACTGCTGAAAGCTGGTACCCCTAATACTCCAACAGAGACCTGTGGCTGAACACTTCTGGGTAAACAACAAAGAAATCTTAAAGTGCTTTAGTCTGGAGGAAAGAAAGCTGTTGATAATGTGAGCTTTAAACTTTGAGAATCTTGAGCTGACGGTGCTAAATGCTAAACCAAACACCTGTAGCACTTATGAGTAATGTTAAAATCTAATTAGCTACGGTTTTTAGAAACAATTAGATCCTCATGTTGCTCAATAAAACTGAAACTGCATTACATTCCCTGTTGAATGTTTGGAACGTTTGGCGGGGAATGTTTGGAGTAAAAGTCTGAGTTTTCTTTCCTCCTTGAATGTCGTGCTGGTCCAAGTTGGAAAAAAAAAAAAAGCTCAGCTGGCTCACGCTTTTGGACGCATAATGCTCCAGGAAATTCATTCTCTAGTAACAGACATGTGAACAAGTGTCAATATGAAGGCTGAAAAATGCTGAAGGCTCTCTCACAAAATAAAAACAATGAAAATACACAACATGGCAAACAAATAAAACGACAAACGGAAACAGACCGAAAAAGTATATATGCAAAAGCACATTTTGATTTCCATTTAATTAGAAAAAGGATCAACTGTGAATGATGAATTGGACATTGAGAAGATGCTTTTTACAGAATCTGTTTTAATGAAGGAAACCATGAGGGAGAGCAGTTCCAACAGGAAACTTTATCGCTTTAGAAGAGTCGTGTGGTGGACCTTCGATAAAACTAAGGAGAACTTAACCGTTTACATCATACAAGTTTTAACGCATCCTAGACAACTTTTTAGTGTGACATTAAAAACAAAACAAACAAATCAGACCTAAATAAGTCCTTGATTTATCTTAAGTACGTCCTAAAGTGTCAGGAATACTGACTATGGACCATAATGCAATGGGCTGAGTGAGCTGCAAGTAGAGAAATTGTGACTGCAGTTCAGATATTCACTCATTTTCACACCACGGACAATAATCAACCAGTCAATGCATTGATTATATTACAGAGAATTCAGCCTATGATGTTATCGTCATTCGGAAGGAGAAAAACCAAAGTTTTAAAGTTAGATTCTCATAGATCACTTAGCCAAATAGGCGCTAAGCATGGTTGGACACAGTCAGCGGATGGGACTAGATGAAAATATTAACATGTAACCAGGCATTCAGCAGAGGTTCCTATATCTACAAAGGGTTTATGTTTTAAGGTTTTGCCTTGTTGAAAACCTGTTTGATACCTTCATCTGTCTATAGTTTAACAGAATCCAGTGCCTCTGCCCATGTCTGTCTGTCAGTGTTCACTCACTAAATTTTCTTCAAAGAGACAACATAGAAAATGTGCAAAGGGAAGACTGACATGCAGGCATGAGACGATTAACTGCCGTCTGTTTGGAGGAAGTAGGGATCTGTCTGAAAGAGGGAGTTAGGAGACAGGACTTTACCACCTAAATTCTCAGAGTCGGTTATTTTATTTTTGGCTTCAGGGATCAAATGGCAAACAGCAGAAGTGTTGTGTTCAGGTTTCAAAGTAAAAAACAGGAATGTCTGCATAGACCAACTCAAACAATGTTTGAAGGAAGAGGAAAGCAGCAAGTATTCCTCCACCTTTGTAAATCAAGACATTTGGTAGCCTTTCTGATGTGCTTCATGTCACCTACATAAGTCTCTCAGCTGTTTTATTTGTCCGGTTAAAGAAAGCAAACAACAATGAGCAACCTGACTCTGAACTGGACATATAGGCAGCCGCACTGTCCTCTCCTCTAAGTGTTCTTCCAGCCACCATTACCCTCGTATCGTTTAACACATCTTGTCAGCTTTAGATGATTTGCAGGTGAATATCCGCGTTTCCTGCAGTTCACTTCCCACAGTTTATACAAAGGAATATTAAACCCAGATTTCTTCCTCTCAGTGATCTAAAACATGGCCTCCTTAGTCCTCCCGATATTATTTGCAGACCGGTCCAAATGAAAGAGGAGATTTTCTGTGGTGTGTTATGCTTTTCTGTAAGCGACTGAGCTTCGCCAAGACAGCAAATGTAATTTAGCCCTGGAAGTAGCTTGCCAACAATAAAACATATGGAAAAGGAAGAGAAAGTGAACAATCAGATATCACTTTTGGATGTGTGTTTAAGAAAGGCTTAATACAAATCAGATGAATTACTTAAATAATTTTAATTGTGAGATTTATGGTTTTGACTTTTAAAGGTCTTTTTCTTTTAAAAAAAAAACATTTTTTCTAATTATTGGACCAGTTTTGTTTCCTTTTTTAATTTTCAAAACTGTCAGAGTTTAAGTTATTGTCTTTTACCAACATATTTCTTTCTGACTGGAGTTAAAGGCAATTTTTTTCTGGCTCAATGTCCCGATCAGAATCTGATGGAGAATGTTGGAGGGAACTAAAGATGAGGGTGATTGCGCAGAGACCTTCCAGCCTCAAAGAGTTGGAGCTTCCCAAAATAAAAAAACCACAATTGTTAACAAGGTAACAACTGCTCAGCTTTTACATAAAAGGTTTGATTGGCCAATAAATAATTTATAACTTATTTCTGCCAGAAACAAACTTCTTAATAGTTGGGGGGAAAAATCTAAACCTCCTCTGGTAGTGGATAATTTTGGTCTCCATTGTTTATGACCATAAACTGTCCAGGTTGTTTGGTTTTATTATTTGTGTTCAGCAGATCATAAAACAAGATGAAAAGGTGAGGTAAAGAAACAATTCACAATTTTTAGACCACTTTTAAAATACGTAAAGCTTAATTTGGATTAAAAAATGCTAATTATACTGTATATATCATTTAAAAAATCCAGAAAGAGAGTAGTGACGATACTTTGTTTAGGGTTTATAATGACCAAAAAAACTGCCTAAAAATGCTGTCTTTTTGTGCTTTTATTTCTACGTAGATTAGGTCAGATTTTTTTTAAATACCTGATCATATTTAAAGAATATTAATGATATAAGTATCACTTTGTTTTCAAGAATTCAACATTTTTTACTTTTCCAAATATGAAGTAAAACTACAATTTTCTGTTTTTTATTATAACTTTAAAATAAGGTTCAGTTGCCTTTGTCTGGCAAAAGCAACTGAACTGAAATATAGTAATTCTGTTGGAAGTTTATTACACCACATATTAAATGACTGCATTCTTGAATTAAGTAAGAGTTTTAACTCTCTCACTGTTTTATCCATAAAAACAATCAGGTAATATTCTGAAAGTCAAATTTGTCTTTTTTTTATAAGCTATGAAAAGATGTAGCAATGTACTTTGAGCCAGCTGATTGGCAGTGCAAAGCAACAGGTAGGAAAGGCGAAATGTTGCGTGGTTCTGGGCTCCTTACAGCCAACAACTCTGGCCACTCTGGAATCTCATTAAAAAGGAATTTAAACCATTTTTTAAATTTTATTTTTAATATCTAATGATAAAGATTCTCTATTAAAAAAACTGCTTGAAAACTTTGCTGTTAATTCCCCAAACTTACACTGTGAAGTGGACTTTACGGATCAGGACTCAAACCACTAGGAAAAAGCAGAATTATATATCCAATTCAAAACAAGTCGACATAATTCAATGATAAATCTTCCCATCTGCTGACCCTTGAAGACAGCATTATTTGTTATGATGATTATTACCTCTCCATGAACTGTAGCTTATTGGGGTAAAAGAAAACACAGAGGAATAATCCTGACAGAAACAACATGATTAACATGTTTGTCTAATAATTTTACTGGTTTAGTTGAGTGTTTCCCAATCCCAGTCCCCAGGGGGCCACTGCATTTTAGATGCGCCTCCGTTCCAAAACACTTGATTCCAATGACTGCATGACCTCCTTTGCATGCCATCAAGCGCTGCAGAAGCCTGTTAATCACCCACTTATTCAAGTCAGGTGTGCGGCTGAAGGGAAGCACCTAAAACATACATCCGGTCCCTGATGAACCAAATAGAGAAACACTGGTTCAGTTAAATGTTTTATAATGGACATTACATTCAGCATTTGACCATGTGATTAATGCCATTCACTGACTTTTCTTTAAACTTCTTTAACATGAGGATTTGATCGAGTTGTTTGGATGTGGCCAGTTGTTTATGTACCTTTCAAACAAAATGTATTACTGGCAGAATAGAAAACTTTTATTCCAAGTTTAAATTAGAGCAGACACTAAAACTACAACAGTGCTGGTACATGGCTGCAATTGCTCAACAAATGTTTCTCGGTTGTCCAACTTTTAAAACTCATTCATTTAAGCTTTCCAGCTGGCTCTGCAGATAGAGACAAATAAACATGACCAACGACACTTTTTTGCAAACCTTGTACAAGACTGACTCCTCTACCAAGCCGCAGCCTGTCACAGTATGAACACCTGTACACCAAAACTGCAGCTCAGCAGCCTAAAGGGGGCCGTAAGGTCAGTCGTGCTGAATGATGTTGAGTCAGCATGTGCTGAAAGCCCAAACACATCACCCTTAACCCCACACCGGCCGGCCCACACCCAGACCGAGAGGCTCACTCATCAGCCTCCGCCGGTTCCCACCTTCAGACGACTTTGAAGAGTAAAAAGCGTGCCAATTACTGATTGGACATAGGAGGGGGTGCGTCTAATAGAAACAAATATTATGTTGCTTGCTCATGTGTGGGAGTGATCCAACACTGGAGCAAGAAGCAGCTGGCTCGAGGGTCATCTCGGATCTCGCATTACACAGCCTAGTGAGAATCGGAAGAAGGGGACAAAAGGAAAGGTCATTCAGGGAAGAGTTGGAGAAAGAGTTGCATGCCTGTTTGTTTAGGGGAACATCCTAATACTATATAGGAGGTGAAACAACTTACTTGTAAGTGATGGAACCAAATACTTCTTCAGTTTTGTATATTTTTAATTTGTAGAACTTTGGGGGAGCCGACTCAGTAGCCGTTTTTCAGAATTGTTGAAAATTATGTAGCCGCAGTATTTCACTTAAGTCATGAGATTCTCAGATCTTAAGTAAAAATTTCACAGCATTTACCCGACAGCGTAAGGGACGATAGCCGGAACTAACTAAAACCTGCAAATAATTAAGACCCCCCTCTAGAGCTGCCTGTTCTTAACAGCTAAAACATCAAATATACGTTAATGTAAATTAATACGCACAGCAGAAACCATCTTAGGACTAATACAGGAGCATTACAGTCTTTGTTATTTATGCTCTTGGTGGCACGGCCAATCAACACAGAGGAAAATAAGTAGAACTTCTGGATTGGATGCTTTGGAAATGCCAGGGCAATAGCATGTCGAGTAGCATTGTGCCCCGCATTTCAGCTTTGCAAGCTGCATCATGAGTATTTTAGATAGACGCTATAAAAAATTCTGTTAATAGGTGGATTTTCACAAGTAATTTACATTATAGAGTTTTTTTCTTTCTTTAAAAAAATTAATAAATCAGCAACTATGTGAATCCGCTGTATAATTTTAAACAAAGCTGTATGTCATCTAATCAGTTACCTATAGTAAAAAATAGAACAATTTCTCCTGTTACCTAAAGCAATCGAACATAATGACTAACACACTTGCAGAAGTGTTACCCATAACATGAATGAATCTTGAATCATGATCATGAATCATGAATCTTCATGACGAAGATAAAATGGTGAATGAACGCCCTCTAAATTTATGAGTAACTTTTATGTTTGTATTACTGAGAATATAATACTAATAATAATAATAATAATAATAATCAATTTAATTTATAATGCACTTTTCATTAATAAAAATCTCAAAGTGCTACACGGTGCATCTAAAAACATAAAATCAGCTATCAAAAACAATAAAAAACCAACAAAAACAAACAACTGTCATTTAAAAGTGGGGTAGGCTTGTCTAAAAAGGAAAGTTTTCAAGCCAGTTTTAAAATCAGACAATTATTGCGGGGCTCTCAAATAGTCAGGAAAAGAGTTCCATAGACGAGGAGCCGCCACCGCAAAGGCTCGATCACCCATAGTCATAATATAGCCTATTATGCCACGGGGGTGATGTACATAGTGTTCAAATCATGGCTGTTTGTGTTTTTTTGTTTATTTGCGTTTGCAGTCACTGATATCTCCAAACAGCTGAATCAGTCTTTCTTTTAAATGTTCTGTCCGCCAGTTGAACAGCAACAAGTGCAGGAGGGGCAGCGCTGCATTATTCTGCGGTTCTATCCAACCAACCAAAAAAAAAAATTAATAAATCCAGAACTTCTTGTATCACATGAAACCAAATTAAACAGAACATTTTTGAAACCACATTTTTATGAGACCTCAGTTTACCTCCATACAATTAATTAATTGTATCAACTATCAACCAGGTTTTGGTTCCAAACTATTATTGTGATTGGAAATGTCATATTTCTTGTAAGAGTGCGAAAAGAGAGTCTTCTTTCAGCAAGCTGACTTGCAAAGGTCAGCAGCATGTTGAGGAAAGGTTTAACTATGAAGTTGAAGAAAAGTCCTGTTATTTTCTGGTATGTTAACAGGATTACACGCCTGGTATCAATAAGATTTATCAGAAACGCTGGAGCAGTTCTCCTTACCTGCACCCTACGATGGTGCAACAGTCATATGAGTCATGCATCATAGCTATGATTCCGTTTGTTTCTGTTAGTAATTTAGTTGTTTACCTTCTCACTCATGAGAAAAACTTCAGAGCACATATTTGGAACCTGTGTCAGATTTTGTAAAATCGAGAGGGAACAAACAAATTTTGAAGGCGGTCGGTTCCCTTTATCACTAACGAGCAAATGCAAGTGTAGGCAAACAGAAGTGAGACTCCTTTTTCCACTTTCAATCTGCAAACACAACCAGACACTTCCAATATGAAGCCCTCACTGACAGCAGAAGAGTCCTCCTAAGAGGCTGGTTCTCAATGGAAGCGAGCGCTAATAAAGGAAATACCTTTTACTGAATGATGCATAATAAAGCCTCTTGTCTGGTACTCTTCAAAGACTAACATCCTCTGACCCTCTACACTCCAAACTTGAGCTGTGAGATCTTTTTTTCCCCCTTTTGGATAAACGCGCCGTATGAGAGGTTCAACCAGACAAAACAGACACTTAAGTTGCTGTGTGCAAAGGAGGGAGGAAGGGGGGGAGAAGGGTAAAAACGGAGGGGGAAGTCGGGGTAGTGAATGTGGTCTGCTCCATGGTAGGTCACCCCGTCTGTGAGAGTGGTCTGAATCTGAAAGTGTTCACCTCTGTACTGTAGACTTCAAAGTGCTGCTGCGACGCATATTTACATGCATGAGTTACCCAGACTGCGAGCGGGATGCAAGGAGAGTTCACGTGTATGCATAAGGATGGGCTTTATTCTTTTGTTTACAAATAATATTTTAAAAAAAGATTAAAAATTTCAAAAGTTGAAATTTCTCCTCTATTTAACAGCTGTTCTTTTGAGGAAAGACTTTTGTGGCATTCAAGATTTGGGGAAAAAAAATAAAAAAGTGAGTCAAAACTCCCAGTTGACTCCATTTTGAGGCCAATTAAAATCATCCTACATGAGAAACCCTGTCAGTCAAGATAAATGCTGACTGACAGGCGCAGGATCCCTCAATCTGATTCTAATTTAGGTCTTTAAAAAGAACCAACAACATGCCTTTTGAGTCAACCACCTTACCACAGTCAAACCCAACATCTTGTGCACAGATGTTATGTCAATTGCCAGGCAAGTGGTGTGCACCGAGATTCACTAGAAACCAAGAATTTTGCACTAAACAAAGCATGCCAAGAATAAAATTGCCCTACCAATCTAATACACCCTCTTCCTCTATCCACCTTCTTTCCTCTTCGTCGATTCCTCGCGGCCTAATAACCGTCCTCCTCCGCCTTGTAAAACCCCACAGCCTTTAGAGAACTCTATAACAAGGCTTCAACAAGCGCTTTAAGATTATGGTGTTGTCTTTATGTGGAGAGAGAGAAAGCGGAGCGGGCCGTGGCTGAAGCGGGAGTAGTAGACGTTTGGACGCTTGTGAATAAGCGGGGTTACAAAGTGCTGCTTATTGAGGCAGCTGTTATGGCTGTTTCTGAGAAGGGAGCCGGAGTGTTAAAGCAAAAAGGAGCTGACTCTAATTGACTGAGGTCACAGACATTCCCTGTAAAAGCTGTGTATCAGTGGCCAGCCAGCCGGAGCCTGGGAGCTGCCCAGCATGCTTAATCAAACAGTAATTACAAACAAAGGCGCGTCGGCCAGGGCGCTCCGGGGAACAGCCCCGGGCACTGGAGCTCCATCACGCATCTTTTTTGTTTGGCCTCCGTCCAAAACGTCTGACAATCACGTCAAAGTTTACTTAGTAATAAAGTTATAATTCAAATTTTACATTTGAGAAAGTGGGTGAGGGGGGAAAACGTCTAATGCTTAAATTAATTCAAATTAAAATGGCAAAGAAAGTATTCATAGGGGAATTAGAAATTCTTTACATTGAAGCATAAAATAAAGGTAAGAGTTGGCTTTAAAATCCTGGAAGACTTGCTGCTGCAGCAGTCTTGGAAAAACCCTAAATACTCGGCCAGAATTATATTTTTGTGTCAGAATGGCCTAGTCAAAAATACAACATGAATCTAGTTGAAAATGTTCTCCATCCAGTCTATAGCGCCTGAGCCAATACTGCAAAATCCCATCACATCTTTCTTGTTTGTAAAACAACATTTGAAAGCCATGCTATGTTGGTAGCTTATAGCATAAACCCCCTAAAAATAAGTTTAAGTTTGAGGTTTTCAAATTATAAAATATTTAAAAACTTCAAGAGGTTTTTACTTTGGTATATCAGAATAAATTGGTTGATTTTAGATGCTTCACTGACTAATTATTGTTCTCTGTAACAGTCAGCATCGCGTGAGGATTTCCAATAAATTTGTTCGCATTCTGGGAGGGATAGAAGTTTTTGTCCTTCGCCTCCTAAATTTGAGCGTAACAGAGAAGGACAGAAAACCTGTGGAGATGCGAGTTCCTGTTAGGGGTTGCATTTTCTTGGACAGATGAGAACGAAGGACAAGATAAGCGAGTATCACAGACAGAAACAGTCAGACGGTTTCTGGAGCAAAATCAAAACATCACTTGCAGTGCTCAAAAACTGCAGCCTCATCTAAATGAAATAAGCAGATTGCCACGTCCTTCGCTGGCTGGCAAAGAGAGGGAGCGGCCTCACCCGACATGACCTCTCAAAAGGTCGAGATCTTTTTGCCGATTGGTCTCCACAGAAAGCAATTTTCACTTATCGACGGGCTGACGGCCGACTAGAGTGCCGACGTGCTCCCAAATGCCCGACAGGAAGAGGACTCTTGCTGCCCTCTTCCATGTGAGATTGAGACCACCGCACTGCAAACAGCTGAGGCCCTCTCTTTTTGGCCCGTCCGGGTGAGCATTAGAGTACTTCCCGCCGTCGCCAGCAACAACACGCCACAAAGGAAGCTCTGTGACCAACAACACTGAGGTGGCCACTGTCTTTTTTTTCTTTTTTTTTCTCCCCCAATCGGGTCTCACAAACTTTTTTTTTTCTTTCTGTGCAAACTCCTTTTCTTTAAAATCCCTCGCTGTGTTTTGGAGGCCCTTCTCTTCTCGTCTCTGCTGGCCTCTGGGCGGACCCTACTGAAGTGGCAGAGGCAGACTTTGCTTGAGACAAAGACGTTTGCTCTGCCAGCATGGCCAAGCTGCTAGCAAACACCGATGCTGCTCACACCGATGCTGCTCACACCGATGCTGCTCACACCGACCCCCTGCTGCTCAACCGATGCTGCTCAGACCACACCGCCCCTGGCATTCAAAAAAAAAAGTCCAAAACAGACTCCGTCATTCCTCCTAAACTCAATTTTGTTTGCACTTATTTTCTATGTCCTTGATGCTTTACTAAGACACCACAAACTTCAAATGCTTTGGTTTTAAGCGGTTGGTACAGCGCTAACTTTGGCCACTTCAAACATCTTTTTATTTTGTGTTCAGGTCAGAAAACTGCATGTTTTTATTCGTCTTGTATTGTTCTTCTTTTTTTCTTTTTTCAACCAACATTAGATCCATACGTGCCGATGAGAAAAGAACCCAAAACATAAAACATGTAGAGGTGAGTTCATGTTTTAATTAAAAATTTTGTAAAGCTCTGAGCTGCCCGTTTCTTTCCTGAACACTATGAGTAAAATCTGTTTTGAGTGAAGTCACCAGACGTCTGTGGTCACATTTACTATGAATCAAAACAAAAGCAAAACATTGAATGTGAAGGATGGATACTTTTATAGTAAATATTTTCATTTTTGTGTAAAAATCTTTACCTAAACGTAAAAATAAATAGTGTCCAACTGGATTCACTGTCTGTGAACTATTCTTGAATTGGTCAAAGACACATGTTGTATAAAGTCATTTTGAGAGCCACAAATGGTGTGTTGTGTTAATTTGTTTTACTTATAAGCTAAATTAAAGATCCAAACTAACAGCATAGGTTATAAAACCCTAACTTGCATCTATCCCATAGAAGATTCTGTGTGCCACGGATTGGTCACCTCTTTGGTAACTAAGGGATTACCGAGCAGGAAATTTAACAGAAGCTAAATCTCCGTTTCCATTTATCAGTCAGCGAGAGAACAAATGTCTCAGAAGTCAAATGCCAAACCGAGGTCAAATACTAATTTACCAATTTAAATATTTACAAGTTTGCATGGAGGACTTGCAAGTTACATGCTGAACTTTGATGACTTCCTTTTGACCCTGCTTTCCTCTGTCCACAGATTGAATTTTTTAAATCTAAATGACATTAAATCAAATCAAATCAAGCTTTCTTGTCAATCTGCTGTGCATGGAATCGTAGTGCAGTAAAGTAAAAGCGTGTCTTTCCCGGGTCAACATCACTAAGTCAATAAAGGCCACAATTAGGCTTGCTTGGTAAGTATCAGATCAGTAAGCTACTTTAAAAGGAACATTTTTTCTTCCACAAGGATCATTTTGATTTAATTCTCGTAAACGTCAATTTATCTTAATTCTAGCTCCAATTCTGCACATTTCAAGTAGATTTCAGTTATCTTAAACCAGCACAGTCAAGTCACAGTCCGATGGTGCTTCACCGACCTTTTCCATCTAAAAGATGAGCTATGAAGTCTCATATAAACTGCTTACAGTCTCACAGGCTGCTCATTTGTGGCCTGAATAGTGGAAAAAACAAAAACAAAAAAGAAAAACACTGCAGCAGTTAATTCACAATTACATGAGATTGGTTTTCATGAGTTTCATAAATATAACTATTATTTCAACTTGCATTTTGCATTTAATCGAGTTGTTAGTCACATATTCAAATTTGGTTGATGATCTGAAACATTTAGTGAGCTAAAAAACCCAAAGGAAATCAATAAGGAGCCAAAATATTGTATGTCATCCAAAAATAAAAAAACATGGCAAAAACATGGCAGAAGAGCGACGATCAGAGTCCTTCATATAGGAATAAACAACATATAGTACACAGTTGTATTTATCAAACTCTTTGCATTTAGAGTTGTGGACCAGAATTTCTCCACCGGATTCGACTCTGGCCTCTTAGTTTGTGAGAATCTGCTGAATACAAAACATGAGACTCAAATAGACAATTTATTTGTTGGCCTGTTTGATATTCATCTAACACCCTGCTTGACCTGTAAAAGAAAAAGTTAATTTCAGACATCGAGTGACACTGCTGATGATCACAGCCAATATTTAGTCATTAATAACCTGGGGTAAGGCACAGTGGAGCCAGGAAAGAGCTGCTACTGGATGCGATGAACCAAAGTTACATTTATCTCACTCTGCTCAATGTAACATGAGACCTTATTGGTTTATGTAATGTTGGACAGCCACAAAACTGTACAATATCAATATAAACTAGAATAACAAAGAAAACACCATAAGGGTCAAGAAATGAATCATCTGTAGTTATTTTGTTGAAACTAGATTTGAGCATTACCCGCAGCAATTCTGCCAAATTGCTGCCCAAATTCCACTCAGTAAGCTATTCAGTAGTTGTAATAACAAGGACGGCTGTGCCAAAAGGATTAATGTGAGCGTTGAGCATGCACACTAATGACGAAACCTGCCATCAAATTGTTGCAAAAGCCTACTGTCCTGTTGAAGTTGATTAAGAGTTTCCAACTGTTTACCAAGAAGATAATTGGTAGACGGCAGATCAGACAAAAAAAAAAAAAAAAAAAAAGCAGCTAAATGTCATGTCACGTTGAAAAGCACGGATTCTTACCAATTTCTCATCAACGGTAATAAGTTGCGTGTCTTGTTCTGCTTTCTCTGCCAGCCTTGATGCTGATGTGCTTGCAGACCTGAAAAATCAATGAATGGACATTACACTCAACGGCCCACTACAAAGCAGGAAATTACACAAACAAGTGGCCTTCTGCAGCCAACGACAGTCTTGGAGGACGCGGTGGGGTGAGGGTACAGTGAAAAGGAAGCGGCTAGGAAGGAATCCCCCCCCATACCCCCCCTGCCACTTATTAGTTCTGTCTGGTGAATCTCTGGCAGAGCCTCGCTCTCATCCTAATGACGGGACGTGCTTACTGTTGGCTGCTGGGTGACTGGCAGGCGGGGACTGTGGAGCTCTTTGTGAAAGTGCAGCCGTATCCTGACACTGAGCGGCGCAGGGCCATCGCCACTCAGCCAAGGAAGAGCTCACTCAGCATAATGTCCTAATTATCAAAATATGACCGAGACAATTTGTAGGAATATTGGCTACAAAAGCGTAACTTTACTTTTCACAAAAGAGAAGGGAAAAGGCGTGCTGTGCTTGATGAAATGCATTGATTGTTAGGCCGGTAACTGCAGAGTATTACCTCAACTGCTTACATCAAACTAATAAACCCATCTGTACCACAGCACAGCCGCTGCACACTGTCACATTAATTAATCAGAAAGCTTAGAGGGGGCACAACTAGGATTTTCTTATTTTTTTCTGTTGGGCCTTTCATGGTAACAAATTTTGCTGGATGATAAATTGTCCCAGAAGTTATTGTGATATATTGCAATGTTGTTGTTCTGAGACCATTTTCAAGTAATATAGTGGTAACAATAAGGGAATAATGCAAAAAAAGCATTCTCAAAGATCAATGCAATTTTAATTCTTATAGAAATTTAACACTGGAACTGGAAGACATTTCAAATATCCAAAATAAACAAAACAATAGAAACAACAACAAAACTAAAATGAATTAAAAACAAAATTGTCCCTCGAATGTACGGCAAGTATTAAATACATTTCTAACAGTTTTCTGATTTTGTAGAATGAGCGATATTCTAATGTTGTTTTGATCTGTCATCTGGCATTTAATAATAATTATTTCTGGATGCAACAAGGCAAGGTTTCAAAACAACAACAAGCTTTGATCTACAGTTTAACATCTCTTATGAGGAAACAGAAGTTTGGAGTTTGGAGATCAGTTTTTTTGTTTTTGTTTTCCAGCTGTAAATCAGCACAAGGTCCTCTGATAACCTCTCTTCCCTCCACTTGTTGCTGCATACTGCCAATCAGCTGTCTGAAAGAAGCTTATTTACACTTTTCCTTCACTTGCAAGACCGGCACGTTTGTGCGTTTGAAAGATTTCGGTCACAAACAACACGGATATTAAAGGAGCTAAAGAAGCACCACCTTCCATCTACTTAATAAACACTATTTTGAAACTAAAATCGCTGTGAACTGCATGTCTGTTAGCAGCTGACTGCAGCCTGGCTATGATAGCTTATACCTCGTTACATAACTCATATGGTGGGACTAAAAACAATTCCAAATACTAGTTAATGTTGACAGAAAAAGAACAATAACCAAAAAATAATTAAATATCAACAACAAGCTGTCTTGAACAGAAGAAAATGAAAGTTTTGGAATTAATCTGACCAGAGTAATTTGAAGATAGCTGTGCAACAGATATGCCCTCACAATCTGACAGAGTTGGAGCATTTTTGCAAAGAAAAAAAAGAAAGAAAGAAAAAAATTGCAGCCTAGTGAAAATGTGTCATGAAGGTTTACTTCTACCAAATAGACTGCAAAGTGCTGTAAAAGAATCAAAAACTGCTTCAACAAAACATAGTTCTAAGTTTTAACTAGGTTTTGTTCTCAGTTTTACGTGATTCCATAAAATCTACGCAACCACATAAGTTTTATAAGTTATACATCATATTCATGGTAAAATGTGACATATTATTTAATTATTTTTCCATCACAAAGTCCAGGTGTTAAAACATAGGGGTAGTAGACTATTTACATCTACTTTGTAAAAGATAACTTAAGCCAAGCAAGACAACACATTTCTTTTTAGAGAGATCATAGATTGTCTCTCAGCATTAGTCAGAAATCAAACCAGCTCAGCCTGTTCACTTTACCGCCTCTGACAAACAACATAAATGTTACTGCTGGCTTGCAAATCGTGAGATAATAATTTTTCTTGAGACAAAATCATGTTTGATTATTAAAGAAACATTCCTAATATTACAGTGAAAGAACATTGCGCCAAACTGCGCAAAATCAGACTAGAGCGACATGCTTTAAACTCAATGAGTGCTTTCAGTGTTAAGTACTTGTCAAGTGCTTGGCTCCTAAAATTGATACAATAGTATGAATACTGGTAAGGGCCATTTTTAATAAAACAAATGACCATAGCATATATATATAGCTTGTTACAACAGGATCTAATGTGATAAATATTGAAGATTATGTCCGATGATACGTTCAGTGCCGCTTCAACTTGCTACCTTATTTGACTGCAAGGTTGAATGTTATGCTGAACTTTGCTATAAAAACTGCCCTCTGTCCCATAAGGCGCCTCATTAAAGAAAAGTACACAATGTCCCGCCGATCATTACGGATGGTATTTTGCTGTACGCAGCAGCAAAGAGTGTTTAATTGCGTTTGCTCCTAAACTGATTTGTAGCTTAGCTTCAGCTTATTAGCTACCTCGCAGCGTTTGCGAAAGGACATTGACATTGACATGATACATTAGAAAATGTAAAGACGAAAAGAAGTCGATAAAATATTCGGACATATTACTACTCCCAAAAGATTTTTTTTTTCATTTCGGTTTTTTACAAATGATTAGTTTCCAGGGTTTTATTGTAGCTTGGGGCAGACTAGATTGATCGGCCTGGGAGGTTTTTCCACATCTGAGCCGAAAATTCCATGAATAATCCCAAAAATAGTAGGACAAACGGATATAAAATCATATGGTAATCAATATTAAATTACCTGGCTGGATTCAGTAGGATCCTGGAAGCTACATTGCTGAGAGACAAACGACCTAAACCGAGAAATGACATTGAAGACGCCATGTTTGTTGTTAACAATTAGGTACGGTAGCCGCGATGGAACAAGTAGAACGAAAGAACTAAAAATTACAGAAAAATAATACGTATGGGTAAATTTACATAAATTTAACCTTTTTGAACGATAGTAAATATAGTTCAACTATATATTTAAATATCTAAAGACATAGTAATAATAATAATAGTAATAATAATAATAATGTTATTTCATTTCAATAATTTCAATACGTGTCATTACAGATTAACCTTTATATGAACGACACATTTAGAAAAATAGGAAGTGATTCTACTGTAAAACGAGGTGGCATTACTAAATGTATTTCTTATCAACACACAAAGCTATTTTTTAATTAATTTGTTAACACTGCAGATATGACTGTTAAAACATGGAAAACAATATATTTGATAAGAAATACTTGTCTATAATCATAGTTTAATAATGGCTTGTAAAAAAATTCATATTGTTTTGTAATTGTGTTGTATTATGACAATGTTTTTTGAATCAATTTAGAAATTAAAAATGTGTCAAATAAAATACAGAGCAAGAAGTATTCCTTTCATATCATTATCCAAATTTTAAGAAAAATATGTAAGTTAACCTTCTAGAAGTTAAACTATTACTTGTTGGTCATATAGAAAAATACAACAAACTCAGAAAAGGTTATAAGGAAAAGATTTTATTGTTTCACTCCTCATATCTGTACAAATACCATCAAACTTTGTATGTACATATGACATTTACATAAAAATACAAAACTATATATTCATAACAGAATTTTGTATTTCTCTAGTGATGTTTGAAAATAAAAAAAAATGCAGTCAGAGGGGAAAAATGGAAAAACAAACAAGGTAAAGGAGTCTGGTACAGAGTAGAATACTGCAGAGAAGTAATCCTACTGTCACTCTGTGAGAGCAATACGGAGCACGTTGGCAAGAAGACAGTTCATAAATGTTAATGGCACATTGTTTCCAAAACGATCAAGTATTGTCCAAAATCTTGACTATGCTTCAATGTTGTAAGATTTCATAAATGCTGTGGAATCATGTTTTCAGGTCAAAAAAAATCTAAAGGACTGAAACCACAATGAAAATATTCTAAGTATGAGAAGAGAAACACAATTGGCTCTCTTTTTTTCTTTTTCATTTCATTCCTGCGCCATTTGCAATGCTCAAACCAGTGAGAGAACCCCTTTGGTCAGTTATGATAGCTGTAAATAAGCAAAAAAAAATGTATGTACATAAAATGATTGATATATATACCCAATAAATAAACACACAGCCTAAACATGCATTTACGTATGTGTGACATAAACATCTGTGATAGAGATTTGACAGAAACAAGCAGGTTTTGTACAGCTCAAGGAATGCAATTTACAGCTTGTAGATGACTTATACTTACATAGTAAAATGACAAATAAATAACACTGTTTCTCTTTGGACAGATATAATTCTTCATGGTAAAAAAGGAAGTAAAATAACAACAACAAAAACGGGGGGGAGGGAATATATGGTGATAAATGAAAGTCGGACAATGTAAATGTATAAATTATAAAACACAAAAACAGTATAAATAAACATCTAGCAGACTGAACTATATGTATACTTCCTTTTTTCATTAAAAAATAAATAAGCATACACATAATGTACAGTATGGACATGATTCCTTGTCCTAAGAAAAGTTCCCCCCTCTATACTGATGGGAGTTTATCCATCCAGTAGAGAAGATAAATGGACATAGGCCTTGTAGTCTGAGTCCCCATCTTCCTCATCCTCCTCCTGGTCTTCTGTAATGGCTAAATGGGAGAATACATGGTAGCTGTTGTATGAATACGGACCACAACAGCGCAGAATATATCAGTGAATGTCAAAAAAGTTCACAACAAAACATTTTACACTTTCTTTTTATGTTTGTTAGTTGTTGTTTAAATGGTCACTTTTATGAAAAAGAGTCTGTGTTACTTGGCTGCAAGAATCACCACTTATACAATGTCCATTTATATAATTAAGCACGTCAGTGCCACAGAATCGGGTAAAAAAGGTTGAAAGAGGAATCACAAGGAGGGATATACAGGTATAAGGACACTGGGGCTGATGTTCCAGCAGCTCTGTTCTGTTTTTGGCAGAATCCTGAAAAGCAAAAACACATATAATACCAAAAAAAAGCGTTCTTCTGCTCTCCAATTTGCTTTGCTTCTGTTCTGATTAAGATGGAAGGTCAGGGTGCAAACGTCCAGGGCCGTGGCCAACGCATTAAATGTAATCAACACAGTTCTGAGGTATTTTCTTCTGCTTTTATACATAGATTTACATTTTTGAAAAAAAAAAGAAAAGCACGCAAGCAAGCGCAAGAACGACAGTACAAAATAAATGAAGGGTCCCTCATTATCTTAAAGTGGATGTAAAATATCTGATACATTTTCTTTAATCACAACAGTGCAGACAGTAAAAGTCAGCTAAAAAAACAGCTTCTCCTGCTTACAGTAACAAATCACATTTGTAATTAGCTCACAAGGTGATCATAAAGTTGGTCACCAGTCCAATACACATTTTAAATACGACTTAAGAGATTTTTTTCAGATGAAAGAAACTAAGAATATAAAAAAAGACATTCCCAAATATTCAGAAACTGGAATGTACGTTAGATATTTCGGGTTTCTGAGTGTCCAAATGGTCTTTTAAGGTTCTTTTTTATACGACACCAACGTTACAATCACCTTTCGCTTGTTGTGAGCTAATATTTCTAGGGTGTTTGATCAATTAGAGCCAAAAGCAATACAAAGAAAAACATCATAAAGAAAGAAGGTTTCTAAGAATCAAGCAGTGCGAGCGTGGAATTTACAAGCTGTAGTAATGTGATCTCTAAGATGAGATACTGCATGAAATTTAAGGCTTCCTGCTTCTGCAGGCGACTAGCATGACTACGACTCTAACCAGGTTTAAGTTTCAGGATATTCCAGAGCTGGCCAAAGGTTTTAGGAGCCCAAAGCATAATGTGATTTGGGAGCCCACTTACTGCTAAGACCGTCTCCCACTGACCGACATGTCACCTCAGATATGAGGTATATTTATGAAATATGTCAAAACAAATGCAATTGAAAGTGCATGTAATGGTCTTTTAAATGACATCATCATTAAGGTTAAAAATGAATAAAGTTACAGCATTTTACAGAATTAAACTGGGCGGCGTTATGCTCTTCCTTCTGTTTCTCTTTGTTACCCTGTTAATACAACAACTAGAAACTTTAACTGGTTTTCAAACTTGCAGCTGGAACATAATTAAATTGGGTGTTATTTCAGTCCCAGATCCAAAGTTGAAACATTGAAGCAAACTGAGACTCTCTTGAGGGCCTCCTGCTGGCCTGGATGTCCTCAGTAGCAACTCAGTTCCCGTACGCCTTGGGCCAGCTCTGGGGTTGCGCCACAGCAAGCAAACTAGGTCTCTTCTAGTGTATGAGCTTATTCAATAAGATTATCTTTCCTCCAAGGCTTTTAGCGACAACTTACATAGGATTAAATTGTTCAGTCACTTTTCTTTTAACTTTGCCTTCCAAAAAAATACTTAAAAAATGTGAGAGTAAAAATAAAAAATCAAGAACACAAGAACAACAAAATCGGCGACAAAGACAAAAGTCATGCAAGTTCTTCCATTTCCAAGTCCTTTTTCTGCTTCCTATAGCTGGAGTGATGTAGCTGGTGAGGGAAACATGGGAAGAGGTGGGATGAAGGGACACTTTCAGGAGAGGGTATTTGTTTTGGAAAAACAAACAGGGAACATTGTCTCTTGCTTGGATGGGGTGGGTGGGGGGAGGAGTTTTATTTCTCTTGTTTCATATTTCACTTTTTGTTTTCTTACTTACAGTTGCAAGATCCTGTGTGCTTGACTTCCAGCAACACCCCCATAGAACAAGCAGCCTGCTTCATGGCGCATTCGCTGGGATATGTGGTGTTGTCGCTGGCGCACACCGACTCGTCCGTCCTGCTCTCCGGACAGGACTCGTTGCAGAGCGAGCAGCGACCCCGGCTCATCCGAGCGTCCCACAGACACTTCTTCCCTGCACTGCACTGGATGTCCTCACATGACTTGGCCTCTGGACAGAGAGAAGAGGAAATCAGCATTTGGGGCGACCTCCAGAAAATTTTGTAATGCATGGTCAGAAGGGGACTATTGAAAATATTGAAGGGTGGGTGAGTTCAAAATGAAATCAAAAGCCACAGCAGAATTTTGGAGGTTTTATTATGCCTCCGTCATGAATTTCTGGGTTGCTAGAAGTGACAGGGCACTGTCAGAAAATTATCATAGGGGAGGTCAAATGAGGGCCAACAATAACTCTTGAGAAAAACACAAAAACAAGCGGCATAGCACAGTTTCAGGAGTTTCACAATACTATTGTTCCGTGTAGGTAGTGAGGGTAGATAGAGGCTGTAGTGACTGACAAAAGAGAGAAAGAAAAAACAAGAAAAATGGAAAGGGAAATAATAAAAACGAAGCAAAAGAAATAGAGACAGACTAAAAAAAATGAATATAAAATACATCATACACCGCGAGGGTGTTTTAAACTGTCAAGAAGAACTGATTGATAAAGGAAAAGAAAAATATATAGAAAGATCAGTCCTGGGTCAAACCTTGCTTAAGATCAGCAATGTCTATCCTGCTGATCTCACACAAATCTAATTTGACCAATTCAATTGTGAAGATTTTATTTTCTTTTAACACAAAGAACCGAATGAAATGTTCCCAAGTGGAAGTTGCAGTTTTCAATCAAACAGGAAATTAACATTGCAAAATTCTGTGATATTTGATCAATCAGCAATCAGAGCCAGTCAAGACATCCAAATAACTTGCCAATTTATTGTCCTCGGCTTATTAAATGAAATGTTGATAGAGTAACACTTATAGCGTGTAGTGGGATGGATTACTGACAAAGTGGCAGTCTTTAAATAGACAATTTACTCTAAATAGTTTTCAAGTAGGAGTAGAAAAATCAGCAGCTTTTCTTGGTTTACTATGAATGGAACAGAAATACAATCCAACCTTATAGGGTAAACAGTTATAACGGGAACAGAAAATCGCTTCAAATGAGCATTTTCAGAGTGCAAGACTCAGACTGACTGCTATCTGGATAGGAAATGATTTGGTTAAAATTTTGAAGTATGTCTTCATGGCCCCCAGCACTCTTCCTTCCTCCCCTCTCCTCTTCTCTCTCCCTTATGAGATAGTGTTGCCAACATCAGGAAATAATAAGATGTCTATCATTTGTTGAGCAAACACAAGCAACTACCAAACACCCCCTTCACCCCCCCTTCCCTCTGTCTAAGCCCCTCCCAACTGGAATGTTGGCAGTGAAAATACACAGTTGGAAGAGAATAATGCACTGAAAGCATGTTCAAAGTCAGAGACTGTGGAGGCACAGTGAGGGTGTTAAATCTCACGCTCTCACGTCTCCGGTTGCACACTTACTGATGCATTTTCCGTCATATGCCACACCGATCGACCTGCCCAAGAGACAGGTGGCCTTTCTCAAGTGACAGGCGCTGGCGTAGGTGATCCCGTCGTTCCCACACAGGTAGTGCTGAGACGACGCCACGTCGGGGCAAATCCGATTACACGTTACGCAGTATGCGTTGTTCGTCTGGTCCACGACGCAGGTGGTGGTTCCCGGGCACAGGACACCGAGGCAGGTTTCTGCCGTCACAGAGAAAGGAGGAAGATGTTAGAGGAGACGAAGAGGAGAGACGGCGGTCATGTCTTTCAGACAGGACTGAACAAAGCGTTGCACAGGGTCCGAAGCAAAGTCTGATTTAGGAACCCAACAGCCACGGCTGCTGCACCAAGCAAATTCGTTGACATGTTTTAGCAACAATGTTAAAGCAACAATTTAGCAACATTTAAGCTGTTTTAGAAAAAAACAAGAAATTTTCTGATATGAAAAGATAGGTCTTTGCTTTAAAATCCTTCACTTAGTTTTAATTGTTTGCTTACATAAACTGATTTTAGTCCATAAGAAAAGATGGCATATAATTTTACTAAGTAATATCTACCATGAGGAGGTTGCTTCTAGTTCTCAGAGATCAGATCCACAGTCAGTGGAAATAGAGTATATCAGGTTTTCAGATAATAATATGGAAAATGACTAAATTAATTATAATATAAGGGTCAAAAAGGTCACATGTTCCCATTTATGAGTGATTATGAAAGCTTCTCCATATAAGGATTACATATTTATTAATGTTTATGATATTGCAACTACATATTTCTGCTTACTGTCCATTTCCCAAGTGGTTGATTGGCAGTGAGGTTCATTGTGCTACTACAAGACTTTTCAATGAAAAAAGTATTTTTTAATAATTCAATTGGTCAATATTTCTATTTCAAATCGTTTATTTATTTAATCCAAATTGACAACATCCTACTAAATTAACTTTTGGAGTGTTTGGTCAATCAATCAGAGAGGGTTGTCATAGTGAATCTGTGTTTGCTGCTCGTCTATCTTTATGTGTCAGATTGTTGACACGCTATGTAAATACTTAGCTAGCAAAGCAGAGATTCCCATCCCCAGTCCAGAAGAAAAGATAAGCACCAAACTGTCAGCTACTGACAGCGTGCATGGGAACGACCCCAGCTCAGACGCAGGCACCACAAATGATCAAACTGTTAGAATAAATTACAAATAAATTCTTATTTGAAATAATAAAGTAATGTTTTCGTTTTGTTCACATGTAATTTAAATTAATTGGTTTGGTCCGTCCTTAACTTCAACCTCAAAATATTTATTCTAGTTCCATATAAAACTGAGAAAAAAAAACATTCACTCTTGAGGGCCATGGTCAGCAGAAGAGTGAAATTCAACTGCTCTGTTGGATGCCTGCCCCCTGCTGGCCTGGCACCTCCTGTAGCGGGTGGCTTAGTTTGGTTATGCCTTGGTCATGCCAGCACCTCCAAAAACATTTCAAAAGGGGTGAACATATGGGAGCCATGATCATTTTGGAAAGTCAGACCAAAACCATACAGAACAGCATAAGCTTTATTAATCATAAAAGCATTTAATATTTTAAATTGGCACTCTATATGGCCAAAACAATTACATATACACAGTCCAGTCACATTAATGTGACCACCACGTACTTTCCACTTCAGAGTTAAATAACCAATCACAGAAGGCAGGTGGCAGCACAGTGCAGTTGAGCGTATATAAAGGGTGTGTGTGGGCTTCGGAAAACATTTCAATCGTTGGCGTAATGCAGAAACGAAGCGATTTATCCGACGTCCAAAAGGGCATGATCATTGGCTTTCGGGCCAAGGGTGGAAGCATTTCCGAAACGGCTGAGTTTGTGAACTGTTCGCGTGCCGCCGTGGTAAAAGTGTACCGTGCATGGCAAAATGGGACTGTCCAAAATCAACGACGTGGCAAATGTGGTGCACCACGGGCCATAGATGACAGAGGCGAACGACGGTTGCGGAGATGCGTTCGGGCAGATAGACGGGCTACCGTTGAGCAACTGACCACTAAAATGAACCAAGGGGCTACCACAAGTGTCTCCCAAACCACTATTCAGCGAACATTGCTGCGTCTGGGCCTCCGAAGCAGACGCCTGGTTCGTGCACCTATGCTGACTGGTGTTCATCGACGACGAAGGCTAGAATTTGCACGCCAGTACAGCAGCTGGACGTCCACTGAGTGGCGACAGGTAGCGTTTTCAGATGAATCGCGTTTTATGCTCCATCGGACAGATGGACGTTGGCGTATAAGGCGTGAAACCTCTGAAAGGAACCACCCTGCAACCATTGCAGGAACGGTCCAAGCTGGAGGCGGGAGCATTATGGTCTGGGGAATGTTTTCCTGGCATTCTCTGGGTTCACTGATTATTGTGGAAGGCACGATGGATCAATACAAGTACGCATCTGTCCTTGCGGACCATGTCCACCCCTACATGCGCATTGTTTTTCCTCAGGATGATGGCATCTTCCAGCAGGACAATGCGAGGTGCCATACAGCTGCCAGTGTACGTGCGTGGTTCGAAGAGCACCAGGATGAGTTTACCGTCCTCCCCTGGCCAGCAAACTCACCTGACTTAAACCCAATCGAGCATCTGTGGGACCATCTCGATCGAGTTGTTCGCGCCATGGATCCTCAACCGCGTAATCTAGCGCAGCTGGCCACGGCATTAGAGTCGGCATGGCTCAACATCCCAGAGAAGACCTTCAGGGACCTAAGTGACTCTCTTCCTGCACGTCTCGTAGCAGTTCGCTCTGCGAAAGGTGGTTATTCTGGCTTTTGACAGATGGTCACATTAATGTGACTGGACTGTGTATATATATATATATATAGTAAATAAATGTTGCCAATGATTAAATTGCGAACTCTCCGATCAAAATTCTATTAATAATTTAGAGTATCTGGCTTGGCGGGGAGCTATAGCAAATTTAGCCGCCGCAGGTTTCCCCTTAGTGGCGCTGCTGAGTTAAGTCATTTTGTACATATGTTTGACTTACTCTTGCATTTGCCTTGGTACTGCACGTCCAGGTCGGGATGGCCTTTGCATTTCGCCTTCAGGAGTCCGCATTCGTCTTTGTAGGTCTTGCCGTCTGAGCCGCACACCGGACCTTTCCAGGTGATGTTGGAGCAGTCTGGAGCGCAGACGCAGCGCGGCTTACCTTTCCTGTTCATCTTGCACCTTTTACCCGGTCCGCAGTCGACATTTTCGCAGCTCTCTAAAAGAAAGAGAGAGAGAGAGAGAGAGCGAAAAGTTTTTATTAGGTTCTGAAGAGGATTTTGGCTGCAAGCTGGAAATATTTCGACTGCTATAATTTACGCACGCTGGCTGGCATGCGCCAATCAGATCGCCTGCGAGCATTTTGTGCTTATTATGAGGGGGAAACAAAGGAAAATGAGTGCACCTCCACCTTTGCACGGTATGCAATTAGGAGCTCCGCCATTGAAGATCATCCACCTAAAGAGCGTGCTGTTGGGGACGTCCTCCTCGGTCCAGGACGTCCCCAGCCTCCCGCTCCGACAGCACTCCTCTCGGGTCATCCCAGGCATGTAGAGCACCTGGCACCTCCCGTTCTTCCCCTGCTGCAGCCAGCAGTTTCCAGCTGCAAACGACAATGCATTATTAACTGTAATATCGCACGTTGAGCGTCTAACCACTGACCCAGACGCACCAGACACACACACACACACACACACACACACACACACACACACACACACACACACACACACGCAGACCGCATTATCCGAGACGCGCCCTCCCTCCTCTTTCGCCCTCCCGGCGGTATTTTGTCTGATTTTTTCTTTTTCCCCTCTTTCTTGCTAGACAGTTAACACTTGCCTATTCCAACTGTGACTGACAGCCCTTACAATGCAGCCACGAACCTCAAAAAAGTGAGAATATTCTTTTGAGGGAGTGGGGGGGGCGGTGGGGGGTTCTTTTATTCCCGGAGTCTCCTTGTTGCCACCGGACAGAAACTGGAGCGTCTAGACGGCGAAAACCACAGTCTTTAGGTATATAGGCTGCAACAAGACTGAACACACCGCCTTCTACTTTATCCCAGACATGCATATCCGCCAGACATTGACACGCTCATTGACAAAACACAGATAAACGCAATTCAAAGATTTTTTTATTTTTTTTAAATCCTAAATTGGTTAGTGGCACAGGAAAATAATTTATCCAGGCACAAGTTGAACGTTTAAAGCGACGCAGACACGCATGACATTGTGTGTCTGGAGGTTTCTTATATTAAATACAGATTTCTGCTCGACTGATTTGAAACATAAACCCCGCAAATGACAGAAAAGTCCGCCCTGTTCTTGCTTTTGTCACAATCCAAAATCTAAATTGGCGATTTGGCGCACAAAGCTGGAAGGGTGTGTGCGAAAAAGAAAAGAAAAATAAAATTATAAATAAATACCTCACCCATTAACTCAGACCGAATAGGAAGAAGTTTGCTGTATGATAAAGGAAAACACAATGAAGTTCAAACTGTTCACGAAAAAAATAATCGTTTTTAAAATGTCTTTGGATCATTTTGGCACGGACGCCTGCGTCTGTGCGCGCGGAAAGGGCTGCAAAACTTGCCATTTCTCACTTTGAAGTGTCCCACACAATAACACCTGTTTTATATATGCCGAATGCACGCAACGCCTGCAGAAGAAGTTTCAGTAATACAGGGGGAAACGAGAACTCTATGAAAAGTTTTCAATAACCCAACACCCGCGCGTTTTTGCGCATGACAGCAAAGTTTAAAGAGAAAAAAGAAACAGAAAAGGAAATAAAAAGAGCTTACCTTGAACTTTTTGATCTTCCATGAGATGGCATAGCCATAAGAAGAAGAAGAAAAGAACACCCGGGTGAAGGTGGTGCTGGAGCATCCCAAACATGATGGATGTAGGCAAAGTGAAGCACGTACAGGCGAGCGCAAAAGTAATCTGCTTAAGGTGGCAGTGTTGAATAAGTGTCAGTCTGAGAATGCAGCCTCTCTTTTTAAATCTATAAGGGGTCTCGGGTTGACTGTCTCTGGTGGGCGGTCTCCTCTTCTGTGGGGGTGGGAGATCTTTTCTTTTTTTTTCTTCTTCTTCTTACCAAAGTTCTTTCAATCCCAATCAGGTGACACACAAGTAAACTTTCTCTTCCTGTGATCACCGAAGAACACGGAAATGTGTGCTGGAAAACGGAACAGGCTGGGATCATGGAAGCAGATTTGCTAGGAGGCTAAAGATAGTTGAAAAACGTGGCGGCAGATATGGATCGGAATTTTGATGGACTAATTGTGTCAACTTATGCATTTTTACTTTTTTTTTTTGGTAAATTGAATATTTTACAAAAACATATTTTATTTTACATGTTGTATGTATTTATTATCAAGGTAATAATAATAATAATAATAATAATAATAATAATAATAATAATAATAATAATAATAATAATAATAAATAAATAAATAAAACGGCCTTTATTACTGCACAATGAAACAGGCCGACAGCCAGCAGATATATCCGGTCATTCTACCATCATAATATTAAATGCACCACTTGGTGAAAACTGATATTTCTTTCCATCAGCTGTGGGGACAAAAGTGCAAATCTTTCGGTGCGCGTTGCCTTCAGGATCACATCCGAGCCTCGGACAATAATAGAACTCATAGTAGTCCGCAGCCAGCCGCACTGCTAATATTAGATCAGACAGTTGTTTGGGTTTCTCTCCCGGGTCAAGCTTTTAAATACAATCAAACCTGTTTCCGAAGGCATCAGACGGAGGAGAACGGGCGGTGTTGCGTTTCATTGAATGAAACTCACACACAGGCACACAGAGGTCTCCAATCACACACGGGCTCACACACGCTGAACTCCTTCAGAAAGTCCTTGCGCGACCTCTTCAGCGGAATTCTGGTCACAGCTTTCCTGTGTATAGAGCAAAGCGTTTGGCAGCGAGAACCAGACACCGGGGACTTCATTATCCGTTTGCATACCCAGCAGCCAGGCAGAGGACGGTGTGATCTTTCTCTTTAGCAGCGCTACAATATCTCGGAAGTGTCTTTTATTTAAAGAAATAGTCGCGCAAATGCAACAAAACTGTCAAAACGCGTGACTGCACATGCAGAAGTGATGCGGAGGGGCTAATGAAACATGCTTCAACTTCTTTAAGTTCTTCAAGTATTAGTTTGTTTCCACCTGCTCACATTTATACCCGCTTTTATTTGATCGTTTTTGAAATAAATGTGCAGAGAATCCAGCGAATTCGTCTCGTTCAGTTGTTCGATTTAATCGGCTTGAATAAATTAAGTTCGGATCAATTTACATTTAAGCTGCATCGCAAATTTCAAGCAAAAGTACAACTCAAGGAAAGCTAGACAAAGATCTAAAAACAAACTAATATTGCGATAGAGGACAATTAAGACATGAGTCAGTTATCATGAGAAAGATAAATAGAAACCATGAAATTAAAGAAAACATAGCAAAGTGGTATAAAGCAAATAAAACCAGAGGGTTTTAAAAGTGTACAGGAAAACATTCAGTAAAATACATAAGAAGAATGAATGAAAGCTCTTTCCATTGGGAGAGTATTGACTTGTGTAAGTGTCCCACATCACAAGAGGAAGCTGACTCCACTGCAGAAGGAGCCGGAAAGTAAAAGCTGCCTGTGGCTGAAAATTGTGAGGACTTCAAACAGACCTCCACCTTCAGAGCAGAATATGAATATTAGTGATTAGCAACAAATCCTGCAGGTTAGGGAGTGACAAGATATTCAGGGCTTTGAATTTAAAGGGAGCCAGTGTAATAATGGTGATAAAAGAGACATATGACCCCTTTTCCCCTTGGTGTCACCACACTATTCTGAATCAACCTGAACTCTGTGGACACCTATTATCTAAATTTCAACAAACAAGTCTGCATGCTAGATTTAGATGAAGATGCACCTAGAGTCTGAGATATTGAGCAAGTGAAGGAATATAGTTTTATAAAGATTCATCAATTTGTAGAGGGAGATGGGACAAATACTGGAGCATCAGAGGGACACAGGATTAAGTTTGTGATGATGAAACTAGACAAAAACAGAATTGAGGATCAATTTTTTACTACTGTATTTTTATCATTTTATTATTGTTATTGTTAATTTTTTAGATTTTCACACTATGTACCTATTCTGTGTCTTTAATAAAGTTTAATAATATAAACCAGTTACTTTGAAAACAAAGATTGTTTCATATCGTTAGGCTTAAAAAGAAAACCACTTCACTGCTATTAAACTCTGCTTTATGGTTTACTGTGGGTCCACCCTTTGGAAAGGTAGCAAAACCACCCACAATAAAGTAGACAGCCTACACACTTTTGATAGTTTTACCACAGCATCTAATTCCACTGCCGAACCTTGAGGTCCCTTTGACTGATATTCCTCTTTTGTTATGTTAACTAATCCTAACCTGTAAGCCTCAGCAGGCGTCTGCTGAATATTTACAAAAGGTGCGTCGGGATTCAGTTTTCATGATTTCCAACAGAGAATCATGAGAAGCAGAGACTAAAAATTTAGAGTGGAAATGACCACCAAAACGATGTGTGTTTGATCCTTTCACTACAGGAAATTCATTTATCCCTGAACCAATCACAGAAGGAGAAATGTCATCTGCTGAAAAAAATGACATTTTGCTTAGAGCTCTCCGGCTTGATTTTGGATTGAAGAAATTATGATTTCATAAGAATTCTTTTGGGCTTCTGATGGAAACTCTTTCCCAAGTTTTCTTTTTAACTGTAGCCAGATGCATACTCAACACGAGAAACTGGTGGAAAGTTCACTGTTGCTACATGCAGATCCAGGAAAAGACAGCGCTGTGAGTTAATGACTCGATGGAGTCCACTGGGTTTGCAATGATAGAAACCTTTTTTCACCAATTTGAATCATAAACTGAACTTCATTCTTTGATAACTAGGTTTTATTTGGAATGCAGGCTGCCTGTATGACTGGATTGAACACCTTTTCTTAATTTAAATGTCTTGAGGTGGTACTTGTTGAGAATTGGCGTTGTATGAATAAACTGAATTGAACTGAGTTAATATGCTGGGATGCATAATCAAAGACCATTTCCCCAGGTCATTATCACAATCTCCCAAAGTAAAAAATGGAAGTTCTAATTACTTTATAGGTATAACAGTTAATATTACCACATATTTTTACCCATATTTGCCCTGTGGTATTTTGTAGGGATGCAGGTCTAGAAGTTTTGCATATAATTTTTCTGGATGATAAGCAGATGAATGAATTAGATGAACAAAGGTTGAATCATGGGATATTTTGGGGGCATGAACAATGATCTCAGTTTCAAAAAGTAAAGAGAAACAAACAATTTTAATCCAAGATTTTATGTATCTACCACAAGTTACTAGACTCCTGATCAGACTCATCTGGCTTGAAGGAGAGGTGAATCTTATTTTCAGAGTGATCATAGTATTGTTGGGTAAATATTAATTTTACCAAATTAGTCCTAAGACTGATCATTTCAACTGTAATATAAAATATATTCATGAAAATGAAGTCAATCATGGTAACCAGTGCAGACTTGCTTTTGCTTCTTTAATTATACAATGAAATATTTTATCAGCAATCAATGACAGAAACACCTAATCAGAAATTTTTAAATAAAAACTTTGGTTTGGATAGACACGGCTGTGAGAAAAGCTCTTACCCCCCTTAGAAATTTGTTTTGTTTTTGCAGCCCTGTTAGATATAAATGTTTCTGATTATCAACCAGATTTCAACATTACACATAACTTATTTATACCTTAAATTACTTATTATTTATACCTTTTTAAGAGGAAAGAAATATATAACGTTCCCCTAAACCCCCATTTTTAAAGGAAAAAAAAAATCACATGAAAACTACATTTTGTATTTAATCAGGAGAACTTTAGCTGACAGTAAAATTTACATGGTCTAAAAATTTCGGTGAATCCTGCTGCCTCAAAACAAAAAAAAAAAGTCATTAAGGGGGAAATACTTTTTCACATGGCTGCAGAATGTGTAAGAAAAAAAAGTAAGAGTGAATCATGATTGGTCGTCACTGAGTTGACTCCAACTCCTGTCAATTTTTCCTCTAACACAGCCAACAAAGAATGCGCAAACAAAAGAGGAGGCAGTTTATCCTCTCTGACCTCTTGCTTGAGACTTACTGACTGGATTGTGCTGTATTGAGTTAAAATAAATTGGACTGATCTGAACTAAAATATGACTGGATATGATTTTATATGACTGGATATGAATTAGACCTGTTTCTTTTTTGAAATGACATTTGCTTTGCATTACATTAAATTCAAACTAATGTTTAAAAAGTTCTTTCCTTCAGTGCTCCAACACTGATTGTGCAAGAGCAGTCATCTGGACCCAGTACCGCATATCAGCATGTGGATGTGTGACCATTTGTGACAGACAGATTTGCTCAAAAGCCATTTGAAATGCCATTGTAATCAGAAAAGCTCTAGATCAGCTCAAACCCTTGGAGTATTTGTGTGCCTGTGTTTATGGCACAAATGATTGAAGAGACAAGAGACTTTGGAATGGTTAAGGGTTTGAAATACTTCCTGTAATCTGAACACATTTCTACTCTGCTGCAGGTGGAGGAGTCCATCATAAATTTGCAACTTCTCTTTCAATGTTGCAATGTTGATTTAGGTCCACATCTGGTGGTGAGTCCCAAACCTGCATAATGTGAGGACTGTATAAGGCAACAGCATATTAAATTGCTGAAATATGTTTGTGGTTTTAGTTTTTTTGTTAGACCCCAGACTATCAAGAGACCCCTGACTGTCTGACCTCCCCTTTAAACACTTTCTAGTTGTTGCAGTTTTAGTGCTAGTTGTAGTGCTGGCAAATGGAATATCAGAGCTGCCAGTCCTCAGACAGAAGGTACACTACATAAAAACAATGTGAATGCTGACTGGAAAATGCCTAATTGCATTTATCACAATAAATTGCAAAATTATTCCAATTTATTCTTAGAAATAAATAAAGAATCTGCAAGATAACAGCTTCACACGGTACTTTAGAACCAAATTTTGGATTCCCACACAACTATTAGGTTAGCACCTAATTAAAATTAAAGACTGGGGATCCGCTGAAAACTGGTAGGTGATCCATTGAGCGGTTCTGCATTGTTCTGGTTCTGTATTAGGTCTTGAATGGATTTTTTCCCTCTCTGTGTATGTCAGACATGTCTTTCATTCAGTGTTCTGCTGTGGTAGTCTGTCTTGTCCACTTTCCTCAATTCATAAACAAACTGCAAGGTAAGCTGTCATGGTTAGGTGCAAAGATTAGAAGGGAAAATGAGTAGAAAAGACCTGAGAGGCTCTAGAAATATGCAAACTTAGGTAAATTTGAAAAGTTGATAGGAAGGTTTGTAAAATAAATGTCAAGAAAACAGAGGAAATTCAAAACTTTATGCTACGCTTTTCAATCATCAGTCTACATGGATAAGACGTTCCTGATGAAAACCAAGTGACACTCAAGGTCATTCTGGAGGCTCCCACGGTATTCCCAGATTTAAAAAATGGGACTACATGTCCTCTCCAAACGGAGACATCATGATCAGAAGCTCAGATCATCTTAACTGACTCCTTTCTACATCAAAGCATAGGAGTCAGTTCTACTCTGAAGCTCCTCTCGATGACACATCCTGTAACCCTGGCTACTTTATGGTGAGAGTTTATTTCAGCTACTCATTTCTGGGATCTCATTTCTTCAGTCATGATCCATGCCTCATGTCTGTGGGTTATGGACTAGAAAATCAGAAGCTTTTCAATTTAGCTCGGATCTTTCCTAACCTTGACCTGCAAGAGTGTCGCCAACATTACTGCAGATGTTGACTTGTACATCCATCCTCTGCTTCATTCAGCTGCCACTCTGATACCCGGTCTCCTCTGTTTGTGACAGAGAGTAACCACCATCATCTGAAATCAGATAGAACTGTGAAGTTACAGAAGCAGACACCCTGCCATTTATTTGTTAATTGCAAGTCACCTCCCTATTTACTGAACACAATCTTCATCTTAGAAGCTTTAGAATAAGTAAGAAAAGGACATGGATAGAATTTAGATTTAGGGAAAAAAAAAAAAAATTCAGGACAGCAGTTAAAAAATATGCAGTGATATCATCTCTGATTTACATTCACATTGTAACAATTCAGCAGTAATCATCCCACTGTGTTGGGGGAGCCAGTTGTTTGGCCCTGTAGCTGCCAGTCATCTAAAGAAAGTCCCAGAAGGATGAACTCACAAACGTGCTCAAAAACCTTTCCTGTATCTCATTTCACCAAGTATTTCCACATCGCTCCCTGTACACCTATACATAGAATCTAACAGCTGTTTCACAACACTGCGCCATGTGAGTAATTGTGAAACAGTGCAGCTCAGCCGTTTATCAAACCTCGTATACCCCCTTCTGACAAGGAGAGTCTCGGAGCCCAAGATCCTGGAGAAATATGCAACTTATAAGATACGAATAGCATATTCTATTTGGCCAGGTCTACAGAAATGAATATTAAAGACTGCTGGTTGCTGGTGTTGACTCCGTGAGAAGGAAAACAGTTAGAAACACATTCCGGGACTGTCAAGGGAGCGAATAACCTTACAGTGGGAAAATATGGCAATCAAAATGTGAGGAAAGTGGTTGTTTCAGATATAGATGTCAGCACGGTGTTCCTAGAAGACAAAGGACTGCTGAAGATGTTCCAGTCAGAAACAGCAGGGGAGACACTTAAGAAAAACGAGGGTATTTTATTTAAAATCGGCACCAAATCACAATGATCAGACGTTTAATACTTTGGGAGGAACTATAATCAGCTTTTTGCTGCCACCTAGTGTAAAAGATGTGAAAATGCATGTTTTCAAATTAATATAACAAAATATCAAATGTCAAATAAGCCATGTTCATAAGATTAGAACATTATCAATAAATATATTTATTTTAATGCATTAAATTAGTTAATTACACAGAGACTGATGTTTGAAACCTTTATAATGATTTTTTTGTTTAGTTTATGGGAAAAGGACAGACCAAAAAAAAAAAACATATATTTCTATTAGAATCTATGTATTCAGCATTATATACCTGTGTCAGGTTGCAGATTTCCATCAAAAATGTTCAATCTTTATTTCTACTACATTAAATTTCTTTAGAAACAGTTAATGCCCAAATACTACATAATGCATATAAATGTACATAAATGCACATATCCCTCTAATAAGAACAATGACATGATGTACCATCACAGATAAATTAAAGCACAAGTTTTGAGATCTGAAATAAAAAAATATGCATGTAGAAGAGCTTAAAATGGGATGAGGTTGATATAGACTAATGTATTGTAACATTTGGATGTGTTAAATTTGAATAACCATTTGTTGGTAATGAAAGAACTCAATATTAGTACTGTATTAATTTACATATTAGTTGACTATCTAAATAATCAGCAAATTTAATAATTTAACAGAAAACTATGGTGAGCTTTCATCAACAAATGACTAATAAATGATGCCTCTAATGATAAAAATCAAGTACCACAAATGTCATCAATAGCAGTGTATCAAGTTCCAACTCCACATAATAAAAAAACTCTGTAAAATCATACTTTTAGTTCTTACAATACATACAGAAAAAATAAAAATAAACAAAGCAACAACATACAGTACACTCCATATTTATGTTCCTAAAATACATCCATGTTTTATTGCAGCAGCTGAATCTCAAGCTGAAACCTTTATTTGAGATCAAATAAAGGTTTGCTGAAGGAACCTTTATTAGTTCTCAATGGTTACCTGATTCCCTGGGGTACAAATATGATGTGGCACAGCTTTATTTTCTTACTTTTCCAAACAGAAAATGTGAGAGGACAAGCCATTGAAGTTGATCCCCAGAAATCAGAAAATAGCAGATAGAAAATGGCTATTTACCTAAACTTAACCACATTATCAGGGCACTGATAAAGCAGATGAAAACAACAGGAAGTTTGATAAACTGTGTTTGATGACAAGCCACCAAACTGTCAGGAGGATGGCTCTCCAATCTGAGGAAATGGCAGCGGTTTTGTTCAGTTGATGATACAACTACAATTAGATTAATTTATTTGAAAGCCTTTTTCAACATCTGTATCAAGGAGTTTTAATAAATGAAGATGGTGTTGTAAATTACCACTTACAGGATCTCATTATTTTTTCTATCTTGTTTTTAGAAAATTAATCTTAGTACTTTTAATATAAAAGTAGCCCTGAGATCCCCAAGTCAGTTTGTGGCACAAACTGCTTAAAGCAAAATAGGAAAACAAAACAAACAATTCCCTCCCCAAAAATCATCCAAGATCCAGTTACAGTGTAAAATTGCAGATGATAATTCTGCATTTAATTGCAAAGTCCATCCATAACCTAAAAAATTATTCATGATGAAAAACAAACAGTGCACATCTGTCACAAATCTCTACAATTCACAAAGCAAATCACAACAATAATCCCCTGTAAAAGAGCTAAAGAACCTAATCTCATTCATCCACAAACTTACAAGGATCTGTTTCCTTAAAGTGCCCTGTTTCCAGTGAATAAGTTCTGATCCGTTTGCGCTACAGATGTGCCAATACCAACACTGGAGCTTTACAGACAGAGAGATGGCTGAGGGGCTCCTCTTCACAAAACTCCATCATCTTGTGCATCGGTCTGTTTGTCCAGATCCTCCTCCTTCTGAAGCTGCTGGTACTTTCTTTTGAAAAATCCAAACTAGAGGGTAAAAAGATGGAGGTTATTTTGTGCTAATGTTAATCCAAGAAAAAATGCAGTTGCAGCACCCAGTGCTGTGCAAAGGTTTTTAATGACCCCTAATTTCTTGATTCTTTTTCTTCAAAAGACTGACACTTTCTCATAATACCAGGGTTTGGGTAGAGCAGTATTAATTTTCAACCTTTCTTTAGAGAGCTTAAAAACAAGCTAAGAATGCTTTTGAAAGTTGTAGATGGCATTGATGCATAACAAAACGGCCACCCAAGAATAATGTATTGATACCAGAACTTTCCTGCTTGAACGCAAATTCATTACAGAAAGATTTGTGTCAAATACCCAGTGAGACAGAGAAATGCAGAAGAAATGTTGTCGCAAGCAGTAGCCTGGAGACTTAGCAGGCCAGTACCTTACCCAGAGATTTAAACGTGCTACATTTTAAACCTGTCTGGACTGTGGGCAGCCATTGTCTTTTCCTCAAACTTTATTGTTTCTTTCCTTAAGGCCACTTCTCTAAAAAGGCTATTGTAATATTCCTTTTGGAAATAAGTGGCTCAAATAAAGAAACACTATTTTTGGTGGCTGAGAAGTAGTCAATTTTTTTCCCACTTCTCTAAAAAGGTTATTGTAATATTCCTTCCGGAAATAAGTGACTCAAATAAAGAAACACTATTTTTGGTGGCTGAGAAGTAGCCCATCTTTTTTTTTCTTTACAAATCTCAACCATTGTTTCTGCATAACTTCTCAAAAGCTTCTTTTAACCTGAGAAACAAGCCTAATCAGAATGTGTATTCTAATTCATTCAATATGATTGTATATTATATATATATATATATATATATATATATATATAATATATATATATATTCCTGATATTTAAGAAAAGTAACACTGTTGACTCCCATTTATTGTGTTACCTGAGTAAGAAGCCATGTCTCTTGTTTCTGTTGTTCTCCATTATAACATTTATGTCTCTGGCAACTATGCTATGTTTGCCATGTTCCAATTCGGGATTTAAGTAAGTGTATAAATAATCTTAAATCAGTGAGAAACTTAAAAATAACTTCAGAAAGCACAGAAAATAGCTGCTTTAATAGATTGCAGAAGATCTTTTATAGTTTAATATAAAGAAAACGGCAAAACTTTTTCAGGATTTTGCTCAGTTTAGTGCAACATAGGGAGGTGTTTCAGTAGAATGCCAGTTTTGAAACAGTTCTTTTAAATTACAATGCATACAGATGCATCATTCAGTGAATATAAATAAGCTTCATCTTGTTATTTCTTTTAAAGAAGAGACAGTACATGTAGTTTACTCTAATTTACTCAGAATTATCAGAGTTGCTTTTCCATCAACCATAAAAAAACAAGTCCCCAGTGATCATCTTCGGTATTTTCCATAATTTTTTAATGAACTCTTTACCTTATACATCAGACCAACAACCAGAGCCAGCAGCACCAGGCCACCTATAGCGCTACCAACTATCACACCAACTGGGACATCGGCTTTCTCTCCAGGTTTGCTGACAGGCAAAACCACCTGGACACAAAAAAGTTATGGCATGGTCACTGTAAGTTCTGTCTCCAAAGAGTGCATACAAATAAACTTTAAACTTATGTTTTCTTTGATGTATAGTTGCCACAAATAGAAAATGCCTGAATAATTCCATCCTGCATGAGTAAAATTTCAAATGCTGCAGATTCACATGAGGTGTTTTGTTGTGAGATACAAACAGAAACATCTTAATGTGAACTTACATCCAGATGCTTGTGTTGGACAATGAGAAGATCCGGTTTGGAGGTCTCCACATCCAGGCTGGAAATCAGATCTATGCTCTGATATGAAGCCTAGCACAGGGAAATTGTGGACTTAAGATATTAGTATGATTTCAATTATCAGTAACATGAAAACATTTGAAGAGATATGAGGTAGAGATTTACCGTAATAAATGTGCCATTCCAGATTCTTGTTTTAACCTTTGCCAAATAGTCACTCTTTACTTCAGTGTCTTTAAGGATGCATTCTATTTTCTCACAATTTGCACTTGTACAGTCCTATCAGGTTAAAAAGAAACAATAAAACAATTACAGCAACAACAAAAAGGAGAAAAAAAGCAGATCAATTTGGCATAATCACCACAGGAACTTCATCTTCATGAAAAGCATACTGGCAGAAAAAAGAAAATTAAACATATTTGTTTTGTAAGTTCAGCCCTAGTGGTTAAAATAATAAGACTGAACTAAACAACTGCATTGTTTTTCTATTATTATTTTTTTCAAAATATCATATACCGTATTTTCCACATTATAAGGCGCACCGTCAATGAATCGCCTATTTTAAAACTTTTTTCATAAATAAGGTGCACCGCATTAAAGGGCGCATAGAATAGACGCTACAGGAGAGGCTGGAGTCACGTTATGCATCCACTAGATGGAGCTGCACTAAACGGAATGTCAACAAACCAGTCCGACTCGGGTCGACGAGGAGAGCGACTGGGCTGGGGCGTCTGGGCCGGACGATGGTCACCCTTCTCCGTTCGCGCACAGCATGTTCGTGGAGAACGTGGTGCTAAATGACCTGCAGACGACTTGATTCTAGACCAGGCGTGGGCAACTCCAGGCCTTGAGGGCCGGTCTCCTGCAACCTTTAGATTTTAGATGTGTCTCTACTTCAACACACCTGAGTCAAGTAATGAGGTTGTTAGCAGGACTCTGGAGAACCTCACTACACTTAGGAGGTGATTCAGTTGTTGGATTCAAGTGTGTTGGACCAGGGAGACATCTAAGAGCTGCAGGACACTGGGCCTCGAGGACCAGCATTGCCCACCGCTGGTCTAGACAGTAGGTAGGTAGATAGGTCAGTCAAACTTTATTAATAGATTACAAACCAGCGTTCTGACAACTAACCCAGCATGCACCGCGCGCTTCTTCTTCTATGGGCGAAAATGAAGTCGGCAGCTGCGTACCGTAGTTGCTAGACCTCTTGAGGCTCAATATTGGTCCATATATAAGGAGCACCGGATTATAAGGCGCACTGTCAGTTTTTGATTAAATTAAAGGTTTTTAGGTGCACATTATAGTGCGGGAAATACAGTAATTCGAAATAGGTCATAAATGATACAAAATATGTGTCCTGGAAATAGTTTTTACAGTGGAGTAATATGTAGTTTCAATAAGCTGACAGATCTCATAGAATCACATTTAAAGCTGCAAGCACTGTGTTTGCTACCATGTGGTAAATAAGGTAAATATATAAAAAAGGACAGATTTAAGATTTGATACTTTAATGTGAACATATAACTGGAAATATCATAACCACACCATAAAAACAAGATAAACATTGAACAAAGTCAACAACTTACCAGTGTCTTTGTACCTTTGAGATTCTCCTCTTTGAATGAAACCGTCTGGGTTTGTTCACCAATATGTGGAGGATTCTTTAGGCTGGTGGAACAGCTGACAGATCCTCCCTGTTTGTGGACATGACCATCAATAATGCAATTATCAGACCCCATTTACTCCAAATTATATTGGCAAAAAGAATATGCATGTAATGGTAGTTTCATTATTGCAGAATAGGAGCACTCACAGCTTGTGGCTCCACGCTGGTTAAATACAGGAGTGGATTTTCACCTTTTGTTTTCACTGGCAGACTTATTGTGAGAAAAAGGAGGCTGAGAGGGAATATACCTGTTGAGACCTTTGAACACATAGTGCTTTAGTCATTAAACATACAATGAGACAATAATCCTGCATACAGTGGATTTGCAAAATGCACCTTCACTGTAAAGGTAAACTCCGGTCCTATGTCATCCAGAGACTTCACCGTGGTTACCACTTGATTGGTTGAGTCTGCCACATAAAAGTTGATATTTGACTCCCTGTGAAACGACAGGAAAAGTTTTTAACATATATCATGATGCTATTCTTTAATTTCATGTTGCTGATAAACTGAGAAAAAGAAAAAAAAAAACACTCACATGGACAACATAACCCCTGTGTCAAATTGCACAGGAATGGATATTTGCACAGAATTGTCAGCAGGATTTTCCTCTTTTCCATCACTGCAAATCACATCATATCAATCACTCGTCTCAATATCATCACATGAATGTTCATTTAAAGAAAGTCAAAGTGGAATTAAAAGGATTTCCAGGTCTTTGTACCTTTTGGCCTCAAATTTCACAACAGCTTGGTTTTCCTGAGAATCAAAACTGTAATCAAATGTGATCTGAAAGTTAACCTGTAATGAAATAACAGGGTGTTAATCATAGCTGTTTGAGAAATGAATAATGGCACCAAATCCAGCTCAGAAAACAGTATTTATATTTACCTCTTGGTCTTTCTTTAATACTGTCACCTGACAGGTGACTGTATTTTTTTGTGTTGATGTGCATTTGACTTCATCTGTCTGCAAATACAAAGTGCACACCAGACAATGACATTTATAGCTTTGTGTTTTATTACCATTGACTTTGAACATTTGATAACTCAGCAGTATTCCAGTGAATACAATACAGATTTAGTTTATTTTGCTCATAACAATGCAAACCTGACATAAAATAGCATAACATAGAATTTGTGAACAAACTCAAATACACAGAAACATAAAATACTCACAGCAGTGGTAGAGGAGTAGAAGAGGTTGTTGGAGAACGTGACGGAGACCTGTGTGTTGTATGCGTTCTCATTTTTATTCTTCACAACAACTTTGAATTTCAGCTCTCGGTTGTTGGCGCTGAACAGAACGGGACTTGAGCTGTAAAAGGAGCGCACAGAAAACTTTGAGTCAATTTTTTTTTTTTTTTTTGACGATAATTGAATAAAGCAGAGGGAGTTATAGGAACTGAGCATACGCCGCACATTCAGAATAAACAGAGGCCAGAAAAGCTCTTAAACGCTGTGGTAAGCTCTCTCTGAAACTGTTGCTTTTATTTGAATTAATTCAATGCCTAGTCAAAATGGGCACTAAATACTGGAAGCTCACTCTCCAAATACTTAACTTTAGGTCTGTAGACTCAGAAAGTTTGATTTTCCATCTGCTGACATATTTCTGTGCTGCTTTGACCAGGCAGCTTGAAATATTATCCTGCTGAAACACCGCAGTTAACCTGCAGTGTGTTTTATGCTACAGAAACATATTTTAAGCCTTTTTCCACATCTTTACCGGGACTGTCAGTAAGCATGGAGGCTGCTGTCCGTCTGTACTACTACAAGGCTTCTTGTCATATAATAACTGGTTTACAATTACTGTTTGGTAAAAAAAAAAAAATTACAGGGATTTCAGGCTGTTATTAAAAGAGATGCTTCAATTTGTACCAAAGGAATATGTCAACACAATGTTTGAACCCATGACTCATCATTATAGTCAGCACTTTGACTGACTGCACCTGCTGCGGGACAATCATGATGTAACAGGAAACAATTACACATTAATCATCACAAAACAATCTTTTAATTATTACTTAGATCCTCATTGGGTCTCATTTTGATGCTAATCAGCTGGAGATATAAGTAAACAACCAAAGCACTTTGTTAGTAGAATCTAAATAGGTCTGAGAGATGGAGGACCTCTGCACACCTCTAGCTAATGAGAGCAGTAACTGTTAAGCCAAGTGTGCTGTGCAATAAGACTGCAGTAAGCTGTCACTCTTACCTGGACCCCTGCCTGTCCACCTTCACATTCAGCTCCAGATCATTAACACACACTTCATCAGACCCACAGTCTTTAGTAAATGGGATCTGAAAGGGGAAAGGACCAATAAATTCAGCTGGATGCGGGGCTGCAGTTTTAATTAGCAAACTAATTTATTATCACTTGAAGATGTTTTAAAGCTTCTTACTTACAAAGAATTCAAAGGCTTTTGGAGAAAAGCTGTCAAGGACAGGATTGACGTCTGGATTTTCTTGCTCAACTTCTACTTTTAGACTGAGGGAATTTACCAAGTCTGGTGTTTCCTGTTTGATGTATCAAAAAAAAAGAGCAACACAAGTCTACATCTCCAGAATTGGAACAAGAGAGGCCAATTATACTCAAAAAGATTTGATGGTGAACACTAACCTGAACATGAACCCTGCGATCTACACATTGGGATGTGGAGGATACTTTTATCTTTGCCTTCAGGTATCGTTCGTTGTTTACTTCAAAGTGTCCTCTTGAAGTTACCCGTGAACCCTTCAGGTCAGCGTCCAGAGTCAATGTGTAGGTTACATCTGAACTCAAAGAAACAAAATCAACAAAAAATGGAAAACAATATTTGAGGCTCAAATATTGAACCGCTCCAATACATAGACATTTTGGCACGGATGTTTCTGAAAATATACTTGGAGTATAAACAGCTACTTTTAAAAAAACTAAAGTGAGGCTGGAATAAATTGTTCCTTTATTATTTACACATGTTTGACCCATGCATACACCCATCCATCCATCAAATCAAATTCATTTTTGATTTGATTTTGATCAAAAATAAAAGTGCTTTAAAACTATGGCTAGTTTGCAAAACCCACATAATCTCTTTAAGAAGTTCCTACTCTTTCTGAAACTCCACCTTAGCACATCCTCACAACAATGTTTCTTCATTAAGCCATTTGACAAGCTAAGCTCATTCATAGTTCATTGTCTGCTAATTGCTGCTGCTGCTAGTTTGGAGAAGTTGAGGAGGGAGTGGGTGTTCTCTGAGGCCGAAAAATAAGAGGAATGCTTTTTAGTCTATACATGACATGACATGTGACTTTAATTTTAAGCAAGTCCTTCTTAGTAAACTAAGTTATCAGTTGTGATGTTTGAAGTAGACTTAGAAACTTTCAACAACTAGGTTTATATTTTGGCAGCACTTTGGCTCTTGTATGTGATTGTATGTGATCTATTTCTTTTCAGCTTACTCCTAATCTTTCAGACATACTTTGGGTACCATATAGTTTTAGTAACAAAAATAGATACATTTTAATGAAACAAAAAAGCTAAAGATAAGCTCATAAATAAAAGTAACTGTGCAAAAAAGTAGCATAGGTCTATTTGAAGATACAATTTCCTTCCTCTTAATGTTTTTTGCAGTCTCTATGCTCCTTCAAATCTATTCTTTAAAGTTACTTTGAGGACTCTAGCTTACCTACGGGTCCTACAGGATTTGTGGGTCTGAATGAAGCATTAAAACAGATGTTCACATTGAAGCAAGAGACCTTGCGTCCACTGCTGTCACAGTCTTTGTTTAAAATGTTGATCTTATCTGGTTTGAAGGAGGCTTTAGCTGTAACAACTGCCACTCCTCTGGACCTGCAATGAAAAGTAATGTCAGATACATGTTCGCACGTTCACTGTGTTCCCACACAAACTTTCTCTGGAACTCACCAGAGCTGGACAACGGATCCGTAAGCACCAATGGAGATGTCAGGAATGGTATCATCATTCAGGTCTTTATTGCTGTCTAAAGATCTTCCAAAAAACTGAAGTTGAGGATTCAGTTTGGAGCCTGGGATTCTCTGTGAAACAGTAAATACAGTTAAGTCCAACACTAGTCATATCTCTGGTCAAAATAGGCTTAAAATTATTTCCAAAGAGACACAAAATGATAAGTTACTATGTGGTACCGAACGTCAAATGGCCAGGTACACTTACTTTATCATGCCACATTAATTTTTGACAGTTCATTTCTCCAGTCATAAAAATCTAAATGAATCCACATTGACTTTATGTAATTCTGGTCTTAAGAGTTGTGTCTCAATCCAAAGGGAGGAACAGTAGCTGGAGAGTTTCAGAGTAATCTGACTGTCCATCCATCCAGCCATGAAAGAGCTGGAGTTGATGGACCCATCGGAGCAGAAACACAGGTTGGTTGTGGAAACTAAACGACCTGGTCTGACACATGAAGACAGTCTTCCAGACTCTATTCCTGGAGCTTCAGGTGTTGGAAACTGATGTATAAAAAAACTGGTTCAGAATGTGAATTTGATTCTTCTTGATCTCCCTTCCAGTCCTTCCCTCTTGGATTACTGTTAGGGATTAGATACTAACCAATATCTAAGGACTTTTTGTGGTACCTAAATATATGAGAAATGCTTTATTACAACCCAAAATTAAGCCTCTTCCCCTTTTCTTTAAACTTTTGAAACATAGGTAGACTCTTGACTTTAATTATTTTTTGAAAAACATTTGGCTTCACATTCCTGAAACGTACCTCTCCAAGCAGTAGAGAAGGGTTTAATTTGTGTTAATCTTTGTGTCTTCCTTTATCGTATTGAAATTAGTGGTCAATCAGTCTTAGTCTGTTTGTTGAGTTGTTTGGCTGCATTAATTATCATTTCTCATTGATTTTTCTAAAACAAATCTTTAGTGGAATACATTTTTATTCTGTGTATACAAAAATCTCCTTGCTTTGATAGAAGTCATTAAATGCGACGTAAATAAAAGCATCCTTCAGATGCATTTTGAACATAAGAGTATTTTTTCATGCACATTAAAACAGTTAAAGCATATTAGTTTAACACATACATAATTTCAGCTCCAAAGATACATGAATAAAATCTCTATTCTTCATGTATTTCTTAAACACAAAAGTTGTGTGTTGTACCTGTGAGAAGTCTTTTTTTAGACCCTTGTTGTAGCCATTGTAGATGTAAATCACACCCTTCCCCTGGTCTTCCAGGGGGGCTCCAACCACAACATCACCGAATCCGTTGAGATCGAGGTCAGGAATGTCAGAGATAGCAATTCCAAAACGAGCATTTTCATTTCCAGAAGGACCGTTGAGGAATCCCTGCTCACTCAGTATTCCCTTCAGAAGGAGAGGCAAGCAAAGTGTGAGTCTTATGCAGAGAGGATGAGACTCTGGAGTTAAAAATGCTAAAAATTTAAAGATGTTTTTTTAATCATTGTTACCTTGGTGACAGAGAATAAGTAGACTCGGCCTTGTTCTTTCTTCAGCTCATTCATGTACATGGGAGCTCCAACCAGAAGCAAATCCGTCACTTTATCATCGTCTACATCCAGTGAGCACAGGACGCTCCCAAAGTACGACCCAATCTGCAACGAGTTCCAGCTGCTTATCCATCACATCATAAATTTGATCCGGTTGCAGATGAAAGTGCACATTTTCCACTGAATTTACTAGGTGGATACATCATCTACTCTCCATACCTGTTTCCCTCTTTCTGTATCCACAACAGCTGGTTGCTTCTGGGGGTTCAAGGTGTAGATGATGACTTGTCCAGAATGGTTGGAGCGAGGAGCTCCAGCTACAAAATACTCTGTAGACCCATCAGTCAGCGTGGTGAGAGCATAACCTGCCCAGGAGAACAAGAAAAAGATATACTTATCCAAGTGACTGATATACAATTCTTATTTCATTTGTATGTTTGCTTTTTTTCTTGTTTTACATTGTGTTGCACATGCAACAAGTCCAGCACCTGTTTACCTTTGCCAGCAACCCAAAGGTAAACAGTAATGGAGGGAGGAAAGAGATGCTTATTTTACTATACCATCACTATTTTGAGCTTGTGCCAGCTAAATATGACAATGTTTAGGTTTGCTGTGCACTCTATGCATGTGGCAAATTTTGTTTAGTTTTAAAAAACAATAAGTTAAATTTAAAGAAACATTGTGAGTCGCAGTGTGGCACAGAAAGAGCATGTACCACCAGGTAGTGCCAAGCAGCAACAACTAATGCAGGTGGTCCTCCACCACCCAAATATCAAACCTGGACTTCTGTGCAAAACCAGAAATTGTTTTTTTATTTAAACAAGTATTTGTTTCATTTACAGAAAGATTGTGTTTATTTTAGTTTTTATGAAAAACATATTTCCTGCAGAAAACTGTTTTTAGATGACTCCCTGGTAAATTTGTGTAAAAAGCTTCTACAATTTGAGGCAGCAAATTACCTTTTCATGGTGAGTATCCAACATACTTTTTGTTCTATTTTGTCCAAGTTGGGTTTTTTTTCTCTATTTGTATTAAAAGTTTTCCATGAAAAATAAATCTAAAAGCCTGACTTTTTGGACAAATATTTCTCGTTTCATGCTGTAAATGATAATTTATACTATAGATAAATAACATGAGTCACAATACTCCAGTGAACATTTGTTGAAATCTCACATTGAAATGAAACTTATCCCCTAATCTTGAACAACATGTATGTGGGTACTTGAAACATTTAGCTTCATTGGCCATTCAGTCACCCAACACAACATCTGTTAAATATGAAGACTGAACTGCAGTAATGCCATAAAATGGTAGAGAAAATATTCACAATTTGTAGGATGTGGCAATAAAAACTTCAAAAGCGTACCCAGCAGTGAGCTGTGATTTCTCTCTTGAAGCGTTCCCTCAAAGGCGGAGAAAGGGAAAATAGTTGCTTCAGATCCTTTCTGATGGACAACAGTCCCACTCCAGGCGTATGCTCCCACTGCTCCCAGCATCATCATATCCTAGAAGCACAAGGGAACTAGTATAACGTCATAAACATCAACACATTGTGGTTCATTCATTTACCAGCACAGAGTTTCCAAATAAAACGTGACTAATTTAACTAGAATGAAAAAAAGGAAACACTGAAGGAAAATGGTTTTTAAAGCTGTGGCGGTTCTCTAGCAAAGAGCCTCTGTGGCCACATTAATTCTCCTTTTAACAAGTAGAAAGGACCAAATGGAGATAGATACACTAATAATTACTTAATATATATTTCTTCTACAATTGTATTATTTCTGTACCTGCTGCTTGGAGTAGTATGCACTGAATCCGACCTGGGACATCTCCATCTGGAAGCCATCTCCCCCTTTTCCAGTACCTTAGGCAAACAAAGCACAGTAGAAAAGTTAAAAACAGGACGGCAGCTCAACGATGGCAATGAAATGTGCACATCTCTGTGATTGTTTCCTACAGAATATGTACATAAACAGAAAAACAAAATAGAAATAATATGCACCCTCTATGCTGAAGATGCGTTTTCCTAAAGTCCCAGCGATGGTGGACAGGACTGCTTCTTCTGACACATTGAAGAAGTGCTTCTCTGTGGGCTCACTGGCAATCGATTTGATTTCCTGGATGAGATTTTTTGTATCTATGTTGTTTCTGGTGTAGTAACCCAACACCTGAGGAGCAAAAAGGAAATACCCAACTTTTACATATTGATATAAAATTAATCAGAGAGAACAACAATAATCAATGCAAAGGTCCATCTTTCAACAGGGAGATTATATTTTAAGGGTTTGTAATACTTATAATTTTGTTAAATTGTATTTTCACATGTAGTCAAATTTCTCTAAATTTTCTTCAGCATGACATTATTGTACTAACAAAAATGTTTTAAAGGCATTTTACAGAAATTTACCACGGAGTAGGGCTGTCACAATAAGCAATAAATCAGTTAATTACATGATAAGTTAAAACAACCTAAAATTTCTATTTGCATAACTTATTGTTTTTCTATTTCTACTAAAAATTGGATGACAAAAATCTTCAGTCTGGTGTTTTGGTCTAAATTATCCAATTTTTTTGAAAAATAATTTTGTTTACATAGACTAAGTAATTAATTTTATTTGTTGTTTTACTTATTTAGTTTGAATATTTGAAATGTTTTCCAGTTCCAGTGTTAAATGTTCATTGGAATTTTAAGTTTATACATCTTTGAGAATGCATTTTTCCATTACCATTATCTTACTTGGAATTATCTCAAAACAACAATATTATAATTTATTGCAACAATTTCTGGAAAAAATTATCTCATGAAATTTGTTAAATTTGAAGCCTCTGAACTCATTCCAAGCTTCTTATTTTTCTTGTTTCAAAGAGTCACCTGATGTTTGCCTGTTTGAATTTTTAACCTATTCAATATTTAGAGTACACAATAATTGATCACATACCGCAATACCAAATCGAATGATGCCTTGCTTGTCACACTCAGCGATGACGCTGTCTCTATCGTAGCTATCGTGCGACTCCCCATCAGTAACAACCACAATGACTTTAGCAGCTTCAGGTCGACCACCGTTGCTTGCAGAAAAAGCTTGCTTACTGAGGTAGGGTTACAAACAAAAGACGTTCTTACAGTAAGATAATCCAGTTCAAACATTTCTTTAGCTCCGATTCACTATGTGATTCCAAGACAATACAATAAAAAAAATCAATAAAAAATTCACATAATGAAAAATAAGGGCAACCCTTTATGTGACGGGCTGTTCATAAGACTGACATGACACTGTCATAAACATGACATAACACCTGTTGTGAACATGAACGAGTCTTCATGAAGACACTTGAAGACTGTTGTCATCAAGTGTCATTCGGTAAATAATGACACTTTTAATGCAACTTTTAAAGCAACTTTGCATTAAAAGTGTCATAATTTTCCAAATGTCGATGACAACAGTCATAGACATTCGTAAAGACTCCTTCATGTTTATGACAGGTGTTATTTCATGTTTATTACCTGTGTCATGTCAGTCTTATGCACACCCTGTGAAATAAAGTGTTGCCAAAAATAACCCTTAAGAAAAGAAGAAAGGAAGAAATGACCAAACCACTACATTAAGAAGTAAAAAAAACACAAACTCTGCATGTATTGTAAAAGAAAAAAATGTGTTTACTGTCAAACCAACCTGGCAAATGAGATTGCGGCGAAGGTATTGGTAGAAGTACCATACTTCTGTGTGATTTTGGATGCTGCATTAAGCATCTGGCTCTTGTCTGTGTAACGATTCAGTTTGAATTCAACCTTTTGGTTATCACTATACTGAATGACGCTCATCTATTGTGAGATAAAAAAATAAAAAAATAATTGAAAAAGAGCATTCAAGCATTGTTGTAACTCAATTGCACAAGAGTCACCTGTGTACTTTGAGGTCCGATATCTAAAGAGGGTATCAATTTGAGCAGGAACTCCGTCATTGGTGGCCATGGATAAATGCTGTTTGAACCGTCCAAAACAATCACAATGTCCATCAATCCTGTACATTCTGTGGATTAGAGGGAAGGCTGGTTAATGCATCATTAAAAAAAGAAACAACACTCTAAAAAATTGTCTAACTTTTACTGAGCCACTGGTTTAGTTTTTTTTTCCATTGACAAAAGCAATATTTGTTTGATGGTATTTTGCACATGCTAAAGACATGACCTTATGGTGTCCAGCCTTTTTATTTAGCACTGTTGCTGAAATTGTGTAAGTTTTGCCTAAGATACAATTATTTTGTAATATTTACAGGCCTGCTTGTGTTTGCAATGATTTTTTTTTTAATTACCTATTAAGTTTTCTTGAACAGGTTAAGATAGGTCTATGAACGATACAACACATGTTCACTATATTATTTTTTTACACATAATTATGGATAATGACATTTTAGTCTGGCCACTTCTGTCTATTTTAAGCTCTTTTGCTTTTGGGCCTCACGTCACTTTAAATCCAAATAAACTGCAGCTGGCCACGCTCCCCAACCCAACGTTTACACTGATACCTGAAAATGGCTGCAAACAGATGTGCAGCCATCTGTTAGAACCATACAGAACCATACAGCTTTGAAAAGCAGAAGTTGAGCCTCCTGCACAAGTGCTTTGGCTGCTTTTAGAAGCGGTTGAAACCAAAACGATAGTACAAAAAAATTAGACTATAACTATCTTACATCACCAAAGAAGGACAGATGATAGAGGTTCTCAATAATGGGGACTTGAAGGACCTTTGCTCAGAAAAAGAACTAGCCTTCCCTAGGATTTCTTTTTCAATTTCCTAAGCTAAACACTAAGTTCAGGACTGAAGCATGAGGAAATAGCTTATAATGTCAAAGCTTAAAATTCATGCAAAGTCTTTTCTTTAAAAGTTTCCTAATGCATCCAAAAAATAAACTGTTGGGTTCAGTAACTGTTGTGACTGAGAGTTGTGAGAAACAAGAGACAGATTTGTAATAAAGTGAATACAGGGAAAATACTACTTACTTTGAATGGCAGGCGAGAAGGCAGGTTGAAGCTGAAAGAGCGGGTTGAGTTTCGAGCAAATTCCTGGATAAAAGTTCTGATCGCCACACTGCTGTCCCCAAAGAGGACCACACATCTGCAGCAGGGATGGCAGAAGAAGAAACAAGAGACCTAATTAATACATTTACTTGGTTTTCACAGCAGCCAAAAGGCTCCAGAAGGATGCAATGAGTAAAGTTGTGTAATTAAATAAAGGTTTATTTAAACAGGACATTTTTTACAGTTCCATTGCTTCACAAAAACACAGAAAAACACAAGGAAAAAACACTATACAATCATGCATGCCTACCATAAAAGTCAATTAAAGCAACAGCTTGGAAATATTTGTCTATTTAAGTCCTGAAAAGGTGTGGTGAAACCCTAAAAGGCTCTGAATTTATGATCTAAGACAATGGGAAGAGGTGTTTATTTGAGTCAAATTATAAGAATGTTCATTGTTATAACTGCTGTCAGTAGGTGTTGGCTTGTAATGTTTGTACACTATATTGTACCAGCACCAAGCTGTGACTGGTGGGCAGACATACTGCAGTATGACACCTAAGCTAGATACCACTTCCTGTACACTGGTAATGGGTGTGAATGCTTATACATCTATATATACATCTGTTTCTTTTTCCTGTGTGTGTTGGTTTGGTAGTGTCATTTATAAAAAATGTTCATTCCCCATGAATTTCTTCCCATTTTGAATATTTACAACAACCAACTTGTTTTCTTAAATGACAGTTTTGAGTTCAATTTCTACAAATAAAACAACAAAATGTGACATTCATTTGTACTCAGCTCCCCTGAGTCAATTTGTTGTTTCACCACTTTTCGCTGCAGCTATTTTGCGGTACATATATGCAAGCTAGCTCAAGCTTAGGCAGATTAGGAAGAGAATATGCAAACACAGCAGTTTCAAGTGTTGTCACGGATTCTAAAAAGGACTTTGAAAAGTTCATCCTAACGCATGAATTTGTTTTGATTTTGAGCATTACATTCTCGCTCTGGACTTTTGTTTAGGATCATTGTCCTGTTGAAACCGCAGTCTCAAATATTTTGAAGCCCATTTCTTCTAGGCTGCAAAATAGGATAAGCCTGTATTCAATTGTCTCAATGTTCCCATAAATACTGACCATTATGAATAGAATAGAAACTGGCTTTTTTTGGCATCTTCAAAGTTGTGACATGCTCTTCCCAATTTTTAAAAGGATGAGTTGAACAGTGCTCTGTGAGATGCACAATTCATACACAACAACAACAATACAGAAAAACTTACCAAAAAATCATGGCCTGTATGGTTGGGAGCAAGAGTCAAACCCAGAGACATGTTGGTCTTCACACCTATAACATCTGGAATTGTAACAGAATCTGCGAGGGAGAAAAAACATAAAAAAAGGCAAATTGGGAAAATGTTACATGAATTGCTTTGATTCTTAAGAAGGAAAATTCAAAGAGAGATTTGTAGACTTCATTAGGCATTTTTTGAGTTCAGTGGAGAGGGTGGAAGTTAAACAAAACCCTGAAGTTTACCTTGAAGGTTGAGTTTATCACATCTGTTACTGGATCCCTGGACTGGACACTTGTAAACATCTCCCTTCCTATTGTCACTCCAAGGAGCTCCAACCAGGAGCCTGAAGAAAACAGGATTATTAAAAACTACACCTCCAATAACAATTAACTATTAGGAATTCATTCTTACTTGAAAATGGGAATGTGTTTTAATAAAAACTATGTGAAAATACAAGCTTGCAAGTCAAGCAAAATAATGTGTCAATTTGCGATCAGAAGGGGTCCAACCATCATGCAATTTTAAGATAAAAGCACATGCTAAGTATGGTTAAGAAACTGAATTCTGAACAAGATTCCTCCAGGACAGTTGAATGCTCTTAAAGTTTTAGGGAGTGCCTCGATCCTGTCAGGACCTGGAGCTCTCACTTGGGAAATATTTTTCCTCTAGTTCTTCAATCACTTTTGCACTTGGAGCACTGCAACAGAGAGAGGTCCAAACTGCATGCATCTGCAGGCGCTTATAGCAGTGTTCGGATGCTTCTCTGCAATCCACACCATGCATTCAGAGAAGAACTAAATAAGAGAAAACACTTTTGGCAGGGAGATTGAACGGCTTAGTAAGTTCTTTTACTGCGTATCAGCATATGGCAGAACATTTGTCATATTAGTCCTTTTAATTCTCTGGGATAAAGAAATAAGTTGGTGTAAGTAACTTTACCATATCTGAAACCAAATAAATATCCAAAACTGTAAAAAGTGACTCTTTAAAGACTTGATGACAGGAAACATTACGTATATTGGTGTGTCATAGGGCGGCTTACAGTCAGAGTCTATGATCAGAGGCACTGGTTTTCTCTGAGTTACACAAGGAACTTCTCCAGACATTAAATTATTCTATGAGCGTGACTGACTGTACAGACTGGGAGTGTCACTCTGGCCTAGAACAAGGAGTTTTACTACCATTTAACTAAACATTAAACAGTAATGTGGCATATTGCAACATAAATTGCAAGAAGAAAGAAATTCATGCATTCTCCCACGGCTTTAATGTGCCGTGGGAGAATTAATAACATTTAGTGACGATATCAGGAAGATGAACATGGAACTGTACAGATACACACAAAACCCAGATGACTCAAGGTATCACATTCATCTGTTAAAAATATGATGTGCCAGTGTAAATACCATGGAAATGTTCTGTCTTGTTCTTGTGTTTTTGTTGGGAGGTTTTTGTGTGGAAAGTGTCAATCAACCACAGAGCAAAAGAACAAGAACTTGTGAAAATAGGGTTACACACAAGGCTAAAGAAATGAATTTTCATCATACCACACACTCTGTGGTCTACTGATGGAAGAACTTAGTCATGACCTGTCAGTGTTTATCTGGTGATCTTCACAAAAGACATCATGAGGAATGTAATCTGTAGTAAAATCTCAAAATAAACTGGTATTTGAAATGGACCATGTATTCATCCATTTTAAACACCCTGGTCCCTAATGGCAGGGGTGTCAAACTCCAGTCCTCAAGGGCCGCTGTCCTGCAGTTTTTAGATGTGCCACAAGTACAAAACACTGGAATGAAATGGCTTAATTATCTCCTTCTTGTGTAGCTCGGTTCTCCAGAGCCTTAATGAGCTAATTATTCTACTCAGGTGTGGTGCAGCAGAGGCTCATCTAAAAGTTGCAGGACCCTGGACCCTTGAGGACTGGAGTTTCAACAGGACTGGAGTTTGACACCTGTGCTAATGGGGCTGGAAGGGTTGCTGGTATCATGTATATTTAAAGTGGCAAAATAAGTACCACAGAAATCCCATGAAAATCTTTGTTGATCGAGTTGAGAAGGTGTGTGTGACCAAGGCAGCCTACAGCCTGACTCAGTTTCAAAAGTTCTATTCAACCCACTTCATTTGTTGTGTTATACTCTGGTAGTTCAGAGTAGGAATGATTAAGGAGGGGAAAAAAAACATCTTCAAGCTCACTGGCGGAGAACTGCATTCATCAGAGTGATAAATGCATTAAGAAATGTATGTGAAGATATTTCATAATTGTTTTCACCAAGGGAGGCAGCGATTGTGTAGCGCGCCGTAAGATAAATAAAAACCTGTAAGATCAAGTGAAAAAATGACTAATGAAGTCAAACTTTGGAATCACAAAAAAAATAACAGTGGCTGAAGCGAATAAAACTGATGACGATTCAAGAGTGTCAAGACTTGCTTGCAATGTTGAAAGACAACCAAAAATCATGTGTGCATCATTCTGCAGGCAGCAACAGGCTTTCATTTCTAAACTGAGAAAATCTATCCCTGACATGAAGCAGAGGTGAAGATGTTTAAGTTCATCAATACTGATCGTTCTGTGTATTTATAAGTGTCATCATATTTTTTCCCCTGTTTTACTGTTTTGATCAGATTAATGAAGTTCTACGAGAACGCTCTTGAACCCTTTTGGACATGATAACTTAAAAAATCAGTTTAGAGTTTATTAATCACATTCCTACCATTTGTCCTGATAGTTTGGTGCTTGTTGGACTGTGTAGCCAAATTCATCAGAAGCTGGGCCGAGGAAAATCTTAGCTCCTGCTGTGCCAACATTGAAGGACTGCGATTGGCTAATCTTGTCAGCTGGCAGAAGAAACAGAGAAGGTTCCATTAAGACTTAGGAGACTCTTACAGTTCTTACAAGGCCTTGAAGAATTATCCATTGCCCTTTTATTGCACCTTTTGTCACACTACAACCACAAACCTTAGTGCATTTTATTACACAAATGAGGGAATTTGTGTAACAAATAAGAGGCATTTTCACTTAACATCTTTAATATTTGCAAATAAGATGCAATGCAGATATTCACAGCTTAAGAAGGTAAAATCTGCCAACATGACATCTATTGGTTTTGTTCTTCACAAATCTACCCTGTATGGAAAAATAGCAAGAATAAAGTTGTTACTGAAGAAAAGCTAGAAGTGTCATTAAAAATTTGCCACAAGTCATGCAGGGAAAATAGCAATCACATAGAATAAGGAGCTCTGGTTAGGCAAGACCAATGTTTAAATTTTTTGGGCTGGTGGAAAATGAGCAATGCATATGGTGGAAAATGAGCAATGCATATCAACTCATGTGCAGCACGATGCGCGGTTGTTTCTCTTCAGAGCTTTTTCAAAGCTGGGGCAAAACTGGATGAAGCTAAATAAAGCACAGTCTGAGAAGAAAAGCAATTAAAACCTGCAAAAGACTTGTGATTGAGACGTTCACCTCGCAGCAGGGTGTGTACCAAAACACACAGACAGCTACAATAGCAGGTTTGGGTCAAAGCATTTATATGTGTTAGAGTTGCCCTGTCCGTCCAGCTGACTGAGAATGGCCGGCTCTGCAAAGCAGAATTGGCAAAATGGCAGTTTCTATATGCAAAGATGAGAGAAAAATCCTAAAAAGATTTGTGCAAAAGCAAAAGGTGAGCTGGACCAGCCGAATTAAATCAATAAAAATACTAGGTTTTTTTTTGTCTTTGCAACTATTTGTCAATTTGTATTACCCTATCAAAAAATGCAAATAAATAGACAGATAACAGGTTTTTAATAATTTTGCAAAAATATATTGTCATATAGTCATAATCATGCCAACCCATGATTCTAACTAAAAACTGTCATAGATTGTTTCCTGAATTTTGCTCTCATAAGAGAGACTTGTCACGTAAAGCCACTACTTCCCCCCATGAATCAAAAGTGGTTACTCTTGCACAGTAACAAAACAAATAACCAACACCTGCAAAGCCTGACTAAATAAGGAGGCAAGAAACAACACAGCAAAAGCAGCAATACATGGAGATCATTCATTTAATGAAGGCTTCTTAGAATAATAATCAAAAAGGCTCCTAACACCCTGAGGTGGAAGCAGGTTGCGTCCTCCTGTTTTATCAGCGTCACAAGCCTAAACAGGCAGAGCTTCGCTCTCCTCTGCAATCAGGACCAGGAATGTGGATATTGAACTCGGGAAAAGCAGCAGCCCTTTTTCTGCCACGCCTGTTTTTACCTGCAGCGGACACCAGCCACGCTCCTTAACGCAGACTGAGACTTTGTTTTTTGTTTGTTTTTTTTTTGTTTTTTTACTTTATTTGAGTATTAGAAACAAGGTGCTCATAGAGACGGACAGTATCTGGCGGCTTGTCTGTGACTTATGAAGCAGCACTGGAGAAAAACACAAACAGTGGAACATTTCGCCACGCGGATCACAATTCAAGTTGACCAACACATATTAGAAGTAAAATAAGACATTCATAATTAAATGATGAATTTTACACTGACGTTCACCCGATGCGAACAGAGTCTATTAGAGAGAGAGAGAGCGAAAAAAACTGCCATCAATTTCATAATAATTAAAACTTAAATCCTTAGATAAACGATAAAAAACTAACTTCTTGTAATTCCATGCAAATTATGGAACCTCGACAATGCGATGCTTAAAAAGTTAAATATCGAAGAAAAAACAAATATGATTTGTACTTACAGATAAGATAATGGCAAAGAAGATTTTCCTCCAGACGTGATCCATCGCGGTCATTGTTTCATGTGTGTATGGTGATCAAACAAAGCCTCGGAGCGCGTCAAAGGCTCGGCGCCACAGCTCTGACGAACCGGATATGTTTCCCTTATAAGGACTCGAGCCTTTTTTCTGACCTGCAGACACAAACTTCGCTATAGTTTGTTCTGAAGAGAAAGTTACTCATTCAGCATTAAGGAGCAGAGCGGGAAGTTACAGGTGAATCAAACAACAATGTTTAACGTTGTTTTATTAAGTGTGTGTTGTAAAATTAGATATTAAGACAAATTGATCTTATTGGACTAAACTTCACACTTCTTGTACTTCTTGTATCTTACAACTTTTTACCAGTCTCTGTCTCTATGGGAACTTAATGTGTCACAGATCTCTGTGAGATAAAGATCTGGGGATTGATTTCCACCAGAACCTTCCATTTATTACTGTGTTAGCCAGTTCGTTGTGGTTTTATTGGTATTTTTGGGGGGGGGGATGGGGGTAGGTCATGGTCATGTTGCAGACATCAGTTCTGGTTCACCTTCAGCTGTGAGATAACAGTATATCTCTATTATAGGACGTTAAACAGGCGTTTAAGTAACATGTGCAGTGACGTAGAGTGACACACTGTGAGAAAGACCAACAGTTATTTTCCTTTGCTGGAAAAACAACTGATGTAAGACCTTTCATTAAACTAAAGCTGGGGCGGTGAAATTTAACTCTCAATTAGTGGTTCCAGTTCAAAATAATAATTTGGGAAGAACTTTAACTGGACTTGTTGCTCAACAGGCACAATCAGCACAGCATGTTGTATGACATACCAGTGGCTTGTGTGTTAGTAACTTAGATTAGACAGACGAGACTAGATTTATAGATGCATCTTTGGCAACAGTTTTAACATAATATGTAATAAATTCCTTGCAGATTTCACACATAATTACCAGTAAAGCAACATTTGAGGATTCAACACAGATTCTGAAGGTGGTTTTAGTGTTTCTCTGTGGGCTTCTTAGGAAGTCTCAAAAATAGCCTCCATGACATCACGATGGCTTCATACATTACACAGAAAGAGTTCATTGTAATCTAGGCTTGTGGAATTTGATGGCAACATGGGTCAAATGAAGAATTATGGTGGGAAGTGTTTAGAAAAAAACAGACACAGATGTTTCATGGTTGTGTAATATTGAGAGGTGAGTTGTGTTTCAAAGGCTAGGAATACTTTTGAAAGGTGCTGCGTTTTGGTAACAGCAATAAACCAGGAGAATCTAAGCTGGTCTTGAAACAATGAGTTTGCGCCTTCTTACTGTGACATCGCAGGGAAACTGAGTCCATGCATTTCATCACTCAAGTAGCAGATGAACTCATAGCACAACATCTAAAAGTCTGTCTTATTGCTATTTTAATTGTCTGTCAAATTTAATAACATTTGTTCCACTCTCCCAGACTCTGACTGCTGCCAAATGACTTCCAGTTTAAGAGTCTTGGAGCTTTTTACTTGGCATTGTCTTTGAGGTCAGTGAAGTGACTCCTGAATAACTAAGAAGATTACAACATCATTTTCCAACCCCGCCCTTTGGAGCAGGCCACATCAAATCACAGATTGAAGATATTTCAGTGGATTTATAAGCTTCTAGAGGTTTTTTACACCACACATTTTAAATACTTTCTTTGGACATGTAAGAGGATTTGTGAACATTCACTAATTTATCCACCCGCCGGCTGCTTTGCCGAATTAATAACAGATTAATTTTAACCCATGTATCAATTATCTGTATCTGCTTGTCCTTGAAGAGTTGTGAGGGAACTGGAGCCTACCTCCAGCGGTCATTGAACAAGAGGAAGGTTTCATCCTGGACAGGTCACCGGTCCTTCACAGCACAACATAGACAACCATCCACACTCACACCTCAGGACAATTTAGACAGAGCAATTAACCTGACAGTCACGTTATTTGGACTGTGGGAAAAAGTCAGAGTTTGCAAACTCTACAGGTTCAAGTCCCATGCTGGGATTTGAACCCATGAACGTCTTACTGCAAGGCAACAGTGTTCAACTTTGGGGGTAAATGTTTATTCCATCCCCTAATTATTTTAAAGAAATTAACATTTTTTATTTTTTATTTCAATCAATATAAATATCTAATTTTAACTTAATAGTTAATGCATTGTTCTTAATAATTGATGATGTTCTGTGTCTATAATAAAAAAATGAAACTGTCAGCAAGAAATTGTTAGCAAGAAGTAAAAAATAAAAAATTAGCAGGGGTTCAAATACTTATTTCTTCCTGCTGTATATTACCAGCACATTTCAACAGCACTGACACTGAAGTTTGACTACATTGTGAACTGAAGTTGTTTTTGCTGCAATTCAATGTTTGGTCGTGATTCAGATTAAGGATGTGAGTCATGATAAAATCTCTGTACAGATAGAAACCTGAGCAATCTGAGTCCCCCACTTTGAAAACACACAGAAGGGTAGCAGACAAATATAGAAAAGATAAAATCCCTTTTTAGCAGAAATCCAAGGGAGGATCAGACACAGAATTAAGGAGTTCTCTATATCAACAGATCCAGGAATGAGAAGATGAAAGAAGCATGTTAACAAATACCAGCATTTAAGGACAGTGTTGCCTAAGAAGAGCAAAACAGAAGGTAATATCTTTTACTCTGCTTTTTAACTGGTTTTACAATACAAAAAATACATCTGAGATAAACAAGTCTGTGTATGTACCCTGTGCTTTCCTATTAAAAACAGATATTTAACTAAGCCAAAATTTGTGGAATGTAAAATTAACTATGTTAAAGTATACATAAAAATCTGCAAAACCCTGTTTAAGTAAATGCAAACTAGAAATTAAATTCAGCTTTACACTTTTAAATCTGAATGGTGCTTTAAGCACCATTTAGCTTAAAGTTACATGTAAAGGTTTATATGTAGAAAAGTTTAATGTGACCTTACAAAGTTGTCAATAAGGATTGGACATGACACATATCATTTTTTTATTTTTGATCATTTTCATCCAACCAGTTTTGTTTCTGATAGGAACTGAAACAAAAGATAACAAACTGACGCAATATTATGATATGATCAATATTACATCCTGTCATCTTGGTACAATTTAAAAAATACTTTATACCTAACTCTGTCAGGAGTATGAATTATTTTTGGGTTTAGCTTCATGGCACCATAAAGGCAAGAATAGGGGAAAGTATGGAACAACAGAGACATTAGAAAAACCAGATTGGATCTTTTTCCAAACTTGATGAAAAAATGAGACTGAAATTGATCAGAGAAGCTGCCAAGCATCTGTCAGCAAAAGTGAAGGAGAAGCAAGAACTGGTTAGAAATTCATTGAGACTGATGAGTGATGGGTGTAGTTGTGCTTCATGTGTAACATGAAGTATGGCTAGCAATTAGTTGTAATTACTTGCTAATAAAACACATAAAATATCTCTGGTCTAAGTCCAACTATTACTTAATTCTGAAAAATTAAGTAATAATTCTTCAGAATTATTACTTAATTCTGAAGAATTAAGTAATTCTTCAGAATTACTTAATTCTGAAGAATTACTTCAGAATTAAGTAATTCTTAATTCTGAAGTAAGAATTACTTTAATTCCTCCCCTCTACTCTGGGAATTTTTTTTCAGTTGTGACTCACATGTTAGTCATTGACTGAACAGAAAACCCTGAGTTTTCCAAAAGGAGTAAGTCCTAGTGTTTGTGTGGAAGTGTAGCAAAGCAGTTCCTGGAAAAGGCTGAGGTGATTTTCAGAATCTTATGTTGACAAACTGACTCACCTTTCTCTAAAAACACACAGATTCAACAGCGATGTAAATCTCTCTTCTTTCAGAAGGGTCCACATTGCTTAGATTGAAATACTATTTCCTTTAACAGCAGCTCCATTGTTTAGGGCTATTTCCTTGAATCATATAGAACAATCTGAGGAAGAATCCTAAGGAATGCTGAAACAGATTAGACTGGAAACTTTGTTCTTGCTTGCCACTTGGAATGTCATCAAAAATCCCCTCTGAGACGAAACCAAAATAACTTCATGTTGGTCAGGATGTTTGGAGCCCTTTAAAAACCCACTTCATTATGTAATTTAAATTAATTCCTATTCACCTGTATCATTAGCTGCTGACAGCATATTGTCTGACACAGTTCATTTCTTGAAGTGAATGCCTTTTTCTCATTTTGTTACATTACAACTGCAAATAATCAATGTTTTTTATTGGGAGTCATTTGGTTTTCAAAATATCTAAAAACCAAATTGTAAAACACAGAAGCACTTTTTAGATTATATATAATCTGAAAGTGTGGCCTTCACCTATATTTAAACTTCACAAGGAAATACTTGGAGGAGCCAACTACTACCTTGTCTTTTGGGTATTTGTTTATGGGCATCTGTAGACTATCCTATTCATCTGGATGAATTGTGCAAACAACAATTTTTAATGACTCTTTGTCTTGTTGGTGGGCAGCCTTTGCCCCGGCCTCGGGTCCTTTGTAACCTCTGATGGTTTTCTTTCAGGATTTTTCTGCATATATCTCCATCAATAGCACTATCAACTCTGATCAGCTTTCCTGTTGATGTTGAAGAAAAGCATCCCACAGAATAATGGACCGTGTGTCAACAAGGAGAATGTTTAAGCAGAAGGGAAGTTCTTCCTTTCCAGACACATTGCTTTTGGGTCCAAAATGTTTAATTTTGGTCTCATCTGACCAAAACAACTTCTCCCACATTTTACACAGCTCGTGTCAAACTTTAAACATGACATGTTTTGTTTTTTTTCACACTTAGATCATTAAACAGATTCGTCTGACTGAGCTGTGAATATCTCCAGGATCTCCAGAATTTCCATGAACGTCTCACTGATTAATCCCGTCTTCTCCTGGCCTGTCACTTTCAGTGTACAGCCATTTCCTGGTGGGTTTGCATCTGTGACACTCGTTTCTTTTTCAGATTTCAGCAGTGCTATGGAGCTGGGGTTTTTTTTTACATTGCTTTGAACTATTCATAATTTCATCTTCATGATGCTGTTTTTTTTCTCTAATGTTCTCTAACACCTGATGCCTTCACAGAAAAGCTGAATTTATGCTTAATTAAGAAGAAAAGAATGTTTTTATCTTTTTTTTTCCCCAAAATCTCTTTCTCCTTTTTACTGTTTATTCAATGTCACACGCTGTTTTATTTTTTCTTTAATTATGTAAAGCACCTTGAAATGTCTTGCTGCTGAAATGTGCTATACAAATAAAATTTGATTGATTGATTAAAAACCAAACAGGAGGAATTTATTTACTAATGAAACGAGTATCAGAGACAGTTGGTTACACTGAATTTATTTGGTGTGTGGTAGAGCAGGTTTCTTGTAAAAATTGTGTATTATTTTAATTTCACTCCCCAACAATTAAATTCTTTGTACAGTTGTTTCAGGTGAAAGCCCAATGCAAGGCATCAGACGTGTAAAATGTCCAACATGTAGACGGATGTGCTCCTCCTTCTTCAACCCTGCAAAGACTTAGCGAATATGAAAGTAGATGGCCTGAGTGTTGGCTTGATAGCTGGCAAGTTTCAGACATTTCCAGTCTTAATGACATTTTTAAAAATAAAAAAACAGAACAATCTTATATAACAAACATCATTATCAGCTGTCTTTTATATACTGTTCAATTTCTAGTTCTATTAGAACTTTTTTAACCAAATGGCTGCAGTGTTTAAACCAAAATCTTAAGGTGCAGAGCAAAGCCACAGAAACATCATAACACAGACAAATGCAGAAGTGGAGTTTATGGTGTTACATTTGTAATCTTTGTCACATCTGTTTTTATCCATTGCAACATTTACATTGTATGGTTGAAAAAGAGGTCAGATATTTTAAACTAACGCTATTGAAACTAAACTTGATGAAGGCTAGCTGACTTGGAAATGTTTGAAAGGAATGTTCTCTCAGGAAGACATTTTGATTTGCTGCACACTGTGGAGAAATGAATGGAGATGTACAGGAACACAACACACCCACACACACCCACATACACACACACACCTAATCCCTCTTTTACGCCGATGTGCTGAGCATTGAGAATCTACGCCTGTTGTTCATCCTGTCGGTATCTCTTTTTTTTTCGTTAGTCTCAGCATCACATGCAGCAGCCATGACGTTTCACAATTCACCAGCTGCACAGACAGTATAGTAATGAGCAGTATATTTATTTTCTAGAGAAGTAGAAGAAACAAATGTTGCAAATGCTGAGCTGATGCTTTGATTTTGGTCAGTCATCCGTTTACAACTGTGCTTTGCAGATTATGATATCAGGAGTGTGAGGAGGGTTTCTTCCACAGCGGGCAGTTTGTATGAATTCACACGTAACTCCCGTTTGGTTCTGTTTTTCTCTTTCGAATGAGAACATCTATATGAAACACTGCAGCACAACAGTAAGCCCTATTTGCTCTGCGGTTTAGACAAACTACATGCATGTTGGCTTAAAAATTGAAGACAGACATGGGGGTGAGGGTTCCAGAAAAACTGCAACAACTGACAGATGTGCACATTTAACTTTCATCCATTTTATCTTACTTGTTTATCGGAAAATCAGTAAAGACAAGATAGGTTTGAAATGCAAAAGAAAAAATATTGATTTAACTTTATACCTCATATGAACATTTCACTGTTGGTACTGCTTAGGAATTGGTTTTGAAAGCAGCAAAAAAGATTCCCACGCATTTGCAGAAGTGGACCTAACTGCCACGCTGAGATCACTGAGGGTGAAAACGGTTCTGTTTTCTTCTGCTTGCATGGAAGAGTCCCAATGACAGATAAAAAGTGTGAAAACCTTCCAGTCTGCATGTCTGCTTCTGTATGGAACTATGTTGGCTTATGAGCTGTTTTGCAATTTCCTTTCTTTATTAAAAGAGAATGCATTCCTTTGTCTCTGCATTGGTTTATGTTTGGAAAGCTGTCACGTTGGCATAAAGAGGCCTTGAAGATTTTTAGCGGTCAGCTTTGCTGAGAGGAAGATGAGAATAACATTCCTCTTAGCGCAACAGCAAGCCACAAATATTCTCTTGTAAGAGAGCTGTGCTGTGCTTTGAACTTCTAAGCACCAAGAATCTATTGGACTCTGTCTATTTTAAGCATAAATGAGTTTTTAATTTTTGTATTTCCTTTGTTTAAATGTCAATTTGGTGCTGGTGCAAGGCATTAATTCTGGACTTTTAGTGTTTTGCTTGGTATTTTTCAGAGTGCTGATTACATCACCAGCATTGGCTGATGATGTAATCCTTGTGAAGTTTATATATAGGTGAAGTTTGGAATTATTTCTTTAATCCATATAAAGTGAAAATTAAATATACAGCTTCAAGCACACTGAATGTCCAAAAGCTAAACTGGCATCTGGATCTGACAAAGCAAATCGACAGGAGTAATGACATTGTGGTGGTTCCTGGATTTGGTTGACTCTTGGACAGAACTTCGTCTTCCAACAGGACAATAATCCCAGACATACTGTCACAGGTTGGCTCCATGCCAGAGGGAAAACAAAACAGATCAGATTTTATTGTGAGGAAGAATAAATAGATCATGTTGATTTAAATGTGTATCGTCAGACTATCCTTTATGTCAGCAGTACATTTTTTGTCACAATCAAAGGCAAAGATGACCAAAAACCTGGAGCTGTTTCCTCTGGGGGAGAAAAACAGACCATGATTTGAACAATTTAATCACTTCTGAGAAAGACTAAGACAGACAGGTGTTCCAACATGCCCAAATGTGCAGCTTTCCTTGATCCATCTCGTCCTCAATGTAGAACAGCAGAGCTCCAGAGGGACTTGTGTTAACTGGGACTGACTGAAAAAAAGGCCAATGTTAACATTTTGGAACGGGCCCAACTGCTACCCTGTTATAAATGTACAAACTGTGCTTAAAACTCATGTTCCTGCCAGGAAAAAAACAATTCAAATAAACTCAGTGATCTCTTACATCCTGCAGAGAGCAGACATGTTTTTGAAAGCAGGAGTAGCCAGAAAGCAAAATACCATGCAAGACATAATAATGTTTGACCTCAAACATAAACGTATCGCTTGGAGAAGACGTCACTATTTTTTGTTGCCAGCAGGTGGCAGTGTTTGACTAGAACAAATAAAACAGGTGCCGTTGGAAGCTTCAAATGTAAACATGCACATTTTGAAAATGTTTTAAGAACGTTTTTATTTTACCATCTCAAACCAAAAATGTTTTAAGATTCAGCCATGAATGAATAAACATTACACATCCTACTGCTGTTTGTTTTAATACTGGAAGTCGAACTCTTAGGCAAATCTGGCACACTTTCTTTTAAATCTGTATTTCACCAGAAAGAGACCTTGACCAAGGTCGTCATCATATAAATCTGAACTTTGTAGGTCAAGACATTTTGAGCTACCTTTCATTTGAATAAACATAAAGTAATTAAAAAAAGACAACTGCCCACATTATAAAGAATTTATTGCAAGCAAACATTACTATAAATAATATGTACAAATTATAAAACAACATTTGCTTACATGTTATGTGTGGATTGCCAGTAAACAGTCTTTCAGTCTTGAGCTGACCAAGAATTTGGGTCACATTGAGAAAACGTGCAGGATGTGTACATGTTTGATCAAATATCCGGGAAATCAACTATTTAAAATGAATGGCATTCAAAAACCTCTGGATCGCTTCCTAGAGGTTTTCCTACGGCATAACTTTGAAAAGTAAAAGAAAATAACATTTAAAATGAGGTTCTATGTGAAACAACTTTTACATATTTGTAGCTGTTGCAAATATGTAGAACTGTCTGTAAATATCTGGGTGTGATTCCAGAGAACTTCAGCCAGATAAACAGGTTAATATATTTAATATTGGCAACTTTACTATGCACCATATCGCAACAGTGGAGATAAAGGCTGCATCGTCTTTGTACTTTATGTGGACATGTAATAAAACATCTGCCTCACCCATCAATAGTGCATTTTTAAACAAGGAGAATGGATTACCGTATGATGTGTGGCAATAATTGGGATTTAAGAAAATACAAACATTAAAAAAAAAATAAAATAATATCTTTCATTCAAGTCTTAACTAAAAAAAAGTCCACAGCACACCATTTCCCTCTTGGCATTTGGTTGAAAAGAAAAGCAGCTCCGGGAGGAAATTCCAAACAGCAAAACAAAAATAAGAGAAGTAGTAGTCAACATTTTGAACAGCTATCCCACTGATTGTCCCACTTTCTAATGAATGCAGACTGAAGGAAATTTCAGAAGTGCAACTATAAACAGCTCTTTGTTAAAAAGAGGGTTTGTTCGCAGGAAAATAAAAGATGTGAGTGTATCCTGATGTTAGTTATCCTTTGCTTTTCAGCATTCTTGTAACTCAATTTGGAAGAGTACAGTATTATCCTTGTTAAATGTCACTGACAACCCCGGTCGTGTCATTGCTGCCGTTTCATCTCGGACTCTAAACAAAAACTCTCATACGCTTCTTCGATCTCTGGATCCATCTCGTCCTCAATGTCGGACCTGTAAAAATAATAAATCAATTAACACACACCCATTCCAAAATAAGTCTTTTTAACTGTTTTGTTACAAAAAGTCAGTAGTACTTGAGCAAACAAAGAAAAACAGGGTCACAGACACGGTTTTGGGCGGGGGGATGGCAGCGACTAAAGCCCTTTGACACTCAGCTGCTGACTAAACTGGATCTGAGACCGGACAGGCGCTGCTGCATTGTGGGTCACATGGAAACATTTGCCAAGCTCTGGGGCCCACGGGTTTACAGTCGGTCACGTGACATCATGTGTCTGGTGATGTTACCTCACAGTCACATGACCAAACATGGACAAGCAGGATGAAACCTTCAGGGCGCCATTTGAATTGTGCAGCTACCTGTGCTGAAAAGATTGCAATTTGCCAAGAAACATGCCGAAGAGGAAAGAAGCAACAAAGTGTGAACTGATGAAGGGAATGTCGTGTTCTTTCGTTCCAGGTCGATGCAAACTGTTGATCAGACGACTCTCAAGAACTAAAGAAACCTGCACCAGAGCAGCATCTTGGTCTGACACAAGCTGCTTGATTTCTACAACAGTCTGACTTCTCTGAAATTTGCTAAAGGACATTTATCCAAACAAAAGTACGTTTGTACGCATCTATCCAAGACTGTATATCTGATTTTGGTCCTCTGCTGACCTGAGGGTGGAGTTATTTATTGCAAGAGTCTACTTTAAATGCAGAAAGAATCAAATAAATGATCAGAATCCTAAAATGAGCATAGCATTCACCCTCACAAGCCTCTGCAAACGTCTGTCTGAACAAACCAACTAGATGAAAGGATCTGAACTATTGTAGCATTTATATCATAAAGGTTACTTACTCTTCATTGCCGTTTTCGCCATAAGCATCATGGAAGTAGTCTTGCCTCTCCAGGAGCTCTTGATATTTTTCAGCGTATTCTGTGAAAACCGACAGAGAGACTGAGACAGAAGTGTGACTGTGGTGCTAAAGCGAAGTGAGCAGAAGAGAAGCGCCAAGCTGAGTCCGAGTTGTTGTTTATTAGTAATAATAAATAGCCCTAGAGTAAAAATGCTCAATTCGCTTAAGAAATAATAATTATTATTGTCCAAATGAGAACTTACAAGTGTAATCATTTGGGCTTGGTAGCAATCAGTGTTGTTCATAATCAACAGCAGGGTTGCCATACAAATTTTATACCAAAACCCTTTAACACTTAATTTTGCATAGTTCTCATCCATTTTCAGCATATATTAAAAGCAAGAAGAAATATGTACAAGTAAATGTCTGATTTAATTGTATTATTGAATTGTTAATTATATTCTTCCCATGTATTGTATTTATTTTAGCTATTTGTAAAGCCCTTTGAGGATCAGGAGTTATTGGACATAGTTAAACTTGACCTTAAACGTTTAAGCTTACACCATTTATGAGGCTTACCATGTGTATATTAGCAAACCATAAAACATTTGATTACTTTTGGTGTTGTGGTTATAATGAGGTTTTGCATATGTTGAGATCCATTTTGTAGATCCATACACTCACCGGGATCTGCTGCTGTGAAGGGTGTACCGTCCTCAGTGTAGAAGGTCGGTTCATTCTGAAGAGCAAATCACAAAACAATTCACCGAAAAGGGCAACCGAGAAAGAGGCATATGAAGATGTAGGACTTCAGCTAAATCACCCAGTCTGACACTGAAAAGCCTGATGATTTTCCGGTCAGTAAACGTCTCGTACTTAACCTATCGGGTTGCTGACAAAAAAAACCAAGTCTTTGCTGTGGTCTCTATTGCTAAAGAAAGACGCAAAAATAGATATTTTTGGTGTCACTGTTTAATAAAAAAGTCAGTTGAAACAAAAATGTGTGAAGCTGTTTAAAAGCAACCTGTATTTTTTAATTTGTTTATTTTTCTATTACAGAAGCCATGTTGGATGTTCGTTAAAGCTGCCAAAATGGAAAACTGAGCCATCAGCAGATAACAGGAAGGCTAAACGCAGCAAAGCAAAGTTATCCGTTAAGTTCTTCATCTCCGTCATAGAATGTGATGGATTTTGAAGATTCTGGCAACCTTTCGGTAAACTCAGGAAAATTCTCTCTCTCTCTCTCTCTTCTCTCTCTCTCTCTCCTCTCTCTCTCTCTCTCTCTCTCTCTCTCTCTCTCTCTCTCTCTCTCTCTCTCTCTCTCTCTCTCTCTCTCTCTCTCTCTCTCTCTCTCTCTCTCTCTCCTCTCTCTCTCTCTCTCACTCTCTCACTTCTCCTTCTCTCTCTCTCTCTCTCTCTCTCTCTCTCTCTCCTCTCTCTCTCTCTCTCTCTCCTCTCTGCTTCTTGTCTTTGTATAAATATTTAATTACCACTCACAACAGGAAGACCAGAAAAGAAAAGCTATTTATTCTGATAATCAGAATCAGCAGCTTAGCAGGTTTTACAAAAACTGGAGATTGTCCACAGATCTAGCAAACAACAAAAGCCGATATTAACGTTAAGTCTCGACACTGACCATGAAGTAGTTGGGGTCGTTGTCTGGTGTGGCGTTACTGGCAGCGGCAGCCGCAGAGACTCTGCCCCAGTCGCTGGATCGCAGCTCCACTAATTTCAGGAGCATCTGTCTCACGTCCCTGAGGAAAACCAGGTAAACGGCTTTACTGAAGACGCTCAGAGCAGCATCCAGCTGCTAACTGATGCCCAGCTTGTTACAGACATGAGCTCTTTAAAAACAAATACGGAGCTGAGATAAAAAAACAAATAACACATCAAACAAATTGTTCTTTTCAAAGATTTTGGATTAGGTGGTAGGTAATATACACACCTGCTGCATGTAGCGTCCAGGAGAATAGTCTCAATTCTTTGGACCAGTTCTTCCATGTGTGGTTTCCCGCTCTTTTTCCAGGCGTCATCCAGGATTGAACCCGTCAACTGAAAAGCCAAGAACATGCTCATGTCCCTTTGAAGCGCCACACGCAACGCTAAAAACACTTTTACTAAACAAAAAAATCTCGAAAAACATGTCGAAGATAATTCTGAAACCTTTAGCAGCTTGACGGCACAGATGAGATTTGCGTCGACAGGATGTGAAAGCAGAGTTTCCAGCAGGTCTTTAAGAGCCAAAAGGAGAATATCTGCTCTGTTCGGGGCTTCTTTTCCACTTTTTATCTAAAAACGAAACATCATTAAAAAGGCACATTTATAATGACAATGACATTTAAGATAGAAATGTAAATACAGCAACACAAAAGAAGCTACCTCCAAATTTAGATACAACTCCCCCAGAAATAACACAAAGGAGTGAAATTTTTTCTGAGCCTCTGGACTTCCTCGTATGGCTACGTTTCTTTGTTCGTACTCCGTCTGACATCTACAGCAGAAAAAAAAAAATCTCTGTTAATGATATGAACAATTAGACATAATACAACATTTATTTTTTGCTGTGTGTTAACTAAAATGATTTCTAATCAAAGCATCTCCCCCGTCTTTTTGTAACATTAGACATATGAAAAAAACAACATAACCTGATTTCATTTCAAGATGACATCTAGGTTCAGTTTGGGCAATGTTCAAATTTATTAAGAGCAAAACTTTACCGTTGCAAAAGCAATCGACGAAAGTTCCCACTCTGTGGGCTGAAGGCGAGGTGATGGGACAGGTAATTACAAAGCCTGGCGCCGGTGTAGGAGAAGTTTGGGATGGCAGTAGACTGAGATACAGAGACAAAAACTGGGTAAGTTACATCAAATACATGCATATCAATATCTTAACAGAGAAGCCGAATCTGTAAACATGTGACTTGATTATGGAAAAAAAACCAGAAGAAAACTGAATGTTGCCAAACCTGCGTAAAGATCAGCTCCACCAGTTCCTTCAGCAGCTCTTCTGTAGTGACCCAGGAATTCAGCATGCTGGTGATCTCTTCGACGTCGTACTCGAAGGAGCCAGGAGAGGAGCTCAGGTGAGCCAGGAAATCTGTGACTGTATCGGCCAATGAGGAGTCGCTGTAGTAGCTTTCACTGTAGCTGTCATTGTCGTCATAATACTCCAGCTCCTAAACAAAGAAAAAACAAATTAAAAATTATAAAAAATGGCGGTAACATGTTCGAAAAATATATTTACTTCAAATTCATAAAGTACAAATTTACAAAATTGAAACTTGTTCAAAAAAAAATTTAATAAAAAAAATATTCAAACCGTTAAAATAAGACAGAAAAACCCCCCAAAACAAAACACATAGCAAAAATCTGGTGTAAACGTTTCTCTTACTTCATAGGAGCCCATCCCAAAGGGGACAAACTCTGGAGCACTAGCTGAAAGCGTCGATGTCCTGACCACAGAGTCCACATTGTTACTCCCTCTGGGGACAGAGGCATAGCCGGGGCTCACGCTCGGCAGAGGGCTGCCAAGTGTCCGAGAATCTGAAAGCAGAAACAAATATGTAACAGCAAAATATCAAATGGAAGCTGTTTGCTTGACAAAAATAGCAAGGGTTCTTAACTGTGGTACTGTAACAACATGAACTGGTCGCGAGGCCAGGAGGAGTAATTGCACTGTCTGCACCTCTGTGTGTTGCAGGGGAAGGAAGGCGTTCTGTCAGAGCAGGTTTACCTCCATCTACCAGTATTCATCAAATACTATACAAAGGTACAGGATTTGTCGACTAAAATACGAAAAAGTTCAGTGGGGACTCGTACTGATTTGAAACACGGTGTGATCACATCTGGTACTGTGATTGGGTCAGACTTTTATTTTTGGTCGCAATTTATAAATACACTTGAAATGTGAAGAGAGGAATCTTACAACCACATCCAACTTCTTTAAGTCCTAATTGGTCTGAATATTTAGTATGATTAAATAGTCTGCTTTAGTGACCTTTCTATATTATTTCCTTGAAAAAAATCTGCAAAAAGACAAAAGAATATATATCTATATATATATATTAGGGCTAGGGATGTGCCGATCAGGTTTTTTTTCTCCGATACCGATACCGATCACCCCTGAGGGCCGATCGCGAATTCCGCATGCAAACAAGTATTAGGCATTGTCCAACATAATGATTCCAATTTTTAAAAACACAAATCAAAAGAAATTTCATGTTTGTTGAAATTTCATAGATTTAGGATCATGCTGGATTTACTTTTATTTTTAACATCATGAGCATAGAAACTTGCTTGAATTCAATTGATTTCAGTTTTTTGGTAACACTTTATTTGAAGCGTTACCAAAAAGACGACGGTGTCGTGTCAGAATAAGACTGACACAACACTGTCATAAACATGAATAAGCCTTCTTGAATATTTATGACTGTTGTCATAAAGCATTATTCAGTAAATTATGACACTTCTAATACAAAGTTGACATTATTCAAAATGTCTTTGTTATAACAACTTTACATTAATCAGGAAGTCATTACTGGTATAAATTTGTTATAAATGTATTACTGATTGCACTTTAAAAAACTTTACGTTATTAATGGTAAAGTTTAAACAGTAATGATTTCTTGGTTAATGTCAAGATGTCATAACAAAGACATTTTGAATAATGTCAACTTTGTATTAAAAGTGTCATAATTTACAGAATGACACTTTATGACAACAGTCATAAATAGGGATGTGCCGATCAGGTATTTTTCTGCCGATACCGATCACATAATTATTATTTATTTATTTTTTATCATAAACACTACTGTTGCATTATGTAGAAAAAGGAACCATGAAATCACCTTAATTTAGACAAAACTTGTTTTTAATAACTTTTTCCAAGAAGAAAACTAAACAAAACAGGCAATGTGCAAATTGAACTGCTATCAATAATACTATCTTTAACAGACTGATAACATATGAGGCTCTGAAGAAGCTAAATAATGCAAAGAGCCAAAATAAAACCTCTCAACATTGACAAAACATTCAAGTATAAAACTTAACATTCAAAGGAAAATACAGGATCCATTACAATAAACAATCCAGAGTTACTGAATGAAAACTTCCTGTTAGCATAGCGGCTAGCTGGTTACTGCTAGTTCTGATTGGCTGTTTCTGACTGAGCGGAGTAACAGGGAGGAGATCGATTATTTTTTAGAGATTATCTGTCTCATGTTAGGACAGAGAAAGTTTTAATACGTATGTAAAATGTATTTTTTAAGTTAGATGCTGCAGCTTTAAACAGGTTCGGTGTGAGAGTCACTACCAGGTGGAGCAGAAGCGGCTCAGTGTCAAATATTACTAAATATTAAATATTACTACATATTAAATATTACTACATATTAAATATTACTACATATTAAATATTACTACCTGTAGCGGAGCAGCGGTTCAACAGCAGAACCAGCGTCTTACATCGCAGCTCCAAGACTTAAATCATTTTACAGGTTATTAGTTTATCTTTCTGACCGTCATGCTAATCCGGTGAGTGTTTGTAGCTGCGCTGCTTTACCTGCTGTCTGATCCTCCGTGTCTTTTTACTGCACTGAGCCTCGATGTAGCCAAACTCCGTCATTGTTTTTATGTCTATTAGCTTCATTGTGTTGATGCATTTTGACCTGATTCTATTTTCCGCCGCAACACGCAAACATCCTCATTCACTCAGTGGTTATAGTTACACATCGCTTAGCATTTGTTGCTGCGCGTTTGCGCAGAGAAGGAAAGACGAGACCAGCTGGACAGACAGGCTGAGAAATGAGATGCAGGTGATGATCGGTATCGGTAACAGAGCCAATGATCGCCGATCCCGATCATCACCGATTTCACGGAAATCGGCCGATTATGATCGGTGACCGATCGATGGGCACACCTCTAATCTCTATCTATATATATTAGGGCTGTATAATAATATCAATATCATGATATATATCGATATTTTCTTTCCTAGAAAAAAAAAATCGATATTCATCTGCAAGTATGGTAACATCCAACTGTCACCTTGCTCACTCACTGCTTGCTTCCAGGGAGAGTAATTAGGTCATCAGGCTTACAGTGATTCCTTTGATTGTTAAGTGTCAAGGTTAAAAATGTATCAAACTATTCAGATCAGGTACTTGGTACTTTATTTACTTTACTAATGCATGTGAGCTACAGTTTGTACTGTTTCAGTTAAAAGAAACATCTTTTCTCACCACGTCTTTGATTCATTTTGTCCAGCTGTCCACTTTAAGTCTGTGTCCAACCAGAGCCAGGTATTGTGTAGTTGGTGCTTTTAATCAGTTTTTAGTTAAATTAATTCAATCCAACTTTATAACAGTCACAAAATATCACCAAAATCACTCTGTCCCTCTAAAATTTTTCAGAAAATTGCAAAAGTGTATTAAATTGTATCGTTTGCTGAATATCGCAATATATATCATATCGTGGGCAGAATATTATGCATCGTATAGTGAGATTATTGTATCACTACAGCCCTACAGTTTATATACTGTATATATATATATAAAAAACAATGCACACTTCTTTAACAAAAAATAAATAAAAAAAATTGTCAGAGATAATGTCTCCTGCAACTATTCCTTAAAAAAATAGCATTTTGGTTCCAAGTATGATCTTTGATAAACAAATAATAATAAAATAGATTTGTTTCTTGGGAAGCCACATACCGATAGCGCTGCTACTTTTTAATCTTTCTTTTTAAGTAAAGCAAACTGCCCCACTTTTTAAGGAAAATCCTGTGCTGAATGTTGTCAACATGACATTAGGTTAGCTTCATATTAGCAGCTCTTCAGATAACTTTCGGCTTTGTAAGCAGCCTCACTGTTGACACTTAATAAAACGGTGCGACAGCTGAGCAACAGCTTTTATTAGCTGGGCATTAGCAACCATAAAATAACAGAACATGTCGCAACTCCAACCTAAAAGGGGCAAGAACAACAACTTCGGATTTAGGTTAAGAATAATCAAATAGCCTCAGATGTTTAACAGAGTATTTTTGCGAACAGATACATCCTTCATGAAGCATTTCGAAATATCATTTTGCCCGAAACGAATCTGAAAGTAGCTACATTAGCCATGTTAGCTCCCACCTCCTCCGGGTAATCCAGCGGTGGCGTTGATGCTGCTCTCCGGGAAAGGAGGGACGGACCGCGGCTGCCTCAGCGGCTCTCTCTGGTTGAGCACCGAGGCTTTGGCATCACCGTCTCTGGAGTTAACTGCCAGCGCGGGATCCGCAGGAGCTCCACGGCTTCTCCCGGCGCCAGGGGCTCGATCAAAATTCTCGTTCATGACTGCTTGTTGTTGTCGAGCCTCCAAACAGCATATGAGAGGCGTTAAAATAGACTGTTTTCTACGGCTTTATCGACCAGTGTTTATGTGTTATCGCTGTAACACCTGTTCTATCTGTCTTTCATAGTGGCCTTTTTCTGGTCGGCTGTAAGCTAGCAGCATAACTTTTCCTGCTACTTCCTTTCACAACAAACTTGCTGCCCATGACATGTTTATCGGTCGAAAGGAAAGTGTCTCTCTCTAGTGGCGTGGAGTGGAAGTTCAGTATGGCAATTAGTTTGAAGAAATAATCAAATCGCTTTCATTACCTACAAGTTTTTTCGTAAGGATTAATGTATACGTCTGTCGAGAGGCTTCAAAAAGGAAAAATCTGTACGTTTCTGTTTTAATTTTTTGGGCTGCAAATTAGACCTATTTAGACTGCAATTATCAAGATTATTTTCCTACTAAAAAGATTATTTAGGAAGGAATGAAGAGAATGTGGCCGTTGAGGAAAAAAAATATCTTTTTTTCTCAAAAAGCTGACATTAAACTTAGAATTAAATTATTTCAAAATGTTTTCAAATTTTCACTATGATAACATTGATTGTATACGTTCTACTAATACAATTGTATATGGTGGATATACAAAGCAAATACGTTACATTTACAGGGAAACTGACTTAGCTTTTCCTAGGAAATAATAACATTAACAATATCTTTAATATTTATTGTTACTAGGACAGCTGGTAGTTAGAATGTTCATCTTGACTGAAAGAAACAATTTTACCTTATCTACTTGAAATGTCCTGTTTTCCTATTTTATGATAAGTTGGATTGCCATAGAACCTACAAAAACTTTTATCCATTAAAAAGATACAATACACATTTATCTGACCAGCTTTCATTTGACTCATCTCTGAAGTAAAACGTTTTCACAAAGAAAAAGAACATCATTCCACTTTAAATAAGTAGTTATTTTTTTATCTATAGATCCAGCTGAAGATTGTTTTTAATTAATACAAATTCGATTTAACCAGACAAATAAAAGAAAAATATGACGCAATAGACGACTTGTGTTTTTAATCAATCCAAAAAAGGGATTCATTTGAAAAAGTCATTTAGAAGTATTTTCAGTCTTCTTTTGAATTTTCAAAATGATAGTTTCCTTTTATGTTTACAGTTGATATTTTCTACTCTTTTCATTGTCTTAGTAAGAAAATACCCAATTTTAATATGTTCATGCACAGTTCTTTAAAAAAGGCAAAAACAAAAACAAATAAACAAAACAAATTTCCTCAATAAATATCAAAGGCATGACCAATCTGTCCTTGTTTTCCGTGGAGTTAGTTGTTGTTGGCTTGCAACTTCAGCAGTTTCCAAAATAGACTTTCATGATGATAAAACTCATCTCAGCTTTTTAAACTGCCAAAAGTTTGAGATCAGTAACACATTTTTTCCACCACAGAATAAGTAGATTATGGAATTAAGCACCTCTCATCAGAGCTCTCTCAGTAGCAGCCTTCTCCAAACATGTGTTGCACCAGACATCCCAACGTAAGCATTCATTAGTTGTTTTCGGCCTCCAGGCATTTTCCACTTGTTTCCCAAACCTGGATCGCATTATGCCACAGAGAATTCCTGAGCCACAAATTCAGAGACCCACTCTGATAAAAGATTATTCCAGTATTGTTGCTGTTTTCTCCCCATTCCAGATTCTTGGAGAGAGTTCAAACATTCACAGGTCTTGAGAATGTGAAGATGACGAATGACTGGGATTTGTGTGTGGATGAGGTTCTCCCTGGCTGGTTACTCACTTCATCATTAACTTCTTTTATTGTATTGGTTCCCCAGCAACATGAAGCTGCGTAAAATTTTATGAAAAGCATAAAACAGGGAATATGAAGGTCGCGAAACAATAATTGCAAAATCTGAACAGATTAGAGACTGGCTCTGGAAAAAATGAGCTAATTTAGTATTCCATTATATAATCTCACATTTTAAACCTTTCAATAAAATTCTGATTTGGAAATAAACAAAGAGCAGCTGCTGAAGTTTCAACACTACAATTGTCCCCATACAGATTTCTTCTAGTATTTCGGGGGACTGAGGGAGGATTCTCAGATCACAAAGCAACATTTTACTCTAAATATAGGATAACCTGAGGAAATTTGACATGAAGTTTTTAAAGAGATGATATAATTTATTAAGGGAAAAAAAAGTTAAGCAGACAAATTTGCCCAGTGTGAATGAACCTCATTGCTCCAGTCAATGGCGCAACTACTCATTTTTCAGGTGGATGCGAAAACATGAATCAAAAAATCTTGATGTTCTCTGAGACTTTTGAGAGGAAATAAATAATGTGAAGTGTATTTTGCCAGGTGTGTGTTTTGTCTGGCATGTGTGTTATCTTACATTTGATATGAAACTGACAAAAAAAACATCACACCCAGAGTGGTCAGCACCATAATGACTCATAACTGGCAGACCCGTGGATTCTGCTCTTCTCCAGAAAATCCCAAAGCAGAAAGTTCGTGTGTCATTTTATGATGTTAAGTTCAAGAATACTTTGGTTCTTCATCAAGGCAATGATCCAAAAATCACAGACAAATCCTCCTTTAAACAGCAACTTGCACATATAGCAGGAAATGATCAGTGCAGGACAATGACATGACTGTTCATTACCCGAAGTTTCATTTCATACATGTTTTATCTTTAATAAAAAATCTTAAATTGCCCTATATTGTAATTCTCAGATGGTTGAACTCACCTTCATTTAGCTTCCAGAAAAAATAATGGATGGTTCTGGTTTTATCACAGAAATAAACATTTTTCAAAAAGACTTAAAAATATTAACCGGTAACAACCTCCTTCTATTTTGTCATGAGTCGACCACAAAGGTTAATGTATTTCACTGGGATTTTAAGTGGTAGACTCTTAAGTAGTGCATTTCTATGAAGCAGATGGAAAAAGTAGACTGCAAATGAAAATTTCCACAAAAAAAAATGTTAGCATGCCAGTACCTTTCATTGGTATTCCTTCTACTGGTATTACAGCTGCAAGTCTTTTGGGGTGAGTCAGTCAGCTTTGCACAACAACAGACTGGAACTTCAGTTCATTTTTCAGCGAAATTCCTCATGCTCAGTCACATTTAATGGGGAGTAGCAGTAAACATCAATTTTCAAGTCTTCCTTCAGAATCCAATTTTACTTTACATCCTGACTTGTATTAAACCATTGCGACACACTGAACTGTGCTTCATCTTTTCATCTGACTGAATGTTTAGGATTAGAGTCCCGCTGGAAGGTGAGCCTCCACCCCAGGTTCAAGCAGGTTTTCTTCCAGGATTGTTCTGTCTTCTGTTATTCCATTCCATTTGCCGTATTTTCTGAAATAAACAAACAAAAACGTCTTCACAACATTATGCTCCTCTGCCATGTTTTAGAATAGAGATTGTGTGTTAAGGGTGATGTACGGTTTACTACTTTCCTGTCCCATACTTTAAGACAAAAGGTTGGTCTCATCTGCAGGTTTGCTGTGTCTTGTATTAAACAGCAAATTGGATCTCTAAGGATTTTTTTCTCCACTACATCTTTTTTCTCTGCCACTATTCCATATTGACCAGATTTGTTAAATACTTTAATGTTTAGTCAGTAGATTTTCCTCACTGAGCTGTGACTCTCTGCAGAAACTCATTCAGTCTCTTGGCTGCTTTTCCAATTAATACTCTCTTTTGGATCTTCCAATTTATTTAGCTTGACCTCTCTTGATTTAGCTGTCCTGTCTTGGTGCCTTAATATTAGCATTTATAGATTTCAGACAAACTCTGCTTTAAACATCTATGTGACTTCATCCTCATTCCTACTGCTTGGTGTCCTTGGTGTTGGTTTTCCTCAAAGAAACCAGATCAAAGGTGATTTTAATTCAAGGGTATCAAAAAGTTATTAATTACGTTTCAAAGCTAACGTTTTGCCAGTCTATAACTTCAAAATCCCAGTAAAATATATGAGTCTTTTTTTTTAAATGAGGAATGTTAATATCAGAGGTGGAAGTTGGAAGCTTAGACAGTTAGCTTTAACATCAAACACCTACTGTATCTTTGAAGAGTTTCAGAAGGAAGATGTTGCGTCTTCCTGTCCTTCTTCCATGTCTCTGTCTTCCTCTTCCACTCCTCCTCTGTTTTTTTCTAACTGTCTGTGCTGAGATAGATGCTTGAAAAGGCAGGATAAGAGAACATGAGGCCCGGAAGCCTGTGGTGTTAATGTTCCCCGCACAGTCTTTTCATCTGCCATCAAGACAGCTGTCATTGATTAGTGTGTTTGTAAATGATTGCTGAGGGAAGTGGGCGGTCAGACGCAGGTCATATCTCTTCTCTTTTTTTTTTCTCCCCTCACACGCTCTCAGATCCTCCTCCTTAAGCCTCCTTTGCATAGAGGACCTGGATAAGCGTGACAAAGCTGATTTTATTTTTATTTTATTATTATAAAATGTAGTTGATTTCTATCTGTTCCACAATCAGGAATTGTTGCTGCAGGAATGGGATGACATTAGGAAATGATGTCAAAATCTACAGGTCACACCGGGGGGAAGTTGACTCCCCTCGATTTTGTTGTGGTTTGTTTCCCTGTTTGTTTGGGAACTAATCATTAGCAGAATGGTTCCCACATGGAGGATCTGGCCGAGCATTAATGACTGCTATTTGTCCCTCCCTACCTCAGACTAAGCCAGATAAGAGTGAGACCTACTCTGACCTGAACGCTTGCCAGCGTTTCTCAGGACATGTGCTGGTACTTTGCTTTTTTTTTTTCTGCAGTTTTCTGTGCCCTTTGTGTGACAAGGATCAAACATCCACACTGCTGCAGAGAAGAATCGTAGTTTTATTTTCACATAATAGAGAGACCCTATAAAAAGTAGAACGCAGAGGATTGCTGGTGTTCCTTCCAGTTAAATATCTCACAAAAATAAATAAGTCAATAAAATTCAGCCAAAATCTCAGTGGTTAAGTATCAAACAATTATTTTAAATGTGCTTTAATTCTTAATATTTCATGCTGTCATGATAATCTGACTTTTACCTTTGCCATTTTCTGCCAGACCTTGTTCCCTGCCTCTCTGGAGAAGTTGGATTATAAATACCATATTTCGATACATCTATCTTGGATAGTATCTTCTCTGTTGTCCACAGACTTAAGCTTCAAACTGTTTGGCACAGCAAAAAAAAAAAATAAAGATGACCCCGGCTTTTGGTGCCACTCACAACTCAGATTAACATCTCTCACCTAAAGGAAATAAGCAATCTCAACCAAATCAGAGTTCATGTCGTTTAACAGTGTTAGTGCCTTTTTCTTTTCCCAAATGAGAGATTTTTCAACGCATGTCTTTGATTCATGGCTGTCTGGTATTTAAAACCTCTCATGTCCAGTGCTCTGTGTGTCTGTTTCCACTCCAGGTGGGCTCCTTGATTCACACCATCATTGGAAGGAAGTGGGTTGCTGTTTTCTTCCTCCGGGTTTTCATTCCCCTCAGTGGCTTCCCATGGACGTTCAGACCCACGAACATCTGCCGCTTCTTGTTCTTCCACTCAGCCGAAGCGTAGGTGTTGTAGCCGTTCTCCTCGATGCGCTCCTTCAGCTTGCAGTCGACACCAAACTCTCTCTGCAAAATCAGAAGCATGTTTGTGTAAGACAAGGTGAAAAATGGGTCGTTTTCCAGCGCAGATCAATTTTTGTTGCTAAACACACCTTCTTAAGCTATAAAGTGCATTCCTGTGAGATTATTGTGTGGAAAAGTATAACTCTTTAAGCAGTATACCACACATTTTAACTTATTTTACCAATTTAGAACAATCCAAGCAGAAAATGCACCTAACCGTGATGCACTGTACAAACCATGGACATTTTCACAAACACTACTAAGTCTATTATGTTGGCCAAACACGTAAATAACGTAAAATCTACATTATCAACTCCTCAGTAAAATAAGTTGTCCTCAAATAGCTACATTATGTAATCACCAAGTTTGTCTAACCAGCTAAGACAGATTTAGGTTTAAAATAATATTTTATTTTCATTAGCATTCCATTTGGGTTGTTTCTGAGCGACACTAGATTTAAAATAATATTTTATTTTCATTAGCATTCCATTTGGGTTGTTTCTGAGCGACACTGGAATTATCTAAATCTCTCATTGTAACATGGACATTGATCATCTAAGAAACCAGGAGCAAATTCAAGTTTTATGAGTGATAAGATTTCTAACATTCTATGATTATTTGTATTTGTTTGAATTGTTTTAAATGGCTAAAAGCAGCTGAGATAAAGGGTGAGTATAACGGATAACACCATGTTGTGAATCATTTCATTTCCTACAAGCTGGCAGCGATCTGGCAATGTTCTACTGGAGGTAGGAGAACTATTGTTGACAGTACCTTCACAGGATCTCACTTCAAAACATCCAAACCTCCCCTTTGATGGATGTTGCATGCTTTGCCCTATTCTGCATTTTGTCTTTGGACAAGCTGTGTGATTACATAGCTCTGCTGCAGGTCTGCATGTGTCCACAGGCCTGATTGTGGATTTGATCCAACTGGCATGGAGGTAAAGATCAGGTTGCCTGCGATAAAAACCAAACAATCTAACACTATCTGTCTCTGCGGAGCATTCAGATTGACCTCTGACTTGGATACTAACCGCTCCGTACAGCTCTCCTTTCCTGCTGATGGCCAGATAGTAGTTGCTGTTCAGCCCTTTAATGGCCACCACTCCCACTTCCACTGATGTGATTTCCAAAATACCTAAGAAATACAAAAAAAGGTTACATCATTATATGGTAATTATCAAAATAAACAAACAGTCCCCTTGCATGCACCATGACTTCATAAAGGACCTGACCTCTGGATTGCTGGAACATTTACAAGATGACGTCAAATTCAGATCTGGACATCCCATTGTACTTATTTATTTTTCACACACTTCTTTAGTGTGTTGCTGACGTTTGAAAGAAACAATACAGATAAATCCATTGTAAGTTGTCTCAATTACAAGCATTTGAATGACTTGAATGTGATTTGAGGTTTTGCAGCATCTAGATAATCTTTAAAAAATTTCAAGCTTCATCATTTGTACTCTGGGACTTTAACACAACTGGTTTTAAGACTACTAGCAAACAACCATGAATTAATTAAATATGTGAGGAAATGAATATGTAGAATCTTTTGCCAATAAGACAAATATGTTTAATAATGAAAGCAATTTTATTTTATACATTATTTATTAATTAATTTTGATGATTAAAACTGACAGATAATTTGTTTTCATTTAATTGTGTAAACCTTTGGACATCCATAAACTAGCAAGGTGACAATGAATTTCATTAATTGTATAGCAACAACGTTTTAAGTGACCCTCATATAAGTCACTGGTGGCTTCCCATTATTTATTTAAATGGATAGATAAAAGAAAATCATGACATAAAGTTATACGTTTTCTATAAACTGCGTTAGAGTAAAATAATGAAAAAAAATAAAAGATTGTGACAGCTATAAAAAGATTGTGCAGAAAATATTATTTCATGTTCTGCTTGTGTCCAGTGTACCATCATTTCAACAAGTTTTAATTAGTTCTGAAAAAAAGGAAAAATTCAAAAATAATAATAATAATAAAAAAGGAAATGTTCTATTCGAAAAGTAGGAAGCAGATTAAAAAATCTGCTTATTGTTGAAAAACATGATTTCAGAGTGTTTTAGATTTATATTCTGTACAACAATTCAGTGTTGGCAGCACCCTGTTGTCCTCTGGGCCCAGAGCAGCAGTGTTTGCTCACACCTGGGGTTGACGCTGACTTATCTTTTGTGCTGCCTGTGTTTATCCACTGTACATCACTATTAGTTTATGCATATCTTTTTTTTGGTAAATAAGTATTATTAAGGTTTTGGAGTACCACCTCAGGCAGCCCAAATACCAGCAGCGTTACTTGTTTCAGGACCATGGATCTGAATGACTAGCGAACTTCAAAGTGCAGTACATTTACATGTGGGAATATGTGGGAGTTCGTTTTAAGGTTACAATTATTCCTGAGCACATTTATCATTTTGGTGATATTATAAAGTTAGTTTACAGCCTACACCTGCGTAACAGATTCCAGCTGCACAGGTCATTTTGTTGGAAAATTAATAGGTGGATTCCACAAAGAATCTCTGGCTGTTTATGCTCTGTTTGGTATTTAGGCTACACAAATAATTTGGGTTTCTCATAGGCTGGCAGAGGGGTTAATTTATACCTGGGGTAACAAACGTGTGTTTTTCCTGCAGACAGCCACGATTATTTGTGTGGTCTCAGTATCAGAGGTCAGAGAGATATAACTTCCTAATGTGTCCTCTGACCACAGAGCCCACTTGTCTTGTGTTTTGCTGCTGGTGTGTGTTTGTGAGAGAGTCCTGCTGGTTCCCATGACATGTTTGATTTCTTGCCGCCCTCCCTGACTTCCTTTCCCCACTTCCTGTGAGCTGTCGTTATTTTATCTCGATAAGCATCCATGTGTAGGCACACGCAGCACACACACACACACACACACACACACACACACACACACACACACACACACACACACACACACACACAGACGGAGACCGGCGTGGGGGCGTGAACTCCGGAGAGTCAATGACATCCTTTGATCAGATCTGCAGTCCCGTCTGTGTCTGATGACTGTTTGTGTGGCGCTCTGGTCCACTGTCGCTCCCACTCTCCTCTGCCTGAGGTCTCCAGCCGTCTACATGAGTGGACAGTGGCAAATCCAGGTGTGCCACCACCGCCTCCAAAAGAACAAATACCCCTCTTAAATATACAGCAACTTCCCTCCTTGTCCGTGAGGTCTTGGCTGTATCAGTTTCTAGTTCAAACGGTGGCACCTCGGGGCTGTGAGGTCTGAAGCCGCAAGGCGGTGGTGGGGACTGTGACACAACGGCCATTGAAGATCTGAGTGGAGCTGGTTTTCTGTAAGGGATCGGATGTCAGGTATGGAGTGAGGATGTAAGACAATCTATGGCAGTCTCTGGCTGCTCTGTAAACATGGGAGGGATGAAAGGAAGGAGAACAGAGGAGGACAGAGGAGCCATGACAGTGAGACTGGGGGTGGAGTGAGGATTAGAAAGGCTGTAATGATCACTGATCAAAGTCAGCCACCGGAGGCAGGGGCGAGACAGGTTGTATATACACACACGCACGCGTGCTTGTGTGCATACACGCATGCATACATACACACACACTCAGCATGCACAGGCATAAGAAAATGTAACAGGTGAATGTGCTTTTCTACAAATGTGGGAGGAAAATAACCAATAAGTACCATTTTTAAGAGGATATCAAGACGGAAATTTATATATTGTGGCTTTTGTTTTCCCTTTGAATATTGTATGCATTTCCTGTTTGGAATTACAGCACCTAATTACATGCTGGTTGTGAAACAGATTAAGCCAGTAGGAACTGAAGGTGGACTTTTTTTCCACAGTGGTATGCCAAAAACAAAATTGTTGCACTTAGCAGCTTGTAGCATTTTGTTGTTGTTGTTTTCACCCAAAGTTGATTTCACACTGCTTCTTATCTTGCCAAGTTTGTAAAACTCAGCTTTAGGGTGGAAAATTTACAGTTTGCAACTGTGTCAGAAAAAAAATATATATATACTAGGTTGTCGTGATACCAGTGTGTTGTTGTCTAATCTAACATTAGACAACAATATATATATATATATATATATATATATATATATATATATATATATATATATATATATATATATATATATATATATAAATAATAAAAATATATAATAAATTTGTTTATATGATATACATATAAATAAATTCATCAGTACAGATTAATGTGCCATGATGCCAACATCGTATTTATAAATACATTTTTTTCTAACTTAATGATCACCTCAACCGCGCTGAGTGAAGGTTCCATACTCCATCTATGAATCGAGCCAAATCATCATTATTAGTTGAAAGACGGTATTCAGACTCCCATCAGGTGGATCATCTCAAAGTATTCGTCATGCTGAGGTGAGTCCCTCTACATCAGCGCAAATAGAATGTTTGCATAGCATAAAATGATACTAGGTAAACAGAAATTGTCCTGTACTTGTACTTTGCTTTATCCAGCCCAGAGGATTCCAAAGTGCTTTACACTACATTCATTCACACATTCACAAGTTTTAGAACTACTAAGTTGCTACACTGTTGCCAAAGATGCCCTGGGGCAGTCTGACAGAAGCGAGACTGCAATGCAGTTGAAACACTGGGCCTTCTGACCTCCAGCAGCAGGCAGGGCAGTGAAGTAGCTTGTCCAAGGACACAATGACTAAGACAGATGAAGCCAGGCTGCAACCCACCAATTACAGGATGAACTCCTATTCCTGTTGCCCTGTCACCCCCAAATATCATTCTTGTATTCACTGCTGTGAAATTTGAGTGAGCATTTGTGTAAATTTTCTAGCAGTGGTGCATATGAAAGGTAATTACAGTATGTCTAAGTTGTAACACTCATGCCACTATTTTTTTACAGGTTTTACATGCTCTTGACCATCTATATTTGTTCTACTGTTCAAGAAATGTGGGACAACATCTTTGAGTAAACCTGGGAAAAACATCCCTTCCTGCAGTCACAGTATAATATTTGGAGAATATTAAAAGATACAAACATTTCTCATGTTTCTTTTCAATTGATCTTTCGCTTCTTTATCTTAAACATGAAAATAAATTCAAAATGTAATTTTTTTGCTCATCTGAATTTGACCACTAAATAGCAAAATCTTCAATTTCAACAACTATTTTTGTTGAAATGGAAAAAAACATTTAACAAAACCTGCGCAGACAGAGCAAACGGTTGATAATGCCCTCACTTAAGACCCCATATGAAAAGTTTTATGTGTCCTTTTTCAGACACCCAGAAGACCACTGTCTTTATTTGCTTTCATTAAAAAAAGATCAATGTGCATCCAGCACATTTAACTAGAAAACGACATACACACACACACATACACACTTCATGAGCTATGTCGCAAAGTGCTCTGAACACATGGCCTACACCCCATGCATGCACTAACACTCAATCTTGACAGGCTCCCCCTCTCACACCATCAAGGATAATGAGCTAAACTGTTTCACCACCAGGCGTTAGACTGGCTCTTATTTGGCAATCTTTCACTCATCACTTAAACTTACTAGTTGCCTATAAATATAAAAGAAGTCAGCTGTGAATCATAGATATTTTAATTACACACTCAGACAGTGGAGATAGCTACTTAGCTGACTTTAGGACTTGATCTCCCTCCCATTCTCACTGCCTCTGTAACCTCTGCACAGGCCCCTGGCGGGCTGGAAAGCCATGTGGGACAGTTTTACACTGGCATCCCCATAAATCTGTGGGAGGCTGGATACTGGCTCTGTAACACAGAGAGAGCCGGGTCTCTGCAGAGTCAACTGCAACGCTTGAAACCAAATATCCGCACATCCAACGCACCATTTAAAATAGACCAAATATACCAAATGTATCATTTTGTAAGCAGAATAGGTAGGAAAATCCTGCTTGTCACTTCAAGAGACCATGAGGGGTCCTCTACAAAAGACGTCGTTTCTGGATCATGCCTAGCCCCCGGGCCAGAAAAATAAGACTGAAGCTGCTGTTGTGTAGTATTATTTACCATGTGAACCTGATCGTTCACATGGTAAATAATCCACACACAGTGTCCCTAGACCCCCTTAGGAAACAGCTTGTTCATGGCACCACCATTGATACAGAAGATGCACACCTTTGATGTGGCTACAATGACGTTCAGTCAGCTTATTCATGAACTTGTACCTCTAGAGGATCTCCCTTTCACCTCCCACCCTGGTGTTCAGCACTGCAAAGACTAAATGACTTTTCAAAAAAAAAAGAAGAAAAGTCTTTATTAATAAAGATTTACTGAATCTTTATTTTGATTCAGTAAAAACAAAGACAAAGAAGCAATTCACCCTCCAAACAAACACAAGGTAAATTCGCAAAAAACTGCGTAAGACTTCCCTGCACCACTCCAGTTTTACGACTTAAAAGAAACTGCTAACAAAGGTAGCAGTAAAGGCATCACTTCAATAAAGTTTCTTCTGTCATGACCTTGTCCAAACAAACATCTCCCCTGAAATTCTGCTTCCCTCATGCTATTTCCCTTTAGTCACTTTGATTGAATGTGTGGTCAGGCTCTTCCAAGAGGAGAAGTAAAGCTTTGTATATAAGCTGACTGTGCGATTGGAAGACTGGGAAAATGAAGAACACGTTAGAACCTGTGCATGTGTGATGTAAAGTGTTATGCAGATGGCAAGCTGTCGAATCCGCACCTTATTAAAACAACATTTCAATATTGCTGAGTTATGTTTGAATGTAAAATAATCAACATGTTTTCTAATTCAAAACTACGATTTCTATGCTATCCATCACTCCTCTTTAGGATTCAGAGTTGGATTTAGCATTTTGTACAAATATTTAGGAATCTGAATAGATCTAATCTAAATATTTTAAGCTTCATTTTAAAAAGTTGGCAGAAAGAAAAAGTTTTATGAAAGACAATTTTTAGTGTCTTCTGAGGCTAAGAAAGCTAATATAGTGAGCCATCAAGTCCTGTCTTTCAAATAATTAGGCTTTTCATGGTGCATTTTAATGGCTTTAATGGAAATGTGTATTGGGACCATAAGTCTGAAATTCACAGAGTTCCACTTTATCTGGACAGGGCTGATTATTTTTTGCTACAATGTCTTGAATTACCATTTTTTTCCAGGGTTCAAAATCAAATGTCCATCTGGAAATGAAATGTCAATGAGCTACAAGTACAGTATATAGTCAGATAAATATTAGCTGAATTATTCTGAAAATATATCATTGCATCAGTTTCACTTTCAGTTTCAAGCATTTGGCATCCCAAGATGAGTGAATCTCCAATCCAACCCACTTGCATAGTGTAACAAGAGATTGAGAGTAGCTATATTTAAGAAATATTTGAGTCACAATTGTGTAAATACTGTCAGAGCTGTCCTAAACATTATGTCCCAAAAAAATCCAAGCCAGCCTAACAATTTGCTACTGAATTGCAAAGAAGATAACAATAATGTGGCAGAGGGACAGAAGTATATGTAAAGATTTGTGTCTGCAAGTTTCTTGATGTTGCTTGACTATGGCAATATACAGTACTTTACATGATTCCTTCATCACAAACTCTCGTTGATATGTCAGATTCAAACATTTTTGGTCTTCACTGTAACTCCTGTTTGCCTCGCTGGTTGATTACACCATTGGCATATTCTAATTTTCAAAGCCACTCTTGACATCTTGACATCTACCAAAAACTCATCAGATTTGTTCAAGTAACCAGTCTCAAAAAACTGCATGTCAGTTTTTTTCGCCCATTTTCTTACTTTTGTATGCATTGATTGACATTTCATCAATTCCTCCTACCACTATGTACCTGTAAAAGAAAGATTGTAGTAATCATATATTTAAGCTATGACAAATCAGTTTATTTTTCATTGTAGATAAAGAATTTCAATATTTTCTAGTCACAATTGTGGCACAATTTAGTATTAATTGCTATTTATTTTGTTTCTGAGACCTATTTGGGATCCCTGACACTTGATTAGGCCAAGATAACACTAAGTGATCTCCTGTTGTTATTATTCATTGAAGTCAAGAAACTGCATTTTCTTGCTGTAGACTATTAGAGAAAATTATGTTACTACATCTGTTTTCAAAGAAACATCCAAACATCTGACAGCCCAGGTGTCATATTTTTGAAGAAATGTCCATTGATATACAGCATCATCTGCCTAAGATGATGCTGTATATCATCTGATATGTAGATAATATACAGCACCAAAATAAATAAATACCAAAAAAATGTTGGTATTTATTTTTATTACTTTATCTTGTGAAATAATATTATTTTTTGTTTGGCTGTATCTTATGATGTTTTAATTTGCTATGTGCTTGGCCAGGAACTTTCTTGTTAATAATATTATAAATCTATAGTTTCTCCTGGTGAAATAACTCACAAATTCAAAGACATGAATGAAAAAATTGAGAGCATGCATCATTATCTTCTACTTTATGATCACGCACCCATGGGGAACATGTGGGTGCCTGATAGGCGCACACACACAAAGCTCGACGGGAATGCTGGGTTACAAATGAAATGCTGCCTTACTGACAGATCCAGTGAAACAAACAACGTGTAATCACTTCTAAAGACACATTTCTTAGAGTGGAAAAAATCAAACAATTGTCTCAGATGTGACTGAGAATGTGCAATTTACTCCAACATGCGCTCGCAGAAGAGCAATGTGAGTGGGAGACAACAAAAGAGAAAAAGAAAAGAAGCCTTAAATATCAATGAGCCTGACATTCATGTGCCCCCCCCCTTGCACCAGCCCTGTTCTTCTGTGGCTCTTATCAACGCTGTTTACCCTGGGCTGTGAAGACCGCTTCATAATGGCCCAGTTATCTGCTCCTGCTCCTTTTTAAGCCGACTGAGAGCTACCATCATTGTGTTGAGTGTTTGGACAGGAGAGATATCAGTGAGCTGTCTGGTTTAAAACAAAAGGACAACTCAAATTGAAATTTTTTTGTCGAACCAGCAGCCTGGGAAAATATGTTTTATTTATCATAGCCAGGTAGTTTAATATCTTTAAACCTTAGCCCTGAATTAATAGTATGTGGATGATGAGGTCCCCATCTTCAGAATTTTCTCCCTTCCTCTGATTTTATCTTTACATATTAAGAGGTTTTACTTACTGAGTGGGTCATCCTTGCTCTTGGTCCCATTGACTTGTCCATCCCTATCGATCCTCAGGAAAAACTTCTGGAAAGAGAACAACTTTCTCCTACGTATGTCCCCTTGAAGGTGATTGTAGCTGCGCACATGCCTCCCCTGCGGTCCTCCAGCCTGTCCAGGCGGGCCCCTGGTGGCTCTAGGTCTAGAGATTAATTTGCTCTCTGAAATGTTCAGTAGATCCCCAGATGTTTCCAGGTTGGGGGACCTCAGTCTGTCTCTGCGGTTCTGACGGCACGCAACCTCAGGAAAGCACAGGGAGAAAGCCAGGAGAGCAACCAACACAGAGAAAGTCAGGGAGGAAAGCAGTCCTGATGACCTTGATCGGAAGCTGGTCCCGGAGCCAGAGTAAGCCCCCAAGCTGGCCCAGGAGCAAAACGAGGCAAATGCAGCCTTACTCCCTCCAGCAGCCCATCTGATCATGGTAGTGTGCTGTGAGGAGGACTAGAGGCAGCCTTAGAGCCTGGGACATGCTGCTGGGGGTGAGGAGAGACTACGAGGGCAGGGAGGGGAGCCCTCCACACTCCAGACTGGCTGAGGCGATCGCACTGCAGTGTCCAAACTTTTCACCACCTGCATAAAGTTGTAGGATATCCAGCTGAATTAAATTTGAATGTGGAAAACCTGAGAAACACACCCAAGTCTGTGCGTTAAAATTGGATATTTCCAAACTGATTATTGCAAAAAAAAAAAAAAAACAGTCATAGATTTCAGAAAAAAACCAGGTTTATCCTTGTGGTCAGCAGTTCTTTTGGGTTTTCCGGTGATGTTAAAATTGATATCCTTAGTTGCTCCAGAGAGATCATTGAATTTCCAGGCAGTTCATTGTTGTAAAAGAGGAGAGAAAAACCTTAATATCCTAGTAAAATGCTTCCCAAACCTTTCAAAAAACTGTCCCCCAAAAATAAAAATGGGTTCTCTTACATCAACCTGAATCTTGATTTGTCCTCAGAAGTTTTGTTCAGCAAACACTGAACTCAAGACCTAAACATCCAGCTGCATGTCAGACAATCCATCTGTTCTCTTCGGTTGTCCTGCTCCTTTTGTTTTTTTCTTCTCATCTCACTTCCTCTCCTCTTCCCAATGACTCCACCTTCATGCAAAAAACATCTGGGGAGGTCCTAGGGTTGATCCCGGTTGTTCTTGCCGTTTCCTTGATTTGACAAATTCATTACCTGCAGAGTGACACCAAAATAAATAATTGTGCTCTGTGAAGGTTACTCAATCCATCCTTCTGAAATTCAACTTCCCTCTAACATATGGGAGCAAGCACTGCTCTCTCTCTCTCTCGTGTGTGTGTGTGTGTGTGTTGTGTGTGTGTGTGTGTGTGTGTGTGTGTGTGTGTGTGTGTGTGTGTGTGTTGTGTGTGTGTGTCTGTGTGTGTTGGGAATCCATTCCAAACAAAAGTAACATATGAGAGTAGGTGAGAGGAGATGATAGGGTTTATCTTTGTTGATGGTCCTGGGCAGAAAGAAGGAGCCTGATAGCACTGATTCTGTTCCTACAGATGGTGATTGTGATGATGATTGCTTTATTGGTTAATTTAATTAATGCTTTATTCTGTGTGCTATAGCAAAAATGCCCCCTTGGCCATATTTATCTCTCTGTATTTAATGTTGAAGCCTAAGATCCTGCTGCAATGCAGCTGAATTAAGTAAAGTATTTTTATCTACAGAATATTCTGACTCCTCTGTTTAGTATCAAGTTAGGCACCATTTTGCCTTAAGAACTTTCATTTCTTTTTACCACAGATTCAACAAGATGTTTGAGACATTCACGTGAGATTTCAATGACAGAATCGATTGGTGTAGAGGATTTGTCGGCCTCACATCCATAATGTGAATCTTCTGACCCACACCATCCAAAATGTGTCATAGACTGAGATCTGGTATAGACTCTGCAACAAACTGAGAATTGTGGAATCTAATAGAGTACAAGGAATTCACTTTCATAAGTAGGGAACGGGTTTGAGATAATTTGAGCTTTATCCTACTGGACCTAACCATCAGAAAGAGGTTACACTGTGGTCATGAAGCAATGGATGCGCTCGGTAGCAATAGTTAGATTGGTTGAGGTCCAAAGGGTGCCCAGAATGAGTGACATGGCGTGGCATTGCACCACCAACAGCTGCGAAAAGCAAGTCGTACAGGTTAATTTTTTGCATGTTGTTTGAAACCTGAGTGAAATCAAATCTCATCAGATCAGGAATCATTTTTGGATTCTACAACAATCTAATTTGTTGAGTTTGTGGAAATTGCAGCCTCAGTTTCCTGTTCTTAGCTGGCAGGAGTGGCACCCAGGGTGGTCCTCCTCCCATCTGCCTCATGGTTCAAGCTTTTGTGACTTCAAAAATGTTACTGTGCATTTCTGGGTCATTACAAGACATGACATGACAATCTGAGCTAACGTCGCTATTCTAACAACAAGACCAAGTCGACAATTTTTTCCCTTGACTTCTGACATCCACAAAGCATTTTCATCCACACGTCTACAATTTACTGCACATTTTCTTTTCTTTCAATCATCTGCTGCAAACTTGAAGGATGGTTATGTGTGAAAATCAGCAGGGATGTTCACAGGGAACTCCACACATCAAAATGAGCCTGGCACTACACACAAGGGGGCATTAAGGGACATCATAGTTTCAATTTAATTATCCCTAAAAGAGTTAAAAGAACGTTAATAGTTTTTTGGTTCAGGAAATATTCACTTAGCATTGCTTATAAACGTTGTATGTGAATATTTCAACTAAATACAACATAAAATTAAAATACCTTTTTTTCAGCTTCATTGGTTTAAAGATTGATGCATTTTTCCTGCTTGGGTTCATCCCTTGTATAACTGAAGGGCAAATTCACAGCTTCAAGTACAGATGGAGTTAGTAAACCTACAGTGAAGACAGGTTTGTGGTTTAGTTTTTGCCTGAATCACCATAATGATTCTGTAATTCTACGCTCATACTGCAATAAAAAAGTAAATTTTAAAATAAATTAAATTTTTTTGATAGATGTTCTCTTTTTCATTTTTGTACACTTTTCTTTGTTTTGTGGTGAAAGATTTATGTGGAACATCTACTTCAATTGTTTTTGTGTTTTATATCTGGCACATCTGTGGTTTTATGGTTGAGTGTGAAGGGGACAAGTATTACAAATTGAAATTGACCCATTAAGATGTGATAATCCCAACAAGTGTCCGTCCTCTTCTATCTCTGTAGATAAAAATCATATTAAGTTACCATTGTTGCTTCCAGTCTGGATAGCTGCTTTATCTCTACCATCTTGCAAAGGCCTCTCTTTTTCCCTTTAAGCTTTATCGCCGTGTGTTATCTCTCCTGAAATGCTGTAATGCAATGAGGCTATCCAGTTTCAATCACCAGACCTCTGCCTTGCTCTGTGACTCAGGTGTCTGAGTGGCTGTCAGCCAATGAGAATCACTGAAAAATTTAGTCCTCAAGGGAAGGCAGGCACAGGATGGACAATTTTATTGCAGCCTAAACGACAGTATGTTTGGAAACAAAATGACATCAGTGGCATTTCTAAGAATCCAGCCAATAATTCTTACACTGTCAGTTTTATGTGCTTTCATTTACCATTCTCTATAAAAATGCATTGCTTTCCTTGAGCTCCGGTTTTAGCACCTTGTCAACAATCTGCAGGAAAAGACTTCCTAACTCTCAGTGGGACTTTAACTGGGGACCCAAACAAAACAAATGATATCAGCACTTCCTTTTCAGCGTCCCTTCTCTCCATGATAACCTGCAGAAAGCACAGAGGTGGAAATAGCTTCATTTGTATTGATTAGTGGTGTAAATTTTGCACAATTTTGAATTATTCTGTAAAGATTTTGACTCATATTTTGAGTCTATATTCCATCAGTCTTCAGAATTTTGTGATCTTTTCTTTAAAATTCCTAAAATTGTGATTTTTCTTTTATTTTGTTTATTTATGTGTGAAAATATTTTTGATTAAATATGTCACACAGTTGGAGATCCTTTAGAATTCAGTTTTAATTTTAGTGCTGTGCTCCCAAAACGTATATTTGCTTTTAGCTGGTAGGACAGACGCACAGATTCTTTTCCCGTTTAAGAGACAGAACAGTGTAAAACTGTCCAGATACACCTTCAAGTCTTTTAAGTTCTCTTCTCTTTGAGGCAGTGAGGTCCTCAGAGGATTGGAGGCTTGAAATGATGCTGACAGACACACAAGATTTGCAGGACTTCTTCAGAGGCCAGGGAGCAAATTCTTTGCAAACCTGAACACGCCTATCGTCTTTTTCTTTTTCCAAATGCAATATAAGTGAGATTTGCAGAAGCTGGTTCTGAACTCATCTCCGTCCTTGCTCACAGCTTTAGCATTTAGCGTATCTTTATACATCCTATCCCTCGGAATTGCGTTCCAAAGTTCAGGACAAGAAACAAGAGAGCAAAACAAATATACCCCTGATCCTTCCCCGCAGGCCGCTGCTCTGGCAACAATCTCGCACAATTCCAAAAAACAAAAAACATGGTCACAAAAACATGGCTGTGAAATACTGGAAATTTCCACAGTTGCAGCTGAAAAAATGAAAAAAACCCCAAAGGAAAACTGTTTTTATTTCTATCTCCTTCTTAATTTTCTTGAAACATTATCCCTTTTTTATTAGGCCACATTCAAATATTTGTTACCTATCCAAATGATCATCTGGTGACCAGACTGTATGTGAGACACTGTCTAGGTAGCAAAAACTCTTAAAGCACTGAAAATAAAGGTGAATTGAGGATAAATTAGATTTTTACTGTGAAAATGCCACCTACTGAACTAAAAATGTAAAACTGACTGCCATAGCATCTTTTGTTTGTTGTTTAATTGACAAAAAATGTTTCAGTGATGTAATTAAGTGATGTGGAGACCACTATAAAAATAAAGGCAGACAATGTTGAAAGCACTGCATATTTTGTTGTGTTTCTGCTGCAATGTTAAATGGTACTTTTCGAGATTATATTTGAATTATTCCAAAAGAAACATATAATTTTTTACTAGAAAAGAATGTGTTTTGAACAGTTTTTAGTAATGAAAGTCTTAATCATGAGGAGTGCATCTGTCTTCATACTCGACATTTCAAAATGAAGTCAAATCTAAAGCCAGGTAAAATTTGGTGAAAATGTCTGAGAACTATTTAATGCATCATCTGAAAACTCTAAGTGTGATCTATCTAAAATACAGTATTACCATCACTTGACCGTTCACCTAAAGCGACAGGCTGAGCAAGGTGGGCAGATAAATAGCCAAGTTATCCCTTGTAACTCCAGATGAGCTGCAGAGACCCATAACTTTTAGTCTTACAAGCTGCAAATCTGGCCTTAATGAATGAGTGGCAACAAGGGATCCATTGTTGTAAAAAAAAAAAATTCATTAGAAGTAACATTTGCAGTTTGCCCCAAAGCCATGGAGGGAATCATCAAACATGTGGACGAAAGAGCTCCGGTCAAATCAGACCAAAATGTGACTTTGAGGCAATATGCAAAATGAAATGGAAACCTAACACTGTATATCACTCTGAACACAAGTTCAGTAAAATATGGTGGGCAGACTGATGAAGGTAAACACTAAAGTCTGGAAGAAAGCCTGCAAAAGAGTGTTGGAACAGTGACAAAATGGTCAGCTAATGCTACATGTTAAAGTTCATGTATCAAATTGATTTTGCTGAACAATAATGAACTGTAACACAGCATACAAATGAAATATGCTGAAGGTTGTGGTTTTAGCATGACAAACAGTAATTTGACTGATTCCTGGAAGATGAGTACTGTAGTTCATATGTTCAGTTTTAGTGACGGACAAACAGGTAGGTAGGTGGACAGACGAACAGAAAGATAGATCCTGTATATGTGCAATATTTTGCGTCTATAACAATTGTTGTGTCCGATTTTTTTGAATTAAGACAGTTTATTTTCAGAAAAAAATCGACTGTTCAATCTGCATAATGCGCCACATCATGCCAGCAATTTAAACTGTGCAGATTCACCTTACTTAGCTTTGTCATGTGTCTCTGATTTTACTTGGTCTCATTCCGAGTATATTGGCCTCTCTCCTTTGGTACACTATCATTAGGCAGATGTTATGCACAGAGGAAAGCACATCACTCTGGGATACTTAAGCTCAAATCCATATGTGGTCTATGAGGGAATCAAACGCAAAACCCGACAAACAACCAAGCTGACCTATGGGAACCATGTGTGTGTCTTTGTGAGTTCCCCGAGGCCCATGCGTGTGCTGGGTCAGAGGAGGCTTTAATAACGAAACAGCCCTGGTACAGGGATGCCAGTCTGCCCGCCTCAGGATACAAAACCTGATGGACTCCAGATGAGAGCCACCAGACCAGCCTTATTGCTCCAAAGTACAGCCAACTGGTGCACGAATGACGTTCCACTCTCATTTGTTAGTTGAGTCAGTCTGCATCAATTCTGGGATCTCCAAGGTAAAGGCAAATAAACTTAATAATCTTTAAAATGTTCATGGATAACTACAAAAACTGTTGCAACATGTGCTAATGCAGCAACTTGCAAACATGCATCTAGCCAACACTGGCGGCCTTGGTTTCCTCCTGGTCATCTAATCTAAATATTTAATGTGTTCTTGGCTGTTGCATCGTTAGTGTCTGGTAACCTAAAAGATGAGGTTGCTGCATCCTGCTTTATGGTGATCAGTCGACTCTTAGTCATGTTATCTTCCCCATCCTGAAAAGACACTTACATCATCCCTCTCTGCAGAGTCTCAGTTTCAGGAACACAGGAATTTACTTACAGATTAAACACTGGATCAACAGTGGTGCTCAGCACAATATGAGGTCAATGTGCAAAAAATATTTTGTGACCAAACTTGTTTCTTACTCAGTGAGCACTTATAGAAACCCTGCACTGTTTGAAACCAAACTGTTTGGTTTACAAATTGTGGAAAAACAAAAACAAAACAAAACAAAAAAAACCCTGATTGTCATATTTTTAATCCCTCTGGATTAATCAAAAATAGATAGCAAGCAACCAGCCAAAAAAAGATAATTATCTTTTCATAATGGTATAAATGTTAATAATTGCATACTCTGAGCAGTCTATGTGTATTTAAAAATGAAAAAATAAAAGCATTGTTTTGCGATACTTCTAAAAGTGTGCAAGTCAAAATTAAAATTTCTCAAAATTTTGCTTCAATATAAATCGATACTTAGTGATCTAAAAACATTTACTAATTATTTGTAAAGCTTTTACTTGAGAAATGCATCAAGTTTTTGTTGCAAAAATATTTACATCTTCAAAGCATCTACAATTTGCTCCGACGCTTTGGACATTAGCTTCAGAGCCAACTACTGACTACTCACTTACTGTATCATTGTTTGTAGTTGGACAAAACAGACCACAACATTTTGTTGGGGTGAAGAAATGGTCAATTTTATGGCGATGGATGTAAAGCTTCACTGTGCTGATACCTGAGCCATGTACTCATGACTTCCGTCTTGTGACGAAGTGCTCCACAAGGCACCAATTTACTGAAGGAAATTTTGGGGCAAAGTTGCTGGTGGAGGTTGGAGGATATGACTGGTGGTAGCATTTTGCATCTCTGTTCCCGGACATTCCTTTTGCCAGATGGCCAAAACAGACGGAAGGAGGATTCAATGGAGAAAATAATGTTAGCCCAGTACTCTCTAGTCTAATCCTGGTATTTAATAAAGAATATCCATCCGTCTTTGATACTAATCTTGGAAAGAAGTGGCGTCTTTGCTGCTCTAGGTTATGCCAGGCCACCATCCCATAGTCTCTGCTCACCTGTCAGTGGAGAAACACTCATAGTTGCCTTCTACCATTACACAGGTAGCTCTCTGCTGGTGGAAGGCTAATCATTTTATTCAATCCTCCCAATGAGGACTGAATAGAACCTACATTTTCATAGGAACATCTGCTTCAATGCATGAATGGAAAATATCTAGAAATTTCTTAATTTTTCTGTTAGATGCAAAAATACAGCCTGCATCGGTCAACATGCATTGTTTTTCTTTTACTGGTCACAGTCCTGAGAAGACAAAACAAATAAAATCGACCGAAGTTGTACTCGACAAGTCAGGTTTAAAAGACAATTGGAAATCTATACCAGAGAGGAAAGGCAAGATTGCAACATTCTGCAATCTAAGATTAATGCTAATTGCATCGATAAGTAGGAAAGTCAACACCTAGGAAAATTATGCACTCTGCTTTACTATTCATTGTTCAAAGCTTTAAAGGGGCAGTATACAGGAGATGTTTTTGGAAAATCTACAATTAATAAAATACACATTTGTGCGGCATAATTAAAAAAAAACACAACTTGACTTCAGAGTGCTGAAGTTGTGCTGTCCCAGCTTTTAAGAGTAATTTTATGACCATTCGGGGGTTTGTAGAGAACAAGCTCACAGTTATTCATAAAACTGCTCAAATTCAGCTTTTCTAGTCAAATGAAATTGTTTGCGTGAAAAGAGCAATTTTTATTTGTCATTCAGAGTACTTGGCTAATGAAAAGCAATTAAAGATGTAGGCATGGGTCATGCAGCTGGGTGGCGTTTGCTTCATCATGACAACATGCAGACACATCCTGCACACACACCATTGGCTTTTAAGACAAGACGCTCCCCTTTGACCCAGTATCGTGTTACTCCTTCCATTAGTGCTGACTAACTCTTGGTCTCTGGCTTGAATGACAGCAGCATGGAGCACGGAGCAGGGCAAGGTTCTTTCGTGTCAAGTTATCTGGCACAGACGAGTCCGGGAAAATCTGGCCCAGCCGAACATGATCCCTGAAACAGAGCTGCTGATTCAGGTGTTACACATGCATCAGCAGGATGCCGGCACTCTGAGGCAACAGTGACTTTAAAGATGCAAAACAAATAAATAAATTAACGCAAATAAAAAAAATCACAAAGCAAATGGCTACCATGAAAATAATAAGGCAGATTTTTTTATAAATTGATATTTTTATTATTATACCCCGGTAGCTACATTGGTATAAGCACCAAAAATGTGGATGAACATATTTGAACATATTTGGATGGGAAAAAAATCAGCAAAAGGAGAACACAGCTAATAAAATTATTTTAAAAAAAAAGTTTATTTCATGTATTTCATTTACAAAAAGTGTTATGTCAGACCTCCTTTTCATCACAGTTATCAACAAAGACATGCAAAACACATACACTCTATTGCCAAAAGTACTGATTACCCATCCAAATAATTAAGTTTAGTGTTCCAGGTGAATAAAATCCAGCACCTTGTAGACTACAGATATTTGTGAAATGGGTCGCTCTAAGGAATTCAGTGAATTCATTCACAGAATCTCAACAGGATTGCCCCTGTGTTTCCTCCCATAAATTCATTATAGTCAATTGTTAATGATATTGTCACAAATTGGGAATGACAGCAACTCGGCTACAAAGTGGCAAGTCACACAAACAAAAAAGAAAAAGTCAGAGTGGGGTCAGTGGATTATGATTTGCAGAGTTTGCAGAGGTTACCAACTTGGAGCAGTCTGCAGCTACAGTCCTCCAGCGATCATGAAGACTTCAGATTGGCTTCATGGAACAGGTTTTTATGGGCAAGCAGCTGCACCCAAGAGTTACATCACCAAATGTAAAGTACAGTCCCAGATGCAGAGGTGTAAAACAGTAAAAAATAAATAAATATTTCTTTGTAGTGACAAACCATGCCTTTTTGTTGAGCAATCCAACTGGTGAGTCTAGCCAAGAGAACAGTATTTGCTTGAGTGTATTTTGCAAAGTATGACTCAGTGTGACTCAGAATTAGGGTTTGAGCTCTTAGCTCCAAAGAAAGGAACTCTTAATGCTTCAACACACAAAGGGATTTTTGGGCAACGCTCTGGACTTTCTAGGAATGGGTCCTTTCTGTTCCAACGTGACAAAGCAAACTCTGTAAAGACAGAGATGATTGAGCTTCGTGTGGAACATGCACATGGAACTGATCTTGACCCATCAGTACCACGGTGCAGACCACTGTGACTTGTTACAATAGGTTACGAAAGTGCCTGACCAAAAAAAATGTGCTCTGTGACGACTCCTAGACCTTGTGGAAAGCCTTTTTAAATTAAAGTTGTTGTAGCCGACATCATTTTAAACCTTTTGGATTCGGAGTGGGATGTCACTCAAGTTTATATGTGTGAAGGCGAACAAGAGAACAACTTTGGCAAAGAAGTGTATGAGTGAAGACGGCAGAACCTGTGAACAATGATGCTTTTTTCATCTTGCCTCATGTTTGTCCAAGCTCCTTTCACTCACAATTTGAAGTGAAAGAAACAAAGAGCAGCGAGGGACAGGCAGCGGAGATGTACAACTTGGTAAACAATTTCACATAATCACAAGTGCCATCTTACGAGGTACCTGAGAGGGATGACCTGCAACACCTCTGTCTTAGTTTTAAAAGGGTGCAACAAGTCAGAGGAGACTGTTGCATTCTGCAGCTAATTTATGAATTTACAAAAAAAAAAGGCCTATAAAAAGTTTTACATAAACACACAGTCAGTGCTGGCTCTGAGAAAAACAAAACATAATTCAACAAAAAACAAATCCGAGTGTTAAAAAATGTTGACGTCCATCCAAACAGTGTTGGAATAACAGAAAATCTTAACGTACATTCTGTTTTTACCAGTTCATTAAAAGAAACATTAGGTTTTAGCTGTGAATCATCAGCAGTCTAATTTTAAAAGCACCTTTGACCCAGAAATGCATGTCACCACATAACGAGGCATGGGCCAGCCGTCTGTATTGAGGCATTCCAAGGTTATAAAAAGTTACTGTTTATAATACGTCAAATGTTGTTCCTGCCACTTAGAACCATTTTATTGGCCAGAGGAAGTGCTAGAGTTGCCAACATTTTCTTTTGGCTGCATAAAGAAACCCAATTGTTTCTACACACAACTACTCAGCTAACCGAAAGAAAGTTGGGACACTTTTCTGTCCAAACAAGAAAGGATTTGATAGCTGGGAAATTTATGCTATTGTGAAAAACCTTTCATGACAGGATTAGTGCCCCGTCTTCAGTGATGCAAGTCCTCTACTGGTCTGTCCTGGTGTAAAGAGAGCTGAGTCTCAACTTACCAGTAGATGGACATTCCTACCCTGATGTGGTCAGAAGCTCTGGGTAGTAAAAGAACGAGAACACTGATACAAACAGCCAAAACGAGAGATACTAAGATGGGTTCAGACCAGAGCTGCTGCTCCACCACATCAAATGGAGTCAGTTGAGGTGATATGTTGCACCTGGATGGCTCCCTGGTGAGGTATTCTGGGTACATCTCACTGGAGGAGACCCAGAGGAAGACCCAGGACATGCTAAAACCTTGGGATTCCCCTGGAGCAGTTGGCCCAGGTGGCTGTATGATACTTTTAAGTAATGCTGTTTTGAAGCTACTGTTAGCTCTACTAGCTCTGAGCAGCATTGCTGTTAAGAATCTGACTGCAGGCTCAGATGCCATGACTAATTAACCAGCTAAAATCGGCTTATTTTCTATTCTTTGAGGAATGAACAAACCAAAATGTTCTATCTTTTGAGTTTTGTGTAAACATGAACTTGTGGAGTTTATTTTGTGAGATTGTTATACCAGCCCATGCCTTTTGCATAATCTCCTTTTCCCCTGGTCTTTCCCCAAGCACTTTGGCTTTTTGCCTTACCTGGTTTTGATCCAAAATTTTACTACAGTAAATTAAGAAAAACTGAACATGGTAGAAAAAAAAACAACAACAAAAGAAATGCAGTGACCACTGAGTCACCACTGAAGTTACCGTTAGCACTGTGGTTTCTCAGTCTGTGGATGGCGGTTGTTTCGTACCAGCATTTCATGAACAGATGGCAGGTCGCGTTGCAGTCATTATGAGTCCAGTCTTGGTAGCGCCCTACAGGTGAAGCAACACTGTCTTTGGACTGACCGAAGCACACAGCGACCCAACAGCTTCAGCTTGTCACAGAAGCGGGAGGACATTGTGTTTTTTCTGCAAACTGAACAGACAGAAACCAAAACAAAACCTGAAGTCCAATACATGAACACATTTGTCCTGACATAAGGAAAGGAATGCAACTTCACAATCGGGCCGACAGGCCGCAGTCTGATGAAGCTAAAATTGACCAGGTCTGGTTATCAGTTGATTTCTCAGTGAATCTCTAATGATAAACAAGAAGTTGATCAGACCATTTTTCATTCAGAACCTCATGTCTCCTGGTCTTCTCTGAAGCTGTACAGTGATGCCCTGCCTATTTGCTGACTTTTGTAAAGCGCAATACCTACAGTAGGTGCAATGCTACTTGACATGGTATTACCTGCCATTTGCACAGCAGTCAATATAGACGTGTCTTTTAATTTCCTTGGCACTGATCAGCTGCAATTAGACCAAAGGTAAAAAACAAAGAATGCCACTAAGATTTGATCAGCACTAAACGTCAGCTTTGGAGAATTGTTACCTTCACAATGTGAAATTGAGGTGCAAATGTGTACATGCACAATGCGTGTGGGAACACAATCTGCTTTTCCGATCAACCTCTTTCACTGCCAGAGGAGCACAGGAACACGCCCACACATACAAACCTGAGATTTTCTTGCATTCCTGCATGTTGCATTTCCTGAGTGTTTCTGGTTTAGAAATCGTCTCACAAAAGCGGTTTGGCAAAACGGCCGAACCCTGATCGCTCACACAGTTGACTGTGCGCTCCTGTTGACCCTCTCCACAGCTCACAGAGCACTAGAAATAAGAGTAGTAAGTTAGAAAAAAAAGAATCAAACATTGAAAACTTTAATTGTGGGTCAGCAGAGTGAGACTGACCTCCCCCCAGCCTTCGGTTTTCCAGTGCGTGCAAAGCTTTAGACTGCACAGTTCAGTGTTGTTTGGCCTGGACGTGGTGCTGCAGCGCTGAGGTTCGGGGCAGTACACCAGTCGCTCCCTGATGCCTTCACCACAGCTGCCAGAGCACTAGGGACAACAAGCGTCACTGATTTATTTTTAGATTGTTTCTCCAAACAGCCCCCTTGCTCACACAGAGAGCATTGCAAAATTGTTGACAGTAATACAACACAATGGTTTGATCAAAAAAACCATTGTGTTGTAGCTCTGGCTGTGTGTTTGGGTCTGTTGTAGTGCTGAATTGTGGACCTCAGCCACAATTTTAAGCGATTTGGAGTTTCTTAGCAGGTTTTCTTTGGCTGTCCTGTTTATTTGACCAGCTTTTCTCTCCCTGCTGAAGAAAATTATCTCCTCAGCTTGATGCTGCACTGTGTTTCACTGTGGGGAAAGTGTTTTCAGGGGGAGGATTTCCTATGGATTTCAAACACTTGAAACTCTTATCTAAGAGTTAATTAAGAATAAAAAACATATTTCAGATAGTCAACGCCAAAATAAATAAAAATGCAATGTCTAGAAGCATAAGCAGCATAGATAATGTGCCTAGATTTGCCCTGCTATGTTTAATAACATGTAAAATGAATGTATGATTGTCCTACCAGTCCCCAAGGTGACACGGTCCAGTTCATACAGGGCTTTTGGGGGCAACCCAGGGCGCTTAGAGGTCTGCTGGACACAGTCTGACAGTGGAAAGGTCTGAGTGGACGTTTACTCTGAGAATCAACACACTGAACGTCACGGTGCCTCCTTCTCACAGACCCACAGCTTTCTGGACACTGTGGAGAGAATTACAACACAACATGCGCTGAACAAAACCATGCGAGTTAAAACAGAGACAAGACAGTTTTTATTTTTGTATTTCTACAGTGACAGAGAATAATCAATAACTATATGTATGTATTCTAGTATTAAATGTAATAAACAAGTAAACTGTGTGACTATCAGTTTCCTGACATCTAAAGTTGCTGACCTTGCTCCAGCTGCCAGTTTGCCAGGCAGCGCATGGTTGCAGATGACATGTTCGTGCAGGCTCAGGTCTCTGCATGTTGGCACAGTCCTCATCATCCTCTGAGCTGCACACCACGGTTCTCCATAGAGCTCCAATCCCACATGTCGTTGAGCACTGGACAGAAATGAAGATTGTCTTTAAAAAAATAATGTTTATGCTTAGCACAACATTAAAGCATTACACTCAATGCTTTAGACTGATGTTTTTAATTTGGACATAAAAACATCAATCATACATTTTATGGATCATTTTAGATCTTTGGACATCCTTCTTTTTAGTCTATTATCATTTAATGGAATAAACATGAATGTGTCATTATATGTTGGTTTGGCCCACAAACAAGTGAACTGAAAGCTATTTTATTTGATCTGCTTTAATATCTTTTTTTATTATTATTTTGTAGTATCTTTACTCTGGAAAGTTCTTCCAATTCCACTTTAGGAACATTTCCAAGAACTGTTGTAGATTTTTGGTGGCATTTAGGTGGATCTACCAGGATAAAAACATTAACAGAGTAGAAGTGTATGCCTGAAAATATTTCTGCTGGGGAAATAGTACTTTTATATTACCTTGAACATTCAGCGTGAAGCTTTTTGAAGGAAAGATGCTAAGCATTATGGACTAATTTAATTTTCTTAGTATTTTATGCGTCATTATTTTTCATCCCAGTTTAAATTGTTCTACAGTTTTATACTTTCTGTTAATTAAACTGTGTGGATTTTAAATCTGCTTTAGTTTATCTGCAACAACAGAGTGAGAAGAATAAATCTTGAGGGTCTAGGGCAATTAAGTTTCAGTGGATAAATGTTCAGGGGAGCATCATGGAAACATCGTTAATGTAAATGTTTACTGGAATGATGTTTTGCAGACTAAGATAAAAAGTTCAAAATACTGTATATCTTTACACACCTCACTCCAGTTTCCTACAACCCAAAATACATCCATGCTAACTGGCTCTCTGGCCATCAGGTTTCTTTGGTCACTCGTGGAACTGCTCTGGAATTGCTGGTTTTGGCTCTTGAAGTGGCTTCCTTTGGACCTGGGTGGTTTTTTAGCACCAGCAGTTTGAGTGGTTTTCTTGGTTGTTGCAGGGGAGCTCCTCAGGTTCATAAATGTCACATGAGGTGGAGCTGCAGTGGTGGATGGTTTTCTTACAGTTGTTGCAGGAACTTGTTTCGCTTTGAAGATAGTTTTTGAAAGGCCCGGGCCAAGCTTAAGCATGGGAGTGGTTAGAGGAGCACGTTGTGTCCACGGGCGGTATGGTTTAACATTTGAGGTGGTGTTGATGTTGGGTAAGTGGTGGGTTGTCCTTGAACATGTGTCAGTACTGGTAAGAGAGAATGGCAAAGCAGTTGTGGGTGGCATTCTAGTTATATGCTTGGTAAGAGGACGTGCTTGTGGTTTTGGTGTGGTTGTCTGAAGACGAGTCGTTAGAGACGTTTCAGTGGTGAAAAAGTCCAGGTCAATAAGCTTCTCTTCTTTTTTCGTCTTGTCCTCAACGATGTAATCGTATCCTGGGGAGTACAGGACCCCATCCTCAGTGCTTCCCTCCTCTGCGTCTACATTTTCCTCCTCCCCAACACTTGTTTTCTTTTCTTTCTTAGCAGAACTTGATTTATTAGGATAAACTTTACTCTTTGCATTTTTCATTTTCCTCATCCGAACACCAAAGTCATGATCCTCTGAGACTATAATTTCAGTAAATGCACCTTGAGGGCTTAAAGTGGATTTTGTGGTGGCAGTTGTAGTTTCTTTGGTGGTTGTTGTAGGCGCAGCTGTGGAGCTTATAGGTGCTAATGATGTCGAGCCAGGATGTTTAGTAGGGGGAGTTTTATTTGGGTAAATGCGGCGAAACACAGGGGGAAGCCCAGGTCGTCTGTGATGACTTGAGTTTGGGCAGCTCTGCAAAGCACACAGTGATTTGGACCTGGGCTTGGTCGAGAGGTCACAGATCTTCTTTGGCGCCAATGTGCATGACACGATGCGTGAGCGAACTCCCCCTCCACATGTGACGGGGCACTAAAAGCACAACGAAAACAATATCAAGCTGGTGGAGATACTTGCAATGAAAGTCTTTTATTGGTAAAACTGAGGTTAAGAAACAAGCTGCTACCCAGAAGACAACAAGCTACCCTTAAAAAAGGCTTACTTCCTCCCAGTTCCCAACAGCCCATTCCTGCCCACATGGCACATCTCTGTTGCACGGCACCGCAGGTTTGGGTTTAAGCAGATGCTTGCATTCCAGAGGGTGGAGTACTCTCTCCTCCCCTGAAACAGTGCGGACACAAAGAACGGTTCTCTTCCTCAATCCTGTTGATCCGCAGGTTTCTGTACAATGTTGCCAACCACCAACCCACCACCTAAGAGCCAGAGGACAGAACAACAAGGTAAGCAAAAATATTCTTACTAATCATATGGAGCTCAAACTGTTTTAGAAAATAAGCATGTAGGAGTGTTTGCATTGAGAACATTACAATACTTTATAAAAATTTTGTCAATAATGTTGAAAAGATTTTAACTTTTAGTTTGTATACATGTTGCCTCACTAAAGAATCTGACATTTTAAATAAAAAAATAATTTGTGTTCCTAAATAATTGCTGTGATTAGCTTAAAAAAAGAGAACATGCACAAAGTAGCTATCATTCTTTTCGGACATATTTATTACAGTACTCAAAAATTGAGTATTGTATGCCCTACAGAAAATATAAAAGTTTATATCAATGTAGACCTTTGAGTTGTGAAACTGTTATGGTTGCTATTCACAGATAAAAGTTGAAATCATGGTTATGCAACAAAAATGGCTGATTTTGGTTGCAGAAAACCTGTAATACAGTGTGAGGATGTCAGAGTACACACCTTGCAGGACATTCCATATTTTTACATTTGCGGTGTCGGTCCTCTGGACGGCTGTCTGGGTCGCACAGAGACTCGTCCACGACACCCACATCTGTTTCAAAACACAGCACTGGCTGGTGCTGCTCTCCTAAGGACAAAAACATTTCTAATTTAGTGTATTTTATTGGCAAAACAAAAGAAAGATGTTTCAAAATAAGCCAGACCTAGGCCACAGGTGGTGCTGCAGTCGGTCCAGGCTCCGTGTTCTCCAGCTGTAAATGGGTTCGGTGACCTCATTTTCTATAAATTTTGTCTTCTTGATGGTGTATTCTAACTTAATACCTGGATTCTTCTCCTGAAACAACAACTATAAAAAAAAACATAATGTAATCAAATAATCCACATTCTACTATATCTGGTTTTTCACTAGAGCTTTAATTTGGACCCGTATAGATTTCTGTTTTTACTTTCTTGTCACACTCATGTGTTTGAAATATTCAAATGAGTGGGAATAATACGACAACCTCACTGAAGAACAGATGAGAAAATAAGTCACTGAAATTTATCAATCTAGAAAGTGTTACAAATGCCATTTTTATGGCTTTGGGGCTCCAGGAAAATCACATTGAGAGATTTTATCCACAAATGAGAAAAACAAATAATTGAACACCAAAATGTCACCAATAACTCATTCAGGTGGTCACACGGGAATCAAGAACAACATCTAAAGCACAATGTTTGTTTCGGGTAAGGTCACTCTTGATGCAATGAGTAACAACCAAAACTTGCAGCGATTGAGAGAAGATAAAACTAATCAATTAAAAAAACAACACAGACGATGACCAACAAGACCTTTGTGAAAATATTCTGCCACAGAATATTTTCTGTGGCATGTGTTATTTCAGAAAAAAATTGATAAAACTAACAGAAAAACATGGTGGTGGTATGATGGTGTGGGCTGCGTCAGGACCCTGCTGACTTTCCATCAGAAAAACCTGAAAAGGAGTATTGCTATCACTTTGCAACCCAGTGGAGTTGGATCATTACCCAGAACAATCATCTAGAGCAGACCAGCAAGTTCATCTCTCAGTGACGAAAAAAGGGTTGTATAGTTGTCTAGTTAAAGCCCGGGATTAAATCTGATTGATTTATTTTGGCCCTGAATAGGCCATTCATGCTCAAAAACCAGCCTCTCTTTAATTTAAAGAAAAATTGGCCAAACTTAATCCAAATCCTTGTTAAAAACTCACTGCCATGTATTGCAAACCTGGTAAGTGAGTGTGTCACAGTTAGTTATGATAATTAGGGAGTAATTACTTTTGTTTTTCCATTTAATGTGGTTATATTTATCTGAAATTAAAATTACGTTGATCTAGACTGATACAAAAAACAAATAGGAGAAATCTGTAAAGGGGCTAAATATTTTGTTTTTCACAGCACTGATTGTGATTTTGTTTATTTTATTTAATAAAAATGTATAACCAGGGACTATTTTGTGGTTTGATTAGAATGTGAACTACGAACACGAATTAATTCAGTTTAACCTCTATGAACAGGACCCTTTTTAGGAGTGAAGTGGCACAACGCTGATTATACTAAAACTTCTGAACAACTGGAAAAAAAAAAAAACATCATCTCATCCACTCCTATAAACGGGACAACCTACCTGAAGCAAGACTGCCTGCTTGGTAGGTCCAGGTGCAGTGAGGTTCTCCATGTCTCCACTGCGCTCATAGTAGAACGTCGTCCCACCTGCCTCGTACTCGCCATTCCACTGGATGATGAAGTTCCCGTTGAGGAAGTACTCGTCTGACCCGACACTTCTGAGGGCCAGGAAGTTACCTGCCTCCTGGGCTTCCCTCACCAGAATGTCCCGGGCGCCCTCTGGTATCACCCCCACATCCACGTACCCTGAGAGAGTCGGGAGGGGAATCAGAGTCGCACTGAGGTAATGGGATGGCCCACCATGGCAGCTGCCACGCTCACACCCAGACTTTCAGACACCTTCTCTCTGATGTTTAACCCGGGTGGGCTCGGTGTGCATGGATGCCTTGCATGTGTGACTGAATGTGTGCTTATTCGGCACGGAGGGGGTGGGCTGGAGGTGGGGGTGCACTGCCCTGTCTCTGTTTTTTATTGCGTGGGGATGGGAGGTGGGTGGTTTGGGGGAGGACGAAAGCAGCAATGAGCGGGTCTGTGCAGTTTAATGATGTTTGTGGGAAGGTGTGTGTGCGTGCGCGTGTGCATGTGTGTGTTTTGTGAAAGGAGGTGGGGGGGATGCTTGCCCTCGGTGTGAGCCTTTTGAAGTTTCACACATCTGGGCCGGTTATCTGGAAGGGATGCAACGTGCAGCAAACACACACACAGAAAGAAAGAGACATTGCAGGGAGAAAGGCGGGAAGGAGGGGAGTTTTTATTGTTTTAGGGCCTCTTTCACTATGAATCTGTCTTCACGGTATGTTGATTTAGCGGGTGAGTTATACTTGTCCAAGTGCAGTAAAACCAGACAAAGATGTGTATCTTCAGACAAACACGGGCCTGCATGCGTGCACACTTCCATCTCAGCGCAACAGGACAAACAGCTGCAACGTGTGGATGAGGTTGCTGCCATGGCAATAAACAACAACTCTACAATGCTGATGCACTGCCCTGAAATGACTTCTGTGCCTGCAGACATATATTTAAATTCTGTGCTTTTTCACACTCATCTTAGTAGGTCCTTCACAGCTTTTTCTCGTTAGCTGTGTGTCTGCTTTGCGTTAATAATTTTGTAATCATACAGACTCCCTCGGTTGGACACAGTACCGGGCCAAAATGTTCACGCAACACATTTTGCCATGTTTCAATCCCAAAACTTCAATGTATTTTTATTTTGATTTTAAAAGAAAGGCCAAAACAAAGTGGTGCATAATTATGATGTAGAAGGGAAACTATATATGGATTTCAAAACCGTTCCACTCAAAAAAAAAAAAAAAATCATGACCCTGTAGAGATGGCTGTATTTTAAGGCATTGTCTGACTATGCTGGGCCGTCTGTCTCTACAAGCTCAGCCAGATTAGTAGCTGAGGCTGCTAGTCCTGCTGAAATGTGAACATTCACCTTCTCTCACGTCTTTTGCAGAAATTGTCATAGATGAAGATATGAATCCTCACAGCAATATTTACCGCGGCGACTGGTATGTAGGTAAATCGTCTACATTTGTGCAGCGTTTTATTAAGTCAGAGGACTCCAAAGCTCTTTGGCTCAGTCATTCACCCATGGATTCAGTACCTCCTGGCCCTCTGACCACCATAAGCTTGAGGTGTTGTCTCATAGCAGGCTGCTATTTTAAGATGCTCCATAACTTTCTACATGATCTATCTGTTGTGTTCTTTGGTCTTCATGATGATTTGTCCACTAATATTCATTGACAGCTGCATCCATACTGAAAGTGATTTAGGAGATATCTGAAGACAGTTGATATCTTTGTCTTGATTTTCTTTTTAAGTCCTAATACAAAAATGTTCAAGGGGCATGAATAATTTTGCAAAGCTCTGCACTTGTCGTTTCACTCACCAAAGCCTTTTTGTTCATCGTATGTCTTATAAACCGTCTCACAGCTTGTGCCCTCGCCCAGACAGACCCCACAGCGGTCCTCCACCGCGTTTGAGTCGATACCAAAGTCACAGCCGACCTCCTACACACAAACACACAAATTACAGCACAGTGGAAGTTTCCACAGAGGATCTTCTCCCTCTGTCAGTGTGTAGTTGCTCTGCCGTGTGTCATCATCCTGCTCCACTATAACCCTCCCAGTTCCTACAGGTCTCTTACCCAGGCACACTACCTTGCACACTCCGTTAACACAGATGTTTCTGGACTTGTTGTTCATGAAGCACGGCGTCCCGTCGGTCACCGCGTCAAGCATCTTCTCTGAAAAATAGTCACTAACTGGTCGGCAGTGAAGTTCGCAGGGATTTACTGAGGATGAGCATAAAAGAAAATGAATCAGGTTTATTTATTAATTGACTTTTTTACTCATTACTTTTATTAATAACCATTTATTGCTACTGTTGTTTTCACTATAATGTTATGCTATACAAATTGCTTTATAAATTTAAAATTGCACTACAAAGCATAAAGGATAACATAAAATAATCCAACTGTCCAATAGATTAATACAGTGATGTCCAAAGTCAGTCTTCAAGGACCAAAATCCTGCCTGTTTGAGTTCCCTCTTTGGTTCAACACATCTGAATTAAATGACGATTTGTTAACAGGCCTCTCCAGAAGTGTTGGAGGAAACACATCTAAAACTGACAGGATACTGACCCTCAAGGACCGAAGCTGGACATCCAGGGATTAAACTGTAAATTTATGTAGAGATTAAGTTTACTCATTTTGTTTTTTCTGGTCTTCACCCCGCAAAACAGTAAACAAGTAAGACTTAATTCCAAAGAAATGCTGAGAGACTAAAACATAATTACCTGAAATTGAGGTAATCCAGCTTTATTTTCTATCTCTTATTAAACAGCTGACATGAAAAACTCATCTGATGATATCACTAAAATTGAATTTGTTTTGTGTAAATTGACAACAACTATGACAACCATTTCGTATCGACAAACTGCCATAAAAACCCAACAGAATTTGAGTGCAGATGCCGAACGACAGAAAACTTTCAAGGGTTAATGTTGCCCCCTATTGATTAATACCAAGAACTGCATCTAATGTTGAATTATGTTATGAAACAGAAAATGTAAAAGAAAAGAAAAGAAGTCAATACCTCGTCTGTTTGAGGGTTTCATCACTTACATGGGTTAACAACTGGGATCCACTGGTAGAGCTGGTTGTGATACGGCACTGTGTCAAACTCACTGCACAGCATCTCTCTGAAGGACGGCTTCTCATTCTGACAAGGTTTGGTGTTGCAGGTCCGGTAACGCTTCCTTTCTCCAGTGCAATACTTTCCTCCAAATTCAGGTCTGTTGGACAACAGAATATTTTGAATCAACCACGCAGCTAAGGATTAAAGAAATAAAGGATGTCCAGAATAGGTTCTTACTTGGGATTTTACATTCCCTCTCTGCAGACTGAACTCCAGTTCCACAAGTCCTGGAGCAGTAGGACCATTTGTCCCAAAGCCCCCAGCCTCCATTCACAGTCTCTGGCAGTTTACCCACAATTACACACTCTCCAGAAATACACCACTAAGAAAGGAAAAAATAATACTGAGATCATTTAAAATCACTTGAGGTGTTTTTGTGAGGCTAACTATACCCCCTCCATCTGTAAATGAAACCCTGGCATGACTGAGCTTATAATGCCATTTACCTTGTCTGGTCCACAGCGAGTACCATCTATAGGCGAGTCCAATTTGGATCGACAGCTACCATTCACTGAACACCAAAGAATCTGGCAAACATTCTGAAATAAAAAGGTAAAAATTAAAATCGGTAACGTCTGTTTTCTGCAGAATTTAATGTAAAGTTTAATTTGAGCAAGACTTACATCCACCTCTGGACAGAAAGTAGCATTTGGACCATACTGGAGCTGGCACTGATGATGGGTGGTGTAGCGGACGCCAAGACGGGCCAGAGGGGTCGTCAGGTCCCTCTTGGAAGGACGGTCATCCAAACAGAAACCCCAGCCACGGCTACGGCAAATAACAATGAATATGAGGTCAGTTATTTTGATCGGGAGAAGAAGTAAATGACCTCCAAATATACAAACATGAACACAAAATAATGTTTGTGGTGAGTTCTACTTTTCACTCTCAGAGATGCGCTGGCTGCTGCTGAGAATGAGGCGTCTCAGTTAATGGAGGAATGACTTCAATGCTACTTTGTTAACATCGAATGTGTGCAGGTTGTGTTTGTTGTCTTTAAGCTACTTCACTTATACAAACATCTCAGAATGAATGCATGTACACAGGGTTTTTAGTTTTATCTGGGGGGGGTGCTGATGTTTTGTGAGATAAAGCATTTATTTAGCTATAATTAACTTATTAAGATCCCATGCATAATCTGAAAGGAATATAATTATTTAGAAATTGAAGTAAGATAACAACAAATTTTGTGACTCACAATCTATCCATCTTAGCATGTAGCTAACTAGAAACAGAGGGAGCAGTTTTTTTTATATGATTGATAATTAAAATATATTTACTTGAAAATGCCAGAATGTTTGACACAGTTATTTCCAGTATTGAACATGAACCTTCTCATTTGACTATGCTGAATCTGGAAAAACATATCGTAAAATTTAATCAGAATTATCCAATTCATCTTTAGCACAATTCATCTCCTGTGATTTTTTCTTCTTTCTTGTCTCAAATGCTATAAAGTTGTGTTTTCATGGCTTGACTGAAAATAAATAAAATCTTGTCAGCACTTTATAGCGAGTGGTTTTAGAATAATAAAGTTCTGATTCTGCCTTACTCGAGGAAACGTGTGATGTACTCTTTGGAGCAGGACGACCAAGTCAGAGGCGAACTGTCATACATCAGCTGTCTGGACATGATGAACGGGTGTTTTGCTCCCACCTCACAGTCATTCCCTTGGCCGTCATGGTGGATCCCAAAACTGCAACAAATCACAAATTAACACGACTTAAATAAAGACTGCAAAGGCTTTAGGCTTTATTTGTTTATCGTACTTATTTGGCAATGATCTGATTACAGAGCGTACCAGCAGTGGCGCAAATAGTGGGTATGCAGCGCATGCAACGCATAGGGGTGCAGCACCTTCCTTGGGAGGGGGGCGATTTAGGTTTTCGCATCGACCTGAATAATGTGTAGTTGTGCCCCTGCATACCAGGAAGCTTATGTAAAGTAAGACAAATCCAGTAATGGACAGAGATTTCATTTGAAGTGATTTACAGGAGAACTAAGGAGCAATGAGTGGAGAACTGTATTCAAAACAAGAAATATATTTGAAGGATCAGAGGAACAAACAAAAAGAAAGAAATGTTCATGCAATTTTAAAGCAAATAGAGTTCTAATATGACAGAAATAAATTTTTTACTTTAATGGGAAAGTACTGTTTCAAGTCCAGTGAGCTGTTCATAAATGCCCTAATTTTTAGTTATGGTCGCATTTATACTGTAATGCTTCGCTTTGAGCACTATGAGAATCATTTGGATGTGAAATAAAATTGGGCTGGGAATATTGTCTTGAGAAACTCCACATGTAATCTTTGTTTTCTCAAATTTATCATTGTCCTACTACAAAAATGTTTGATTTTTCAGCAATTTGAATAATAAGTCTTATTCTCTTTTCCCCCATTTATATATTGTACATTCTAAAAATTATCTGTCAATAAACTGACTTTCTAACTGGGAATCATCCTTTGGAAAAAATGGTGTACAGCAGCACGCTTGTTCGTTAATGGGTCTAATGAAATATTACTGTTAACAACATCCATCCATTTTCTTACACCCTTGTCCCTTAGTGGGGTCAGGAGGGTTGCTGGTGTCAATCTCCAGGTAACGTCCCAGGCGAGAGGCTGGGTCACCCTGGACAGGTTGCCAGTCTGTCACAGGGCAACACAGAGACACACATGACAAACAACCATGCACACACACCTAGGGACAATTTTTAGACAGACCAATTAACCTGACAGTCATGTTTTTGGACTGTGGGAGGAAACTGGAGTACCTGGAGAAAACCCACACATGCACAGGGAGAACATGCAAACTCCATGCAGAAAGACCAGGGCTGGGAATTGAACCCAGAACCTTGTTTGGTACTTTACAGGTATTAACATTGCACTACCTGTGGCCCATTTCATGAGCAACAGTGAAGGCGACAGGCAGTCCTGAATCCTCGTTGATGTTGCAGCTGCGGTGGGGTTGGCACATCCCAGATAGATGAGAGAGACCCAGAGTCTCACATGGCTGATTCATTCCTGCACAAATATCTTTCCTTCAGAGGGAAACAAATGTGAAAAATTATTACACATACCACCTCACTTCACATAGGGAACATGTACAGAACCCACGTGACTTAAAATAAAGACTTTTTCCACTGGCCTTGTGATCAGAACAGCCAGATCATGGTGAGCTGGGTGAGTGTCGCTCTGTGGATTCAGGTTTTTCTGCCACGCACAGAAACTGGACAGAGTTGTGTCTGCATGGTGAGCAATCTTCAATCCTTTCTGCAGCAAACACAAGAGTTTGACTAACAAATCACCACATTTTAAACTCTCTTTAGCTCAGTTCACATAGGCAGAGTTTATTAAAATCATTATTTATTAAATATGTCCAAGAAAATCCATCCATCCACAATAAATCCCAATAAATATGTTCTCTGTGATTTTGTACATATCTATCATTTGTCTCCAACTCTCTGCTGTTTCAATGCATGAACAAGAGTTTAGCATGTGATATTTTTACATATAAAATATATATATATACTAATATATATATATATATATATATACTGTATATATATATATATATATATATATATATTATATATATATATATAATATATATATATAATATATAATTTACTTTATTAAATTAGTATAAATTAAAAAGTCACAGAAGCATTTGGAAAACTTTGGATTATGTTTTACCTCTTCTCCTTGAAGTAGTATGAGGCGCACCAAGATGACATGGATAGCATTTCCAATACTGGCATCATGAAATATTCCGGCAACCTGTCAGCATAAAAATGATCCATGATGAAAAAAAGAGGAAAACAGCCTGTGCAAAACACATAATCAATTTAAACTTAAGGAAAAATAGTTCTTTACCATGTTCATGATGGTAAAAATGTAGGACTCAACATTGTCGCTGCCATGGTATTCGATGAGTTTGGAGTCAGCCACCACCATGGTCTCCACCCATCGCTCTCGGCTGACTGAGCGCTGCGAGCGGGACTGAGCCCGAGCCTCCTCCCTCTGCTGCTCCCTCTCCCACTCCTCCCTCTCTTTTTCCACCTGGTGAGAGTCACTTGGAGCATCTAAAGCACGCATAATGAAACACATAGCTATGAGGACACTTATCCTTGGTTGACTCAGCTGCAGGCTGAGCACAAAAAAAAAGGAAGAAAACTAATTTACAATTCCACACACACACATATGCAGCTGTATATATTCAGACACTGGGTGAAAGGACACACCTTGAACTCCGCAGGGGCTGGGAGTGTGTTTGGACTCCAAGCTACGTTTTCTTCTGTGGTTTTCCTCAGTAGGTCTTGGATAGACAACGTGTGGTTCTGGAGTCCCTGCAGGATCACTGGGCAATTTCTGGGCAGGTTCAATGAAGAAATGCCCCTCCGGCAAGGAAAAGAATCCTCTCTGCAGCAAGAGAAAGAAAAAAAAACAAAACATGACAGCGTGGCAAGCTTTGGCTCAGATCATTCATTGAGATGACTCACATATCCCAACATGCAACGCAAGCAAAGCTTAAATAGCTCTTTTTGGAGCATGTTCAAGACATTAACAAAACGAATAGAGAAAACCCTGTGTCAAATAAAATATTAAATCTCATTTTCTTACATGGAAACACAACTCTGGTAGAGATGCCAAACAAATAATCAATAACTACAAAGTTTCACTGAAAGCTGGGAGGGCAGATGATCCCCATCTTAAAAACCTGCAGAAACAACCAGCCCACATTATTTCCATCTGGCTGAAATCTGTCATTAGCCAGTAGATCAGAATATGAACCTTCTTCTTCTCCTCGGGCAACAATGCAACAACTCCTTCGAAACTATGCTGTACATGTTCTTACAGGTAGAGGCTATTTGAACAGAGACACAAACTGCTCCTGCAAACAAACAATAACAAGAAGAAATTTAATCGACAATAACAGAGGCCCATTTCTGTTAGCCACACTTCAAAAAAAGAAACACAAGAGCACATGGCCTCATGGCAAATGAGGCAGGTGTGTTCTGGTGCTCATACGTTGACAACAAGAACATAGCAGCTCATTGAAACATGCTTACAAATATCCACTGCTATGATCATTGGGTGCTTGAGTTTAAGTTTTCTTTTGTTTATGTCAAGCAATGGCTGAAATTTGAAAACTTCTCCAGCAGATCAGATGGAAATGACCAGGAATTGACGAAAAGCAATGATAGGTCCCCTCCTGCAATGCCAGACCACCCCACTTCTCTTAATCCTACTGGAAAAAGAAACAAATAATACTTTTAATGAGAAAAATCAATGGAGAGCAGAAAGTCTTTATCAACAAAGATGAAAGCCAAATCATTTCTTTTTTTAATGTCATAAACGTCTTGGACTTGATTTATTCCTCTTCGTCTAACCAGCTGTTCCAGCACTGCTCATCTTTCCAGGTCCTTTTGACAAGTTATACATGTGTTTCTTGGAAGAAGAGGCAACAGAAATGGGAGGATGCTCCTTCAGCAGTCTGCACAGCTATGACTGTATCCCACTGCTGCGTTCACCGAGTTCAGAAACTAGAAGCTGACACTCCCTTTGGAACGAAAAGATTTCTCCATCTGCTACACTAAATCCAAAAATGTAGGTTTCCACATATACTGAAACAGATGCTCTGCTGGATGCAGCTGAGCTGCTCTGTAGTGTTCTCACTCCAAACCACAGTAAGAAAACACAAAGTGGATGAAAAACGTCTGTTTGTGCTGGAGGTTTTGGATATTTTTATATAAAAATATTAATGCCGAAGCATGGTTTCATCAGGAGCAGCTCAGAGTGTGGGCCCTCAGCCAAACATCCCAGAGTTGTGGTGGACTCATCTCCAAAGCATGCTGGCTGATATGTCTACACATTCAGTAGGAAAAGTTTCCCACAGGCTCTGTGCAGCAAACGCTCAGCTGACTGAGCAGTTCCTCTAGATCTCGCCCAAACACTCTGTGTGGCAGCAATAACAGATAACCTTATCTCAGCTGTATGGGCTGAACACTGGACAAAATATTATTGGAAACCATGTTAATAATATACCCTGCATTACTTATTCATACTACTTGAACTTGTTCATGTTTTGTCATGTCATAGACTTACACGCCGACACAAAGAGAAGAATTGTGAAGTGGAAATAGAAGGAAAAATGTCTTTCTAATTATTTTGAAAATGTAATCTAAAAATTGTGGCATGCAATTACATTTAGTCCCACCGCAATCATTCCTAGAACCAGATTTCACTGTTACTGTTTGGGTTGTGTCTTTACCAGTGTTACACATCTAGAAATCTAGAAACTAAAATTTCTGCACATTCTTCTTTCGAAAAAAAATCAAGCTCAGTGAGTGATTGAATGTTGATTTTTACATATTACCACAGATTTTTGTGGTGGTTTAAGCACAATACACTGTGATTTCTGGACCATTTTCAGCTAACTTCAATATTTGCATGTGTCCCCAACATGTTGGATTTTCTCAATTTTCTTTCAACAATGACTTTTTCCACCACTCCTGTAGAGGCCAGATTTCTAGTGTGCATTACTAATAGTTTCCTAGTCGACAGATTTTTCAAGATGACCTTTGAATCTCTACAGCTCCTCCAAAGTTTTCATGAGCCTGTTGACTACTTCATTGATTAACGCCTTATGATTAAAGTGGACAGTCGTGCACTTGTGTATTAATTTCATCAATAGTTTTCCTTGTACTCTTTCCATTTCCTAATTACATATGGAAGAGTTGTTGAAGTCCAGAAAATCTTCTTATAATCTTGCTTTAAACATTTTCAAAACTGTATCTCAGACCTGAACCCTTGTTTGGCAGTGACTGTGATCATCTTCTGGCCCTGTTCCCTGAGTTTTAAGACTTCAGCTGAGTCCCAGCAGACAAAGGCAGGTGGTGGTCTGCAGAGCAACCAGTAAGGAATGCTACAAAGAGACACATTGAGAAGTCAGACTGCTGCTCTGCATGATGTGCATGAAACATCCAGGCACAGTCACTCTGCCTGCACTGGGTGTTTATAGTGTTAATGGTGATCTTTAAATTACTATACTGTACACAGATCCTTTGTGATCTTTCTCATCTTCATGCACAGACAACTTGAAGCCATGTTAGCAAAGCCTTTGTTTTCTGTTTCGCCATACATGGAGAATTGCTTCGCTGCAGCTCTGAATCCTGAATTTTCTGTCAGCTTGGACAGGATTTCACTTTCCCCTTTCCAACCTCTGTCCATTAATCCCTTTCCTCTGACCTGAAAGGAAGCGTGCTGTTTGGGTGCGAGGTGCCCGAGCCATGGGAGGTTACCATAACATGGATCTGTGCTCTAAATACACCAGCCATGTGGAACTGCTTTACCCCCGTTTCCTGCTTCTGTGGGCTAGAAGTGGCCGAGTGGACCTGAAACAGAGGAGCTGCCATAATGCAGACTGTTTCCTCAGTAGAGATTAAATGGGACAGAAGGAGAGGTGGGGGCTGATGGTGCTCATTACTGACATGATGAAGCACAAACTTGCACTTATTGAAGCTAGATTAAGGGCTGCACCAAACAAAATTTGTCTCTGCATTCCTTCAAGTTCAACATATAATTAAGAGGTGAGGGTTAATTTTTAGAGGTCAAAAACCTTGCTGGCATTTTTCATTTGCATAAATGCTGAGAATTTTTCATTTAGGTGAGGAAAATAATGTTATAATAGGTCTCAGCTTGCGTGTACTTGCCTTGTGCATTGCCTGTGGGCATGCAAAAATACTCCTGCGAGTTCCCAAGAAAAGCAGCTAAAAACAGATTAGCTTATTCTCAGTTCAACATTGTGGTTCATGTGTTCAGCAAGAGTAATGGGGGTGGGGGGGGCCTGCATGACGCAAAGACACACGGTTCTGGAGTAACTATTGCTGAGTTAGCAGCAGTAAAACTCTGTTCGTTTGAACTGCAGAGCAATTAAATCTCCAGCCAGACGCGGGATGCTAAAATGACAGGATGTAGAGGTGTTAATATAGTAGCTTGGGCTATGATGTGGCTTCACACCACTAAGGAAGCATGATCCAGCTATGTTGCCAGCTTTACACATTGCAGACATTTTCAAACATTCATTATTACCCCGAGGAACTGAATGTGAGAAGGAACTACTCCTTAGGACAGACTGCATTTTCTTCACTCTGCTCATTGGTACAAAGTTCAGTTTTGCTCACGTGTGACTGAAAGAGGTCACAGTCCAGAGAATTAACAGCAAATTAGTTTGGGTCATTTGTTCATGACGTTTGCACTTTTTCTTCCCCCAATACTGACAAAGACCCGCATGTTGGAATCAGCAAAAAAAAGTTTTCTTTTTTTTGCTGATTAGTCAGCAGCTGCAGAGCAGCAACCATTCTTAATGGTGGACATAAAATCTATGAGGTTTCTTCAAATGCCATTTTTTTGAGAGGAAATTATATTGTTTTTTTCAGGCAAATTCTCTTCTCTTTGTTGAGCAAATGTGTCGGGACCATTGTAGCTGTTAGCTAGATTTCAGTAGAGCATTATAGTCTCATCTTCCTGATAGATGTCTCTCCGGGTTTACAGCAATAGATATGACAAAACCTTACCAATATGTCAAACAGAAATTGTAATGCACAACGTAAGTTAGCCGATAATCACATTTTATGAACAGAAAAACCTCATTTATGTTTGACCCACAGTTCACCGGTCAGAGCTGACCAAGGTAAATCTGGCTCACTGATTGGTGCATCGCTGCTCTTTATTGTTCCCTCTTGTTTAACGATGACAGGCTACACTGTAGACAGGAAGTATTATTGTAATTCTATATAAAACAAAAACAATAACTTAAAGAGCTCACCGTTTCACTGTAGAAGCTGACAACTCGACAAGTGGACCAATAGAACAACTTTAATTTTAAAAAAGTGGGACAAAGAAAAATCCTGTTAAATTATTGTGACATGCCTCATTATTCTTTTACCTGTCATCATAAAAGTCTACCTAGTGACAGATAAATAAGGATCCCCATTTCACATGCATCCATTCCTCTTTCTCTGCCTCATCAGATTGAACGGCCTCCTTGCCGCTGGCAGGACTTTTCTCTCACATCTGTCTGGCTGAGTCTGGATGTTTGATGGTTTCTGTGTGCTTTCAGCTGCTATAAACCTTTATCCACAGTTCTGTACAGTGCAATACATCATCCTGCAGCAGATTAAGGATGACTACGAGAACATTCAGTTTTGTACAAAGAGTACTTTAAACACTGTAAGACTAGAGAGTCTGAATTTAACGTTACATAAGGCATTCTTTTCCCTGGAGGAAGATGAAAAGTGGGTCAAAGATATAAATTTTCCAGACTCCTGTCATCATTTCAGTCTCATTATGAGTCATATGTGACAAATTAGGAAATACAAGTCTGGGAGACGTAACACAATTTACACAAGCGTAACTGAAAAGTAGTTGGATGAGGAATTCCTGTTGTGACACAATTGAGCAACACTGAGCCACACTTCAATATAAGAAGTTAGAACATCACTTTTTCCCACAAACCAAATGTTCACGTTCTTCATTCATTCCCTCTTTGGTTGTTTATATAAACCTTGTCATGATAAATAAGGTATTTGTGGTGAGTAAAGGCTTTACAAAGAATATTTGATACATAAATCTGTCTTGCGATTCCTGTCAACATTTTATGGAATATTATTTCTAGAAATCTGCTGTCCAGCTGGCTTCTTCATCTGGTCAGAAACACGACAGCCAAAGTAAATACCTTCAAGTGAAAGAAGCAGGTTTTCCCGGGTTTCTGTCTGTCACACCGTATTTTCCATGCAATAAGATCTGCCAGAAGCTGTTACAGAAGCCCTATCCCGAGCACAGAACAAAGAGACACTGCATGCTCAGATGGAGTTCATGAAGACATTCTGCAAGTACAGACAGCGGCAATAAGAGTGTATGAAAAAACCAAAGGGTGCCGGTGAAAAGGAAAAGATGTGAAGCAGCAGCAGTCAGTGAGTCTTCAGAACAGACCTTCTGCAAACAGTGTCAGGAAGGCTTTGAAGAGCAAATCAACAAACTCAACACTGTCAGATAGAGGAGTCTGCTGGCTGCCTGGGGCACATATCTGCTTAGAGTAGGTGTGAGCTGGCTACCTGCAGTAAGGAATGCAGGGTTTTAAAAAGTGACACGTCCAAAACCACCAGCATTTCTCATATTAAGGTCCTCCAACCCATCCATTTTCTTCCAGTGAGTCGAGATCAGGCCACAGAGGTAACAAGTCCAGGAGGAAAACCAACCCACCCCTTATTGTGGCTGATTCTGGGGAATCCTAGAAAATTACCATCCCTTTGCTGTGTTCTGGGTCTGCTTCAGGTATTTCAATGGGTCCACAAATTGTATTACTTTTTTAATAGATTCTTTCTTTACCACCACAGAGTCCAGAGTAGTGCCTGCATTACTGCAGACAAAATCCCAAACCATTAGTGCCCCTCACCTTAGGCATATCAAGATGCTTGATCTTCACATCTGCTAGGGGCAGAGACTGACCCTCGACCTTTTCTATTTGAGAATCATTCAAAACGACATATCTTGGACCTCACACCATTTCTACAATTTAAAGTCCTTATAATTACATGCCAAAAGTGCAGCGGGTGCGGCACATAGCACTGCAGCACTCATTATAACCTATACCTTTGGCTTCACGCTGCTGGTCAACTGGTTGAAAAAATGCAACTGCAGCTTCTTATGGTTACAAAATGGAACCTGAACCAACGACACCAATCATTTAAAAACAGGCAATACCGTTTCAAAACTTCAATTGACAAGTTCTGACTGCAGTCTGGACACTTCTGTAATCAGATATCAGCTAGCTGTAACTGTATTAAATCTTTTTTACAGTATTTGAACAAAACTAACTAGACCACTTTTTTTTTCTCTGATGAATGAGACTGGGCTTAAAATAAACTATTTTTAGTCCTATATAGTTAGTAAAACAGAAGGACATCCTACCAGTCCTTTGCAGGTGCTGATGGCAGCCGTTCCTTTAACATCAGGGGCTTCCACCGTGCCAAGGAGGTGGCAGGAGTTCCGGTCAGAGAGGACAGGTTCAGCCCTGCTGGCACCGCCATTCCTCCTCTCCAGGACGTATTCGGTTGACAGCAGGTGATGGTTTTTGGTCAAATTGAACATTAAGGTTCGACCATTGTAGCTGAGCTTGTAGTAGACCTGTCCCTCTGGAGAAAGGGACCGCAGTGCACGCCTGGATCTCCCGGTCTTGAAATGGTGAGACACGGAGTGAGAGACAAACTCACGATCAGCGCTGATTCTCACGGGATGGACGATGGATGGGTCCGAGGCAGACTGGGACAAATGACCTATAGAACAGCAAATCAAAACTGTTTATGCAATGCACTCTGCAGAGATTTGCAAACACACACACACACAAAAAAAAAGTTGCTTCCGTGCAACCACACTGACCTTGCTCGTTGGGGAGGGAGAGGAGTCTGGCAGATAGCTCATCGTGGCCCGCTGCCAACATGAAAACAAAGTGCAGCCGAAAGAGAAGCGAGCACTCCAGCGAACATCGCATATTTCATAAGAACCAAAGTGGAAACCCGGGGAGAAGAGTCAATCCGCATCGGAGAGCCAGGCTGGTTGGAGGAGTCGACCTCTTCGATCCTGCTCTGCTCCGGGTCATGACATGAAACAGGCTCAGATTCCGACTGTGGAGGAGAGACTGGCAGCCCGATCAGGGTTTTAGGGGAGAGGAAGCTCCCTTCTCGGTGGAGGACGGAGGAGGAGGAGGAGGAGGAGGATCGACCTTCCTCACAGGAGCGTGGGGGAAGCAGAGGAAGAAGGTTCCCTGGTTTGAATGGACCATGTCTGCTTCTTCCCTCCTGTCCGGACTTGTCTGTTGATGCAGCAGCAGCGCATCTTCAACACGTGTCAAACGCTCAAGCAAAATGAGTTGGATCATTAAGGCGCCAACGTGCAACATATGCAGATGTTAAGTTTTATTTCAATGCCTAAAAGAGCGCTATAACCTGAAACTATATATGCAGAGAGAGATGCACGATTAAAGATATGTTGAAGTTCTTTTGTAAAACACTAAAATCCGAGCATCACGCTTTGTCAACACTAGTAAATCCTGAAATATTTGGCAAGCATCACAGCTTGTAAACATTTTCACACCGAGCTACAGGCTTTTAATATTAGCTTGGGGGAATTTTTTTCATTGTGACATAAGGTTCTTTATTTTATGAAATACATTTTTGTTATTCAGATAGCTGTTCCCAGACGCTCGATGTGTTAGTGACAGCATTTAAATGACATTGAGGTGATTTATGGTGATTATTTAAAATTTATATTTTTTTCACTTCATATATTTATCACTTAAAAACTGCTTAACATAAATTCTATCTGGTAAAAACTGTATTCTCTTTAATTGATTGAATGTTCTGATTACATTTTTCAGTCTGAAGTTATCTTATAATAGACTTTTACATATATGCTATGTGCTATTGTTTTTTGCTGTGTTTTTGTATATAAAGTCATAATGCTAGGGAGAAAAACTCCACTCAAAAAAAATTCATATATCCTTTCTATCTTTTTTGTTTGTCTTCAGAAAAATAAGTTGTAGTCTAAAAGTCAAACCTAAGGCACAACCTGTACAAGCACATGCATTTTGAAATTCAAGAGCAAACATTTCTTGAATACAAGTTTCAGTATTGGCTTCATGACCATTGCAAAGTGCATGTTCTCAATAGTTTTCTGAGACTGAATATTAATTTGTTACATGTATTTATTTCCTGATATAAACTAGCAAAATGGATTGGTTCAGAAAAAAAGAAGAAAATGTGTCATCTGTCATCTCAAACCCTCAGTTGGTGGTAGCAGATATTCATGCTGAATCAGGTCATGTTGGAGATTTCTTGTTGCATGCTAAGAATGAGGGATTATTGCAGAGTTAAAAGTTAAAAGTGAGTGATTGTCCACTGTAGCAGCAAGCCTAAAGTTCTGTGATATTAATATTTTTAGTAATTTGCATAATTAACCAAACTTGCCTGCAGTGCTTTATGACTAGGCTTGAACTGGAATGTATGTCAATGCATTTGAGTGTGTTTGGAATCAAGCTTCTAAGTTTCTGTATATAAAAGTTGTTTTTTTTCCATGAAGTGGCTTTGGATTGGCACCATAAACTTTAGCTGAAATGAACTGAATTAAAGGCTTTGCTCAGTTGTACTGTCTAAAGGCTGTAACCCCCTTCAATACTCATACTGCTGTAGGTCAGTTTGTGTGATTTATTTGTGGCTCAGAAGCCACAGAGACATGACACACTGCCTCCTGCATGGTCTCACTCTATGACAAACACAAAGTCAGACAATACAATCAGCTCATATATCTGCAGCCTGATGGCAGCACTCTCTGTCTATTTATTTATTCTTCCAAAGTACAAAGGAAGTTTGCCTATGAGTTTGCGGTTATGGACCTACCACAGACTTATCTCAACGTTGTTGCAATTTGGCCGTGGCTCAATTGTGAGTAAAGAAGGATCTGAATACATTTTGGAGTGGTACTTTGAAGAAAAAGATGTGAAAATGCTTTCGTACAAACTTGCTTCATAGACTAGAAAGAAAATAACTTTTCTGTATGAACGATACCTCACATCCTGACCCTAAAGCACACAAAGTCACAACCAGACTTTATCTGCAGAGTGATAAACTTTAGCCTGCTTGTAAAAAAACAACAATATCAATGCTAATGGGCCATACTTGGGAGTTCCTCTAACAGGAACCAGTGCAGCCAATATGCAGCAGAGGTAAAAATTTCTTTGCATGGAAACTTGGGATAAAAGCAGCTATATTTAAACTAACAAGCAATTTCCTTCACTGGAGCTAACACGCCCACAGCATTATAAAACAAATAGCATGTTGTCTGGTGATATATTACAGGCATGGATGCCTTATTTTAGGAACGGGCAAACTTTGACTGAAAAAGCCATATTGAAGTTTTGCTCTAAAATGTTTTATTGGTTGAATGGATTTCAAATGTTTAGATGTAGAAGTTTACAATTCTTAAATAATATGTGCTTTTCCATGTCACATTTCTGCAAATATATCCAGATTTTTCTCTGGATGTACAATAATTCCAGCATGAATTACCATCCTATTGCTCACAGAGACCAAACCTAAACTGACCCCTTTATGTCCCCCAGTTACAGTAATGTTCATCAGACTGTGAAATCTTTGAACCTGGAAAATTATCAAGACCTTTTGTTAGTTTTAGGTGGGAGAGAGGATTGATTGGGATTGACGCGGGGAGACTGTTGCACACATTCCTCACCACGGCTTCCCCAAGTGTTGGGGTGAGTAATCTGTCTGAGCCCCTTTATTTTTGTCTGGCTCCCTGAAGGCTTTGTGGTAGTTTCAGGTCAAGATTAAAGTGCTATTCCTATGATAAAACAGATGATAAGCACTTACTTGTTTTAAAAATAAATAAGTGGCTGCATGGTATGCTAACAGGAGAAGATTTAATAAATATTTGTTTTAAACAGGAAAGAAGATGTTTGACCTCAACATACTTTTGATGTGAAAATGTTGCAGCGTAAGTAAACTTTTTTCTTTTACTAGTTTTAAGTTAAATAGATTAAGTTTAGAATTTTCTTTTTGTAATTGTAAATAGATACCATCCATCCATCCATCCATTTTCCTACACCCTTGTCCCTTAATGGGGTCGGGAGGTGCTGGTGCCTATCTCCGGCTGGCGTTCCGGGCGAGAGGCGGGGTACGCCCTGGACAGGTCGCCAGTCTGTCGCAGGGCAACACAGAGACACACACAGGACAAACAACCATGCACACACACACTCACACCTAGGGGCAATTTAGACAGACCAATTAACCTGACAGTCATGTTTTTGGACTGTGGGAGGAAACCGGAGTACCCGGAGAAAACCCACCATGCACAGGGAGAACATGCAAACTCCATGCAGAAAGGCCGGGGCCGGGAATCGAACCAAGAACCTTCTTGCTGCAAGGCAACAGCTCTACATTTATATTAATTAGTATTGTTTCAAACTTGTGGCTTAATGCAAAGAAAATATCTATATTTTTTATTTACAATAGTAGAATGAGTTTGTACTTCGGTTTTTTGAGTGATCAGATGTCAGACAACTAATTGCATGACAGGATAATGAAATATAACCTAATCATGAAAACTTCATTAGCACTGTATTTTGATTGACTGTAGTATTAGCTCTGTGTTAATTATCAAAGGCATAATCAAATCATTTAATGGGAACCAGAACCAAATGAGGGGAAGCAGCATTCAGTTTCTATGCACCACAAATTTGGAACAAACTTCCAGAAAACTGTAAGAAACACTGGGTGCCTTTAAATCTTAACTTAAAAACCACATGTTTAGAGTTGCTTATGGCTAAATTAGGGTTAGACAGCATGACAGCAAAATGTCTCTGATATCGTCAATGGTTTTTAATGTTTTTATCGATGTTTTTATGTTTTTCTTTTCTTCTCTCTTTCTTACTGTTTATTCAATGTCCCATGCTGATTTTTATTTTATTTTTTTAATTATGTAAAGCACCTTGAAATGCCTTGCTGCTGAAATGTGCTATACAAATAAAATTTGATTGATTGATTGATTGATTGGAAGTGGTGGTTTTGCCAGCATGGTTACTTCAAAGGAAACAAATGTCTCATCACTTTGCATCAAATCTGCTGTACGGGGAAGAATATTGCTGCTGAAATCATTCATTTTCTGAATCATCTCCTAGAAGTGACGCAGTGTTTCTAAACTCACATAATTGAAATACAGGCAAAAAATACTTTTTGATGATATTCTAATTTACTGAGAAATCTAGTTCCTTGCTTACTGCTAGCTTCATGGCAGGAACTTATGGTCGATGAAAGTGTTTCTTTGGTCCTGGTCCACGTGTCTGCTCTTTCCAAGCTGAACACATGAGGGCGCTGTTTGACCCGGAATCCGTGAACTTTGTTCAAGTAGTAAATGGGCGTGTTTTTGTTCTGCGTGTCCTGTTCAGTCCTCAGACAGCCAGAACATGGAGGGGAGCTTGGTGCGTAAGTTGAGCTGTTGTAATCTGAGAACCTCTGCCGCTGGTGATTTCAGAAAACTAAAGCAGTGAGGGAAAGCTGTTAGTCTTTGATATCGCTCTGTATCTGTAAGCACGGAGGTTTAAATGTAATATTGATCTGTGGTTGTTTGACTGGGTCTGTGCCAGTGATTGTAAAATGACCTTTTGATACTTTGAACTTAGTTGAATTGAATCACCTGTGCTAGTTTGAGGACTTTATGCTTATTTCCTGTTTATATTGCTTTTGAATTTCACTGAATAGATAAATGTTGAGTACTACTTATTTTATTTAATATTTTTACATTAGATAAACCTAAACTACACATTAAGAGTTGTTTCTTTCTTTGTCTCCTGTAGTAAACCCACTGCGTCTGAGCCACAGGGCTGGTGAACCTCAGGGAATAGCGTGAAGGATGGAGAACTTCTGGGCAGGGGTCCTTTGGGCCACAGAGATCTGGCTCTACCTCATTGTCTGTCTCATTATGATCCCAGCCATGTTTGGATTTTCTCTGGGTATCTCTGAGACCTACATGAACATCCTGGTGAAGACTTTAGAGGTATGGCCACATGAAACCGCATGCTTAAAATCATCCAGATAATCCAATACACACTTGACTTGTCTTTTGTGTGACCTCTTCCACAGTGGGCCACTCTGAACATACAGAAAGCAAACGCAGAAGAAGAAAGTGCTAAAGCTTCTGCATCTAATGGTGAGACTGTCTGTGTTCTTGACTGTAAAACATGAATACAGATTTAGGGACCCAATTGTCTTTGTTGCAATACTGGATTTCTTTTTTGCAAGTCTGGACAGGCATGTTGCAATGAGCATGGTGCTTTGCTCCCTAGCAAAAGCTGGCGCTATTTTTTTCTTGCATCCTACAACAGTTTAATAATATATTTACTTTGTCAAGCTAAAATATTATGTTTTGGGGGATACAGAGACTGATCCCTGTATCCCTACAGGGACACAGGGATCATTTTTGTTAATATTTTTGTTACTATTACTCAGAAACAGAAACATTTATGCAGAAAGGTGAATTTGGTCTGGTAACCCTGCTTAGAGTATCTCAAAAGACACAATTACTCAACTTCTTATCTAATATCTGATGCCATGCTGCATGGGCTATGATTCCTGCAGCAGCATATAAATACAAAGCAGCTGTCAGCAAAAACTGCTGTTTAGGTCTCTGTAGCGGCCAAATGTGTCTCTGACACGCTGTTCACGGTGAATAAGAACGGTTAAAAAATAAATGTTCAAAAGGTTTGAAGTATCAAACACGGACTTTGGTAGATCAAGTTTTGGACTTTGAAGCTGTGCTGTCAGGCTAACTGTACCGAAGATCGTTCAGGGAGAAAGATAGATAACTTTTACTGCCTTAGAGTGAGCTCCAGTTATTGAAAGACGGGCTTCTTTGCATGATGCAGTTTGTTATTTTATAACTGGTAAAGCTTCTAAGAGAAAATTTGAATTTAAGGTATTTTCAAGCAGAAAGTATTATTAGCGTTCCATAAAAGTGCAAGAATTGATCTGAATTTTCCTCAAATGAACAAAGACTCAAATGGTGCAATGGTGCAGAATGCAGCTAAAAACCTTGACCAGTAAAATTCAAATAAAAACATGCAAATAAGATGAAGCAAAAAGAAAAATATAAAGAGATACAGTAAAAATGAACTCAGTTGCCTTATGTGACATCATGAAAGGCATCTGAACAACATAGAAAACAAATAGGGAAAAAAAAACTTAAGTGAAAAACTATAACTGAACGGAGTTTAGTTGCTCTTTTTGAATGAATATTACTTTTGAATCAACTGTTGCTAAAAATATTTTTAAGTAAACTTTTTCCTTTTGTTTGGTGTTTGGTTTTCTTTTCCATTCAGGATAATCTGAGGAGATATGGAGAGGAATTATCCCGATTGCTATCAGGTGATTGAGTTTGACTTTGACTCTTACTTTATCTGTTTGTTTCTCCATCAGGACTCATCCAAAGGGAACACGGCTCGATGGAGAAAGAGTTGGAGGAACTCCGACACAGTAGACCCAAACCACCAGTAGGAGGCGATTTCACACTTAGCGACTGTTTCTATTTCACTCGAAGGGGAATTGAGAGCATTGTAGATGATGAGGTGCCTTTGATTTTTGCTTACTAGATTTTAAGCTAAAAGTATATTTGTCTCTTTTTTTCAACTCATACAGATCTTGGCTTGATTTCATAAAAATATTCTGTTTTACAATAAAGGTAACCCAGCGGTTCACCTCTGAGGAGCTGGTATCCTGGAATCTACTGACTCGCACCCACAATGACTTCCAATACATTAGTCTGAAGCTGACACTGGTCTATGGCCTTGGTATCTTTGTGAGATACTGCATCCTCGCTCCTCTAAGGTAAACAAGTACTTTACATGACCTGCTCACGGCAAAATCAAATTTTTAGTCTGTTTTTAGAAAAGAAAGGAGATAATACCATTAGAGATTGTCGAGGAGACTGTCGAGCCTAAATCGTGAATGTCTGGCAATCTTTGCTTTCATGAAAAAGCGATGTTGGACAGACATGTTGAGACCAACGGAAACTTTTACAAACGTTTCTACTTGAAATGTTTCAGTGGTATATGAAGTCAATAATAAACATTTCATTAGTCTCAAGGGCTTTTGCTGAGAAATACATCAAGTTTGTTCAAACTACATTCTCAATGATTTAAGGTTTCTTGGCCTTGGCTTCACAATTTCAAGGCTTTGATTTCTGAGAAATCATCAATAGTCATTTTGTTTCTTCATCATGCTCAAAAAACACTGCATTGTGCAAAGTAACCTTGGAAGATGTTTTCATACCATTCTTTAATCATAGCAATATTGTTAGACAAAATGTGAGCAACCCACTTTCTTGAATGAGAGGCAACTCCGTTCGTGATTGCCCCGGTATCCTTTGCTCTCAGCACAACACAAAGCTCTATGTAGCATTTCACCTTAGCTTCTCTGGATATTTTTTTTCCAGATTCCCCCACTCAGTCTTAAGTGGGCATAGTGAGAACAACTTTACCCCAATCCTCTGCACTCCAGTTCTGGTGCTTCCTGCAGAATGTCAGTCTGTGCTTAATGTGTTTTGCTTCTCTTGACATCAGACCAGCATCCTAAAGCATTACACCTATCTGTCACCATTCAGTACATGAGCAGGTTCTGTGTTTGTGCCAATCACATCTCTTGGCTAACTACTCTTTAGAAGATAAATCTGCACCTGCTTGAGTGTCTTGAGCCCCTGAAGCTTTCCTCAAAGTCATCAAAGTTCTCTGCTTGAGGTTCTTGATAACTGTTCATTTTGTTGTGATCTTACTAGGAGCAGCCTGTGAAGGCCCTCTGAAGTAAAGGAATGACACCAGCATGTTAACAAAAGGAGAATGATATCAGGCTTCACTCCCTTTTATAACACCCACTCCACTCTTTTGATTCAGTATAAATGACTGATATCTGATTGTTACGAAGAACATAAGGTAGCCGTTGATATTTTTAACTGTTCCTTTTTATTGCCGAGTGCTTTACACGGACATGCTGGTTAAACTGTAAATAACGTATAAAAAAAGACAAAGAAAACGTCAATACTTAATATTACAATATTCAGAAGGACATAAACTTAGACATAGCTTTACAGCATTAATATATAACTCACCACATTGGGCAACTCTCATGAACATTGGTAAGATTGGTAAGATGTAAATTTATGGGAGGTTCGGCTTGTTAGTGTAGTTGCTAGGCAACCTAAGTACACTACTGAACCGCTGTTCGTTTTCTTCTTCTACACATTAATCTGCGTACCAATGTACAGTATCTATAGAGCCCCCTAGTGGAACTGGAGAAGTGAATCCAACATCCCGGCCCTGATGAACTCTATAGATGTTCATCTCAGGAAAAATTGGTGAATGTAACAACCTTAGATAACTATTTAATTCTAACCTTGTCATGAAGAACAAAAAAAAACCTTTTCAAATGAAATCTCTGTAACTTCTTTTAACAACTGAACTTAAAGTGGTGACTACTAGTTTACAGTAATTGTGATAAGATTGAGTGAAAGTCATCTGTAACATATAGAAAAAAAACCACACAAGCTGAAAAATAAGTAAATCTACTCATCCATATTTCCTTCTAGCAAACACAGCTTGTGTATAGGACGGATGTATGTGCCTCTATGAGTCTTTATTTGGACTGATCACACCAGACCGTCAGCTCCAATGTTGACATCAGTGACCAAACCAAGAGGCCACTGATTGCGAGGCGTGCATTCATGCAGGATCAGTACAAGAGCTCCGACCTGATAGTTTCTGGAACTGTGATTCCACTTCTGCCTCTGCTGTAGGTTGAGTAGGTACTCCTTCACCCACCGAGCCCAGAAAATGTCTGCTAAATACTGGACTTGGCGCCAACGTTGACAGTACAGATCCTGTTTTACAAAGTGACCAGGAGGCAGAGTGCACTCTGATCTCAGCAGTAGCAAGTCATTGGGAGTCAGAGGTTGACAATCCCTAGGGTCATCTGACAACTTTGTTAGTGGTCTCCCATTGATGATGTTTTCAATGATACAGAAAAGTGTCATTAATCCTTCATCATCCAAAGTCTGTTGTCCTGCAACGCTCATGAGAATTGAGCGCACAGAGCGAATCTGTCTCTCCCATACACCCCCATATGTGAGGCGGCAGGAGGATTAAACTTCCATTGCGTTTCTCGCTGGAGTAGATAATCCTTGATCCTCTGCTGGTTCCATCCTTCCAGAGCCAACAAAGTTTGTCCCGTTGTCCGAGCGTATCAGGTGAGGTGTCCCACAACGAGCCATAAATTGTTGAAGAGCATTTATGAATGATTCTGTGCCCAAGTTATGCGCCACCTCCAAGTGGATGGCCCTGGTAGTTAGGCAAGTGAATAGACAGCCATATCTCTTCACCTCACTCCGTCCTCTTTTGATGGTAATGGGCCCAAAATAATCTATTCCGACGTGAGTGAAAGGCGGCTTACATGGAGTCACACGATCAATGGGCAAGTCAGCCATGCACTGAGTACTGAGTGGAGCCTTTTGTCTTTTGCAAGGTACACACTGTGCTAGGACTTGCTTCACTGCTATGTGGCCTCTGACAATCCAAAATAATTGTCTAATCTCAGCAAGTACCCTTTCAACTCCAGAATGACCTGAGTTTGTGAAAATGCCATATGAGAAGTTTGCTAATCTGGTGGTTTCGAGGCAAAATTGCTGGGTGTTTTGCAGCTTTGGCTATTGGAGCATTGGTGAGCCTTCCTCCAACGTGGAGTAATCCATCACTGAGTCGTACTGGAGTTAACTTACTGAAGCCTTCTCCTTTCATTGGACAGGTAAAGTGGGTGCGTTGAACATAGTCAATGATGGCAATCTCTGCCAGTTTCATTTCGTTTGGTGTTATTGGAGCATATATTCTGGGTTCAGACTTCTTCAAGAGGATATTCTTAGCTCGTAGGATCAATACAATAGCTTGTTTGAGTTTGTGCCAGGAGGTATACCTCTGAATGAAACGGTCGATTGTTGATAGAATGGTGAGCTTAAAAGACGTTACCTATGTCTGAATTGACTTCTTTACCTCTGCTTCAGGAGGTAAGCTTCCTAGTTCAGGCTGGCAAGGCCATAACTCTTCTTCCTGCCACAGGAAGGCAGGGCCTTTGAGCCATCGCTCACTGTTTGTGAGTTGTTCAGCAGACAGTCCTCTTGAAGCATCAACCGCAGGGTTTAGTTCTGTGCAGACATGTTTCCATTGTGAGGCTTGTGAGACTTCTTGGATCTGTGAAACTCTATTGGCAACAAAGGTTTGGTACCTTTTCTCTTCGTTTCTGATGTAATGCAGAACAATAGTGCTGTCTGTCCAGAAGACAGAATCCAGGAGGGGTAGCTTGAAGCTTTGACGGATCTTCTGATCAAGCTGTACCGCTACTACAGCTGCTGCCAGTTCTAGTCTTGGAATAGTGCTTGGTTTGACAGGAGCCAGCCTATTCCTAGAGAGAACGATATTACAGTACATGTTATTGTTGCTTACAACCCTAAGGTAGCTAACAGCACCATAACCCAATTCAGAAGCATCACTGAAGTGATGAAGTTGCATGGTGACTGATTCTGCAGTAAAACCTTCAGGTCTGAGACACCGAGGCACCTGTAGTCTGCAGAGTTTCGGTAGATTGTCTAACCACCGGCCCCATTGCTCAGCAATGTCACTTGGGATGGTTTCATCCCAATCTAGCTTCAAGCGACATAGTGCCTGAAACAGTGCCTTTCCCCGTAAAATAAATGGGCCGACTAACCCCAGGGGGTCATAAACTGAGCTTATTGTACTTAGCATGCCTCTTTTAGTGTTGGGTTTTTTCTTGACCTTGATGATGAAGGTGATACAGTCATTTGTTATGTCCCAGAGCAACCCCAGAGCTCTCTCCAAAGATGGATCTCCATCCAGGTCCAACATTGGTACTTGATTAGCATGTTCCTCCTCTGGGATAGACTGTACAACCTCAGTTGAATTGCTTGTCCATTTAGTCAAGCGAAACCCTCCTTGCATGAGTAGGTCAATCAGCTGTGCTGCTAGACAGATGGCTTGTTGGGGTGTGTCTGAGGATTTTAGGCAATCATCCACGTAGAAGTTTCTTTCTACAGTGGAGATAGTATCTGCATCATATAGATGTGCATGATCTGATGCACACCTCCTCAATGCAAAGCTTGCTGCGCTTGGAGCACTCCACCAAAAGGTGGGATGTCATCCGGTAAGTAACTACCTCATTATTAGGATCGTGGTCCTTCCACCACAGGAACTGTAGCACATCTATGTGTTCAGGAGTTACGTGTATCTGATTGAACATGCCCTCGATGTCCGCCATTATGGCAACAGGACCTTGTCGAAAGTGGATCAGCACATTTATTAATTTGTTAGATCTAGGCCCTGGTGGATGACGTCATTGAGAGATATTCCATCATATTTTGCTGCGCAGTCAAAGACGACTCGCACCTTTCCAGGCTTGGGAGGATGAGTTACTGGATGATGTGGGAGATACCAAACTTTGTCATTGTGGTCGAGCGACAAGGCTGGAATTTCTTCTGCATACTCTTTATCAATGGTTGACTTCATCGCCTTAACATACATGTCTTTCAGGTTTGGGTTCTTTGTTAATCTACGTTCCAGTGTTGTAGTCTCCGTGTTGCTAAGTTGATATTGTTGGGCAGTGTCACTGCTTCATTCTTAAAAGGTATCCCTAAGGTATAATGTGAGCCTTCCTTGGTAACCGAGTTTTCCCACAGCTTAATCACATTGTGGTCATTGATTGACAGATTGTTCTCTTGAGCGGGGTCGTCAAGTTTCCAAAATCTTTCCACCTGTGTATGCATAGTTTGATTTGACTTGAGGAAGTAGGCCTTAGTTTTCCTAACTTTTTACGATCAATGGGTCCATTTATGGCCCAGCCGAGTACAGTTCTGGTAGCGTAAGGGTCATTATCACCTCCAACGCGGTATTCTTCAGCTCTGAGAAGACGAGGAGCATCTTGTCCAATGACGAGGTGCACGTCATTGGACTTGATGCTGGGAATAGGGATATCTGCTAGGTGATCCCATCTGGCTGCCTCGTCAGGTGTCCGAGACAGCTAAGTCCTATGTTTAATTTCTTAAGTGTTCTCACACCATTAAGTGTGTAGATGCTGCCATCGTGCAGAGAGTCAATCTCAAGATCCACACTTCGAGTAAATAAGCCTTCTTGACTTCCTCCTACAGTATCAAGGTCTAACCTTGTAGGCTTGCCGTTGACCTTTAGCTTCTTCGTCAGTTCTTCTGACACTAAACTGCTGTAGGCTCCCGGATCAAGTAATGCATATATAACAGAACTGATGTTTGCAGCTTTTCCCCTAACAACCGCAGGAACAATAGGTAAACAGACTTTACCATTTGCAGCTCCAGCAAATCCACATGTGACATTAGGTGATCTGGTAAGTTGTGTTTGTTGGGTAGTTTTATTGTCATCAGTGGTGTCCTGGCCTGCTGTTGTATTCTGTCTGTTAGTGTGGTTGGGATGCAGCCATTTGTTGTGTTTCTGTCCACATCCAGGCACGTTGCACACCCAGTTGCGCGTGCAAATCTCGGCTCTGTGCCCAATCATGAAACAATTTTGGCACAGGTTTTTTTTCTTGAACAAACTCCAGGCACTCTGGAACTGTAAGTGATCTAAAGCCTGGGCACTGGTTTAAGAAATGGTGCTCTGAGCATTTAAGACATTTTAAATAAGCTGGCTGCTTGGTACGCGTGATCTTAATCTCATGGACTGCAGCCGTTTTGACAGTGGTGGGGTAGTTTTGACGTTTCTTTGAGACTTTGGTAGGTGATGTAAAGCTGTTTGGCGTCTCATGTTTCTTGCAGCCAATTAACCCACCAAAGACTGGATCAGATCTCTTTTCAGCTTCTATCTCCACAAAGCTGAGAACGTCGTTGAGATTTGGTAGACGTCCTTCCTTTGTGATGTCGTAGTTTTTATTTGGCCACCTGGCCCTGAGATCTGAAGGTAGCTTGCTAATTATCTCAAATAACGTGCGGCGGCCACTGAGCTCTTCCTCGTATTTCATGGCAGCAAGTATGTCCTTACAGCCTCTCAGTAAGGACATACTGATCTGCAAAGTCTCTGAGTTGCATATTGTCTCTTATCTCTTTAAAGTTCAAAACCTTTTCAACCCAAGCTTGGGAGATATAATGAGGATTTCCAAATCTTGACTTTAGTCGGTCAAGTGCTTCCTTGAAACCTTCGCTGGGATTGGAGTTGTATAGACAGTGACTAATAGCATCTTGAGCCTTTCCTTCTGTGTACTGGTGCAGACGGATTAACTTTTCTTCAGTAGGAACAGACTCTTTGTCCACCATTGCAGTGAAAAGCCTCATGAACTTCCAATACTGGAGGGGGTCACCATCAAACTTGATCAGATCTGTTGGTGGGAGCCTGAGAGTGTCTATTTGGGCTTGATACTGCTGCCTTGAGAACTCTAGCAGTTTTGAGATTGAATCATCTGCCATCTGGAAAGGCAAGGGTCGTGGTGTAGTAGGAATTTGGCCAGTTTTAGGTGTAGAATGGAGATCTGCTGTTAGGGCTTGCATCTTTTGCTGATTATGTAGCATCTGTGCATGCAGCTCAGCCTTGTGATGTAGTCGCTGAAGTTCTAGCTCAAATTCCTCCTTTTTGAGTCTAAGCATTAGCTCAAAGTCTTCTTTTTCTTTCTTTCTTAGGGCTTGGATTTTTTCTAGATCTGATGATGTAGAATCTTCATTTATATCAGCTGGAGATTCACTGAACAAATTAACTTGTGCAGTTACATTCAACTCCTCATCAACGTCTGGATTAACACTAGCTTCATCTTCCTCATCTTGCAGCCAGGCTAGAGCTTCATGACTCACGTCATGAACGTTCCTTAAGATAAGTGTCTCATAAGCATCAGACTCTTCTCTGTCGATATCATCAGTGAGCCAAGAATCACTGATGCGTCTGGAGGAGCCAGGGAGGGAGGAATGAATTCAAGTCGCTCGAATGTCTGATTATAGACTGAGAAAGTGCGCCCCGGCATGTTGGGAAAGGTGTATTTAATGTCACAGTCTCCCCCTGCGCTCAACAGTTTCCAGCTGGTGCACGTAAGGGGCCCGGTGATTGGTCAGGGGGCCCGGTGATCCGTTAGGGGCCCGGTAATTTGCCCCGCCCCCCCGGCCCGATGCTGACTTGTTCCGCTAGTGCCGAGAATGATAACATTTATGAGCCTCCTGAAGTTGTGCAAGGGTTAGGTCGAGGCTCTGCAGCACTAACTTTAATTCTTCTGGCTTATTTTCGCAGATTTTTTCGTTTGCCGATGTTATCATCTTAGTTGCAGCTGCTTTAGCTTGTCCTCTCTTCCTCTTTAGCGTAGCGAGGTCTATTTCTCCCGCAGAATCTTCGGTTTTAGACATAGTTGCCGTTGTGTTTAACCTTATGTTACGAAGAACATAAGGTAGCCGTTGATATTTTTAACTGTTCCTTTTTATTGCCGAGTGCCTTGCCGGTTAAACTGTAAATAACGTATAAAAAAAAGACAAAGAAAACGTCAATACTTAATATCACAATATTCAGAAGGACATAAACTTAAACATAGCTTTACAGCATTAATATATAACTCACCACATTGGGCAACTCTCATGAACATTGGTAAGATTGGTAAGATGTAAATTTATTGGAGGTTCGGCTCGTTAGCGTAGTTGCTAGGCAACCTAAGTACACTACTGAACAGCTGTTCGATTTCTTCTTCTACACATTAATCCACATACCAATGTACAGTATCTATAGAGCCCCTAGTGGAACTGGAGAAGTGAATCCAACACTGATATCAATCGTTCTTTCCTTATCGCCTTCCCCAAATGATAACATTATTCTAATTATGCCAACAAACAGGGCTAAAACACAGGGCAACTACGTTTCTGAGATTAAGATGTTTGTTAATATTACAGTTTGTTGCACTTTTTATGTATAATTTGAACATTCTTCATGTCATAAAGTTGACAACCTCAGATAATAAACAAATAGATAAAAATCCAAATTCTGTATTGGGAAATGGAAACATAATTGTGAGAGCAGAAGCAGCAGAACAGGCAGCCTTCTGTTTTTAACATTAGTGAGTTTGAGTACTTTTATAAAAACTGACCAGCAGTTTCCTGGTCCAAAACACACAATCGTTTGCTCACAATTCCTAGTTGGAAAGCAAAAAGTAATGCCTTAGAGATGAAACTGTTCCTCTCCATCCTGAAAGTTAAATCCCCTTACCCACATTGGCTCATTCACCATGTCTGTTATCTTAAGTGCAGCAACAAATCTATAAAAGAACACAAAGGTTGAAAGTCCAGAGCTGGATCTGACTGAAACTCAGTCCTTACAGAAATTTTTTTAATTGAAGCAACCTGTCACAAATCATCAGCAGTGATTTGACTGAATAGATAATACACACGCTGGATTATATTAAGAAAGAATATTTTGCTTTAGTCGGTTTCCCAAATAACTAAATCAAATGTGTTCACCTTTTCACTAAAAAGTACTGTATTTTTTTAAGTTTTAGAACAGTTTTTATTTTCGGACTTTATTGGAGATTTATTTTGTATCATCATCATCATCAGGCTGGAAATAAGGCTGGATTAAATTAGTAGGAGCCCTAAATGAATAGTAAATTATAATCCACCATGAGTCTTTGCTAACTTCTTATCAGGACTCCACGTCAAATATGAAAGGACTAGATCGTGCTTACAATCTTCTGGTACAAAAAAAAATTCTTCAGGCCAGACCTTTGTGGCTTTCTGCCTTTCACATCTCATTCATTCTGACATTTAGTTTTTCTTATCTCCATTCAGGATCACACTGGCCTGCATCGGCCTGACCTGGTTGGTGATTGGAACGTCTGCGGTTGGACTTCTTCCAAATTGCAGGTGATCAGAAAGTCTTTCAGGTTTAAAAATTGTTCCACACAAAGGGAATTTCTTGCTCATAAATCCAATTTCATGCTTTGACCTGAATGTTAATTTCTAGGGTAAAGTTCTGGCTCAGTGAGTGGGTCCATGTCATGTGCTACAGGATCTGTGCTCGAGGTCTTTCTGCTACTATCCGCTACCACAACAAGTAACTTCTCATTTAACATTCTATTGCAGGGGTGCCCATCCTCCAGAGGTCCTATCCTGCAGCCTTTAGAGTCATCCCCTCTCCAACACAGCTGAATAAAATGTTTGAATCCCCTCATAACCATGTCATTGATCTCTGCAGAGTCCTGGTAACTTGCCCTTCATTTGATTCAAATGTGTTGGAGGACTGATTTATCTAAAGGTCTCAGAATAGCAGCTCTTGAGAATTGGAGCTGCTCTGTTTGTATCTTCAGGATTACATTTCCCTTTTATTCTAAATTTGACATTGACTTTATTTTTATAAATGCAGAGAGAATAGACCCAAAAAAGGAGGAATCTGTGTGGCCAATCACACCAGTCCTATTGACATCGTCATACTTTGCAACGACGGCTGCTATGCTATGGTGTGTGATAAATCTAACATGCCTCCACATTTATTACATGCAATTTTCTGTAATCTTTGAAGTGTGAACTTTGACAGGGCAGCTTGTGGTTTTCAGGTGGGGCAGGTGCATGGAGGTCTGATGGGGATTGTTCAGAGAGCCATGGTGAGGTCCTGCCCTCATGTCTGGTTTGAGAGGTCTGAGATGAAAGATCGCCATCTAGTGACCAAAAGGTGAGGTTTCACTTACTTCATGCAATATTTTTCATTGGACCTTTTGCTTGCTTGTGTTTATGCAGTTGTCCTAGTCACTGTATTTCTGGCAGCAAGCATGTCGAAAGATTTTGTGTGTTGTACTGTCCGAACACGACCAAATGGTTTAATTTTGAAAAGTGACTCATCCAGATTGGAGCCCAGGATCATGTTTCAGATGCCTTGGTGTGTACATTTATTTTGGTCTCAGAAGTTTTCCTTCACCTTTTGATTTGTTTCCAGGTTAACAGACCATGTGAATGACAAGACAAAGCTTCCCATATTAATATTTCCAGAGGGTAAGTTTGACCATGTTAGCCAGTTACATGTTTGATGTTTTATTCTTAGAAATAACTCATGGCAAGCTGTTATTTTAGCTAAAGTTTCAAAACTGTTGAGTTGTTTAATATGAACATATATTGAATGTTTATTTGAAAAAACTCACAACATATTCCCCTTCATCTCCTGCATGTCTTTTCTCTGCAGGTACTTGTATTAACAACACGTCTGTCATGATGTTTAAAAAGGGAAGTTTTGAAATTGGAGCAACGATATATCCTGTAGCCATAAAGGTACTTTTCTGATATATATTTTTATTTTAATGTGAATAATGTATATATAATCATACCTCGGTTTTGGCCTTCTAACGACTTGTTTGAGCTGTTATCCTAAACATATCTAAACTGGTTTAGAAATTGATAAGGTATGCCAATGTTCTGGGAAGTCAAAATCTTTGCTTGTCTGTCCATTGTTAGTATGACCCAAAGTTCGGAGATGCTTTCTGGAACAGTTCCAAGTACAGCATGGTGAGCTACCTGCTGCGGATGATGACGAGCTGGGCTCTAGTCTGTAACGTCTGGTACCTTCCAGCCATGCACCAACAGGTTGGTTTCACTACCTCCACAAAGTGGGTCAGCTGTTACTCAGAAAAATATCCTTTGTTCTTTTTTGTTGAATGTTAGGAGGGAGAGGATGCTGTTCATTTTGCCAACAGAGTGAAATCTGCCATAGCTCACCAAGGAGGACTGGTAGACCTTCAGTGGTAAGCGTTGACCTCTTTTCTTAGTAAACAATCTCAAGCAGTTGAAGCTTTATTCCTAAGCTTACAAGTAAAACTCAAACTTCAAAACTGTCTAGTAAAACAGTTGACACCTTTGCATCTCAGATGGTGAGAGTCACAGTAGGTTTGAAACGTTGAATTGGTCTTTGGCTCTGCAGGGACGGAGGTCTAAAGAGGGCGAAGGTGAAGGACACGTTTAAGGAGCAGCAGCAGAAAAAGTACAGCAGCATGGTGGTGGGAGACGACAGCAGCAACAGTGACTGAGATCAATGTCAGCACAAGGGACAAGACCTCCATCTTGTTTTGACATGATTGAAATAGACACGTTTACTCCTTGGTTTTCACATTATCTGGACACCGTGAATGCCCAAATGGACTTAATAAGGAGCAGCTAAGTGGAAACTAAGCCAGTGACATTATGTGCAATATTGAAGCTGCTAGAGCAGAAAAAAGAACCTGCCTTGCTGCTTATCTGTTATTGCAATTGAATATTATTGCTGAAAAACTTCAGTGACTGAAATGTGTGTTTGAAGAAAACTGATTCATGAAATGGTTCTTTTCTTACTTTAAGAATTTTAGTTTACAGATTGCATGTTATCTGTGTGATTATGCAAAGGTCTAAATAAGTCCTGTTTTTTAGTTCACATAATTAATCAGGAGGGGGGAAAAATCTAATTGTGTGATTTTAAAAATAGAATTACCTTTGTATATTTATTATGCAGTTTAACTGCAAAAATAACACTGATAAATAACAGAAATCTGTTATAATTTCTACTTAAGTGCCAAAGAAACACTGAAACCTTGCTGAGTATTTCTCACATAAAACAGAAAAGGGTCCTGCCGACTCTTAAGAGTAAAAACAAATCACAGACAAAACAGATGCAGAAGGTTTTATCCTTAGTGACAACATTCAGTCCCGTGGACTGAACATAAGGGTGAAGTGTTGGTTTCACAGTATAACACAAATCCTTGTTTCGGGTTTTTGTGCTGCTACTGCTGCTGCTGCTGCGGCTGCTGTTGCTGCTGTTGCTCTTGCTGCGTTGTAGTCCATGCACCGCTGGCAGGCGCTTGTCTGAGTCATTTTCTCTCTAGGAACTGAAAGCAAATTTAAGAAAAAACTGATGTTTCTTCTAATTGGACGCTTACATGAGGTCATAAAGGTCGATTAATGCTTAAATCAACTGACAATTCTGCATGAATCCTCAACCACAATCCCTAAAGTTGTCATCAGTCATTAACAATATTTTGGTGCATCTTACTGGAACTTTGTCTATCCTTTCTAGCAGAAATGGTAGAATTGATTTAAATTTCTTTATATGCAGTGCAGACCTTTCTTTGTGACATAGAACATATTTATTCAGTTGGAATGACATTTGGGGACACCATTCCAGTTTCATCTGTCTCTCTGTTGATTTAAGGTTCAGTTTCAGAGTTTGAAGTTAGCCCTTCGACGTTGCAATATGCAGCAGAACAGTCCTAAACATGATGCCTCCATCACTATTCTCAATAATATGGTACAATATTTTCCAGATTTAAAACTTCAATGATACTCCTGAAAAAGCATTGTTATTGTTTTCCATATGCTCAACCTTTGCTTTTTTAAATGCATTTTTTTAAATGACTGAGCTGAGTCTGTTCCAGGAAACCAACCAATTTAAATTCACTCTACCAATTTTCCCAAGAATTGTGCTTTAGAAATATTCTTGAAGCTCGTTGGTGGATTCAAAAGTCAATGAACATTGGGGAGAGGGCGAAAGGCTGGATGAGCTGTCTAAATGATAATACATTTTATAGATGTCTTTCTTGACACTCAAGGACACTATGAAAAAAAAAATCCTTCAATTCAATTAAAAGTAAAATAAATTTAATTGAATAGCAAGAGCAGAAGGCATCAGATAAAAAAAGCCTTTTAGTCCAGAGATGAGGGTCAGTGCAGCTGAATGCTCTATGACCCGCAGTAGTGAGACGTTTAGACCGGTGGATGGAGGAAGAGGATCGACTTCTACTCACAAAAAGATCTTACTTCATGTTCTCCATGTGAACATAAGCAAAGTCGGACAGATATGGAGGAGCAAGTTTAGGAATGGCTTTAAAAATTGATAAAATGATTTCCTATTGAATATGAGCTTAATTTATCACATCAGTAATGTCCTCCATTAGCCAGGGGAGCTAATGGAGGACATTACTGATGTGATAAATTAATAAATCGTTAAAACCTCCATATCGCATTGATGGAAAATTTAAGTTGATAGTTTGTGTGTGTATCTGAAAGTTCTCTCACCTTGAAGGCCGATGTTAGCTGGGATTTTGCACTGTTGGATCAAAAGAGATAAAATGTACAAATCTTGTGTATGTCTACATGTATAGGAGTGATAAGAAAACCTCTAAATCATAATTTCACCTACCTCTATGGGACAGGGGGTCTTCGGTGGTACATCTAAGCTAACTTTAAGCTCTTCGAACCTGTTTAAATCAGATTACATACACACTCACACACAGGTGGTTAAATAAGCATTGGGCATGTGAATGATTTCTAATAGGGCCATTTACATAAATTTAGACCGGTTCTTGGCAACAGTTTGCAACAACGTCAAAGAAACCAGCTCAAATCTGCCGAATTTAGAAAGCATTCCTTCTTCTGTTAGGAGTAAATCAATAACAGCTGCTTTAATATTAATAGCTGGCCTATGAAAAGGCTTCTCATCACTAAGGTATGGTATAAAGTGGAACAATATCAAGAAGACCTTCACAAAAAGGTCTTGATAATCTTAAACAGATTATTCTAAATCTTACTGTTGTTAATATTCCCATGAGTGTCTTTGAAGCCTTAATTTGCAAGTGGAAACATCATTTCACCGCAAACCTGACACAATCATGTGTCCCCCGTCATATTTCTGATGTAGAAGTCAATTCAGCTCAAAAACACTTTATAAATCCCAACAGTAAATTAAATAAAAATAATTAAAAGTGCCATCCACAAGATTGCTGTGCAAAACCGCAGAAGAAGAAGCTTGAAACTTGGATAAAGTTTGCTGCAGAATATTTGAACAAACCAGACAGAATGTTGTCAGACATAGTCGGGGCAGAAATATTTTGATGTAATTGAACACATCATGTTTGGAGGGGGAACACATCTATGAATCGCCTCAAAAACATCATCCTAAAGGGGAAGATAGCAGCTGCAGACATTGTGTGGTACAGCATGTGGTTCTGGCAGGATTCCCAGCAGCACAATATTTGTCTTAAAAGAAAGATTAAAACTACCAGAATGGCCTAGTCAATCACCTCACTTATCTCCAGTTGAAAATCAGTGGAAATAAATGATTTCCTGAACCTTTACGATGTAAAGACGGTTTTTGTGGTAGAATAGATCAAAATCCCACATTAACAAGGTGGTTAGTTATCCATCCATCCATCCATTTTCTTGACACCCTTGTCCCTTGGTGGGGTCGGGAGGGTTGCTGGTGCCCATCTCCAGCCAACGTTCCGGGCGAGAGGCGGGGTTCACCCTGGACAGGTCGCCAGTCTGTCACAGGGCAACACAGAGACACACAGGACAAACAACCATGCACACCTAGGGACAATTTGGAGAGACCAATTAACCTAACAGTCATGTTTTTGGACTGTGGGAGGAAACCCACGCATACACAGGGAGAACATGCAAACTCCATGCAGAAAGGCCGGGGCCGGGAATCAAACCCAGAACCTTCTTGCTGCAAGGCAACCGCTCTACCAACTGCGCCACTGTGCAGCCCATGGTTAGTTATTTCTTTACCAAATATATCTTCAAGTTATCATTACCAAGAACAACATCTTTAGACTTATTCCCTGCACCATTTACAACTCTTGTAGCACATTAGTCTTGTAGACTAATGTGCTACAAATTGTTTCCTTATTTGGGTTCTTGCTGACATCTGGTGCAAGGTTTAAGTCAGTGGTTGAGCAGCTGCTACCAGAATAAATGTTTATAAATGTTTGATGCTTTAATGATTAAAATTAGCTCTCTTAATCCAAAGAGAAAAAATATGGAGCTTGAACGGTATGCCAACTATTTGCACAAGTATAAAATTCTAAAGATATTGATTTCAGCAAAAATAATAATAAAAATCACAATTTTTTCTTATTTATGAACATAAACTGCTTCAGCAAGTTAACTGATTCTCACCTTATCATACAGGTCTCATCCTGATGCTTTAGTTTTCGAAACTTCAGTGAATCTGGCTCCTTATTATTGTTCGGATTCGACTTTACATCTAGGTTGGTTTTTTCTGTCTGTACAAGAGGCATTTCTGCCAGCAGAACCACCGAGGTTAGAAACAAAATGGAGGGGGAAAAGGACGTGACAGTAAAAGAAGCATACCTTCTTCTTTGCAATGGTGATGTTGTGAAAAGAACTGCAAATACTCCCAAACAAGGCAGTTGGCTTTAATTCATGTGTTGGAAAAGTTTATGGAGCTGTTTGTTTTCGAATCCATGGTAACAGAGCCACCAAAATAAAAACAAAACAAAACAAAAAATTCTAACTAAGGATCTTCAAACATGTATTACTTTACTGAAATCAACCTTTTACCTGAAGGAGCGAACACTGCTTTTAGCTTTATTGGTCTTTTTTGTTGTGCTACTGTTTTGGGAACATTCATTTTTGGAAATTTTTTTCATATTAGTATGTAGCCAACAGGAGACCTTTCCATCACTATCTACAATAACTCTTTAGAAGAATTGGAATTAATATGAGTTACAACAACATTTCCCTTTGGAATCAATTAAATATTTTTCTAACGATATCCTAAAAGTATCTTATGCTTTCAAGTTTGCTTCAAACTTGAAGAAGTTAAGAGCATTGTTGAGACATGTCAGAATCAAATGGGATGTATTTATTTGCAAAGCAAATCATCAAATAATTTCTAAACCAAATAATAATTTTTCTAATCGTTTATCTGAATTTTGGAGGGACTCCAGCACTTTATTTTAACGCCTTTCAGTACAGCATTTCCTCAAAAGAACAGAAGGGCAGTTGACGTAATACACCACTTTAAATATCTTTAAAAAATCGTTATTCCTCAGCAGTAGCCATGTTTCTTGACTGCGCATATGGCCTGTTATGATTCCTCCTTTTCATCTCCATGTGTGATGATGTAGCAGAGTTGCTTGTAGTCGATGTTTCCGATTGGGTCAATTGGTGCCAAAGTGAATGCCTGTTCCACCTACATGTTGATGACAAGATACATTTTATGCTTAGTGTTACCAAATTTTTATAACTTTGTAAATGAAAGTGTGTTTAAAATAAAACTGACCTCTTCTGCAGTGAATTTATCAGCCTGATTCATCAGTAATCGTTTAAACCTAAAAAGAAAAAAAAAACATAAAAAAACAAACAATAAATTCTAAATCTAACATGAGCATTGTTAGAACCAAACACTAAAATTAATCTTACTCATCCTTATTAACAAAACCTGTCCCATTGGGATCAAAAGGTTTGAAAGCAGCAAGTATGGTGTCTTCAGGATCGGTCCCTGAAAGATGACAAAGAAAATCATTTGAACGTTCCTCAGAGAAATTCCAAATGTAATATTCACTACTATAAAAGTCCCTTACCATTGAGTTTCTCCCCAAAAAGTGTCAGAAACACAGTAAAGTTGATGGGACCCTTCCCTTCATTCAGCATCTCTTCCAGTTCCTCATCCTTGATGTTAAGTTTTCCTGGTGAGCACATAGTAAGTCTGATGAAAATAAGCTCAGCAGGTACATCAGGTAACTTAGTGGAGATTAAAAATGATTGTTTATTCAATACTCATACATCTATTAATATGCCCTAAGTAAACAGATTAAATTAGACACCGAGTTGAGCGTAGGTCTCCTTCAGGTCCTGCTTCTTGATTACCCCGTCCCTGTCCTGGTCAATGCAGCCGAAAGCCTGTAGAAAAAATATTAAGAGGTGAAAAAAAAAAAACACAATTTCAAATAACAGTTAGGTCTATAACTAAATAACTATTTCATTCAAATAACAGAGGAGAGTATTAAAACTACACTTTTTTTAACCCCTTCTGAAAATAAATGCAATTTTAGCTGCATTTGGAGCTCTGCTGTACACAAAAAATAAAACAAACTAGGGTGAATTCATGAGTCTTAATTGTGAAATTTTCTATTCACAAATATTATTTTAAAAATATTTCTTCTTTTCGTAATACCAGACTTTCAAGATAAAAATAAAAAAGGTCTAATACATGTAATTATCTGATGTTTAAACCAATTTTTTAAATGCTTAAGAAAATTTTGAAATATTTTCACTATTTCAAGTCCTCAAGTCCTCAACTACTAATTCTGCTTGATCTGTATGTTATTTCGGTCATTTTATTTCAAACTGATATCTTATTTTTTCTTTTTTACATGTTGCAAACATTTAAATTGGCTTTAGATTGTAAGGGATTTAACCTTACATGTTTGAGTTTGACTCTGATGACCTCCAAAGTCACGTTGAAGGTGAAGCAAGGGGAAACTAATCAATCAATGTTTTATTTATTTATTTTTATTATTTTTCCTTTTGATTAGTTTCTGTGCACAATAACTACCTGTGAGTTCAGTAAATATTGTAATACTCTTATATTGAATGCCCATTGCCCAGTTTTCAATAAATCCGCACACTTGCAACTCAAACGTTTTAACATAAAGTGGGTTTAGTTGATTTTACACAAAAGTATGTCTGGTGTACTTAAATAAAAACAAAAACAAACAACAAATAATATTTTAGGGAACTGTAAGCACTGCCTTACCTCTTTGAACTCCTGTATCTGCGACTGCTCGAACATTGAAAACACATTGGAGCAGGACTTCTGATTCCCCCTCTGCCTTTTATTGGAGGCCTTTTTACTTGCCTGAGAAGATAAACATTTAGTACCTGAAATTATTTAAAATAATGCAAAACCTTGATTGACTCACCATGTCGGAATGAATGCATGTAGACTCTCGGCCAATTTGTGATGCTGCAGAGGGTTTTATGTTCGGCCCATCTTATCAGACACCCTCCTATCATAGCCTGCAGTGGGCCGTGGAGCCCCTTATATGGCCATGTGGGCTCTCTGTGTGTCACTGAGGTAGCTTGATAAGAGGTGAAGTATGCTGGATTCCTCTGAGCTTCGGAAGACGGATTTAGAGCTGTGGACAGACAGGAGAAAAGGACCTCTGACCTTTGACAGGCAATCAAACAAACATTACTAATGTCAAACTGACCCCAGGATTTTAATAATGATTTAGATTATTTTGTCAGTACTCATAAAAAACACTAAAATGTCATATTTGGTTTAATTCATTTTGTGTTATTGTTTGAAAAGTTTACATTGTACAATGTGTCAAAATATTTGTTGCTTTGTTTGATCGTTTGTTGTCTTTTCTTAATATTAGTTATTATCGTTTTCTCTTTCCTGATTAGATCAGCGTTTGTGTAAGCAAAGCAGCCTTTCAAATCAGTCTCTTATATATTTTATTTAGATTACAATTATAGTTTATTTCTTGTTCAGTTCTTTATTCCTTTGAGATTTATGTTCCATCTTTTCCCCAGTTTGTTTAATACTTTCTGCTTCTCTGAGCCGTGTCGCTCTCTCTTCCTCAGCCTGCCTTCTGCTCTCTCCTCACAGCTGCACCCTGTTTACAATTAGTATTGGTTGTTTAGTAAACATAATGCCCTCTTTTTCACTCACTCTTTGCTGGTTTCTTCCATTAACTTCATGGTTTTTCCCCTGTTTGTTTCTGCTGTTCTTGTGTCCCAGCTTGTTGTGTTTTCTTGTTGAATTATTTTCATTATTATTAAAGTTCTCTTCAACCATGTTCAACCACTACCTACATTAAGACATAATTTTCCCATTTGTTGTGGCTTGAAAATTGTTTTGACCTGCTGACAGACTTGAGATCTGATTAATTATTATAAAATATCTCAGAAATAAATCAAACACAAAACTTAATATTTAATTATGATATTTTATTTACATTTAGGTATAAGTATAGTTCATCTTACACATAAGAAAAAAGTACACAGTACATGCTGACAAAGTAAATAGGATGTAAACATAAAATTTTAAATAAACAATAACAAATATTTCAATGCTTACAAACAAAATTAGACAAGAAAGCAATGAATTTGAGTTAGTGCTGATTGATAACAGCTTATACAAAATATTTGTGCTGTACATTAACTACTTTGCTACATTTTAAAATACACGTTAAAATCGGTCCAAGTAGCCAGTGCATATATTTTACATTAGCTTTTGTGGCGCTTAAAGTTTCAAATGCAACAGTAAACAAGTTGTTTAAGGTCAGAAACAATACAACCGCTACAGGATGGTATGACACTATAGACCAGCTGTATTCACAAGATATTTAAAGGCCTCTTTGTCCTCAAATCTGTGAGTAGCAAGTGCTCTATTCCACTACTCTCAGCAGCAGATCTTTGGAGAGGATTTCACAAACGTCCTAATTCTGAGCTTTCTATGCTGTTCTTCAGTGCATTCCTCTCTTCAGATCCATGATGCCATCTTACAAGCCACTGCAGAGATCAGAGCAGCTCCACGCCCGCTGCCCTCCTCCGACTGCAGGAAGGTTATCTCAGAATGAGGGGTGAGTTCCCTGACGACCTGGTGGAACCGGTCACGGAAACTGTAAAACAGAGGCACCACTGTTAGCATAAGGCAGTCTACATCTGTGATAAACTAATGTTACTTGGACTCATACTGTTTGTACCTACTGAGAAAGCTAAGACACTTACTAAGGGTGCAGCTTGTAGACGGATCCGTCAACCCCGACTGTGATCTTCATGGTATCTTGGCCGCGTCGCTCTTGCATCTGGTTAATGACCCCAGCGAGGCCTGCGCCACACATGTGAGCAGAGCGAGTGGAGACGCTCTCACAGACGAGGCGCACAATGTCGCAGTCCAGCTCAGAGGGAAGGACACCCAGAGAGGAGAGGATGTTGTAGATCTGCTTTCTGTCGCCAGAGTCACTAAAAAATAGTAAAGGGTCATATTTTAGAAAGCAGTTCTCAAAAATACATTTTCCTGTTGTTTTGTTTTGTTTTGTTGTTTTTTTTAGAATCTTATTTAAACTGTAAAATGCTTACAAACCAGCTGCTTATGCCTTCCCAAACCAACAGGGGCCCCAAAGAGAGACTTGAGATTTTCATTTTCTGCTTTATCATAGTTGTTATTTTCTTTTTCTTTCAGTTTTGAATTTTGAATCAATTTCTGTGTCGAGCCGCATACAGCTTTTAATTGGGCCTGTTACGTACATGTCCCCTTTAAGCTCTCTTCGATTTAGCAATACATAACTGTAGTAAAACACAGACCACTGGCTTTCCATATCAACATCCAATGTTCTCAGCACTAAAGTTTCTATTTTTATCTGCTTTAAAGCATCTATAGCCTAGCTACCATTTCCTATTTCTCTGCTTGAATGCATTTTATGAGCTATATCAGTAAAAATGTTTTTCCATCACTCGCTGCTTGATGCCTACCTTTCAACCTGGGAGACAAAGCGCGTCTCGAAGCTGCCTCGTGTCTTGAGCTGCTCTGAGGCTTCGCCGTTAAACAGCAGGTTCTCATTCACCAGCTTCATCATGACGAGTCTCGCCAGCTCCCCCATGTACTTTCCACTGATAAGCTTCTCATACCTGCATTAACAAGACAAGGCAGAGGGAGACCTGTTATTGAAAAGGTGGTGAAACAATAAATGTGTCATGATAATAGATGTAAGTTTCAGTATGAAGGTTGGGAGACAGAGGATGACCGGATAAGGAAGGAGACATCAAGGCTAAGGCTGGACTCAGCAGCCAGCATAAAAGGTAAACAGCCATTAAGCTTGGAGGCGATACGGCGAGAAGCCGAAAGGGGTCATTAATCTGACATCTCCACCTGCCGACTGACTGACCACTGACGTACGAAAGCTCTGTCCATTTGCCTACATCCTGAGGAAAACAGCTGGTAGCTCGGCAACTTCACAGAGACTACAGTTTAGGGTCAGGTGATTTCTGCCATAGATGGATGCTTAATTCATAAAAACACCAGGAGATGGAGAATGGAGGGCGGGGTCAGAGTGGACGGCACGTGTCTTGACCCTTGCCCTGATTAAATTCACTAACTAATTTGAGAAGGTTGCAGGACCTAATACAAACAACATGTGTGCCTGTGTGAAAGTGTTGAATGTTTAATTTTAAAGCATCTTTTGTACTCACAGCTGGTGTCCAGGGTTGATTGAGGTCTCGTCCACCACTCTGTCGTACTCCAGCCTGAACTCCTCCAGCTCACCCGAGTCTCCAAATGCTCCCCACTCAGTGTTCACACACATCCGGCCCTTCTCCCCCTCCACCAGCTCCACAGTCCTCATCTCCTCCATGTAGCAGGCATTGCAGCCAGTACCTTGAAGATTATAACACACAAAGAAAACACATTAGTTTCTATCATTTTATGAGTTTGTGTCAGCTCAGTGTTGCCAACTCTCACTCTTCTTTCCAAATAAATCTAATTAAAAAAAACAAACATTTGAAGTTATGTTGGAGAGCAAGCAAACAAAGCATTGTAGCTCGCCTTTTTATGACCAATTATTAGTCCCCAAAACTTGTTTTTTATCTTTTTTTTATAAATAAATCAACCTTTTCTTATACTGACTCAACACTTCCCCTTGTCTCACTTCAAGCTCCTTCCAAAGGTTTACAACTCTGCTGAGCATGAACATTTGCATGTGTTTATGGCTTCTTACCGACAATCATCCCGACTTCACAGCTTCGGTCCTCATAGTAGCAGGAGATCATAGTTGCTACTGTGTCATTCACCATGGCAACCACATCCATCTCAAAGTCCTGCATGATGAGAATGTAACATATTAGAATGTTTGCCCTGTATGCAGATGATAACATTGTTTACATAGAGAAAAATGTATACATTTACTCACCCCTCGTCTCTTGATTGCATCTCTGAGCAAACCAACAACATTGTTCCCTTCAGCCCCAGAGGCCTTAAAACCTTTGGTCCAGTTAAGCAAAATGCCCTGTTTGAATAAAAAGCATGAGCACCCTTAGTTGGATGAACTTTACAAAATGAGGAATGATTTTGTTTACTAACAGAACAACTATATTTGTACCTTATCAAGGTCTTCATGTCGTACAGGGAAGGAGAAGGTGAAACCCAGAGGAAGCTTCTTGTGCTTGATGTGGTGTTTGTCCAAAAAGTCAGACATGCATTCTGCTATGTAGTCAAACAGCTAAAAGAATCAGAAAAATAAAAGATATTACACAGCCATTTAAGCTGGTTGAATGTCCACAGATTCCAAGCTAAGCTGAGGTGTTTTGAGTATCTGTAAGTAGAAAAAGGCAAACAAGATAAATAGCAGTATTCACTGACCATTTCAGCAGTCCCCGTCATGGCATCTTCAGGGATGGAATACATTTGGTTCTTCGTCTCCACCTTGAAACTTCCCTCTTCGTCTTCACCCACTTTCACAAGCATCACACGGAAATTTGTCCCTCCGAGGTCCAGAGCCAAGAAATCTCCCACTTCTATCAAGCCAAAGAAGGACATGTTTTAATTTTTACATTTAAACTTCATAAACAATTGTTCACTTCAATTTGAAAGTTTTAAAGGATTATTTCCTTCTCTTCATACAGAGTGAATTCCTACCTGATCCCTCGGGGGTGGAGCAGACGTAGGTCGGAAGCATTTTGACGCTGGCCTCTTCGTGGGTCTCTAAACGCAGTCCTCTGTTCATTTCATGCTGCATCCTCTTCATGACTTCTTCCAGCTCCTCTTTGTTCAGTCTAAACTCAGACAGGATCTGCTCCACCTGCAGTCGAAGAAGAACAGAGCCGATAAGAAGTAGCCCAAAAGGAAATCTTTCCCAACTCTCAAGCTTTTGTGTTGGACAAGGTAAAATCCAGGTCCTGGGAAAATTGAGGAGTACTAAAAAAAATCTTGAATTTTCCTTCACAAGGTTTAGGCAGTCCTAAACCTAAAAAAAAATAAAAAATAAAAATTCAAGCTGCAGATAGAAAGCACATCTTACCATGCAGATTTTTTCAACCACGTCACTGTAGCTACCGGGGAGCTTCATCATCTGGTCGAGTTGGCTGCTGATGCACGGCATCTTGGAAAGTTTGGTTAAAAATGAGCTTGGATGTATTTTCTAAGAATAGAGAGTGTGTGTCCACCCAGTGTGTGTGGTTGGATCCAGAGGCGGTGAAGTGTGAGTGTCACTGAGACCCCTGGCCGTTTTTATGCCCAGGTGAAGTGGGCAGGATGTGCTGAACTGCCCTCCCCTTTCCTCAGCCCCATCCCATCTGCTGATGAAAGTTTACACATACACACACACCCACAGTGGTTCAGAGATAAGACTGGTATGTAAAAAAAAAGACCTAAATCCTCCATGTGACCTGATTTCAAGTATTGGGTCCAAGGTCTGTGCACAGAAGCTAATTTGAACTTCACTGAATATCGTAACAATGTAACTGTAGTTTTACAGTAAATTAATATTACAATTTACATAGCAAACAGTAACAAATAGTAATAATATATTAGTTACCTCAAATAGCTTTCTTAATTTTTAATTTGCATAATTATTTAATTTGTGTCATAATGGATATACAAGTCCAGAAACATTAATAATTTATATAGTAACCTCATTTTATTGTTACTTACCTATTAAAATAACCATATTTTAGAAACTATAGATTCAAATTTTGAATTTTGTTTTAATTTTTCATCTTAGAAAGTTTGATTAAGTATGAGGAAAACATGAAAAGCTTATTTAGAAGTTTAAGTGTATCCAGGTGAATTATGATAACAGTTGCAAGTCATATTTTTGCCGAGTCTTTTCTGGGCCATCTAGGTTTCTTTTTTTAAAAGATGATGCAATAATGCATGTATTTGATTTATTTGATTAATCACCATAATTTATGTGTCCTGGGCAAAATAAGAAAGTTAAGTCATGTTATCACTTTCCCTTTTGCTTTTAAAGGGCTAGTTTATCTATTTTAGAACACAAACTAAATAAATCCAAACAGAAGCTTTGCTATAAAATCCTTCATTTTTTTTTTACCCAGATAGCTATTGTGCAATACTACAGGGTTGCTCAATGGGTCACAGAGTTCCACGTTAGCATTTTTAAAATTAGAAAAAGACCTAAAATTAGACTCAGCAAGGAGTGAGTGACCTCTAAAACCAACAGTAGCACGATAATGGTGAAGGCCTCCTGCTCTTATCAATCCAGGTAGTTTAACAGAAGGCAGGTCAGAGCTTTTTATAACTCTGAGGTTAGGACTCATAAAAGTTAAGTAAAGTGAACCTTCTGCACCGGTGTCCAGACTGTTGGATGTCTGTGTAAAGAAACTAGCGTTGAAATGTACCATAGATGTAAGTTAATCAGTGTTTATTATAATTGGAATAATTATGATAATTAGATATAATTTATAATTACAAATGATCAACTTTTTCTAAAAGGATAGTAAAGGTCTAAATTGCTTATACATAAAACTTTCTTCTAAAATTACCCAGAACTTATTTTAAACTTAAGAAGGGCTAGTGACAAATAAAACAGAATATTTGTCTTTTAGAGATGCACATCAAACATCTGTATTTTTGGCCTCTTTCATTTAAATCAGAGAAAAATCCTAAATTTACCGATGTGTTGAAAATGCTATAATTAGCACTGGAGGTCAAAGCTTTGACCTTTCACCTAGAAACTGAGGTCTTCATTGTTTAAATGGATAAAAAATTCATCTCCGGATCACTTTTTTTTCAGCCAATTCCATAGAATTTAATTCAGATGTTTTGTGTAAGAATTGCATCATCGATATTTTAAAATGTGTTTGACTTCTATAAGTAAGAAACGGTATATATGACTAAAAAATACTGTACTGCTGATTGGACAGATTTACCTAAATTTCGGAAAGCAGAACACTTTTAAGAACTAGGACATTTTAAAAATCCCACTTTTGACTGTAAAACAATCAGAAACAAAATGTTCCAAGTTTGTGTTGCAACCTTTTACTGAACAGAGTTGAACATGTGCCAAGTGCTTGTCGATAGCTGATTATCCAGTTAATTTAACTCACGCTGGCTGTTTGAACAGAGACCTGCCTGATGGATCTCCAGCTGTCTTTGACAAAGTCAACCACAGACCCAGAGCAACGATGATGACAGCTGTGAAATCAAGACTAAATTTGTGAGTAGTATCATACGTTCTTACAGGCATCCAACGACTACAACATCTGAGCATTGTGGCGAGTAAAGAGATCAAATTTATCAAGATAAAAGCCTGATATAATATTCCTCTTGGACGGTCTCAGTGCATTTTCCAAACTGTCCTAGTTCTACTTCCAAATGTGCTGCCTCAGTTTAACGAAAATCCAATGAACATGATATAAAACAATACCTATATAGTCTCTGTTGCCATATTTTAGTTAATAATTTCCTAGACATGTTTTATTGGGTGATTGGGGGAGAAGCCTAGCAGGTAAAGTCATGTCACGTGAAAAATGCATTTTGCAGAACTCCACTTAAAATAACATAATTATTTTTGAGTTTTAATTTCCCATTGAAATAGGATGAATTAAATTGAATTTGTGTGTGCCTGGTTAACTGTCCTGTGTCTTTGTGGACTGGACTGCTGACCTGTCCAGAGTTTAAACCACCTCACACCCACTGACGGTTGGAGAAAGGCACCATGCCTCTACAGTAACAGGAAGACTAAACAAAAGTGGGTGAATGAATTTCTGCAGAGTGACCCATGTTCCTCCAAGAACTGCAGTATTTGTTTTCAGATTTAAGAATTTAACAATGGCACTTCACCAAATGTAATGTTTCAGTTGTTGATTCTATGTTGCATGACTTTATGTTTTTATGCCTTTATGATGTTGAAATGCTGTGTTGCTGAAATGTGCTATGCAAATAAAATTTGACAGACTGATTTTAATGCATCCATATAAAATAACTAACTGACCAAAGCTGACATTAGACTGTGTCCCTTTGGTCTTTTGAGCCTTAAACCTGAATGATTTTTAGCAGAGATATAGAATAGCATTATAATATTGTAAGCAACATCATCTACATGTACTGGCACACATGTTAAGGAAAGATTTTTACTGTAAATAGTGCTATAGAGACTTGGTTACCCCAAGATGTTTCTCTTTTTGCATTTCATTAACAGAAACCTTTGGATTTTTTGAAGCTCTGTTACTCACTGTGGCTATGGTGAATTTTTTTAAATTTTTTAAAATGGTGTTTGTGATATTCTTAGTAAATTAACTCAAATTAAGATTGAGATTGAAAGTGAAAAATTACAGTGAAAATTACTCTGTCTACTGTAAAAACTATTTTGCTCTGAGGTTTCTGAATATGTTACCAGGACTGAGAAGAGTTGGTGATGCGTGTTTTCTTTTAATAAGGCTGTGTTTTGCAGCTCCCTTTGTTAAAGTTCAGCCACTGCTTCTTGGACAGTGAAGTGGTCTGAATGGATCTTTTCCTCTCCAAGATCGAAAGTCATTTGGATTCATTTGAATGATGAAATCCCCAAAACTTATTGCAACATTACCTTGAGAACTGTTTAATTATTTGCACACAGCCACACACACCCTCTTTCTTATCTCTAAATTCAAGAGGCCTGACTTCTGTGATAAGATCTTCTTTATGTAACCTTTGACATAACCAAACACATTCTTAGATTAAATATGGCACATCATATCAGGCATTGTCTTTAAAGTCAGTTCCTATACATTGTTTCTTTTTAGAATCATGTTGCAGACATCATTTTCTCCAACTTTTATTGAGAACAGGGTTTTTTATTATTTACATTCACAACCTAAATTAAGCTCCTTGATGTTCCCCATGACCCATTTTCTGATTATGTAAGTTTGCACTGGATTTAAACTTTGACTATTACCTTATCCATCGCTTTAGAACGAAGGTTAAATCCTGATTCTCCTGCCAACCATCAGCGTTCTGTCGTTGCAGTTGGAACTTTCCCAAATTTCTGCCTCAGGTGACGTTTTGCCTTGGAGTCCGTGCATAAAATGTAAAAAAATAAAATAAAATGAAATGAATCCCTTAATTTTTAATGAGACGTAGGCCCAGCATTTTAAGACCTATGTGTCCAGCCTGTGAGCTAGTGATTAAACATTTACATTTCTGACTTGTTGACAGTCAAATAAAATCACTTGGAAAGTAGGCATGGAAAAAGGCTCATGTATTCTCCTCCATTCTTGCAGACGTTACATGCAAAAAGGAAAGGACTTTCTTTCAAGAACACAAGCATCCCTTCTTGAACGTGTCAGACATGTCTAAAAATATGCTCAAGTAAAACAAATGTTGACATCTTCATCCTAGTGAGCAGGCTACATGGCCTAAAAAAATAAGTCCTATTCTTCTTTCTTCATTCTTGCGTCACATTCTGAAAGTGCCACAGCTCTCAGTTAAAAAAAGAAATGCAAAGCAGGCCCTTTATTCCACCGATATTACAGGCTTGATGAAAAATAAATATATGAACCAAAAAAATAAGATAACCTCCCATCCGTGGCTGCACTCCTCACTGATTGCGTTGCTCTAGCTTCTTATCAAAACTAGCACCAGTTCTTGGAAACACACAACCTTTCTTCCCTCTGCTGTAGGTGATCCAACAGATGCACCCAAAGTCTTAACGGTTTCCACTTTGGGTTGCCTTGGAAATCACTGACAGGCACACTTGTGACATGGAAAACACTTACTTACCCCAAGTTAAGTGGCCAGGAGGAAATTGTTAAATGGAGCAAGATTACCAGAGGCAACATCAATTGAGGCAACCATGTTTTGGTTGAAAAAACAGCTGGTTGACTGAAAAAAACAATTAATTTCTTAGCCCCAATATAATAAATTAATTAAACTAAATACATTAGTATTACTAAATGAAATGTATGTAATACAACATTGTGCAATGGTTTTAAGCTAGCTTCAGTTTCCTTATGTTTGAGCTGCCTCTTATTTCAGCTCTTATAGTAGTCTTGATCAAAGGCTCTTCATGTATGCTGAATGTCTAACAGATTTTGACTTATTTATTATTTTATTCTCAGTCATTGTACCTATAAATGTGCCCCATTTGCTCAGAAGTGAAAACAAGTCATAAACTGACAACAAAAAAGTGTAAGATCTATGAAAAAGTAATATATCAACAAAATTTCAAAGATTTTTGTTTTATATTTGAACTGAAACACAATTTAATCTTTGTCAAAGTATGTTAGCTTTGGGTTTCTTGGTTTAATTATGTATTTGTTAAAAGTTATTAGTAAAGTATCTAAAGTCTGTTAAGTCAAACACAAAACTGGTTTATCCCAAAGACACATAATGTCTGAATGACTCAAAGGTCAGAGTTCAGAGGTTTAACAAATGATAAAGCATTTTCCTGAACTCAAAATAGATAAACACCCAAGACAAAATACTTTTTTTTTACTTTGACTACTATTTTTAATAGCCTAAGAAAATGATACTGAATGTCATTTCAAAACGTTTCAAGGTCAATGCAAAAGTGAAATGATTAGTAAAAATGGTGAACATATTTTACCATCTTCTGACCTTTTGTGAAAGAGGATCATAAAGTATCTCCTTACATTTGGCTTTAAATGCCTCAAAGAAATGAGATCTGATCTTTTAACAATACAGCAACACTGCTAAATATACCAAAAACAGTTTTCTCGCTCTCTATATTGAAGATTATGAAGCAGAAGAGTGTGCAGACACAGAACAGAAAATTCAGGACTTAGTGAGGATATTATTTAAAGATTCATTTATTATTTATTTGTTGATACATTTTAAACATCTATACAAATATTTTGACCAGTTTGCCATAGACCCAAATGTATGCCTCTCAAAATTATACGAAACAATAGAGTTCAGACCAACTGAATCCAGGAGATGGCAGTGTAGCAGAGAAACTTTGAGATGGCATCTGTTGTTGGTCTGTAACAAAGCCAACCATTAGATTAAGTGCATTTTCCATCATTTACCATATACCCTATTTACCATAATTTTTTACTATAGAGAAAGGGGAAAAAAACATTAGAATAAATAGACTTGTAAAAATAGTAAAGTACCAACTTTGAAGCTACTTACAGATCTTTTTACACAGCCTCAAAATAAATCAATTGGTAATTGGCTGGAGATAGGCACCAGCAACCCTCCCGACCCCACCAAGGGACAAGGGTGTCAAGAAAATGGATGGATGGATGGATGGATGGATGTGGGACAGGTGTTTTTTTAGCTTTACTTAAAGTTATGTTCATATATCCAGAAAATAATAATACATAAAACTATCTTTAATTCTTTTTATATTTTTATTTCTGCTCAATATAATATAAATGTTTTAAATAATTTATTTGAGATGAAAGTATCACTAATAAGTGGATTGTGTAAAGCTTTTCAAGAGTGTGGTTAGAGCAAGAGTGATGTTATACTACAAATATTACTATAAATTTAATAATTTCAAATGAATGAGCTAGTTTTCAAATTACCTAGTTATGCAGAAACTCTTTTTACTTCAAGTAATTGAGAACTTTCATTTATGAATGGGTTGATTTGACCAGAATTTTAATATGGATCACTAACGGGCAAATAAATTAGTTTTTAAAAATCAAGCCAATCTTTAGTTCTTTGACAACACAGAAGAATTGAAATTGTATTTTCACAGGACTTTTGAATTCTATTTACAGTTAAACTTCCTTTTCTTTTCTTTTGGTTTCCTTACTACTTTCTTTTTATCTTTTCCATCATTTTGTTCTGCGTTGCATACTCCTGTCCGGTAGGTGTCGCTTTCTTCTGTAATTGTGATCCAACCCTAAGCTCAGGGGGAGGTGAAGAAGAAACTGCGACGCGTTTGTTTCCACCGAGTCAACTCTCTGATAGGAGTGTCTGACTAATGAAGTTCCAATTTAACCACTGAGATAGATAAAACTGCGTTCTGGTTTAGTGACGGTTTATTTTTCGTACATATCTGAGAGTTTTAGTCGATGTTCCTTCAGTCGGCTGTGTTGTTTTGACGGGAACTGAGGGCGTTTTGCTACCGGTAAGTTAGCTCGGGCCTCACAACATATAGCATCTGCGGCTAACTAGTTTCTGTATTTTAATAAAAAAAAAGTCTTTATGAAGTTAACGTAAGGATTATTTACGTCAACAAAAGTCTACGTGACTCGCTGTCAGTTGCAGCGTTAAACGTAGCAGACCGTAAACACCCTTTTTCCATCTGTCGGCACGGAGGCTACTTTCGCTTGTGGTTTAACTTGTCTCCAGTCGCTGAGCTGACTAAGAGGTAAAAAATACTCTCATGTGATCCTGCTTGCGTCCTGTGTAGACCACCGTGTCCGCTTACCAGACCTGATCCTGCGGCGTCATGAAGCTCTACAGCCTCAGCGTCCTCCACAAAGGAGCGACCAAAGCCAACCTGCTCAAGGCGGCCTATGACTTGTCCTCCTTCAGCTTCTTTCAGCGCTCCAGGTGAGCGATGCTGACCGACCGACCGCTGATTACAGGCTTGTCCCAAACAATTACATTTTATGGAAAGTCTCTTATAGCATTTGTTTTCTAGATCTCTTTGAATATATATATAAAAATACAATATACGTAGGTATGTTGACGTCTTTTAGGTAGGGCTGTAGTGATACAATAATCTCACGATACGATACACGATAGTCTGCTCATGATACGATATATATTGCGATATTCAGCAAAGGATACAATTCGATACTCTTTAGCAATTTTCTGAAAGATTTTAGAGGGACAGAGTGATTTTGGTGGCAATTAATTTAACTGAAAACTGATTAAAAGCACCAGCTACACAATACCTGGCTCTGGTTGGACACAGAATTAAAGTCGGCAAAATGAATCAAAGAAGTGGGTAGAAAACGTGTTTCTTTTAATTGAAACGGTACAAGCTGTAGCTGACATGCATTTGTAAAGTAAATAAAGTGAACCAAGTACCTGCTCTGAATAGTTTGATACCTTTTTAACCTTAACATCTGAAGGAATCACTCTCCCGGCGAAGCAAGCAGTGAGTGATCAAGGTGACAGTTGGATGTTACGATACTTGCAGATGAATATCAATTTTTTTCTACGAAAGAAAATATCGATATATATCGTGATATCGATATTATTATACAGCCCTACTTTTAGGTAAATTCTACATCAAAACAAGTTCATCCAAGAAAACTTGAATGGGTTGGTTAAAACATTAAGTAACACACTTCTACTCCTCACTTTTATTAAAATTCAGTTTATCTCCAGATAAATGAGACTTGGAAGTATATTGCTGTTAATGCTCTCTCCAATCTGGAGATTTTAAGAACTCAAGTGCCAAAGTCCTGATAATTCCTTATAGGTCCCTCACACTGCAGCATATCCATAACTTGGCTGTCAGACTCGCCCCACATGCAAAGAAAGTTTCGTTCATTTAATAAATTCAGAGCCAGCAGCAAGGACTTTTAAACCAGTTATGTCAGTTTGTCCTTCCAGTTCTGTTCTTGCAGAGTTTGTGCCAGCCTTTTCTGTAAATTTGTTGTTTTTTTCTACAATAACTGTTTACCGTTTTTCCACGAGCGATTAAATCATCTTTTGTACCTTTAGTGTTCAGGAGTTCATGACCTTCACCAGTGCCTTGATTGCGGAGCGAACGTCTGTTGGAACCCGTGCCTCAGTCAAAGAGCAAGGTAAGACCGTTTCTGATAGTAAATTACGTGATCTTATTTTGCTGATGTGATTTATATTATACACTTTGAACATGCAAATGAAAACAAAACAGAGTTTTAATTTGTTTTCTAATGTCACTGCATTTCTTGTTAGAAAACCCTCAAACATTTCCTTGTTTCCTTGTTTAATATTCCTCCGTCATTTATTTCCACAGTCATTTACTCGGTAAACAGTAAACAGAATGTAAACAATTTTCTGTTTACATTCCTTTGTTTTCCCTGCCCTGTCTGAGTAGCTTGTTAATGACTCATAAAGGACGCAGGCTTTCAGACTCCAGCTATGAGGAAACTCTCAGCTGTCATTTTCTTTTTGTTTCTTTCTTTTTAAGTTTCAAAAGTCTTTGAAGTTGCCAAAAGAAGAATGAAGATTCACTATTAAATTTCTCTTTGAATTAATTGGACTGCATTTATTCAAATATATTTGCAGAGTATCTTTGCCATGTGTATGTGAGAAATGACAACCTGAGTGCTGTGGTGATCTCAGACTCTGAATACCCACAGAGGGTCTGCTTCACTCTGCTCGACAAGGTGGGGGTGAAAACCAAGCAGTTTGGTATCATTTTGCTCTCTGTTGTACTTCTTTAAAACGTCTTGCGGTTTGTAGGTATTAGAAGAGTTTTCCAGGCAAGTGGACAGTATAGACTGGCCGTCTGGTAATCCTGACACTATAAGCTACAAAGGTCTGGACATTCACCTTTCAAAATACCAGGTAGGTTTAGCTACCATGCTAAAACCTGTTTGAATATCCTGCTATATTAAAATAATTTCTACTTGAGTCACTTGTTTCATCATCTGCTAGTAAGAATGTTGATCACCTTTTTTGCAAAGATAAATATGTGTCCCTTTAGAAGACAAATTGAATCATTTTGCAGCATTTTAAGACAGTCGTGTTAAAGCTGACGGCTGGTTTCGCTCCGAATGTTGTTCTTCCTCAGAACCCCAGGGAAGCAGACGCCATGACCAAAGTACAAGCGGAGCTGGATGAGACAAAGATCATTTTGGTAAATCTCTTCACAGTGACTCCAGATTAATACAAAATGGGTATTGATGCCTCGGTGTATTTAGGCATTAGACATGTTTTCAGTTTTTTGTGGATTGACTATCGAAGCCTTGCAACGCAAACTGAGAAGCTGAATTGTAATTGTTCCCATAATGAAGTTTAATGGAGACTGCCACTTCCTTCCGGAGAGTCTGTTTGTGTGCTGTAATTAGACCGATGAGTCTGTCTTTTATGCTTCAGCTGAATTAAGATGGGAAACACCCAGTGCATCCTCGGCTGTACCAACTCAAACTGATTAAGAACAAATTAAATTAAATCCTTAAAGAAATATTTAGAATAGAGAATAATACAAGCTCTGACTTGCTTCCACAAATTTTTTTTTAATACTTTTGATCATCATCTGTCAGTATTTAAATTTTAAGGTCGCAAATTGATCATGAAAATTAAGTCTGCCGAAGAGCATCAATCCATCCCGAAACCTTTTTAACTAGAAGGCAAATAATAAAGAAAAGAGCAGATTTATTTTAATCCAGATGTCAAAACAAGCAGTGAATTCACCCTTTGCCACTCTCCAAAACTGGTAAACCTGTTTCAGTGTTTCCACAACCCAGATAGATCCAGATTACTGCTAAAGCAGTAAAAGGCTAATATTTTGTCTTTTGTTTTGTAAAGTTTCATGAAAAAAACGCAAGAGAAAGATCTAAAAATGTTTGATCTAGTAAGGCAAGGAATGATGAAATTAGTTGGAAATCTAAAATTTTTATATATCCTGGAAAGTTCTGAAAAAGTTAAAGTAGCAAATGATTTGTTGAGCCACTCTATTTTAAAAAACTACAAAAAATGTACAACAGCAGCCATTTCCATCAACAGCAGCCATTTCCATCACATTAATTTCAAACTTTAGTTTACATCTGTTATGTTTTAGTACGGATTTGCAGACGTCATATTTTTAAAATAAAATCCCCTCATTTTACGCGACTTTAACAGACCTATTTGATGGCTTTGAATAATAATCTCTGTGCTGCACTACTTCTTGACAACATCTTGTCCTCTGCAGCACAACACTATGGAGAGTCTGCTGGAAAGAGGAGAGAAACTGGACGATCTCGTGTCAAAGTCGGAGCACCTGGGAAACCAGTCTAAAGCTTTCTACAAGACCGTAAATATGGCGGACTCTCCTGCAACATTGAACCGGGTTCATGCTGCTGCTTCAGTGAACATTGTGGTCTTTGCTTCCTTTGCAGGCACGGAAACAGAACTCCTGCTGTGAAATCATGTGATGCCGCCGCCTCGTCCATGTGGAAACATCTCTCTGGCTTTCTGCTTTTCCTACAACCCCCATCATGCACCAGCGACGCGCTCTCCACCGGGACGCTGTGTCAATCCCAGATGGGGTTCAGGAAAAACGGTGGCCGCTTTTAAACGGGGACCTCTCTGTGATGGGGGCTGAAGGACTGAAGGCGTTTAGTGGGAGGAAGTAACAGTTTTGAATCATGCTTCAAACCTTGTCAAAGGTGAAAACATCCATGTAGCGATTCTGACCAGCTGAGAATATTTTAGCGTGACGTTAAGTACTGCCGGTGTGTCGTTGGAACGTCTTCAAACCATTTAATGTTATTCAGGTTGAATCTAAACTTAATATCTTGATCTCTTAAACTTATTGACAGAGTATTAACCACATGTGTGCTTTTGCTTCAAAGCAACTGACAATCTCATATATTCAACATGTCAAAACTGGGTTCCTTGTAGCTAGGGGCATACATGTCCAACAGGGGGCGCTGTCTTTATGTACTATAATCTCAATTAGACTCTGAAGGATACAATATCATAACTTTGCAGACTTTTATGTTAATTTTTAAGCATCGCTGCGTTGCTACATTTAGTTGCTCTATTGCCTTTGTCTGTCTGATGTTAAATGAAGTCTTCAACATTCCTGCCTTGGCTGATTGTGTTGTGGGATGGTGAGACTTAAAGCCGAAGAGGAGTAGAAGATTTGGTGTCAAATATATTAAAAATCCCTAAGCATGTTTAATCATTCTGATATCCAAAACTCACACACACACACACACACACGTCACCTGAACAGAGTTTTGCCCACTCAGAAAAAGCTGCACTCCTCTTCTGTTCCTCTGGAAACACGGATCGCCCCCCCCACAGGAGCCAACGCCCGTCCGGATGGGTTTTGGTCACTCCACTTCTGACTTTCACGTGCAGCGAGCACCGTTTGCTTCATATTTATGATTTCTGATGAAACTCTGCCTTCAGATCTGTGTTTCAGATGTTTCTCTGCTCTCATTGTGTACATTTGTGATCCAACACACAGCTGCAGTCTGTGTAGATTCTGAGTGCCTGTGTGTTTGTGTGTGTTGGGAAGCTTGTTGTGCCGTCGTCTGTTGCTCTTTCTGCTTTTACAGTGTAAACTTTGGTGCAATATCTGCAGACTGTTGCTGTATGTCTCTTTTGCAGTGCAGAGAAAAGCTCAAAATGTTTCTCACGACGGACACTTCATTAAACTTTGATATGCTTTACCTTTGACTAAGATTGACGAGAAGCTTGTCCAGTCAGTTTCTTGTTTTTCCAGATCTCTGACTTCGTCTTTTGAAAGCATTTTTCTGGTGTTATGCTGTAAGCGCCGGTCCAGTGGTCGCTGTGTTGGAACAGTGTGGTTTAAACGGTTTGCATTAAATGTTTTGATCCAAATGTGAGCTTCACTTTTAAAATCAGATCATTTTCTGTCTTTATCGGCACTGGTTTATTGCATTGTGAGCTTGTTCAGGTTGTTTACAGAGCATTTATTCATGCGCAGATAAAAATCAAAATGCCTGTTGCGTCACTTTTTATTTATAAAATCATTAAATATATTTATCCACAGTTGAAGAAAATCAGGCCAAATTTGTGGAGCCGTTCTGTGCTGATGCTGGATGGAGAAGCTGCCAATTTGTTGTGAGAAATGAGTCAAAGGAAATTAAAGAACGAACAATTTACAGATATAGGTGCTTAAAAAAGGAGACGCATTTAAATTTTTTGGACTGTTTGCCAAGTAATCTTTATATAAACGTATTTAAAAAGCTTTTATTTAAGCGATTAGAAGATCCAATTAGCTCAATTTTAATATTTTTTTCTTCTGTCTATGCATCGAGACAAAACAAAAAAGCACACCATTTTTGTTGTGCAAATAAAACATTTCTCTAAAAAATGGAAAAAAGTATCGGTGTGTTTCTCAACTCCCATATTTATGATAAATAAACGTGTTCTTAAAATAAACTAATGTAAATAAAGTGGTTGCAAAATTCAAGTAAAAGTAATGACAATCTCCTCTGCCAAGGTTTTTTACATGTTTATGCATAAATATTTTTGTTAAACTTTGAAATTTGGTTAGCAATATTTAAAAAATAAAGTTTTGTATTATTAAAAGAAAAAAAAATCTCCGGTGTCATTTAACCAAGAAATAACTAAGTTTTAAAAATGTTATTCCTCGTTGTTTATCAGAATTAGGATTTTTGTATTTATTCTGAATATTTGTATGGATTCTTTCTGCCAAATGAATTAAGTCCATCTTCCCTTCGGCGCCGATTTAAAATAATTACGGATATGGGTAAAATATCCAACTTGAAGTCCTAATGTGTTTTAAACCACTCCAGGTAAGGATTTTAGCTTGAAGTTTCCACAATTTAGTCTTTATGGAGAATTGTAAAACGCGAGTTTGAAGGATGTCCGTGAACGCATCACTAAACACGCGTTGAAGATCGCAGTGAACTGACAAAAAGCAGGTCAGCAGTTTGAACTTATAGCTCTGAAATGTGGACAAAGATGGAAAACAAAAGCTCGGCTGCCGTTCGGCAAACTTTCATCTCAAAGGTGAGGCGTTAGAAGAGCTTCAGAAGCGACTTACCCGTTTCTGATCAGAAATTTGGTGCCAAAACATGCAGAGTTTGGGAATTCAGCTTAGAAGTTGAAGCTCTTCTAAGCTGCACGATGTATATATATTTTTTGCAAACCTGAGAACATGCGATGAAGTAATGACATTTATCTTGGCTCAGGTTGTTGCTCTGATGTCCTCGCATTGTTTTATTGCCAGCAGCAAGTTTCAAGTGTTGCTGTGAGCAGCAGGGTCTGCGCCTTGTGTTGATTTGCCTTGTGTTGATTTTCCTTCTCTTTTTAGTTTAAAGCTCTGATTGAGACAGCAGGTGCTTGTTGAGCAGAACATTGACACCAGTGGTTGCCTCTGCCCTGCCTGGAGTCTCTGCTCTACTGTTTTGTTTACTCAAAGCACAATATGTTTGCTGCATTTCAGATGGTTGACCCAAATCTGAGAGAAGAGCTTCTAAATGTAAATGGTAAGCTGCTGACTGGTTGCTGGTGTTTGATATGCTGCATTTACATGCACATCGAGTACAACAGTGTCTTTCACAGCAGGTAGCGTCAGTAAACACAAAGGGGCTTTAAGATTGCTACATCTAGATCAGATTGCAGTGAAAAAACAAAACATTAGATCCAGTCAGTCCACTGTCATCCTGTGTCAGGCCTGAAGGACTGCAGACCAACAGTGTGACGGACAGTCCCCTTATTTTATTTTAAGAAGGTATGTTTCATTGGTTGCAACGTTTTGATTTAATATAGCCTACACAGGTGCATCTTAAAAAGAATCCTGAGAAGTGTTTACTTTTTACTTATTATTTTACCTTAAGATGGACCTAAATGGTAGTTATGTTGACTGTATGTATCCTAATTATATCTGTAGGGTCAATAGAAAAAAAAGTAAGATCTTGAACACAAAAATAACAGAATAATAAAAGCATACATTTAGAAAATGTTATCGACATGTCACATCAATATATGCACATCTATTTTGAAATTCTGTTTTCTTAGTGGTGTTTTGTTTACGTTTCTCTGTATTGGTTTCCTAAAGTTTCCAGTGCAGCTGCCACTCATCCGTCCAACACAGAAGATTCTTTAACAAGGACCAACGGGATCATACCTGGTGAGCAGCTTTTCTGTTTCACAGTCGACCTTTGTGTCAGCAGTTTAAAAGAACAGCTTATCAGACAACACTCTGAAATATAGCATTTTTTTAATAAATACTCTATTCACTAAGCGCACTTTGCACCAAAAGAGTGAAAATTTGCGTTTGGTTTATTATTTCTTTGTTCTAAAATATCCCTAAACTAATGGAAAGTCTCCTCATTTAGTCTTTAAGCATCCTGTCAAACAAATCCTGTAATAAGTGAGCATTTCACTTGTAAATGCTGGGAGGTTTGTGATGCGTTTGTGCTGATGAAAATATTGCTGGAAAGAATAATTCAAAGTTAAAGCCTGAGTTGTGAAAAAAATGAAAGGAAGCATCATTAAACAATGATATATCACTGTTTAATTTTTTTGTGTTGTGTTTGTGCTGTGAGTCAGAAAAAAATAAGTGCATTAAGTCATGTGACATATTTCCATGAAGAAACCAGTTTACAGAGTTAAGCTGCATTATCAACTGCCTTGTTGCTGAAAATGTGCCATACAAATAAACTTGATTGACACCTTATGCTTGTCATGCCTACATCTCATGTTTGTGTTTTTAGGTGCAATCGCAGCCTCTGTGTTCATTGCCTTTTTGCTCGCTCTCTACGCCGTTCTCTGGAAATGCATGACGTCGCCACCGCAACGGTAAAAATCCAACACAAGCTGGAACACGAGTATTCACGGGCCTCAACTTGATGTGTGTCAGAGTTGCTGATCTTGTTGGCTCCTCCTTAAACACTTGTTAGGCACATATCTGAACTTTGCACCTCACAGAGAGAGAGAGAGAGAAAAAACACACTTCCTGGCTTTTTGGTGTAAAAACCTTAACTTCTGCTTGTCTCTTAGAAAGAAAAGCAAGCGGAGAGTAAGGGCACCACAGAAGACGCCTGTGTGAAGAGGATGAACATATGTTGTGTCCAGCATCTTTGAAAACCAGGATGAACATCAAGAAGCCTATGTTGCTCTCTGAAGACAATCTTTAAAAAAAAAAAGAAAGAAACATCTTCAAAAGGAATGAATCAGTTGGATGTGACTCAACTGAACCGTGGTCTGCTGGTGACCTTTGCTCACTCAAAGGCTGATAAATTGAAACACAGTTTTGCAGGTCAGACTGCGCTTTTTCTCATGAATGCAAGTCCAGTTGCTCTTCTCTCCAGTGTTCAAAGAGCAGAGCGTCGAAAGAGATTAGATATATCTTGTTTTTTTTAATGTATGAATTCAGCTAAATTGCAGATAAATTCTGGCTAATCTTTGAACGGTACCATGATTTTGGTTCCTGAATTTAGCTAATTCACTGTAACGTTGGAACCCAGGAAGCCTATGTTGCTTAAAAAGCTAATTTTGATTAATTTTTTTTATAAAATAAACTTTAAAATACCATAAAAGCTCATATAACCTCATGCATTCTGTTTTTGAATTCTAGAGCAATTGTTGGGCATTACATTTTATTTCAACGACACACACACACACACACACACACACACACCACTCACACACAAGAAGTATTATAAATGCCAACCTGGTACTCTCGTGAAATGATTTCTACTTTGGCTGTTTTCCATTGACAGAAGATGCACCTATAGCATGACATTCGCACGCAGTTTTCCTTTTCATGCACAAAATGATACATAACGTGACAGATAAGCATCTGTTCTGGGGATTGCAAAACATTCATCTTTTGCAAAACAGCCAGATGAACGGATAAACCTCAGACATTTCATGGTGGAAAATAGTGTTTGCTCAAACATAAGCGACGCCCTTTCTATTGCTGCCCTACAACGCAATAAGTTATCAGAGATGCTGAGGCAGGATAAGATGCAGAAGAGAAAGCATTTAACTTACTTTCTCTTTTCTCAGTAGCAAATAGGGCCATTTAACAACTGGCAGGTCAAATACCCATGTATAGAAATAATAAAAAAGTTGTTCAGGCCACAATTAACTGATGGATTTAGCTTGTGCGCCAGCCTTTTGCTTTGGGCATCAGTCCACAGTACGACACCACTACCAGTGAAAACTGTAATTAAATTGTAATGGTTTCTTCTGGTTATTTTTTTGGCAGCAAGACATTGTGTAAAACATTGCTTAATGAAAATAAAAATACACAAGATCAAAGATATTTTTTTCTTTTTTCCTGTAGTTCTTTGCACACAAATCTGTTAGTTTCATTTGTAACTAATTTCATTTGAAACTAACAGCTGATTGCTTCAGAGCAGCCGGGCCTTCGGAGCTGACTGCTCTGAAGAATCTGCTTCGTGTGCTTTCCTGCAAAATCCCTTCAAAACAAGAGCAGCAGCTTATTGGTTATTTTAGAAGACGGGAATCTTGTTACCGAGTTGCCTGTTGCTACACAGCAGAAGTTAACAAGCAATGGCTTTATTATTCCATAATACACTTATTTACAGTGAAACTGATGATTCTTTCGTCACAGGATTTACAAACAAGGAACTGAGTTCAGCACAAGGTCGTGACCTCTCTCTGTTGAACTTGGTATTTTCTCCAAAGAACACAAAAAAACAATGTATCTTATTTCAGGGACACAAAGCACTTAATATTTGCAAAAGTATTTACAACAAACTTTTAAATATTTGATTGGTATTTTAAGTGGTAGACCAACAAAAAGTGTCACATATTTCTGAAACCACACTGCAGTTAAAGCTGCAGGGCTTCAGTGGTTCACTGTTTCTTTAACAGCTTTGCTCGGCTGTAGACCAAAATGTTTTTCTGTTCTTCGCCAGACAGCTCAGTCTCAGACATGTCGGACGCTGAGCCGTCTGTGAACATCAGTTTTCAAATCTCGTTATAGATTCTCAATTGGATTTAGGACTGGGCTTTGACTGGTCCATTCCGACACAAACATACTTTGAAAGGACGTTTCTCCCTCTGGCTGTAGTCACTGACCCCCTGCTCAATGCAAGGCACCTTTTTCCGGGGAGAGCGGTACATTCATGTACCATCATATTAAATCTGCAACTAAAAGTTTAAATGTTTTATTGCCTGTGGTTACCTGTGGTTAAGATGAACATTTCACATTATATCTCACTTTCAAGACATTTCATTCTAGTTTTTGAAACTGTTTTAACTAATCTCCACCTTGCATCTGTCCTCCCTCATACCTGCTCTCTCTTTACATCCTGTAGATAAAACCTCTAGTTCCCTCTGTTTTTATCGTAATCTGTAAACTGAGTTGCTTTTGTGAGGTTTCACATGCTTTCACTGCTGTACCGTGATGGAATCTGAAAGATTCTGACACCAAACACACACAAATAAGGCATGTTAAGAGTGTGGTAGAAATCACGAAATGAGGTTTAGAAACAATAGTGCACTAGGTTTCAACATTTTGCCTCCACTTTTAGAGTTTTTATACTCTTGAATGGGAGAACAAGAAGGCTCAGCATTGTTCGTTTTGCGTTGAACTATCAGAGATGTAACCATAAAGTCCTGCACACGATCCCTGCAGGCAGTCGGAGGTCTCAAAGCCGGATCTGATTTCACTAAACTCAGTGATGGGGCTCAAGTAGCTCTTGTTTGCAATGCACCTCAGCTGCTGATGGGCGAGTGTTTTGCAGAGCAGGACAGCAGACTGAGGCTGGTACCCTGTTTGGAGTGGACAGGAAGGAGGAAGAGACGACTGGGGAGCAGGCGAGCACGTTGTGTTCGTACCATCAGGATCCGTCAGGGTTGAGCTTTCATGCCAGAAAGGTTTGACTGTCAAGACTTCAATGTCACAGCTGATGCACTCTTCCTCTCTCTGAGACTGCAACTTCTGACCAGTCTAAACCACAATGCAGAAAAAAATACATATTTAAAAAAACATGCTTTCTAGAGAAACCTGAAGTCGTTTCTGTGATTATTTTTATCAGAGGAGGGCGTCGGAACTCTGTGTGAAAAAAGACACAGTCAAACGTTTCTCAACATTCTCAAGAATTTACGACATAAACTGGGATTATATCAGGAATGGATAAAAATCCATCCATCCAAACTAATGTTATAGTTTTAGGTTTTTCCACTAGAAGTCATAGAAATTGAGAGGAAGGGTTTTTTTTACAAGAAGTTAATTAGTTCATTAGCAATGTTTTATTTATATATATATATACTGTATATAAGACCACAGTGGTGCCTGTGGTCATCGCGGCCCTCGGGGCAGAAACCCCCAAACTGGAGTGGCTAAAACAGATCCCAGGAACAACATCAGACATCTCAGTCCAGAAATGTGCAGTACTAGGCACAGCCAAGATACTGCAGGAACCCTCAAGCTCCCAGGCCTCTGGTAGAGGACCTGAGTTCAGAGGATGAAAGAGAGAGACCACCGAGGAGGGTGAGAAGGGAATTTTTATATATATATATATATATAAATTCCTAAATTCAAAATCTGTGGACTATGCTTAAAAGCTTACAATTTGGATTTATACCAGCTTCTACCAATTCTGCCAAGAACAGTGGTCAGCAGTGGTCAAACATTCAGCCAGAATTATACCAAGAAAATGTTGATGGATCTAAAATGTTTTCAAATGGTGTGCAGCTTTCTATGAGATATCTGAACTGAAGATGCTAAAAAAACCCAATTCACACATGTCCACCCAATTCTTATCTTTAAAACCACTAAAGCTGCATGATTGAATGTAGTTATAGAAAACAGAATTAAAACTAAACTTCCTTTGAGTTTACCGGTAATGAAAAGTCTATCCATACCTCATTCAAGAAGCTCTCAAACTCAGGAGGTTTGATGTTCATACCAGCAGGATAAGTAAATATCTCCCTCAGTCCATTTTTTAACCTGGTGGAAACACGCAAAATCCCAGAGGTCTGGAAAAATTTGAATATAAACGTACTGGGGTAAATCTAGATACTCCCATCTCTCACATTTTCCTTTGTGGCCACAGCAGAATGGTGCAGCCCAGCAGGAGCAGGATGGGAGTCAAGATCTTTGCTAAGTGGGACAAATCTGCAGAGAGAATCAGAGAAATATCAGAATTCAGTGAGCTGGGAAAACCGAAGACATCCAAGCTTAATTGATTCATTTTGGTAACTGTCATATTTCTGTGAAAGTCCTGGATTGAACAAAGCTCACTGTTAACTTTGGTCCTGATGGTAATGCTGGCAGTTGATCCAGGCCCAACTGCAGTCAGAGCCCTCACAGAGCAGACATATTCCTGGTCCTGCTGCAGACCCTCCATGGTTACTGACTTTTGCCGGGGATCGCTCACGGAAACGTTGAATAGAACTAGGTAGATACAAGGTTTTGTTTATCTGAGATTATGCCCACTGATCAAATTATATTATATACATTGATGTTTACAGCAGTCCTCGTGTAATTTAAAGTTTTCCTCTGAACTCACTTGCAGCATGACCTAAACGAGTATCAGTCTGCACTTCCTGCACTGTTACCAGGTAAGCAGTGATGAATGCCCGCTGGGCTGGACCGTCTTCGTCATAGTGCCACTCCAGTGTCACAGATGCATATGTCCTTTTAACAGGTTGTATTATTCTTGGGGGCTCCACATATCCTGTGGAAGAGGAAATGATGTGATGGAAAAAGAACAGAATTGATAAGAATCAACAGAACAAACAGGAAGCATGGTAATGCTCAGTTGTGAGACAAAATTTTGTTCATGAATTTAAAGGCCGTTTTAACTGCTGATTTAATCAAGTAAAATGTTATGATTTTGTGTAAAGAACATCTTCCTGGGTATTTTCCAGACATGATAAACAACACACAAAAAAAATAAAACACCCCAGAAAAGTACTAAACTGCTATAATGCTACAAAATAAATCTTTTGGGGGGAAATTCACCAAATTATCCTATATGTTCCGTGTTTTAAATGCACCATTTGCATCTTTTCATAGAGCCAATAGCGCTTACTACAAAATTGACTTGAGTCCTTTTAAATTCAGCAAATGTTACCAGTTTGCACATATTTTTGTGCCAGACCCAAAAATACAACAGGTGAAGGAAGTAGTGCATGACATGGACAGACACATATCCTCTCAGAGCATCAGGTGCAGCCCTGAAGATTCACTGCTCAAAAGTGTAAAAGCAACATCTGAATGTTTTACGTTCCTAAGTCAGTAAGTAATGTATAGTTTGTGAAATATGATGAAATGATTGCTCCTGATTTGTTGAAAGTTATGACTTTTTATAAGAATTAGGCAGCATTTTAGTGCTAAAAATGTTTTATTGAATACTTGTAATAAACTAATCCTGAATCCAATTTTTCCTTTCCTCTGAAATAAGACATATTTTCATCAAACAGCCAAAAACTATATATATTTTTAAAGAAATATTTTTTCTCAGTAAAAAGACTTACTGGACTCCTGAAGGTATCCAGTCTGTGTCTCCAGTAGTTTGTCTCCATGATCTGTGCATCCATAAATATTGAATGAATATCTCAATTCCGGTTTGAAATATCCTGCAAAACCATCCCACAGAAATTACAGTAAGTGTCCAAGTTGATAGAAAAAAATACCAGAGAAGAGAAAAACGTACCTGCAGGTAAGAAAGTGCTGTTTCCTTTAGGCACTTTCATCCACTGCAGCATACAGGGTGCTTTGCTTCCCATGATGCACCACTCCACGGTGTGACCGCAGGTGACTGAAGTTTGCTCATTCCACCACAGATGGAAACCATCAGCTACTGTGCTCAGGCGTTTCTTCACTGGAGGGATTTCTGGACAGCAACAAATTTACAATCATTTATTATCTAAACTTTTCAGCTTAATGCATCATCCTATGAGAAAAAAACAATCAACACAAAGGAGTGCATATAAAATATTTATTTCACATTTTAGCTTGTCAATGTAACAAGAACAAAAGCCTGCTGGGTCATTTATGTAAAACTTTTTATTTTAGTCATATTTACACAAAGAAAAATCCTTAAAAACAAAAAAAGTATGCCAACGTCACCTGAGTCGTCCTTCGGCGGGATGATGATGCGGGCTGAGATGGACGACCCCGTGCTGAGAACAGCTTGAACAGTAAAGTTACACCTGCTGGGACCAATCAGGACGACTGCCTGACTCTGGCCACTGTCCTTCAGCTCTGTCACAGCTTGACCTTCCTGTGACCACTGGACTGCATAGCTTTGGATCTTCACTGAGGTTGCTGAACCAAAAGCAGGCTGGCGACAGAATGGATCAGTTTAAAACTGTTCAGAAGACAAAGTTTGGCTGATATGATGTTGCTCTTATCTGTACTAAAATAATAATAATAACAATAATAAAAACATACAGGCTTCCATAGCAGAGTGACATTACGAATGTCTGAATCAGGTTTGTGCTCTATTCTCCTCCATAAGTCCAAGGTTACCACTGAGGAAAGTTGTTTGTTCAAGGGAACAAAAGTGGAATGTGATTTGTTGGGGGGAAAAAATAGAAATAATTGTTTTAGAATAAATGTCAGTTCAACTTTTTATTTCTTTTTTATGTTAAGGCCAGACTAGACAAGTCAGAACTCTGATTTAAAGCTTACGTGTTGTAAATTCTACCGGCTCGGTCCATTGTCCCCAAAATCTCCCATTGATGGAACAGCGCACCTTAGCAGAGTAAGTCCTGTTAGGACGCAGCCCATCCAGACGCACTTTACAGAGACCATCCTCACTGCTGCAAGGCAGCTGTCGCAAAGAATGAAAGTTACAACAAAACTTTAAAACCTCTGGTCGTTCCGAAGTTAAACAGGGTAGAAATTACCTCTCTGTTGGTGTCTTTCGCTGCAGAAACCTGACAAAGGAGTTTGTTCTGGGTCAGGTTCCCTTCTACGGTCCAGATCAAGCTGACGTCAGTCACCCCGGGTATCACTGTGTCCAGCTCCAACACAGGTGACACTGCACATATTTTATTAAAGCACCAATCACTCAAAGCAACTTAGAAAGTGTAAAATAAAAGAAAAATGCTGATTATATTCATTTTATAGGAATTTATACGAGTGCCAAAAAGTGTGGGACTGGTGTCAGCCCATTGTTTCCCATATTCCTGCACATATTGGATTCCAGCCTGAATAAATGTCCTCACACTAAAGGCTGGATTTTTCTCTACGAGGATCCATACATGTTATTATAGAATAATAACAAGATGATGCTGCTTGTTTTATTGAGCTTAAATGATGCACAACCTCTGTCAGAAATATTAAAGCTGTAGGTCGCCGTCTCTTCTCCCAGCTGGTCCTTCACCTCCAGACGGATGTTGTATTCCTGCTGCTGTGGCACAGCTGGGAAAGTACAGGATGGCGGCTGACAGTAGACAGGAGCCTGGCCTGTGTTCCTGGTTAATGACGTCGCATAAGAATAAAGAGAAATACATTAAGCATGAACAGTTTGCAGAATCACGTTGGCGTCTTTGCTGCAGAATATCTAAATGTATAAAGTCTTAGTTTTACGTTTCTAAAAGTGTGAATACCAATAAAATGTAAAATGTGTGTCTTGTAGTTGAACTGTTTAATGTGGAGCATGAGTCAAGTCTCCAGCCTTAAATCATCCCTGATAGTTTACAGATTTTCAGAAAAAAAAGTCAGACTAACTTCTTCTCATTTAAATGTCACACGAGCCCAACTTTTGTCAAACATACTTTTTTTCAGTCTTTATTGGCAAAAACACATTCAAGGGCACCATTAAAAAAAACAGCCACATTTATTGTGCTGATTACGCTTACTCAATGTAGAGTGTGTGTGTCTGGTTATTGAAGTCATATGGGTCTCGTTCCTTCCCGGGGTCCCACATGCAGGTGATGCTCGTCATGTCTGAGGTTATGCAGTTCAGGTTTCTGGGCTTTTGAGGAGGAACTGCAGGAAACAAACACTGTTCTTAAAGTGTTAGAATTTATCATCAGCTTTTCTTTTTTTTCCAAATATCTGTAGATCTTTATCATGCATGGTGGGGACATGGTTAGCAATGTTGCCTTAGAGAAAGAAGTTAAGATTAAATGCATTCAGAAAGGAATAAATCACATCAATCCGACGTTGATGAGTCACTTTTATCAATAGACCAGCTGCCCTATGTGTTCTAGAAAGGACTAAGTGGATATTGATGATGAATAGACAGATTCATGTTATAAACTTACAGCTGACGAAGTTCTCGTCTGTTTTGGTATTTCCTGTTGAATCAACGCAGCTGAAAATCAGTATTTTGATGTTGGTGTTTGGGATTGTCACATTGGTCAGTAAAATGGCCTGAACCCCATCTCCAATGTTCAGAAGTTGGTAAGAGTCCTTCCTCAAGGTGATGCCTGTGACGTTTACACCCACTGGGGGAACACAGCAGAGCTTGGCCGAGCTTCCCTCTTTCAGTATCCGTTTGGAAGGGAATATCATGGATCCATCTGCTGCTCTGGCTCCTGAGACACAGATAAGCAGTTTAATGCAGCGCTATATTTGCAGTGAAACAAGTGAACAAATCATTGCAGCTATGAAACACGACAGGAATAAGTGAAGAGAACGAAGAAAAGATCAACGACTTCCATTTGTTGTAGTGGTTGTAAAAGAACTGAACAACTTAAAGACTGATAGAAAGAAACATGGAGGCTTTTTGTGAATTTTGTTTAAATGATAGTCTCTTTGGCTGACTCCCAATCGACTCACCATGGTTGGTTACCCAGTTGCTCCAAGGACCGGCGGTGGTTTGATGACAAAAGCTTCGTATCCTGACTGAGTGATCGACACACTCAAGCGGCAAATCAGAGATCCATGTCAAAGTGAACCAACCTGAGTCCCCGGTTGGTATGCTCACATTTCTCTGGGTTTAAAAAAACATTAACAGTTTGGAGTTTATCAAAAGAAGGATCTACATATTAAAATTTGATCAATATGGCTTTAATTTTTAAAGAAATAACGCAAAGTGCACCATGGTTTAAAAATACTACTGTTCTATTATATATTTTATTTTGATTTTATGTTATAGACAACAAAAAGGAGCTCATTATGAAAATTCAGTGGAATTTGTTACCATCAGATTTAAAGTTTTCACACTTTTGTCGAGTTGGATTTATGTCTGGTCTTTAACTGGGCCAAATATGTCTTGATCTAAATAACTGCAGTGGTGTTTAGTGATACTGTAATGCTGAAAGGTGAACTTTTTCCAGGACTGCCTGTTAAATGGCTCCATCCACTACCTGTGATGACACTGACTGCTATGTTCCTTCATCTTACACAGGTGAACTCAACTTACATGTTCAGATCATCTGAACTCAGCCAGGAACATGTAAATAATGGCAGGATTTCAGTGCTACTTCACCCAGTTACCTCGGTTTTTTACTTTCACGTGTTTTGCACACTTTTGGTCCATTTTCTGTCCCTCTGCTTTAAATAAAGCTACTATCAAGATTGTTCACCTCTTAGCAAATGAACAAACTTTTACTTTCAGGTGGGAATCAAGTGATTAGGTTACAACAGAGAGGCAGTTTCTGCCCAAAGAAATGGCAAACAGGAAAGCCTCAATCACAAAACAAAAATGTTTGTTCAAGTTCAATTTGCTACTGTCTCAACCACAATTCTCTCAAAGAAGAGGGTTTTGCAGACAAGGGTTTCATCACAATTACATTTGTAGTTTCTTTATATACTAAGAGGAAGTTAGTAAAGTATTACATGAAACTATGTAACCAAAGTTGAGACAATACTCCTATTCCATACTCACATTAAAAATAATGGTGTGACTTTTTGTGCGGCTGATTTGGATCTCATAAACGTCGTTCTCCGATACTCCCCTGTTCCTCGGCCAGCTCACTACAAGGCTTTGATTGGCACTAAAATTACGAATGTTTGGTTTTGGTGGCAGAGAACCTGGTCCAACACAAAAAAAAACACAACTCTTGAAAATACTGCAGAAAAAAAAATACATTTCTAAATGAAAATCCAGAAAACCCAACTTACCAAAGTCCCCACAGCCCTCAGTGTGACGATGATAAAATATAAGATACAAGCCAAGCAGGTGAGCAGAAAACAGTTCGATGTTTCCCATCCTCATGACTAAATCAACAAAGTGGGACTCTGGCCACTGACTGCAAACACTAACGGGAAGCCTCTTGAGTCAAAGTCAAATGGTAGTTTGTGTGCAGTGAGTAGTGGAGTGTTGCGAAATGTTTCACAGGAACTCATGAGAGGTGCGTAGCTATTAAGCGGATGCTTGAAATAAGGTGGAAGACACTGAAATAGATGTTTACCAAGATAGTTTTATATACACAGTGTTATGTCGCAGACAGTTCCAGTCAGAAGCTTTCATACAGACATCGTTGGCATGAATGTCATATTGATCTTAGTGACATACTCATTTATTTAAATGGCTTTTTTGAAATATGAAATGACTGTACAAGAATACACTTAATTGACTTTAAAAACAGTAACTGATGGAAAGGTTTCTATTGGTTGGATGTCCTCCAAGTTTGAACAGTTTTCTTGATAGAATTGGTTAAATCGTTGGTTTTTTGCACAAACCTGGCTTTTTAAAATATTCCAAACATTTTTAACAGGATTAAGGTCATGACTTTGGGAAGGCCACAAAGCCAATAGCTTTGTTTTATCCTGCTTTAAACGACACCGGTTTTCATATGTTTGGAGTAATTGCTTTGTCGGAACACTCACCAACGTCCAAGTATCAAATATATGACCGAAAATGTCACAACTAAAAGAAAACAAAATGGCAGAAAAATCAAGAATCACTGTATTTATAAAGGTATTTGTGAACTGGAAAATACTGAAATAACAGTATAACAGAAGGCCTTAATATAAAACCTGTGACCTTTTTAGAAAAACACTGCTGCCCACATGGACAAACCAAATGCCTTCTGAAGATCATCTCTATGGCCAAAGCAGACAAAAGCTACACTGGTTTTACACAATGACAGGAGTTTTCTTAGGAGTGGAGGAGAGGTTTTTGAACAAGAAACGCTGTGACAACTAACTGGGTTTGGTGGTGACAGGATTGTTGAACTGAGCTCTTCTGCTGCTAATTGTGCTAGTTACTACCTGTACATACTTCAACTTCACCTCAGTTTATCAATGTGTTAGAGAAACCTGGACACAGCAGGCTGTTCCAGCAGGACAGTTATCCTGTTTATATGCATCATAATTAGTTTAGGAATGAACCATGTTAACTAAGCTTCCCAACTTATAGACCATAGTAAGAGTTCACCAGTTAACCTGAACTAAATCCACTAAGAAGTATGATTAAATATCCAGCCAGAATTATTTAGGTTCTCTTGGTGCTTTTTGTTTGTACCTGGATGTTTTTGGGGGGGGGGGTTCGAATTATGTCAGAAAAACAACGGGAGGATCCCCTATGCATATCAAATGCAGTTAAAGTTGTGCGAAAAAAAAGTTGTGTATGTCAGTAAACCAGCCACAAACACAGTTTTGATAACATCTACATGTAAACATTTCCCTTTGAGACAAACAGATAAATATGTGAACTTGTATTTGTCAAAGTAGTGACAAATCTCACTGAATTTTCCATTTACAACTAGAACTTGATCAAATTGAACATACCGACTATTACTTTTACGCTAGAGCCTCATTCACCCAATCACACTCACAAACACACACACATTCCCACATTGTAGGTGTGCTGGACGTTAAGTGCCACAGCTGCAGCTGAACTGAAATGTCATTTGCAAATATGAACTCTGAGACAAATCAAACTGATAATAACACATTTGACCCCTTGTGTGTAAAAACTCAAAATTGTTCCGCTAGTGATTGTTTTTTAAAAATCGTTGAAGCTGCATTATGTACAACAGTCCCACGCTGCAAAATGAACGGTTAATATTAAAGTGGCATACATACCCACTGATGAGGGTATGTAAACTTCTAACCCCACAGAATACACAATGAGACATTTAAAAACAAAACATTATTAATATCGGGAGTGCGGGAAGCTATCTATGTCAAATAAATTATAAGAAAACAATTATCTTTACATCCATTACAGCATCTGCAATATTTTTGGCACTTCAGAGAGATTAAAAAATTAGGAATATATGATCCTTTTTCAACACAGTGTGCATAGGTAGCCTATTCATAAGAATAAACATTAAATATATATGTATATATGTACATAAAAAATGTCAGCATATTTGTATCATTTGCTTACAACAAGTTGTGATGTAAATGTACAACTTAAACAAAGATGGCACTGCAGAACTGGCAAACAGAATATTACACAGTCTGGGGCAGAACTTCATTGACTTTATAACAATAGTTTACTTTTAAGTGCTTTTGGAGAAATGTGTCAATTCTTCTGTTTAAACTGTCTGAGTTAAATGTACCTCTGTCTTCAATTTAGTGCAACAAATAATAACCTAGAATGTAAGGGGGAAAAAATTTACTGATTTTTTTTTTTTTTCAAAATTAAAAAGGCACAATGGTTTGATCACCAAGGAGGCACACCGAATTACGTAAAGGCACTTAACAGTCAGATTCGGATTTTTAAATGGACATGAGTCCATTTTAAGTCACAATGAAGACGCAGATAAATTATCCTTTTCTTCCAGTTCCTGAACTGGCAGCTTGTTCTGCTTCGTCCTGGATTCTCAAAGGTAAACGATGTTTTCCTCGACTCCCTCCTCTCCGTTCTGTCCTTCGAGGGAGAGATAAGCCTGGGGTGGGAGCAGCGGGGTGAGAGAGGGAGAGGAGGAGTTGTGCTCCTTAAAGGGTCCGTGACCTGTGATCCCTGACCTCCAGGAACCCGAAGTTTGCGTTTCCTCCAGCTGGGTGAAATCTGCTGCAAGGAGGAAAAACGGGTCAACAATTCTGGAATCTGAACGAAGAGGAGATGAATCAAGCTCATGTTTTAAAAGCAGAAATATGTCCTACTGTTGCTGCATCTCTGCTGCTGTGAAGGCACTCTGCTGCTGAAGGGGTGGAGGCAATCGGCGGCCGGTCGGGAGCAGCTGTGGTTGTTGCCGTACAGAGGCTGCTTGCCGTGCGTTTGGCTCAGCAGCGTGTTGAGGCTGTTGTAGAGGCTGGCGCTGACGCTGCGGTCGGCTGAGCTGAGCGGCGGCCCGTCCAGATTATTCTTCTTCTGCGTGGAGAATGTGTGCTGGTGGTTGTAGATGGGGGGCTGGTGGAGGTGGTTCTGTTGCAGGGAGCTGAACAAACCCGACTCGGTCTTGAACAGTGAGTAGTTCCCATCAAGGCTGCCTGTGCGGCTGTGTGTGGCAACCTGGAGAGGTAACACACAAAAAAAGAGTGGAGGTCAAGCAAACCACCGTGTTTTACTTTTATACATTTTTTTTATTCCATAAATGTTAATTTCTCTGTTACAGCAGACAGCAGCTGTCCCTGCTTAAAATTTTACCTTAGCTTTCTTGAGATGCAAAAAATATTATATGGTAATCATAAAATAGAAATGTTTTTTTTTTTCTTGTTATACAAACTATTTGATTCAGGAGCAATGCTTTGATCATTTTAACATTTCAAAAAGTTATTTTCAAAAGTTACAATCAAACCAATTAATTTGGTTCTGATTATTCTAAGTGATTGTGACTTCTTTAATACATGTAATAAAATGATTAATTAAAAGTCCATTAAAAGAGCCAACTTTGCATGATTTTGTAAATTATCATAATTTAATGCAAAGTTGGCATTTTAATGGACTTTCAATGCAACCTTTAGAGCAAATTTGCATTAAAAGTGTCATTATTTACCAAGTGACACTTCATGACAACTGTCAGACATTCATAAAGACCTCTTCATGTTCATGACAGGTGTTATGTCATGTTTTTAACAGTGTCATGTCAGTCTTATGCACACCCCTTCAAATAAAGTGTTACCAAAATAAATAAGAACATTTCCTGTTGCCAAAGATCTCATTTCACTCAAGAAAACCACATGAAACATGTTTACAGCGCAAACAGCCATTTTTTTGTACATTTTCTGAGTTGATGCATTTCCTCCTCCTCTCTCTGATCTGCTTGCCTTGTATCCATCTAGTGGTAATGTGACGGGCAGGCTGCTCTGGCGGCTGTGTCTCCAGCTCTGCAGCAGTCTCTGCTGGGCTTCGATCCTCTCCTTCTCCCTCTCCACGCTCCTCTGGCCCTCCCTCAGCCTGTCCAGGTTTTGCTGATACTCCTGCAGCTGGGCGTCGAGCTCCTCCCGCTCGCAGCGGAGCCGCTCTGACTCAGACAGACAGTGCTGCTCTCGCTGCTCCAACACGCTCTCCTGCTCAGTCTGTCAGCAAACAGGCATATATATGTTTATCTATGCTTCAGGACATTATATCTTTTTAACGTCAGTAGATTAGATCATGTTGCAACCATAAAAACCCTTGTATGTACAATGAGACCAACATAAATTGCTCTGTGTCTTTTGGATGGAAAGTGATACAAGGTTTTCAAAACGTCTTCTTTTTTCTTTTTAGGGAATTGTAAACTTATGCTTTGCACAATATTAAGGCTTACATTTGCAAGATTTTGTTTTGTCTTTTACTTTCACTTCCCCCAAGACAACATATAGTGGTTATAATGTTAAAAAATTCAAAGGGGTAGGAATACTTTCACATTACAGACAGAAAATGAGAAAAAAAAGTTACTACAGGAACAATGAGAGTATTTTGGTATTTTAACTGCTGTGAATGAAGAAATAAGACAGAAATGAGTCTTAGTCTTACCTGCTGTTTCTCTCTAGCCACACATTCTTTTTCCCAGCGCTGCTGCTCTTGTTTCAGCTTAGCTTGGAGCTTCTGCACCTCATCCACATCTTCTTTCTTCCTCTCCAAACTCTTCTTTTCCTCTTTCATCTTGTCAGTGCTCCTCTGCTTCTCCTGTTCCTGGAGGGAGAAAAAGCAAATCGGCATCTTAATGCAATTTTGAACCTCTTGTGCCACAAGCTCATTGACTGGCTGGCAGATAAATGACAGATAAATATTTATATGAACAAACCAAATTGGTTTGGAGGGAAGTGATGCTGCGAAGCTGAGGTCTTTCTCCCTCTTGAAGAAGGAGTTTCTGGACTTCGTAGAAGCTGTCCTGGAGGGTCACAGCTGCCTGAAAACATGAAATTCAGAACATACCATGAATGTCATCAGTTTTTCCTCATCAGAATACAAACTAGTGAATAAATATAAGTAAATATATATATATATTGCCACCGTTTCCTGACCTAACTACTATTATGAACATAAAAATTTTTTATAAGAGGTATATTTTAAGGAATTAGGCTAGCATACAGTAAATTTTAATAATGCATTAATTCCCTTGTCTTGTATTTTACCAAAATCTCCTTAAGGTTCATTTCATGTTATTTTTATTTATTTCATTCACTCAATAATAAATATAAATAGTTCATGTAACAACTGAAAGTAACTGTGAATGAGAAAGAGCAGAAAGAAGCATAAACTTACATCTGCCCTCTATTCACATGAAAAGAAAATGAGCTATTCAATTTTCACAGACATATTTCAAAAACAGAAAAAATACTCACAAAAACTACAAATGAAAGACATCAGTTTGATCAGTTGATCATAATGATTTTCTTCCTACCTGCAGACTGTAGAGAAGCTGAGTCAGGCTCTGGACGCTCTCTGACACCTAAACAGAGTGGATGATTATACAATAGTAACTTTTATTTGCTAATCTGTGAAAACTACTGATGGGCAAAAGTGAAGAGATCAAACCTTTAAAAGTGTTCCTTTAGCGTCTCCTTTCCTTATCTCGACAGCTGAGCTCCACGACGCGCTCTCCAGGCCCGCTAACTCGCTGTCAGACCCCAGAGAGTTGGAGCTGATACTGAGCGTGCTCAGATAATCCGCTGCATGCATATGGAAATCAGAGTTATCCATTAATATTTCTGGATTTAAATGAAATGCTGAACTGTTGGGTTGTCCTGTGACTCACGTTCAGAGGGAGACTCCTGAATGCTGCTGCCGTGGCTGTTGTAGCTGCAGCACTCCGGGGCTTGGAGAGGAGAGTTCTGACTGTGGACCGGGACGCCGTCACGGGTCTGGAGAATGTTGATCAGGTTCTCAGCTGGAAGAAAAACTTTAATAAATATTGATGATTCTTCTGCAATGCAGAAAAATACGTACTTCTCATAGATATTTTAAGCACCCACATAAACAGAGCTTGTGCTTGCTAACAATTAAAGTGAGCAATTGTTTTTTGTTTGTTTGTTTTTATGTGTGTCTCTCCTGATCTACAAAGTGTAGAATATACCGTAGGTGTGTTTGAGCTCAGATTTACGGGAAAATGTTTTCTCTTTATATATATACATATATGAATTAATGAATTAGTTAATAATTGATAATAAAAAATATCAAGAAGTATTTTAAACACCTGTCGGCTGTTCTTTAGTGTTTTTCTTTCATAACCTGTAAGTCAAGTTGTGAGAAATACAGCAAAAAAACTCAAAATGGTGATTTAAATATTAATTTTCCAGGATCTGACATTTTAATGATATGTCACTAATACACAGAAATTATGACAACAACATCAGAAAGGGTCATTTTGGAGGACTTAACCAACATGATGAAAATTGTGACTCTCTTTTTAAAAACAGATAAAGGAAAAATTATATGGTTTTATGGTGGAAACCAGTATTTGGAATGAGGGGTAAAAAAAACTTTCTGGGAGGAATTTCTCAATTTTTCTTTGATGCCCAGTTTCAAACTGGGATCATTGTGTTTGAATTTATGACTCAGCTTAATCTCAATTTCTGATACTTATTGGTCTACTCTATGTCCTTTTGTCATATAGTATGTCGTTTTTGTCATACAGTAGATAAAAGAACATACAGTAGAGCAGCTAGTTTTTAAAAAGAACATGTTTTTGCGTGCAAGGCAAGCGACCGCACAATAGAGAAAAATAGAAACCTGAGGGTAATCTCTTGTTTCCATCACTGCACAAGTATAAATTATGATAGTACAGACACTATTTATAAGAAAAGAAACCTTAAAAACATCATCATAGAAATGTTGACACATTCAGAAATCTGTAACTTTAAAAATATGTTGTGCAGCCATGCTATAGGTCTCTTTGCAAAAAAATGCTTACATCTTGATAACATTTTATTTAGTTTTTTTTCTTCACTGCAACATATTTTATCCTGTCGTGAAATCTCTTGTTGTAAATCCATACAACAAATCCTGACCCTAACCTTCTCTCAGTGCAGCTGTGAGCAGCGATGACGCTTGATGCGGCGCCTCAATGTCAAGGTACTGTGCAGGTCCCACCAGCAGATGGCGATGTGGGACAGATTCTGGTGACCGGAGAGTTAAGTCTGTGAGCTCAGCGTACAGCTGCAACTTCTCCTCCAAGTTGTGGCAGATCTGCTGGTCCTGACCAAGCAACGTTTCTGCACAAACACAGAGAATAGGACTTGCTGTTTATTAATAATAATAATAATAATAATAATAATAATAATAATAATAATAATAATAATAATAATAATAATAAAAGATTTATAATGTATAGGTGTATTTTTAACTTTTTTTATTACCCTGGAACTTGCTAATCTTTTGAACTCGGACTTCTGCAGCTTGTCTGGCTTCCTCTGTCTCTGCAGTTCGCTCCTCCTCCTCTTCTTCCTCTGGACAACTGCCGTGTAGATTAGCAGGTTGTGAGTAACCAAAGCTTTGTCACCCATTAACTTGACACACACACACTGACTTTAACTCAGACAAACACCCTGCTGACACACATACACACCTCTCCACAGCCTGTCGGATGTGTCTCATCCAGGCATTCCTCTCCTCTTTTGTAGTGGTGTGAACTTCATACATCTCTGGCCCCACGGAGGATGCAGAGATAAGGAACATTCCTCGCTCCTCATTGGCTACCTCTCTAACAATGAGCTTCTGCAGAGGAATAACTGGAGGCTTCTGGTCCTGAGGGGGAGCCCAGAAAGGCAAGGTTACAAGATGGAAAACTTGAGTGTAGGTGTATCCAATTTCAAAGCATTGTTTGGGTTGATGCCCTTACCACAGATGCAAATATGAAGCGCTGGTCTTTCTCTTGCAGAAAAACCAGGACATCCGTGAGCAAAAGAGCTAAAGTGTCTGGGAACCAAATAGATATATTTACATCAGCTATTCAGAAAGTATTAAACAACTCTAATTTGGCAGCAGAGATGATGATGATGATGATCTTCACACCTTTTAGACGCCCGTGGCAGTCTTCCAGTAGAGCAGCCCTTTGTGCTGCAGAGCTCTGTGCTTGCTGTGCAGGTCCTGTTTGCGAAACACCTTGCTGTTCTTGAGCTTGGCGAAGCTCTTGGTTTCCAGCCTGGCCAGCACTTCCTGCAGCTCCTGAGCTCGCTCATACTTACCGACCGTCAGGTCCACGGCTGTGATGATGTCACGGATCTGAGCCAGGGCATCTGACAAGTTGGAGTGTTCCTGGCTTCCGTCTGGGGGTGGAAGCAGTGGCGGTAAAATTAATAAATAGCTTCGTAATGCAATGCAGCTTTGCTGTGACGTGGTGAAATAGGCCATGATCGAATTACTAAAATGCATGCCTTCTGTGATCTTATCTTGCATAGAAAAGTTTATAAAACAGCAGTTTCTTGAAGTGACCATAAATATGTAGTATACTGAATGCTTTGTTGCCGCCAGTTAACATAGTGCCTTACAAATGTACTTCTTGAGCTATTTAAGTTTTTCTACACCACAACCTGAAACTTTAAAAATATTTTTGTGACAGAAGTGAACAAAGTAGACCATAAATGCAAAAAAGTCAGTATTTTTACTTTATTTACTTACTTTTTTTTTTACTTTTTTGTTTATTTACTAATGAGTCTGAAAAGTGTGGTGTACAGCTTAATTATCTTGTGAAGATCCTAAATTTAACCTAATCTAATTAAATTTAGTTTCTACATAAATCCAGCTGATCTGTGAAGGCCTCAGAGGTTTGTTAGAGAGCATTAGTGAAGAAACAGCATCAGAAAAAGAGAGAAACACAGCAAACATGCCAAATGTAATGTTGTAGAGCAGGATCAAGCTCAGCTAGAAACATCCCAAAGTTTAAATATCTCACTGTCTTTTAAATATGGAAAGAATATGGTATTGCAAGTCTACCAAGATATGGTTCCACTCCTAAAAGTGGCAGCACAGAGGGCATTAGTAAATCTGGAGGAGCTGCAGAGATCTAAAGATCAGGAAGGGAGGGAGAATTTGCTGACTGGACATAGCTAATTAGTTATGGACTTCACAAATCTGGACTTTATGACAGAATGGGAAGACTATAAACTGATGTGGACAAACACCCACCATTCAGTGTTGGCATAATGTACTCTGCAAAGTTGGAACATCAGACATACCATAAAAGACTTGTGTAATTGTACAGATGGGTAGTTTTACAAAAGTAGTCAAGAAGGCTAAATACACATGGAAGTCATATTCTTCAGAAAAAAAAAAACGTTTTCTTGTAATAACTAGTTTGTGTTTGGCAATCATACAAAATCCTAAAAAATACATACAAGTTTTTTATTTTAATATGACAAAAGTGGGAATCATTTTACAAGGTACTGTATTAAAAACAAGATGTAACATGCATGAATTTTAAATCTTTTAAGATACGTTACCCTGAGTGTACTGCAGGATCTTCTCCAGCAGAACTGGATACTTTGTGATGCGCTGCGTGACCAACAGGATGAATTCTGGAACTTCTCTTCGTCTGACCAGGGAGTTATTACTCTGTTGCTGTCAGGAGAGAAGGAATGTGAGTGTAAAACATCTTCAGCTAAGCAAAACGTTTTGAAGGTGGAAGGGAAAACTTACTCTGACAAAGTTTTGAAATTTTTTGTTCTGCTGCTGGAGCTCTTTGAAGACATTGACAGCCTCCATGTGGTGACTGCAAAACTCTCCGTACACCTGCTTCATCGTCTCAGCATTCTCATCGCAGAACTGAAGGAGATGACGATGATAACGATGATGATGATGGCCACTAACACCGATCTCTGCTTATCACTGACTGCCGACCTGCCTACCACCAACCTGCTGAAGCAGTACGTCTCCAATTCGATGGATGAGGTAATTTTGGGTATTGTCGGTTTGCGTTGCAAACTGCCGGCGTTCCTGCAGTGCTCTGAAGAGGTTTCTGTGGAAAAGCAGGAGAGGATCCAAGCAAGGGAAGATCCGGGCCACGCAGTCCGAGTCGAGCTGCAGCTCCTCCAGCATGCCTCTCCTGAACACCTCCGACATGACCGTCAGAGTTTGAATATGGTGCAGCTCCGTCTGCATCAGCTCTACACAGAGAGAAGAGAGAACACTGTGAGTCAAACGTCTAACAGTTTACACACACAGATTACTCTTTTATTTGGGAAGTTTTCTCACAGTTTTAGTCATCCATTAATACATAAGTTAATGTAAGATTTTGAAAGAGAATTAATAAAATTGCCAGGACAGGTTCAACAGAAGAGCCTTTCTTTGGATACCTAGGATATGGTGTTCAGTAACTGGGGGGCTGGTTTTAGGCTCTTCCCAATGGAACATAATTACATAATAGTTTAGTCACAACTATTCAAAAATAGCTGTGTGAAACTGGGAAACTTTATCATGTGCTTTTGTATTTGTAGCATTTCTGTGGGAATGTTGTGGTCTTTTGGATGACCACATTTCTAAATGTCAATAGATATGTGACAAATAATACACATATGATAATATCCTGACACAAAATGGCAATTAAAATCAAATCACAGACTAAAGGCTCATAGCCAACTTAATGGAATTGTATTCTGTTCCCTTCAATTTATAATTTATAAGATATTGATAAGGCACCAATTCACAATAAATATTATCATAAGTCACATTTTGGGTCAAAAACAGGTCACATTAATAATTAAAATCGAATTCGGTCCAAATGAGTAAATTATAATTCATAATACAATTCAGTCATAGTCATTCAGTTACATAACAGCAAATAGATTATTATTATTTAGAGTGATGACTGTTGGTAAAAAGTGTGAAGAAATGCAGTCATTGACATCGCAGCAATTATTGACTAAATCCAGTAGACATAATAAGACATATGAGAACGTATGTGAAAAAAAAGAAAGACGCCAAGCTGAGGACAGTAATAGCTCCATCAATGGCTCTAAAAGTGTCAGATGGAGCTTAAAGTGTTTTCTAGGTCATATAACACATAGAACATATAGAGTTCCTAGCAGTAATATGTTTCACCAATTACTCTGTCCAGGAAAGAGACACAGCTCCAAACATAAGTACTGATATGAGAGAAAAGAAATAAAAGAGAACACACAACACTAATGGCAGCATTAGGTCCAAAAGTGGCTCCAACCAGAAAAGAAAAACAGAAAAACACAGAAGTACTTAGTCAAGAATGCTGTCTACAAAACAGAACATTGCAAAGAAACCAGTAGTCATTTTAAATGTGTCTTTTTGTATACTCTGAAAGCCTCCTTGTTTGTGCAGTACAGCTGCACAGCTACGTCCTGCAAGAAACAACCAAAGACAGAAAGAACTCACCATAAATAACATCTTGTCGTTTGATTGTGCGTCTGTCGTGTTGTCTACAAAAGTCTGGACAGACGGCGAGACTCCACGACTCCGCCTCGAGTCCCAGCACGTCAGCTGACAGGTCACTCAGCAGAGGAGCATCAACGGTATCTGTATATACAGTGTCAAGACAAAGAGTCACTTTTTACTTGATGTTTGCCCAGATTCCTGCTGCTCTCTGCCACTCACCCTTTGTGCTGATAGGTAGGTCGGTGAAATGCGGAGTTGTTGTGACAGGTATTCCTTCTTCAGGCGGAAAGCTGTTAGTGCAAGCTGTCATGTTGCTTTCACTGTCCACCCCTGCTGCTTCACTCCAGCCTCTACAGGGAAACAATGTAAAGAAAAATAGATAAATTAGGGCTCGACCTCCTTGCTGAAAACAACAATAACTTCAACGATAGCTTCAGCCACATGAGCGTGATGTTGACTGATCAATATTTACTGCTGTCATTCAGTGCTTATGGATTCAGACATTTCCAAAAAGCCTTTTTGCACCACTTATTATTCATAGTACAGTCTAAAAATATCCCACAGCCACAAGTGTCTAAAGGTCCTTCATAATAATAATAATAATAATACTGACAATAGTAATCATGAAGATTAAAATAATTGCATAAGTAAATGAGTATATCAGCATATAATTTGCTGCTGCCCTACCTGCTGTCTATAGAGATTGATTGGCTTTTGGAGAAAGAAGCGACTGTTTCCCTTTTCTCTTTGGTCATTGTTGGAGCTGAAGATGACGGGGAAGAGCAGGCGGAGGAAGAAAAAAGAGAAGCTGGAGAACTCTCCTTAACAAAACCTGAAAGATAAACAGGAACATGAACCAGACTCTGCAAGGAGTTGGAGTCGGCAAGTTATTTGTATCTGGATTTTAGATTAAAAGCGTTTTTTAACTGTTGATGTTTTAGTAATACCGTTTCTGTGGTTTAAAGTATTTTAAATGACATGCCAAGTAATGGCTAGAGTTTTGTCTGCCCCATTGCCTCTGCCACAAGATTTTGATATGAACTGCCAGCCAGCTGGCTGAAAGCACCTACATTTAGAAAGACAAAATTGGCTGGTCACTCTCATTGTTGCTGATCTATTCACATAATATCCTTATCATCAGATTAGCCATCACCGTTGGCATCAGCACAAAACTGAATACGTCTCTTTTGTTGAACTCAATTGAATCAAAATTTAAGTCCAACTCCTTTTTAGTCACATCTTGTCCTTGGGTCCATCTTCTCTGTGTTTTACCTTGTTCACACCTTCTGTAAATACAGTGTATTTTCTTAACCTCCAAACTCCCTTTGCAATTTTCTACCAATTTCACCAATGTACTATTTTGTTGGCACTAAATGCAGAGTAATGAAACGTGGAAGTTCTCTAATTAAAATTAACAGCACACTAGTTCTTCTGTCCCCTCAGGTTAAAGAACTAACAGTTATTCTCGACTGAACTCGGGTTCTTTCAGGCCCGCATTATCAAGATAATCTCTTCAACATATTTCTTTCTGCTTAACTTTAATAGCCTTCTCTCATCTGTTACTCCAAGCAAAACTGTGTTATCACTTCATCTGCAGATCATGTTTCTCGTCACTGTGTGGTTAATCATGAGGGCCAGAGCTTCCAGCCACTTTGCCCTCTGGAATTCCCTCCTTCTGCAACTCCACCAGTAAAAGAAACTAACCTTATAAAAAAATTATCTGAGCAGAAGCAGACACAGTGTATAGTTAAATCATACAAACCCTCTTGTGCTGTTTTCAGACGATCGAATTATAGTCGTCTTGTTAGATCCCCTCTGATTACTCAAAGATTTCTGATAGTGACCCGTAAATAGTCTAATATTTTGTGGGATCGTTGCAGTAGAAGCATCTGGTTTTTACTATTATCCTCCAAAGCTGACGACAGGAAGTTAGATCTTTTTCCACTTTCATTCTCATGTTAAAACAAAGCTGTTCAACTCACTCTGATGATCATTTGTTTTCTTGATTGTAAAATTATGTACAGTATTTTCCAACTTTTAACTTTTCTCTTGTTTTAGGTTGTTATACTTCTGAAAAATGATCTAAAAGGTGGACATAAACAAAATATGTTGCACAATAAGTGCTTGAAAATGTCAACTAAAGTTAGTAGTTGTGCTTTAAAGTTTTAACTTGAATTTATGCACCACGTTGAAAATAGCAAAAAACTGTTATTGGTTGCACTTTTATCATAGTAATAACTGTCTGTGGCTTTCAAGATGACGTTAAATATGTTTATCTGAAATCTTTGCTGCACTACTCAGGGTTACCAGGGTTACTTGTGAAATACCTGTATATATATATCCTTTCAAAAGCTTTTATTGCATTTTTGAAGAACTGCAGTAGATGACATTAACATGTATTGGATTTTATTTTCTTAGCTGGTAATTTTATATGAATTACCTCAGATCATGAGCAACCTTTATTTCCCAATAGTGCAAGAAAAAGGTGAACGGAAAAACACAAATAAAGACAATCCAGGTTTCACCCCCAGCTGAGGTGGATTGAAGTTTAACTGGGCAGACTGGGGGAAGGAGGGCAGAGGTTTACTGAACTGTGAGATGAGGGAGGACAGGTGAAAACTAAATAAATACAAACTAAAGAAGGACTTTTGATCCCCAGTTACTTGGGTGGGGGCAGGGATACTCACTCTGTGGGAGAGACATAGTCTTGCTTTTTATTAGCACTTGATTCCTCTCCTGCAGCTTCTGGGGACCAAAGATAATTATATTAACACGAGCAGCTGTAAAGTCAGTGATTTTTTTCATAAAATGCACATGCAGTTACAGTCATAAGAACCAGATGACTGTAAGAAAAACACACATATTTTTTGAAGTGTGTTACCTCTATGTTTGTGCAGTTCATGGGGTTAAAATGTCATTTGTGTTTGCTGAGGCTCAATAGTGTTTAATGTGACAAGTTCCCAACTCTGTTGTGAGAAACCTATTGTGTGTATGTTCACCTGCAAAAAATGTGCAAGTGAAAAACAAATACTCTAACAACTATTGCTTTTTGTGTGTCAAAAAGGACAAAAGCTACTGAAAAACATATTGTATTAATTTTTAAAAAAATCTGTTGGTTTATCTTTTTAAAACCTGATACAACATACAAGTTTTATTTTCCAAGGTCATGCAAAAGGCAGACACAATCCTGCTTCACAGTACAGGAGTATCTCAAAGGGAAATTCTGTACCTATTCAGAGGAAGAAAAATGTGTGATTCATACTAATTTTATCAATAATTGAATGTTAAAACACAATCTGAGTGGAAAAAACTATAAAAATGTTTACTTTTGATATGTGCAATGGGTAGCCATGTTTAGGAAAAAGGCAAACATGGAGTCTGTTGACAACATTCCCATTGGACTGAGGTGAAACATTTTATTCCTAAACAAGAACTTAATCCTTCTGTAATTACGGTGTGGTGGAACAACATGTGTGCTTACAGTCACTGTTGTGACATCACATTTTCTGAAGATTCAATTCACAGATGAAAGTATTGAACGTTTTCTTTTGAACTAGCTGTTATTTCTCACTCTTCAATCACTGGCCCAGGAAAACAGGCCTAAACCAAGATAGCATCACGATATTACACCAGGGATAAGATGTTTTCTTTTCTCCATTTGGTCTCATCTTTCCACTTTTGTTCAGCTACACACTTCCAGCCTGTTCCCTTCATTATAGCAAAATGTAGAAAGCCAGAATTATTGTTTATAAAGAACAGTGATCAGTTGTTCACTGTTTATTTGATGGTGAACTCACAAAGAATGATAAAGAATAAAGATCTAAACACCAAAAAGGTCTGGTACCCAAAAGAAATTGAGTTTCCCTCCTCGTCATGTAAAAAGTGACTATTTTGAGTTCGGATAAGCTTCTTTTGCTGTAATTACTGCTTTTGATTCAGTAAATCTAAACTCAGACAGTTTAGATTTATGTAGAAATTTCCCAAAATGCAGTTTACTCATAACTTCCAAGCTTATGTGACTCTTTACTTTTCAGATTTTTTTATTAATTTGATTATAACAAGGCATTATACAGGTTTTTTTTTCTGGTCAGTCTCGATTTCTGTTTTGTTCTATGGAACCTCGTTTGTTTTTTCATTCACATAAAGAAAACTATTCTTCAGGTTGTTTCATAGAAGCAATCATTTTAAGGTGAAAATAAGCATAATGAATTATGATCTCATCTCCTTCAATGCATCAAAGCTCATAACACTAACCATGGTCTAACAGGCATCAAAGTACAGGCTGCTGGCCGAGGTTTTTATACTCAAAGAATTCAGCAAGTTTATCATATTTTAGGATATGATTTAAAAATATATACTGTATATTTCTTATTAGTCAATTCTGATACATTATAATAAAATTTAAATATTTATTTGTTAAACTTGACATCAAAATGAATAATGAGTGATTACCTTTCCACAGGCTGCCACAGATTCCCGACAGGTTTTATGGACATTCAGAGAGCAGTCTACAGATTAAGGCAGAGGAAATTCAGGTTAATCTCATAAATTGACTGACAGCAAACTGAAGTGTCACATACACGGATTCTGTTTCCAGTGATTCTTCCGTCATGAAACATACTTAGAGTCACTATGGAAAACATCATGGCAGCGCGTGCAGAGTAATTTAAACAATCTTCAAACACTCCAACCACTACAGGACATTATCCAACACCAGTTCTGTATTAAATACTCACTGGCGCACTGCAACGACTCTTTCCCAGAAACAGGCTTATCACAGGCCACACAGAGAGAAGGAGCAGGCGGAGACACGGGAACAAACTGGTGCCCATTAGACGCTCCCAGCTTCTCTTTTCCCTCCTTCGTCTCTTTCCCTTTTACCTGAAACAAAAGAGGTCATAAATACTTGGATTTTACTCCTTTGGGTGACGTGTACTGTACTAAAAGCCACATTTTTATGTAAACCACCAAAGATGTAGCACGTAGCAGCCCTCAGTTTGGTGTAAGACACCTGCTGCAGTGAGGCTAGCTGAGATAAAGAGGCACATGAGTGGGCTTTTCTGTTTACTTTGCTAAGGTCTACGGGGACAGCTGATGTTGGAGTGCTTTATCCTCAGGGGGCATTAGAGGGATTTCTCTCTGTATGTGTGCGATGGGGTCATATTTATTTTCTTCCCAGACTATGCAAGGAAGTCCGAGAGCGTGTGTTTGTTTTTTTTTGCTGTCCCCGTGTATTGTGTGAGGAAAACATGCCTTCAAGCACATACAAACATGTGTTTGCGGGATTACAGCAGAATGTGTTTTTAGTTCTTCAGGCTTTTTTGGAGAAAAAGAAGTAAGGGCTGGTAGAGGGAGGGGGGTGCTACATGTTATGTAAGGGAATATTTTTCACTATGTCCTCTGCAAAGTCCTGAAGAGAGGAAACTTCTCCCTTTCCAAATAAAGGCACAACTTTCAGACAATGGGCCCCCCAGTGCAGGAATTCTGACCGGGCTTTTCTGAGGGCTGTTAAAAGTTTTAGTGCACTTCTTCCAGAGGCCTTTCAGCTCTGACTTTTTAATTAGAAAGGTCAACTGCAGGGATTTTTCAGTCACATTTTAAACACATGCCAGTAAAATCTCACCCAGTAGGAATTTTATTTTCCCTTTGGAGCAAAGTCCCTCAGCACCGACTCACCTTGGTTTTGCTTCGGGTACTGGACATCCTGCTCTTTAGGAAGCTGAAGGTCCGGCTCACTTTGTACTTCTCCGACTCAACCTTAGACGGGATTATGTATTTATCCCACTCTTCATCCTCAATCCTGTATGATATATTCAAAGGGAACTCACTCTCACATGGCTTCAGAATTACCTCAGCACTAAAATCTAACATGCATCTCTTTTGCTATGAAACAAGCAATTATTTTAGTACTTCAACAGACTGGAAAAGGTTGACTAATCAGGAAAAATGGTGTCATGCTGAAACGAAAGAATGTCCAGACAGTCTTCCAGGACCCCTGCTCTACAGATTATTACTCTTAATAACATGCTTGGCATGCTTGGATGTCACTATGGACTCTAGTGGTTGCTATTTATAGATCCACCTTGGCAAACTCCAGTTATTAATTTGTCAGCTAATTTACAGCAACTAATATTGGTTACCACAGGCCTCCTAGGTTAAAAGAAACAATGACAGAGAGATATGAAGGAAACATGCAATGAAAAGCTATCTTTCCCTATATATTAGACTAAGCTACTGCGCATTCCTCCAGAGCCAAGTACAACTACAAATGCAAAAAAAAATAATCTGCGTGTTTAAAAGATGGGCTGGACATTGGTGCTACAGCAGGGACAGAATGAGACACACCACACGTGCATGTCTGTGAGCCCATTATTTTTAAGGAGACATACTCTTTGAGGAACTCTGTAAGCGTGAGATGTTGGAGTGATGTCGTGCTCTCCTCCTCTGCTGACTGGGCCCGCTTACGGAAACCCAGAATCCTGTGTGGATATAAAACACCTCAGAAAGGCTTCATATCTTCTCAGGTAGAAAACTGAAAATGGAAAATTTATCTTGTTGGTGGTATCTGGGATTGAGGTTCAAAGAAACTGCGTCACCGACATTTGTTACTAAAGGGTTTAAATGGAGTTTTAGTGGAACCAAATTACAACCAGAAAAGCACTAACAGGACGTTTTTTTAAGACTAATCGAGTCTGCAAAGACACACAACTGATTCCAGAGTTTCATTATTAACTGAATAAACTATTATTGGAGTATCTGTACTTAAAAAATGAGGTACATCCCATGATTAGGCACCATGTAGAACCACATTTAGTAGCAGTAATTGTTTTCAATACAATACATGTTTTTTATGTTGTTTAGGAAGTTTGGCACATTGTTCTTTACAGAACCTCTTCGTGCTTTGCATCAAATCTGCCTTCTTTCACATCAAACATCTCAAAACGTTGTCCTTCTCCACCTGATCTTGTAGCTGAAACTCTTATTCCTGCTTTCATAAGCTCCAGTCTGGATAAATGTAACTGTGCCTTCTTTGAACCAGGCATTAAAGTTCTGAAAAGGCTCCAACATTTCCAAAATCAGGGAATTTGCAGATCATGCCAACACTTCTCCCCCACTATCAGTCAGTTTCACGTAAGTTACAATATTTATGTTCTTGGCCAGGCTTCACCTACTGGACAGATCTTACCACTAATTCTGGAATACTGTGAATACTCCATGAAATAAAATGGTGGCGTGACTGAAAAACATGCCCAGTCCAGCGTCCCTCTGTAACCATGCTTGGTATTAGGTGTTTTTGATGATATTCTGTGTTTGGTTTTTGCCAAACATGATTCTGTTGGCTTTGGTTGAACATCTCTACTTTGGCATACATTTCTAGCAGTCTTGTGATTCATGTTATTTTCAGAAAATTATGGTCACACTAATGATTATCAGTTAATAAGTAATGGACATGTGTTTTGTTTTAGTTTTTTTCAAATTAAGCTCTTCTATTTTGTCTTTGTCCTCGTTTAACTAGCAATCACTGCAGAACGCTTTTTATAAATTTATAACCAGATCATTTTTACTCCACCCTGATACGTACAGCTATAAAATTAAGTGGGTGTGTTTTTTTTCACCACAGTTGTATCTCTTGTTCATATTAAAGATCAATCAGTTCTGCAAGACATTAAAAGTTAATTAGTATATCCTTTTAAGTGTCTATGTGTCCAATGTAATTTTCTAATTGTTTAATACGTAGGGTTGTAGCGAGTTTTCTTCATAACATTAAAACATCACAATATTTCTTATTGAAGTGACTGTTATCTCAAGCTCTACCCAATCGCGGTCATGGTGGCTTTGCCTGATCTTTGAAGTTTATTTTAAAGTAACATTAAAATTTTGTCCTCAGTACAACTCAATATTGTCTCTTCTTGTGAGTTTTATGTATTCTTATATCCCTACAATTATAATGCCCTGATGTTTCCTATGTAAAAGCAGTAAATGTTTTTTAGCCAATGATGTAGTCAGTAAGATGAAGATGAACAATGACATATGAATGAAATGTGTTACATGAATGGAAAGAATTTAAAGATTTAAAGCAAAATGTTACTTCAGAACAGCTGTTTAAATCACCACCCAGCATAAACACTACAATATGCACACACAATAAATTCAGTACCACTGATGTGGTCCTGATGTTTCCTGATGTTTCTGAAGTTTGACATCCAAGAAGGACCAGGGTTTTGCTGTTTACTCTGGGTTATTTTGAGGTTGCAATCAGAGAATACTCTCAGACCCAGCCTGGCTACAGGAAGCATGTCATATCCTGCACACTAAGACCCTGGGTAGTTCAAAACCAGAGAGATACAAACACACAACCTCCCACACATGTGTACACATGCGGGCTCCCTCTAAGCCAATCTCTATCGCCTGTTCACTGCTGATGACTAAAAAGAGGGACGTAGGTCTGAGTGAGAGCACACGCAGTTCAGCAGGCCTGATGGTCAGGAAGCGACGTGCTGGTTTACCTCTTTTCTCTCGTCGTTTCGGTCAGGCTGAAGGCTCTCTGTTCTGTAGCGAGGAAACAAAGAAGTTAGATATATAAGTTAATGCATTTTAAAATGCAATGCAGTGAAAAAAAGTGTTTTTGTTCCCCCCCCCCCCCCCATCAGATTTATTCTGTTTTTGCTTTATTCAAAAAATGATGCTTTTCTCCCCTAATGAATAAAATCACTGTTTGAAAACAGATTTTTAAAAATGTAAGTAGAGCTATCTTTTAAGTGTGACCAATACGAAAAACAGAAGAAATCTGTAAGTGGGCAAATATTTTTTTCATAGCACTTTATTAGATGCCACAGAATCACAGAAAGATCAGCTGACAGAATTGGAAACCCCCACCAGGTCCCATTATTATTTAGTTAGAGGCAAAAACAGGGATCGCATAAAGAAGCCTGGATCCAGTAAACCCCAACAGAGCAAGAACAAACACAACCTTTTCCGTGAAAAACCAGATGACAGTGAAGATGGAAAAATAAAAAGCCAAGAGGAAAACAAAACGTGACCAAAGGGAAACATAGCAGAAGCCTCAGACCAGAAACAATTCCTCCATCCATCAGATGATCAACGGGAGCTGAGTGTTATTCCAAATCTCCATTCTTCTGCTTGTCAGCCGTCATAGGTTCTGTTTTGTTATGAATTAGTTTTGGGAAAACTATTATTTTGTTATTCATGGAGGAAAAATAATGAAGATTGGGAAAACGTCTGCTTTTGATTACTGGACATCTGAAAATATGTTCTTTCAGTGAGACAGTGGTCTCGTGCTCACCACCAAGAATTAAATCCCACCACAAAGACAGAGCTGGACAATTAGGGCAACAATGGGAAACTACTGCAAAGTTTATTATACAACCAAAACAACCTATTTTGAATGTTCCTTTCTGATTTCTTTAAAGTAAGACTTAAAAACATAAATATCTCAAATATACCTTGTAATTGAGCAGCTCTTCACGTGAAATGAGTCAAGAAACAGTGAAAGGTTTTTACCAACAAACCAAGTTGATGTCTAAGTTGCAACCTGCACTCATACTTACTAACTTGGTTGAGACGTGATAAGGATTTAGAGAGAGATAAAGCCTGAAGTAGCGAACGGCCGCCGCTGCTCAAAGTGCCATCTACATGGAATAAAGCAAGAACTTAACGCTGAAAACTTTTAGTTTAAAATTGTAAATCACAAACTACAATTGTCTCGTCATTAGTAGTGCTACAGCAGCGCTATACCAAGGCACATGTGTACATTATTGTGCTTGAACTGGCCACATTTTTCAGTTTAACTGGCTTGTAAACACAAAGGAGGGGGATCGCAGGACAAAGAGGACAAAGATGCCAAAGTTCACACACCCTCTTCCAGATCATTGACAGCCGAGTCCCGGTTCAGCAGAGGCCGTGACGGCCTCGCCTTAGGGGAGGAGTAGGAGTAGGAGCGCAGACGAACCTCAGCATCTTCTGAATTCTGGATAAGAAAACACTTGTGATGAAAATATTACAAGGGAGGCGTTCACAAGTTCAGTCAATGAGTAGGGAAATTTGCAGAACAGCACAATAGCGCAAGGCAAACAGACCCATCTCTGACCTTTAGTCCTCATTAGTGAGCTACTGACAATCTGACCTTATCTATAGATGGCTGTCAAGGTAGGTTGTGTTTTTTGGAAAACTTGTAATGGAGGATTTTTTTGTGGAATGACTGAATAGGTTTCAAATTTGAATTTAGTTTTAAAAAGGGTATAATCCATTTGATGGAGAATATTACAAAAATATAAAGTAACACTCAATCCAAGATGTTAGCCACTGAAGGTTTTCTTTTTTTCTAATTGGCCAGTTCCAATTTTCATCTGTTTCTAATGTACTGAGAGTTACCTTGTTGGACTTCTTTGCAGTTTCAGAGTGTGAGCGATTAAAATCAGGTGAAGTGTCAAAAGAGTCCCTTTCTTCTCCAGAGCTGGACTGCAGGACAGACCTCTGTTTCGAAGATGAGCAAGAGTAGGAATGGCCCAAAACATCCTCTTCTTCACTGTCACACTCAAGACTGGGGCTATTTACCCACAAAGAGATGCAAAACAAACAGATAGCACACATAACAGGGTTATGACCCTGAATGCTAAAAAGGCTAATTAGTTCAACATCGTCCAAAGAACATACAGGTAAATTTACAAATGTAGTTTAAGTCCTGGATTTGCAATATTATTTGACTGACTTTTTGAGGCTGTTTAAGTCTGGTGTCTTCCCTATTTTATAAACTCAACATAAATCTTGATCTTAGTTAAGAAAGGAGTGCCTCAAGGCTGTGTACTCAGACCCTCACCATTTATTTTTTATGTAATCCAGTGTCATTAAATAGTTTGTCATTAGGTTAACTGCATAGACAAGTCAACTCTTGTCTAGCAGAAAATCTCAGTTTTCTGCCAATGCATTCAAACTTAACCACAGTAAAACCCAGTTTTTTGGCAGTGAGTTGGGGATGTGCTTCTAAATATAGATTGTTTGTCTAAAATCCTGAAATCTACTAAGACCAGGTGTGAAAGCACCTAAATGCTCCCTCCACCCTGAAACTTGTGGCTGAAATGATCAATTATGGTTTTGTAATCTTCCATCCACATTGCTTAATGTGTTATTTTCCTGTCAGAATCTCTAAGCAATATAAAATATAATTACTTAACTTTAAAGAAACATTGGCAAATATCATCAAGATGATTTCTACAGAAAAATAAGAACAGAGTGGCAACCCACACAAAATAAAACAGAGCTAAATTACATTTTTATGATGATTCTGATGACGGCATTTGACAAAATGTAATGTTCACAATTGTATGTTGTTTTAATGATGTAAAGCACTTTCAACTGTGTTGTTGCTTAAATGTGCTACACAAATAAACTGGAACTGTATAACAATATACTTTTCACGTTTTTATGTTATTACATTATACCTATTTATCATGTTACAAGAAAAACACTTCCATGTTCTCACAATACTACATTTCCAATAAACCAATGTGAACATTCATTGTACAAACATGAAAAGTGAATTGTCAGAAGAATAAATTTTTCATGTTGTAGCATAATATAGTTCTATTTTTATTTTGTTTCAATGGGTACCAGCTCTATATATCTATAGGATTTCCTCTATTAGCAAAAAACGTCTTTCCTTTAGCTGATCAAATGAAGGATGATACATATCATAGATCCTGTTTAAGGCCTTTGTTGGATTTTTATCCTTTTCTTGAAATTGGACATGATTTTCAGATGCTGTACTATTGTTGGATATTTTTTCTTAGGTTTGTCACTTTGCTGCTCAACTTGACCACTTGTCCTGATGTTTTCAAGCATTGGACAGCGTGTGAACAGCAAAAAGTTGTTTAAAACTTGAAAAGTACAATTTTTCAAACAGAACGAAAATTCAAGCAAAATGTAAATTCAATACTTTTCATGTTAAAAGAGCAAAAGAATCATATTTTCACCTCCTGTTCTTGAGATTGAAAATGTAAGAAGGTCCTAATTCAAGCTAGCTGTACGACAACATCCTGGTTTCTGATAAGCTTCATAGTTTTTTGAGAAATTAAGCCAGACTGCCCTCATTACCTAGAAAACAGTACCAACTACCATTATGTGCAAATCTGAACACCATAAAGACTGCTGAGAGATTTCTTGAGATCAAATCTGACTGAGGAAACTCAGCTCAAAAATATCAGGACTTCTTTCTTTGTACTTCATCTTCACTAACTGCTGGCTGCAGAAAATGGCCCCAAATAGTTCAATAAAGCAGCTGCGTTAAACTTAGCTGTCTTACCATGATGCCTTAAATATTGATTGCAACAAGATCACATAGTGATAAAACCCGCAGCAGAAACAGAATCATACCTCAGGCCCCGGCTCGCATCTGTCAAGCTGCACTCTTTGTGCTTCAAAGCTGGAGAGTCAGAAGGACCAGTCAGCGTCTGTCGTCTCTGCCCTCCGTCGAACAAACGAATTGCGGAAGCCAAGGGAGAGGAAGGAAAAGATGGGGAGGAGGCAAAAGGATAAGGGGGAGAAACACATGCCTCCCTGCCATTGTCCCGGCCTGGGCCCCGACTTCCTCTCGGCCTGCAATGGGGTGAGGATTGGGAACGGGTCTGGGAGCAATTCCCCGATTCAACGAGAGTGGGAGAAAAGGAATCCCAGCAGGACGAAGGGCTGACCTCCTCCTCATCCCCTGGAGACCGATACTTAATGCCAGCTCCGTCCACCTGAAGAAGAAACGGGAAAAAGCGACAAGAATAAACTTTTCTGTAAGAAGATTTCAGTGTTTTACAATAAAAAACTTTCACTCTCAGACTGAAAAGTGACTGTGGCTCACCTGGTCCACCAGCATGGCGTTGGCGTACACTTGGTCTTTGCCGTGTATCATTGCTGAAAGTCTGGCAGCTGCTGCCCGAGTCGGGGACGAGGCCTGGCTCTCCCTTATAGACTGGCTTTTCTCTGCACGGAGAGGGGATTTTTCAATATTACATTTGGTTTCCAGAGCAACACCAAATGACTGCTCACAAACACGGGAAGTGACATAGACATCCTGGGCAGATGCATGTCATTGTTCAGTATCAAGACTCTCTCTCTCTCTCTCTTCCTTCTCGAGTGTGTGTGAGTGTGTCTGTGTCTTTTTGCACATATATGAAGTTGCTGTGGATGGAAATCTGCAGACATGTTTGTTCCCCGCCCTGCTTTTTGATACAGCGGCTGAGTGGAAATAACTCCTGGCGAGCACACAGTGGCATTGAGAGGAACCCTTCCAACACAGAGGAGGCACTGTGAGCTGCAGCCTGGCTGTGCTGATCAGCAGGGGAAAAACACACACACCTCTCCCTTGGGCATGTTGCTCCACACAAAGCACACCTTCTCCGCAACACAGCTTTTTTTAAAAAATATATCAGGCTACAATGTAGCATATGCATTTGAGTAAAGAGGCTGCAGCCCCATGAGCCTCAGAGGAAATATTAATAGTGAACTATTGTTCAAATTTATCTGAACAAAGCGCAACTAAAGGTCTGTAAGTAAACTCAGAAGTCTGAGAATGTCCATTTTAAAACACAACCAGCCAGGCTCAAATTGCTGATGAATATCATGTGAATGATCAAAAGCCTTCAAAGACTTCTTAGTTTTCAGGGTTAAAGTAAAAAAAAAGAATAAGAAGAGAGGGAAAAAGTATTTTGAAACTCAAAGCTACAGCATGTTTGTGATGACTGCTTTTAATTTGATTTAAACTTCAATCAAGTTCCAGGAAATTTCCACAGTTTCTTACAACAAACATTGCTTACAGTCTAATTTTGTTAAATATCATCACTGCACTCTGTGGCCAAACCAATGCTTTATCTCATCTCCGACTTGTATACTTTTTCTATTTTAAAATCATGCTGAACTCACTTTTTTACATGTCACTTTCTCCTGATTTCAGCTCACGACTATGCTCTTAATAACAAATGTAAACAGCTCAACTGTCTACCATCATATACAGAGTTACAGACTATTTTAAGCACTATTTGAAATGTACAGCTTCCCCTCTGCAATACATGTTGCACACCCGGTTCTCTCTTACCTTCCCAGAAAGATTAGATTACTTTTGCTGTTTTCAGGCTTTATATTTTTTAACCTATGAATCTCCTGACCCAATATCACTGTGTGGTACAGTTGTTTGGATTTAAGTTAAATTGGGGTGCCTTGGAAACGTTTTCATATCCATTGCCATTTCAAACATTTTCTCACATAACAACCTCACACTTTAGTGGATTTTATTGGGATTTGATGGGCTAGACCAATCCAAACCGTGCATGATAATGAAGGAAAGGAAATAATGAATAATGACGAAGACGGAAAACGACACATGGTGTTCCAACATACAGTATTTACCAAATAAAAATCAAAAAGATATGGCCCTAATTGGTACTCGGACACATTTACTTTGAAATGTTTGTGCATTTTCTAGTTTGAGAAGTACTTTATTGGTATATATATATCTTATATATAGTCTATTGAAAGAATCTTCACAGAGTGTCATTTTGGCAGTTTACTTCATCAGTTTCAAAACACACACTAAAACAAGTGTGTGCTTTGTGTGTGCACACAAGCCATGTTTTTATTTTGGCATTGAGAATCTGCTAACAAGTCTAAATGCTTACTTTTAATCTTTTTCTGTTCTGAGCTTGAGTTGAGAACAGCAAAAAAAAAAAAAAACTACAGCACAAAAACTATCTTTCAGTTTGTCAACAACCATTTTTTTATACATCAGATGTACAAAAAACATCTAAATCCTTCCAAAATCATAACTTTAAGCTTCTAGTGTCTCTAGGATCATGTACATGTTGGCAAGACACTGCAGAACATTTAACTCAACAAAACATGAGACTCTTATGGACTGTTGTAAATTATTAGAATATTACTCTGTGTGTTGTTTACCTAATTGGAAATATAAAATGCTGATAGACAGTAATAGGAAATGGGTCAACACCAGATAATATTTTTAGCAGATATAAAAAAGAGCCTTTATTTCCAGAACCTATCTTCAACTTGACCCATTATTTATGAAACGGTGCACTTGGAAGCTTTTTTGTCTTTTCTCTGACTCAGAGGATTTGCTAAATTAAACATGCATTTAAAATCTTGCTGTCAAGTCAGAACTGTAAACATGTTTCAAAGTTTGTTTTGAAATAATAAATAGGGAATCAAGCGCAAAGTGGTGAGTCAGAATATATTTTCTGAATGAAGTGCATTTCTTTGAAAAACCACAAGTGTTTTTCAAAGCAGTTCAAATGACAGCAGTTCAACAGCAACAGATCAAGAGGCAGAGGGTGTGACAGATTTAGGTCATTTACAACAGAGTCCAGTATGAGAGACGTGTCTGAAGTCATCATTAAAAAACTACAACAAATTTAAACATATTATTAAAAGACATTAATAGCCCACACAGTCTGAGAAAGTCTCAGGGTGATCACCTTTTCACCAGAAGAAATGTGAAGATAAAATTTGATTCCTAAAACAATTCGAAAAACATAAGAAGGAAGACAGTTAAAGTGAAAATCTGCTGCATTTTTTTATTTTGATTTTTTGTTTTGTTTTTTGATGGTGTATTTTTTATAGTAGGGACTACAAGGAATTTTGTATTATATTAAAGATAAGTATGTAAAAAAAACTGATCAAATTAACAGCTTGTTTGAAAGTTTCCACATTAAACAGAGGAGGGAAACTCAGGAGCTTAGGCAAATGTTAATTATTTTTATAACGCTCATTTTACGACCTTTAAAACTCGTCTCCAATTATACCAGGGGTGTGGGGAGTGAAAACATATTTTTGGCAGAGCTGCTTCTACCACTTCTCTTCCAGCATTGTTTAAAACCAAAACTTGCAGTGTTCTTTAAAACAAATCCATTGTAACTACTAAAGTGAGCAGAAAGAAGAGAGGTTGAGCATCTGAAACAGAGAATAAATCAGACCCACAATTGGCTGTGCTTCCTGTGGGCAGCAAGTCCCATAAATCTGAGAGGCAACAGGGAGTCAAACGGACACTGATGAGGACGCCAGATGATTCCCGTCACATCCATATTAAATCTAAATGAATTAACTCCAGCTGAACCAGCCGAGTGTATACAGAGATTACCCGACATCGTTCCTCAATCTCCGAAGTCCTGACATACCTTTCAAACAGAAAGCAAACCGTTGAAGCTACTTTCTTAAACCTTCTGGATCCAACAAGCTTCTACTCGGTTTGAAATGTGAAACCACATCTGAGATATCTGCACAAAATCACATCGCGCTACTACATATCATCGGATTAGAACGAGTCCAGCAATTTAATTCACATGGTGTGGTTATAGATTGGATGGGGGTCAGACTGCTGTTTGAAAGTAGATACCGTTTCATACAAGCCCATGTCATGAACTTGACAGTACGGGCTAAATATTTCAGGTTCTGGGCCCGATCCAAAGCCACAGCTGGCTGCCATGGACTCAATTACTCACACACCTCTGACCTATAAACAGTGACTCAGTGAACATTACTGTCAGGCAGCGAGATCTGTGTTTAGCATCAGTTAACTGGTGAAATAACACATGAAGCAGAGGCTTTATATTCTTAACAAGATAGAGGGCTATCTAACTTTATTGGTAAGATAAACCTGCTCACAGGTTTAGCAGTTCTAAAACTACGAAAGAGTTTTAAAAGTAGTGCACAATATATATATATATATATATATATATATATATATATATATATATATATATATATGTAATATATCCAATGATATATATATATGTATATATATATATATATATACTGTATATATTGCTGTTGTTCTCAAAGAAGGTACAGCTCTCTACAGCAATTGGTACCAATGTTAAAGGTGCATAACAATTATTAAATATACTTAAATTTAATTCAGTTGAATTCTAAAAACTTTGAGACAAAGCAGACTTACAGTCTGGTTGGTTAAATAGCAGAGTTATACGTTTCCCTGTCACTAGAGATTCAATGATGCATGTAAGTATCAAGGCAACATTCCAAGTATGTTTTTGATGAGAGAGTAACATATGATATATATACCTCAGAAAAGTAAATTTTACTTAATACTCCTCTATAAACACTTTTTAACTGATGCACATGTCATTTGTTTTTTAATTGTGTAGTCTTATAAAATCTATTGTTTAAAAAAAACAGATGCATCAACAAATTTACAACAGGACTTTGTCGTTTTTAGCTTGTTTTTATGCCACAAAAATAACACAGAGCAATAGGGGAAAGCATTCTTATCAATTGTCACTGCAGTATCATGATGCTGGCTGAAGGGTGAGGTTGTCACTGAGGATTTGAAAATGTCATTTAAAAGTCAGAAAAACTAACCGATAGCCCTCATGAAGTCAGTTCTCCAAACAACTGAGACACTTGGAGCTTCCCAAGCAGTTCTGGGTTCACTTTCCAATATGGCCTCCTGCCTTCACAATATAGGAAAAGTTGAATTAGTAAACTAGTGCTAATTTCTCATGGTTTGTTTCTCACTAAAACTGTTGTAAAAATTGAGTGAATTATCTATTTGTGAATATGTTTTGTGTGTGAATGGTTAAAATGGCTGCTGCATGGTGAAGTAGTGCAGCAAGATGGTTCTGGGTGAAGGAAGTTTACATATTCTCCCTAAAGGAGGTTTTCTCTGGGTACTCCAGCTTCCTCCCACAACTCAAAAACAGGACTGTTAGGTTATTTGGTCTCTCTAAATTGTCCTTATATAATGTGTATGTGGTTGTTCCTAGTTGACTGTGCTTTACTTAATCACAGCTAATTTGTTCATATCTACCTTGGAATAACCAATAATAAAGTCAGTTAGACAAATTAAACATGTCTAGTCTTTGTTTGGAAAAAGCAAAACACTTTTATACAGGAACTGTTCTCTCACAAACATACAATGATTTGCTCCAATTATAAATAATTCAAACTACTCAAAACAGAAATTATTCAAAGAATTATATTGCCCAGTAAGAATTGTAGTTCCTCAAAAAAACAAAATCAAAACCAGCATGCCAAAGCTTTACAAAACCTGGAAATTGGTATGTGATTTTTCAATGTTTACCAAACATCCTAATAAATGCAGAGTGTTTAATGTATGTGGAGCGATGCGATAGTCAGAATAAGTTGCTGTGTGAGAGCTAACTCTATACAGTAGCAGCACAGTGAAAAAGAGAGCATGTAGGTCTGCACAGACAAAGACAGCAGTCACAGCCAGGTTTCCAGACCAGGGCAGTTAAACATGCAGAGAGTGACCCTTCAACTCCTGCACACCCCAGGGAGAAAGAGATGGAGCGTGCTTTGACACAAAAACACTTTCTCCAGGTTTATGCAGAAACCAAAAAATTCCAGATAAATAAAATTATTATAAGTATAAACATTTGGAACAATTCATTTTGAGAACTAAATAATAATTTGCTCATGTTGAAACATTTCTTATGATGTAAGTTTCTTTTTAAGCACCTATCTAAACCAGCAGTCACTCTGAAGACAGCTGAGAATAGAATAATAATCAAAGTCGAAAGGATTCATAACAAATGTTGAAGTATCATTTTTCAGCTTTGTTCTTGAGGACATTTAAACCATTAAAGAGTTGCTCACCAATATCCACAAAAATGGCTCTGAGTTATGATACCTGTGGTCAAACTTCCTGGTCCAAGCATCACATACTCGTCGTGTTTACATTTGAATGCATGAAGAGATCAAGTCAGAGAGCCAGACTGAGCAGCGATCACTTCAGTAAAGAAACAGCCGTGCACACCTGAAATCACAATTCACTTTTCATGTGTTGAAAAATGAAAATGTCTGTAAATGTTGCATCCTCTTGTGAGATTTAAATGTTTGCACAGAGAGAGTGTAAGATATTTGCAAATGTCAGTAAGCGTCACAATGACACAAATGATCTTCCATGGGGTTTATGGAGAAAGCTGAAGAAAAGAGCACTGGAGGTAAGCCATGACACAGCCATGGCAGTAACAGGATATTCCCCTGCGTCTCCCTTTCCTTCCAACAAACATAGCCACTTGCATACAAGTCATAAGCTTTAAAACCACAATAGTGTAAATTTGGGCTATTTTAAGCTTCTATGTTAGGTTTCCCATGATTCTCCCTGAAGGAAATGTTAAGTTAAAGCACACATGTGAATTCTGGTAGCAAAATGTTACTTTCAATAGACGCTTGAAGGAAACTGCAATGCAGTAAAAGTAAAACACAGGAAAGACACACAGGATCAAGCTTTTCTTTGGCACTGTGCTATAAAAGCAACACTTTTAGGCTTCTTCCACGAAACAGTGCAGCCTGAGGATGATGAACGCCGCAGAGAGCTTCATCAGCCTTCGAGCGGACATCTGACATTCCCCAACATGCTGTCAGAGATCAGGTTACATCACTGGAAAAGATGCGGCAATCTAAGTCTGACTGAGCCGCCGCTGCAGTGCAGAAGGCCTGAGAGCGACAATGCGTAATGGGAACAGTTCTAATTTTAACTTTATTGTTCCACAGTGAATGGTGAAACATATATCTGCCAAGAGGGCACTCAGCTGTCATCTTTAGTGTACAGGAAGAAAATAACCTAAAACTGAAACGCTTTTCAAACCAGGTCTATTTGTTGTCCAGCTGACATCAAATAGAGAAACTTTGTAGTAAACATAGGCCAGTAATCTCTATCAAGGTACAGAGTTTTCTAAACGTTATTTTTCCAAAACCACTAAGATTTGCTACAATTTAAAGTCATTTTAATAAGACTCAAGTTTCTTCTGGCTGATCCTCTTCCTTACTTTTCTGCTGCAAACTGCCAATCAAATGGATAAGAGAAATCTCCACACTAATATTGATTTAAAAAGATTATGTAAAGATTCCAGCCCAGATAGACGACGTTTACTAGGCTTTTATCTCTTGATTTTGTTGTGTTTCTTCCGGTTATTCTTTTAGGGTTTTTAAGGCTGATTTTTATTGCACAAGGCTTTGTGATTTTATGTCTGTGAAAAGCGCTTTATAAATAAACTTTACTTACTTACTCCTGATTGTTCTCCTCATAGTACTGAAACAGCATCACTTTACATCGCAGTTGATTCTGGACTTTGTTCAGTTCTCCTTGGTCTAAGTTTATCCTTTCATACCACTTCACATAACGTCCTCATTGACAGATATGTTAGTGTTACTAACACACCCTTCAACTACTTCAAATCCTATCTCTTGGGCTAAACAAAACATGAGCAGTCATGGCTTGTAAACTGAAGGAGCATTAATCATTACATTTAATAAAGTAACAAAGGTTTAAGACTGTAAAGGTATGAGCTCCTTTTCAGTTCATCAGCTAGTGGCTGCTTCAGCAGATGACAGTACATGACCAGCCAATATTAGCTTGTTAGGCTTGTACTTGTCTTTCACTGAACATAGCAACGGTTCTTCCTGCATTTATATTTGGTTTATATCAAATGAACCATAAATAAATAGCATAGGAAGGATCATCATACCAAGAATGATTAGCATATTCTTTTTGCAGTAGTAGAAATTGTTATCACTTCTCTGTTTTAAATTAAAACAGTTACATCACGCTGTATATTTTTGTTTTCTATATTTGTCAGCTTCTAAATATTACATTATGAAGCTGTTGTACTTTTGGTTGAGGATGTCATGCTGTGAGAATGTTCTATGCCTATTCCACTGTAGGTACTTGAAAATGTCATAAAACATTTTCAAGAATGTTTTTATCTTTACATTTAAATGCAATCATTTTTAAATAAACTGGCATCCTGTTACCTTTTTTCCCTGTTTTCCGGCATATCCTCATCCTGGGAAACGACGGCCAGGAGTAGTTGAAAGGAGAGTCTGAGTCAGAATCCATGACTTTTGATGTGAAAGAAAAAACCTTCATCCAAATAGCTCAGAGAGTCCCAAACATAAACGAGTGGTGCCTCATTTTACCTCCATTCCCCACATGGCTGAACAGGCTCCAGACAAGCTGCGGCTCTCGCTCTTGTTTTTCCAGAGCCCCGCTGTAGAGTCTGACACTTCAAGAGTGAGCCAGCATGTTCCCCTCTGTCTCCTCTAACCACCCCTCCCCCTAAAATCCTCGCCTCCCCCCTGCCTCAACCCGTCCAACAGAGCTGGGACTCAACTTTTTCATCTGCAGCCTGGTTTTTAATTCTCTAATAACTTGCTGCTGCCTTTCAGTTTGTCTCAACTCTGTGTCCAGGTTCTTTAACGCAGCCACTCATAGATTGTGAGTGGGGAAGATATCGGCACATTCTGACAGCAGAAGGGGGAGGAGGGTCCTGACTCACTGAAGAGTGACTAAAGGAAGGAGTGAAGCAGAGAGCGAGAGAGAAAGAGAGAAAGTTGAACATAGGAGTGACTTCAGAAACTGCAGAAAAAAATGCGGCAGGCAGCTCCAGCCATGGGAGAAATCACTGAGTTTGTGATCGTCTCAAAGACAAGCCGCTCTGCAGCTGAGTCCAAACATGCCACATCCGACGAGAGTTCCCCTCTAGCAGTCCACCTTCTCGTTCTTTATATTTTAGCATGTCAAAGCTGAGATGGGGGTGGGGAGGGGGACTGCCAGGTCAGCAGCCTCACCATGGAGACACCAGTGAAAGCCGCTGCTGTTTTCTTCTTCCACGTTGCTGCTCTCCTACTTTTTCCTCTTGCTGACAACCTGCAGGGGCACGAACAGCGCAGCAACCCAGAGGCAAGTAAAAATCCTCCAAATGGGCTGGTTAAAGAGAGTTTAAGAGAGAAATTGGACAATGGTTCTGCAGAAAGAGGCCAAACGCATGTTTATGAATGCACATAAATTTAAGAATGTGATAAAAAAGGACAGGAAGGGTTTCTGAGGGAGAGTATCTGCTGAGAAGAGAGAAAGAGCCACAGTGTGGCTGCAGAAAAAAGTTGAGTGCGTGCGTGTGAATGTGTGTGTATGGCGAAGGCTGCTGGAGGATGTTGGCACTGTACTGGTGCACATTAATGCTGGCCTTTGTGGGGTCTGTGTGAGGTTTAATCCTTTTTTCCAGTCTCCAATTAGATCCCTCGGTTGGGGTCGAGGAGTTGGAGGAGGGGGGCTGATGTTGTTGGGGCTCTCGGCATTGCACTTATCGTTTCTTGTCACTTCACCAAACTATCCCTATCATAAATCCCTTTACTGTTGCTCTGTGTCTTTTCCCTGCAGCTTTAAAACTTTCTCACTCTCCTCGCCTATGGGGATCTCAATGAGCGGCTGGAAAACTGCATTCAGAAAAATCCTTGGCAACCCCCATTCAGCCTCAAACACCTCTGTTAAAAAAAAAAAAACACCAAAAAAAACTCTCCTTTGCCCCCTTTCAAAATCATTTCCACATTCAAAGCTTCTCTCTTCATTGAGCTGTGAAGAGCCTCTCTTTAAACACATGTATACAGCGGAGGTTGTTGATTTTGTACACAGGGGAGTGAAACAGTTTATGTATATTATATACATAAATGGATGAAAGGAGGGCTTCTTAACTAAAATACAGACCAACAGATCTGTGAGAACTAGAAATCAAAGAATAAATGTTCTGGATTTGTTTTTTAGATTGTGTCTCGCAGCTAAGGAGGAACATTACCGACTTCTCCATTCTTCGAAAGTGGGAATATGTGAAAAATTGATGTTGTGTCAAATATTTATTTTCCCCAATGCACACTGACCAGCAGGCAACTTGCAGTTAAATGCCTCGCCCAAGCGTACATTTACATGGGGCAGCAAGAAGCTGCAATAAAACCTACCACTGCAATATTACTACCCTTCCGACTGAGATAGAGTCGCCCCAATATTTTTTATGCACCAGCAATACGTAAATTAACCTCATTAACCTCATTAACCACATTAACCACATTAACACACATTAACCACATTAACCTCAATCCAAAAACCTGCAGTTACAAGCAAAAACACAAGAGTTAATGTTAGAGACACAACAGCCTTGGTTCAGGTTCAGAGCAGGAACATTTAAAATCTGAGGTGGCTCATTGACTATTTACTGGACAGGATATCATGCAAAAAGTGTTAGAAATGGAAAAACCTGTTACTATCATACATGTGATACAGTGCTAAAATTGTGATCAATGACAAAGCTTCTAATTTTGTTATTAACCACTTCTAGAACATTAGTTCATTCACTCATTTATTTTTGAAATTGACTGGAATGGTCAAAAACCCATTGTGTCTTCCGTCTTTAAACTTAAATGAATTAATGTGTATTTTTAATATATACTTGAACACTTGTAGACAGTATGGCCTTGTTAATGAAGTTACAGTAAGAAGGATGACATCAGGAAGACACGGGGAACATGACAAGTACCTTCAAAATACCACATCCCATGCTGAGACCCCGGCTGCACAGATTCTATCTGTCTACCTGATGACGCATACGCGCCAGTCAAACACCATACTGCATGTGTCAACAAGCAGATGCACTCACAATGTAGGGCTCGATAGTTTGCTAAATATGTAAGGTCAGCCACTCATGATGCCTGGCAGCTCCAGAATGCCTAATGAAAAAGTTGACGTCTTCAAAGGTCAAAGAAGTGGGTGATGTTAAAGGAGACACCACATTTTATTCCAGTTACATTTTTAGGGAGCTGAATGAGGTCAGTATTCAGAGACTTTACAAAAATATGCTAATTTAGCCAATAAAAACACATAAACTCGTAGGACCAGAAACAGGAAAAACTGCACCACCTACGGAATACTGTAGTCCAGTTCCAAGTATTATTAACTTGTAACCACAACATTCTTACACTAAGGCATCAGTCAGCAATCAGGACAATTATTAACCCACAGGATGTTCCCAGTTTAAAGACCTTTGTTTTACTATCCAGAAGCTGCTTAGAGCAAAACCACACTCAGGCTTCTAGCATGCTATTCTAGTCCAGAAGTACTCAAATCTTTTAGTACCAACACAGTAAAAAATTAATTTATTGAAATTACCACCACACTGATGGACTTATTAAACAGGGCTTGGACCTTATCGGTTTTGTGCCTTTGTAGATTTGGTTGTTTCCCATTGAAGCACTATTCAATGGGATGTTTGATACAACCATGCATCTTCCTCTGATAAGCAACAATTTTAAGTATTTTTTTATATATTCTCTTCATACACTACTGTGAGAAAATTACTACATTAATCCAATAACTAACGCATACCAGCAGGACATTTCTGCTAATTCTGCATAATCTGTAATATTTTATGGGACAACTGGCTCAAACAAGAATCAGAACCAAAACAAATAAAAACAGGAAGCAGTAAAAAGTTGTTGGAAAACATTATCCAGCTGACATAAATTACATCAGATTTCCAGATTTTTATATTTACTTTAAACCCTATTAATCAGAACATTAAATGGTGAAAGGGTGGAGTCGTTTTATGATAAAAACAAAACCAAGCCACAACAGTAATAACATGCACACTGTTTAATCCAGACCCTGCCGTGCACTTTATTAGCTCATTAGCTCTATATATCTTTTAATACTGCTTAGAGGACTTTATGCTATTTAAAACTTGTTTTGAAGGCTACAAGAAAAACTTGTTCTACAAATCAAAGTTTTAAACCTTCAATCTGGCACCAATCTCTAAAGTTTGGACATTGATTTAAAGTCTGAATACAAATGTTTGGTAATGTTGCTGCCTTACAGCTATTATACAATTAATTTGTCCAATTTAGCTTGTCAATACTTGATACCAAAACGTCCTCTAAGAACCATTAAGTTATTTGCACCACAGTATTAAAATGCTGTTTCTAGCTTTTTCCTGCTCCTCAAAAATCAGGTGGCTCAACATCTTCTTTGCCCATCATATCAAATTTAATGACTTTTTTTGGTAGCACCATAACTATAAACATAGAGTAGCAAGATTCCAAAACCTCTGAAGGTCGGAAAGAAAAACCTATTAGCTGGCCTGAAATGTGATCTCAATGTCAGCTGGGAATGTAGTTAGCCATGGTTGACGATTAATGCTAAGCTCCAAGTTTTGGTTAAAAAAAAAGAAGTTAATGTTTCCTCCTTTAATGATTAAAAGACACTTTAATAACATCCTACGAATAAACCAGCAATAATCACAGCACAAAGCCTGATATCTTGCAGAAGCACGAAAGCTCAAGAATTAAAGCCAAGTTGTAAAGAAAACACTTGTTCTGAAAGAAACCTTAAGACATTTACCGGAGCCAGAGTGTGAAGGATCGTCCTCTTGTCCTCCTCATTCAGGTCAAAAATCAACGGCTCCTCGCAGTCCTCAGCGAAGAAGTTGAGACCTTTTGGTGGAACAACAAGCACGTTTACTCAGGGAAGCCTTTTGCCTCGAGCATGCCAGAAAGCACTAGCAGAGCTAAGCACAAAAACACAAGTGTTTGGCCATCGCCTGGCCGTGTGAGAGAAATCAATTAGTTAACCATCTGTATCACATAAAACAGGTTCCACTGGATGACCAGAGTCATGTGTCACACCTGTCAAAACATTAAACACACATTCAACCTGCTCAACAAAGCCAGCTTTTCTTTACTGTGTGCAAGGTGCCAACTCCAACACCTCAACAATAAGAGACGCAAAAAAGAGCACAGAGGCACAACCACTTTGCTGCAAAGCTGGTGCAGCTGTTTCTCAAACCTTCATTCACAGAAGGATTTAAAAGAATGAGAAAAATCCTGTATATGATGCTAGGAAAAGATATTCATCTTCTCACAAATTTCTTAGATTTTTTCCTTCCTTGTCACATTTAGATGTTTTAGTTTATTAAACAAATGTTATTATCAGACCAAGGTAAACTCATTACTATCCAAACAAAAGTAATGAGGTTAGGCATATGTAAAAAAGAAAGGGATGGTCTCACATTTGCCAAAAACGAATTTAGGAGATATTATGAAAACATTTTGTGGACTCCTGAGACAAAAATAAAACTATTTCACATGAGACATAACAAAAAACCAACAACATTTCAGAAAAAGAACATCCTGCCATCAGACATGATGGTAGGTCTGATAGTAGGACATGATGGTCTGGGTTTGCTTTGCTGCTGTGGAATCTGAACAATTTGCCATAATGAATGGAACAATAAATTCTGCTCTGCATCTCATGTGCACCTGGATTATAGCATGAGCGATGACTCAGAGTAACACCAGCAGGTTCCCCTCTAAAACAAATCCAGATCAAAGTTTTGGAATGACCTATTCAAACTGTGAGCTTCAGGTTCAAGGTAGTTCTTCAGATTGGGATGTTGTGGCATGTCAAATGTTGCTGAATCCATGGTTTTCTCTAAAAAACTAAAGATTATCCTAATATTTTGTTTGATAAACTGAAACATTTAAGGTTGAGAGAAGCAAAAGAACAGACAAAATCAGCAGTGTGGGCAAAGACTTTCTCGTGGCTTCGTCAATGTGGGTCTTTTCTTAATACCATCTGGTCTGGATCATATACTCACATTTTCATCAGCAGAATTTTCTCCGTTCATGTCAGCATACAGAGCTGAAAGATGAAGCCATACAGAAGCCGTTAAACTTCAAAAAGAAACTCCAGCAAGCACACATGTTAGTCAGTTTTTTAATGGCAGCATGTAACGTCTGATATTTGTTTTCTTTGTATAACCTCAGGGGATTTCTACTGTGCAACTTTCTTCTTAGCCCCTTTTTACTACCATGTGCATCTCAGACCAAAGACTGCGGTATATAATCGCTTACCAGAAACAAAGCATCAACAGACAGTGTTTGGCCGCTCTGATTTATGATGTGGAGCTGAAGTAAAAATGTAAAGTAGAGAAAGGTTAAGAGAGAAAACGAAACAGCTTGAAGACGCCTGGGAAAAGGAGAAAGCAACACCTTAGGAATGTGTCGAATTTTTAAGCTATTCAAAAATTTGAATGTTTTTCCTCTTCCAATTTGTGACACCAGGAAGTAGAAGCCCCATTACAGTAGTGATATACAGCAGTGATATCTATTGTTTAGATAACAGAAGAAAGCACAATAAAAGGATGAAAGAGACTAAGGGAATACACCAGAAATAATGTCTGCATTTCTCTTCTATTAGTCATCCTGTCATTACTATGGCTCTTGGTCTGTTTGTTGGTCACTGAATGAAACATCTCCCATAAAAATATGTACTGAGACGAATTATGAGACTCCTCCAGCGCCTCCTGCAGGCCAGAGTTGATCTCAGTCAGTGCAGTACATTTGCATCCACATTAAAAAACGAACACGCCCCAAACTCACTGGCACAAATTCATAATTATTTAAAGCAAATAATGTAGCATTTTTTTAAAGTAATACTATACTATGCCAATCAGTGTTGAGAAACTTTAAAACGGTAACAAATGATGACCTGTTCCTGCTTTCCTTGGTATTACTTATGATGTCATACCAACGCCAATGTCTCTTAGCCACTCTTCAAAATGGGAAAGACAATTTAAGTAATAGAGATAGTTGTTGAGCTACTGAAAATACCAAAACTTGCCCCTAACTTGAGACAGAGTAAAACATAAAAGGTATAAAACAACTTGAACTGTGAAGATTGATGTTTATATTGTAACCACACACAGTAAAAAGGTTAGCTTTGGGGGGCAGAAAAAAAGAAAATCTAAAACTCACTGTTCAACAGCTGCAGTTAATTTTTACCTGAGTGATAAATTATGTTAAAGGATTTTTACTATGCTTTACCAGGGTGCAACTTGGTGTAGAAGGTGCTGACTTTAAATGATCCAACATAAATGTATTTATCTACTCGTTAAAATTGTCAATTTGTCCAAATTTCAGTTCATGATTAAGAAAATCTCGCTGTGCTCAGCTGACACCAACATGGTAGCCTCACCATAAAACTTTTAATATTTATTCAAAATCTAAAAAAGAAGCTTTAGCTTTTTCAAAAGATGATGTGAAACAAAAATATTTTTTTTAATAAATAAATGATCTATTTATAGAGAAATTTGTTGCAACAACCAGTTTGAATTCTATATAAACTACCAAAATCAAAAGTCACATTTTTCCCTTTGGAGAAACTTCTGCAGTACCTCATCTCCCCATTAGATGGTAGTCTGTTCCTGCCAACAATCAGGTGAAATCATTGAGACATAACTCCTCTCACCATTCTCCAATAACATGTGCATCCCTAATTCTTGACATTTTCATTTCAAGCACACAGTTTTCATGGTACTCTTTTCATAACTAAGAAAGTAGGGAAAAGTGTTGGTTAAAGATCAAATTCACCAATGTATTTGACTAAAAATGAGAGGAAGAGTCAACAAAGCTCAGTGTTGGAGAAATCCCCAAAATAATACTGATTAAAACCATTTTAAATATTACAAGAATGTCAGAGTTTGGAAGCAGGTCATGATATGTATTTTTTCATAGAAACAATTAGAGAGTTTATACCGGCATCTGCAGAATCATCCACAAGTTCTTCCTTCTCTGTTATGGTTTCCACCTGTTCCCTTCTGAGCGCTTTGATCTGCAGAATGGAAAGTAATGATGGAGGAAAAAATATGCAGTGAACTAACCAAATAAAATCTGTGCTTGTGTTTTATTGTCTATTTGTGATTTTTGTCTATTTAATCAATTATATAACTAAATAATTGGGTGATAATATGTAATATACAGTATGTGAGTAATTATAAATATTTATAATTTACATGTAGAATAGAATAAAACACTATTTACACAGATACATTACAAAATAGGCACATTGGTAGTCTTGTGCTTTTCTCTGACTCCATACTAATAAAAGTTAACGAAGAGATAATAAATAAATAAATGATAAAACAAAAAAACAGACAAGACGCACTGAAAAAACATTAAGCTTTTGTGTATAAATAAATAAACAATCATTGGTATTCCTCATTCAAATTATCTAATTACAGTTTAAGTTCTGCATATTTTTCACTTTTTGTGTTGCAGCAATGAATAGTTCCTGCCATCATTAATAAAACCTGAATTAAGTAACATTACAATACATAATTTTTGATATGAATATTCTGGGTTGGGCAAACTTGAAGAAATTAAATATTACTCTCGCGTATAGTTTTTTTTTTTTTTTTAGTTCCTATTCCTTTCATTGTGTTCAGGAAACTTTAAAGTTATTTCTTTCATGAAAGCAAATTTGAGAACTTTGCTTTTTTTTAGTTCAAAGAAATATTTAAGAAATTCTGCTTTTTTCATTATTTTCAGATCTAGACTTGCTTAGTTGTTTGTTAATAAAATGAACAAATTATAAGATAATTCCATATTTTCCTGGTATGATTAACAAAGATTTGCTTATTAAGCTCTTTAAATACAATTTAATTAATATAAAATTTTAAGAAAATGTAACTAAGCTTCCTCTCAGAGGCAAAAGTGCAGGACTTTTTGGACCTTACTATTCCTTACCTCCCTGAGAAAGTTCTCATCTCTGAGCCTGTTTCTGAGCAGGAGAATATCAGTGTATCGACTCTGCACTGAACTCCATCTCAGGTTTTGTCGAACGGACAGAGTCAGGTTCCCAGTGTCGTGGCAAAACCGCAGCAAGCGGCACCGATCTGCCCACACTTGTGTCAGACCTGCTGGTGGAGTGGCGAGGGGGTTGGGTGGGCTGCAATGGATCAAGATGATACAATTTTTCAAAAAAGTACATTAAGAGAAATTAAACTGTTCCAAATTAACTGACAAAATATAGAAAAATGTTATAGATAAGGGCTTTTGGAAATGAGAATATACTGATCCCTGTTGTTGCTCTACAGAGTTTGATGAATCAAAACATAAAACATGTGAATCAAATGGCTTTTTTTTTCTTTACAATAAAATGTCCCAAATCCACACTTATTCATGTGCTTTTTTATGTGACTCACATCACTCATATATCAGATGTTGAGTGAACTACATGTTTATTTTTCATGAAATACATGGTTTTCATGTAATTTTTACAGGTAAAATACAGGGATTTTCTGTAAGACCTATCTGTTATTTTTCAGATCCAACCCCAGAAATCTGCAAAGCTGGAAGAAATAAATCCAGCTTTTATTCACAAACATATCAGTATTACATATCCTGTAATACTGTAAATAGGGCTGCACACATTATTTTGTTCATGTATAGATTCTGTAAGAAAACATTCCTGCCTTGTAGAAGGATGGTCAAAAATTTCCCCTAAAAACAACTTCCTAAATCTTATGGAAAGCCTTTCTAGAAAAGCCTTTATAACACTTTTAAACATCGAAAAATGATATAAAAGGTGGGATTTTACAAATGACCAACTAAACTCTGCATTGCAGTTGAAGGCTTTATGTTGAACATATTCCCTTTAGCAAAACAAATTTTTTTTGTCATATCTTTTCGAACAACTCTTTGTAGAATCCTAATTTTTTACTTTGTGAGCAGCTCCAGGAGCTCAGTGTTGCCTGTGGTCTGTGCCAGCTGCAGCGGTGTGACTCCCTCTTCGTTCGGGAGACTGACAGCCATCAAACCCCCCGGCTGGCAAAGCAGCAGCTCTGCAAGCCTATAAAAACCCCACCGCACAGCCAGGTGGAGGGGACACTCTCTGGGAACGCGACCTGGAGAAAAGAGAAACAGAGACAACAAAATTCAAAAATGTCTGGCATTACAATATGCAGAAAAAAAAGGCACAAGCAAGAAAGAAAAGGAATTAGAAAAGAATTAGAAGAGAAAAATTATTGGCTATTACAGAATGTGAGGACAAAGCAACACATGAATTATACGTTTGTTTTTAAAAACATGCATCCATTCTAGGTTATAATCACTATAATCCAATTCAGGGCTATAAAAACTGAACACTAAGTGAGGACAGATTATCTCTTAGCAGATGAGCGTCATTTCCGAAATCTAATTAGCTGAAAACAAACTGCTAACATGGAGCATGTGCAGTTTCATTTAGCTTCTTTGGTGCTAAAATTATCCCAAAGTATTTAATTCCTGAAAATTCTTTCCATTTGTAGCATTGCTTAAAATCTCAACTATTCAGACACAAGTCACAGACGGATATTATCATTATGGGAGCAAGAGATCAGAAGAGGAACTTTTTAAAAAAAGTTAAGCCTCACAGATAATGCTTTGATCTGTTACGCATGCAGACTAGTGATGGGCATGCAGTTAAATGATTATGTTTATAAAAAGGTCAGGCGATGCAAGAGGTGGAACCAAATCATTGTTTCGCAAGTCACTAGTAAGTCCCAGTCCCAGGTAGAGACATGTAGTCAAGGCGTGTAGAATAATTTAATAACAATATAAAAATACATAGATTAAAAATATATAAATTAATAATAATTTATTCATAAATCCTGATTGATTTATATTTAACACATAGATTCTAACTAATAAACATCAAGATACAAATTTGCGTGGATGTTTTTTTCTTCTAAATGTTATACCAAATAAATAAAACAGCTATTTAATTTAGATAACAATGGGCAAACTGACCCACATAAACAACTTTCTTTTCACACAAACTATAAACTCTAGATTTGACCTAATTCAACAGTAAAAGCCTGCTTCTGAAATCTTACAAAAGTAACGTCATGTCATGAAAATAACTAACTAAATTTTTTATGCTACTAATTAAACAAATTAGTAGCATATTTCAAACATCGAACTAATTACATCAGAATTGTTTACTGTATTGTTTTTCAACTGCCTTGTTGCTGAAATGCGATATACAAATAAACTTGGGGGGAAAAAAAGATTTAATCCCAGTAATTTATAAAATGCAGACAATACAGTGACATCATGAGTGCGGCTGTCCACCCACTGCAGACATTCAGAGGGAGACATTGCAATGAAACAGGCTGCCATAACGACATTAACCAGTAAAATTATGTAGGTGGCCTTACACAGGCACTCGGATCACACAAACAGATGGTGGCAGCTGGGAAGCAACGGTCGGCACCAACGTACAGGAACCTTGCACGCACTCACTCACTCACCTTCAGATTTACTGAGCTGTGTCTGCGGTTACTTCCCAATGGAAAGGTTCTATTAACCCCATAACACACTGCTTAATTGGCTTTGATGAATCTGACTGAAGCACACATGTGACTATGTTCACTTCCGATTTCAACCCTTTGAGCTCAGAAAATAGGAACAGCAGCAGCAGGAAGTAAATTGGAGGACAGAAGGGTTGAAGAGTTCACTCTTACTGCGAGGTGCTGGATTTGATTTCTCTCTACAGAACATTTTAACCAAATCAACTCAAATTTAACGTTCCAGAAGAGTTATTCACTTGAATTCTAATATTTCTGATTCATCCTGCTTTAGATAATCCATAAAAAAGACAGCCTTCCATTATTTCAACAATGCCAATAGTTGCATACACACTGTAACATGGTGTGCAGTCCTGCTTTTACCATCTCCATGGTGGCTGCCCAGTACATTCCAGTTTGGAGGAATGTCCAGGTTGGCCATGGCGAGGGCCACTTTGCGATCCACAGCCCACCGAGAGCCCTCCTGGCGCAGGCTGAAGAGGCTGCTCAGCTCTTTATGATCCGTGCCATTCAGACAATGTCCGTGAATTATGATATGCTCTGCCAAGTCCTGGGAATAAATCAATCGTCAAGGAGGATAAAATCAGTACATGGAAGGAGAAAATTCAAGAAATCTTCTTTTATCTGGTTTTGATGCTTTTTAAAAAAAAAAAACTACTAGCGTGATACTTCTCAATATGCACTCAAATGTTTTTGGATATGCCTAATCTCAGCCATGTGAGAAAAAGTAGAAAACCCTTGAAAAGCCTTTGTGTTTATCTAAGACAACATTTCAAATACATTAACTGAAGTAAAGGCCTTTAACAATAAAGTAAAATTTGATGGAAATGATGTCTAATGAGGAATAAATAAGGACATTCCATCATTTGTTCTGACATAAAATGTATACAATTACACAGAGGCCTATAAGATCAGCTACACATGATTGAATTTTGTTACAGGATGTTAAAGACCTTTTGCTGTTTAAAGTTAATAAATATGATCAGGAAAACTGTTTATTTGCCGTCATGACAGGCTCTACTGTCGGGAAGAAGCTGTACCATGGCAGAAACCAAGGTGGAAAGGGTAAGTAGAGCATACACAAGCATGATTAACAGCGCTAAGACCCTCCTCCTGACTTTGATTGGTTGTTTCTTGCAGATAGCACTGGGAACATTGGGAGAAGGCAAAGAACATAGATTTTTTCACAGATTATCTGTCTCATGCCATACTATCACAATGCAGTAGCAGTTTTAACAAATATGTAAAAAAAAAAAAAAAAAACTTTCTTTTATATAAAAGCTACTTTTAAGAAACAATATTTTTGAAAAGCTAAACCTTATCTGGTGAAAAGGGATGTAGTGATAAGAACATCTTAAAAGAATAATGCCACACTTCAGTTAAATAAAATCCACTTACCTGAGCATCATCATGTACGTACTCTAAGGAAGCTGCACCCAACCAGGTGAGCTGCATGGATTCAGAGCATAGATAGGCTTGCACAGACACCTCCTCTGGCAGATTGTGCCCTAAAGAGGCAATAAGCCTAACTTTAGACTCACTTATTTACGTCTGATCAAAATAAATGTATTCTATTTTACAATGTGACATGAGGCATTAGCTTAAATTAAAATACAAACAAATTCCATTAAATCAATAAAATACCGTAAATCTGATAAAAATGCTTCTTAATCTCATGCTATGCTAAGTAGACACTGTCAGGATTAATGAATTTTCAGCCAGAGATGGTCAGGTGGTTATTAGGCATGAAAAGACAGAAAAACCTGTATGACATTATGGCAAAATTAATTTACCAACATTTACATGAAGTGTTATAAATTCATGTCTAATGTCGGTAAGCCTGCACAAAAAAGGCTATATTTTGTTTTAAGTAATTTTTTTTTTCAAAAAAGAGTTATCAAAATATGTAGAAGGAAGCTCATTACTTTTGCAGATGTGCTCTAGAAATTTACCGATGTTTTCCACAGGGCAGAGAAGATAAATCAACTGTTCCCACTATTTCTGTTTCAAGACAAACAAATAGAATCAAACTTTTATGTTTAAAAAGACATGTAAAAACTGAATGCATACCTGGCACAATAAAGTAGAGCATGACATCGTTTTGAGCCCGGGTTACATGGACCAGCGTGGATCCCTCCAGAACGACAAAGACTTCAGCATCCTCTGGCACCGTGTCTAACCCCTCCAGCAATGCAAATACCTTTGCCTCACCCTGAGATAAAGAAAGGTGAGAATAGTTGAGAGAAAAATAAAGCAGAGATGATAAACAGACAAAAACTGATCTTCTTGGGGAGTATGCAGGCTCATTTTAAGCTTTGACTTCTGTAGGATTCTACAGATTTATAAAGTACACCAAATCCCCCAACAGCGCTCCCGGAGGGTACAATAAAGAATCCCCCCTCAATAAAAAAAGGAATGCCTCATGTGTCTGATGCAAAGACCTGCCCTGATCCCAACAGGCAAGAATAATTCTAACTTCTCATGTGAAGCAGCACAAAAAAGTGCACAACTTTTCATTTTTTCATAGCAGTACATCCAAATGTAATTTCAGGCACCTTATAAAGTTTTTGACTGCTTTAACTGTCAAAGTCCATGTAACTGTTATGATGCATCAATCACAATGAAGAAAGTCTTGTTCATTACAGGTTAAATGCAAATAATCTGTCACTACTTTCTTAGGAATGAAGTGACAACTGAAAGATAATAAATTCATTTTCAGGTTCAACAAACTAGTTTGTGATTATTTGAGGTTTTCGATATGGTGAATTAGTTATCAGAAGATGTACTATGGCCACAAACACATGAACATTATCAACAACTTCAGGTAGCGTTTTAATAAGGAGTTCATGGACACCCAAACAAACATCCATCAAGCCCAACTAGGACTGTTGGCATAAAGTAGAATGCTCAATCCATGTAAATATTAAAGATGAACTTGACATACAGCCTAAGGAAAAATATTTTTCCATTCTCATCCGACATCAATAAGGTATTTATTTTCTTCAAACAACTACCAAGCATTTGATATGTTCTCTTTTTCTGATGATTAACTCTGACCTAAGAGATTCAAAATCCCAGACTAACAACCATACCGTGTTCAGAGCATTTTAATCTCTTTCTTTTCCATCCTGGTGCTCAATTTGAGCTTCTGCAAATTGTCTTCACGACTCCCCAAATACATTAAGACGCTCAGTGGCTGACTGAATTTGTTTCAACAAACTAGATAACTAGATAATAATAATAATTAAATGAGTGTACTTTTGCTTTTAGTTTTAGTCATTCAAAGTATTTCAGGGCCATTTGCCATTTCACAGATTTGCCACATTCTAAAAGTCATAAAGGAACAGAAATCAAAGTGTCCACATCAAGTGTCCTAAATAGACCAGAGTATTGAGGCCACAAAACGAGTGGTGTGGGTTATTCTTGGAAACATATCAAACAACTGACTCAGGTTGGAGCGAAGGAAACGGGCTGAAGGAAAAGGACTCGGCCAATATGTTGAATATAATTGAACATTGATATGAGGAGATTTTTATGCTCATTTTCTCATCTAGATTCTATTAGCCTTGCTCAACAGATGACCTAATTTTGTAATGGAATAAACTGAGATGTTTTTCAATCTCAGAGACTGGGTAATTATGTCTCTGTTTCTCTCTACTTCCTTGACCTGATTGCAAAAGGTTGTGGAAGGACGATTGAAGAAATCACAATAAAATCACATACAATTTGAAGTTCGAAGAAGGAAGGAGCTGTGGGACTAAGTGACATCCAGTGTAAAGGATATTACTTTTATACTTTTAAAACAAAAAATAAAATTAATAATAAATAAAATAATAATAAAATTTGCCCATCCATCCATCCATTTCCTTTACACCCTTGTCCCTTAGTGGGGTCGGGAGGTGCTGGTTCCTGTCTCCAGCTAACGTTCCGGGCGAGAGGCGGGTCACCCTGGACAGGTCGCCAGTCTGTCGCAGGACAACACAGAGACACACAGGACAAACAATCATGCACACACACACTCACACCTAGGGACAATTTAGACAGACCAATTAACCTGACAGTCATGGTTTTGGACTGTCGGAGGAAACCGGAGTACACGGAGAAAACCCACACATGCACAGGGAGAACATGCAAACTCCTTTCAGAAAGACCGAGGTCGGGAATCGGACCCAGAACCTTCTTGCTGCAAGGCAACAGCTCTACCAACCCTATCACTGTGCAGCCCATAAAATTTGCCATTTTCTAATAAAATGAAATCAACCACTTAAATGTTTTCAGATTCTTTCACATAATAGGGATATTTTCCTAACAAAAAGGACAACTTGACCAGTGTGTCACACAAAGAAAAGACATAAGTAAAAGAAAAACATATCTGCTCTGACAAATTAAATATACTAGAAACAACAGTCTGCGTGCAATGATGTCAGTCCAGCCTTATGCACAGGACACAACTGGCAAAAACGCTTAAAGCTGAGTCCTTTAGACCTGGATTTGAACTGCCTCTTTTTTCCAGATGGTGCTAATAGTTTAAAAGCTACAATGTTATGAATGTATAGATTGGAGGCATTGTAAAAATAACAATTAAACTAATTGTAAACTAACTAATATAAAGCTACCTGTTTTAGGCAAGTAAGAATGCAAAAAAAAATCAGCAAATTCTCCCGAGCAATGATGTGAAAACGAAGAAGTACACTTTTTTTTAGCAAAGTGTTGCTCTCAAAGCACTTTTTGAATGAACATTCAACATTTCTGTAACACTTTATTTGAAGGGGGTGAATAAGACTGACATGACACTGTAATAAACATGACATAACTCCTGTCATGAACATGAATAAGCCTTCATGAATATTTATAACTGTTGTCATAATGCGTCATTCAGTAAATTATGACACTTTTAATACAAAGTTGACATTATTCAAAATGTCTTCGTTATGACAACTTGACATTAACCAAGAAATCATTACCGTTTAAACTTTACCTTTAATAACATAAAGTTACCTAATTTCTAAAGTGCAATCAGTAATATTTTTAGAACAAATTTATATCACACTGTTTGACTTATGTTACATCACACATGATATAACAATTTAAATGTTCACCACTTGAAACTTCACAAACTAATTGCAGAGCAAACACGAGCATTATTCTTTTATTTTTAATTATAGGGTTACTGATTTGCCAGCAATATAAACATGTGTCAGGCCACCATTGTTTCTATTAAACTGATGGATTAGACTGTTTTACATTTTGTGTTTTGAAGTTTTGATTAAGTGTTGAAATAATCCAATGACCGACCACAGAAATTATAAATTCAAAGAGCGACTTAAGAACATCAATGAATATGCGTCAGTCACTCTCATGCCGTGGCCACTGAGGTCTTACTGGGATTTTAAAAACATTGCGTAACTACATAGAGCAATGTAATTGCACATTGTTACTAATGGAGAGACAGCACAAAGAAATGCTGCATATTGATTTGACATACATTCCCTTGTAAAAGTATTCAAACCCATCAAGATTTAAAGTCTCATCAGGTTAAAACCACAAAATAAATGTTTGTTTTTTGTTTTTTTTATAAACTTGTACAAAGTAAGGGATAATTGTGAAATGGAAAGAAATTGACGTATCAAAGCCTGAAAAGAGGTTTATAAGGGAACACTGAGTGAATAAACAGCATCATTATGAACATGGATAAAACAATATTGAATGCCTTATGGAAGAGTAATAAATCCATTCTCATGGAATGAGTATTGCACTGCTGCAAACTATCAAGACTCGACCGTCCACCTAAACTGACAGTCCAGGCAAGGAGAGCATTATTCAAAGAAGCCCAAGGAAATTTTGGAGGAGCTTTGGATATTTATATCTCAGGTGAGCAAATATGTCGACAGGAAAACTAATAGCTGTGCACCGCACACATCTGGTGTCCATGAAAGAGTGGGAAAATGAAAGCCACAAACACTAGAACCCCAGTTTGAATTAGTTACAAGCCATTCAGGGCCCACAGGTAACATTTAGAAAAAGATCATCTGGTCAGATGAGACATCTAATAAACATTTTACCCTTCATGCAAAACATGTGGTGGAAAACTAAAATTACAAATCAATCTGATCACAGTGACATGGAGGCTAGTCTCAGCTGATAAGAAGACGGATGGAGCAAAATACAGCATAATCTGGGAAATAACTTGACAGAAGCTGCAAAAGACTTGAGGCAGGTGCTTATAATTTGCAAATATAAAGCTGGACAATCAAAGTCCAGAACCAAATATAAACGAGAATCTGAGGCAAAACTTGAAAATTGATGTACACATCTGCTCTCCATCTAATCTGGCTTAGATTGAGCTCTTTGCAAAGGAAAAACATTTAAATTATAGAAACAAGAACAAGACTATCCCAAAAGACTTGAAGACTCTGGAATGGTTCTTTGATGAGGTGGAGGTAAACAGAGATAGACACCGCACATTTCTTTTGTTTTTCTTGCAAATAAAAGTAATATGAATACATTTGCAAGACAGAAAAAGAAAGTAGCTTAGATTTTCAAATTAATGAGGGCACTTGTTTTTCAGTACCATGCAAACTCATTCTGCTGAGATTTCCCATGGGGAAACCAACTTACTCTTGAGAGTAACTGAAGAAGCTTATGTTGAACTCGACAGCACATATACTCACATAGAGAGGCACCTTCCTCCTGCTCAGCTCCATGCATACAGCAGCTGCAAGGTGAAAAAAATATTGACACAAAATGGAAAAAATGGGGGAAACGCACAGAGTAGCAAGTGACTCCTAATTATTTCCTTGCTTATTTTGGTTTTCCATCTGATCTTGAGGATTATCAAACCTTTAAGCAGTCAGAGAGGTCATCTGAAGAGACAGCATCGGCTTTTGATCACAAGAAGGTGAATAATGATTTTAATGATCGACCCCCCTGCCATGGTGTGTGTAAAGAGAGAAGACCAGAATGTCCATGAATCTGATACACACGGCAGTTCAATAATGCGCGTGCCTGGCTTTGTGCACGAGCAGGAAATCGACTACATTTCAATGCTACAGGGTTCAGCTCTGCTCTGTGTCAGCGGCCACTTCCTAAATGAGACCCAGCAGCGAGATCTTAACAAACTGCCACAGTCATTGTTCATAATGAGACAGCTTCCTGTCCGCTTTTAGTCTTCTGCGATCACACACTTAGAAACAGGCTGCAAGATCTCTGAGGAGGAAAAGTGTGGAAATAGCTGTTTGTGACACCAAAAGTCCTCCATAATTGAAAAATATATATATATACTGTATATATATATTTAACATTAAAACATTAAATGGATGTGATTTTTTTCTTAAAGACTTGCATGAATAATTGTATGCTCATTTAGCTTATTGATGTAGATACCAATCACACTTCTATAATAATAATTTTTTTAAAAAGACTACTACAAAAACACTTACCTTGGACCTTACACTCCAGCAAATATGTCCTGAGAGTAAGTTGTAATTCCTTTAGGACAAGCTCTTAATTCAGATTTATCATTTTTTTGTTGAACAAAGCGATCAGATCGGGCTGCTGCTGTCTGCACTGTTTCAGCCTCCTCTCTGGTTCAGCACTGATGCTTCTCTGTCTTCAGCCAAAATCCCCCCCTAACCTGATAAAAGTTACCCCATTGCCTTAAAGCTATAGCGACCTCAAGTGGAAGATAATATGACTGACAAGTTCTCAGTGGAAAGTTACAGTTCTTTGCACCTTCTAGTATAAGGTGTTCCTTGCACCTTATACCCACTTGAAAAGCTCAAGTGGGTATAAGGTGTACTTGATTTTTTTATTTATTTAGATTTGTCAATGAGACTTTATTCTACTTCGCTGAGATTCTATGAGACAGTCCAACATAAAAATCACAACTATAGAATGGAATAAAACGTAAATAAATTTTTATACATTGAGTCAATATTTAAACCATTTTCTTAAGTCGCTTTGTAGCCTCTTTCAGGTTTTCTTCAAAATTTGACCTGTACTGTCTTCCAGTCAGCTTGGATCAACTTCTCTGCCAATAACAAAAAAGCGCCCCATCTACTGAACATGATGCTGCCAATGTGATCTAGAGTATTACTTTTCTGCCAGAATATTTTGCACATAGACTTTGATCTCATCTGATCAGAGCACCTTCTTCCATGATTGATGTTTTCCCTGCATGACGGCTAGCGCCACAAATCATGCTAGTTTCGCCACTAGCATGGTGAAACTAGTGCTAAATTAGTGAACTATTTTCTCTCCATAAGCTAGTATGACACTGTCTCTGTGTTCTATGCTTTGAGGTAAAAGCTCAGCTATTGAGAAACCATTGTTTCCAGGAGGCAGGTTGAGGTTTTAAATTTTACCCAGTTGCTAAGAAATGCCAGTTCAACACTATGACGCTTACCTGAAATTTGCCTGCACTGTAAACAACTATCCACAACTGCAAAGAAAGAAATCCCAAGTTGAAGGAGGAGGCTGTTAATGCTAATTCAATATTTGTAAGAGTGGCCAACATGAACTGAACGAACAGAGGAAACGAACGAACAGGGCTGCCATTGATAAAACTACAGGCAGACCACAATTCTAAAAAACGTTGGAGAAAATCAACGTCATCGTTCACAATTTTTCCTCTGTTCGCTGATTGGACCGGTAGAAATTAGACCGGAGGAATCAGAGTGAACAGGAGAAAGCCCAGATTTTGTTTGAATTGAAATTTTAATTGAGCTGAATAGTGGCAATGACCAGGTCTGGACGCTGAACTTCTGGTTTTATGTATATACGCATTATATCTGGTATATATGTGACAGTAATTTACCTCCCATTTCACAATTAGTCTACCTTTTCTTAGGCACCTTCACAAGGTGTAGAAAGTTCAATGAGTTTGAATATATTTGAAACTGTACCATAAAAAGCAGACTAATCTCAAATTTTCTTTTCAACTCAAATAAAGCCAGTAACACTTATGGAAAAAAAAAGATTTATTTTTCTCTGCTTATAAGAGTGTCAGACATTATGAAAGTAATTCAAACACATACTGACGTTTACAATTGAGGCTTATTAAAATGATTCGCAATACATCAAATATGACTTTTTCAGATCCACACATTCAGAAAGTCTCCACTTAGAAAATGTTTTCATTTGGTTCCCAGGTACAAACAACATGGGTTGGAGTGAAACAGGATAAGATGGAGGGATGGAGGCCTGCTCTGCTGCGATTGGTTGATATACCAGTAGCATCTAAACAAAGGGCAAAAAACTGATCTTCGGAGAAAAATATCCTGTTTTTTGATCCTAAGCCTTATGAAATGTATAAAACAAAATCCAGTTAGTCTGGAAAAAGTGTTTTATTGAAAATGGACCTTGTCGTTATGTGACATCTTTAAAACAGTCGCCTTATTTTCCTGTAAAACAGTTTTTACAGGAGAATAAGTAACTGATTAAGAATTAGAACCAATCAAACCAGCTAATCACCCTGCAACCACTGCTCTGGATATTCCATTTTAGGTTATTTTGTGCATATTAGGCTTTTGTCCAAACCCTGGATAACAACTACTACTATTAGTTGAAATTATACAGCTGGATTGAGTAACGTTTTCTGTATCTAACTTGGTGTTGAGCATGAAAAGTAGAGAAATCTCTGTGAACTTTGTGCCATCTCCAGCATACAGACCTTAATATTCCAATTTCATTTGAGGTTGAAAGAAATGTTAATTCAGTTGAGAGATCTTTGTTTAATGATAAAAAAAATGCTATATAACAAATTACAGCTAATGAATTCCCACAGCAGACCTCACTTCCACCAGTAGGCAAAATGTAGGACTCAACACAGATCCAATTAAAAAATGTTTGTTTGGTGTTGTTTACACACAGAAAATGATTCTGATGCCTTCAATCGAGATTTTATAAAAATCATCCTAATCCAGTCTAAAATCAATTCTTCCTCTCATTTGATCTCAGGTGGCCTGAAGCTCAGGTCTTGAACTGCTCGACTCTCCCTGAGCCAGCCCATTAGATCTTCCCGTGTCGGAGTACGGCACCTCCTTACGAGTGACGGAAGTGGCAAACATGGTGTCCAACATTCCCAGGACCTCCAGTAGCTCCCGCTCCAAGTTGATCTCTGACTCCAGGATGTTCTGTAGGCGCAGCAGCTGCTGGTCGATCAGCGCCGACTGGCCAATCACAGATTTATAGATATCAAGGATCATTTCAGCTGCCGTCAAAATGATGGGGGCAAACCGGGTGTCGACAATGTTTCTGAAGAAGAAACGGAAACAAATGATCAAGGTTTAGACTTTAAATTAATAAATTCGCACATTATAACGCCCCGCTTTTATTTCACAACTGTAATGATTTGAACCTAGAAAATAAGATTTGTTCTGCTTCCTACCCAATGACAAAGTGGAGTAACTGAGAGAGTTGCTCTTCATCTCTTCCTGCTAGTGCGTTCTTTAGAGTTCCTCTTCGGTCCAGCTCCTTGATTACACCCACAGTTATCTCTGGCTTCTTCTGTCTTAACCAAATCTATTAGAAAAGAAGATTGAAGAAACAACTTTCCTTAGCAATAGCTCAGACTTTCCAACAGCTTACAGAGACATTATTTGCTAATATGGGCCCTCAATTATCAAATGTGGAAAATAAATCAGTGATTGGGGGAAAGTAAACATGATAAAATAAAAACAAACCTTCATTACTTAAATGCTTGTTAATATTTAGATTACTCTTACCTCCAAGGATGCATCCAAAGCTTTGGATACATTAAATTTCTTGAGCTCCCTGTCATATTTGGCCAAATGTTCTTTGACTGGCTTACTGACTAGATAGTCATCCTGTAAATGTATAAAGCAAGGAAATTAGAAATAAAGTAAATCTCAGAATTCTTACAGAAAAAGACGAGCTGACAATGACTGCAACATAGAAACCTACCGGCTTTGGGACAAAATTTTTTCCTTTCACAAAGACACGATATGACGGGCGGCGCCTCCGTTGGCTCATTATTTCCTTCGACTCTTCAGTGTGTTTTCTGTTTTTGATGCTTAAAATACTGTTGGTCATTCCCACAACAATTGACTCGTCATCCGGCTGAGAAGAAAGAAAAGTTGACAACTTTGGCTCGAGATGAGTGCAAAACAATGCCCCTCGTTTGCAATGCAACATAAAATAAAATCTTTCATTTTGTTTTTAAAGCGCAAACACCCAAACTTGTCTAATTCCTGTTTTATCTACGCTGCCAATGTGGCAATTATCTAAAGAAATGTTTTCACAGAATATTGCTGGAACTTTTATTCTTACAGCCAAAGCCAAACTGAGGATTGCAGCAGCGTAGTCAAAGTTGTGGACCACTTTGTAGGTGGTTGTGTTGTAGACTTTCACATGCCTGAAAGACAAACAGTCCCTACGTTAAAACATTTTCATCTATTCACCTTTTATTTACAGAAGGCGTCAACAACAAGAGGACTTCCACTTGAATGCACAACAATTCTCATTACAGTGACTAATGCAATACATATATTTGCTGCCTTTGACAGACAGAAAAGTATCAGATTTAAATTATTTAAACATTTATTTTATGTTAGGAATTCACTATATCTGACGCTCTTATACCTGTCCAGAGATGCCGACAGGAGTCTCTCTCCGTTGTTGCCGAGAGCCAAACAGGTGACGGTTTTATGATGGTTTTTCAGCGACACCAGAGGCTGACCTCCTTTTAGCAGATCCCACACTTTGACGTAGCGCCCACCTAAGGAAAGACAACAAAAATGTGTGAATTAAGCTTGTATTTCAAATATTTCCAAATAAACTTCAAAATACCCCATGAACGTATACTACATGAATATAGAGCTTCCTTTGAGGTCAAAGCAAGCCAAAAGAATTGGACTAAAATATCCTTATTTTGCTCACTGGTAAAAATAAATTGTGATGGTTCACAGAAATCTGAACAAATCTAACATGTTTGTGTGACAAACCCACCTCACAAAGCCTTTGATCAAAACTATATAACTGAATTTGTGCAATTATGACATGTTATGATTTATTGTACTTCTAATCATTACGCATGTGCAAATATAAATGATCTGCATTATTAATAAGTGTATATTTTTATTCAGTAAATATCTTGTGGTGATTTTTTTTCACATAAACTTTAGATGTTAAGTTCTAGTCTCTGATTTAAAATAAATTAACATAGTGACTACCTTTTATCTACAAAGCTGCCTTGCCTTATGGCATCACAAACACCAAAACCAGGCACAGTGAAAGACCAGGGAAAAAACTAAGCCAAAATTTTAGTGAAAGCCTATGAATCAGAGAGCAGTGTAGAACAGAGTTTCTGCATTGGATCTTTGCTGTCTGCTCGCTTCTGAAATTAATCTGAGCCTTCAATATGTGTTGTATAAATATGCTAAATGATTTGGCTGACAACCTGCTGAGACCAGGAGTCCTTCAGAGGGGTAGAGAAGGAGGCTTTCCACCGGCTGTCCATGATCCATGGTCATCACACTCTTCTCCGCTCTGGCATCAAACACTTTCAGAGTGTGGTCATATGAGCCTGAAGCAACAAAAAAAAAAAAGAGAAACAAATCTGATTGTTGTTGGTGCCAGTCAGCTGCAACAGGAAACATATGGACTCTATTTTTATTATTTTATTTATATTTTCAGTCAAGTTAGAAACTACCTAAAAGGCACCGCGAATTGATGTTTATCAGACAAAAGGTTAGCTTCCTCTTGACCCTTTGACATTTCCCCACTCCTCTGCAGAATGACCTTTTGACTCACCAGTAATGAAGAGATCTCTGTTGAGTTTGCTGGTAACACCACAGCGAATGTAGTCCGTGTGTTCCCGGTAGGTGCTGAGCTGGGCTGCGTTTGGGATGTCCCACAGACGGCAGGTGTAGTCGTCAGATCCAGTGAGGATCTGATAATGGTCTGAGGTGAAGTCAGTGACATGTACGGCCCTGAGAAAAAAAAAAAAAATCAAATTAAATTCAAATTGTTTTCAGTATGCAGGACTTTAAGAAATCTGAAAAAACAGCTCAGTCGTTGTCAGAATTCTTGGGATCAGCATGAATTTCAGTCGATGGATCACTCAAGAAATCATCATTCAACAATGTTGTCATCAGCCGATGACTTCCACCACATTTTCATTCACCCAACACTCTCCCGTTTGAAAACATGGATTGCTGACAAAGGTCAGTTGATCTTGATGAATCGATAATACAAAGTTCCTATTAGAGATGAACATATGAAATTCTCACAATAGCCTTGACTAAGAAATACTACAGTTTGTCTCCATTATGTTTTTTAAATTAAAGATTTATAACAAGAATGTTCAGCATATCATCACAAAAAAAAACATAATCCTGTGGCAAAAAATAACCGGTTAGATACAATAATCATAGTAATGTTATTTACAGTTATTTTGATATATTAACATAGCTTGCAGTTTCAAAATTGTGCTAAAGTATCTAAAAAAAAACAGATAATTAATTCTCCCCTAGTGTCACCTATAAAGCAGGAAATATTTTCAAAAAGTGTTTAAGCCTTCTTTGGACTGGCGGACTGCCAATGTATAACAACAGGCTTAGAAGTAACCAGAACTAAGTCTAGTTTATTTTAGATAAATTGGAGCAACTGGACAGTAAAGAAAGAAACTTAAAGAGACACCACATAATTTCACCCTAATGAAAGATTTCCTGTCATCACAATTTCTTTTGCAAGAATTTACTAAAGCGTCTACGACCTAATCACAGAAACTTAAAATACGAGACTCACTTTGTGTGCCCTTTGAACATCCTTAGTGCCACCCTGCCGCTGACATCAAACAGTCTGACAACCGAGTCTTCGCATCCCGCCACGAGCAGCTGGCCATCTGACCTGAATCTGCCACAATAAGCAGTGTCCTTGAATCGGGTAAATGTCTTGACAGGCTCTTGGGAGAAGGGCCCATAGACGTGGATCTGAGGGAAAAAATGAGAGTTAGAACATGAGGAAACTGGGAAAACAAAGGTGCATCCTTTACTCATAGACAAATTATTTCAAAGCAGAACTGTTTATCTTATGAATATGATAAAATTAAAGCAATTTATAAAATTAAACAGCAAGTAGGAACTTTGTCAGTTTTATTTTAATTTTAATATAGGAACTGTAGACAGTAAAGAATACGTAATGGGAACTTTGTGTTTCCTTCCCTTTTGTTATTGTCTGTGTAAATAAGATCCATATCCTCTGGGGTAAAAAACAAAATACAATATGAAAATCAACCATGTCATAAGGTGAACTACCTAGAATTTATGCCTACTCACTCTTGTAAAGGCAGTTACAGCAAAATTATGAGGAGCCACAGGAGAGAAGTCGATGTTGGAGACTGCTCCATATTCTTTTATCTGAACAGGAGCCTACGAGTGGGAAGAAGGGGAAACATGTCAGGCAATGGATTCCTTCAAAGCTTGACATCACAAATTGTTCAATACATTTATTTCACCCACAATAATATAAAATGGAGCACATAGCAGGTGTGACTCACCTTGTAGTTTTTCCAGTAAACTGTGTCCTGTGTGACTTTTTCTCCGAGCTTTGGATACACCGGGATTTTTGTGGGTTTAAATGAAGCCATCTATATGGCGCCTGTTGAAGCGTCTGCATACACACAGTAGGAAACAGCTGAGTAAGAGGAATCTTAGCATTTAAAGAGTTTACGGTTAAGAAATTATAATTGTTCTTTTTTTGTTTTACTTTTGAAATCAAAACAAAAATTACAGATTGCACTAAGTTTCAACAGCTGAGAAGAAGGTCCAGGATTATTCATATTACTCCACATATTATTAAGCAAAAAAATCTTATGAATATGATTATAATTTTGAAATTATACATGCATATTGCAAGAGAAAACAAATAATACTAGTAATAAACTATACACTTACTGAGGATTTTACACATGTTCACTTGCCTATTAACACAAACAGTAAATCAGCCAATGAATCTACTGAAACCCAATGCATTTGGGCATTTTGACACGACTTTCTGAAGTTGAAAGTGAGAACAATAGAACAATAGGTTTGCATCATGGATGTACAGCAAACATATCCAAATGTTAATGTTAATACAAAAATTTTAAAATAATGATTTGGGTACTTTGTTTAATCTGTTCCATGGAACAATTTGAAGCAGTTCTGGAGACAAAAGGGATCCAGTCTGGTTTTTAAAAAGATGTACCTAACAAATTGGCTAATGAGTTTAAGTATATGGCAAAATTAAACTAAACTAAAACATGCTATCTGAGAGAAATTATAAAAACATTTGACTTTTTTAAAAAAACAATGACACAAAAATAAATTGGGTATTTTTTCCGTTAGTTTGCTAAGTTCTACCTTAAAACATGATAAGACATTTATATTTATGGACATTACACAAGTGGCATTGCCAACGTCGACTTTAAATTTGCAGTTAATGACAAGATTTGAGAGACAACGCATTGTAGTATTTTTCATGGGTTTCCTCGTACAAGTGAATGATTCATTAGTCTTTGGATTTTCATGTACAAAAACATACTACTTCTAAAAGATTCACCGTCTAATAGTTTTTAGTTTAGGCATTGAAGTATCTCCCATGTTGTGTTATCTATATTGTTTTATCTAACAAACTAAATCGTGATATCAGCGACGGGGCTCGGGCAACAGTCAATTAAATCTTTAGATCGTTCATAAACAAATACAAAACAGTACTTTGTGTTCTTTAAACTGAAATAACGCACGTGATTATGCATATCTCAAACCTGGCACACTGTCTGTAGTTTATACCACTAATATTTTACACAGAAACGGCTCCAGAATTTTTCTCACCTTTGATTGGAAAAATGGTCCCAGTGTGCAGATACGTTTCAAGTAAAATATGGCTGATTTAAAATTATACAGTCTTTTGTTATCTGAAGTGAAGAAAAACTTTCTCATTTTATCGAAGGATCACGTTGCCTCTCGGCGAACAGGAGGACGCCATGATTGAATGTAACTACTTCCGCAATAAAAATTATAGAATATTGTAAGTAAGTTTTTGTTTCTACTATTTTTTTTAATTAAATTATCTGCAAGAAGCGTGAATACTTTTTCGGTTAGATTTAAGATTAGTTTTTTCTCTCTACTTAATATTTTGTTCATGTTCGTTTTACTCTAATTTACGTCACTTCCTGGGCTCCCTCCTTTCTTCCTCCATCGCTTATCGCGTGAGCCGCGTGTTTACACACTTCCAGGTATGTTCCTCGCTATTTTTCAGTTTTTTAAATCACAACAAATAATTTTAATGTAAGTGTAGCTTTTAAAAATAATTCTGCCTCAGCTTGAGAAACCTAATGCGGGTAAAGCACACTCCTTTCTTCTGTATGAACATCTGCTTGAGGAGGCCCTCAAGCAGATGGCTAGTTAGCTGTAGCTAGCTGTTTAGCTGGCTTTGCTAACTGACGTATTTTAGATTGTACACAAAATTCATGACTAGGTATGTTAATAAAATAAACTGAAATTAGAAGGACGGATTATACGGCATCACCCTGTGTCAAACATTGTTTCATTGGCCTTATTTGAAAAACGTTGTAACCCAATAGATTTGTGGTTAGCGTGTCCCTTGCTAAAGCTGTAGTTGCCCACCTCCTCACTCTGATTCATGCATTACTTGCAGACAGGCTCTGAAGTGCGACGCTATTTTCGGGGCCTTATGGCAGCTGTGCGTTCTTGTTGGTTTTTACGTGAAAGGGCAAAAAGTGACGGGAGATTTGAGGGGATTTATTTCTAATACTTCCAGTTTGATTGCATGTCTACCACTTAGTGGGAACTGTTAGATCACACATGTAGTATGGTAAGACGTTAGGGGCAATTTATGTTGGTATTGAAAGTTGGAAATGTACAATTTTTTCCCCTCCATACAATATGTCATTTAAAATTTAACGACCAGAATAGAAACAGAAGTAATTCCTAGAAATTAGCTAATATTCAAATTGTGCAGCATAAATGTTTTAACTTAAGCTAAGCTTGGATTGGAATGAGATTCCTATGGTATGAATATGTAATAATGAATTAATAATTTACTTAGCTATTTTGATGCGCAGACATAAGCAAAAATAAAATAAAAAACAGAGGGTTTTGTGAAAAAAAATATTGCTTTTTATGCAAAATATTTGACATTTTTCCCATCCTCTAGCCTTTTATTCCATGTATAACAAGCTGATATTATCTGGGTAATTAGCCAAAGCTCAGGTAGAACTTACAATGAACTGCTTAATAGCCATGTCACTTCAGAATCAGAATAAACGTTATTGTTCCCCAAGGGAACATGTATTATTCTCCATTAAATATAAACCATTATAAATATAATCATTAGTGGTATGAAATTTACAACACAAATTTGAAATTACATTGTTAAGTATGACCTAAATATAAAATAAATTAAATCAAATGAAATAAAAATACAAGTCATTGAAGTTTATGGGTTTCCATGTAATTGCTGTCCATGTCTTGTTAATGTTAGGAAATATTTCCGAACAGTCACTCTGTCTCTACCACAGCAAAGGAAAAGTGTAGCAGAGTTGTGTTACTTTCTGTCTCATGTAACTGGTGTTAGGAAGGTGCATACACCTTCCTAACACCAGTAATAGGAGTTACATATAACTCCAGCTTTTCATTTGGCTTCTCATTAAAGTTCTGCTAATAACCAGTAGAATTGCTGTTGAACTCTGCCTTTTCTCTTATTTTTAAGATGAAGGAGTCGATAATGAACCAAGAGAAGCTTGCCAAACTGCAGGAGCAGGTCCGCATAGGTGGCAAGGTAAGGTGCCTACATGCTGCCAAGTAATAGTTATGGGACTGAATCATTTACTAAAGCTAATCTCACTGCTTTGTAGGGGTCAGCCCGGAGAAAGAAGAAGGTGGTGCACAGGACGGCTACAGCAGACGATAAGAAGCTGCAGTTTTCACTGAAGAAACTAGGAGTCAACAACATCTCTGGTATTGAAGAGGTACGGTAAATGTTTGTGGACTTTTCCACATTGGAAACTAACATATAACTGACTTTATGTACAAGTTCTTAATATCTTTCACTTCAATTGCAAATAAAACTGAACTGAAATCCCTGGAGATGGGATGATTTACCCAAAGAGTTCTCCAGAGTGTGAAAGCCCTGATTTTTGACGACATTCGGTGGCCGTATATCCTTTGCTGTAAAAGTTGCAATGAACTTCATGATTAGCGATTTAGTTACCGAGGAGTTTTCACATTGCTCAGTGAATGCACTGCTGGCTGACATGAAGCGTATGATCAACTGTTTTAACTTCTGCCAACAGTTGGAAACTTACATGTTTCATGGTCATGTTTCAGAATATTTTACTTGGTTTTTATACAGGCTGTATATGATGTGGCCCTTGTGCAATTCATTTTCCATTTTGGGTTGAGGGGACAGGATGCTTTACATGTGACGTTAATGTGTTGTGCCTTCTTATGCTTCTCGGCTCTGCTTTTTTTCGTCTAGTTTTGCTGTTTAATCAAGTCAAAATTGTCCATGTTTCCTTCTCGATGTATTGTATCAAAGGTTGTTTAGCAGTTACCTCTGCTAAACAAGCAAGGCAATGTTTTAGATTTAGAACACAGCATATTAACGCGTTAGCTCTGTCAAAGTCAAAATGTAAATCTATTCTTGTTGGCAGACAATCTCTATTTAATCAACCCAAGATTAAAACCAAGAATAGGCAGAAATTCAGAAACAGCCTTGCAGCAATAATTTCACCAAAAGATGCATCTACAAAATACTGAGGCAGGGAGATGAATACATGTATGCCAGACTTTTCAGATACGCATTTGTATTTAAAAAATAAACTTTGATCAGTTCCTTCCACTTTGCAATCATTCACTACTTTATATTGATTTATCAGACACGTTTCCAATAAAAGACATTAAAATTTGTGCTGCAAGAACAAACAATGTAACTGTCATTCAAAGGGTATAAATAGTTTTGCAATACATTGGAAAATCATGGCAGACTAAAGTTATCTAATGTAAGCTGTGCTCTGTTCTGATGAGCCATTTTGGGTCCAGTACCATTGTACTGGTTACATACCAGTTTACTTTTTTAGACCAAACTGTTGACTTTTCAAATAAGTGGAAATAAACCATTAAGAATTACAGTTTGAGGTGTTTGAAAAGACTCAGGATGGAAAGTTGTTCTTTTAACAGCAAAGCTGCCATACTTCAGTACATATATCTTTTATCCTTTTTGTTTTCACTGTAGGTGAACATGTTCACAAACCAGGGGACGGTGATCCACTTCAATAACCCAAAAGTTCAGGCCTCCTTGGCTGCCAACACGTTTACGATCACCGGGCATGCTGAGAATAAACAGCTAACAGAGATGCTTCCGGGAATCCTCAACCAGATGGGAGCTGATAGTCTTACCAGCCTCAGGAGACTAGCAGAGACCCTGCCCAAACCAGGTACACGCCACAAACTCATCCAGTCACTCCGTCACTCGTGTTGTGTGGTGTCTAATAATAAAACTCCCTAATTTTCATCATAGCTGGTGACAACAAAGCTCCCATAGTTGCTGCCGAAGAGGAAGATGACGAAGTTCCTGGTAAGCAAGAAAATTTGCATCTCATTTCTTTATCAATAGTGTATCTTGCTGAATTGTTGCACACTAAAGGCCCGAAAAAATTAGCTAGATTTTTAGTAATAAAGTGAGTCTACTCTGGACTGGTTCACATCTATGCTTTAAATACTTTTACCTTTGTTTGCCAGAATTGATGTTTGCAAAAGTCTAAGACAAACCTTTATCGCTAACATAAATATGAAAGAATTCAAATTCACTTGTACTGTAATTGTACTAACTAATTCTTATTTCTTTCTAATCCGCTTGTATAATTTTAAAAATAATTCCCAGTAACACTTTGTTTTTATTTGCTGCTTATTCTTATTTTTTCTTTTTTTTCATTTTCAGATCTTGTTGAAAACTTTGATGAAGCTTCAAAGAACGAAGCAAATTAACCAACATGACGACATCTGAGTGTTTCTTGAGTCACCACAGTATTCAAGTCATGTATTTGTGGCTACAAACATAACCTGCTTTAAAATCAACAATTGGGTTGGAACAAGAAAATTAACTTTACAGAAAATGTTATTATACAGTTAAAGCAAACAGAATTTATTGGAACCTGCACGAGCTTCTCTATCTCATGCTGCCTTCTTCACATTGCAGTACCCATGCATCAAAAATGTATTGGTGGAATTAATTGTGTAATAAAGATAACATTTTAACTTCTTTTACATGTGCAGCACAACAGCTTTGCTTTGTTTTGTTTTTTCACAAAATAAAATCATTGCAACTGTTCATCATACTCAAATGTTAAGTTTTTAAAACAATAGCAGAAGTATTAAGAAATCTCTCTTCCATCAAGGACTGACAAAGATGCCAAACAAAGAAAAACAAACACCACTGTAATAACACCACATAAAATATACAAAGCATTGAAAAAAAATTGTTATACATATATTATCTTAACTAAAAACATTTATGCTGACATGCACTGCACAGGCAGGCCACAACTATAAAAATATATACTTGTGAATGTATGTTGCATACATTTAAACCAGAAGGTCTTAGTTTGGATAAGGGAAGAGATTGACTGGGATGCCCCTAAACTGTAAATCATGAGATTTAACATAACACAAGGTTATTTCCTTTTGTAAAAAAATAAGTAGAAATATCTTATTGTTTCAGGTCAGACAAAGCTTAGATTTGTTGAGACAGGCATGGTATTTCCAGGCTCCTCTATTCTATACATGTTCTCAAATGCTCAGCAATTTCTTGGAGACACTTGGAGCTTAGGATATGTCAGAAAGGGACAGATTGGACTGGAAATAATTTAAAATCCCACTTTTCATTTTGTGAAAATAAATGTATTGTGTTGGTTCTCTTAAATGAAAAATATTCTTAGGTTTTAATTTTCTTTTTGAAACAAAACTGGGTTTTGGTTGAATATTTCTTCCCAATGTAAAAATGATGTATAGTTATTCCTAAAAGTTACAGGGACTCTTGCTTGTTATGGAGATTAATAAAACCTATTTTAAGATGAAATACCGAGTCAACAACAAATCAAAGTGCATTTGATTATTTTATTAAGAAATTAAGCAAAGAAAATGAGCAATAACTCCCCTGGCTAGTCCAGGGAAGTGAAGGAAAAAGACATCACAGTTATGTAAACTCGGGACTTCCCATCAGTTTAATAATGAAGGTACAGTTTTCTCACAGCTCAGCATCCGCATGGCCTTGGACGGTTCAAACCAAGTACAAAGAGGTAAACAACCTCCCAGAAACTCATCATCTTTAGTCTTCCCAGTAATTAAGCCAAAGTTTTATTTTGTCATAACTGGAGGATCAGTCCTGGGCACTTTGAACACTCTTGGACAGAGTCAAACCTTGACAACAGCTGAATCCGTTGCCTCGAAGTTCTTGAATGTTGCACTTGTTCTTTCGAAGACCAGCTTTGTCAAACAAAATCTGAGAAACATTAATCGAACGTGGAGTGATGGTGAGGAAACTGAAAGTTGATCTAATTCTATGTGGATGTAAAATGACATCAATCATTCAAACATTCAGTACAAAAAAAAAGTAACATTGTGTTTGGCTTCAGTGTAGAAATCCTCAAATTAGTAAATCTGCTCTTTGTTTTATTTATTCACCAATTCATAGAAAGCCACATGCAATATCTCCTCGCAGTTAGCAAAGATTTTGGATGGACAGACAGACACTTCGTTGGCATTTCTGGATAACAATTTATTGTGCAGTCTTGATCATTCTCCACAAATTGCTCAGTATGATCTCTGCACAATAGAAGGGTTTTTTTCATTTTATTTTATTTTTTTACTTTTGTTTATTGGATTTGGGTCTTTCTGATGAGGTGTTCTGTGTTTACACTCCATCTCAGATTTTCTGAAGTGTCCTGTATATTTCCAGAAATTTGAGACTTGTGATACATTCTTCCTTTTGTCACCTGATGTTCAGGGCACAGGGACAATTATTAGGTGTTTTTGTTATTATTATTTAGTCATTAATTTTTTCATTTTGTTGAATGACATGTTCTGCTTATAAGCTTCTTTAGTGTTTGATATCAGATCTGTGATGGTTGAATAATGGTTGATTTTACTGTTTGTACTGTGGATTCAGGAAAAGTTGTTGGAGTTTTTTGTGTACTGTAGAGGCCTGAAGACACAGCCTTGGGGGACACCACTGACAGGTATGATTTATTACACCAAAAGATCAGATACAGAAAGAAAAAGCAATTTTACTGAATGATTTTTGAAAGTGGAAATCTGTGGCACAAGTACCGGGATATGAGTTTTATTTAATGTAGTGTAGTATTGTTCATGCAGAATGCAGTTTTGGTGACATGTTTCTTCTGACTGGAACAAATAGCATTTTTGACTTTCTACTTGAATCTGATGGAGAATCTGTAAAGGTGATGCCTCCAAACCTCAAACACTTGGAGTCTATCACCAACAATACCAGTAAAGGTAATGCCAATAACGGTTTGCACACTAATTATTGAGAAGCCTAGACATATCATTTTAACACATCATTGTTTCAATATAAAAAATGATACTTTATTTTTCTTAGTTTCTGAAAGATGCCTGCCTCATTTCAATTTATTTTGTTTTAGAAAGCCTTCTAAAGGAAGAATAAAGAACCCAGTGCTTGAGAACTGCATTTATGAAAAAAGAATAATATAATAATAAAATAAGGCACATCTTAGTGCGTAAACCAGGGTCATTGGAAATGGATTTAATATTAAGAAAGTACAAAACCAATGAATTGAGCTAAATTAAAGGCAGTTCTGAAATAAACTGCATTTGAGCCTACAGAGTATATTCCAGAAGGACAAACAAAATACAGCTCAGTTGCAAATTACTAGTTTAGATAATAATAATATAAATTAATGTATTTATTTATATTACTATGAATAAATACATTTTATTGTATTTTAACATACATTAAAATATTTTAAAATTCAATATTTATTCATAAATGTATTTATTAAATATTTATTTATTCCAGGAAAAGGCGACACTTAAATTTGCAACGCTGGTAAAATGTAGTATAATTGTCAATTTCAAGTTTTGCAATATTCCCCTGGTTTATTACATAAAATGCCCAAACAATAAAATAGGCAAAATGTCAAAAAATGTTTGATTAGCGTCATAGGCGTAAGGGAGAGGGGTTGGGGTGAGGGGCATTAGAGGGGGTCTGGACCCCCCACAATCTTGGAAAACTCTAGAATGGTCCCCAAAAAAATATTAATTGAAGAAACTTTTTGCATTTAAATAATATAAATCTGAAAAGGCAAAAGAAACAAAGAATGAAATCTCAGAAAAAAATAAGAAGGAATTTTTAGGTCCCCCCTTCCCCCCTCCTACCATTATTAGAACAATGGTTCGGTCTAAAGTGTAGAAGGAGCAACAGCAGCTTAAGGACACAGTCTGGTCAAAGCAGCTGAAGTGAGGCGCTGTCTGTTCGATGTGACTCTGTAGCACAAACATAAAACTCTCCAGTAAGTAAATACTTAAAGCAAAAGACATGTAACATGTTTTATTTACTTTCACTGCTCAATAGGAAGAAATTAACAATAAAGAGAAGACTGCAGTTTGTTATTTTCTTACTTTGTCTGAATCATGATAAGCTGCCTCATTTGCAAAACTGCTACATCGCTTTAATAGACTTAAGCTTTTTTGTTAAAGGTAGCAAATATGTTATTCATATTTAACTCATTAACTTTTAATTAATTTGAAGAGTTTGAAACGGGAGGAGAGGCTGAGCAAGTGGACCCAGCTCTGTGTGTGGGAGCCGAGAACAGAAGAGAAAACAGAAAGAGGAAAAAAGAAAGCTATGCCTTTATTTCTCAATATAGAGCCTTTAAAACCACAAAATAAAATCTGAATATTTTTCTATATAAACCCTGGTGCTTTAAATGTTACTTTAAGGTATAATACCCCCCAGATATTAATTTCTATCTACGTGTTGGTTCCTCGTCACCCAGGGCATTGCAAAACTAAAAAAAAAAAGGCTTAAAAATAAAACAAGTTATAATTTAAATAGGCCATAACTTGTATTGGGTGCATTTCAATAAATCAATGTTTATGAGGAATTTTATTAAGAGCAGTTACTCATTAAAGCTTTTTTATTTGGAACCTTAATTTTTTGTGAAGGTGTATAGCAGAGATTAGATCAGTGAGACTGAACAAAACTCATATAGAAGCAACATTTGAATTTTACTGTATTTACTTCTCTGCAGGCTGCATACGGAGAATAAAACATGTTTGATATGCATTACAAGTCATTTTTGGTCTTGCAGCTTGAATGTGGTTTGAAACTTTTTAAACCACATTTTATGTTACATTTCAATGGAACCTCACCAACCCCCCCCAAATTGGTCTTATGAAATTGTCCTGTTTATGGTGCCCCCCAATAATGAGATGGAATGTACGCCCTTGAATACTTTTATAGTACATAAGAAAAGTTGCGTTTTTGAGAATCTGTTAGAGATGATTCCTCACTCAGCCATTCATACACACAGCAATTCATAAAGGGGTTTCTTAGAATCCTTACAGCTTTGTGTTCTGAGATGGACTGTCCAGGCAGTTTATAAGTGTGGACTGTCTGCTTTAGAACAGAAAGTTTGGGCTTTTACTTTATTGTAACAAGGTGAGATGCTGTAAACTACAAAAGACTTTCCTGAACAAGACTGGGAGGTCCGTTTCTGGTAAAATTGTGGTAAGGAAAGTTGTATTTAGACATTCTGTGGTAGTGATATCACCGACACAAATTCTCTGTTACTTGTCTTATAGCTGTGTCTCTATCAAATGAGATGGTAATAGCTAGAACAGACTGTACATGTCTTTCAGTCATTTTGTTTTTTTTACTCTAATATTTGGTTGCGGTACTTATATTCAGTAGCACTCCTGTCTTCTGTGACGCCATTGGCTGGTTAGGGTGAGTAAAACCCAGAACTTATTAAAACTGAAAGCTAATGAAAGTCATGCATAAAATCATTTCCAGTGAAGTAATAAGAACTGTTAAATCTGTTTTTACATGTATGTGTATAAGCAGGGGATGTCCGTTTCTTCACTAAGTGATATTAATGTTTTGGTAAAGGTTATATCATCATTTGTAGAGCATACTTTTTAATTTTTGTTTAAATAATGTTCAAAATGAATTGCTCCTTTTTCCACTCTTACATTTGCATGTTCCCCAGCGCAGAGGTGACAAAAACTTTTCAGGCTTTTAGGGAAGTGAAACATTACCGCCTGCTATTTTTGAGCTACTGACTGAAGAGACTTCACACAGTCTGGTTAAGCAGCATGTCTGCATCATGCATGTTATGCTGAAGACTGCGAATTTACTCAAGAAAAAGGAAGGAGGGGAACGAAAACGATTGTAACACCTACAGTAGTTGGAGCGGGTACTCCTACAACTACGTCACACACATGGCAGAAACAATATGAAAATGAGTGAGGATAAACACACAGGGCTCTGTTTCTGTTTCCACCTTGTTGACGCTGACATTTTGCCACACAGAGGAGGGTTGCCCCTCTGCGATGGGGAAGTCCTGTTGCCAGTCCCTTTTTTCCCAGCCCAAAGTTCTTTGGATTCTACTTGCATTGTATTTTGGGGGAAAGCCATTGGATAAGATAATTTCTGTTATTTTTTCAGAAGGTTGACGAAAATAAGATTGACTTAGATATAGATATTTAATATTTTTGGCCAATTTATCTCATTAAGTTTTTATTCATAATAAAGAACATTTTTGCACTATCATTAAAAAAATGGCATCTTACAAATTTTTTGTCTTTTTGTCCTTTTTCTTACACTTACATTTTTTAGTTGAAACTAATTTTGACATTGGTCAAAGATAACCCATGTAAGTGTAAAATAAAGTTTTTAAATAAGAATTTGTTTTGGAAAATGATCTTCAGTCTGTTCTTACCCCATGTATAAACAGAATTATCTCCTAAACCCAAATTGATTGTTCCTGTGTCAGTGGAAACATTAAGCATTTTGAATATCTGACAACAGATACTGGATATACTTGCAGAAGAAATTTGGCCCTTTCTTCCTTGTTGGATTGTTTTAATTCAGCCATGTTTTTCAATCACAAATGGTCAAACCACAGCATTTTGAGCTTGATTTAAATATATGCTTTCAATAGATAACCGTATTTTTAGCCATATCGGATAAGTAGGGGAGAGATAGGGAGCAGAGTGGGGTGGGGGGGGGTTGTTCAAAAGTATGAAACAAAAAAAAAAAGGGAAATATTTCATTGTTTAATTTATTAAGAGAGTCAAATATGTTGCTTCAGGGATGCAGGTTCCAGAAAGCTGTGATCCTACCTCAATATAACTGAATTTGAAATAAATATTTCCTACTGCCTCTTCAGTACAGGGGACCATAACAGGAGCCAGGACAGATTTACAAGGGCACTGGCCCCAGCTGGCCCCCGACTAGAGCCGCCCTTGGCTCTCTACATTCTCCTGTAGGATTAATTTAGTAGAATTCATGATTATTTCATTTATAGCAAGTTGTCCCAATTCTGAAGCAGATGCCATGATTGACCGTCAATAGATATCCACATCTTCCAAAAGATCCAGCTGGAGTCATTTTTGGTTGGCCAGCCATTCTGGGGAAGTTTCCCCACGTTTACATTTTTCTCCAATTTGTGGATAACAGCTCTCACTTCTCTTTGTTGGAGCATTTTAACAATGATGGAGCTCATTGACTTTGTTCCTCGTGTTCTTGAATCTGTTTTGGGCATGACGTGTTGCCTGAGATCTCTTATCCTGCTTCATTTTGTCAGACATATTTTATTTAAGTGATTCTTTCATTTTACAAGGCATAAAACAAAATAGTGGCTTTGTCTGTGAAAATGAACTGATTCTATGAGGAAGTGTATTATTTCTTACTACACTGTAATGCTAAAATATTTGTTATTTAATGATGCTTTGAAAAGGATTATTTTCTTTAACAAAGACACAAAGATTGGAAGTGTTTAATTTATAGCTATAAAATCTACAATTAGCAAAGAGGAAATTACATAATTTGCCATTTAAAAAAAGCTTTCTTCTTTATGCAGAATTAGGTCTTTTTCTGAGTGTGGGCTTAATATTCAAATTAGAGTGCGTCTGAAAAGTTCAGTTTTTTACCTTAATAGTCGGTGGCAAAACCCCCGCCTCAACCCACGATCCTTATCTGCATCTTTTTTTTTTTTTTGACATTAGTCGAAACTCAGATAATATCTTTTTGCAACGTCTGAAATGCAAAGCAGAACGGAGGAAATGAACCGTCTGTGGGCTTTCATTAGCTCACTGCTGGTCAGTTTCTATGGCACCTCAAAAAAAAAGGTGTTAAAAAGAGGTGTGGAGTGAGCTGATGATGTATGCTCCATGCCACGCTATAAAAATCCTACACTGTGAGGAGTTGGAGCATACATCACCAGGTTCGCTTGTCCTTTCCGCCTGACTTCAGAGTAAATTCATCTATGGTAAGAAATAACTAGAATAAAAGAAAAATAATTACTCTCTTTTCTAAGCTAATTTTAACTTTGGAATGCTTCAACTATCAAAATAACTATTTGACTTTTGTTGGCAACATTATTAAAAATACCTTTGTAATTACAACTCAATGACCTACCTAAATTTTTGTTTAACAATGACACAACAATTGGAAATGTTTAATTTATGAGCGTAGCTATAAAATCTATAACTAGCAAAGAGGAAGGTGAAATAACATTTTTCTCTCAAACTTCCCCTCTGACTCTCTGACTGTCAAACAATCTAGATGACCTTATTGCCGTGGATCACTGCCTTTCTGCTGATCGGCGCAACAGCAGCTGATCAACAGGCTAACCTCGACCACTTTCCAGAAAACTGTAGGTTCTTTCAGCACACACACATTTTGGCAATCTTCATTTGTGCCTCACACAAAAGTGATTCAGTTTGTCTAAATTTAGCGCATCTCTTTGTTCGTCTCTATGGATCTGCGTAGTTGCTGTGGCAAAACGAGGTAAAGATTCTGTCAGCCTTACCTGCCTTACAACCATGCCTGGATCTGTGACATGGAAGCTCAACGACGACCCCGTAGACCACACGAGCCAGAGTGGCCATAATCTTATTGTGAGGGACGTGGATGCGCCCCTGCTGGGGGAATACAGCTGCTGGAGAGATGGAACGAAATTATCGTCGACCTATCTGCTGCAGGAGACTGATGAAGAAGAGGATATAGGTGAGTCTCATCTTTTTATCCATCTGCAGTCCGTTCAACTGAAACCGGCTGAGTTAGTCACACAACATGACATGTGACAATCTCTGGTGTTCTGTTTTTAGTTGCACTTCCATTCACTCTTGTTGTTCATTATTGCAGATTCTTTGCTCACATGTCATGCAAAGTCCTATGATTGTAACTTCAGCTGCAGATGGACTGAAGGCAGATATGGAGCTGTGCGCCTTGGAACCGGCCCCGACTGGTAAAGATGAATTCAATTAAGGAGACCAGGTTTAGTGCCTGGAAAGAGGCCGTTGTATAATTACTGTCAATTCTGGTAAAGATGTGTAAAAAGACATACATTGACTAGGCTTTCTTGTTTTGTTGTTATGACATAATCTTACACTAAAACAAATTTAAATATAACCCTCAATCTTACCACATAGTGTGGGAGGTGCAGCAATTACTGACGCAATAGAAAATTCTATAAAACAGGTAAATTTTAATAAATTGACTTTTCTGAGCTGTCAGGATGTGTAGGAGCCTGTGAGTTAAACCACTGAACCACTATGACTTCATGATGCCCCGGTCATAAAAAAAAAAACATTGAGAGGCTCATTTCTCTTAGCTGCTCTTAATCTGAAAAACAAGAGGTCATGCTGTTTAAGTAACGCATTTGCACGTTGATCTTCATGAGTCAGAAAACGGAGAATGATTGCGAAATAAAAAAACTTTTACATCTATACAGTCTGCAGTAATTAAAAAACTTAAAATAACCAAAATTTACTTTTTTATGTTGATCAACGAAGTATCAACGAAGAGTGTTTAATTATTAATTTATAACGTAAATAAAACATGGTACAAAGGATTTTTTTTTTTTTTTTTGCTTATCTAATTTTGAAAAGGGAAACACGAGAAACATTCCACTTCAGACAAACAAACGTGCAGAGCTTTATAAATTAGAAAATGTCTTGAAGAAAATAGTGACAGGCTTGAATTTGCCCATATCTCCACTAAGATCATAATTAAAACATTAAGAATGGCTTAAACTGTGACTAACTAGTTTGGACAAATAGCCATGTCCTTCCTTTGGCCATGGACACTGAAGACAGAACATAAAAAATCTTTAAAACTGACTGTCAGAGATCTACAGCAAACAGAAGCATTTTGTGGTCACCAAACCTCCATAATAACTATTTATTTTCAGACTTTTATGCACATCTTTACCTGCAACCTTAAAGGGCGCTTCAGCTATAGGACATCGTTTAATGATGTAATAATTTGGTATTGATATCTGACGTCTGTGGCGTTGTTTGCCTCTACAGCACTAATGGTCTGCCGACATGTCACTGGGTGAGCAGCAGTGGCCAGCCCAACAGCGAGGGATTCCAGTTTGAGCTGACCCACAACCTCTCACCTTTTGGTGAGGAAAGCACCATGCTGGAGGTCACTGCTGAGGCCATCGACGACGGCTTCCTCCTCCTCAAGAAAACCAAAAAGTTTTATTTTAGAGACATCGGTGAGTTGAATGAACATAAGGAAACAATTAAACAACTCAGTGGAAGATTACCAGCAATTTCACAACAATCTTTAAAAGAAAAAGCTATTAGTAAAGAAGCTAATTTCAAAGGACAGGAAATCAAGTATTAAGAACTGGATTAAAACTCTGCATCCTATATTTCTCTCAGAAATATTGCAAATGATTTTCCCCATTTTTATGCTTTTGCTTTTGTTTTGCCCCTCTGCAGTTGTACCTGACAGCCCCCAGATTGTCAGCTTGGACGTGGTGCAGTCACAGCTGAATGTCACCATCGAGCCGCCGTCCAGCTGGTCGACTCCTCACAGCTTCTTCACTCTGGAGCACGAGATTGAATACATCCTCAGAGACAATGGACAGGTATAAATGACCAGACTCCGAACTGCAGCCTTGGGTTTCAGGGCTGTTTCATGTTCTTTCTGTGATATTTTGTTGTCTGACTGCGGTTTCTGTTTGACTTCAGACCATAAGCTCTTCATCTTCTCTGATACCGAAGAAGATCAGCAAGCTGAGGGCCCGCTCCAGAGATCCGCTGGTGTTCTCACCTTGGAGTCAGTGGACTCCGTGGAAAAATGTAACCCACTGAAGTTATCTGATCGCACTTCTTTCAGCTTCCACTCTTTTGTTTGCTCTCACGTGTTCCGCATGTCTGCAGTGTCTTCTCGTATTTATTAGGATGGACTTTGATGATGTAACCCTCTGCCTACCCACAAACCATCTGGGGCCCACCGATGATTGAATTTTAAGACAAACCATAAAACGTTTATGCTGAGAAAGAGAGTACTATTAAATTTGATTTCACAGTTTCAGCATAAATTAAAAGACAAAATCATTTAGAATTCAAGTTTAACATCTAAAAGGACTTGCAGATTTATTTAGTAAAAATACAAAAAAACAAAAAACAATATTTATTGTTTAATTTTTACAACCTGACACTACAAGTTAAATGAAATCCTTATGTTTGACACTGGTTTGTTCACAAATATATCTTAGCCAATAACAGCCTATTATCTATGATTGCTTTTGGTTTCAGCCAGTTGAACTTGACCCCCTCTACTGGATTTCACCAAATTAAATGTATTAGTTATGGTGTTGTCCTTGACCCAAAGAGGGGCCCAAAATCAAACTCAATTACAATCCTGGTCCAGACTTCTGCTCATAAAGTACAGTTTTTTATATGCTATAGACAAAATGTTTATTTTTTTATATTTAATCTTATTTTTTTAATATTTATTTGTGCTATAAAAATATTTATTTATGAGTATTTATTAATTTAAAAGTTTACAGTACACTTATTGCTAATGTCAAGTCTGATACGTCGTTGCGGGGGTTAACTGAGATCGAAGGGCGAACTAAGCTCACATCTCAGTTGGAGGAGTCTGCTTCAATGTCTGACATCACAATGTATGTTTGTTATTTTTGTTCGTATGTTGGTGTTTCTGTGGACTTCTGTGGTTTTACGCAGAGCAAAACAAATGAGTATTAAAAAAGCTTTCTGCTTCCTTCCTTATACATGTTCCTTCTTCATTTATGTGTTTCCTGTGTGATGCACTTATGAGCTCAACAACGCCGAGAAATTTCCTTTTAAAGCGATTCTCGGTGAACGCTGTCGACTCAAATGTCTTTACAAGGCGTTAGAAACATCACGCCTTTGCTGTACAGACAAGGAACTACTTTGACTGTGCTAATTAACCAAATACTTTGTGCCGATATATAAAAAGGAAGCACACTTTCAAAAACCCACAAAAAATAGACACTACCAATTTAGTCACTAATCATTAGCACAGTCCCTTGTGACCCTTTTCATACCTCTTTAACGTCTCCATATGTTGTCACAGGATGACCAATGTATATGTTATGAGATAAACCAGCACACAATCTTTACAAATAAAAATCTGAAACGTGTGGCATGCATCTGTATTCAGCTGTCCTGAGTCAATACCTTTATTACAGTTCCTGCTTTGAGTCTTCACGTTTGTCCCTTCTAGCTTTGTTAATCTAGAGACTGAAATTTTTGTTTGTTCTTTGCTACAAAGTAGTTCAAGTTCAGCCGGAATGAGTGGAGAATTACTACGAACTTCACATTTCATATCATAACACACTTTTTCTAATTTTATTTAGATTTGGAATTTGACTAGGCCATTAGCGTATTGTAATTATTTGATTAAAACTATTCCATTAGAGCTTCGGTCATTCTTTAGGAATGTTGTCCTACTGGAAGGTAAACCTCCAACGCAGTCTCAAATCTTTTGCAGACTATTTATTTACTTACAGAACTGCCCTGGAACTTACTGCTACTACTGCTAGTAATAATAATAATAATAATAATGGCTTTTATTTAACCTGATAAAAGTTGAGATCTACAATAGTTTTTCAAGGGGAACCTGGTAAGATAGTAGCACCTTTACAAGAATCAACATTTACATTGAACCAAAGAAATAGATTCATTTTTACAATAAAATGCATCCATATATCATAATGATCCCACTGCAATGCTTTCATGGCAGGGATGTTGAGTTCAGTGTTTTTGTAGCAAACAACACTTTTCTAACAGGCCTGAGAGATTAATTTCACCCTGATCAGAGTATCTTTTTCCACATCAGGCAAAAGATTTAAGACTTCTTGCAGCTTTCTGTAACAATGCAATTCCTCCATGACGGTCAGACTTAGAGATTCCACCAGTGATAGTTGTGTTTTGCTTTCTCAGCCGTTGACCTCTGCTGCTCATCTGGAGTTTCTGTTTCTTAAGTGCTTCTCTGATTTGTTCTCTCCTTCCTGATCCTTGATCTTCATAATGTTGTTTTCCACTAGTGTTCTGTAACAAATCTCCAATATCTTCACAAATCAGCTTTGTTTATAAAAAGAAATATTTTATAATCCACATATCGCCGTTCCTTTGCTTCACACTGTTCACTTTTTTGTGTTGGTCTGACATATAAGCTCCATTTATTGTTGCAATGTAACAAAATACAAAGAAAATTAAGAAGAAATAATACTTTTGAAAGACCTATTGAAATGCTAAAATATAAAGAGGTATTTACATGTAAATACCACTTTATTCCATTTAAGTCACTTTACAATTTTAATGGAATAAAGTGATAAAGTGACTTAGGGAAGAGATGAAAAGAAACGTGTTCTGTCATCCCTTTAAAGAATAAGGCAAACTATGGGTAAATGTCTAATACTTTGCCTTATTTTAATTAGTTAAATTTATACTTGTGACCTCTTCAGTGTAATTAAGACTGCACAGAGAGATAGGTGGTATACATCTAGGATTTTTTAGTCACATGATATTGTGGTGATCTTTTTTTTCCAGCTTTACACTCATCACAAAAGAAATTCATCTGATTATTTTTGGATAATAGATCATGCTAAAATTCTAAGAAAACTTAGCACAAAGAATGTGTAATGAGAAATCCCCCACCTTGTGAAAATGATCCAGCTTGGCTCCGAATGTTGTCCAACAAAAACGCTTAGCATTCATTTTATGAGTCATTCACAATCTTTGTCATCACATGGTCCTCCAATTTAGAGTTTCTATGAATTTGGACAAACGCATTTTCAGTTTTCACGCTATCATTTCAATGTCTAATCTGTTGCTGTTTTATTGCAGTGGAAGAATTCATGCCAGTGTAGAAAGAAACAGACATCTGAGCTGTCACCTCAGTGTTTGGAACGCTGCAAGAGGAAAATGGAGAGAAGAAGAACTGTGCAAAGTCAAAATCTTCTAAAATTAAGGTGTTTTTGACAGAAATGTACACATTTGAAATTAGCAGATACGTGTCGGGACACAACACAGCACTGACAGATTGATTTAGGTTTTTAATGGAAAAAAGAAAAAGCTCCAAAAAACAGTTTTTCATTTGATGCATTTACATGAGTGAAGAACTAATTAAGTCATTGACCTGTGTTGGAGTTTTCTGGTTTCAGAATACAGAAATGCATGGAGAGTGGCTGTTAGACAGTTAGGAGGCCGAAGCAGAAAAACAAGCAAAGAAATAAAACATGAGCAGTGAAGCCACTGCCAGGTCAGTGACCAGTAGGAACACAGTGGGGATTTTTTTTTTTTTGAGCGTTTGTGGTTTGCATGAAGCTGGGAAACTCTAGTATTGTACAAACAAACAAATTTCACCCACAGGATCACAGTTGTGTTTTGTTTTTTTTTTTTACCTTGGCTCCCCCTACAGTTGTGGCACAAAACAAGTTTGCTGTAAAATATTTGCATTAAATCCTTTAACGTATCGAATGTGTCTGTTGAGTCATCCAATAAATAAGAAAACATTTGCTCCAACGTGGATTGTTGGCCAGAAAATAACAACCTTGAGACATGTATCAAACCTACATTAGGTTTTCCTTTTAAAAGTTATTTCTACAGTTTTGATATTCTGATGTTAACTGCTGTAAATTGAAATTGTTTCCAATCAGCAGAAATAAAAGCTTGAAACATTAATCCGTATGTTCTTAAACTGCATATGAAACAGCTTGAGAAATTGACCCGCTATAACTTTAATATTTCAAAACACTGCTAAGAGATTTTCCAGGACCCATACTTTCTTATTTCTTGCAGCTATACAAAGGTTTTCTTTTATTTTATACAATTCCCTGTGTAACATATATTGTTTTTCATTGCAATTCTCCCCTTTCAGATTTGCTTTCTTCCATTATTTTAATGATTTATGAAAAATAAATCCATATTTTTTTTCAGTCAACCTTGTACATAATGTTCACACAATTGCCATAGTCAATTTATTTGAATGTTTTTGATAGTTTGATGGTAATAAATATAAATTCGATTACCCATGTGTTTTTTCTTGTTAAAAGAAGTTACTTATCGTACTCCATAACAAATTAAAAGACATCTTTAAAATCTACTTTGAAAAAATCAGTTGAAATATCCAAAACATATGTAGAAAATATTAGTAAACATGTAGCTCTACTTTTTCTGTATTTGTTATATATGTTCAGTAAATCATAAGGCTCATTTTATCAGAGTATTGACAGCATTCAGGAAGGAGATAAACATACATTTAATTAATTCAGCTGTGTGTTGGATTAATTAAATTTCAGTAGGGTTTTTTTATTAGTCTGATGTAATATGTCTCATATGTGATGGTTTTTATCAACTGAAGATAAAAATCATCATAATTAACAGAAGTAAATGCCTGAAAACATCATGAAATAATCCTAGAATATGATTCACTGAAATATAAAAATAACAAAACAGAAATAAGGCCTTTAGTCATATACTTTTAGGTAGTGATGCTAAATTGCTCATCTAAAAATTTGCTGCAGACTTTGTTCCGATTACCTCAGCACCTTTCTGTTTTCGGACATGAGCCATCTCTGGACAAAGTGATCAATTTTAGATTTACATTAAATCACATCGATTTTATACTTGACATGTTCGTAAAACATCTCCACGTCACATTTGCTGTAATTGAAATTTTTTTTGCCTTCTTCTTCTTCTTCTGTGACATACTTACCTCCTGCTGCACCGGGGGCACAGCCGCCCCCACACCGTCCTCACCGTGGCCTCCCGCAGGGCCGGGCTCCCCCACAGGTAAACGGACGGAGTGGAAACAGCATTTAAACGAGCCAGGATCGCAAAAAGGTTTGTTGCTTCGTTTCTGAACGTCAGCCCCCATCCTGTAAAGAACTTTATGGCAATATTCACAAAAGAGGGGCACCACAACACCAGGAAGCTTATCACGACAAAAATAATGATCTTCAGGGACTCCCTCTTGCTCTCTCTCTCTGGACCTGGGGGCTCCCTCTCCAGCTGATACTGGGCTACAAAATAAAGTTTGATTGTCATGACCACTTTGGTGAGCACTATCAGCTGAAAGAAGATGATTCCAAACACATACAGCTGTGTGGCTTTGGAGACTGGCAGCAGGTTCCTAACCACCAGGTTTGCAGCATTGTACAGCCAGCAATAGACGTTTAATCCTATCACAACCTGCCGTGTTATGAATCGGCTGTAGACAAACGGATAACATACAGCAAAATACCTGTCAAACTGAGCAAACAGAAAGGTCAGGATGTTGACCCCTAGCAGATCCCGTAACACACTGTATGTCCCGTTTCTGAAAGGATGCCCGTCATGAACGTCAAACAGGCCCAGGTAATACACAGAGAAGCCCACCAGAGTGTCACAGATGCTGGTGTTCAGCATGAAAATGAAGCGGTTCTGAAGGCGGAGCGCTCTGGTGGCAGAGATCCCGATCACCACCGTCCCTGCAACCAGGACGGTGGTGGTGGCAAACAAAATCTGGAAGATGAAGATGAAGTAGTCCTCAGGACTGCTGAAGTCCACAGAGAGAGGAACTCCTGCTGCTGCAGAGTCTGTCATGTTGGACAGGAGCATCGTTAATGAAGCTCAGCCACAGACATCAATATTTATGTTCTGTGAAGTCACTGGAGATTAACTCCTCAGAGTTTTACTCAATTCTCTATTCAGGCTTTTGCAAAACTTTCAACACTTTCTAACTTTTAGTCATGTAGCCAAAACAATAAAGGTATTTTATTGACTTTTTATGTGATTGAAACTATAATTATGAAATTATATGCCACTTACACTCAGTGTCATATAATTTTGAAGTGGCTTTACAATATGCACTCCACCCTTTTCAGGCTTTTATTTGATAAATAAAAATTAAAACTGTGTATAATTTTTCTTCTACTTCACAATTCTTCACCACATTCTTACAATGAGATCACAATATTCAGTTTTATACTTGAAATTTAAGATGGCAATGGAATAAATGATGAAGACAAACATATAATTCAACTATTTTAATGAAAGGGTTTAGAAAAATATGGTTTTATGAGTTGAAACCATATATTTTGTACTTTGTCTTTTGTCTAAAGTGTTCAGTTTAGTTTTTGTTTACTTTTATTTTTTAATATATTACATCACTGATCTGAAGTCATATGCTGTTCATCTTATTCACCTGTATGCTGTCTATACTATGTAGTGTTTGTGTGATACAGATTAGATTCTATTCTATATTTTTCATCATTTATTTTTTCATTCTGTGTTTTTCTTTCTATTCTGTAGCAGCATTGATACAGCATCAGTGGAGACACTTATTCACACAGTTTAAATGTTTTCCCTTGTTTTTTCCCCTCTCCTGTCAAAATCTATAGACATGACATTTTTGAAAAAAAAAGCAACCTTTGTCACAATTTCAAGTATTTGCTAAAACCCAAAACCGAAAGTGAAACCAGCTACTTCGTCTTTGCAAAGAATGATTCATTCGAGCAACGCGCCACACACAGACTTGGTTTATTCTTTATTTCGTTAGCTGCATTTTTCCTAACAGCACTGGATCTTGATTGCACGCATTTAGAAAACTAATTTACTACAAGCCTAAACCACTGAGATATAATTTGAGTTGGATATTTTTTACTTCAGAAAACAAAACTGTTTGTCTCTGTAGGTCGTCAGGTTTCGGAAAATTTGACAGCACGGAATCCTCCCTTAAATTTCGGGGTTATTTGCGCACAATATGCACCGAGGAAGCGCAGCTATGCGCACGCAGTTAGTGATGGTCATCATTGCTCAATAGTCTCGTGGTTATTAGTAGGTTTTCTTTAGTTTTACACTGAGGCACGGGGATGTGGCTGAAACTGATGAGGGAGGAAAGAAAACATTTTCCTGTTGCTGCAATAACAGCTGAGCTGAGTTTCTTCCGTCATGAGTTCGAGGAATTTTATCCTGCACGTCTCATTAAAAGGCTCGGAAACGTTTTTGTCTATGAAAGGATGAAACAGTATTTTATTAGAGTGCGTGAGTAAAACAAAAACAATAAAAATAAAAACAAATAATTAAAAAGTACAACCAAACAAAATAGATTAAAAAAATGAAAACAAGGAATGTGTGAAGTTTATAACTTTGTTCAAAGTTCAGACAAATTCACATCGTTGTAAAGATAATATTGGGGTTCAATTTAGCAAAGTAAAATTTGAATAAGAGTGAGGAAAACAACTTAGAATTCGATGATTTATAATTTCTCTAATTGAATAAATGAGGAACATGGAGGCAGAGGAACATCATAGTTCCAAGAAGACATAAGAAAATACATCTTAACAGGAACAGGGAGATGTAAACGTGTTTCTCTGAATTTGGGATCAACCTTTATCACACAGAATGGGTCGGGGCTTGGAATATGTCCCAGGAATGTTATTTAATTTATAAACTTAGCACCCCAGAAATTTAAACCAAAAAACTACATTTGGAAATTTGAGGGAGATTTACAATTTTACAATAGCAGTCAAATCAGCAAGTTTTGATTTGTTTTAAAAAATATACTCTTTTTCTAATTAAAGCACCACAAGGGTAGAATATGCAAACTGAGATACTACACTTTTTAAGATCAGTTTTATTAAATTGAATCAGGATAACTGTACTGAATTGACAAAGATTATTAACTTAACCGAAAAACAGGAAACAAAAGCATCTTATGTACACTAACGCAGTACTGTTTAAATTATTTTCACAAAATAACAAAAGTGGAGGAATATATTTCTGATCATCTTGGCACCTTAGTGGAATCTGCCTTCGAACAGGAGCCACATCTGGACATAAAAACAGAGCATTTATGAGTTCAAACTGCCATCACTTGATATGATAATTTCTCGTCAGTTACGAATAACCCCTGTTTAGAAAACAAACATATAGGGAGACTTTCATCTTTCCCAATGCCTTACAGAAATGAATAACATTCAGTTGAACTGAATAGTGACCGCACGTTTTTTTTTCCAAGATGAACTTACTTTCTCCTGCTGCACCGGGGCACAGCCGCCCCCACACCGTCCTCACCGTGGCCTCCCGCAGGGCCGGGCTCCCCCACAGGTAAACGGACGGAGTGCACATGGCATTAAAACGAGCCAGGATCGCAAAAAGGTTCGTAGCCTCACTCCTGAATGTCAGCCCCCCTCCTGTAAAGAACTTGATGGCAATATTCACAAAAGAGGGGCACCACAACACCAGGAAGCTTATCACGACAAAAATAATGATCTTCAGGGACTCCCTCTTGCTCTCTCTCTCTGGACCTGGGGGCTCCCTCTCCAGCTGATACTGGGCTACAACATAAAGTTTGATTGTCATGACCACTTTGGTGAGCACTATCAGCTGAAAGAAGACTATACTGAACACATACAGCTGTATGGCTTTGGAGGCTGGCAGCAGGTTTCTTGCCAGCAGGTGAGTGGCATTGTACAGCCAGCAATAGACGTTTAATCCTATCACAACCTGCCGTGTTATGAAGCGGCTGTAGACAAACGGATAACATACAGCAAAATACCTGTCAAACTGAGCAAACAGAAAGGTCAGGATGTTGACCCCTAAAAGTGATGGCAACACATTATATGTCCCGTTTCTGGACGGATAGCCCTCCTGAACGTTGAACAGGCCCAGGTAATACACAGAGAAGCCCACCAGAGTGTCACAGATGCTGGTGTTCAGCATGAAAATGAAGCGGTTCTGAAGGCGGAGCGCTCTGGTGGCAGAGATCCCGATCACCACCGTCCCTGCAACCAGGACGGTGGTGGTGGCGAACAAAATCTGGAAGATGAAGATGAAGTAGTCCTCAGGACTGCTGAAGTCCACAGAGAGAGGAACTCCTGCTGCTGCAGAGTCTGTCATGTTGGACAGGAGCATCGTTAATGAAGCTCAGCCACAGACATCAATATTTATGTTCTGTGAAGTCACTGGAGATTAACTCCTCAGAGTTTTACTCAATTCTCTATTCAGACTTTTGCAAAACGTTCTAACTTTTAGCCATGTAACCAATACAATAAAGATATTTTATTGACTTTTTTTCAATACCCTACTTGTTTTTGTCACATCCACAATTTCTGTCGTGTTTTGCTAAAATGTTGTGTAATAGATCAACACAAAGTTACACATGATGACAAATAAAACAACTTTTACAAGCTGAAAGTAAAAAAGTGGATTTTGTTGTATTGTGACTTTTGATGTTTTATGTACCTTTAGTTTTGTTGTGGGTTTTGGTGTGGTGTTTTTATTGATGCTGTGTTTTGACGTTTGAAGTGTTGTAACCTTTGGTGTTCTGTTGCCCATTTGATTTTGTGTTGTGACTTTTGAATCTGTATCATAACTTTTTTGTGTTGTGACTTTTGTTGTGGTTTTTACATTTTGTTGACCCCTATGAGCCACCATACAGAGGTTAACTCAAGAACCTTAGAAAACACACTGCATCAGAAAGACCAAGGAACATAGCAGATGTGTCTATGATAAAGTTCTGGATGGTTTTGACTGTCCACTTGCTCCTGTATTGACGTTCAAGGCCTTGTATATAATTCAAAAACTTGAATTCAAGTGTTTGAATTTAAATTAAATACTGGTAATGCAACACAAGAAAAAGCTAAAAAAAAAAAGAAAAACAATGGAAATGCCTTAAACTGTATTTGATAAAAATAACACACCCGTTTTTTCCTAATGGCTCGACAATTTAATCATTCACCAACAGCTAAAAACCCCCAAAATAATAATATTTTGACATACAGGAAAGCTCTGTGGAGTGGGGATAAAATAGGAATATTTAAAATAGAGAGACGAACGATACATTACTATTATTATTTATTTCTTATTATTATTATTTTCCCTGATATGGACATATATGTGTCTTTAATAAAGTCGATGATGATTATTGTTTTGCATTTTAAGGTTTTTAAGCTTCAGTTTCCCATATACAGCCAAGGGCATTTTTGTGAAATTTAGGTCTATAAATGTGCTTAGAATGCGTTTTGTTGTTGTTGACGTGAGAAACACGCAGGTGGAAGTAAAAAGCTTCCACCAGACGGCGGTAAGATTAATAAAGTTTGGTTTGACTTCTCACTGCTGGTTTGGGAGACAATCTTTTATTATTAGCTGAATAATTCTTAAATATATTTAAGAAATATATATGTATATATATGTATATACATGTTTATTTATTAACTGTACTTTAATAGAAATACAAAGGGGACTTTGTCTATTTAAACCAAGAGATTTAGTGTTTTAAACACTGGAAATGTGTTAGAGTAGTCGAAAATACAGACATATTTACTGTTTACTAGGATGTTCCTGGAGAGAAGTATACTAAGACTTGACTTTACTCAAATTTAAGATAAAAAAATGTTTTTAGATTAGTTAATTATTTCTTTATTTATTTCAAAAATGCCTACATTGAACTCATCTAACATTGATTACATTGATTGATTTACATGTAACGTCATCCCTGGAGGAAAAGGATTAATTTTTTTAATGTTGTAGCAAATAAAACATGTACAAATCTTAAAAGGGCCAACATAAAAAAACATTGCACTTATGAGTAGAGTCACAGAGATAGTTTCATTGTAAACTTGCAAAGACCTCAGTGCTAAATAACTTTTGCTGGATTAAGGGTGATGCTGGGGGATGACATATATTACTCTGGACAAAACTGGGCTTGTCATGATTAGAGGCAGTTTCTATTCAGATACTGAGAAGAGATTCTGATGAGTGGTAATCCTGTATGGCCAAACTCCATTCAAGATGTCTTTGGAGATCAGGATCTATAACAGACTACGTCAAGAATTTGAGAAGAGATGGAATGGCCTCCCGCTGGTCTTGACCTCCAACCTGAAAACTGGAAACTTGTGGAATCAGCTTGAGTGTGCTGCTTGTGAATGAGAGACTTGATTTGGAATAAATGATGGTTGCAGATTTAGAGGACAGTTTAGCGACTTGTGACCAAACAGGTGAAGAAGAGGAAACAGATACATACACAACAGTTGTGGTTGTGTATGGATCTCCCACAGATTAACAACGTTCCTGTTAATTTAAAAATACTACTAATAAAAAAAGGTAATTTCATATATCTTGTTTCTACAGATTCGATCAGTTCAAGACATACAACACTAAACAAGAATTCATTACAATAAAATGTTTGGAAACGGCAGAGAGCGCAGGTTTGGAATAAGTAACTTTCTTCAACCAGTTTCCTTCAAATGTTGCACAATTTAATTAAAGATAAGTAAAAGAAGGGAACAATAAAAAAAGACTGCAAAAATATTCCCTTTCTTTTGCAGCAAATTCATTCTAGGGCCTTTATTTATCTTTGTTTACTCTTTTTTCGGGTAAATCTGAAAGTATAGATTTTCTACCGTTCAAGTATTGATGTCTGTCTTTCCTTGCCTTCTACCTGTTTGTGATTCATCTTTGCAGTAGAGCAAGTATTATTTTTAAACAATTAGCATTTTTGCCATAATTTTATATCATACATAAATATGCATGTATGCAGCAGAATAATTTCAACTACGAGACAAAGGGACTAAATCCAAGCTTCAATAATGTTGGGTGGATGTAAAGTCCGTCGTTGTCTCGTAAAGGTTGTCATAAAATAATAACTGTACAAATATATAATTCAGCAGACGTGAATTTAAAATAAGAAACTACAAACCTGTGTGGAAGTCCGAAAGCTCAAACCTTAACAGCGACTTTCGAAACCTTAGTGGACCTAAAAAAAAAGAAAAGTGCGAGCATGAGTTGAATCAAAATGTTTTTCTACCTATTTACACCGATAAAAGTTTTGACGTTTTGTGTCTTGTCTGTTTCCTGGATGCAAGTCTAAAGTGTTAACATTTAAAACCTGACGACCAACAAACCGTTTTCGTTTTTTGCAGATTTTGCTCCAAACTGTTTTCCATGCCGCTGCTCGCAGTGCGGGACTCGCCCACAGGTAAAGACACGGAGTGCAAAGCGCGTTGCTCCTGGACAGGATTTTAAGAGGATTGTTTGCATCGTTCCTAAAACTAATGTACTTTCCAGTCAGTGATGACAGGATGGTGTAGGACATGCTGGGGCCCCAGAAGAGCAGGAAAAACACAACCACCACTATTATGATCAACAGAGACTCTTTCTTACTGTCCCTCTCCGGGCCTGGAGGCTCTCGGAGAAGCTGGAATCTGACCACGAAAAGAAGCTTAATAGTCATAGACACTTTGGTGATAATAATTACAAAGATGCTTATTCTACTGTAAACTGCTATGTCTAATGCTTTCGACAATGGGACCATTCGCTGGATGACCAAAAGGCCGTAAACATGCACCCAACTATAAACTGCGACACATACAACGACTTTGGTGGAGATAAAACGAGCGTAAAAAAACGGATGGCAAACAGCAAAATACCGATCAAACTGCGCGAATAAAAACGTCATGATATTAACCCCTAGTAGAGAGGGTAAAATATAAAAAGTTCCGTTTTTGGAAGGATAATCCTCCCTCACATCGAAAAGAAACTGATAGAAAATGCCACAGCCGGTCAGTGTGTCAGACATGCTGGTGTTCAGCATAAATATAAAGCGGTGCTGCACTAAAAGAGCCCGGGTGGAAATGATGCCGCACACCACAGAGCCCGCTACGAGCACAGTGCTGATCCCCGACAGGACGTGGAAAATGAAGAGAAAATAGTCTCCTGGAGAGGTAAAGTCAACACACAGAGGAACCAAAGTGAAGTTGGTGGACAGGATCATGATGGATGGAAATGTAGAGGAAGCAGCCCAAGACGATCTGCCACCAAAACAAACCATTTATTAAAACTAGGACGCGTTGGGAGTTTTAATGACTTGCTCCTTTCTGATGGACTAAATGCTCTTCATGGTGTTGTTAATGGATTGGATGTGTTGCTAATGATAGTCTTTTCTCCTCCCATAACTTATCGTAACTAATGCCTTAGATTGATGATGTAATTCTAATTCAGGTTTCTTCCATTAGGGAGAAAAGAATGATGCCAAATTCATGGTGAGGCTGCTGTCACCATGCAGCTGGTGACAGCAGCTGAAGCTGTGGATTCGGTGACAAAGTGGAATTATATGAGGAAAAAAAAATTAGTTTTTAGAGGTTGAAGTAACATGGTGACGTGTACAGAACTAGAACTTATTCTATAAATTCCTATAAACAAGTCCTAGTCTAACAAGAGCAAATATATGTTGTTTTCACTTGCTTGTTTGTTGTTAATCCATGAAAACATCAAAAATGTTTGACTTCATAAAGAAAACTGACCCAAAGTCAGAGGTGGGTAGTAACTAGTTACATTTACTGAGTTACATCTACTTGAAGAACTTTCTGGAAAACATAAAATAAACTTTTTTGTGTAGTATTTTTACTATGCTGTAGTATTTTTGCTCTGTGCTGTGGGTAGTGTGATTCTTTTTATTGCAAAGGGAATCAGTCTTTTTAAACATTTTTCATGTTTTCTTTAGCTTCACTGTTTGTCAGTCAGCCACCAGACACTGTCTTAAAAACACATACACAAAGTTCCGCATTAGTCTTTATTGATCAAGAATATTTAATATTTAGATTAAATAAAAATACACAGTAAAAATGCCGGTGTTGAATTAACACCCAAAAGTGTCTATATGTGTCCAAGTCAGCTGGTGTTAAAGTAACACTTTTGAAAGTGTTAAAAGATTGACACCCATTCTTTTGTTAAATTAACATTGGTCTATATTACTGAAATGGGTTTAAGAAAAGTTAAACTTTCCATTTCTGTGTGTCATTTTGAATATTTTCCACTGGATTTGATTGATATTGACACCTTGTGAGTCAATTATTTACTTTTTTAACACCACATTATGTTTTGTGATCAACACTACTCTGGTGTTACTTTTAACATATTTTAACACCAGCACCATTGTAAATGTTAATGTGACACTCTGTAGTGTTGAATTTAACACCTGCTGACTTGGACACATATAGACACTTTTGGGTGTCAATTCAACACCGGCATTTTTACTGTGTAGCATGTATGTAAAACTATATGGCAGAAAATCTTTATTTGAAGATATTGTATAAATGGCTATAACTATAAAACCAGTATAAAAGAGTAGAATAAGTCAAAACCACAGACAATAACCTTCAGTCTGCACATGTGTTATCGTGAGTTTTCTGGGCTGCGATCCACCAGTTGGGAGTTCCTTAATTAGATCAAAATTGGTTTAGGAAGTTTTTGATGCAATGTAGACATTTCTATTGTTTTTTGCCATTTCCACCTGTAGGACATTTTATATCTGCTTTGAGAATGGACACTTCAAATCTTTTTCCACAATCTGGTTGTAATTCATAGGCTATTTATTCATTTTCATGCTTAGCTTGTTGCCAACTTTACAGAAAGCAAAATCACACAATAAAACAGTAAAAAAAACATTTGTTGTAACACCAAAGCCTGCAAAAGAGTTCTCAACCAATTTTGTTTGTTCTCACACATGTCTAATTTTTTTATGTTTATTCTACTGACTCGCATATTGAGTGCAACGCTGTTGATAAATTTTTCCATAATATATTATTCTGTTTTCAAAAGGATGTTGTGAATTTCAATTGTTTAACGTGGAGTTTTTACAATAATTCAGTCGTAACGACGGTATTTCTTCATAATTATTTCCACTATTAGCCATAGATCCAACCCTGCAAGACAAGAAAATATATATTAAGTTTAAAGAAACAGAACGATCATTTACCAAGTGTTTTTTTTCAAATGGCAAGCAAATCATAAACATTGTTTTTCTAACATAAATCTGAGACAAAAAAAATATAGAAAAAAAATAAAATAGTTGAAATATATAAATAAATCATTTTCACAGGCAAAGTAATTCTTTTAATTAAAATTGAACAGTTTGGTGCAAAGCTACACTGAATATTTTCAGGATTACAACATACACACCTCATGTTCAGATTTTCCTTCCCTTTTTGGTGACTTTCTTAGACCTGAATCAAAGAAATAATAATACCATTGTGAGAGCCAGAGGTCAGAGTGTGTGAATCAGTCTGAACGTCTCTGGATAGATCTGAAAATGGCTGCAGACCTGTCCTATCCAATCTGATGGAGCTTGAAAAGAACTGCCAAGAAGAATGGGGGGAACTACATAAAGACATGAGAGCTTGTTGTTTTTTTGTTTGCATTTCCTTTTATTTCCTGTAAAGCACTTTGTATTTCCTTGTTGCTCAAAATGTGCTATATCAATAAAATTACCTTTACCTTTACCTTGTGACATTACATTCAAAAGACTGAAGGCTGTTAAAGGTGGATCAACTGGAGTTTGTAAATATTTAAGTAAATGTGATTTCTTGGTTTTCTACTTTTTAGAACTGTACACAAATTTCAAACTTTGTTTCCACCTTGTCAAAATGGGGTAACCGTTTACAGTTTGTAGAATTTGGCGAAAATTGACTGTGGATATTTTTTAGATGCACTGCGAGTATTTCCCGTAGTTTTGGCAGCATGTCCCTGTTATTATTATTATTATTATTATTATTATTATTATTATTATTAAATTATTATTATTATCTAATATGTGCGTGCGCTTATTGTGACCTGTATAGTGAGTTTTGTATGTAGCATAGCAGCAATCGTTGCAAGTATTTCCCAATGCTGTTCACATGCAGCGCAGCTTCCCTTTGTTTTCTGGATGTATCAACATGATTTCGGTAGCTTAGTCTGATTTCGGAACCTTATTCTTCCCATCCGACTGTCTCACCAACCATTTGCGTGTTTTGCAGCAGCAGCAGCGGCACATTTTGCTCCACACAGCTTTCCACACCGCCGCTCTGAGAGACGGACTCGCCCACAGGTAGAGAGACGGAGTGCAAAGCGCGTTGGTCCTGACGAGGATCTTCAGAGGATTGTGCGCGTCGTTTCTGAAGGAAATGTCCGTTCCTTTCAGAGCGTGTACAACAGTGAAGAACATGCTGGGACCCCAGAAGAGCAGAAAAACAACCACCACCACTATTACGATCAACAGAGACTCTTTCTTACTGTCTCTCTCCGGGCCCGGAGGCTCCCGCAGCAGCTGGAATCTGGCCACGACGAGCAGCCTAACGGTCATAGACACTTTGGTGAACATTATAACAAACAGACTTATTCTGCTGTAAGCTACGATGTCTAATGTTTTGGATTTGGGCAACATGTGTTGGATGAGTCCCTGGCCGTACATGTGGACCCAGCTGTAGACGTTCACAGCGATAACAACCTTTGTGGAGATAAAACGAGCGTAAAAGAAAGGATGGCACACAGCAAAATATCGATCAAACTGCGCGAACAAAAAGGTGAGGATATTAACCCCCAGCAGAGTGGGTATAATGTAAAAAGACCAATTCAGGTATTGAAATCCCACTTTGACGTCAAACAGAAACTGGTAGAAAATGCCGCATCCGGTTAGAGTGTCAGAAATGCTGGTGTTCAGCATAAATATGAAGCGATGCTGTGTTAAAAGAGCCCGATTGGCAACGATGCCGCACACCACAGAGCCCGCCACGACCACGGTGCTGACCCCAGCCATGATGTGGAAAATGAAGAGGACATAGTCTCCTGGAGAGACAAAGTCAACACACAGAGACAGAAAAGTCGCGTTGATGCCCCGGTTCATATTGGGAGAGAGCAGCTCAAAGCCGATCAGCTGCACAAACTGAGAGTCTCAGCTGTTTTAAAGCCTTATTTTTATGGTCGATTGAATGGTTGTTGATGCATGTAGGAGGAGACTATGCTGGCAAAATTAAACACAACCAATGCAGGTAAAGATCGAAAATAGTATAGTTTTTAATGTATGAAGTTCAGATTAACGTGAAGAAACTGTAGTCTGTTTTTACTTGTTTTTAATCACATTTAATGGTTTCCATACTACAACGCAAGTAAATTCAATATACCGTTTTTAAATCAGTCTTGGGGGACGAATTTTGGCTCAGTTTTCATTGCAGAACTGCTTTAATTCGACATCTTTGTTCAAACAAGAACGACCAATTTGATATTAAGCCACAGTATATCAAATATTTAAGTTCAGCCTTTGACTATGCCGCTTCAACACCTTGATATCACTCTGTTGAGCCATTTAAAGCTGGACTTTGTTGGTACATCATCATGCCAAAATTATGGTTCCAGCATTTACAACAGATTGCGCGCCACCACCACTGGTTGTTAGGTTCTGTGTTTTGAGGGGTTTTTTTCTGTGTCTAGTTCTGTTTTCCCTTGTGAGTTTCTGTGCTGTCTTGATTGATCCCAGCTGTGTCTCGTTCCTGATTACCCTCACAGTGTATTTAGTCCCACCTGTTGTCTGTGTTTCTCCTCGGATCCTTTTCATAAATCATTTGTCGTTTGTCTGCTTGCCTTCACAGTCGAACTGTCATATTCTGTGTTGGTTGAGCGCTGGTATTAAGTCTTCAGTTTTTCAGTTGCTACCTATGATGATGATGATAATCATCATCATGTCATCATCTGGGTCTCAGTGTTCATTCTCACCCCTACAAACCATACAAATCATGACACTGGTAATGATATTTTATTCTGAAATCATGTGTGCAAATGAATTTAGACTTAACAAGAAGTTCCACTTTTGTCTCATAAATCCACAGAATATTTAACAAACAGGTTTAATTATCATAAAAAACATTTTGGCAGATGTAAAATTGACCTTTCTTTTTCTATTAATTGACAAAATACAGGAACATTTGAATTAAGAGTATTTTTATCAATCTCCTTCTTATTGTTTGTTTATTTATTTGAATTGCCATTAACCATTGCCTTGACAATAGCCACTCTTCCTGAGATCCAGGAAAAGTAGCCATTGTTGAATCGTGAACACTAATTATAACCTATATAAGAAGGTTGGAGAAATGTCAACGTGGTGCACCACAACAAGGGGGACATTTTTCCAAATTAAACTTAAAAAAGATGCTTCACTGCCACATAATGAACATGTTGAGCTTGACAACATCCATCTATAAATACAATATGAAAGAAAATTGGAAAAATAGTGCGGGAGTGGGAAGGACTTGCAGCAGTTGGGTCAGTTTCAGAAACAAAAAACTGTTGGTGATTCATATGACAGTAGATATCATTCAGGTTATGAGTTTTATTAAGGAAAATCAATAATAAAAAAACAGGATTAAATATTGAAAATGAGAGTTTTTTCATGAGACACGAAACGGAACCAAGGCATGTAAATATTTGACCATTCAGAAAACAAAACACAGGAGCACACACCTGGAAAGAAGAAATCGAAAGAAAGCCACAAGACGCTTTGTCTGCTGTTCTCCATAGGCTTTGTTGGTGACACAGGAAATACATGGGGGGAGGTGTACGACACTAAACTTGTTGGTGGACATGTAAAATGTAAAAAAATTAAAAATTAAAAAATAATGCTGCACAACACCTCGTCATCCCCAAGAGGAGTGGGAAAGACAAAAACAAAAACAGATTTCTTTATTCCTACGCTAACCTGTATCATGCTGATTTAAATTAATGTAAAGTATTTTAGAAGTCAATATGTGTTATCAACAAGCATCTAATACTGACTTTGACTTTAACAACCAAGCTCAACAGATAAATTTATTTTTTCAGCGTATGCTAAGCTAACTTAAAATTATTCACGGTCTTCAAGGAGGTGGAAGGAGTCCAGGAGCTATCCGAGGTGCTGAACCTCCAGACGGGCCTGAATCAGCTATTTTTTGTACACCACATTATCCGATACCCAACAATTTTGGTTGGGTGTCGCTTATTAAACAAAGTTTATTAAACAAACTTCGAATACAAAACTGAGTTTTCGAATGAAGTTCACGTTCTTATAAGCGCCTTTTCTCCGCGTGTGTCTTTCTGTTAGTAGTTTTATTTTCCCAGTGCAGCATGTGAAGTAGCAGTGATCGAGAGAGTGATCAGATACCAATATGTCATAATTTTGTTATTTTCTTATGATCATTTAATACGACCCATACACAACTGACAAATTATCTGGTGCGTAAGGTTTTGTGTTTTTTGGTCATTTTCTCAGAGTTCAGTTGGATCAAAACTGGACATTTGATCCAACTTGCGCGTTTTACGAGAAGGCGCGTAAGTTTGAACCAATGTTTCACTTTGCACAAATTGTAATTTCTTATTTCGATAGGTGTCTGATTTTAACAGCACTGTCTGTCGACACGTCCGTTAAATATGCTTACAATAATCAAAATGCTTGGGTATACTTTGAACTTTTTGCCATATTTAAACATGTTCGTTCACATTGGAAATCCACAATGTGAAATTAGTTCGTTTTTAGCATTACCAAATTAACAAAAATAAATAAATTACTTCAACAAAACGAACGGGACAGCTATTACGCAATTTCTTGTCAAAATTAAAAATTTCAAAAGCGTTTCTGGAACGTTTTGCAAAATATATTCAACTTAGATCCAACTGGATATTAAGTTGGTAAATGAGTAAACATGTTACAGCAGATCGGGAAACAGATTTTTGACTGTTTTTGCACTTTAAAACAAAACAAACACATTTTAAAATCCAGATTATTATAGCAAACATTTTTGAGTGTTGCCTTGTGCTTTTCTTTTCATACGGTCCATTGAGGGGCATAACAAAATGCATTTTTAGGGAAGTCGTGTTAATTTGTAGGTTATTAAATACTTGCAGGGAAGTATATCTTCTTTATTATGGCTTTGATGATGAAGGTGCGTCATTAAAGGTCACTCCGGTCATATTAAAGGTCACTCTGAAGAGAGCATGCACTGTGTTAGATTTACTTCTCATATATAAGAATATCAGGTCAGATTTTGATATAAACGCTCATTACCTCCCCTTCCTCCAGGGGCAGACCTTCTGCCACACGGTTCTCCATACCGCCCCACGCAGCGCCGGGCTCCCCCACAGATACACGGCCGGCGTGACCAGCGCGTTCATCCGCGCCATGGAGGCAAACAGGTTTGTGGCTTCATTCCTGAACCTGAGCCCCTTCCCGGTCAGCTGCCTGACAATGATGTTAACAAAGGACGGGCTCCACAGAGCCAGGAAACATATGACCACAAACACAATGATGCGCAAGGACTCCTTCTTGCTGTTCCTGTCCGCGCTGGGCGCCTCTCTCACCAGCTGACTCCTGGCTATGACGTACAGTTTGACCGTCATGACTACCTTAATGAGAACTATGGCCTGCAGGGTCATCACACCGAACGCGTTCATCTGAGCCGCCTTTGAGATGGGCACCAAGTTCTGCGCCGTCAGGATCGAGTAGGTGTAGATCCAGCAGAATCCGCAAACTGAAATGACAGCAGGCCTTGTTATGTAGCGGTTGTAAAAGAAAGGGTGGCACACAGCAAAGTAGCGGTCAAACTGAGCGAAAAGGAAGGTAAGGACATTAACACCGAGGAATGATGGCAAAATGTAGAAGGTTCCGTTCCTGGAGGGGTAGCCCTCTTGGACATCGAAGAGGCCGAGATAATAAACCGAGAAGCCGGTCAGAGTGTCACTGATGCTGGTGTTCAGCATGAAGATGAATCGGTTCTGGCCTCGCAGGGACCGGTTGGATAAGATGGCGATGACTACCGAGCCGGCCACCAGCACGGCGGCGGTGGCGAACAGGATGTGGAAGATGAAAATGAGCAAGTCCTCTGGCCGGTCAAAGTCCACCGACAGAGGGACGGTGCTGTTGAGGAGCATCCCGGAGCTCTAGGAAAGAAGCAGGTTTCACCGCTTTTTATAGGCTGGACAGTGTTGGTTAGGAATGAGACAAACCTCCAGAGAGGAAGGGATTCATGAAAAAGATAGATAGATAGATTGATAGATAGATAGATAGATAGATAGATAGATAGATAGATAGATAGATAGATAGATAGATAGATAGATAGATAGATAGATAGATAGATAGATAGATAGATAGATAGATAGATAGATAGATAGATAGATAGATAGATAGATACCTATGAATTTTATTGTTTTTGTGTTTATGATGAGCGATGGGGCTGATGAGAACTCCAAGGGGCACTTGTTGGATAATTGACACAACACGTTTTGTACATTATATGCATTTTTCAAACCATCATGCTTAATGACCTAACAATTATACATTTTATCATGTTTTGTGTAAATATCTTAAAATGTACAGTACTTCAATACCTTTTGGTTTATCGTTTGCTGCCACTGACACGATTTGAAGGACACAAAACCACTCAGTTGATTGCGGAGATAAATTTCTTTGCGGCCAGAAGAGGGCGCACAAGGCATGTTTCTTTCTTTGAGTGGGTTTAACACTAAAGCATTTCACCAGAAGGATGTTCACAAGCATTTCAATTATGTAATGGAGTGGATTGTGTTATAAAAGTTAGATGTAAATACATGAACAGTCTTCAGGTTAAAAAATTGCATTTATATTCAAGGTTATATTTCAGTGCTGCAGACTGTAAGCAGTGATGGTTGCACAGTCTGCTAATGTAGTTGATAGAAGGAAAGACCAACAGCAATGTTGTGTGTTTTGTGTGTTTAGGATGCAGCAGCTGGTCACTGCAGCTCTGTAGTGGTGAGGTGAATGGGACTGGAAACATTGTCCAAGACTGATGTAATTTTTTGCAAGAACATTAACAGTCAACTCACAACATTCTAACATATTTAAAGCAAAAATCAAAGAAAACAAAGCAATTATTATCTTCCTGTCTGTTCTCAGTTAGAGCTAGTTCTAACTTTGAATGAGCCATTCTCACACATGGAGACCCTGGTGTCATGAAACTCAGGTGCTACAAGAATATTCTAATTGGGTTACATCTGCAGCAGCTTTACTGTGTCCTTTTTATGATTTTGTGGCAAAATCAATACTTTTATAGCTTATTTGTAAGAATGGCCATCTTCTATAAAGTCCAAATTCATTGAGTGTGTATTTTTTAGTCGTCTTGACAATAATCTCAAACCTGAGCTGTGGATCTCTGCATCTTCTCCAGAGTCACCATGAACTCGCTCTCCCCCAGGCCTGTCAGTTTAGCTGTGCAGACACAATTTAGAACATCAGCAGTTAGTGTGGTAGTATTTTCCATTCCCAGGTGATGGACTGGACTGACCTCTGTAAAATGTCCATAGCTTAAGATACACTCCTGATCAAAATCTTAAGACCAGTCAAAAAATTGCAAGAATTTGCATTTTGTACTATTGGATCTTAAGGAGGTTCTAAGTGGAGCTTCACAGTGTTAAAGGAAAAATCAGTGCAAGAGACAAGAACTTTTGAGCGGGGATTTTTCTGAAAACTGCATTTAGACTCAAACATGATTTTTTTCAGCTGATCAAAAGTTTAAGACCATAGTCTTTAAAAGCCAAAAGCTGTTCAAAAATCTGGATTCCATGTCATTTTCTGTCAAGTCTTTACTCTGTCAAGACCTCCTGATGGCAAAATAAAAAAGCTCACTGACTTTGAACATGGTAGGATTGTTGAGCTGCATAAGCAAGGCCTCTCACAACGTGCCATTGCTGCTGAGGTTGGACACAGTAAGACAGTCATTTTGCATTTTTAAATGAAATTCAGGGTTATGGAACAAAAAAGTCAAGTGGTAGACCCAAAAAAAATGTCACCAGCTCTGAGCCGCAGGATCCAATTGGCTGTCCGTCAAGACACGGGACGATCCTCTACCCAAATTAAGGCCATTACTGGTGCTGATTGCAGCCCAAGAAGCATCAGACGGCATCTGTGAGAGACAGAAGGGCTTCAGAAACAAAAAACGTCTTCAAAGGCCACATTTTCTTCAACTCCACAAAATTGCTCGTTTGGACTTTACAAGGGTGCACCAAACATGGGACAATGAAAAGTGGAAGAAAGTTATCTTTTCTGATGAGAAAATATTTTACCTTGATGGTCCTGGTGGCTTCCAACGTTACTGGCATGACAAGGAGATCCCACCTGAGATGTTTTCTACACGGCACAGTGGTGGGGGCGCCATCATAATTTGGAGTGCGTTTTCCTTCAATGGAACAATGGAGCTTCAGGTTGTGCAGCAGCTGGCTATGTGGAGATGTTGCAACGGGCATCTCTCATGACTGAGGGCCCTCGTCTATGTGGTAATGATTAGGTTTTTCAACAGGACAATGCTGCAGTTCACAATGCCCGCCTGACAAAGGAGTTCTTCCAAGAGAATAACATCACTCTTTTGGACCATCCTGCATGTTCCCCGGATCTAAACCCAATTGAGAACATTTGGGGATGGATGACAAGGGAAGTTTACAAAAATGGACATCAGTGGAGGCCCTTCGTGAAGCAGCACTTGGAGCAACGCTCCCACTAGCCTCCTGGAAACACTGGCATCAAGCCTGCCTAGATGATTGTTTGAAGTCATCAACAAGCATGGTGGAGCTACTCATTACTGAGTCCTTTTTTTTACACTTTTGATTTTTGATTTGGAGGGGACTTGGGGGCTTTGTGAGCTATGGTCTTAAACTTGATCAGCTGAAAAAAATCATGTTTGAATGTAAATGCAGTTTTCAATCAATTCCCGGCTCAAACATTTTTGTCTCTTACGCTGATTTCTTCTTTTAACATTGTGAAGCTCAACTTAGAACCTTCTTAAGATCCAACAGTGCCAAATGCAAATTCTTGCAGTTTTTTATAACTGGTCTTAAGATTTTTGATCAGGAGTGTATATGGGTTTATAACCCTACCCTGCTTTACATTTCTTCACAACTTTCTTCTTGACTTGTCTGTTGTCTTCATCTGCTTTCCTGATGCTGTTTGTTCATGTAAAAAGCATCTGCATTGTGTTGAGAAACTGTATTTTGCTGAAGTTCAAAGCACTGTATCTTAGGTACAAATAATTCATATATTTGTTTGAATAAAGGAATATAAACCTCTTGGACTAATTAGTCGCTGCTCCCTTTCTATTTTATTTTACCAGGAAACCATTCTTCAAGGGAATTAAGCTCTCTCAGGTTAATACCTTCCTGCATCTACATAAGTCAGATGAGAGGGCAGCCCCTCTGCTGTTCCCTTACAGCTCCCCTCACTAAGACTTCGTTGCGCCATGAGGCTCTGAGGCGTTTCCTCTGCACCTATGACTAACTTCAGCCATGTTCTGTCTCCCGTGTTGCCTCTGACGAGCTCTGGCAACGTGCTGTTGTTTCTTTTCAGCATTGCCCTTGCTGCGGCGATCATCTACCTGAACGTGTCCGTGTTCCTCTCCATCCTTCTGAGCAGGTCGCTGCGCAGCGAGAACCGCTTCATGTACATGCTGAGCACCTGCCTCAGTGACATCTGCACCGGCGTCTCTTACTATTACGCCGGCGTGCTCGACGTGAAAGATCATTACCAGTCCCCAACCCGCACGTTTTACATCGTGCCCACGTTTCTTGGCCTCTCCTTCATGGCCATCCTGGCCGCGCAGGCGGACCGGTACCATGCCGTTACGTCTCCTTTTAAATATTCCCAGCGCATGACCCGAAACAGAACCCTGTTAGTTATCTTCGCCTACTGGTTCTATGCGTTCTTCATCGTGGCCGTGCAGAACCTGGTCCCGGTGGGGACAGCTACGAAGATCACCAGCATCGGTACATTTATCGGGAACATTTTCGTTGTGGTTATAATGATAGGTCTGAACATCAGGCTGTTTATCATCGCCACCTTCCAGCTGGGCAGGGAGCCGCCCTGTGAGGAGAGGGACAACAAGCGCTCCTCGGTGAACCTCATTCTGGTGGTGGCTGTGTTTTTCCTGGCGGCCTGGATCCCCTTGTTCTGTCATATTATCGCCTGTAATTTCATTGGCACCATTTGCTACACCTTTGGGAATGAAGGCACCGACCCTCTTCGCATTTTGCCCAGGGTCAACGCCGCTCTGACCCCTGTTCTGTACCTGAGAGGGTGCAAAGCGCTGAGAGTGGCGCTCTACTCCACAGTGTGGAGACCCTGTTGTAAAAACAGGTGAGGTGCTGATTGTGTGTGTTTTTTTTTTTTTAAATCAATTTTAAGCTGTTTAGAGACACATTTTTATCACACGTTTAAACTTCACCTGTCGAAGTTTAAACGTTTTGTGTTCATCTGAAATACTTAGAGGATATTAAACTAAATTACAAATGAATACACTATGACAGAAGAACAATTTGTACGAATGAGAATAGGTGAGTTAAATATAAAGTGAAAAATAACCTACTCCAATCAGTCATACTGAAAGCCTTTCTTAATGTCACGATTTAGAGCTTTTCTTTCTTTCATTTTTTGCTTTCACTCTAACTTAAAAGTTACAAACCTTTTCCTTAAAATACCTTTACTTGAAATAATTAAGTTCAATACCATATTTGTATCCCACATCTGACACCATGATTCAAGCTTAGGGACAGATTCCCTGGTAAGCAACTGGCTCTGTGGGTAGAGTAGTAGCTGATCGGAAGGTTGTAGGTTCAATTCTAGCTTCCTCCTGACACATGTCAATGTGTATAATGGGTGAATGTGACTTTAGTGTAAAGTGCTTTGAGTGGTCAAAATGACTAGAAAAGCACTATATAAGTTCAATCCATTTTTTTAAGTAATCTAAATGATTTGAGTAAGACTGACTTAAACCTATTATCTTAAACATACTTAATAAATTTGTTTAAAAAATTAACAAATTGAGTTGGATGATTATAATAACTTGAATTGGTTAAACTGAATAAATTAAGTTGGATAAACTTAATTGAATTTCTTGTTACCCATAGAGGCAATTCAATAAAGTTGGTTCAACTATTTTCTTTTTAGAGTGTATGACAGCTGTGTCTTGTGTTGTAGAACGTCCTGCTGACCCAAACTCTTCTGCTCTCTCTGTAAAGGCTACTTCACCGACAGCTTGGCCCCTCCAAGCATCCAGACCCGGCTTAGTTGAGAGGTTGGATGGATATTTAGGTCAGAATTCTTTGCTAACTACCATGTTTTTTTTTTTTCTTGTGTTCTTTTTGTTGGAAGTTCTTCAATATTTCAGCTGGTCTTGATAGGTTGATTATTCAATGTCCAATGGAGATTAATACTGAGTAGTGATCACATTCCATGTAATATTAAGCTGTGTAGTTTATACAGAAGTCAAATAAAATAAGAATTTCAAGAATATGTGATTTCTTTCTTAAGACAATGATCAGTTGAGTTAGCTGTGCCCTTTAAAGTTTTTTAAAACAATTTGTTTCTGCTGCTTTCAAAATGACCTTGTTGTCCAAATAAAATAATGCATACTTAAGCAGCTGTGGGACCTAAATTGTCAAATAAATTAAACTGTAACTATATTTAAAGTCCATCTACACTCTAAAAAGTGTTTTTGGGGCTTAAGTTCATCTTATGGACTTATTTACGTTAATTTAACTTAATTATTTTGCTTTTGCTATGACAACTTACCTTTTTGTGTTCATTTAACTCAAAACTTACACTAAAAAGTTGAACCAACTTAACTGAATTGCTTCCACAGGTAACAAGCAATTCAATTAAGTTTATCCAACTTAATTTATTAAGTTTAACCAATTCAATATATCCAACTTATCATCCATAAACTTAATTGAATTGCTTGTTACCCATAGAAGCAATTCAATTAAATTGGTTCAACTTTTTCTTTTTAGAGAAAATGTTGGCCTGTCAGATTTGTGACTCCAGAGTTTTGCTTTCTGCCTCCATCATTTTCATGCTTACAGTGTATCTGCAGATTTATGGCCTTTTATTCTAACAGAAATGTTTCTCAGTGTATAACCACCATCTGATCGCAGCTCCTGATCAGTTCCGGGTATTTTTCTGCTTTTAGCAGCTGCTTTCTGACCATGACTTTCATTAGAAATAAATCAGCCGTCGTCTTGCTGTGCCACTTTCCCTCTCCTCGTCTGTTTCCCATCATGCTTTGCTCCCGTCCCTGTTTCCCTCCTGGGGACGATGCGACCTACTCAACATGGACGCCAGTGCGTTGACATCAGACCCATTTGGGAGGTTTGTTTGGGTTTCAGGAGCTTTGGGGGGGAAAGAAACGAGTGCAGAGAGTTTTGAGAAATAGTTTAATCAGATTCTGAATATGTGAACATAATTTATGTTCAGTGAATCCCGACACACTAATCTCACTCTCCGTTTTAATTTTACACAGCAGAGGGTTTGTCACATTACTGCAGAGATTTTATAATTTACAAACTGAAAGAAAAAGTTTTGAAAATGAAACTGTAAAAGTTTTTAAAAAACTTCAAAAAAAAGTTTTGCAGGTTTTTAGAAAGTGTTGATTGGAAAATTCTGTCGAAATACAGTATGAAAGTATTAGGGCCACACAAATAAAATATTTAAAAATCCGAGTTTAAAATCATAAAATGAGAAGAAAGTTAAAATCCTAGGAGAATAAAGTCAAAACAGTGAATGAAGAAAGTCGTAATATGAGAATGAAGTCGTACAAGTCATAATAATGCATCGAATAATATTTTTTTTTATTGCAAACATCTGGGCACCAGTTTACCTCCATAGAAATAGATAGAAAAGTGAAGAAACTGGATTTTTTCTGTAAGACTTGATGTAAAACCAAAACCATCTGACTAAAGCATGTCGGCTTGGCTTGCTACTTATGTTTAATGGTTCATAATGAGCATTTTGCTCCAGACTCTGCTTGCCTAACTCCGTCTGTTACGCAGAAAAACACATTTGTTGCCCCATATTCCACAGTTCCTGGGAGTAGATGACGTTAGGAGGGCATCGAGCAGCCATGTTGCTGAGGGCGACGGACTGGATGATGCTCAGTAACTGCGGCTCTGGGACTCGCCTCTCATTAATCGCTCGTCTTATCTAAAAGGAAAACAGCAACGGAGAAAATCCGGCCTCTGAGTGAATTAACAGACCTGAAGCTGCAAAAACAGAAACATTCACTTATTAACCTGCTGGTTGTTATTTAAGACTGTTGGGGGAAAAGGCTGGCAGCCCAGACGCAACACAAAATCCACCAACTCCAAAAGTACCAGTAACGAGCCTGGAGCAACTTCCTTCTTCAGATGGAAACAAGATGGAGATTTTAGTGTTTGGAGGATTTCTCTTTAGTTTTTGGCTGAAGACCAGGAGCCATTTCTGCTGCTAGCACTAGACTAGCATGTTAGCTTTGGCTGTATTTACCCAGAATGCCCTGGGCTGTTGTCCAATTATGACTTTTAATTGGAATTAAATGGTAATTTTATTACTTTATTCTTGTAATATATCAACTTTATTCTCGTAATCCTACGACTTCACAGATTATTTTGATTTTATTCTCATCCAACTATTTTCTCACAATACTTCAAATTTATTGATACATTATTTTGACTTGTACGACTTTATTCTCATTATATTCAGTTTTTACTTTAAAAAATGTTCTGTTGAATATTCATTAACAAATTTAATTGCAATACTTTGACCCTTTTCACCTAAAAATTGACCAAAGTATGAAAAAACAAAATGTAACTAATAAAACCAATAAAACACAGTCTAAATACTAATTAAAACTAACGGAATTAGACAAACAAAAAGTGACTATAACTGCAATGAAAAACCCAGAACTGATTAAACCCAGAACTATTTAAACCCAGAACTGATTAAACCCAGAACTGATTAGACTCAGAACTGATTAGACCCAGAACTGATTAAACCCAGAACTATTCAAACCCAGAACTATTCAAACCCAGAACTGATTAAACCCAGAACTATTCAAAACTAGAAATGATTAAACCCAGAACTATTCAAACCCAGAACTGATTAAACCCAGAACTGATTAAACCCAGAACTGATTAAACTCAGAACTGATTAAACCCAATTATGACTTTTAATTGGAATTGAACTGATTAGACCCAGAACTATTCAAACCCAGAACTATTCAAAACTAGAAATGACTAAGCCCAGAACTATTCAAACCCAGGACTATACTTTAAAACCCAGAACTGATTAAACCCAGAACTGATTAAACCCAGAACTATTCAAACCCAGAACTGATTAAACTCAGAACTGATTAAACCCAGAACTGATTAAACCCAGAACTGATTAAACCCATAACTGATTAAACCCAGAACTATTCCAACCCAGAACTGATTAAACTCAGAACTGATTAAACCTAGAACTGATTAGACCCAGAACTGATTAAACCAGAACTATTCAGACCCAGAACTAATCAGACCCAGAACTATTCAGACCCAGAACTATTTAAACCCAGAACTGATTAGACCCAGAACTGATTGTGGTGGATGTAGCAATACCAAGTGACTAAACATCAGGAAAAAGGAGAAACTGAAGATATACCAGGGCCTCAGGGAGGAACTGGGAAAGACCTGGAAGGTGAAGACCACAGTGGTTCCTGTGGTCATCGGGGCCCTTGGGGCAGAAACCCCCAAAGTGGAGCAGTGGCTAAATATATGGACCTGGAGATGCAGAAAACCCCATGCGGACAGAACTAGGTTGGGATTCAAACCCACGACTTTCTTACTGCAAGGCAGCAGTGGTACCAACTGATCCACTCTGCAGCCCTGATGTTTTATATTCACAAAATGAATGTTTTATTCACACCAAAGGAAAATTTAGAGACTAATCAAGCCAACAATAATGACTTTAGATTGTAGCAGGAAGCCGGAGCACCCTGAGAGAAACCTGCAAACAGGATATTAACTTTTTATAGTTTAATCACAAAATTCAATGTTTCCTGCTCCTCTCCAAATTGAGCTTGGTTGCTTTCAAGAGGAGTGGCAGGAGAAATTGTTAGCTAGGATTTTCTGCAGAGTGTGGTGTCGTCTTCAGATCGCTTTAAAAACTGCCAACAATTTCTGAGCCAGTTGGAAAACTTGTACAGAGGTTGTCCTCTGTCCTTGTCATGAGACTCCTGTATTTACGGCAGCTGTAATCACAAAATAATTTTTGGTCATAGAAATTTCACCTTCTGGATCAGTTTTTCTGTAGGGAACACAGTAAAAACTGGTCCCAAAGGTCCTCCTCTTCTTCCAATGGTAAACCACCCCGTCCGGGGTGGTTCTTCCTTTGGGACAAGGTCAAAGCCTAGTCCCAATGTCTATCCATACAAGAAATGTTCAAAGCCTGGTCCCAAAGGTCCTCCTCTTCTTCCAAAGGTAAACCACCCCGTCTGGGGTAGTTCTTCCTTTGGGACAAGGTCAAAGCCTTGTCCCAATGTCTTTCCTTACAAGAAATGTTCAAAGCCTGGTCCCAAAAGTCCTCCTCTTCTTCCAAAGGTAAACCACCCCGTCCGGGGTGGTTCTTGCTTTGGGACAAGGTCAAAGCCTAGTCCCAATGTCTTTCCTTACAAGAAATGTTCGAAGCCTGGTCCCAAAGGTCCTCCTCTTCTTCCAAAGGTAAACCACCCCGTCTGGGGGGTTCTTCCTTTGGGACAAGGTCAAAGCCTTGTCCCAATGTCTTTCCTTACAAGAAATGTTCAAAGCCTGGTCCCAAAAGTCCTCCTCTTCTTCCAAAGGTAAACCACCCCGTCCGGGGTGGTTCTTGCTTTGGGACAAGGTCAAAGCCTAGTCCCAATGTCTTTCCTTACAAGAAATGTTCGAAGCCTGGTCCCAAAGGTCCTCCTCTTCTTCCAATGGTAAACCACCCCGTCCGGGGAGGTTTACCTGGTCCCAACGTCTTTCCTCAGAAGAAGTTGAACGACCCCGTCCGGCGTTGTTCTTCCTTAGGGACATGTTCAAATCCTGGTCCCAATGTCTTTCCTTGGACGAAGAGGTTGTGCCACGCCGTCTGGGGTTCCTTTGTGAAATGTTAAAAGACTGGTCCGAAAGTTCCTCCTCATCTTCCATTGGTAAACCCCTCCATCCGGGGAGGTTTACCTGGTCCCAACGTCTTTCCTCAGAAGAAGAAGTTGAACGACCCCGTCCGGCGTTGTTCTTCCTTAGGGACATGTTCAAATCCTGGTCCCTATGTCTTTCCTTGGAAGAAGAACCACGCCGTCGGGGGTGGTGTTGTCTTTCTTGATCCTTCGAGTGATCATCCTTATCCGGGGTCGTTGTTTTTTTCGGAATAGCACCTTTGTCTTTGGGAACAGCTCCTTTGATTTTGGGAACAGCACCTTTGATTTTGGGAACAGCACCTCCCAAAAACAGCTTGGGAGCTGTGACATTCCCAGAAACCTCCCCAGCTGAGTCAGTTTCATCAGTTCCAACATCTGCAGTCCTGTTTTGTAAAGTCTCTGTAGACTGAGGATCTGCCACCTGTTCAACACAAACTTTCCCAGCCGGGTCAGCTTGTGGTTTGGGATGGGATGGAAATCCGTCCCAGAACCAATCTCTTCCTTCATCCCCATCCGAGTCAGGTTGTGCTTTGGGACGGGATGGAAGTCCGTTCCAGAACCAATCTCTCACTTCATTATCCTTAGTGGTTCTTTCCTCTGATTCGTCTCTTCTCCTTTCGTCTGTGTCGTCTCCCGGGAAGAAGTAGTCAAATATCTTCGCTCCTGTCGCCGCCAGAAATCCGAATGGTATAACAAAAGGCAATGTCATTTTTGAAACACAAAAATAGTCACTAGACAAGATCTGAATCTCAGAGGAACGTTTGGATTCTGACGGAAGTGTTGAGATTCCAACAATCAAAGCCTCAGAACTTCTTTGATCTGCTCTTTGATCTGCTGTGATGAACATGATGTCATCTATGACCTCATCCGTGACCTCGCTGTAGTTCTGAGGCAAGGTCTTGCTTCTGATCATTGCTATGGAAACGACAGTGGTGGAAAAGTACTCAAAAAATTTACTTAAGTACAAGTACAAATACACAGACAAAAATGTACTGAACTTAATTATTTCAAGTAAAGTCAAAGTAAAAAGGTCCTTTAAGGAAAAGATTTGTAACTTTAAAATTTGAGTATATTTAGAGGACACTGTAAAAAGAGTTTTCCCAAATATTTAGTTTGGAAATACTTAAAAGTTTGAGTTGACTTTCTGTAGAATTAAGACAAAGAGATTTAAATGTTTATTAGAAGAAAATAAATGATTTGAGTAAGAGTGACTTAAATCTGTTATCTTAAACATACTTAATACATTTGTTAAAAAAATTAACAAGTTGAGTTGGATGATTAGAATATATTGAATTGGTTAAACTTAATAAATTAAGTTGGATAAACTTGGATAAACTCAAATTAAGTAGGATAAACCTAATAAATTAAGTTGGATGAACGTAATTAATTAAGTTGGATAAATTTAACAAATTAAGTTGGAGAAACTTAATAAATTAAGTTGGATAAACTTAATTGAATTGCTTGTTACCTATGGAAGCAATTCAATTAAGTTGGTTCAACTATTTAGTGTAAGGTTTGAGTTAAATAAACACAAAAAAAGTAAGTTGGCTTAGCAAAAGCAAAATAGTTAAGTTAAATAAATGTAAATAAGTCCATAAGATGAACTTCAGCCCAAAAAACACTTTTTAGAGTGCCAGTCACAACATATAACTACTTTTGCGTTTATTCTTTTTTTAATTTTTTATCTTGGTTTAAGAAAGCATTCTTTTGACATAATCTGTAAGGCTTTGTCTCTCTCCGTTGTTGTTTGTGGTGAATTTGTTCATGTTACATTGTGTTTTCAATTAAATGTAAAGACACTTAATATATTTTTAACATTTTATTAGACTATTCTTACCACAACAAAGATTATGTTGAGGAAACCAAATCTTAGCATCTGTAAAATGTTTCCATGTCGTTTAGGTCCCGTAACTAAAATCATGTGTGACTGTGCAGTTATATTTTTTATTTTTATGGTTTGGTTCTGCATTAATTATTTGTAAGTAAAATCTTTGCTTCTTGGCCAGTAGATTAAAGAAAATCTATAATATTTTCAATTACGTAATTAAGAAATAAGGCTTTTAAATAAGAATATGTTCTTAGAAATATAATGTGTGCAAATGAAACAAAGTAGTGCAATTTTTTTTCGCGTATTGACGCTGCAGAAAGATGCATTATGGAGCGTGTACTGCGAAGACGTAATTTGAAACCTGACCACACGGGGTCAGGAGAGAGCTTTGGCACGCAGCCATAATATTCAAAACAATGCCAAAAGCAGAAGACTTAATATATTATATTTATTTTATAAAATAAAGTCACCATTTCTTCTTTTGAGCAATGGAGAAAGTAATGAAGTGCGACTTGTTTACGAAATTTGAATCACTAATACAGACCTTAAAACACTGGGTGGGACCGAAACTCATTAAGGCTTCGTCCAGGTTTCTATTGGCTGGAGGAGGGTCGCTGTTGAGGGAGGAGGAACATGAACATCGTTACACTTCCGCACATCTGGTGCCCAGTCTTTGAACCCCATCAGCATTTGTATGATTCATTTCTTCTATGATTATTTAAAAGGGGGTAAAGGACAGATAAACATTTGCTCTATAGACTGTAACAGAGCTTGGTAGATTTATGCAATAACAGGTTATCACTAATATAACAGCTGTAATTAGGCTATAGCTGCTTCAGTCTCACTAATGAGATTTGTGTAATTAAACTCCAGACCAACACAAAGTTTGTGGTTTTGCAACAAATGCTGCAAAACCACAAATGATTTTGCAACATTTGTTGTTGAACTGGGATCGAAGCTGTCTAATTGCTCTAACAGGGAATCTTTTATGTTATTTTCACGTGCCTCTGTTACTGAACCACTATACTTCAACCTAATTATCATGTTTGTGTTATTCTGCAACAGAATATAAGTTGTGTCCTTGGAATAAAAAGCCCGCCCAGAAAAAAAAAACCCTTTCTCTCTCTCTCTCTCTCTCTCTCTCTCTCTCTCTCTTTTTTTTTTTTTTTTTTCTTTCTCTTGTCCTGCCATGTTGCAGGTAAAGTTGCCAGGGGTCTGGGTCTGAGAAAGTGGTCAAACCCTCCCACAGCGGGGTGTGTGTGTGTTTTCTGCTGCGCTCTGGGCTGGTTTCTATTCAAATGTGGGTCAGGGGTGAGGAAGCCTAACGTCATAAGCTTGCAACATGGCGTCCCGAAGGCTGTGAGATGAGCAGGAGGATGGTAAAGAACGCCTGAGAACCGTCCTACCGATGTAAAAAGGTATTTTCAACACGCTATTTGTCTTTACGGTGTCTTGGGAGTGGACAAACGGGGCTGCTTCGGTGTCTTTATGTTTGGTTCGGCTGCAGGAATCGTAAGGGTATTTTTTCCCCCCCTCTCTCTCTTCTACGGCGTGCCAACAAAAAAAAAAGAGGGGGGTCTGCTGCTGCTGCTGCTGCTGCTGCTGCTGCTGCTGCTGCTGCTGCTGCTGCTGCTGCTGCTGCTGCTGCTGGGTTGTACATGCTCTACCAGGCTGCTTGGCAAAAAAAAAAAAGCTGTGAAACACACCCCGGGTTCGCGAAAACGCGGCATCTTGAGTTTTGGTGCTTGATCGCAGAGCGCATTGTTTGCACACACACACAAAAAAAAAATATCGTGGCGTTTATTTTGGCGTCGCAAGACTCCCGACGAGAGATGCCCCACAGGACCGGCTGTGTGTACCAGATCATTACCGGGGCCGGTTGGCAGAGCGCATCAGCCACGGAAGGAATGATCTCCCCTAGAACCGCTGAGATGTTTTCTCCAAGGGTCTTTTTTTTTTTTTCTTTCCTCTCCCCTCTTTTCAGGTTAATGATCTAAAACGCTCTGAGAAATTTTCTGAATGAAAATGTGATCAATGAAATGACTTGTTTTGGTCGATTGTAGTTATTTAAAAGCCCACAGGACCATTTCCCAAACGGAATTAAAAAAAAAAAAACAAATCCCTCCCTTTGAATTTTACGCAGTGATTTTTGGGCACAATCGCAGGCTAATCATATGTTGGTGTGATCTGCATTGTTTATATGTAGGTTAAGCCCCCTTCGTCTTAGGTAGGGCCAATTAAAATGATTTAACGGGATTGACGTGCGTGTACGATCAACACAATATAGAATCTATTTATTTATTTTCTCGTTAGACCGATGCGATTTCTAGATTGCATTGTATAGCTTGTTTTCTCTCTCTCTCTCTCTCTCTCTCTCTCTCTCTGTCTCTCTCTCTCTCTCTCTCTGTTTCTCTCTCTCTCTCTCTCCCTCCCTCCACGGGACATGCTGTGGGTGTAGCGTTACACTGACCCACAAACTGCAGTGTTTTATGGAAACGGTTGGCGCATGACTTGGATTTCCGCGTGTAAACACATTTCTTTTGGTCCAGTTCTGATCATTATGTGGCAGGTTTGATGCGCTCTTGTTTTTAACTTGCAGACTGGGCCATGCATTCCAGCAATGAATGTGCTCAGGTGTGAAGTGAAGGCAGCTTTGCTCCCAAGGTGATCAGTGTTGTTTAAGTACCAAGGGGCATGGCGATAATAAGGCACAGGAATGTCAGTAATGCGTGTTTGCCTTGAGTGGCTCCTGTTTTTCTGTCTTAGTGTTTTTAAAATTTTCCATCTTACTCCTCTTTCTGCTGGTGAGTGGCTTGCATGGTGGTAAGCTGTAGTGTAAATACAAGGTAGAGTGCAGACGTTTTCACTTGTCTGAAGACAGGTTTGTCTGTAAAATGACTGTCGAAATAATATTACATAGTCTTGTTTGCGTTTCTGTTACTCATTGCTATCTGTTTACCCCTCTTGTGTGTGGAAAGTTTTAGTTTTTTGAGCAATATAAAGATAATAAGAGCCTGGTAATACTTTTGAGCATTACAGTTCTAATATCATTACCATGTAAATTAGATTATTATTTTTATTTTTTTTACATAGACGTAAACCAAGTTACGGAATAAACATAGTCAATGTTTATTAGTAGACTAGTAGATACATGTTTTTGTGTTTACAGTGAAGCACTGGGAGTGTAACTATTTGATTTTAGCCAGTTAATTATTCATATATCTGCTTCAGTTGAATCTCTTAAGAGACACGATACTCGAGGCTTGCCAGATGTTGTTTTGTTTCTGTTACTTCATTAAGAGTGATTGGTGGCTGTGCTTCGTTCGTTTCCCACAATATGACTGCTCACCTTTTTCTGTGATCGGTAATATTCCTAGAAATGTGTTTTTATTGTTAATGCAGGAAATAATGCTGACCTTTTCTGTTAGCTGATGGGCAGTATGCAGCAACATGTGGGGGAGGGGCAGCTCCAAACATCCTGGGACAAAAACTCAAATCACTCCAGCACTTTCTGTGGCCTACCAATGTTTTAATGAAAATTTGGACCGGTTTTGGAACCGATTGTCTCTTATACAGTTCATTAAAAGAATGTTAAACTTTTAAGATCGGTGTGACAAAAAACTTACAAGTTTTGAAGCCATAACCTTTGGTAATCTTTGTATTCCTTGACACCAGAAACCAGCCCAGGCCTATTTTCAACAACCTTTTATCCCTCTTGTCTTCCCTGGCTGCTTGAACCTATAATATGAAGATCCCTAGATGTTACTTTGGTCGGTCACACCCAGCCACAGCTGAAGTTCAAATGTTCAGTTGTTTTTCCTGTCAGTCTTGTTTATGTTTTTAAACATCAAGGGTTATAAACACATTTTGACATAGGTGAAAGAAGCCTCATTGGAGCATACAGGGATAAAATGATGCACATATTGTAAAGGCTATAAGCACCAAGCAGTTACCTTCACTGTAATTTCATTGCCAGCTGCTTTACCACCCATTGCAGTTGCAGTCGGATAATTGTGCGACCTTACAGTGAGGGTCAAATCAATTAATTCAGACCATTAAAATGACCAAGTCAACTGATCAGTGTGACAAGTTTAATTGATTACTGTATGGGCAACGATTTCTGGCCTGCAGGGTAATGTGAGGCCAGTGTTTGTGTGCTTCATATGATTCTCATAATCAGCCGGTTGCCTCACCCTTCTTGTCCCTTCCCCTCCTCAGCATGCACTCAGCATCCTGTGTGCAATGCAGTCATGGCTTACTGTGGCATGTGTGGGCAGTAAGAAGGCTACTTAGGCTATATGTTCTGCTGACATGTTGGATGAGGACTTATAGATTGTAGCTGCTCTGCTCTGTGCAGCCTGTTCATAGACAGTTTGGTTTGTTCAGTGGATAAAACACCTCGGGGCAGGGTTGTTGTTCGTCTTGAAGAAGAAGAATGTGGAATGTATTGCTGATAGCCAGAAGGTTATGTGCAGTTTAAAAGTTGGTTGGAGAAGGGGGAGGGCGGTATTTTGTGAAACATTCTCTCCACCGGCCTGCTGCTTCTGGGTCCTACCAGAAGGCATCGGGTCGTGTGGGGTTGTTGCTTCGTTTTACAAGCCAGGGTGAAGTGGAGAGGTCTTATCGCATCAAGTTTATTGTGTCAAGACGGAGAACCCTTCATCACATTAATCATATCTTCAGCTCGTGGTGAGGTAGTTGATCACCTCACTGCTGTGTGAGAGCACACAGTGATGTATTATGCGTGTTACAGCAGGCTGGCACACAGTTCAGTGAAGGTGTAAGTAGTATCGTTTCAGTCTTTATCTAATTTCTCCCGGGTCACTTTGGGCGAGCCACGAAATACAAAAGCACCACTGATGACGCAGAACAGACAGTCGTGCATAAACCAAATCAGAAACTGGAGGTTGTTTTTCTCAAAGGGATTGCAAAAATACATAAATTCAGTGTTCGTTTTAAATCAAGCTAGCTTCTTGCAGATCCTTCTTGCAGACTAACTTTTAACTTCTGTCACCAAGAATAAAATTATGTATGGATTTCTTTATAACATAGGAGGAGATAGGAACATCATTCAAAATGCATTTTGAATAATCATTCATTATTCGTAATAGGAGCAGAGGCAACGTCACACCACTGTGTGAGAGCAGTTGCCATAAAACAAGGTTTTACTGTTATTCTACAAACAAAACAAAGTTATAGCTGAAATACATTGTTGTCTTTATCACCTTTTAGTAGCAGTTAGCAGAGCGAACATGACTAAGCCTCTGTTTGTCTTCCTTAGAGACATTAGATCATTACTTTATCGTCGAGATTTCTGAAAAGACTCCTTTTCAATATTTTCAGAATCCAGGATGCTCTTTTAGAGGCTGGAAGCTCAGATGAAAACAGGATCATTTTCTTCATTCATCCTGCTGATCTGCTGAAGGTCTTGCTGTCTGACTCTCTCTATCGTTCCCATGGCATGAATAAAATGCAGACATTTAAAAAAACTAAAATTTTTCTTTTAAATAGCATCTGACATGCTGCTGACTCCATTTTCAACCACCTCAGTGATGGGGCTCTTTATTCAGTCAGCGCATCTATGCCAAAGAGTCACTTTAGATGTGATGCTGTCACTGATTTTAAAATGATTGGATTTTCAAGTTCTGTCAACAGACTATTTATGTGCTTATCTTTACTCCATATAGGAAAGCATATGAAAAATCATTTACTTGATATTTATTATTGTTTTTCTCAGGCTTGAAATGCCTCCTTCAGCATTGTAGGAAGTGAGGAGACATGATCTGATATCGTAGGCCAGTGATGCTGTTTTATCTTTTTTGTATTACCTTCTTTCATCATATAAATATTCTTTGTTGCACCTTGTTTTTGAACATAATTTCTGCATTAACTTATATTATACTTATATTATATACTTATATACTGTATTAATATGCTAGTTCTGTTTCCATTTATTTTCAGTTGCAGGTCTTTTGCTTGAACAAAACTAAATTATCTTGCAGGGTTTGTTGCCATAAATTAATATTGGTACAGCATCAAGTTCTAATGAACATTAAAAAAAAAAAAAAAATATATATATATATATATATATATATATATATATATATATATATATATATAGCATTTTCATTAATTGAATATTTTTACTCCATTTATTTCTTCTTTATCTGCAATCAGGATTCTTTTTCATGTTCCCTATTGCAATGCTTAAATTAATAGATGTCTGTCAATTATGTATTATTTGGAAACTGTTGCTTTAAGAAATTACAAATTTGCTAAACATGTGCTAGTTTTATAGGTGAAAAAATAGTTCTTTATGTTTTATTACATAGTGGCACAAGTGAAATGGTGCATAGTAAATCTTGTGCACCCTCTACTCTCTGTAAATGTAATTTAGCATGTCTGTTTTGTTTTAGTTATCTAGTGTCATACAGGTCGGTACCGTACACAGAGTAGCACTTCGGCAGTTCTCTCAGACCTTGATCTCCTACCGCAGGGTAATTCCTGAAAGGAAAATGTGTTTTCTCTGACTTCTGGATTAGAAACCTCACAGCACTGGTACATTTGGGGTTCACAGCAACCTCTGCCCCTCCTTCTCCACTGCACTGCACCCTGAGCAGGACCTGTTTGTCTGCAGCGAAGCCGATCTGCCTGAATGCAAGAGTTCTAACTGACGTTTTTGGAAACTGAGCAATAGCAAATTTAGTTCATGTACTTCCCCTTTTTAGCCATGCAGCAGTGTTGTCGTGTAAATGTTTGGCTCTATTGGTGATCTTGCACCTCTGCAATGTTTTTCTGTTGTAGGATGTTTAACATCTGCATCCTGTTCATGGAATTTGATTGATGTGAGGAATTCCAGTAAACAACCAGCATCAAAGGCATTGCATAATTTGTCATGAGGGCAAACTTTTAATTTACAATGAACTAAAACACCAGAAGTTAAAAGAGATGACAATATTATTTTTAGAATTAGTTTCTGATCATTTAATCTAATATTTAAACATTAGATAAACTAGCATCAAAGTTGAGTTTGTTGCTGGTTTCTGCTTTATGGTTTTCTACAACTTTGACCTGTTGATACAAATTTTAGCTGTTATACGACTGGATGACAAACTTACCATGATCTAAGTCTTTCATCAGCTGATATCAGTAATTCTCCAATTATTCATTTGCTTTTGTTTTAAAATATCTAAATACCGCCATAAACTTTGCTGTTTTAGCCACAGTTTTCACTCCATGTCATTATGAGGCGTAGTGGCGAAACTTGAAACTGCTGCTGCGCAAGTTACTCAACAGGTTGTTGCTAGGTAACCAAAGAGTGAATGAGTTGATGCCATCAACCTTGCTTAGCTGAGAGGTCGAGCAGCTAAAGCCTTTCCTCTGCCTACATCTCCCAGAATGCTGTGCAGTTATGGATCAGAGTGAATATTCTTCATTTTGAATATTCTATCAAATGCATTTTCTATTGATGTTTATCATGATATAAATTATTGACTTATTGTTCAGTCCTATTTGATACATGATTTGGTTCTAATGTGGCTCTTGACATGTTTCCCGGAGAATGTAGATGTTTACTTTATCTTTGAAATTTCCAAAACACTGCCAACATTTCCACATCCAGATGGAGGTCCAATGCTCAAAAAAATCCAAGTAAACAATTTTACTGTATTCTGCTTAGACTTCCTGTTATCTGTTAAAAGTTTTGCTTGCTCTCAGTTCTACAGTCTGAATAAAACGGGGATGCTGACATGCTGCTGTCTTTGAAATGGCTTCTTATATCTCTGAGCTTCATCCGACGGCTGACTGACTCTTCAGCTGGTAGCCATGTCCAACTTGAACAGTCTTGTTGATGCACTGATCTGGTATGGTATACTGACCGATTGGAGTTTTGAAACAGGGCTGCTTAAAATCACCCAATACCAGAGACCAGCCAATTTCTCAGAGGTTTAAGTTGCTTTTTATTAAAGCCCATGTGTTTTGTCATCTTCAATATCAACAACTTTTACAATTCATTAACCTTAAATAGTATGCAAAGGAGGGGTTTTTTAATGTTATTTTTGCTTTTTATTTGCATCACAGACATTCTGAATGATGCCACACATGTGACGCAGCTCAGACAGGTGAACTATTGTGTGTGTGTGTGTGTGTGTGAAAGCAGGATAAAGGGAAAAAATAAAATGCAGTATTCCTTTAGGTGCATCTTTGTAACAACAGTAACCATTCAGAACCTGTTGGCTCTCTCTGTTCTCGACTTGTCCAATACATTCACATCTGCTGCTTTTCATTTATGCCAGAATTTAATAATTCAAGGTGCAGAAACAGGCTTTTTCCCTGTGCAACCGCAGGTTTTTACCATGCATATATTTCCCCGTTCCTGATACCACCTTATTTACTTATTTATTAGCGTAAGCTAAGATCTAAATGTCCAAAGATGGACCGCTACAGCTGCTCCTGCCTTTAGCTGTTTGCAGCACATACTGCATAGGTGTAAATGTAAAGAATGGTTCACTGAAAAGCCCATCTGTTGCATTTAATCTCCCCATTGTTTCTTGGGACTTTCACACCTATGAAGAAGTGAAAGTCTGGTTATTGCAGCTTCCATGAGTCCTCAGCGGTTTGGCCTGTGCCCATGCAGCAAGGTCAGCCGTGTTGAAATGGCTCTGAGGTGGTTGCCTGGTGTTTGTATTTCAAACTGGCTTTGCACCATCCCCCCTTCCCCCTCCCCCACTCCCTCTGCCCACCAGCATACTCCTCTTTCTGTGCGTTGTCAGCGTGCGTGTGTTTAAGTGCTCTGTGTTTCAAGGCACACACACGTAGACCCACGTCTTTTTGCTCCTGTTCATGATTGGCTCACCAGTCTACATGTCTCTGCCACTAATCCTTTTTTGTGTAGATTGTGAGGTTCGATGGCAGCTCGTTATTGGGCTGTTGTTTAATGTAATCAGAGTGAACGATCGTCATCCAGGTTGAGTGTTTTTAAAATTCTCAATCTTGCTCTCTGTCTGTTGCGAGTTGATGACCTTTCACAATACTAGGGTGTGTTTTGTTATTGCGCCAGAGGACTTTGCCTCACCTCTGCCTTAACTCTTTGCTCTCTACCCCCCCTGTTCAGGAGCTTACTGCTGCAGCCCACTGCTCCCTCATTCACCTTTGTTGCGTGAACTTTCACTCTGTTAGGTTTGCTTACTTGATTTTTAATCCAGAAAGTCCTTGTAGGAGAAAAAGGAGCATAAAGACAAGCTGTAAATGAGGTCAAACCTGGTCATCCACATCTCTGGAGTAACCAGTTTAATTCAGAGGTGGCTGATATTTATACACTGCTTGGGGCACTTTAAGGCTCACTGGTTAAGTCATGAATCAACACATGGGTATGCTAACCAGATCACCTCACTCTATTTTGTGGTAAACATCCATGTCAGCTCATCTCCTCGTCAGCAGGCTTCTGATAGAGGTCGAGGTTGAATCTTTTAACATGACGTCGCCTCCTCTATCATTAGGCCTTAGTGTTTTAAAAGGTTAACTCTGCAGGGAAGGTAAGCTGATCATGCGTCTCTACAAGAGCAAAATGCCCCCTGGCAAGTTGCAGTTCAAGTCCAAGGCTTACTTTGGATCTTATGTGGTGCCAGAGCAGGTCTTATTTCTTCTCCTGATCAGCGATCATGCCATCTGTCAGCTGACATGCCAACCATTGCAGAAGGATTAAAAACACAGGAAGTGCTTTTGCAGGCTTCGTCTTGCAGGATTATCTTTCTAATGATTCGTCTACATTAGCGCTTCTTCTTTGACTTTGGAGCACAATCAGCTGACGTTTTATCCCAGCTGATTGTGCTTTGGCTTCAAGTCATGAAACTAGTGGCATTTGTTCACTGTTGCACTTCGGGTAAATACTTATTGCAGTAATGTGTTTTCTTTCCATTGCAAGAAAGAAAGACATCTCTGGTGATTTTGGCTGGTGACTGAAATCAAATGATTTTCACCCTGATCCAGCCTGCCTGATTACCAGCCAGATGAGTCTTTCTGATTGTAGAATGCATCATGCTGCTATTAAATCTCGCTGACAGTGCTCTGTGGTGTACAATTTGCTGGCAAGGGAGGGAGACTCAAACTTAAATGTGTTTAAGAAAGAAGCCAGAAGAAGCAGAGAGATGCAAGAATCAATTAACAGTGAAAACTTTAAGTTCTATGATAAAAGATTCAGGTTGTCGGGAGAAGAAGCAAAACTTTAAACTGATAACAGAAAGGCTGTAGGGAATTCGTCAATGTTGCCCCGTATTTCCTTTGAGAGCTCAGCCTCTGCTTGTCATGGATTATGCTGGATCTGAAAAATGGCAGCCATTTTAGAAATCTACGTGTTACATGAAGGATCCAGATTTTCTACGCAATACACTCAAAGACAAAGCTTTAGCCATTTTAGCCGGAATAATAATGCTAACGGCCAAAATAAGGTGCTAAAACCAGTTTTAAATGGTTTTATATGACGCAATGTATTAGAAGTGTAAAGAACACTGTGTTGTTGTAACTTTCAGTATGTGTCTTGTATGTGCAGCAGATATACGAAATAACACTTCAGCTCTGTCTTTGAACTTTAATCTTTTCAAGTCTCAACTTAGATTTCAGCGGCCGTTGTACTTATATTCTCCAAATGAAACTCACTTATTTCCACTTTCGAATACATTATTTGGTGGGAGTAGGATGCTGAAGAGCCATTCCAGCTGTTTAGACTGTGGCTCTTGCTAGAAAATTCAATCTTCCACAGATAGAGGTGCTGTGATGGTGCAGGTCTGCTATAATATGTTTGTTTTCCTGGCCAGCATCATTAGGACCTGGAGCTGAGACTACATGTATCCCACCCTAACTGCATATAGATCAGCAGTAATCCATTAGCAGCCCCCTGGAATCCAGCCGGCATGGCGCAGCACTGAAGGGGCCAGGGGGAGAGTGTAGCTGAGTGGGAGATGGTGGAAGGAGGGAGAGCGAGGGATGAGAAGAAGATGGAGGTGGGGGAGGGCTTCTTTCTTTTCTTCTTTTTTTTTTCCTGCTCCTGCGCTGGTTTCTCTGCTCTGGTCCCAGCCCCCTTTTAATGTCGGCCTGCAGGAAAAGCCTCTTGGATCCCCCCGTAAAGCATGCAGAGGTGTGTGTTTGTTAAAAGAGACTTGAATGATATATGGCTTCCTGGCTGGCATCGTAGCAGAGGCCCTCTTTTCTCCTGCAGCGCTCTCCTCTATTACCGCCTGCAGGGTCGAGAGCCGTAGAACCCCCGAAGCAGGTTCTGTGATTAACAGATGTGGATTGTGTTTTCCAACATGTCTGATTGACATTGGGGACAGCGAACCGTTCCTGAGATGCGGTTTCATTCCCAGAGACACGGTGGTGAGGGTGAGAAGATAAAAGAGGAATAGATGTGTTGCTGAGAGCAGACGGGGGAAGGGAGGAAGACCATGAGGAGCAGTGTCACAGCAGATGAGGCAAGCCCAGGCGTGGACCTGAGAGTAATGATTACTTCAGCTGATTGTATCAGCCAGTCAGACTGTGACAGACCACAGTTTACAATTCTAACCTTGTTGCACTTAAACCTTGTTCAATACTGCCTGAAAAGGTTGCATTCTTGCGTTTCCCTTCCTACGTTGTCAACAGTTGTTTTTGTTTTCTTTCTGGGTTTTTTTTTTTTGTTTGTTTTTTTTTGTTTTTTTTTTTGTGCCATCTGGTATATTTTACCTTTGCGCCATGGTCAGAATGTTAATTTTGAGTCTGAAATTTTTTATTTCTGATTGAAAATATGTCCAAATTGATGTGGTATTTTTTGTGGGGGTTGATTTATGTGCTTCCTGAAGGTAATACTGCACAAGGAATTCCCCTGGGAACTGCAGAAATCAATTTTTTTCTCCTCTTGCCATTTTAATGACAAAAGACATGATATGCACAGATTAGCCGTACTATTATGACCACTGACAGACTGAGGAAGATTGTCTTTTTTAAAACAAAAAAACGTTGTTCTGCTGGTTAAATCTATATCATGAGTTCACATTGGCATTGCTTTGACAAATGCACCAACCTAAATCCCAGTCACACCTTTTACCTACCAAAACCAGCAGTTCCCAACAGTGACTCTTAAATCTGATTAAGGTTGATTCAAAGACATCATAAAGAATTTTAAAGCCATTTCACAGAACATTTCAAGTAAGGCTAATTGCATGTTTGCAGATTTCCTTCTGAATGAAAAATGATGAAAGCAAAAAAAAAAAACTCTTTAGTGACCTTCTACTGCTACACTTTTCAATCACATAACATTTATTTAATGCAGGCTAGTTGTAAACTATAAACTGTTAACTTAAAATCATCTGCTTTTAATGAGGTGGCTTCCTGCAGCGTTCAAATTGATACATGTTGGGTGTGAAAAGTTTGACAAGAAATGAAGAAATCAGATATAAAATGGCACGCAAAGGCACGAAATGGTTGAAAATGAGCCCATTAAAGTCTGAGCGTCACTGTAATTAATTTGATCTGTTAAGCTTTTTCCAGAATTTGAAGAAAAAAATACTTGCCAGTGCTGCAAATCTATATTTGTCCAGGTAGTTTATACTTTTCCTAATGAGCAACAAGTCGTACAGATTATTATTCTGATTCTCTGTAGTGTTCCTTAAAAAAGTACTCTATCATTTGTTTTCATGCTAATAACTTAGCAGAAAAGCTGGTATGTTTTCCAGACGTTATGCAACTTAAAGCTCCTGTTGCTAGAAATGCCAAAGATGAGCTTTATACCATCTTAATGGTTCAAACTAGTTTAACAATCAAATATTCTTAAAGCTACATGCTAAAACCAATCATGTAAACATGAGGTTTGACCCAACCTTTAGCCCTTATCCCTGCTGTTAATAGTTCAAAAACGTTTCTTGTTTATGTATTTTTAGGAACGGCCTGTCGCACTGCATCACTGTAACTGATATTCAGACTTTGCGGGAACCATGTTTACCTTTAACCAAATACATTTGAAAAAGATTTGAGACAAAACTGCCATCTATAGGCTCTTTGTATTTTCTACCTTTTACTTTTTGATGTGTCCTGTTGATACAAATGTGTGCTTTTTACTTTTAGGCTTGCCTATTTTAAGAAGAATCCTCTCCTTCCCTGTTGTGCATTATGAGAGAAAATCTCTTGGTTGGCACAAGGTTAAAATGGTTCATTTTCACACGCGTTTATGGCTTGAGTAAAGCTTTTATCTGCATTTGTTTAATCTCTTTTAATTCTCCATGCTCTGAATAGTGGGAGCTCATTTTACCAGTATGCCCAAATCCTACAGAACCTGTTACTTGTGTGCCAAAGACAGATTTGCTACCAGAGGCTAGATCCACTGCCACTAATGTATAAATTGTTTTACATATACTGCATAAAATTGGTGTAAAACATGGTTTTGTCAGGAAAAGTTCACTGTTATACATTGTAGGCAATCAGTGAATGAGATTCACTTGTCCTAATTCCATAAATGAGGGCCTCTTTGGAGGATCAAGTAGTGGTGTCCTTGTCTTTGAGCCACACCCTCCCCCTCCCTTTCTGCCCATGCTCCTGTGTAGTTTTACCTGCTCAGGTGTCACCTAATCCTTCCCCCGGCCCTGCTGTGCTACCGACCCCCACCCTCAGACAATGGGGCAGGACTGACATTACCATGACCTAATGGAGATGAGAGTGATGCATGTTTCCACGGATGGCACCGCACAGAAACTAGAGTTTCTCTGGTAAAATAGGGAAAACAAGTTGAGAGGAGGAACTTTTGGGAAATGGTTACCTTACCCTTTTCTTCTCCCCCCACCCTTTGGCCTTTCTGTGAAAACAGCAGCAGCGTGCACAATCAGAACCTGATCCTTGTATAGGTAGCAATTTGTTTAAAATAGAAGAGGAGGCGGACTATTTGGTTCCAATTTCTCTACTGCCATGTTTTCTGGCTTGTGGCGCTAATGCAAATGTGCCGATCAGAAGGCTGTCGCCGATTTCTGATCTGCAGGTTTTGTAAAGCTTTGATCTGCTGCTACCGATTTCTGAACGATAATATACATAAGACGACATAAGAAAACTTTTTATTTTCCACGTTTTCTATAGTATGGTTATTATTTATTTACAACAAAAGCTGTCACTGTAAAACATACTGTTTTTTTGGTTTTTTTAAAACATACCAATTACAGAATTGACACTTTTCCACTACTTCAGCAACTTTACTTTAGCAAAACTTGAATTATTGAAAGCCTGTCACCCTGTCAGTTTCAGAAAATTTAGCTAATTCACTCTGAAATTTCTTAAAGACTACCAATATTTCAAAGTCCTGCATGTTGCTTGACAGAAATTGAAATCTAAAGGTAAAACGGGAGCTTTGCTTCACTATGTTTAACCTTCTTATCTGTTGAATGATTGTCTCTCACTCTCCTTGGCCTTAATAAAACAGACATGTCAATAAAGAAATCAGCTCCCTTTTTAAATTGCTTCCTACCATTTAATTTTAAATGAATGATGTGAGAAATGAACAACTTTGACTACAGATACTGTAGTATCTGCATCCTCACCAAATGTCAGTGCAACCTCACTGTGTTTTAGGCTGGTGCATTCAGTCATCAGATTTTTTTTTAATTAATTAATTAAATTTTTAGTAGCCAGTAACCAAGCGGTGTCCATCAAGCTACAAATCAATTTCTCAATGCATCACTACTGGTAGCAATTACCTGTATTGAGAATTTAAGTAGAATCGCTAGCTAAAATTATTCTTTTACAGATGCAAGGTCATGAAGAAATGTACCTTGATCACAATGTGAGTCATATAGATAGTAGCGTTCGCCTTTAAGATGCAAACTTGAGTGCAGAATGCTTTCTAGGCAGCAGTTTTATTATTTAACTGTGGTGCAGCGACTGGGACAGAACTTTGCTTTATGCTGTGAATCCCAGATGGGTTTCTGTCTATTTTACAACATCTGCCAACTATGAGTTGTTCTTTGTCTTGGCCTTGTGACTGACTGCTGACCTCTCCAGGTTGTACCCATCTTTCTGAGCTTTGCTACAATTCAGAGTTGTTCATGATCTGTTCAAATGAATGAATCATTTGAGGGAACAAACTGAAGCATGTTACTGCTTTAACTGATTCATTCATTTCTCAGTTCAGGTGAGTTCAGGTGAGCTCGACGCCTGCATGCCGGTTGGGTGGAACTTCTGTTTTCTGTGGCTCATAAAATGTATGATAAAGATTTACCCAGTGACAGATGCACCACTGCAGCACAATTACTGAGCTGGTAATTGTTCACATTGTGACACGACCCAGTACATGAGTGAGACGTGCTCTGTACGAACTTTTAACACGTTATGTAGACCTAGTATAAAACAATAACATGATTTTCTTCATGCAATGTGCTTTTTTTGGACTCCACTCTATCCAAATGGATTTCCAGCCAGTTAAATAAGCAAGTAAAATACATGTGACTTAATGTCAGGTTGTTAAATATATAGTTTTACACTGAAATGAAAACATAAAATAAAAAAATTGGAAAATACTAAATCCAATGTCAAATGGGAAACAAAAATGTAGAAATACTGTAAATTTGTATAATTTTTATGTCCATTAAGATTATGAGGACAGGGCCATGTTTTATTCATGTGGATTGATGCAACATTAGTCGTTAGCATGGAGAAGCAGCAAGTGACACACAGTGCAATCATGTTCCAACTCAAAGGAGGCGGCGCTGTTTAGCACACATGAACTGTTCGATCCAGTGACTGGATCATTTTAATGTACTGATCCCAGAGATTCAGTTCACTCAAAGGAACTGTTGTGCCTGTTACTGCAATACGGAAGTGGGAATAGAAGATGGAGGGCTTAACTGTCATTCACTGCTGCGTGTCTTTAAAAGTGCGAGAGCTAACCATCTTTTCTCTCTGTTTCAGCTTTAGGTGGTGCACGTGCAGGAAGACAGAGAGAGAAGGAAGAAGGAAATGGAACTGCCAAATCATGCCAAACAACTGCTGCTGCAACTCAACCAGCAGAGAGCCAAGGGCTTCCTCTGTGATGTCATCATTGTGGTGGAAAACGCTCTCTTTCGCGCCCACAAGAACATCCTGGCAGCCAGCAGCATTTACTTCAAATCTCTGGTCCTCCACGATAACCTTATTAACCTCGACACGGAGATGGTGAACCCCTCCGTGTTCAGACAAGTCCTGGACTTTATCTATACTGGAAAGCTCCTGTCGTCGTCAGACCAGAGCAGCGAGCAGAACTTCAGTGCCCTCTTGACCGCAGCCAGCTACCTCCAGCTACATGACCTTGCTGCCCTGTGCAGAAAGAAGCTCAAGCGCAGTAGTGGGAAGTCCCTACCAGGAAAACCCTCCACCCCAGGTCCGCTCAGCCGCTTGCGCCTCAACAACCAGCGTCTCTCCTCTTCTACACCTGCTGGTCCCAACAACCACTATCCTCCGACTCCTTCTGATGCCGACCAACCACAGCCAGATGAAGGCCTTCGGGACAAACTGTCAGATGATGAAATGTTTGTTGGGAGCTCTGGGAAAACTGGGAATGGGGGAAATGGCAGCAGTAACGGTAATCTCAGCAGTGGGGCAAGTGCTGGAGAGCCAGATCTTGGGTTAGATCTGTCCAAGAAGAGTCCTCACTCTGCTGGCACAGCCACCGATGCCCTCAGCCCACACAGCAACTCCCAAGAATCCCCACAATCTGCCTCAGTATCCACAACCAACAGTGCCTCGCTGGATGACTCCTCAACCACCCTGCCAGGTGTAGACGCATGCATCTCGGAGAACATGGAGCTAAATTCCTCCAAGACGCTAGAGGACTCCCAAAACCAGCTCGAGGGCCCGCCGCCCCAGAAAAAGACTCGACATGCTGCTCGTAAGAACGAATGGCCCAAAAAAGAGGCATTAGGGTTGAAGTCTGAAGATCATGACAGGCCTTTGGTCAACGGAGTGATTGTAGGTCCTAAAGACGGCCGCTCCTCTGGCGCTGGTGGAGGCAGTGGTAACAGCTTTGCATCTGACCAGTCCTTCCAGTGTAAAGATGAGGAAGAAGGGGGAGAAAATGGCCAGGACCACAGTGAAGAAAGTGGTCAGAGTGATGGAGAGAGTGCAGGAGGAGGAGCAGGAGGCGGACACCATAGCGCCAACTATGTGTACCGACAGGAAGGTTTTGAGCCAGCGTTTGGGGACAACCTCTATGTGTGCATTCCCTGTGGTAAGGGCTTCCCCAGTTCTGAGCAGCTCAACGCTCATGTGGAGACCCACACCGAAGACGAGCTCTACATCAAGGAAGAGGGAGGGACCTTTGTGAAAGAAGAGGACGAGGAGGAGGCGGAGGACCTCTCTGCCCCTGTAGGTCCCTCCAGCTTTGGCTCCGAGACGCGTCCCTTCAAGTGCACCGTGTGCAGCAAGAGCTACAAAGACCCCGCAACTCTGAGGCAGCACGAAAAGAGCCACTGGCTGACCCGGCCCTTCCCCTGCAACATCTGTGGCAAAATGTTCACCCAGAGGGGAACCATGACGCGCCACATGCGCAGCCACCTGGGCCTCAAGCCATTCGCATGTGAAGAGTGCGGCATGCGGTTCACACGGCAGTACCGCCTAACGGAGCACATGCGAGTTCACTCTGGGGAGAAGCCGTACGAATGCCAGCTGTGCGGTGGGAAGTTTACCCAGCAGCGCAACCTCATCAGTCACCTGAGAATGCACACCTCACCCACTTAGAAACGCATCAAGCCAAAGAACTACAGGAAGAGAGAAAAAGGAACATTTCTCCACCTTTTTTTCCATCTCAGAAGCAAAGAAATGCACACACAACACACACACAGTTCTTGAATTTGATTCCAGTTCACGACACCCTGGCTGAGTGAACGGTGTAGCTGCTCACCACAGTGCGCTCTCTTGGTGACGGTGGGATCCCATTGATGCAAGGATAGGGTCATCGGTTATAGCGAATGACAAGTGCTCGCCTCTCAGGAGTTTTTAGAGGGACTATTTACTTGTGTCTCTCTCCAAAGTCACAAAGCCATGGTGGAGAGGCACAGTTGGTTAAATGTGAATGTGGGCACCTCGTACCCCTCAACCGCCTTCCTCTCTTCGTGGTTTAAGCATTAAATCTTAAGAGTTTCTCCCCCCACTGTTCCTAAAACAACTTTTGACCAAAAAGAAGTAGGTGCAAACGAAACTGGCAATAATTCAGCAAAAAGAAATTTTTACCCTGACAGCTTTATATCCTTTATGATGTTGGTGATGCTATATGTATGAAAGAGGAGGGATAACTGGGTATGGGACCATCTCTGTGCTTTACCTGAAAGTCTAGAAAGAGAACGAAAAGCTTTTCTCAGGAGGACATGATTGTTTGTTGAAGGTAACAAATACTCTGTGTCCTCTCTGTGGCTGTTTGCATTGATGTAGACGAGAGTTTTTATTCAATTTTGGTTTTTTTAGATTTGCCTGCTAGAGCTCCAAGGAAAGAAGCTGGAAAGAGAAAACCCTTGTGGTAGTACTCATACTATAAGAGCTTGTCATGTTTCAGTGAATGTTTTAAACTGGAAGGTCTTGGGATTTTTCTGGTCAAGTGCGGGTGGGGGGTCGGGGTTGTTGGGCAGGGAGGGAGGTTTAAAGGGGTGTTTTAAACCTAACGCTATGTTCAGTGGGTACGTTATATTTTTCTGTATAGCTTTCCTCCCCTTGGAAAAAAAAAAGAAGTCTATTTATATATAGGCTTGTGACCTCGCTACCTCTGATTACTCTATGAACTCTGTCGATTTTAGTTAAAAGTTGCTTATGTAATTAATTGTAAAAAGTGTGTAGATTATGTAACTTTTCACCCAATGCTTTAACCTGCCCATCTCTCAACACAGGTTTTTGATGCTCATAGATTTTACACATTCTGATTGTCTCTAGCTGATATTTGTACTTGTCAAGATATAACTTTTCTTTTTTTTAATTATTTTCATGTTTTTGGGACCCGGGTCACCGTGGCCCCCAATTCAAAGTGTACTGTAGCATCCAGTCTGGAGCAAATAGTGGTCCGTTGGTTAGTTTTAGATGTATAGTGTTCCAAAGATCTTATGAATGTCGAGGAGAACTGAACTAACTAACAAACATTGCTAGACAAGTTCATAACCAAAGTTTTTTTAAAAAAAAGATGTACTTAAGATATATAGCATACTAAATTATTTCTCTTTTGATTTCTTTTATTGCTGTATAAAACAAAATAAGAATTATCTTCTAAAGTCCAGACAAAGAAATCCACTCTTTTTGTGATTGTTTTGGCCAATAAATCTGAGGCTGGTGATGGTTCTTGTGGTTTTGCAAGGAAAAGCTTGTGCTGATTGGTGGGCTGGTGGGGATGTAAACTCTTTACCACCTGGTGGGGTTCTGGAGGGACTGGTAAAGTCTAAGACATGTTCACTGAGCACGTTTATCCCATTTCTGTTGTTTTGTTTGTATCCAGAGTCCTTATCACTTTATATTCTCTGACTTTTAAAAACAGGACTTGATGACAGTTTGTGTTCTGATCAGACCAAAAAAAAAAGAAAAAGAAGAAAAAAAAAGAATAGGATCTATAATCAGAATTTTAATGTGAAGTTTAAGTTACTCAAGTCTTTTCAGTTCTTCTGAGCCGAATTTGTGAAAACTTGTCATTTAAAAAAAAAAGGAGAAGCAGAGATGCACTGGACAGCTTTATAGTTATTTCACTAAAGATGACTTAAATTATTTTGAACTGTTGGTGATGTACATCTTTCATTATATTTTTAGATGTACCTCAACAACAGCAACCAGAGACTGGCTCTGGGTCACTTCGCCCCTTCGCTAATTTGTACCTCAGTCTCATCTCTTCCTGTCTACCTGAAGCTTATAGTTCACACTGTGATTTCAAAAACCTGACCGGACTAGAACATGTCAGGCTGTGCAAACTTTATATATATCATCCTGAGAGTAATCCTTGTCATACTGTAAGAAGACTGTGTGTGCAATTAATTGCTAGAGCAGGGTAACACAAACACTAGCATCAGTCCAACGATGCCTGGACAACAAACTACAGGCTTTAACTCTTTCAAACTCTGAAAAGGAGAGGACTATGCAGAAAATTAGACAGCTGTGTAAGCGCTGATGACTGCAGAAAGGAGGACAGCAATAAGTTAGTTCTTGCTGCAATCCAACAGCAGGATTTTCCGGGAAACTTCTGATTGTACCTAAAATATTTGTGGTGGGCAGCTTTGGTTATGTGCCTGCAAGTTGTAGGTTGTTTCAGCAGGTAAACTAATTGCACATTGAGAATCGAGTTTTGAACTATTCGATATTTTTTATTTTTACTTTATGTTGTGCATTTTTCATGGACAAATGGTTGTAAATCTACCGACATCTCAGTGTAATGCCTAAGGTTCTTGTCCCTGTTTGGGTCACAACCACAAATCAATAAAAAACAAAATTTCAAATGTACAAAATGGTGAAGGGGCGAATTATTTAGTACTATAGGGAATGGCTTGTTTCTTGTTTGTCCGTTTCTCTGCCCAGTGTATCTACTCTGAAAACTCTCACTGTGGATCATTAACCTTCACTGCAAGTTTTTGGTATAGGCATTCCTCTGTAATGTTGAATTTTAAATACCCTCTTGAGTTTATATTTTTTGGTTATATTTCCTTCATCCTCTTGTTAAGGTCTGTGAAATGTTTTTACGGCATTGCAGCTGAAGCTCCGTTTGTCGGTACCTGCATCCTGGACTCCCAGAGTTGTTACCTAATTTAACATTGACTTTCTTGTTGTTCTGCATGGTACATGGGATTTTTTCACACTCCCCTCCCCCTTTCAAACAACAACCATGTTATCACCTGTGACCTCTCTTGGCTAAAGAGGGAGTCTTCAATGCATTGCCTTCAAACGTTACTGTACTTGTCAGCACTAGGTGCACTGCAGCACGATGTCTGTAATGCAAAAGGTGTTTGTACATTATCTTTAGCCATCTCTGCAAAGATTTTTTTTTTTGCAGCTACATTTGAATGCTTGCTTGTTTGTCAAAACGAAGAAGAAAAAAAAAACTCCAAACTGTGACCATACTACTACTACTATTACTACTAGTACTACTACTCTTCAAGTACTTCAGGGATTGTTCTGCGTGTGTGAACACAGGCTCTCAGCTACATTTGTTAGATAAACGTATCAGTTTCTCTGTATTTTAGACTTTGGAGAAGCAAAAAAAAAACACTAGTTTCATATTAAAATGAATAGGGGGGAATCTTTTTCAACTAACACAAAAAGCCTTGACAAAAGGCGAGGCAGCTCAAAACAAAGTCTACATTTTTAGTTAGTTACACAGTACGTGCAGAAATGGGTGCAAAGTTGTACAAAAAAAACTTAGAAGAAAGAAATAATAATAAAAAAAGCTCATACCCAAATTCACAAACTATTTTTTAAACCAAAGCACATTTGAATGATTATGGAACCATGTGTGGCTCTAAAAAATAAAAATAAAAAAAACATATGTATTTATCTCATTGTTTACATGAACTTTTACAGTTTTACAGACCTCACTCGAGGCTCGGCCAGTCAAAGATTTTTTATTTGACTTTCTCTCGTGTGTGCGTGTGTAATTAAGACCGCAATCGGTGCTGCCAAAACAGAAGCATAGCATTAAACATGGGATGAACTGCTGCATATTCAATTAGGGGGAGGGTGTGTGGTGTCTCCTCCCTGCCAGCTGGCTCCTGGGTGACCCTGCACCCCGTTCTCCTGCCCTCTGGCCCGTCTTCAGATGGGACTACAGGGAGTGGTGGGGGGAGTGGGCAGTGCATCCTTGACGTATTAATCAAAAAGGCATTGTTGGTCAGGGTCTGTTAGCGTAATGTTGCCTCTGTGTTTATAAAAACACGCTTGAGGCGTTGCTTCTCTGCTTAAGCCTTTCTAAATGGTCATCTAACATGGTACACCTCTTACCAGCCGCTGTTTTTAAAACCCATTCGGAGAATGTAGCATGATTTCTCTTTAACTTCTTTCTTTTTGTTCTTTGCATGTAAACGGGCTCATCAGGTAGTCTTAACTGTGAATCTTACTTGTTTTTGTTTTGAACTTTTACATTTTCCTGTATTCTGTGGACATAAGCAGCACAAACCTTTGGCTGGCCGAGCCTCCAACAACATTGGCGCAAACACTTTTTGACAGTGTTCTCTCTTCTTTTTTTTTTGTTTTTTTTGTAATCAAATGTCTATTGTCGGTGATGAATGTATTTATTTCCGGGGCCTGCCCTCACCTCTCTAAAGAATTTTCTCAGTGTGTGAGACTGAGGTGGAGGCGGGACCCCCTATTTTTATTTTTTTTGTTTTGTTTTGATGACTTTCAAGCTGAATCTTAAATGAGACTCAAACATAGCCATTAACCACAATCTGTGAAGATTTTGTTTGTGTGTGTGGGAGAGCTGATGTATGTTTTTTTTCCAACTTAAAAGAAAATGGTCTATGGCATTTACACCTGACAGTCTGTAGAGTTTGTTTTTTTTATTTCATTTGTTTAATTGAGTGGGATTTTTACCCACATTGTCTTGAGTTCTCACTAACTGGACACAGAGGGGATGTGAACTTTGACCTCCTCCTGTGTGTTTGTCTGTGGACCTGAGCAGGACGCTGTTGCTGCCTGTGCAGAGCGGAGGCTACTGTATGTTTTAAAACTTGCTCTCCCTGGGTGTTGCCATGCTGCTGATCCTGAAGAAAATAAAACTATATAAAGCAGAAACATGCACATAATTCACGTTTTTCCTCTTGAACATTAAGTCTCTTGTCTTAATCCTTCCACCTTTCTTTTGTTTTCAGTGTCTCTTATCTCCACTTTAGCAAATATGTTTTGTTTTAGAAATGTTGGATGAGATAGCTTTACTAAGTGCACTTTGTATGTTTTCTGAAGCTTCTGAGAGGACTCAGAGGCTCTCATATCAGCTCCAATTTACCTGACGGTTTCTTCTTTCTCTTACCTCATCATTGTTATTGTTTGCTAATTTTAACTTAAACCCATATCATTATGCAGTGTTAGAAAAGCTTTAAAATAACACATGAAGCAGGAAACCCCTCAGAGAGTCCGCAGCTCTCAGTGTTCCTTTTGTTACTCTTTAGCAACTTTTGCGATCCACCTTTTTCTTTAATCGGTGATATTATGAAGGGGTTGTTCTGTCTAGTTATTTTGTAAGTGATCCTTACCTTGGCAGGCTGAACCAAAGCTAGTTTGTAAAACAGCCTTCAGTGCTATTAGACCCTGTTTTAAGCTTTATTGCCCCTTGCTTTATCTCGGACACACCTGACGCCTGCTTCGAGCTCTTTTGGTTCTCTGTAATCTTTACTGCACAGAGGCTTCTATACTCTGCTCTGCTGCATTTTTCAGTGTTTACTGTACCTCCAGTGACACCAAAATACCTCAAAAACTTCCAGTGTTTACAGACAAATGCTGTCTTGCCATTACATTGATGCTGTTTTGTTTTTCTTTGCCGTCCATCTGTAACCAAAAAGAGTTTATAGAACCGTATTTTCATACAAAACCTTTTCTTTACATATTTCTACGAGTTTATTACGGCACACTGTCACCTTGCTGTGCGCTACATTCACAGACAGACATGATTAGCTGCTAAATGTAAAGTTATTACTTGAGGAGTTGACTGGTGGAGCTGGGTACATCGAGCTTCCTTGCTGGTTTTCTTCAAGAACAGCCTCTCAATAATGTATCAGGATCTGTGGGGCTGAGAGGCTCTGGAATGGACCTGCAGGGTCTTTGCTGTTGAATAATTAAAAGGGCAAGAATCCCTTCCCCTTTGGCAAACACGCATCTCATGCAAAAGGTGCACACGCCCAGGTGCGCTTTTTTTTCCCTGCCATGTGCTAATGCAGACCTCCTTCAACGCAAACACAGATGCCACTGTCTACGTCTGCAAGCGTGGCCTAAAACCATGCGCACACACCACCAGTATTTAAAGGGAGGTTTCATGACCCTTGTTGTGGCTTTTGGCAGCACCCAGGCTGGGCTCTCTCTCTCTATGTCTCTATCTCTTTTTCCCTCTCTTTATCTCCACTCCTCAGAGAGCTCGTATTCAGGTCAGAGCCACCGCTGTGTGTAGCGATCGGGCTCGCAAACTCAAAGTGTCATAAAAGTGTAATACAGCTGACCTCAGCACTCACAACCTTGCAGTCTTAATGTACAGCAGTGAGGAAGAATAAACTGTTATTTTATGATCTTTTCATTAAAAGCTTGATTGAAAACCAAAACTATGGCTTGTCTTTGTGCTCTATAGAGATTTTTCCTTAAAGCTCAACCCAAAGTAGAATATATTTGTGAGGGTGAGTGTCTCTAAATAAAATTAAGGTTGACAATTATCTTTAGAGCTGACCCTATGGACTAAACAAAGTGAAACTGTGTTTAGTACAACTAAACATTAAACGGAATCATGAAGACCACACAACACAACAGACAGGGCAGGAATAAAGTTTAATCTGGGATAAAATCTTAAAACACAGAAACATACGGAAGAGGATTAGGGCCACCGAAAAAAAAAAAAGAATACTTTAAAGTCAGAATTCTGACTTTAAACTCAGAATTCTGAGATTAAAGTCAGAATTCTTTTTTTTTTCGGTGGCCCTAATCCTCTTCCATAGGAACAAGATGGTGTGGTCCGTTGACACCAAAATGTATTTGTCATGCATGTAACATGAACCCTGCACATCCTCCGTCCTCGCCATTAAATATGGTGCTGGCAGCATCATGCTGTTTCTTCGGGGCCAGGAAAACCGTATGGTGGTAAAATGCTAGGAAATCTTTTGAAATAATTAAGGGACTGCGAAGCTTAAAACTGAGGCTTGCCTTGAAACAATATGTTCCCTAAATAATACACTTTAACTGGACCATTCTAGCCCAGTTAAAGTCCACTTAAGAGCCAGTAACTGGTGAAATTTAAAAACTGATGGGGGTTTTTTGGATGCTTTCCAGTCAGTTTGTTTGAAATTGATTTAAAGGAAAGTGGGTAATCAGTTTCTAGACGTGCAAAGCAGGTAGAGGCAACGCCAAACAATTACGGCTTTAAGTCTGACAAAAGGTGATTACGCAAAGGATTGACTCAGATTATCTGAGAAAAGTATCACAACTTTAATCTCTCTCCATCAACTTTAAAATCTCACATTCCTTTGTGTTGGTCTGTCACATTTAATCCCATAAAAATATGTAGACTTAGATGTAACTATAAAAACTCAACCAGAAAGTGTCTTTCCTTTGAAGGAAGGACAGTTTGATTCATTATCTACGGCCTTTTGTTGAGTTGATTTAACTGTTTCAGTCACAGCTAGCTGTCTTCAGGAAGTTCTACCTGATTGCTCCAAAGTTGGGTAGTTTACAGATAGGTGTGTTTAATTGCATGTTGTGTAATTCATTCCTGGCAAATGAAAACTTGTTGGCAGCATTTCACACAGAAGATAGCAATAGGGAAGCATGAATAGAGAACGCTGAAGCATGAAGAAGAGCAGGAACTGCCTTCAAATGAGGTTTGGCAACTTAGATATTGTCAAAGAGAGTCTGATATTAACAGCAGCACCAAGGTAATTGTTGTATATTACATTGCAAAAGCATTCACACTCTTTGGTTTTCATGGCATTATAATCACAAAATTCAGCGTTTTTTATGTGGATTTTATAGTATATACAACCAAAAGGTTGCACATAATTATGAATTATGATGACAAAAAGAAAAGTATGATTAGAGGAGGGTAGAATATCTAAAAATTAAGTTTGTAGCGTAAACATGATAAAATGTGGCACTATTTCAATTGTGTGAAAACTTTTGCAAAGCCCTGTTTTAGGTAACAATGAGGTTTAAAGAACTTAAGTCGTTAGTCCACCACTCTTAGACTTTTGAATAAGATTCATCTTCTGTGTTTGGTTCAAACTGAGCCGCGGTAAAAACTGGGTCTATTCCAAGCCTCTTCAAGGGCCCCTTCCCCCAGTGTCTCTCGTTTTACTTTGATGCTCTGGCAGGAATGCCCATAGCTGTCGGCTTTTTTACCTGCCAGTCACTTACATTAAACACTCACACACACACACACACAGATAACGTGGAGTCGTTTGCTAACTCCCTTCTGAGCTATGCAGATGAGCTCGTTCCACCGTTCTGTCAGCCTGAGTGAAACACTTTCTGCTGATCACTTTTAATTCAGCATGCTTAGTTCTTACTCTCCTGCTTCTCGTCATTCTGCCACAGGTCAAAGTGTAGGGAACTGGCATATTTATTTCTCCTCGGTGCCATTTGGGACAAACTGTGCCCCTATAGGTGTCAGATGCTAAATGACCCTGAATAGGAGTTGCTCAGAAACAATGGCCCTGGTGTCGATAGCCCTACACCCTTCCCTCCCCCCAACCCGAGGCCCTCGCTCTGCTAATATCAGCGCCAACCATACACAATGGGGTGAGCATTGGAGGCAGGAGGGGGGTGGGCTGTGTGAACTGAGTGGACGCTACCCACACAAAGATCTGGAGGTGCTGCTTTGCAGCCTGTTCTGGCTCCTCGCACTCTGTGTTTTTCTTGTTTCACTCAACAAAAGGAAGAAGAAAAAAAATCAAGGTTGCCCAAAAATTCCCTAGCCTTTCCCAACTTTCTCCTGGGTGGGTTTGTGGGTCTGTGAACATGAGTGGAATTCACCAGGGTCTGCCCAGGTGGGTTCAGGCTTGCCTGTTCTCGTCAGGGATGGCCCTCCATAATCTGAGGAATGTGGATGAGAGATGCCTGGCCTGCCCACCCTGGGCGAGGGAGATGGACAGAGGCTGTTACAGGGGGGGTGTCCACGCACACGGAGCCCACACCCACCTTTATCTGCAGAGCCAGATGACCTTCTTGTCTCTGAGCTGATATTAAGCAGATGTGCTCAAGTCTTGTCTTGGCCACTACCTTTGCCTTGCCTTCCGTTTGAAGAAGAGTTTGACGTTTGACACTGATAATCATATGGTGCAGCTTATCTAGATTTTCCGTCTTAAGTATTAGGCAACTGCCAAACCGTTGTCATTTATCAAACAAATATATATCTGAGTTTATTAATATTATAACAGCTAGTATGTTCTGTTTATTTGTGCAGAACATGGTCAGATGTTTCTTTTATTAAGTTTTCAGCCCAAGGCCAAATTCATATTCATGGTAACCACATCTGCTGCTCGGACACACTTCTATTGATGTGACATTATGGATCAGCTGCACAAAGCTTTTCAATGTATGAGCATTCAATTAATTCATACAGTTTGTCAGTTATATTATCAGAGGTGTGGAGAAGAACATTATCTAAAAACAAAGAAAAAAGAAGTATCAGTAGTTGTTTTTCTGCTTTGGTTACTTCTTTGGGAGGATTTTAGTGAACTGGTGTTGACAAACAAAGCTGCTGAAAAGCGACAAACTGGAACAGGTGATCATTTTTAGCTTTCTCATGAGAACTGCGCTTTTAATTTTTCTTTATCTCTCATGAACTTGCACAATAATGTGCTAAGTTTACACATTGACGTTAATTTTAATAGTTTGAGCTTTTACTAACTTATTGGCTGCTGTTTCACTGATTTTTATAAATAAAAGTAATTTGAAAACATTAAATTTTTGGTGGATTTTCTTAAATTCCTACAGAGTAAAAGATATGCACACAAGTTTCATTTACTGATTAATAAAGGAAGCAAATCAATCACCTTAAAGACTTACTTTTACTCACATAAACAAGGGAAATACCTTTTAGTATATTTGTATGGTCAGATGAGACAAAAGAAAGAAAGTTATGAATGATTCATAGTCACAATGACCAGATGTTAGCAGAAGCTGGAGTGAGGCTTTTAAGGTTATGACGTACTAAAAGCAGTATAATCATATTCATGGAAAACCCCACCATCAAATTTAAAACTGATTTAGGGATAAAACAAATCTATCATTAAACTTACAAGATGAATCACCGATCATTTACAGATTTAGTTTAAGATGAGTTTTGTCAGAAAATGTACCATTTTTCTCATGAGAAGAGAAATCAGATATACGGCAAGAATTTTATTGATGAATAAAAAACATGTGACCAAGTTGCATCTGGTTAAATAACATTGGATCAGCACTATGTGTATATTTGACTGTATGGATTAGAGAAAATTCATTGTCCATTTGTAATGTAAAAAATGTTTTGTAAATATGTGCTATAAATAAGTCAACCTAGAAAAAACATTTTAAATAAATCATTGAAAACCAATAAACTAACATGGGATCCATATTCAGTGATGTTTGTTACCACTGGTTTCTGAGACATTATAGACATAACCTAATCTCAAAAGTCTAGGTGATAATATCTAAATTTTCCACCATCACCATCAGTATTAATGCTGGATCTCCCTTTAGCCACAACATCTGACATCAAGGAAAATAAGTATTGTTGGTTTTAAAGCAGAACTAAGTTCCATGGGCCTAAAGGTGCTGTGTTGAGTGACTGTGTACACCGACAAAGTAGAAAGACAGAAATCAGCTCCAGGACATAAGGAAATGTCCACGAGAGGGATTTATGCATTCTGCTCATGTGTGCATTTATCTTCAATGTTTTGATGGGCATCAATTATTAACAATGTGTCGAACTGACGCCATGGAGCCTCGGGTTGTGTGTGCACCCGTTACAGGCTGAGCAGGGAAGGAGATCTGGGGAAATGTTGATTCGGTGCCTGTCTACCCCTTCGAAACACAGCGCTGTCTTATTCATCTCCCAGCTTCCAACGCTGCTTCTCCTTTTCAAACTTTTTTCATGTGCCTGCCTCTGCCTGTGGGGCCGTTCCTTCTTTCCATTCAGCCAGTTCTGCCCTCCTCCCTCTCTCCTTTCTCCTCAGGGACGAGGGCATCAAACCCTGTCCCACTGGGAAGACAAGTGTCTTGGCACAAAAGTGCAGCGCTGCAGGCAATGTATACATCTCCATTTGTGTGGGATTTTATTGATTTCTTTTAGCGCGTGAGAGTCCACACGTGTGAATGACAACACTATGTTCTGGCTCTGTCTCATTATATCGTCACGCACACGCATACACAGATGTTTCTCTGACAGCGTTGGTCTCATGGAGGTGCAGGACAAGGATTCACTCAGTCCTTCATCAATAACCCATCAGTATTGATGAGGACTAAGCTCACTCTGACCATCAATACCTGATCTTGAATTCTGTAGGGCCGCTTGTGGAGCGCAGGGAGGATGTCCAAGGCTGGCTTGCACAAACAGAAAGCAAAAACATTGCATAGTTCAGTAAACAGCATGAGGTAATGTTAAATAAAACTACAGACTTGCAAAAAAGGCAGAGATATACTGTGCTCACCTTTAACCTTCTTAAAAATCTGACAAACATCATCCTGCATCAAGAGCAACTGATAAAGGAAGACGAGATACATAAATAAGTTTCAAGAAAAGAAAACCTTATGAAGGACTTGCATTCAGTAAATCAGAGTATGAGTTCTGACGAGGCTCATCTGTCAGATTAATAGCACATTTTAAAAAATGACGACCTTTAAGCAGGTTTAAAATCTACTTTTCATTAAGCATTTCTGTGTTATATATTGGTCTGATTTTAAATGTTATCTTTTCCTTAGCTGTAATCAGAAAATCATTAAAGGCTTTCACACACACACACACACACACTACTTGCATAGGGGTTGCATAAGGAGGACATTTTTGCTCTCCTAAGGAAAAGTAATGTAGGTCAGGCAATAGAGACTAAAGACCATGACTTCAGGAACAATGCTGTTTGGACACCATAAAGCTGAATTGTTTGTGATCCAGAACATTGGACTTGTTTGGCATAAATCAAGTGCAGTACGTCATGAATGAGTCAGGGATCTACCATGTATCAGAGGATGCCCAAGGAAAATGTGAAAAAATAAAAAACACCACCTTGGGTGAAGAGTTTGCTAACTTTAGAAGAAAATTGTTGAATATATCTTTTATATGAAGAATAGATCAGACAGTATGTAGACACACTACTGATAAATCCTAGTTTTTATATTACTTTACAGTATTCACATCTGCTTTATGTCTCAATCTGCTCTCTAGATTTGATCCTGTTTGCTCTGTTCTTTTCTTTTTACCCTCTCGTGAAATTAATCTTCTCGATCTTTTTGTGCCTCTCCTTTTTTATTGAACCTGTACTGCTGAGTCACCACGCGCTTTGACGTGAAAGGCAGAGACAGGGAGCGAGGGAAGGATGAAGGAGAAAGAGCTCGGCAGGTGGTGGGCACCGTTGCAGCCGCAGCCCGCCGAGTCCTTTCAGCTGGCACACAAACCGCCAGGCTGCCACTGAGGCCCTGCTTTCCATCAGAATATTGGCCCTGCTCTTCCCCCTCTTTAAAACGATAAACGGGGAGAACAGGCTTGGCCCGGAATAATAGGATCCTTTCTTTCTGCCCCTGCCATGTGTGGGTGCGGGAACAATGGCCGGGACAGGGAGGGGAAATGATTCAAAGTGAGATTTTCACCTGCTCCCTTCAGCCCCGGCTCTGCTCCTTTTCAGACCATGCTAATGCCAGTTCATTTGCAGAGCACTACTGTAAGCTGTGACAGAGAGGCACACACTAAAAACGCACAAGACCTCTTTCTCTCTCTCTCTGTCTTTTTTGTGTGTAGAACAGTTTAGATTATTGTGCTTCAAGGCGTCCATTTGGGTAATCACTCTCATTATCATCATTATCCCATTTTCAGGCCTAAATAAGAATTAGAAGGTGTCTCATCTTAATGGTGTTGTTGCTGTTGGGGATTTGTGTTGCCCCAAATGGCAGCTGCAAAGTTTAGATTTTTTTTTTGAGCATTTAAATATCTTTTTCTGTCTTCAAAGCCTTTATTCAGTACATCCATCAATGTATCTTAGTTGAATCGAGTATTTTTTATTTTTATAATATTGCTGTGAAGGAGCTTTTTCCGGACTTGACTGTCTTTTAATGAACAGCCTTATTATTATTTACTATTAGTTACATAAAAGTGAGAGGTAAAGCAGAAATGGACTGAAAATATATCTGCTGCTCTTTTTCACTTGTCGTTTTCAGTTCATTGAGAGCAGCCATCAATAAATAAAGTCGATTTTTACCATTTCCTTACAAAATAAATGATTTAAAAAAGCCAAAGGCAAAGTAAAAGTATTTGGTATTGCCACGGAAGAAAGGCAAACCATCTCTTTGTTGAGCATTATCTTGGTAAACAACCCAACATTCAGTCATTTCTATCTTTTGGTAGAGTCCAACAGATCTTTGTTTCATTTTGAAGATGCATGTGCTACAGCAAGGATCCAAGGGAAGGAACAAGTTCACAGTGTCACCCCTTTACTGAGCTTTATACGTGCTACCATCAGAGTATTTGTGCTGATTATATCGTTATGATCACAGTCACAAGGTCTCAGACTAACAAAGCACCTTAGGAGAATTTTATCATATTTAACTGACAACTCTGCAGTAATTATGTCTCTATGTAACTACGTGATGTCAGCGTGGATGAGAGGGTGCTGGAAGGCATCGCTTTCACACTCTGTCTGACAGTAAGGTTTTGTTTTTGTTCTGTTTCCATCACTAACCTCTCTGTTTGAGGACAGCTTCTTCACCTGGAGGGGATTCCCTAATCATTCACTTTATTGGGGAAAACCATTGGGCCAAAGGTGATGCAGGAAGTGGGTCGAATCTTTACTTTTATTTGACACCAACAAATGTATTAGTTGGCAGTGAAATGTATGTTGTGTAAGTAAAATAACTTTGGAAAGTGACCTACAGTATCCTCTGAAATTTGGTCGGCAGAATTGTCTGCTTGCACTTTTGTGCAAGATTGTGGAATCAGTTAAACTGTTTTTTTTTAAGCTGCATTGAAGTTGTGACCTTGGTGCCAGAAACTGCAGCTGGTGAATCTGTTAAACATCCTTTAAAAAATTAAAAGAAAGACTTTCAGGGTTCAGAAAAACCGCTGCTGGAAAAAGTGCCTTTTTCCAGCACTTTTTTAAAACCTCCATAAAGGCAACAAATTAAAGTGCCGCAGAAGGCAAAAGGGATTTTAATCCAGTATTAGGTAGTTGTACCTAAATAAAGTAATAATGAAACATTTATCTTTATTGTCTATTTGAGTCATAGAGGCGGGTTACACACACAAAGGCTTCCTTCTTTCTCATAAACACTCTCTTTTCCTAAATGTGAAAAATATTATAACTTAAGCTAAAATACAAGCACAGATACAGATATAAACATCTTCTGTGTTTTGGGTCTTCAAATTTATTTGTCAGAATAAATGACTTATAATTTGCTAAGCTCATCCTGGCAGAAATTAGGATTAAATTCTTTTCTATCCTTTTTCTGTTTGGGAACATAATTTTGAGATATTTTGAAACTAAAAACAAGTATGTAAAATTAAATAAAATAAAACAAAATCACTTTGAGGATATTGAACAGTGATATAATATGCAGCCTCTTCCTCATCATTTGCACTGTGCGATAAGCACATTTGGAACATCTGAAGGTTATCAAAGAGAAGGAAGTTATTCGTCTTAAAAAGTAATCATTGTCATGGTATATGAGTGAACTCATTCGCTTTCTAATCTCCTCCCTTTTTGTCATATTTCTCAGCCTTTTGTGGCCGTGTGCTTGCATAATTTGATTTAATGCAAAGTTTTAATCATAGTGTCTAAACACACTCATAATACCATATATATCTTGTGTCAAAAGTCCAGCTCTTATTTTAGTACCTGCTACCTATGTAAAGTCAAACATAAAACATTAGTTTAACAAGAAGTCATTTCTGCAGCATGCTTCTGTTTCATGAAAGAAAGGTACACAGATGTGCGCAGAGGCGTAGTAGTTCATTTTGGTTAAAATGCTCCTGATTTGACCAGATAAATATGAGAAAGTAAAGGACGTGAAAGAGAAACCCCTATTGTGTCAGGGTTCATTATTTTAAAAGAAATAACAATGGAGCCTTGGAAGATCTTGCTCTGCTGGAAGATCAAGCAGTATCAGAAAGTGTCTCAGTTTCAAAGAAATCACTGCTCTTTGTTTCTGCTCCTCATTAGCCTGCAGGGCGCCTTCACTCAAAGATGGGATTTGAGCTCAAGAGAATATCAAACACACTGTTAAATTAAAATAGGAAATCAAAAACTTTGTTCATTTGATGGTGTCTATTTGTTCCCTTAAAGTTAAGTTTTGTATATTTTAGAAGTCATTACCTGAGTCGAGTTGCAGAAACCTATGAAAGACATTGAAGTGATCCCATTCACATTTTCATCTTCATATTTAAAAAGAAACTATTCTCCACTCGGAGAATAATTTCTAATTATTACTATCTTAATCAATAAAGAAGAAATAGTCAATCAGTTGTAATAAAAACAAAACAATAGCTAACATAATAAAATTACACTGTAGTTAAAGTTTGTAAGATGATGTCAAGATTTTGAAGCGTTTTCATCAGATTGTAGGAATGCACAATATATCTGCATTAACATCTGCATTGGCCAATAGTAGTCATTTTTATTTATCATTGGTCCTAGTAAGTAAAACTGTGCTGATGTTAACAGCTGGTATTTATTTCCATCTTGTTGGTTTGTTTCAGAGCAGGTGGCTGGTCATGTGATATTTGTTTGGTCGTGTGACTGTGACGCAGCGCAGCAGGGTGTTTGCTGAGAGCGAAGCTGAAGTTTAGTGATGAGGTCAGCGGTGTGGTTGTGTTTTTCAAGGTCATCAAAATGGTTGATGGATGTTCAAAACTCCAGACTTAATTATCAGATGATGCCGCTTTTTTGATGGCAGTGCAAAAACCATGCACAAAAAACCATGGACAATTCGAATATTTTATAAACAACTGTTTGAAATGGCAAAGTTAGTTTTTCATTTCTTTACAGTTCCCTTTGTGCTGTATGCTTCATGCTGCCAACTTGTAGAAATCTATCTTCAATTTGCTTATTAGCTCTGTCTGAGTCCTTCACCCTCTTTTCTCCACTCTGGTTTATGTTAACACAATTCTTTTTTCTTTTTTTTACACATTTCCACCTTATGTAGATGACATCAGATTTCTACTTCTTGTGTTTCTTTGCTTTTCTCTTTCATTTTGTCCTTTTTCGTATTTTATTGTATGTTATCCCTTTTTTCATGCTGTCTTTACTCGTCTCATGCAAGTCTTTCTTTTCTGCTCCTTCTTTGGTTAAGGACAGAGAAAGAGCAGAGACAGTGATAACAAATAGACAAATGTGAAGGTGAAGGTTGTGTCTCTTACAGGGCTGCAGAAAACTCCCTGGTGGCACCGAATGATGTCTTAACCCTGAAGCAACCGCATTGCATTGTGGGAAAGGAGTTTGTGGCAACCTTACTCAAGGGAAGGAAAGATTAAAGGAATGTTTTTATTTATTTATTTGTTTTACAAAGAATAAAATCTAACATCTCACAAACTACTATCTAACAAGTGTACCTACTGATGTAACTTACTGTGTAAGAAATGTATATTTAACCTTCTTGTTGGAAAGATTTTTGTCCTTTCATTTGGATTAACAATGTACAAAACTGGCATTTGTCTAAGAAAGTGTACCTTCAATTATGTGTTTTTATTCCTGCTGCAGTCGTGTGTGTGAAGGCCAAACACGTCTACAGCATAGAAATTGCCCAGTCCTTGCCGATGTGGTCTGGTGCTGCAGGGACACGGAGGAATCATTGTGTGCAGAGATGAAAAGAAAAACAGAGGCAAGTTGTGGGAGGCATATTAAAACAACTGTTGTTCAGTTAATTTGTTACTCCAGACTTCTGATTTATCATTTACTCAGACTCTTTTATTCCAAACATGGTTCTGCAGCATTAGCTTCAAACTGATCTACTTTGTGAATATGCTAACTAAAATAACAGTAAAGGTGGATAATGTTGAATTTGATTCCGAGCACTAAAGTTACACAATCACAAGAGGTTCCACTGTACTGCAGGTTGTGTGTGACTAATTCTTAAAAATGTCAAAGATGAGATGTGCAAATAAGGAGTTTAGAGTTGCAGAAGCCTTTAAGTGTTGCCTACACCTGTTTAACTCGTTGGTAGATCAGTCTGTCACTTGGCAGCAATTCAAAGCATTTTGACATTGTCTATATGTAGGGAAAAAATGGGAAAAATGGAGATTTAAGTGAGTTTGAATTTAATCTGGTTGTTAGTGGCAGAAAGGCTAGTCTGAGTATTTCAAACTCTGCTGATTCAGATGGATTTTCACATGAAATCATGTCTCAGGTTCAACATATCCAGTGTGCAGCACCTTAGTGGATGAAAATGGTTACAGATGTCAGAGGTCTCCTAATGAACAACACCGGTGCAAAAGAGGATTCCTGAGACTAACACAAACAATAAACAGAAAGGAAAATTGTAATCAAAAGAACCTAAATTCAAATGCACAAATAATAAGAATAACCTAAGAACCTAAAACATTAAGATCGAATTAAACAGATAACAAAGAAATAATCAAAGCAAAAATACAAATGAAACCCAAAGCACAAAAAAACTACTGATCATGAAAAATATACATTTTACACCTTAACTAAAACAGATGCACATCATCCTCTTTTTGTAAAAAAAAAAAAAGAAGAAGAAGAAGAAAATTGATCTGTTTTTCTTATACTTTGCAATCTCTTGCAGTGTTGTTTGAAATTACGTACTTGATTTGCTGGACTGCTTTTTCTTGAGATTAGATTGTTTGACTCAGAACAGGTGATCTGTTTAAATATTTTCTAACAAATTCAATCGAATCTCTTACAAACACTTTATAACCAATTTTCTGTCATTTAAATTGAAAAAATAATCGGAAAAACTAAACAAGATAAAAAAGGAAACAGCACAAACATTTTCCTAATATTGAGTCATGTGATACTCTTCCTGTTTTGGATCACAGCTATCTGATATTTTGACCCAAAAGAGACTTCTGCTCTTCTACCTTCTTTGTTTTAGAGAAGAATACAAATCCCATGATGCTTAAAAACATGTGTCGCACTGTGACATATGTCCTGTATTTAGCTTTATCCCTCTTCATCAACTCTGGAGATGTTCCAAAATGTTTCACTGACACTTTAAATGAGCCCACAGCCTCCGCTGAATAAGGCTGTTTTAGAAAGAGGGCACCTGGAAAGGGCCTAATAACCTAAGAGCTGAGCCTGTATTCACGACACCATTACTATGCTAATGCTTACACGGCAATTGTGGCTGTATTGTTCAGTCACGGATTCTCCAAGCGTGCCCGATATGAGTGCATTAGTGTGAGAGAGAGAGGACGAATGGAGACTACTGTGTCTAATGAGAGCATGTGTGTTCAATCTGCATTTATGGAATCAGATACTTTCACGTCTGAGACCATCCAGGAGATAATGGAGTGGATGAGTGAATGGCTGCTTCTTTCAAGGCTCAAGGATTCATCAACTCTGTCCTTACTCCTAAGTTTCTCCAAGCCCTCCCCCAAGCATCCTCTCCCCATCCTCTGCTGGAGGTGATTGGCTTCAGAGCAGGAAAGGATGTTATGGAGTATGAATAATTGAGGAGAAAAAGAAGCATGTAAGCTGACCCCCCAGCTGTCCTCGCCTGCATAGGGCCGGTCCTGCTCAGGAATCCACCTTCAACTGTTCTATAACCTGCGTATCAAACTACACGAGCCAGTCACCGGAAAGGGTTAAAGACGGTTGGAGGTGGACGATGAAACATGGTGCTTGAGAGACCTTCAGTGTGGGTTTCTGCATCGTGTGGGTGTGCACACACCTTCAGTCGAGGGTCAGTTTGAGGTTGCGTTGCACTTATCCTTTCATTCCCAGGAGAGCGCCGCACTCTGCAGCCGTGCACGTCCGTGTGTGTGCGAGGAGTAAGGAGGCGGGAGGAATGTGTGCGGGTGAGTCGGTGAATGAGTTTTATGCCCTCCTGGTTTCTTTTAAGGTTCCCGGGGAGCCACAAAGGAAGGAGAGATTGTTGCCATGCAGGCTTGACCCTATTCATCTCCTGAAAGATGTAGAGTGGCTGCAGCGTGGGCCAGCACTCCCAGCCGGATGGTGAGTGAGGCGTATGGGGACTGCAGACCCTTAAAGACGAGTAAACACACCACACACCTACAACTCTCTCACCATGGTTTCTGGGGAATGTCGTGGGGCAAGTCGAAGCAGATCTCTAGTAATTCCACCCTGCCTGGCAGCGATGTTAGCGCGCTGGAGTGTTTATGTGTGAGGCAGCCAGGTAAGAGGGTAAATATGCTCTGGCTTGCAACCTGCAAGAAGATTTGAGGTTTTACACAAACATGAAGATGATGTTTGGGGCTTCGCTGTGGTCGTAATATCTTCTCAAGCGGTGATGTCAGTTTTCTACTCATAAACACAAACAATCTGCGGACAATACAGAGAGTCATGAGAGGAAGTCTGTGCAATTGATTAAAGTAAACATTTCATCTTCTCCCTCATGTGACTCAGTGTAAAGCAATGCAACTTCCCATTGCCACAGTGTTAATGATGGCTGATTAACTGTGACGGGGAAGCTGCCTGTCATAAGACCTTCTGCTGCTCATCCGGTGTTTTCAAAGGCCTTTCATGACTGCAGTTCGTTTGTCTTTTACTTTAAATAATCATGACAATTGCTCTACACACAGGGATTTGCAAATGTATTTATCTCTCGAGAACTTTTTCACATTTTGTCACATGCACATACCACAATAATCGATGTATTGTTCAATGAATTTGTAAGGGGAAGAAAACTTGTATTTTGCAGTGTTATGTTATCCTCATCCTGTCCAGATTGAGGGTCATCTTGCCCAATGACCGCTGGAAATAGGCACCAGCCTCCCTGTGACCATGCGTAGATGGATGGATCCTCTCTTCAGGTCACTCATGAATCCTTTTAGGTTTGTTGTAGCTTTATTTAGCAATGATGACTCTGCAGCACTTGGTTTCACTTTGCAAAATCTTTCCAAGTATAATTTGTCTAGTTTCTAGTGCACTTGAAATAAGACAAAACTAACTTATAAGTAACTTTCCAGAAAGATATGGCAGTTTATTTTAAGTCAGTAATCTCTTAATATTATTTTTAAAATAATTGCATACCTCTGGAAGATTGTTTTTACTTGTAAGAAAGGGAAAATGTCTTGTTGTAAGTCAGAAATCTGTCAGTGAAGCCACTACTTTTTTTGATTATATAGAAGAATTATTTAATTAAAACAAACTTCCATATCTTGCTGAAAAATTTAATTTTGTCTAATTTAAAACATTATAAATTCAACAAATATACTTGGTTATACTTGTGTTTTTGAAATTCCTTAAATTATTATTAATTTTATGATGGGAATATTGGCATGGTTATAATCAAAGGTTTTAGTTTGAGGTCATTTAAAGTGTTTTTAAGAGGACAAACACCTTGAAGCATTTTTTGATGAACATATTTTGCCTTTAAGTGATGCATTTTGTGGAGGTGGATCGGCCATCTGGGCTTCGATTTCAAACTTTTAATCTTCCGCCATTCCATTTCTATCAAAGGTTTTCTGTTTTTCACTAATGCATCTTGCTGATTCAGGCCTGATATTACTGGTCCAGAAAGGGAGAGAGGTTAGTGGCCACCTCAATGTTTCAGTTTTTTTCACTATCAATTACTTTTTTTTTCGTTGCCAATTTGTTTGCCTGCAACATTCCAGTCTTCATTCTCTGCACACATAAGAGTAGATTTTGCTCTCTTTCAACTATGACGCTCATATTGTCATGGTTTATTAATCAAGTTTGATCAATTTTACCAATTCATCATCATCATGTTGTTTTTCCAAACTTGATTAAATGCATACTAATCTTCGTGTCACAAAACAGTTGACTTTGAAGAAAGTAACACAGGTTTTCAAAAATTGCTTTCTATTACCATTCAGGTATTTAGCAAATGCAAATCATTTTGCTAATACAAACTGACAAAAAAAAAAAGAAAAATGTAATCTAATTTAGACATTGTGTGTAAATATTAAGTTTCCATTTGTTACTTTTTAACAATGTGTGTCAAGTCATCCTGTGTTACTTCGAACCATGTGGCTGTTTCTAGAGACATTTTGGTATTGTGCTCACTTTTGTTTTTGTATATCATTTTACAGCTAATAAAGACAAATCCAAATCTTTGAAAATGTTCTTACTCACTTTTCCTACAGTGTGAAGTAATAATTTCATTACTGCAGTAGCAAAGCAATTCACAAGTGACTTTTCAGTCCCATGATTTGGACCGCGGGTCTCTGCATGCCCATAACCAGTAAAACCAGTGGCTCTTGTGTTGCATACATGTTCTTTTCTTTTTCTTCTTGTTTTCCCACCACTGGATCCTCAGTTATGATTACTTTAGTCTGCAGTATGCAGACTCACTCAACTTCTTAGTTCTTTCATGTTGCCTTTTTTGTAATTCCACATATTTTAAAACAATTACTTTCAATGCTACAGTAAAATTTATATTTGAGGGTTAACTGCTTAGTGTTGATGTAATACAGTAATTGCAGGCCTTTAGTTTAAGTCATCTGTGCAAACACTGAAAAGACAAAGTGGATTTTTCCTCTTATCTGTACATAAAAAGTATTTTTTCAGAGCTGGTTAAATGGCCTCTTGTCTGAATGTTCAGGCAATAACAGCTTCATTGTTGTTTCACAATTGGACTGCTATAGTGCCCCAGTAGCTTGACAGGTAATAAAATCCTGGGCTACCTCAAGCAGACAAATGAGCCACACACCAACACAATGAATATAAATTTGCACTTGCCCAAAGGGGGAGTTATGAATCCTCATGTTGGGTTTGTTTTGGTTGAAAACATGCATATCAGATTAAAGGTAAGATCTACATTCTTTTGGGCTGTTTCTCATGCTGAAGCCCTCTTTTTGTGTGTTTGTGTGTCTTTTTTGAGTGCGTTGAACCTGTTCACCCGGAGACTAGACTCCACGACTCTACTCTCACTGACAGGATTTGCTCCAGGCCTCCAATCTGGCCCCAGTTGTTCAGGGTTTTAAAGAAGCCTGTGATGAATGATTTTTACCACTTTCAAAGTGCATCTCCACTTTTCTCCAAACATTACAGCTGTGTATCACACAGATGATGTCATGGCCTCTCCCCACTTAGGCTGTGGAAAGAGAAAAGATGGAAGATTTGTGTAATGCCACCACTTGCTCCAAAAGCAGCGACGTTCCCTAGTTGGGGTCTTAATGGCTCTATCCCCTCTTTTACTCACCAACCCACAACACCCACCTTCGCTTTCCTTAATATAGTGACCCAGCCCACCTTGAGCCAACGTGCTTTAGCATACTCAGCAGTGCTGGAGTAATCAGTAATCAGCCTATGGGTCTAAGCCTCTCCCCACGTCGGCAGCCCGGCCTCTCCTGTCATCTCTTCCCAGTCAGAGGGATAAGAGCTGCAGGCATCACCTAAAGGCTGCCCTTTACTAACACACCCAAACACTTATTGTTGCTTTATACATACAGAATAAGCTCTTTCGTTGGTTCTCATGAACTAAAAAGAATAAAGCACATTTGTTTTCAACATTAGAAACTAGTTTTCCAAAATTATAAGTGCAGGTTCAATTCTGACATCTCCAACCACTTTATAAACCTAAGGTATTTTCTAAAGTATAATCTTTTAGATCTAAATTACTCTTGTACTTTTTATATAATCATGTTTCCCTTGCATACATTCCTCTTTGTATTTTGAGATTGTACTCTTTAATATCTTCTTATGAAAACAGGCTAAAGTTATCATTTAAAAAGTGATGTGAGCGACTATACTGACAGTGTTTGACCGTGAAATGACATCAGAATAATTTTAATGCTTCTAAGTTGCCTTCTGTGGCCTTGCAGCGAGTCCCAGGTTTAAATCCAAGGCTTCAATTTTTCTGTGCATTCCCCCTGTACATGAGTGGGCCTCACTAGGTACTCTGGCTGAATCTCACAGTCCAAAAGCATGACTAAGGTTGGTGATTCAAAATTCCTCTCTCCCCCAATAAACAATGGAGATAAGCGCCTTGTGACCCTGCAAGGAGAAGCCAATAGATTTAAACTCAGAACAATGTTTTACACCCTAACTGTACTTTAAACTTTTCTATAACTTTATCCCTAACTTGCATGGTGTGTTCCCTGGTGTTTATTATGTTCAGTAATGTAGATTACTGAACATTAAGTAATGTAAAGTACACATGTTTGTAACTTTATCCAAGATTTGATGTCAGACGAGGCCACAACATCTGAGTCGTCCATGTCAGCGTAGAGAATCATTTATATCTCTGGTTATTCTGCTGTGAGTTTTATCTATCTAAGGGCAAAAGGACCAAAGTTTCAGCATTCTTATCCAGCAGCTCCCATCTCCTTTTCTGTAGAGGCTGTGCATCAAGCTCTGTAATGTTCTTCTGTCGTATGACAAATACAAATACTCTCGCCCACATGATGAAAACATCGTGTAGGATGAATAATGCTTTCACATCTTTCCATATCCAATTCTGTGATGCTTTTTTCACCTTTGAACTCTCAAAGGTGTCTTTATTGTTATAATGAGGGGTTTGCGCATCACATATCTGCTTTAATATAAAACTCAGTCACAGAAAGACAAGGTGCCTTTATCTTTGTCTTCACGTTTTCCTTCTGATCTACAAACACGATATGTTGAAATAGTGGAGTTCTGACCACAGCTTCCTACTTTAAATAATGATCCCTCACAGATGTTGCTGCAATGTTGGAGTTCAAACATCATTTCTCACACCATTTTTGATGCAAATCCAGAACTGGAACTTCTCAAAATGTTACACCAAACCCCACAGCATAACTTCAGGTGATTTGCTTGCTTGCACTGTATGGGTGTATCTCTATTTCCCACATTTCTCTATTTATTCTGCAAGTTTCTGCTTGTATTTCTCTCTTCTCTCCCAGCTTGCCAGCTTCTCACACTTGCCAGCTTGATGTTTTTTTTTTTTTTTTGATCATCCGTAAGGGTTTGCACTACCAACCTCTGCACAAGCAATTACATAGTATCTCGAGGAAAGGAGCTTCACACAAAGACAGTGGGGGTGGGTATCATTAGCGTTGCCACAGCAACCTCCATCAACCCCCTTCCTCATTTTATGAAATTCTCCTGGCAATCCACCCCAGATACAGGGGAAGATGCAGTAAATGATTTATTAACACGCTGATGGAATTATTCCTGATCATTGTTCACACTAATTCTCAAAGTGCTCAATGGTGACATTGGACATGCTTTCATTTTCCTGTGTAAATAGTCAGCCTGGGCATTCACTGGGGCCATCATTATAATCTTACCTTGCATCACTTTCATTTAGTACGGTTTAAAAGGGAGTGCAACATCTGCACTATTATCAGATTTAATATTCCTGCCATTGCGGTTTCAGCCAAGGCTGCCTGCAGCTCTGAATGCTTCTCTGTGATGTCTGTGTAGCAAAAGGTCAGAAATATGGAAAACAACTTCTGTAGCTTTATAATGCTAATAAATAGTAAAACGGCAGAGATGAGGAGATTATTATGATTCATAAAAATCATAAACAGTTTGCGCAGAAGATTGCTTTGCTTTACTAACGGATTTGTGTTAAATACAAACAAATCTGATACACTACAACAATTTAAGCTATGAGTTTATGAAGTCTTTCTCGCAATTAACTTTTGATTCCGATAAAACCTAAAACTCTTATCGCAAACTTCTCCTTTTAAAGAACACAGCAGGGATGCTGTCCTGTTTACCTAATTGTACCGTTTTCTGAATGTATTGTTTATTATTTTTGGGAAAACCATTTTAACAAGAGCAATCAAGATTTATGTTAGAAGAGATTAACTCTGACTGGTGATATTTGTTAACGCCAACAAATCCATGACACATAATTTTCATTTCTGGAGCAGTGATTGTAGGTCTCTGATGTTTTGCAATGACAAAATAAACAGCAGTGAATTTTTAAATAATTGTTTTCATCACTTTTACGATCATAATGATTAGCATAGATATTCTGAAAATATGCTATGTCTATGTCACTCATCAGCCTGCAGCTGAAAACCAGAAAACAGTAATTTAAATGGAAAAAAAAGTTCTGAATGCATAAACATGTTTGCAGCAATAGAAAACAGCCTCTAATTAGTTTAAAAGTATGCAAATTTTGCTTTTGCAACTTTTTGTAAAATTTTAACATACTTATCAAACTTTTAATGAGACCTAGATTTTATGTCTCATTTATGGAAATGCAAAATGACTTAATTTTGAAAGCAAAGCTCAACAAACTCCAAATTCCAACACAGTTTTGCTGAAACTGATGCAAAGTACAAAAACCAACTCAGAAAACAAGATCGATATGACATCAATTTGCCAACTTATTGTAATATAAACTAAAAAAGAAGTGGACTAGAAACTTGGGGATACAGATGTATTACATTTTTATTTTATGTGACTTATGATAATGTATTGTGAGAAGTGATTTACAAGGTATTGCCTAATCCACTGAACTTAGCTTGAAAATATTAAAGTCTCTTAACTTGTTGAAAAAATGTAATGTTTTAAAGAGTTAAATGTTTTTTTTTAATCTAGAAAAACTGCTACAACTAATATGATGTGGTTTTTAATTGACAGGACAGGAAGGGCTTATTTACATTAAGCAAACTCCTGAATTTTTTTATATATTATTTTAAAATAGAACAAAGAAAACAATTGTTTAAAATGCATATCTTATTTTTCTATTATTTCTATATTAATATCCTCCACATACTTGTTCAGCCTCTCTGTGTTTTTCTCCTGTTTCCCTCTTCATTCTCGCTCTGTGGCATGTTCATTAGTGTTACAGTAGAGAGCTGATAGTCGTGACGAGTGGAAGAGGGAGCAGAGGGAGCCCCATGTTCATAATGGGAAACAGCAGGGTGCATACAGTACACAAACACATCAGTGCTTCAGAGAGGGAGCAAGGAGCCACTTGTGTGTGGGTCAGCTGTAAAATATTCATTAATGTGGATGTTATACAGATTACTCACTGATGCAGAGCCTGATTTTTACAGATAGTGTGTATCGCTGCAGTCGACAGGGTATCAGAGGCAATACTGCGATCATGACGTTAAACTACATTCCTTCCTTGAATTTTCAAGCTGCACATTTACAATTTTAACCAGCAGCAACACCTCAGTGGTTTCCACCTCTGAAGGACGTCCATGCAGCTCATGCATTATGTGCATGGAGATCAGGTCAAACATTTCCGCGGCAACTCTTTGGTAGGAATGGATTTGTTTAATACTTCTGATTGTATTTGTTTGAACCGTTCTTGTTTTGGAGGAAAATAACGTGAAACTTCTGTTGTTTCAGAAGCAGGATTTGCCACACAACTTTAAATTTATTGTGAATTTTCTGCAATTCACCCAAGCTTTAAAATGATCTTGGGGTCGGTCCCCTAATTGCTGCTGAAAATAGGTGGTCAGAGTAGTTACAAAAAAAGTACTGCAAAATTGCGTTTCTTTCCTGCATTTTTATTGGTTGGAGGACAGCAGAAGGCGGGGCTTGTCCAGAGTAGCCAGTGGATGCAGACATGACCACATCCACCATATCAGTGGTTCTTAACCTGGGTTCGGTGAGTCGGTCTCAGGGGTTCGGCGGAGCCTCAGCCGTGGAGGTAAAGACTCACTTGTGTAAAGTTGTGATGACGCCCCGCTTTGCCATCACTGGCTGCAGAGGGTCACGTTACATTGCTTAGCCAATCAGAGCTGAGGAGGAGCCCTGATTGGAGGAGCTCCACTATCTGCATGGATTTGAACTTGTTTCTTTAATTACTTCAGCAAAGCTCACAGTTTTTACCAAATTCTGTAGCTTTCGGTGTAAATCTGCTCTGTAGTCGCATCTTTTCGGGGTTGGTACTGCCTCTAGTGGTGTGGGGTTGCTAACACAACTAATAGAATTACATTATTAAATCCAAATACCGCAAAGTCTTTATTATTTATTATTAATTTTTCATTCTCTTAAGAATGTAGAGCTAATTAAATGATCTAAACAAGACCTTAAAGTGGTTCCAGTTTCTCTCGATGGCCAACCTGTTGAAACTGTGGCAAATTTTAAATACCTTGGGTCGTTCCTGAACAGTCAGCTCAACTTTGCTGAAAACACTGACTATATTTTGAAGAACTGTTCTCAGAGACTCTACCTTTTAAGAAGAATTAGTGATCTATGTCTTGAATTTGGGGGATGGGGAGATCATATTTTATGTTTCACTACAGAAGGGTTCAGTGAATGGGCATATGAAACTGGTGGGTTCGGTACCTTAAAAAAAGTTAAGAGCCACTGACCTATAACAAAACCTCACTGGGAAAAATTTACCTGCCGTAAAGTAAATTTAACTGAATCTGTTAAGTCAACAATAAAAATTTAAGTTGGTATCTGTACACAAATATGTGAAGTATCAAAGTCAAAAATATATATTGTAATTGTTTCCTGGAAATAAATTGGATCCACACAACGTTGTTATCTTTACTCTGTTTCATTCAGTATTTCTAAACACCAAATACTACCCATGAACCAACAGAGTTTTCAAGCAACAACAGACCAGTGGTGATTTGAAGTATATAAACTTGTTTCTTACTGTAGATTATCTTGTTGCTAAGCCACCTATGCAACAAAACTCTGCACCAAAGTATACTGATGAGGTAGATCTTAAAATCTTCTGGTCATTTCAGTCCAGCTGTGTAAAGGTGGAACCTGAGACCACCTTTGAAACTGAGACCACCACTACAGGAATTATCCAGGTCCTCCCGGTGATATTGAAAAGGTGTGTCAACCATGACAGCCAAACGACATCTAAAGACTTCTGCATCTTGGTGCAAATATCATCCAGGAACATAAGCCATGGTGACGGACTCTCCCGAACACCTCTGACTCTGCCTTCACCTCTAAAGACATGCTGATCCATCCCTCCATCAGCTTGTCTAGTGTACGCAGTATCTCCTGAATCATGAATCAAACATCTCTTGAGCATTTGAATCAAAACTGTGTGTAACTAGTCTCTAAACCAGTTTTCTATTTAGTTATTTGTTCAAAACATGAGAAATTCTGTCATTGAAGCTACATTTAAAGCCATTTTCCAGTTGTCCTGCGTTTTTCTTACCACCCTCCACCTTTTCTCATCATAACCAGTGAGGATTCCTTGCTTCCCCCTCCTCTCCTTGCTCTGCGTCCAGTCCAACACCTGCCTTCCCTCCTCCCACTCCTTCCTCGTTTTCCTCCTGGTTTCTACTTCTCTCCACAGGAGTTTCTACTTTCTCCCCTTTTCTCTGTCCTCACCTACACGCTCTCCATTTCTTATGCAGATAACTCCCTCCACTCTCCGGACCCCTCGTTGCTGGTCCAGGTCCATTCATCTCTGTCACACTGCATTAGTGCCATGAGGGGCACATACACACATATACGCACAGGTTTCTGGCTCAGTCTACTGTTAGGAGGTGTGGGGGAGGTCATGACAGCAGGCGTCTCCAAAGCTGGCCAATGAATATAGATCACCTAGCTATTCTGAAACACTGGGGCCCCCAAGACCTTCTATGTGGCCCTCAGGGACTCTGAGACCTTAGAGTGGGTCATACCTGCTATGTGGATGCAGATTCGACCAAAATGGCTCCGGCAGTCTTTCTGTGTGGTGCATGTGAACACTTTGCTTCCAATGGTTAGTTGTGGAACATAAATTGCTGTAATTTACCATTTTGTCCCTGTTAGATTTTTTTTTCTAAACGACTTCGCTGCAGCTACAGCGGAAAACAAAAGTCTTGGGAATAAAAGAGTGGAGAAAGACAAGCATCCTTAGTGTTTCTTTTCCTCCAGCAAAGCAGAGCACGACAGAATAATGATCTGTAAGAATTTACCTTTTAACGACTGAATGATGCCTCCCACCCTAACTACTATCTTCATTTTCTGAGATTTTACAGGTAGAGGAAATTCCATTTTATTTTTATGTAAAAAGAGAACAAAGTTAAATGAACTGTAGTAGGCTCAACTATGTTAGAAATGTAAAACTTAGCTTTTTCAAGTGTCACATGTATATGAAGCATTTATATAAACATACACACAGCTCTGGAAAAAATTATCTCCACTGAAAACCTCGTGGTTATTCCTCCATATATTGATTTCTGAACACTTCCTGAGTTAAAACATCAGTATTGTTGTTTCTAAATTAATATTAATTAATATTAATTAATTTAGAAACAATTAATTGTTTTCTTTGCATTGTTTGAGGTCTGAAAGCTCTGCATATTTTTCATTATTTTGACCATTTCTCATTTTCTGCAAATAAATACAAAATATTTGCTTGGAATTTCAGAAACATGTCAGTAGTTCATAGAATAAAAAAAACAATGTTCATTTTAGTCAAACATAGACCTATAAAGAGTAAAATCAGTGATTTCTTTTTCTTTTTTTCCAGAGCTGTATGTGGCAGTTGAACAAAACAAATACTCCTTTCGTGTAAATGCCATTCCAATCATTCTTGTGGAAGATACTTTTGAAAGTGGTTCAGGTACATGTGTGTGCAAACATCCACATTTGCCTGGTGGAGCATTATTTTCCTGTTTCCATGCCTTCTGACTGCCTGCATGCCTGTGGTGCCAGAGAGGACTCATCAGTAAGTCTGTGGTCAGCTATGTGCCAGTGAGGAGAGGTAATCTGTCTTGCTTTATTGTTGTATTGTGTTGAGCTTGTGTGCCCAATCCCCTGAAAGCATGCAGAAGGCATCCTAATCTGCTTGGAGAATTACTAAAGCAGCTCCGAGGTCAGTGCTGCGGTTTCTTGAAAAACAGACAAGAAAGAAAAGGTTATGTGTTTTGAAACCTACATTTAATAAGCTCATTCTTAATAGTGTCTCTACAGCCTATCTTTATTGTGTCTTTAAATCCATCTAACCATCATGGCTGTGTTTATGTCACATTGATATGTCATAAATAAAAACCAAGGAAAGAATCTTTGAATTATTCAAAAGATAGCATGTTAACCTGGAAGCAACACGTCTTTTCATCTTGCTAGAAATCATCTAAATGATGTTGAACAAGGAAAGGAAATGAGTGAATATTTGCACACAAAAAACAAGACGTTTATTCATTTGACATATGTCACCTTTGCAGTGAATCCAACTGAATATAAGTTGAAAAATTCTGTTTTCATTAATGTTTTGCACAATGTCTTAACTTCACTGAAATTTCAATTGCATGTTTGTTTTTCAGCTCTGTTGGCATCTAGATTGTGTTTGATGGCAGAGATTACATTGGAAGTAAAAGTGAGGAGTTGAAGCGAGGAAATGCCAAACAGCAAAGCTTTTTCTGGTCCTCACTCTTTCTGTGTGTGTTTATACGCACACATTTCCTTGCAATCAGACTCACACATTTATTTACCTGGAAACATTATTGCACAAGCACAGTGACGGGATGAACCCCCAGTCCTCCAGCTCTTAATGAAAACATGCAGAAAGTCAGTCAGCACGACCATGAATATTAGCTTTCTCACAGTGACTAATGGTAATTATGTTTGTGTGGCCCTTGTACCAGTTTGTGCTACAGCTGAAGGTGTTTTTTTAAAATCCTTTCTGTTTATCATTGAAAAGAAAAAGCCGCTATCCATCGATGACAAGTGCATCTGAGGGCTGTTTGAGATTCAAACACAGAGAGCTGGGCTGCCCACACAGCCACTCCTGACATGCAAATATAAAAGGAATGGTCCCCGGGCACTGGGGGAGGAACGCACAGGGTAGCTATTAGATGGGGGGGAAAACAGAACACCAAATTAAAGAGACAACAGAGAAGAGGGAAAACCAGCCGCATTCCTTTGTGCCAGGCGAATCTGTCAAGGTGAAGTGAGTGAAGATGTACATTGCAGCCTGTGGTACAGGTTGTCTTGCTGTCAGGTGTGTGCAGCATTTTTCTGTACTGGAAAAACACGGAAGCAGTGAAGGGCTTTTTATGAATGCGCAGACCATAACGGGAGAATGTGTTAAAATAAATTAAACGAGTCATGCATTCATGTTCCTCCGGTTTTGAAATTTTGAGTGAGTCATAATGTCTCATAACATAAAACCAAGGATGTAGACCTATAAACTCAAATGTTAAGCAGATATTCAACCACCTCAAGAATCTCATGAATGTGGCACTCCCTGCAAAGGTGCACAGAAACTGGTATTTCATCATTTACCGTCTCTGTTTCAGATGTCAGTTCTGCAGCCATAAATATCAACCTCATGAAAGCAGCTCTGATTGACATGTGAATAGATTCAGCAATAAGCTGCGTTTGCCTTCAAAATTAACATTGACACTTTCTGCTGTTTGCAACACAGTTCAAGTGTTAAATTTCTCCCTTGCACAATATATGACTACGTGACTGTACACATCTCCATGTCACTGTCTTAATACTTAAAAAAAAAACAAGTCTGAAACATATTTCCTCAACTGTGTCATAAAAAAACATTCTGTTGGGAAAATTTGATTTTTCTGAAGATTCTATTCCTTCTGATCAACATTTATTTTATAATAAGTTAGTTTTGTTTTCAAAATATTTCTTAATGTTCATATAGGAATATTTATTATTTGATCCCTCAAATTATGTTTTGAATTCTAAAATCACTAAAGACCTTAAAGAGAAAAGCAGAATATCCACATTAAGCTTTTATGTGGTATCTAAAATATTTTTGTTTGTGCATTACAACAAAATCAGTATAGAGGTTGCTTGTTATTTATGTATACAATAAATACCTTTAATATTTAAAACCCAGTTTTAAGTGTCATTCATACCACAAATATTTATTTAATATATGAAGTGATACATTTTTTGAGTTAATTAGGTTCTTTAAATATCATAAACCAGAGAAAGATGCTTGACTAGTCCTCAAAGGATAATACATACAAATAAACACATTTGATTCTGTTTACATGCAATTAAAACCAGACAATTACAGACACTTAACAGACAACTAACTTTTTTCATCTGACATTAAATCATTCTAAGCTTTTCCTGTTTAGACAAGTGACCAAAATTATTTCTATTTTATACATACTTAAATAATTAGAGCTAGAATTGTTTCATTGCATTTTTCTTACTTCTGAAGCTGACATAGAGTAAGCTTACTGTGTCTCTAAAGTAGTTTGGAAAAGCCTAGATGATGACATCGTGGCTTGGTTGAATCCAAAAAAGTTATGAATGATGCAGATGGAATATTCTGGATAACATCACATTTTGAATTTTTGTTTGCCCCATTTTGAGACATAAAGCAATCTACCAGAGTTGTTGTTTTGGTTTTGAGTTGTTGTTATTGCACGTAGAAATAATCTGCCCAGGCATGAAAAATAGTTCATGCATTTGTCAATTTAAGGTTCAACCAATGTTGTTTCTCACCATGTCCCCAAAATGAAGTGCTACCTACTAATGCGTTTTGTCTCAAGGCACTTTTTTAAAAGATAAATAAAAAAATGATCTCAACTATAACTGAGACAAATCTAAATTACTTAGAAAACTAAAAGGTTGTTTGAAGAAACTTTGTGTTCTTTAGGAAAGAGTCAGAGAGGTTATGTTTTATGTTTGTTTTTTATAAAAAGTAAGTGAGGAAGTAGTAAGTTTATGTAGCACCTTTCTCAGACAGCAAGTCTAAGTGAATCGCAGTAAAAATAGCTACAAAAAACAGTAAAAAACAATGGAAACATTTAGGAAATACATCATGAAGGCATAGCAGCTCACAGCGCAATGAGGCTAAAATGCTTGCTTAAAAAGAACATCCTAAATGTTTAAGAAAGGACTTGAATTTCAAATTCAGCTACAACATGCAGTTATAGACATTTTTATTATTCTCAACAACACCATCTTTTTGTGTATAAGCTACATTTTTCTGACAATTACTCAGTTTGATCTCTTGTAGGCTCCCATCATCTGGTCAGAACCAGTGTCATGAAAACTATCTGCAGGAAGCAGATAGAGAGTGACAAACCTGCCGTTTTCATCAGAAGGTTACCAAAACAAAATATAAACCAATGAGTGGCTATAAACAGACATATTAGCAGCTGTCAGGGTTACAGTTAGAAAACAGGAAACTTGCCGACCATTTTAACTTTGCAGTGAAATGAAGTAATCCTACTGAGCCTTGAAATAACACACTGAGTGAAGCACATACCAGCTACATTCTAAGAATGTACTTTGTTTTGTTTTGTTTTGTTTTTTTGTTTAGTTTTTTTTCCTTTGACCCCAGTTTGTGCACATATGTGCAAGTGTATGTGTTCAATGCAAAAGACGCACACACGTTTACTGCTCCATGACCCCGCTCATGTAAACATGGACACACTCCGACGAGGTGCTGAATGGCAGCGATTATGAGCGACCAGAGCTGCGCTCACACTCTCTGGGAGCTCTGCCAAGCGGGAAAGACCCACAGTGCTAGGCTTCCCCTGGCTCTCTGCCAACGCTCCATTAACAGCAAGAGGAGGAGGAGCAGGATGGAGAGAGAGAGAGAGATGTGGAGGAAAAGAGGAAACGAAGAGGAAGGAAGAGTCAGAGGGGAGGGAATAACATCGTGTTTGGGGAAACAGAAAAGAGAAAAAAAAATCTGCAGGGTTTTTTTTTTTTTGTCCTCCCTGGAAGATGGGATTTAATTTAGCCATTTCAATTCTTCATGTTATTAGTGCATAATATTAGATTTTTATCCACCAGGGAGTGTTTATTCAGAGTAAAATATCTGGTCGATGAAAAATGTTGCCTGTGTGAAACATTTTACTTAATGGAAGCTTATTGAATTTATTGGATTACTACAACTGGAAAGTGCCAGTAGAAGCACTCTGGCAGTTAGATGAAGCCATAAAGAGGCAGATGTTAATGTTTACTTCCTTTTGCAGGACACAAAAGTCAGATAAAGAGGCACATAAAAATCTGTAAGGCTACCTTGATATTTGGATGAAAATCCTTTGGGAAAATATGGTTGCTATATGCTAACAATGTTGACCAAAATAGTGTTCTTCAAATTTTCATTCTTGTAGCAGGCAAACACTTAAAATTAGATGGCTGAGATCTAAGCTGAGGTCTTTCTTTGTGCAGCTGGGATGCTCTTGCTCTCCAGGGAATCTGGCTTCAATCCAGGAAGATATTTTCGAACATGCAGCACAGGGTGACTCTGCATGAGAGCGTGTTTAGTCATTTCTTTCTGAGTGCGCTTTGATGTACTGGTGACCCGCTTAGCGTCAGCCCACCCTCACCAGCTGATTGCTGGAAAGGCAGCAGCCTGTTCTAAGACCGAACAGAAAATAAAAAGTAAATATTGTAATTTCTGTCTGTGTTCTGACCCTTTGCTTTGGTCATTAGATACGAATCATGGCCACAAGATTGAGAGACTGGATCCAAGTACGTGAAATGAGCTGGGTTCAGTCTTGAGATGGTTAAAACCTTTGGTCTGTTTGCACATAAAACACATAAAAACTAGCAATTTCTATGTATTTTTTGCTTTATTGTTGTAACAAATGTTTTGAAATCTCCAAGGAAACTGGAATGAGGAACTGGTCCAGTCTCAAGTCAGAAAATGAGTGGGATCTTCATCCTGTTGCTTTTGTAGTGAACAGGCTCAGATATTGTATTTTCAACTCGGGTTTATTGAGTTACTTCCAGATTTACAACCTTTAATTCAGACTTCAAGAGCCTCTCAGTGTGGATTTCCTACTTCAGACTTCTGAAAGCAACAGGATATTCCTGTTTTCTTTTGTTTGCTTAATTGATTTGTCTGTTAGAGCTTGAAAAGCATTTGGCCAAAGCTTGTATATGTGTGTTTGTGTAGTCGGTTTTGGTACATTATCCTTTTGTTGTGCGAGACAGACAAATGGCAAACCACTTAATGTAATCACAAATCATTCATGATTTAATTTTCATGCAACACATTATGAGGGCTTCACATTGATGTCACTGTTGCCTTTCAGGAAGAAGGCTCAAATCCCACTTGGGGGGATTTTCTGCATGGAGTTTGCATGTTCTCTACTAGTAGCTTCTACTATGACATCCTTCCACAGCATGTGTCAAACTCAAGGCCAGGGGGCCAAGTCATCAATAGGTCCCTCCAGTTTTTCACAAATAAGCAAGATTCGTGCAAAATTTCATACAAAATCAACAAATGCCCCCATTTTTTCCCCTGATTTTTGCTGCAAATGTTTCTCAAAATTGGCCAAGAACATTAAGTTTAATTGATCGCTGCCTCAGACTTACTTGATGTCAAATTACAGTCCGCAACTGATACGGTGATTAATAAAAAGTCACATTTAACATCATACATTAGCTTAAATAATGTAAAAATTCTTCACAAATATTTCTAAATTAGCACCACAAAATCTATGATTTTGATTGCAAAAAACCCACAAAAACAATCACAAAATCCTGATCAGTGTGAAAAGATGCTCAATGTTACTTAATTTAAAGAAATATTTACTGAATGCTCAAACAAACAGCTGTTTGTTGATATGTTAACAGTTTAATGGGTTTTACCAATACATTCTGGCACGACCGGCCCTTTAAGAACATTCAGGTTCTTGATATGACCCAAAGTGAAAATGAGTTTGACATCCTGGGATGGAGGGACGGATGGACAGATGGAAAAGTGGACATATAGAGTTGATTGATATTTGCAGTTATAAAGTGAAAATTCTTGCTCATTTAACACTTGATCCTCTTTGATAATTGAAACGGATGGTTGGAGCATGTTAGGTTATTTATCTTTGCTCATCCCATTAGTTCAAAAGATATTCCAGGAGCCCTGAGCTCCTGTGGAGATGAGCTGAGCATGACCCACTTTAAATGACAGAGGGAGAATCACAGAGAATAAAGGGGACAAACCAGTCCAAACAAGAAAAGATCTTTGTCAGGGTCATGTGTTGTTTGCCAGGTCATGCCTTTCCTGTCCTTTGCCCGTCTGGCCTGTTATCAGAGAGTCTGTCAGCTGACTACAGATGACCATGTACTGACCCCTAAGACCTCAGATCAAATCATGTGATAGCCGCATTTATCCCAGAACGACACTCAGTTCAACATGCCCGTCCTACAAAAACAAGATAACTTCATCAGTCGTCTTGAGACAGACGAGGTGAGTCGGAGAAACAGCACGTTCTGCGCAAACTCCAGAAGGTCGGACTCACACCTCTGTGACATGTGCGCCACAAAGATGAACCACCTGTTGTTCAGTTCACATCATTTCTATCAGTCTGTCAATCGGCAGTCAGTCATAGAGCAGCTTTTATACACTATATGGGCTTTAAGATAAACACATGAGGCAATGGAAAACAAATAAACAGAGACAACAAAACAAACGAAACAAACCAGTGTCAAACAGAGGTGACACTCTGTTTTAAAACTGAAGAAATACAATTGTGTTGATAATGATTTTAATGTTATTAAATGAGTGTTAAAACACAATTAGTGGAACAAATTCTAAAAAGTGCAGTAAAACTACAGACGTACAAATTTAAGATTAGGATTAAATTAGGAATAAATTTACCAACATGGCTGCTGCTCTCTTTTTCAGGTTATTTTCACAAACCAGACAAATGGTTGGGTGTGAAAAGCCCTGAAGAGCTGTGCTCAAAAATACAGTAAAGCCTTTAAGCTGTAGAGTGAGTTTTCTGTTGCCTTTTACTCATCCTGTCTAATTTTTTCCTGTTTAACAGGATGAATTTTATTATGTTGCAACACAATCAGACCACCATAGGTTTATTGGAATGTGTATTTCACACCAGGCAGACAGCTCTTCTTATTAGCATGACAAGTCAAACTATTCATACAAGCATTGATCTGTGGGAATAAAGGAACTTATCAAGTTTTTGGACGTGTTTAGTGTGCTCCCTTTTTGCCTGGACATATTTATAGTGTGAGTTTGGTCCTGATGCCCGCTAACAGACCTCAGGACCACTTATGTTTATCACCCATTTGAGTATAAGTGTTCCTGTTATAAATTTCGACATTTACGCCATCTGCTCGAGAACGCAGATGATTTATTTACTGCTTTCTGGGGAGAATAAGCAAGAGCGTCTCTTGCTTTCTAGACATAAAAACACACCAGGTGCTTGTTTGCACATTCGTTGCTCCCCTGGACAGCAGAATTACAATCTGAGTTTTCGCATGTCTGCCTGTCTCGTTTTGTCTTTATGCTGCAGTGTTGTTCAGATAGACTGCAAAATAGAATTTGATCTCTACAATGTCCCTTCTAATCAGAAGTAATTGATGCAGATAGTCCTTCGTCATAACTGCATATGTCCTTAGTCCAGCAGTGTTGATCTCCGAGACCAGTTCTGCTCTGAGACAGATTTCATCTGTCTGCACGTAAAAGTCTGCATCTCTTATTCCGCCTTCCACTGTTTTCCAAGAACTTCGCACTACAAGCAGTTCAATTAATATACAGTAACCAAGTTCTCCTTTTACCCTCCAATCTCTTTCCTCCCCTGCTGAGGGGAAAAAATGTGTCTCATTCCAATTTAATGCATGGCCAATTCCCACATCGACAGAGCAGTAATTAAAATCCACACGCAAAGCCCCATTCATCAGTGGAGATGACAGGAAGGGGGGCGGAGTGCGGAGGGTTCTGTTTCTGTACCCTTGAATTTAGGAATCCAAACTACCTTGTGAAGAGGGACAGAGAGGGACGGAGAGTTTAGTTAGTCTCTCTCTCTGTGGATATCCTGTTTTCAGTCTGGCTGCACCTAAAAATCACACAATAAACCAACCAAAGCAACCCGATGGAAATAAAGCTTCGCTTTTGCCTCACTCTCCAGTACCTGCAGCATTATCCTCTGATTACCATAGCAGGCTCTCCTTTCAGCCCCGCCCATCATATTAGTAGTATCTCCTCTTATGACAGACTACACACCCCACTGCAACCTATTGCACCCCCACAGCAGTTTATTATTTTTGTTCTGACTGAATCCCTGCTGTGCTTTCTTGGCTTTACGCACAAAGACACACGTACACATAACACAAACACTGCATGACCGTGACCCTCAGAGAGACCTGTGCACATCCACAATGTCTTTCAGGGTTAGGGGGACACCAGAGGGGCTCTGGAAGGTTGATTGTGTGTGTGTGTGTGTGTGAGTCATTGTTTGTCGTCTGTGATTGCGTATGTTGCCACCCAGCAGCTGTTTGCATGTTTTATACTAATGTCTGTTGGGCGAGGTTTTGTCTGGTGCCTCAGTGACATCACAATGCTTCTGAGCTCACTTATGGCCTCTAACGCACTTCTACAGTTATATTTGAAACAGATTTGTTGTCTTTGAAAAAGTTATCATGTCCAGCTGAGGATGCAGAAATAACTTAAACAACTGGGTGTTACAGAGACATAACACAAGTAGGTGCTGATAGCATCCAAGTTAGCAGTACGCTGCTTTGCATTTGAGAAAACGAAAGCATATTTCCAAGTCAGTTCTGTTTTAATTACATTAGGCGATAAAAATGAGGGATTGTGTCACACCTAACGTTGCACTGCTCCAGTTGCCAAGCAGGAAGTAGCCAAAAGTTGTACTCAAGTAAGAGTAGAAATACTTCATAATAAAATTACACAAATGAAAGTATAAAGTACAGCGTAGTAAAAATACTACGCTGTAAAAAAGTAATTATTTTCAAAAAAGTGACTAAATTAAATGTAATCGAGTAAATTACATTAGTTATCACCCAACTCTGATAATGTGCATATGCAGACATTGCTTTGGGTAACTTTAGTTTTATTAAAGGCCAGTAAAATTATGGCAAAATAGAATAATTTTCTAACAGGATTCAAATTAGTGAGAAAAATGCTTGTTTTTTTGTTTTTTTTGGTTGAGAAAATACTGTTATTATTATTACTTCTTTTTTTTTTTTTTTTGCATTGACTGTGGTAAAAATAAAGTTTGTGAGCTGTACGGGGAACACAATGCTGGTCTCTGCACAGCCGTTCCAGTCCCAGTGGTGGTGGCATATGTCCAGGGTCTCCGTTCCCCCCGGCCCCCCGGCCCCCCTCTCAGTCCCTTCTCTCTGTCTGTCTTTTCTCTCCATCCAGCAGTGGACTGCACTTGAGCTTGAATGGCCAAAGCAGGAGAGGCAGCTGCCTGCGCACCAGAGAGAGAGAGAGAGAGGGGGGTGCACAGATTTTAATGAGATGCACAGTGTCAATGGCCACTCTCTCTGAAGAGGGCAAGAAGAAAAGGGCGCTCTCTCTTTTTCTCCCTGTCCCCGCTCCTCTGTGCCCCGTTCCTCCGACTCCCTCACTCTGCATCTCCTGCCCTCCTCCCCAGCTGGCGAGGGGGCTTTGTTAGGCGCCAGATGATACCCCAGATGCCCCAGCCCAGCCGCCCCTTTCAGCTACATTCACCAGGCTCCCCTCGGGTCACAGGTCACCACCGGGCATCTGAATGGGTCTCCGTGGTAACAGTGGCCACGGTGGTTGAGAGTGGCAGAGGCTTTTTGTTACCAACTGGTTGCCATGGACGGTGGTTTACTACTCTGATTCAGCCTCAAACGGAAAGCTCGAGCATATTTTCAGCAAATATCTATCTTTTTAAAATCATAGAATAATTTCTGCTTTTTCAAAATTAAAATGAGCTTTTATTGGACAAAATTTAACAGGAAAAGCAAACTTTTGACTATGCAAAATAGGAGTAATAAAAAGATAAGTCTGAGCTAATGAAGCCTTAAACGTTTCTTCATAGCTCTTCTGGCCTGTTTGGCACACACTTCCACTAACAAGCTGCTGGTTTTCAGTTTGGTGCTGCTTTAGCCCTCTGCTGGCCAAACGCATAATTACAGCCTGCATCAAACCGGTGCCGTGCAGTGAACTTTGACTTTCAAGTCAGAATAAGATCTAAAATTATTAATTTATTGATTCTTTATTTTTCTATCTGGCATATATCCGTCAAGTTTTTATTTGTGCAAACACATGTAATTGCTTTTTCTTACAATCTTTTGTATGAAATATACTCTGACTATAAAGGTTTAAACAGGTGATTTTTTTAAAAGTTATTTAGCCTTTTTCTTTTACTAAGCTAATGTGTGATCAGAAACACTTTAAAAATTGTTTCTCTAATTTGGGTTTATTTTAACAAATGATCAAATATGTTTGTTGTGTATTTTTTAAAATTAATTTTGCATGTTTCACATGGATTGATTATTATTTTTATTTTCTCAAAGTTGAAGGTTTAACTTCTCTGTCTTTTTTTCATGGGTTTTATTAATTGGTCATATGAAAGCAACATTTTCAGCAGCAAAAGTACAGAAACTGCAACACACAGACTGGTTCTTTGAAACTTTTATTTCCATTAGTTATGGGAATTTTCTGCTTAAAAAACACAACACTAAGACGAAAATCTTACATCAGACAATTAGAAAAAATATTTTTAATACAGAAATGTGTGATTAATAAAAAGTCACTATTGTCAAAAAAGGTACCTTTATTAATCTGAAAAACAAACCTCGTCATATATTTTCTAACTTACTGAGTACATATAAACACCACACACCACAAAATAAAGGAGTTTTAATCTACCAATCCTGCATATAAGGACCTGAGTCTTCAGTGTTTCCTTGATTTAAAGGGAACCATCTTGGACTCCTAAGTTAAGGTTTTAGCTCTGAAATGAGATGGATTTCCTCTGCTCTGCTCTCTTGTCTCGCTTCTCCTTACTTGCAGCCTCTCCTGGTCACGCTGTCCAAACAGATCAAAGGTCAAACGATAAGGAGACGTCGAACACTGGGGCCCATTCAGCTGCACAACCATAAGTGAATAACGTGGGCATCAAGAACCAGCGAAGAAGGCAGAAAGAAAGGAGAAAGTTTTAGCTTTGGCGTGTGTCTTGACAACTCATTGTGCGTGTTGGCGTCGATTTAATTGAAGCGGACATCGAACGGCTTTTAAAACACTGAGTTGTTATGCAAATTCAGGATTTTAGACTGAAATTTCCTCATGTGTGGATTTAATCTCGCTGGTGGGAGAAAAGGTTCTCGTGAGTGGTTTCCTTGTGTTTTCCTGCCCACATTTAAATCATGGTTTTGCTGCCACTCTTTGGGCTGGCAGGTCCGACTTCTCCCCTAAATCATTAGAACATCAGATAACACAAATGATCAGCAGTGCAGAGGAAAGGCCGACCCCAGCATTGCCCTGTGGCTACATGTGAATTTCAACAAAGCCAGACAATGTGTCACCAATCGATGGGAACATTTTGTTTCTCTTTGCTTTCTATTTCACAAATGTAGATTATACTCAATCAAAAATAATTCAGAATATAATAGAAATGTTGATTCAGCAATTCTATTGAAAAAGTACAACTCATATCACACAGAAATCGACATATTTCATGTAATTATTCTGATTATTACAGATTGCTGCTCATAAAAAGCCCCAAAATAGAAAAGAATAGTTTTTAATACATGAATGTTATGGTCATCAGAATCATAAGGAAGAGTGATAACTTGATAGTGGTCCAGCTGACAATCACTGATAAACCAGACAAGGGGCAAAAATTACACAAAAAAGAAGCTGGTTTATCATAGAGTTGTATCCATGGAAAGTTTAGTGGAAGGAAAAAGTGTGGTAGTGTTCTGGTGGCTGTTAAAATAATAGCACTCTGTGAACAACCAGCTGTTTTTTTTTGTTTGTTTGTTTTTTTTGCAATGACCTTTGATAGCTTCAGTCTATTTGTCGGATGTCAGTGTGTGTCTGGTGGAGAACTGTGAGGCCAATATTTATCCCCAGGATTGTGTAGACCAGTGTTTCCCAACCCTGGTCCTCAAGGCACACTGTCCTACTACATATTTTAGAGGTTCCCCTGCTTTAATGTGCCTGATTCAGCTGATTGCAGTTCAACAAAGGCCTGTTCATCAGTAAACGATTGAAATCAGTTGGGCTGAAGGAAGGAAATACCTACAACATGCAGGGCAGTGTGCCTTGAGGACCAGGGTTGGGAAACAATGGTGTAGACATACAACTAGCTCGACCACAACATGGTAAAAATCACTTCTTGTAAGATTTATAGCAAACATGATTATCTTGAATGAAACAAAAGCTTAGTTCACCCATTCACTAAATAGCAATAGTGTTGAAAATGTTATTAGTGTTACACTATTCACCAAGTGAAACACAAATTATGTAGATTAATGCCACATGGAGTGATGTTTCGAAACGTTTATATCTGTTATTTATTGTCTGAAGTATGACATTTAAGATTTTAATGCTACAGAATAAAACGAACAAACAGCAGTACAGGCTTGACGAACAATGTTCAACACTTGACAAATGAGACTCATCTGACCACATTTTTAAAGTTTTTCAGTATCTGTAACATGCATGTAATGTACTTATGTACTAATATAGCCTTAATGGACCTTAACCCATTTTCAGAAGTGAGGAAGTCTTCTGCATGTGACAGGAAACATCTTCGACAAACAAGAGAGCATGTCCAGTTGCCTTTTGTTGAAACACGCAGGAACATGTAAAATCTTCTGTCATGAGGATTATGTTTATCCGCTTCAAGCTATTTTGACAGTTTATTGTTCCTGCTTACACATGCAAACATGGAATGTAGGTCTTAGTATAAAATGAAACAAGATAAAATATAGATTACTTAATTATAAACTTATTAGTTGTAAAATAAAACAAATAACCCATTTTAAAGTGTATTTTATGTTTTTAAATTGCCTTTAAAACTATGCAGTAATAGAGAGAAACAATAAGTGTGAAGTTGAATGATGTGTAATAAAGGTGCATTCACCTGGGAATTAAAGCAGAACGTCTCGGCTTGAGGGCGTCTTTTCGTATTCGGCATGCACCATAAGCGCTCTGAGAACAGCTCACAGTTCTAGTGCGCTATTTAAAGCCATTTGTAGTCAAAGCCATCTTGCACTAGCCAGCTGAAGTACTATGATTCAGGTCTTGTCCTGGAGCTGCAGGCCACAGCTCACATGCTACAGCTGCATGAAAGCGTTAAAATAAAGAAGCACAACTCCTGCAGCTACAGGTTGACGTTTTTGTGGCAAACCTTCTTTTTAAAGCCATAAAAAAAACTTGCGTCAACTCTGCTATTCAGGGTTATGGCCTCTTTTCCTGATTAGCCCCAGTGCCTCATCAATAGGCCTGACTGTCTGCTCTGGTCTTCCGGACAAACAGCTCTTTCTGCTCAACAGCTCAGAGTGGAGTTAATTATGGCATAGCACATGGCTGGCATACTGGGCCATGGCCTCGCCAGCGAAAGAAGCATGAATGTGTCACAAGATGCCCTGCAGTTTGATTCATGTGATAAGAAAGGACACAGAGGCCAACGTTTGAACAGGAGAAAATGCGAAATCAAGACAAAGGAAGAATTTCTTTAAAGAAAACAGAAATGTCACCTATTGGATAATCAACTAAAATGCAAAACTGTTAGATCAAATATAAACTGTTTTAAAATTATTAGACATTGTTTGACACTTCACTGTGCAGAGATGTTTATGAACTCACTGATCCTCTCACATTTTACCTATGGAGCTACTGTCTGGTCTCAGACTAATCAAACTATCCTCAAAATACTGGCAAGTCTTTATAATCGGGCCTTAAAGGTTTTATATCAAAAGCCAATTAGATTCCATCATTGTCACATTTTGGCTAAATTTGGCACTTTGGATTTTACAAATTTTCTAAATTATAACGTTTTAAAAATGATTTTTAAGTGTTTAAATGGACTAGCACCAATACCATTAAGCGATTGCATACAGAGACTGCAGGGCAATAGCAGAGCTACCAGAGCAGCTTTGGAGGGAAATTGTAAGGTCCCCTTTCGAAGAACCACTTTTGCTCAAAGTTCTCTGTCTGTGAGAGGATCTGCAGCTTGGAACTCACTTCCTGTTCACTTAAAGTCTGTAATCAGTTTTAGTATGTTCAAAAATCAAACAAAACTCTGGTTATGTCAAAAACAGACCTGTACTCATTTTTAATTTTTTTTTTACACTTCTCTGTTTGTATATATTATGTTGTGTTATTTCAAATGATTTCACTTGAATTTTTTGAGTTATGTTATTTTATTTTTATTTTTTTTAAAAGCCCATCTACGGACAAGTGCTGCGAATTAGCTGTTGCTATTGCACCATGATGCTAACATGGGACTGCTGTTTCATTCAGTTTGTCTATGTAAATGTGTGTCTGTCCCTATCAAATAAACTTTATAATAATAATGTACATTTCAGTCAGAAACATAATATTTGATATTCTTAGTTAACAATAGGACAAATAAAAGCACTTTCACTATTTCTACAACATTCATATTTTTTGTTCTGTTATTGATAAGAGACAGTTATAGACCATGTATTTGTTACACAGGCAGGGGATTTGCTTTATTGTAAAAGCCAAAACAAAAGCCAAGCTAAATCAGAGAAGAACTTAAGTTATAAAACGCCATAAAAAGCAATAGTTTGCATGACGCCACCAGTGGTGGTGGCTGAACTAATTGTAGATTCTATTGGGCTTCAGAAGGCTGGATCTCAGTTTCAGTATGTAAAATCAGGCAGTGAGAATGCAAAGTTGGAAAGTCCATAAGCAGCTCCAGGTTCAGTATCCAACATGGATGCTGCATTTTGCAGCATTTGTATTAAAAAGCTTGAATTTCCAAATTCTGTATTGAAAATATTAGACGGAAATCCTCCAGAACATAGAATAGTAACTTGGAAACTCAGATGTTATTGATGTACATATTTTTTGTAAATATATTTCTTAATTGATAACACTAACACTACTAGCATTTTGATTTGCATTGTGGATGCGCAGCTATCTGTGATGCCTTCATGATAATCTGGGCCAAAATCTCTAAGGAACATTTCCAACATGTTAAGAATATATTCAACTAAAAAAACATTGAACAGAAAAAGGGTTTGAACCTATACACACAATTTGTGTCTTATAAAGCGGTCAGTGTCTATATAATATTTGTAGGGACATTAAGCTGTTGCACAATTTGATAACATCTAGATGCCGCCCAAAAAAACATGCATTGTGCAGGACCACCTATCTGCATCTCTTCCCTCAGATTGGCTTTACTTTAACTAAACCTCAGACGTGTTTGCTGTGAAACAGATAAGGCTCTCGGTTTGTTGTTGTGGGATCGCCTCTTTGTCTTTTCGCTCTCGTCTTCTCATAACGATTGCCTGGCCTCCAGTGTGTTGACAAGAGCTGTGTTGGCTTTTTCCTGAGGGCTCTCATTTTCTTCCAGTGATGCATTCAGCAGCCCACCCCCACATCCCATCAAACGCACTCCAATGAAGATCTCATTTTGCTCTTATTAGAGTTCATTGAATAAATAAATTGCTGACAGATACTGAAGCCGAAGCGTAATGTTACCAGGATTAATATTTAAAATGACTGGACAGAATTAATCACTTTCACCGTTTTCCTGTCATTTACTCCTGGTAGGTTGTCTGCAGATGGAGCTCATGGAGATTTTAGGTGTAACCAAGGAACTAAAGTAAACCTGGCAATCTGCAAATGCCCTGGTTGGTTTTATTGTGCACTTTAAACATTTCAAACAGGTGAGAACATGTTAGCCCCTATGTAAACTAATGCAGCTGTCAGTTTTCAGACTCTGCATCTCTGTGTAGCATCAACAGCATCAAGATCATCCGCAGCTATGAGTGTTTTTGCCTCTGCTTTAGTTTTCTTTTTCCAGGTAGTGAAAAGCAACAACCTCAAAGCACGAAGATTAATAATGCAGAAGAAGACAGGCAACGTATTGATTGATTGATCGAGTAAGTGCCATTATCCTCCAATCAGTCAAGAAAGGCAATTAAGAGCTTGACACACAGTGACGTCACATGCTGCCCTCTGGTGGATGGAAACGTACAAGAAGCACAACAGCATTATATTTTGAGCTGATTCATTACATTTCAACCAATAAATTAAATAGCATAAATCAACATGTTATTTACAGAGACTAATTGAGGGAATCCATTCATAAATAAATGTTAAACTTTACTATAATTACACGACTCTCCCACAGCGGCAAAGTCAATAACATGATGCAATCTGAAGCTATCTGACTTTAAATCTGAAACTATGTTGCTTTAAACGATCACCTCAGTGAATCTGAATAGTGCTGGAATAAATTTAACTGATTCAAAATTAATTTGGACCAGTTTGATTCTGGAAAAATGGATATAAATTGGATCTGTCTTGATATTTGGTGGAACTTATGAATAAACTGAATCCAACTAGTTCCTCTTTTTCTCCAATGAGGCTCAGTAAATCTATAGTAAAATATATGTTTAGTTCAAATACAATCCTATGTTGTAAAAAAGCATGTTTTAAAAATTAAGAAATAATGTAAGAGATTACGGTTGTTTTTCATTTTACTTTAAGTTTATGTTTTCTTTTTAACTTGTGTTAAAACATCAGTTTCATTTTCCTTCTTTTCGCTTTGTTCCGTAACAAACTCATAAATAGTAAGAACATTTTACTGGAACTGTTGCATTTAAATCTTTAAATTCAAATACAAATTCAGGACAGGAGACATGAATTATTCTCCAACTCTCTAAAGTATTCAACATGTTTCTTAAATGTCAGGTGTTTTTGACACAAGTTCGTAAAATAAAAATTGTGATGTCCCATTTAAGATTTATGTTGGAACATCGAAAATTGTTAAAATTGTAAAGAATTATTGGTATCTATGCTACTTCCAAGATATTTGCTGTCTGCTTGTAACGGACAACAAATAACTGTAAAGTTTGTGAAACTATTTGGTACATAATACACATTTTGTACTTTTATGTACAATAGCAACAATTTCCAAAAGAAAGTTTTTCTGTTTGAAGGTCAAGACACGGTGATTTAATTTAATGAAAAATATTTAAAAAAATGTATATTATACTTTTGTGTGTGGCCTAAATAACGAAGCTGCAGGTAAAAGACCCAGAAGTGTGCAGCAAATATAATCCAAAGGGAACAAGCCTTTCTTTTTTAGTTAATAGAACTTTATTTAATTTTATATCTGCATTCTCCTTCAAAAGGCAAGAAAATAGAAAAGGAGACAGAAAATGGATCATGAATATAAATATACAAAGAGAAGGTTTGTTTTTACAACCAGTAACAATCAAGAAATTAAATTAACCATATTTGACATGAGGCACAGCCATCTGAATTAGGAAAAGCAAATTCTGCCAGAAGCCGCCTTGGATACAGGCCAAATGGTAATTAACATTTAACTTCGTGCAACTGCCCAGCATTAAAAATGTACCATAACATTGTCCCACAAGCAACAAAACCCTTTTCTTCCAGTGCACCATCTTCTCCTTCCCATACTTTGGCAGACCTACATATTTACAAGTCAGTCTTGATGTTTTCCAGAACTTGTGCGCATCGTTTCTCCCGTCGAAATGGAAAATATGAAAAACTCCAAAATACACAGTGACATGCAGATACAGCCAAATCTTTCTGGAAAAACACATGGCACGGGTCAAACAGCTCCAGCTGGTCCATCGAAAAGAGAAGCACAGTAGGACAGTCAGGATGTAGAACAGGATGACTGAATAGGCCACACTGGTCAGAACTGGTACGGATTCACTTCTGTTACCATAAAACATCCACTGACAATCAAATTCCAAACCCCAGTTAAAATCATCAGAAGCCACATTCACAAATAGTACAATTAAGAACTTGGCACAAACTCTGACAAAGTATTTACTGAACGTGCAGATTAACGAGAGATGCTCGTTGAAATACACAGAAGTCAAGATGCTAGTGCAGCCGTACAGTAATTAGGAGTAAGATTGATTTCAACATAACACAATAAATAAAGGATGATAAAGCAAATACTAAGGACAATATCCAACAACCAGCAAAAACAGCCAAGTTACAATTTCCAGACGGAAATTCAACAAAAGGCACATACATTATGTACCGGCGAACAGACACACATGCTCAGGCACTGACGTTTAGTACGGGATCTGGTTTTGGTAGTACTGGAGCATATCGTACGTTCGGCTCCTGTGCGAAACAGAAAAGAGGAATAATTCAGGAAAAATAAAAAATCTGGAGTTAAAGATTAAAGAATGAAACATGGATCAAATTCACCGACCTGTTGCTGAGGAAGCAGTTCTGGATGACTTTAATGATGAAGGAAGCTGCATCTTTCTCACTCAAGCCAGGGTTGAATCGTTGACTGCATGTGCAGAAACATTATAAGCAACAACAGCTAGTGGTATTTTAAACACTAGTGTGTTCATTCAGTAAATCACCAAAAGTCGAGCGGGACTCACGTGAGTAGCTTGATGGTCTGCCCTCTGAAGCAGGGAAGTCCTGTGTCCAGCATGAGATTTACTAAAGAGACCACGGCGTCCATGTAGGGCCTGAATCAATGCAGGAAAATGGATAATTATTGTTATTATTTCGAAACTAGTGCTGCACAGTGGCGCAGTTGGTAGAGCTGTTGCCTTGCAGCAAGAAGGTTCTGGGTTCGAATCCCAGCCCCAGTCTTTCTGCATGGAGTTTGCATGTTCTCCCTGTGCATGCGTGGGTTTTCTCTGGGTACTCTGGCTTCCTCCCACTGTCCAAAAACATGACTGCCAGGTTAAATGGCCTCTCCAAATTGCGCCTAGGTGTGAATGTGTGCATGGTTGTGTGTCCTGTCTGTCTATGTGTTGCTTTCAACAGACTGGCAACCTGTCCAGGGTGAACTCGCCTCTCGCCCGGAACATTATCTGAAGATAGGCACCAGCAACCCTCCTGACCCCACTGAGGGACAAGGGTGTAAGAAAATGTAGGATGGATTTCAAAACTATCTCACTGTGCAGTAAACAGCAACTCTAGGCTGGTGGTGTTCCCTCTAAGTGATGGGCAATGTCAATACAGGAAGTCACAAGTTGGTTCCTGATATTTCTTTGATTAATTAAACATTGCCTGTTTTTATTTCAGTCCTCCTGAGATTGGGGACTAAACATGGGCTTCGGTCTCTTTGAGAGCTCACCTCACAGCCAGGTATCCCCTCACACACATCTCCATGAACCACTTGAAAGGCGTCGCCTCCATCTTCCCACCCATGATCATCACCATCTCATCCGTCAGCTTGATATCCGGCTCCCAGCCGAGATTCCCTCCAGGAGAACTTTCAAACATGAACCCAAAGTCTAAAAGGCATAAACAGCCACAAATGTGATGGTTAAAGGTTTGGGACTAGCTAGTGCAAGGCAATAGCATGATATTTTGGAGGCTACTTTAAAATAATCTAAAAATATTGTGGATAAAAGATCAAATAAAAGGAATAACTACACATTCAAAAAAAAAAATTCACTGTAGCTATAAGTAGTGACGCCCAACAATTTCTAGAAAAAAACATAACTGATATATGCTATATTACTTTTTAAAGCGCCTGTTGATATCAGAAAAAAAGAAAACAAACTCAGACTCACTGACAGAACTGCAGCAAGAAATTTGAAATTCTACTTTATAAATCAAAAATAAATATATTGTAAGGTTCTTTTTTTTTTTACACATCTACACCAGGCGTACCAATATATGTGAAAGGCTCTTTATATTTTGCAAATGTTGCCAGACTTTTTAAAGTTTTCTTTCCATGCACAAATAATGTGCTAAACTGTTACAAAAACATTCCAGAGAGACGAAAACAAAAAAGATGCTTCACCGATGTGAATGAGATGGCCCTGCCTGTCCAGCATGATGTTGCCATTGTGTCTGTCTTTTATCTGCAGCAGGAAGAGCAGCAAGCTGTACGCTGCCATGCTGCGGATGAAATTATATCGTGCCTGGAAAGACAAGCGTTAGTGGGGATGTTAGTTTACGCTGCAGCGACAGGAACGTTTGGATGAATAAAGTCAGGAAGCTTCTGTGAGTTTACCTTCTGAAATGCGAGTGTGGATTCGTCTCCATACTGATTCCTGAAGTAATCGTACATGCCAAAGTCGGTCTGTCGGCCCAGTTGGTCCCGAGACTTGCAGTCTGGGATGCACTCAATCACTCCGCACTAAGAAGGCAGAGATATTACATGTATATAAAAAGGTTGAATTACAGAAAGTATGTTCAACACTTGATTTTAACAGTTTGTAGTTTCTATTTAAGGTCTACTCTATAGTAACTAAGTAAATAGGGATCATGTACATTTTTCACATTAGCGCCACAATTTCCAGAATGTGCAGCCCCTTGAGCTGGATTTCAAAGTTACATTGAGAAAATCACTTTAAATTTAAAGTTAATAAACTTGTAAAATAGTGATGCTTTCAATCTGCTAAAACAGGACAACATCTGCATGTATGTGTGTATCTTTTAGACAGTGTGACGGGGTATAAAGTATCTGCCAAATATTTTTCATTTCACTTATTTTCTTTTTAGAAATAAAATAAATAAATCAAAAGGGAAGTAATTCCACACTATTTTAGACTTTATAGGAACCCTATGTGAGTCGGTACCTCTTATTTCACGAGGGTTTTGAGTTGGTATGTTTTAGTTCCTAAAAGCATTTGTACAATTAATTCGGACTGGTTCTCCTCCTGTACTCTCTTTGCCAACAGGTACAAATCTTGTGTTATTTTTTGACTTCCTAGTGTCAGGAAGAGTAAAGTCTTACTCCAGGTGCCGTGGCGACCACCCTGTACGGAAATACATAGAGATCCAGCCCCACCATCTGGAAGATGTTCTTGAACAGGCTGATGATCTGCAGAGCCAACATGTCCTGAAAACACACAAACGAACAAAATGATAAGAAAAAGATCATCTGTTAAAAGATGATCTGTGACGAAATCAGGGAGGGTTGATGTGAGCAATCGAGACCTGTCTGCAATCATCTCCAACTTTGAAGATTGCCGCCTGCCAGCAGGCACTGGCCTCTTCCTCGACGTCCGTCTCGTCCTCAGAACATACTTGGCACTGAAGACCTGAAGGAAGTTGTGCAAAATATCAAGAATGTATAAATCTTTACACGTTCTGGGCAATTTATCACACAAAGTTGAATACTTTGTTTAACCAACAGTACCTTCTTTTTCTAGCTCACTCACTCCACATCTCTTAACTTTGAACTTGGCCAAGTATGGTGCTTTGGCAGCACTGAGTAGAGGTGCAAGAGAGAGAAAATGATTTTGAAACTTTTTACATACAAAGATAATTTGCTAATACCATATTTTCCGCACTATAAGACGCACCCAAAAACCTTAAATTTCCTCAAAAGCCAACAGTGCGCCTTATAACCCAGTGCGCCTAATATATGGACCAGGTCTAGCAACTATGGTAAGCAGCTGCCGACTTCATTTTCCCTGTAGAAGAAACGCGCAGTGCATGCTGGGATTGTTGTCAAAAAACTGGTTGGTTAATAAAGTTTGACTGACCTATCTACCCATAGAAATGTCTATGTATCTACCTACCCACTTAATAATCAGGTGGTCTGCAGGTCATCTAGCATCACGTTCTCCACCAACATGCTGTGCGCGAACGGAGACGGGTGACCATCATCCAGACGCCCCATTCCAGTCGCTCTCCACTCCTCGCGACCGGAATCGGACTGTTTTGTTGACATTTATGTCATTAAGTATCTTTAGACATTTATCTGGGGGGCTTCGGCTAGAGTTACCAAGGGACCAGCAGCTATACATTTAAAGCCGTGAGGGTCGGTGGAAGAGAGACAGAGGCTACGGCGGCAGCGTGTCGGTTGGTCTGTGCTAACCAGAAAGCAGTTGGGCACAATTTCACAACACCAAAACCGTGAGACAAACAATGACTAGTGCAGATGCTATATATAGAACTCAGGACCAATTTTTTTATTATTAGACATCCATATTTGTAGTGAACGGAACAAATCATGTCCCGTTCAATACCGGAAGGGTGGCAACATAACTGTGGTGTCTATTCTATGCTCCTTATAATGCGGTGCGCCTTATATTGAAAAAAGTTTTAAAATGGCCATTCATTGAAGGTGCGCCTTATAATCCGGTGCGCCTTATAGTGCGGAAAATACGGTACTGATGGTTTGTGGCTGATTTGCAACCCACCTCTGCATGGGCGTACCGGACTTATAATCTATGTCCAAAACTATTGCCTCAGGGTTACTGGGAAGGTAACAGCCATACTGGACCTTAATCTGCGCCAATGCCTGTAGACAGGCCTTCTTCCTCTCTTCCCCTTTAGGAATAGGTCTGAAAAAAAAAACAAGTTTAAAAACAAGTTTTCCAATCTTTGTGTTTGAATGTTTGTTGCTTAGACTACTGAGCTCTATGGGCATAAAACTAAATGACTTCAGACCACAAGTGACAGCGTTCTTCTGATGCAAGTCACAGAGGAGAGTCACTAATACTGAGCGGAGGACTGGGGACGACAAAGATTTCTCCCCTGTTGTTGCAATTAGTGCTGTAATGAGGGCAGAGGGGAAACTTTCAGTCTCTTGTGAGCTGACAGAACACCTTCTGTCAGAAACCAGCTCATTGGCTCCACATATTCACTGACATATGATAACACAGCAAAGTGTTTTCCAGGGCAATAGATAATGAAAATGACAGAGGAACAAATAGTCACTAAATTAATGAACAACAAAGGGATTCAGAGGCAGGAAGTGAAACAAAACACCTTCGCCGTTGGGAAAACGCATCATAAACCTCAACAGATTACCTGCCGTGTTCTCCTCAACAAAAACTACTCACTAGTAACTTTAAGACTAAAAGAGAAGATCGGCATTCTTTATGTTTCACTCACTGTCAGTAAGTTTGACTAGAAATGTATGCATTGGTACCATGAGCATCTAAATGTATAGAGGATAAAATTAGGAGTGATATGGGAATTATAAAAATAGTAAGTTGGAATAACACTTAGAAGAAAGAAAGAAAGAGAAAGAAAGAAGAAAGAAAAGAAGAAGAAAGAAAGAAAGAAAGAAAGAAAAAGAAAGAAAGAAAGAAAGAAAGAAAGAAAGAAAGAAAGAAAGAAAAAGAAGAGAAAGAAAGAAAGAAAAAGAAAGAAAGAAAGAAGAAAGAAAGAAAGAAAGAAAGAAAGAAAGAAAGAAAGAGAATCACAATTTTGTGAATATCACTCGTCGTCAGAATTTTGCAAAGAGATTTATGTCAAGGACCCTTTTTTTGTACCAACAGGGCCTATTACATGAGACATTTCATGATGGTGGTGTTTTTGTAAATAGTAACATTATATGTCAGTTTTATCCACTCCTCTAAATGCCATTATTGTCACTTTTGAGTTTCATTATGCTTTTTCCTATGCTACATCAGTGAAAACCTCATTTTTTCTCATCCCTTAAGCCAATCACTGAACAGCAGCCTGTTCACATCGCATTTTGGTCCTGCTCAGCTCCGATGATCCCTGCTCCCAATCAGGGATTAAAAAAGCAAGTACTAGGTTGGAAAAGCTAGAAATGGAAATCCTTACAAAGTGGACTGAGTCCAGCAGAACCGGGTCAAGTAGAGTCAGTGGAAAATGGGAATGTGAGGCTTCAGGGTGGGAAGAAAAAACAGCCTTTAAAGGATGCAGTTATGTTCAGGTTTAAAGAGAGCTCCTACTTGATAATGGCGGACACGTTGGTGATCTTGTTGAAGAAATCAAACTCTCTTTGGTAAAAGTCTTTGGCTGGGCCAGACAGAGATCCGATGATCTCCTCCACCATCTCTTCCAGCAGCTCCCCGATGTCCGCTGCATAAACAAACAAAAACAAAAATAAAGAGCAGACTGGGTTTTTTGCTGTCTTAACTCCTCAGAATGTGTTGTTTATGTGCTCTTGTTGATTCTGGATAAATATCTCACGGTCTTTATGGTGTCCCTCCTCGTCCAGGAACGTGTTGGTCTTCATGTTCCAGATGAACTGGTGAGCCAGCAGCTGAGACTTCTGAGCGGCCCACAGGATGTACTCTCTCACATAGCCCATCTAGATTCAAATGTATGCTCGATAAAGTCAGGAGTGCAAGCACACTGTAAGGGTTTAAATAAATTTGCCACATCAGAAAATGAAGTGCCCACCTTATCATACCGAAGGGCTTGGACAATTTGAGGAATGTAAAATAAAATAGCATCCTAGCAGCAACATAAATGAGAAAAAATACTTTTAATGCATCCGTTTTGACTTAATAATACAAATTTTACAATACTAATAGTGATTGTACATATTTTACGTGTGTATTTGCGTACAGGAGGAAAGGAACGTAGCACTTTGACCCCATACTGGGCTGTGAGAGGGTGAGGAGGGTACATGGAGGAGAAGTAGGACAGTCCAGTTGGTGGATCTGCTGGGGCCCAGCACAGGATATGACTCAGTTCTGGGGAGTCGGCATCAATTGTATGGCAGGTCACCAAGAACTGAAGGAAAAAGTATGGAGAATATAATTACATCACCTGACCAACAAGGTGCAAAGAAAAGCCTCCAGAGGAAGCTCTGTTAATGAGTCATTTAGGTGTGTGTACAACTAAAACAGGTTTACATTGTCAAAATGAATTGTGTAGAAATGATTCAGCTCTTTGGGGACGGCTGGTCTCCTGTTTCTTCTTTAAACACAGAGCTCATTAAGAGTTTGCTCAAGCAGAGCAAAACGACAAGGACAACAGGAACCTTCCAGAACAAAACATCAACTATGAGATAAGTGAGTATAATCAAAAACTTTAAGGCAAGCGCTAACCTTCACTGCTTCAGGCACGTCACACAAAGCAGCCGGATCCATTCGTACCAGACGTGTCACTTCAGACACGATGGACTTTGAGTTTTTAAATCTGAAACACACACAACACAAAACTGAGAACGTACGCACTGATGAAGAAGCAACTATAAAGACGTAAAAAATAAAAGGATTCATCCTCTAAAAACTGGTTTTAATTAAACCCATTGAGGTTTAATTCCTGTTTATTTGTGTACCTGGCAGGCAGGTGCAGAGCCAGGTGGGGAGATATGGTCCAGGCCATGTTGACGTTGTCTTTCCCCTGTTTTTCTGACAAACTGATGTATTTGGATCTCAAGTTGGCAATGCTGATTTCCACTGACTGCTCTGTTGCGATGGCGAGCTCCTGAGTGGACAACGGGTTGTACCAGATCGTCAGACGCTCAATCTCACTGGCCTGGGGAAAAGCATAAAGACCTTTCATCATCAAGGACCAGGTTATGTACTTGCCTTTACTGCAGTATATTTACAAATTACAAAAGTTAATGAAGATGAATACCAGTAAAGCCAGTAACAGAATCCTGCGTTTCATGTAATATTTGTACAGCTCGGATCCTCTTTTCTTTTCTTTAGAGAGTCCTAAAAATAAAATGACGGAAACAGACGAGTGATCTGTATGCTTGTAGTAAAACAAAATAAGAAGGAAGGTTTAACTACGGTATTCTGAGAGTTTCACCTGACTTCTTGGAAATGGTGGACATCCCAGAGGTCAAAGGGTAAGTGTTGATCCATCCCTGAGCAATCTGCTGCCTCTGACCAACAACTGCATCCAGACTGTTCCGGCTATCTGCAACTAGCATTACAGACAAGCTTTTCAATTACATCTCCTAGGGATCTAGACAAACACTAGCATCATTTGACTAGTAAGAAATTCCTTTTACCGTATTTCCCGCACTATAAGGTGCACCTTCAATGAATGGCTTATTTTAAATCTTTTTTCATATATAAGGTGCACCGCATCATAAGGCGTATAGAATAGACGCTACAGTAGAGGCTGGAGTTACGTTATGCATCCACCAGATGGAGCTGCACTAACGGGAATGTCAACAAAACAATCAGACTCGGGTCGACGAGGAGAGCCTTCCACAACTGGGCCGGACAATGGTCACCCTTCTCTGTTCGCACACAGCATGTTGGTGGAGAACGTGGTGCTAAATGACCCGCAGACGACCTGATTATTAGGTGGGTAGGTAGATATATTGACATCATCTATGAGTAGATAGGTCAGTCAAACTTTATTAACAAACCAGTTTTTTGACAACATCCCAACATGCACTGCGCGCTTCTTCTACGGGGAAGATGAAGTCGGCAGCTGCTTACCGTAGTTGCTAGACCTGTTGGGGCTCAATGTTGATCCATATATAAGGAGCACCGGATTATAAAGCGCACTGTCGGTTTTTGAGGAAATTGAAGGTTTTTAGGTGCTCCTTATAGTGCGGAAAATACGGTAGTTGATATATTAGTGAATTCTCTGTGCCTGAATGGATGATTAATTTATTGCTTGTGAAAGACCAGACCATTTGTCAATGTTCTACCTGGTGGGACCAGCTGAGTGGCAGTCAGGTATTTCTTGTCAGACAGCAGGCAGGCATAGAACTTTATCATTATGCTGATGTCTTCTCTGAGCCTCTTATCTGCCTGAGTGGGAAACCTGGGTGCAACACTACAGAAAAACAGAGATGAAAAAAGCATTTACAACAAAATATTCAGTTTAACATCCAAAAATACACATTTCTATTCAATCTAAACTCATTTTAAATGAACTTTTGTACCTGAAGAAGTCAAAGGCTGTGGAATAGATCTTTTCTCGCAGCATATTTCTGATAGTGGCGTTTGTCACAACATCAGCATGTAGTAGAGTTAAACCCAAAGTCAGCAGTCTGAAGGGAAGAAAAGTTCATGACATACTGTACTAGTTCAGTGGTTTTTCAGTATTTTTACTAATCAGAGTGATATTTTGATGATAACAAGTAGAGGTGTGCCGATCAATCGGTAACCGATCATAATCGGCCGATTTCCGTGAAATCGGTGATGATCGGGATCGCCGATCATTGGCTCTTGACCGATACCGATCATCACCTGCATCTCATTTCCCAGCCTGTCTGTCCAGCTGGTCTCGTCTTTCCTTCACTGCAAACGCGCAGCAACAAATGCTAAGCGATGTGTAACTATAACGCACTGAGTGAATGAGGACGTTTGCATGTTGCGGCGGAAAATTGAAGCAGGTCAAAATGCATCAACACAACGAAGCTAATAGACATAAAAACAATGATGGAATTTGGCTACATCGAGGCTCAATGCAGTAAAAAGACATGGAGGATCAGACAGCAGGTAAAGCAGCGCAGCTACAAACACTCACCGGATTAGCATGACGGTCAGAAAGATAAACTAATAACCTGTAAAATGATTTAAGTCTTGGAGCTGCGATGCAAGACGCTGGTTCTGCTGTTGAACCGCGTCTTGCATCGCAAGACGCTGGTTCTGCTGTTGAACCGCTTCTGCTCCACCTCTACCAGGTGGAGCAGAACCTCGTTATCCTCCGTAAGGAAACGGAGCCGCTTCTGCTCCACCTGGTAGAGACTCTCACACCGAACCTGTTTAAAGCTGCAGCACCCAACTTAAAAAAAAAAAAAATACATACGTATTAAAACTTTCTCTGTCCTAACATGAGACAGATAATCTCTAAAAAAAATAATCGATCTCCTCCCTGCTCTGCATAATTACTCCGCTCAGTCAGAAACAGCCAATCAGAACTAGCAGTAACCAGCTAGCTGCTATGCTAACAGGAAGTTTTCATTCAGTAACTCAGGATTGTTTATTGTAATGGATCCTGTATTTTCCTTTGAATGTTAAGTTTTATACTTGAATTTTTTGTCAATGTTGAGAGGTTTTATTTTGGCTTTTTGCATTATTTAGTCTCTTCTGAGCCTCATATGTTATCAGTCTGTTAAAGATAGTATTATTGATAGCAGTTCAATTTGCATAATGCATGTTTTGTTTTCTTCTTGGAAAAGTTATTAAAAACAAGTTTTTGTCTAAATTAAGGTGAATTCATGGTTCCTTTTTTCACATAATGTAACAGTAGTGTTTATGATAAAAATAAATAAATAATAATTATGTGATCGGTATAGGGGATCGGTATCGGGGATCGGTATCGGCGATCGGCCCTCAGGGGTGATAGGAATCGGTATCGGCAGAAAAATACCTGGTCGGCACATCTCTAATAACAAGTAATACCTGAATCTTGGCCCAATGGCAGCGACATGTCGGTTCATGTTGCTTTTGGATCCTCCGATAGTCAGTGAAAGAGATCTCTGCAAAATGGAGATGAAGATCTCCACCTGGTCTGCACTGCTGTATTTGGCTATCTCGAACCTCTGCACCAGGAACTAAAAGCAGAGCAGGAAAAGGTTTGGTGTGAGTCAGAATTAAAATAGTCCAGCAGTAGGTATGGGACTAACAAGGATGTTTTCCGTCTTAAAACAATTCAGAACAGATGTACCGTATTTTCCGCACTATAAGGCGCACCTTCAATGAATGGCCTATTTTAAAACTTTTTTCATATACAAGGCGCACCACATTATAAGGCGCTTAGAATAGACACCACAGTTATGTTGCCACCCGTCCGGTATTGAACGGGACATGATTTGTTCCGTTCACTACAAATATGGATGTAATAATAAAAAATTGGTCCCCGAGTACTTTATATAGCATCTGCACTAGTCATTGTTTCACTCACGGTTTTGGTGTTGCGATATTGTGCCCAACTGCTTTCTGGTTAGCACAGACCAACCGACACGCTGCCGCCGCAGCCTCTGCCTCTCTTCCACCGACCCCCACGGCTTTAAATGTATAGGTGCTGGTCCCTTGGTAACTCTAGCCGAAGCCCCCCAGATAAATGTCTAAAGCCACTTTGTTGACATAAAGAATGTCAACAAAACAGTCCGATTCCGGTCGCCAGGAGAACCTGGAGAGCGACTGGAATGGGGCGTCTGGGCCGGACGATGGTCACCCTTCTCCGTTCGCGCACAGCATGTTGGTGGAGACCGTGATGCTAGATGACCTGCAGATGACCTGATTATTAGGTGGGTAGGTAGATACATAGACATATGGGTAGATAGGTCAGTTAAACTTTATTAACAAACCAGTTTTTGACAACAATCCCAGCATGCACTGCGCTTCTTCTACGGGGAAAATGAAATCGGCAGCTGCTTACCGTAGTTGCTAGACCTGTTGTGGCTCAATATTGGTCCATATATTAGGCGCGCTGGGTTATAAGGCGCACTGTCGGCTTTTGAGGAAATTTAAGGTTTTTAGGTGCCTTATAGTGCGGAAAATACGGTACTCATACTTTCATTTCTATATTTGGAGAGGTCAACCAAGATTAAAACAGCAGCTCATTTAAAAAGTGTGTCTGTATTAATTTAATTAATTCAACTGCTTTCTGAATGCAAATAGGATGAAAAAAAAGCCACTGATATACAAAATAAGCAAAACAAGCAAAACTATGAAGTTAGCGCTAAAACACTTTGACATTTGTAGTTCTAACAAGACAAAATGTGAAAAGTTTAAGATTATGAACACTTTTGCTGGGTAAGCAAAAGTATTCACGTGTTTAAATTTTTTAAACACGTCACTGAGAGTGCAAAATCACATTTTAAGAGTTTTTCCCACAGCCACAACTTCTACACTAAAGAGTACTGTTTGTACTGAGGTTATTTTATAAGGTCTGTAAAAACCAAAACTATGAACTAATAGTCAGTCAGGCAGGTAGCAGCTGAACAAAGTATGAGCATGTGATTTCTGATGAACAAACATTTGAATTATGCTTCCTACAGTTCCACATTACTTTAATATTACCATAACACCATTGAAATTAAAACATAAAAATCGAAAAAGAAAAGATCACAACTGAACGACTGCATCTGACTGACCTCTATCCAGAGGAAGTGAGGTACAACATCGGGAGCGCAGGGTGCAGGCTGGCTTTCCTCTGAGACAGCCAGGGGTCCGGCCCCGGCTTGAGTTTCTGAAAATAAACCCATCTTCAGCTCCACGCTCATCTGCCACGCTCCGGCCATCTCACGCATGAACTAAAACGAAAAGAGTTACGATATTTAAACACAAAGATGCAGAGGCGTTTTTTAATATATTGGTGACATATTTGTTTAAAAATACGTAGGAAATACATACTGGCACTTCCACCCCATTGTGTGCAGCAAGCAGCCATTCCCAGCAGGCGATAGCGGTTTCCATCCCATGCTCTGAAAACATCTTCAGTGGAGACCAGCACAGATGGTGCAGCAGCTGTGGATCACAGTCTGAAAGCACAAAATCGTATTGCAAATTCATATTTTCACTTTATGAGACGGAATGGCCGAGAGCTGATACTCACTTTTGGTATTTATAAGCAGAGCGGCCATCTTGAACATGCATTGCGTGAAGGCTTCAGGGTCTTTTCTTTCAAGAGCGCTGGTCATCTGACTGATCATCAGCTTGGTAAGGTCAGAGTGGCTGTGAGTGGCTTCTGAAAACTGGATCATACCAGCCACCTAATGAAAAAAAACACAAACAGATTGATGAATTATACAGTCTGAAGAAAATCTACAGGAAACTAATTAATGCTAAGCTTTACCTCTCCAGTGTAGCGGTTTCTGAGGTTGAGTGATGCCATAAAGTTGGAGTAATCCTTCTTCACACACCCTGGTCTCTCTGTCAACTGAGTCACCTATAGAGAGAACACATTTGTAAAACTTAAGACCAAACAGTGTAAAACATGCATCTTTGCAGTAACAGTTTAAGATAAAATTACTGTGCAATACTTAAACCTTGTCTCTCTGTATTTAGTGTTGAGACCAACCTGAGGGAAAGCAGCCTAGTGTGGGCAGCACGATGGAAGGCAGCATCAGTTTAACCAGTTAGCCAAATGGGTAACAACCCATTCAACCCAACCGTCCATTGCGGGTAAGTAACCAGGTAAGCCGTAAATCGGGTAAGCAACCAGGAAGGCAGTTAAACAAAGACAAAACACAACAAATGAAGCAAATAAAAAGACAGATTGAGCAGAATGCAAGCACAGGAACATATAAGAAATGCTCAGCAAGCAAAATAACATCACACAGAGCATGCACACACACACACACACACACACACACACACACACACACACACACAGTTCTGTAAGCAGGCAGATATCGGTTGTTTACAGGCCAACTGTATGAGTTTCAAACTGATGTAACATGTTTGCACAAAACAAGACTTCATCAGTGGCAAGAAAAAAGCCAAGTGGCTGCTGTAAATGTCACATGTGCTCTTGTAAAAGAAAGCAATTAATACCAAAGTTTATTAAGTAACCAGCCAATGGGCAATATAAGGTAGCAATATTTATTAAAGTTACCGGGGTAACACTTTATTTGAAGGTGTGTACTTAAGACTGACATGACACTGTCATAAACATGGCATAACACCTGTTATGAATATAAATATGTCTTTATGAATGTTTATGATAATTGTCATGAAGTGTCATTTGGTAAATAATGACACTTTTAATGCCAAGTTGCTCTAAACGTTACATTGAAAGTCCATTAAAAATGCCAACTTTGCATTAAAAGTGTAATTATTTACTGAATGACACTTAATGACAACTGGCATAAACATTCATAAGGACTTCTTTATGTTCATGACAGATGTTATGTCATGTTTATGACAGTGTCATGTCAGTCTCATGCACAGCCCTTCAAATAAAGTGTTACCAGTAATATAGATATTGATGATGACCAATAACAGATATGTGTAATGTAATTCTGTACACTTTCAACACTTTGAAAATACATGAGCACATGGCTGACATTGCTCCGTTGTTTTGGATAAATATCCCTCAGTCCTTCGAGGCATTACTGTTATATGCTGAAACAAATATCACATGATCAACCCGTCTCCACCAGAGACACACACACACAAGCAACAAGATAAAAATCAACACTGTCCATTAATATCACTCCAGTTTCATTTAACAGACCAAAACAAATAAGTTAAAAATTAATAACATCGGCTGATACCGGCATTAATCTCTATTCATGCTGTATAATTTTGACAGCATGAAAAAGAGAAAATACATTTTTTGTTCTTCTTGTTTCATTGAGGTTGCGTGTTGTATCATCACTATCCTCATGCCCAAGATATAAACTGTATTTGCTTACATCTGGCTAAAAGGGTTTAGTAATTGCTTGCCATTCAATGGGTACATCCCAATTTTTATAGCCATCTAGTTTTTATCTTTGTTTAAATCTAATATCTAAAATTGTGCTGATTTGAAGTATGTATTATTGTGCATCTGTGACTCACCCCCAGTGTAGTGCTCTGCCTGTTGTAGCCTGCAAAGTGCAGAATGCTTTCTGTGGCCATGGCGAGGCCTGTGTGCTGAGTGAGTCCTGACACCCAAATCTGATGTTTGTTCAGGTACTCCTGCATGAAAATTACCAGAAAACATTAACCTCATAAAATACATTTGTAAAGCCAATCTTGATTATTCTGGTAAAAATTTTCCATTCACTTATTGGATCTGTCAGTGATAAAACAAGAAACCTACCTGTAGGTGGGACTTTGTGACTGAAGGGGCCCATTTCATTGCTTCTTTTAAGATCTCACCACAGCGTGCCGCAAAGTCCTTAACAATGCTCTGCAATGAAATGCAAATGTAAAACTTACTCATTGAGAACATGAGCAAATATTTTCACTAAATGAGGTACAGAAATTAGCTTCACTCTTTAACTTATTTCAGCACAGTGTATCATATTATCAAAAACTAATATGTGTACTAGTATCCATCACAAACTGTTCATATTATCTTTCATTATAACATATACTCTGAGGATTCACACTAAAATCAATACACATGTGTAAAATAATACTACGCTGCCCTCTAGTGTCCAAATGTGGTTTCACAAGCCAGACTCACCTCTCGGGCTTCATATGTGTCTGGAACAGTAATCCTGTAAGGTGTGTCTGGAATGTCATAGTAAGGCTGATCCTTGTGAATGTCCTAAATAAAGAACAAGGAAATGCATCATCTATTTCATAGCTTCGAACATTTAAACCATTACAACTGCTGGGCCAGGAGTCAAAAATTACTTCTTAATAGTAAGTGAAAATAATGCTCTCAAATGCAAGTTACAATAATGCTTATTGACTGTTATATATTTAATTTAAAAAAAATAATCAAATTTCTGCCTGTTCTTCTAGTTTATTTCCAAAGTAGTTTTTTGTTTTGCTCTCATACTTTGATATTCCAATCTACCACCTCAGGTTCAAACTGCACAATTTTTCCATTCAACACATTTAAAAATCTGGAAAAGGTCCTTATTTTGTGTCCGGCCTTTATATTAAGTAGAAACCTGACCAACTGAGAACAGCAGCTTTCAACAAGCATCACATTAAGGGAAATCCCCCCCCCCCATCAGCTCCTAGTGAATACTTACAGCATTTAAAGACAGAGAGAGGGTCTGCAAAATATCCAACATGGTCTTTAGGACTCTACCACTCCACAGAAGATGAGGGAAGCTTTTAAGGGACACAAATATTAGCTGAGACAATTATTTATTAAAAATCTGAGCATATATAAACTAAGTCGACTCACGTTTCAGCCAGACCAGAGAGGTATTTGTCTGCCACCCTGCGGATTCTCTTGTGAGTGTGGTTAAAGTTGACCAATAAGAACTGAGCATGTCGCTCCAGCTCCTCTTCGTGCTCTTTATTTTTTGGCTAAAACAAGAAAAAATGCAAAAATGCTCAGAATCCCAAACTGAAGAATTAAGTCTTTGCCTGTTCCGAGATTACTCTCTTCTACCTTTTCGGCCATCATCTGGAGGAAGACATCAAATACCTTATCACCCACACAAATGATGCACTGCAGCATTCCTACAGGGAAAACATTGAGAACAGGAAGTTAATCAAATGACAAATAATGCGTGAACTAAAGTGGTTTAAGCCCTCACCAGATTTATCTTTTTGGATGGCTTTGTCCTCAAAGTACCGAAACATCACCTGGAACCTGTCAGCATCGTTGGATTGGGACATCCTGACAGTAAAAGTGTAAGAAAACTATCAAAGAACTGCACATACCAATTTTAACATATCAAGGAGGAGACATGTCAGGTGAATGAGCTGACCTCATGTATTCTAACCGGTAGACAGAGAGCAGGTAGGTGGACATGGCGAAATCCAGCTTGTTGATGAGGACGGAGCCTTCGGGAGAAGGGTCGAGCAGATTGATGATTGTGGATCGCAGATCACTCAACTCGGCCTAGAAGACAGAGATTCACAATACAACAACCTGCTGCTGCAATTTAATCAAATTTAGAGCACATAGATATTTAAGAGTGTACCGGCGTCACTGTATCATTTTTCAGAGCTGAGTTGTACTGCAGCTCAGAACGAAGAGGCTCTCCACTTGGGAAGGTAAGGAGAGGAGATTTTGTGGCGATTTCACACACGCCTTCGTACCATTCCTCTGGCCAAAGCCCTGAAAACACAGCACATAAAATATGTATTAACAAACTAATGAAATAGACCTACAATGACTAAGCATATATCAACGACACAATAGTTTTGACGACCACCTTTAGCTACAGTACATTCAAGTCCCATCTCCTGTATGACCTCAGTCTGTCATGTCATCATGGAAGACTTTTGGCCCACAATTCTTTCACAGATCACTTTATTTTTTTCTGCTCAGGTTTATTAAAGAGCCAAACACATATTTTCAATCAAACTAAGGCTTACAATTTGAGCGGGTCCTTGTAATATGTCAATTTTGGTCATTTTTTGCCCATATTTTTCTAAATACGCTGCTCTGTTTAGGATCCTTGACCTGTTAGTGACTCAGCTGGGGCTGAACTTCAGCTGTCAGAGAGATGGGTTCACATTTCACACTAGAATACTTGTGATTAACTCTTCATATGGTTTTGGTAACTTATGGCCAATAAAGCAAGCCAAAATATGAAACTGTAAGTGTGAACTCTTTTTATTTTAAGTGCTTCAGAAGTGCTGAAGTTTTGTAGAGATGATGAATGCAATAGGAGTCAATCTCCTGCTCACCTGATCCTTCCGCAGCAAAACCCATAACCACAGAGTACAACCAGAAGTCCCTGAAAAGCTTCTGGAGACGAGGTTTGGCCTCCTTTATCGGTGGAAGTCGCCTGGTCAACTGTAAGTTTGAAAAAAATAATAGAAAAATGATGACAAATTTAGGATAATTACTACTCCAGAGGAATAAGTTTAACTCTTCCCAATGCAAACAGCTAGATGTAAGAAACAAGTCAAACAGAGACCTGCAAATTAGACAAAACGTATTAAAAGAACATGTTAACATGGATGAAATTACTTAATAATTAATCAGAATAAAAAAAATTAACAAAGGAGATGAACTGTGAAGAGTTAAAGGTTTTAGTCAGTCAGCGGACTTTTTGGACTATTTGATCTGGTCTATTTGTTCAAGAGAAGCACACATCAAAGTTCAGTTTTGAATTCTTCGTCCTACAAACAAGATCAGCACAGAACTTCCCACCAGTCACAGCAAAGGTAAGACACTTTACAGGCTGCTAATTTACACAAAAATCCTTGGCTTTTAATCTTGTTGTTTAGTGGACTTTATTTGTCAAATCATCAAAACATTTTGCTCTAAGCATTTTATTTGCTCTGCCTTCAGGATGTGGGTGTTCACCGTCATTTCTGTGGTGTGTTTGCTGGCCAATCCGTCTCTGGCCGGCATTAAAGAGCTCAGCTCTCATTTCAATGACCCAAATCCAAACCCTAGAGGCTCACAGCCAGGTAGTCCAGTAGATGTCGAGGCCATTCCTTTGGACTTCCACAAAGAAAACACCGTCACCAATGACCTCGTTTTCGACGGCTTCGAGGATGAAGATTATATTGACTTTGATAAGATCCTGGCTGCAGGAAGTGATGATTACATGTAAGTTTCAGGGGATTTGTTTGTGTTGGATAACTAATTGAGAATAACTTTAATAATGGGGTATTCGCAATCTCAAGCTAGTATATTTTACGACATAAATTCCAGTTTAATTTATTTTGAAAAATGCATTATGAATTTAATCATTTTCAGTGAGGGGGATGAGATCGACGAGATAGCCACACCGGCCCCAGACATCGACATCTTTGCCGAGTCGTCCGACCCGAAGATTCGCCGAGCCAGACTCCTGCGGCTCTTCCATGGTCATTCTCGCCTTCAGCGCCTCAACATGGTGAACGCCCGCTTTGGCTTTAATCTCTACAGAAGTATCCGTAACGCCGTCAACCAGACTGACAACATCCTGCTGGCGCCTGCTGGGATCTCCATTGCCATGGGGATGGTGTCTTTAGGTGCTGGATCTGAAACTCACCATCAGATCTACAAAGCCTTGGGATTCGCAGAGTTTGTCAATGCTAGTCATCACTACGACAACACAACAGTCCATAAGCTGTTCAGGAAGCTGACGCACAGGCTTTTCAGGAGGAACTTTGGCTACACGCTGCGGTCTGTCAACGATGTCTACCTTAAGAAAAACGTTTCAGTAAAAGAAACCTTCCGCACCGAAACGAAGGCCTATTATTTTGCCGAGCCGCAGTCGGTAGATTTCAGAGAGCCAGCGTTCCTGAGCAAGGCCAACCGGCGCATTGAAAAACTAACCAAAGGGCTGATCAAGGAGCCGCTGAAGAGTGTGGATCCAGACATGGTGCTGATGCTACTTAACTACCTGTACTTCAAAGGTGAGAGAATTACAATTTTACAATGAAGTAATGTCAAAGTATAAATCCCAATAACAACCTTTGGTCCTTGTACAAACAGGGACGTGGGAGCAGAAATTCCCGAAAGAAATGACTTACTACCGAAATTTTAGAGTTAATGACAAAACAAACGTGCGCGTGCCGATGATGGTGAATAAGGGGAACTACCTGGCTGCTGCCGACCACGAGCTGGAGTGTGACATCCTGCAGGTGGGTGGCTTTATACAGATTAGAGCTGAACTATATCAGGAGAATTGTGATAATTAGTTGAGTATTCCAAGGACAACGATTAACCAATGTTTTTCTCACCACTCTCTTTCCTCTCCATCATCATGAGGCCATGTTATTATGATCCCACCATTTTCCATGAGCTTTAGCCTTTTGGCCAAGATGTAGATCAGGTGTTGGTGTAAAGGACAGTGGGACTTCATCTGACCGAGCTAATAAATCGAGTCACAGAGTACGAATGCAGGATGCCTGAACAGTTATAGCCTACCAACTATTGCACACACAATATTACACGTTTTCACTCAGCGAGTCAAAAAACAATATCTTGATAAGTGAAATGCGAAAATTGAGGTGTGATGTGGCAAATCAAAGATAAAGCAACAACTACACTAATCAAGCATTATTAGTTTTTTTGTCTTCAGACAAAAATGGAAGAAATTCAACAAGGAAAAAAAAAGTCTGGAGAAGCAAAGTTTTTTCCAAACTCATCCAGGCCCAAGAAACATTAAAAGCTAATTTCAGAATTTTCAGGACTGCTTAAGGACTCCTCTATCAATAAATATCCAATCAAGTAAAATCAATAAATAACTTCATAGTAAAGATGTCTCCTTTACAAAAGTGGGTGATAAATAGTTTTACATCAGGAATTTTAAACTGAGTCAGAGTAGGTCAAATGGGCAAAGGCAGGTTGGTTTTAAGTCTGAATCCAAGAGGATTCAACAGTAACTGTGTTGTTTTTCTTAAATTAAATGGGCTAGAAAAGCTGAAAGGTTGGTTTTTCTCGCCTGTTACTGTAGCTATAGTTTATAGACCGATGCCTTCATGATGACTGATTGCCCTGAATAGTTGTTACAATGACAATGGAGATTGAATATTTTGTGCAGCTCTAATCTTTATATTCAACAAGAATGTCTGACAAGCATACAAAATAATCCATGATAAACTAACCAGCATGTAAACCTTCTTATCTTCAGCTTCCATACACAGGAAACATCAGCATGCTCATTGCTTTGCCAAGGAAGATCACTGGCATGAGGACGCTGGAGCAGCAGATTTCACCAACTGTTGTCAATAAGTGGCTCAAGAACATGACAAACAGGTCGGTCACAAGCAAATATTTAAAGTTACCGTATTTGCCGTTTACAAAGCAGTTCATCACTGTTACACAAATGGACAGAAAGAAATAGTTGTAATGCTGAGTAATCACTGCAATAGGGACTTACTGGAAATGCAAGAGAACATTTAAATTTAGCAACTGAAAAAACGTCTTTAACAGTATGAATGTTCAATAGAAATGTCCTGTCGCAGTAAATAAGCTGTTATCAGCCTGTGCAGCAAAGACATGCAAAAAACAGGAAGATGTATTATTAGGCTAGTAAAACTGTTTGTTTATATCTTCTGCAAAACGGTAAATATCAGCAAGGTAACACAATATTCACTGCTGTTGAGTAATAAACTCTTCAGTGGAAATAGTTCAGATTTAGTTGTGCTCAATTGTGACGACAGCATCCTTTGTCCCTGCCAGAACTCGCGAGGTCTCGTTACCTCGCTTCAAATTGGAGCAAAACTATGACCTGATTGAAAATCTGAAGGAGATGGGACTCACTGACATTTTCAAGGAGAGTGGAGATTTCAGTAGAATGACATCAGAAAAGGTTGCCTTGAACTGGGTGAGTAAAACAGAGCAATGCCCATATCACGGTCTTCACCATCATTTTTATATTCTGAAATATTTAACGGTGTTATTGCAGCTGAAGCACCAGGGAACCATCACCGTGAACGAGGAGGGAACAGAAGCTGCTGCCCTGACTCAAGTGGGGTTCATGCCGCTCTCCTCTCAGATTCGCTTCACAGTGGATCATCCGTTCCTGTTCCTGATCTACGAGCACCGCACAGACTGCCTCGTGTTCATAGGCCGGGTGGTAAACCCCTCACAGAACTGATCATCTAAACAATCTGAAACAACTTCTCAGGAGTCTCGTCTCTTTTTCTAAAAAATTTAGACTCAGAATGAACACTCAAACTTCTTCAAATTACTCAAAGTACGAAGTCTGTCTGATTGGCTCACTGAACGCTTGTTATCTGTCTGTTAATGTTTTATCATTTACAAGGTGGGTGGAGAAGTGTGCAGACATTATTATGTCTCTGTAGATACTCTAATGCTGTACCATGGTGGTTTAAAGACAAAATGTAAAAACACCAAAGATGTTGAGATAATAAAATACATAAAACCAAATCATTAAAGAGAATAAAATCTGTTTTTGTTCAAATTCTTCTTAAATGAAGTGTCTAACCTAAAACTCCCGAGGTTAACATAATGATAAAGTTCTGTTAGATATAAACATATTTAGCAGGTCAGTTTTAAATACAAAAACGCAAAGAAAGCATCCGATTGAATTTTACAACCACAATATCCTTACAGAACTTTAATATTCTTCTTATAGATGCAATTTGTGTTCGTAATCCCCAAAATATCAATGTTTTTATTACCCGGTCAGAGGCTCCTCTGCTCAAAATATGTTTGCCTCAGTCTTACTCAAGAAATTATTTCTTACATGATTTTTCCCCCATTTAGAAATTCATAAATTTGAAAATAATACATATTTAGTCATAAATCTATTATTTATTCCTTTCTAAACTTTTGATGTTAACTGATTTTTGACACCTTGAATTAAAACGGCTGCAATCAGAATTTTGTTGTTTATTGTTTTTGATTGTTATTTTTCTTATTCTTTAAGTAAAAGAAAAATACTTTTACTTTGGGAATTAATTTAAAACAATTTAAATACCAACCGTCTCTAAGCACTTACTTACCACAGCTATGACTGGAATAAGAACTCCAAGGTTCCCAGCACTACTGGATGCCTATGGAGAGAAAACAATTATTGACATAAAAAAGCAAAGTGTATTTTCCTTTGGTGTTTGGATGCTGAGGCAGTGGTGCACACACCTTCAGTGCTGTTCCCTTGTCAGAGGCCCTTTCACTTGCTCTTTTTCCTTCCAGTCCCAGTTGCACAAAAAGCTCTAAAAGGTTCATCAGCAGCTCGTCCACCAGTTGCTCCCCCTGCAGGTTGGCTGCGATGTTTGCTAAAGCATTGATCACAGCCAGAGAGCAATGCCTTGAAGGGAAAAGGGTTGGATAGATGAAAAAACACTAAAGCCTACATAAACATACATTATTTAGGACTAAAATTACAAACTGTCCTTTAGTTAAAAACATAATGAAGTTACTGTTTCAAGTTTCTTGAGAGGCCAAAGAAGACGTTTAATGGCAAATGATAAACCTCCAACCTGAGATTTTAAAAGGAAAAAAAGCTCTTCCCTCATTAAAATCATAATACAGTTTAATCTGGTTTTAATTTTTTTTAAAATATTTTCTTACACAATACCTAAACTGAAAGACCTCTGCATTCAGAGGACAAGTAGGTGGTGGAAAGTTAAGTATTTCATATAAAGAGAAGAACAAACAGTTCTCGGAAAGGTTGGATGAGGGTAAAGCCTTGAAATATAATCCTTGAAATCACATTCTTTGTGGAAATTTCATTTGGAGTACTTTACACTGAGATGGGTCCGTTATAGGTGACTGGGAAATTTTTATTATCCACTTTGGCAAATAAAATCTGATACTAAAAAAAATAAAATCTGATACTAAAATATCAGAAACATGATACAAAAATATTTGTATGATGCATCCTGACCTGTAGCCATGATCTCTGTAGTCTTTGGTGGCTGAGTAAACCACAGAACTGGCTTTCACACTGATCTGCTGAAACAGATTCCACACCTCCTGGTAGATGTACGGCTAGAAGAAAAGACGAGAGATAACATGCTAATCAGTGAACCGCAGATCTATTTCAAACTCCTAAATGTAGTTCATCACAATCAACACTGGCTGGTTGTCACAAGATACCCTATTAAAAACCGACTGGTGTGTCACATATTCAACGGGTGAGCGATTAGATAACACCCACCAGATGCACAGGAATAGCAACACTCAAGTTCATCTTGTGACAATATATAATCTTCCTCCTCTGCCACCAAACACACACATTTAAGCTCTATGCACTTTTACATTAATCAATCTAAACTTTTATATTCCCTCTAATCCTAAATAGATTATATCTGGTGTAGAGTTGTGCGATCACTTTGGACTCACATTCCCTGTGATGACCATGCAGCCCAGTTGGTCTATGATGAGCACGTCCAGCTGGGACGGAGGCTGGCAGAACTTTTGTTGAAGGATTTGTAAGATGTGCTCCATGACTTTAGGAGTGTCTCTGAGAGCGACTGCAATATGACCCAGCGCTTTGATGGTGTGCTCTGGAATTAGATGAGCATCCCTGAGAGAGGCAAAAGTTATATTTTTAAAACCATTTTTCTGAGTCACTTTTATTTGAATAAAGGTGACTGGGTATTCTGGGTGACTAAACCAGATTTGCTAAACTTCCTGCAAGAGATGCAGCTCACTTGTCGTTCTCCTGTGAAATGTACAGACGGTTGGAGAGACTTGCTAAAAAGGCCTCTACGATCACGTGGTCCATCGTCAAACCGGCTTGGAGACATCTGAGGGAGAAGAGCAAACAGAGTGAACACTGACAAAAAAAACAACTCAGAAGATCAACTGGTGGGTTTTCATTTTACCTGCAGATGTTGTCGATGGAAATGTCTCTGAGCTGCTCGTACATGGAGGGCTGGTCTCTTTTATTTGTGAATATGTTGACGGTTGACTGACTATGCTCATTCGTCACATTTATCTTAATTTCTCCTGTGCCTAAAGAAAACAACGGGTGTTAAATGTAAGAGGTAAACTATCAGTAACCAGGCTGTGCAGACAGTACAGGCAAAAAACATCTGTAACTGTTCAGATCAATGGTGGATGACTATTAAAACTGTGACTGGTGCTGTCTGTATGTCAATGTGTAATTAGTCAGACTAACTTGTAATCTTGTTAAAAAGACATGATATTATGGAATCTTTGAAATACCAGGACATTTTAAACAAAAAAACTGGTGGACTGTGACAGAAAACTTAAAATGTGTTGTATTTTGATACTTTTTTCCAGATATTGATCCAAAACATAAGGCCAAATCAACACATAAGAAAAGTCATTACATCTAGGCGTTTTATTTGTTGTAGTATTTTTTACCCAAATGAATAAATGCACATTAACTAAGAACTGAATTTCTCAAAAACTTTCAGAGTAATATTTTTGTATATACAGCTTAACGCTACATTTATTATTAAGGCATCTTACACATCTTCACTGCCAATAATTAATAAGAGTTCTGTAAATTTCCATGTTGGTTAACAAAACATTAATCCTCAAAAATCTGAAGTCAGGAAGAAGCTGGATCTGAAACAGTCTGTGTGTACGGTGTGTACCTGTGCTGCATTGGTTGTGATATTTGTAGAGCTTAGCAAGAACCGGGGAAGGAATGACCAGAAAATCCTTCAGACAAGTCGATGCAGAGTGGGCAACAACCGGAAACCTCTCACAAAGACGTCCAAGACCCTGGGAGAGCGGACAAGACAAACCAAAGCAATGTCAATGACAAGCTCTCATCCAATGACCAGTACTTTGTGTGCCATATTCCTCTTACTCTGTATGTATTTTGTCTATATACAAACCTGTAAGCAACAAATGAGCAGGGGCATGTGAGCAATAACAACTTTGCTAGAAGATTTTGACTGAAGCTTTTCTGACAGTTTGGTGCACAAATTCTCAGCTCCTGGAAAGAGAAAAAACAACCAAAGTGACACATCTAGAAGAAATAAAACTATCCAGCTCCTCTCTGATAGTGATAGAGTTCTGCTCCGACGGATTACCTTGCTCATCTTTGATGGCCCACACCATGAGATCCACACACGCAGCATTGGCTTGGCATCGAAGCTTGAGCAAGCTCTGTTCCCCGGGCAACCCCGCCGTATCGTGAAGCACCCGCTGCAGCTCCGACAGGCTGCTGCTAAACTGCTCCAGGACAAAGTCGTGCACTTCCCGCACAAATGCAGGCTCCATGGCTGGAAATACAACATGACAGCTTGATACAGTAGTAAATGTACCACTAAATAGCTTTAGTACATAAAATGAACAATGTGTTACCGTTCAAGTTGTACAGTGTGTCTCTCAGCATTTTGAACACACACACATACAAGGGGTCACTGAAGGCTTTGTAATAGAGGTTGATTCCATTATTAGACTTTAAGAATGAAAAAGGAATAAAGCAATGAAGAAATTATTCCACTGATAGAAAGTGATATTTAGATTTGCACTCTGTTAATATTCTGAACAAATTGCTTTTATCTAATCACCTCTGTAACTTCGGTCATAGTGGCGTCCAGAGTCTTCAATAAAGAGTCGGAAACAAAGATTTTCACCTGTAAACCAACAAGATTTGTTCAAATTTGCAGAATGGAAATCAGCAGAAGCAAATGTAAAAAATAATTGTTAAAAAAAGCTACTGCACCATGCTGAGGAGCTGTTGGAGCAGTTCAAGAGGAACCTCCACATCACATTCGCTGTCACCCATGAAAAGAGGAGACATTGAGAAACTGGAGCTGACTGTAGTGAAATAGTAGTCAGGCTCTACCAAGCTGCTGTCTGGGACAGCAACTGTGGAAAAGAAAATCAGAAACATAAAACGATTAGTAGAAGCAATAAGGTGAGCATTAAATAAATAATATAAAATAAGAAACTGCAGTTACTAATTTAAATGCATTTATTGACGGCAGTTCTGTCAAATCAGTTTTCTCTGAGTAAACATTATAAATATTTACATAAATCCCACAACTCATGAACAAAGTATTTATACCCCTTAAACCTTTTCACATGTTATAATAGGATAAAATCAAACAAGGCATTTTGTTTGTATTTTATATGATAGACCAACACAAAGTGGAGCATAAGTTTTAAGTTCAGTCAGATTCATCCAAATTCACTTCAGTTTGGAGAAGTAGAAGATGGCTTTAATTATTATTTTAACAAATCTAAATATGTCACATGTATATATACACAGTTCCTATTTCTCTGATTTTCTTGAGGAAAAAAAAAATCAGCGCAATCAAGAACTTCCAAAAGTCTAGTTTGATAAACGACTGACTCAGCATAAATCCAGCTGCTCTTTGAAGGCCTCTGAGGTTTGTTAGAGAACAATATTTAACCAAGAAGACCAAGAGACCAGATTTCTCCACTCTGTGTCATAACTAGTTAAAATTAGAAAACAACAGAGTAGAGTGAAACAGGAAAAGTCATGTCAGGTTGGCAGTATTTCAAGTATTTAAAACAAATCAGGATATTGCCCAGCCCTAGTTCAAAAGGTCTGAATAATTTTGCAGAAGTAAAGAATTTGAGACGGATTGAAATTCTTAACTTTTACCTTCAAAGTTATGTAGACTACGAGACGTGGGAGAGCAAGGTGACTGGCCTGCTGGGTCTGTGAGGGTCTATCACAAAGCAAATTAAAAGACACTTCATAAATCAGAAAAATTTAAGTCATTTATGAATTAACCAATTCGACCTTTAACAGTAATCAAGTCACACAACATACAAGAATGCCGAAGCTGTGCAAACACGTTAAACTTTTTGAAAACAAAGTTTTTCATGAATATCACCAACTTTCTATCATAACACACACCAACCTGTCCAGAGGATTCCAAGCTGCACACTGAGCGTCTGTTCAAAGTGTTGCCCTGAACCACTGACAGCAGAGCAGACGGCATGATGGAACGAAAGTCATTGAAGGATCTGCGCCGCACGCTTTCCTTGTCCTCCGTGTTCTGGCAGCTGATCTGAGGCAAATCTTTGCGAAACAACTTGGACAGCAGGGCTTCATCTGTTTGGCTGTAGCGGCCGAAAGCTCGAGTCATACCAAGCAGACTGGGGATAATGTACCTGCACAGGAAAACTGCAGAAAACAAAGGCGTCCTAAAGCTTTGTTTTTCAGAAACACTGAAAAAACAGATCGTTGTTGTTTTTGTGGAACTTGGGTATGTACCTTTGTCATACACAAGGTGCATATCAGGGTTTTGGATTATGTCCTGAAATACCCGCATGACTTTCAGTATCGTGCTTAAGATCTGCAGAGAAGGTAACAAATAATATGTTAGCACTTGGAAAATTTTTAACCTTGAGTCTAAAATCATAAACAACCACTTCATTTAAAACTGACATCAAGTCGGGACTCGGGGTCTCTCTGAGCCACATCTGATAAAATTGTTACTAGACAAAAACTGAAGTTTTCTGCAAGTGGGAGAAAATCTGAAAAACAAGAAAGAGAAACAAATAAAGTAATAAGTATATTCTGTACATAAAAATCAACAAGATTAAAATACAGAAAGAAAATTATGAATATGATGGGTGAATATAAGTTCCTTATAGGAGACAGTAGTTGCTCAGAACACTGGCAGCCAGATATATTACATAACATATTGTACTTGCAGAAGTAATGCTTAAACAAATAACAGCAGCAACATCTGTCTTAGTAGAGAAACTTCAAGGCATCTAATCTGAGCTTACATACAGTATGACATGATGGTCTAAAGAAAACCATAAATGACCATAGCACCACTGGTTTTAATGGAGTGCTAGTCCCACCTACTCCCAAACTCTGCTCTATTTTCTGTCCTTCCTCCATTCAAAACGCAGAAATCTAACTAGAAGGTTATTTCCCTTCTATAGTTCTGATCACTTGCTCTTCAGATTAAATAAAAGTCAGTTCATGCCTGTAGTAGATATTTTACTCATAGTCCACTGTAGATATACTAATAAGAAGTCACCGAGTTATTTTGATTTGATTGGAAGTCTGTCATCTGTCATGATAAATGTCGACTGTCTAAGCCAAGGGTGCCCAAAGTCGGTCCTTGAGGGCCAGCATCCTGCATTTTTTAGTTCTCTCCCTGGTTTAACTCACCTGGATCAAATGGTGGCTTGTTAGAAGGCCTAAGAGGAGCATGACAAGGTGAAAAGGTTGTTACTACCACCGGGAGAGAACTAAAACGTGCATAATGCCGGCCCTCAAGGACCGACTTTGGGCACCCCTGGTCTAAACTAAGCTCTTTCTGTAATATTTTCTCAGCATTTATAGCCATAACTCACTGAAATACTCACCTGCCAACAATAGTAAACTGACTGAAATAGCTAGAGTACAAAGTAGTTTATTTACAAGTTTAAAACGGAAGTGGACTGCAACAAAATGATGATGCATAGGTAGAAACTGAGCCGGAGCCAGCCAGGAGTGGGTGGACTTTAACTTTAACCAGCCGTCATCAGACACATTAAGATCACTGCCTGGAAGTGTCTTCTAAAAGGAGTCTACTCGTACTTGTAAAGCAAAAATGTTCTCTTGGCGCAGTGCTGCAGTGGAGGTTGCTGTAAATCAAAGGTAAGAGGATTTCACATACCCTTTTCTTTCTTTCCCAACCCTTCTTCGATCCACTGGACCCGTGGAAGGCCTTTCAATAGGCTCAGCAAGTAGGGAACAATCATGTCTTTGTGCTGTGGGAAAAAAGCAAATCATTACACATCACAAACAAACCCACAAGGGGAGTACCTTAGTTTACCAAGAAAGTTCTGACAGCTCATATTTATGAGGTAGGCTGAAAATCTGACATCCAATCTGGGATCTGTACCAGTATTTAAACAACATTAAGGTGAAAGTTAAGCTATCACCTCACAGGGTAAGGAAGAGTGTCTGAGTGTGATGAGTTTAGAGGCTTACAGGGTCAGCTGAATGTCTAATCACCTTCTTAAAGCGATTATGAGAATAAGCTTATAAAAGTGATATGCATAATGTGAAGTCTTGAGAGAGAGTAGAAGCCAGACGTTGACTGATAGTTGTTAAATGTTAAAGTGAATGCATTTTTCTAAAACAAAAAAAATGAAAACAACATAAAATATAAAGCATTACTTGTTTGTATTAGATTCCCAGTTGTGCTATTTGGGATTTACTATGCTAAAAAGTACCGATATTATTTGTACTTTAAATGTCTTCATGATAAAATTAATATCTCTATATGTCTGAAAGGAGTGAAACATGCTGCTTATGGACCTTCTGGTTTGAATACAAGTAAGACCTGAACATAAAATGAAACTACTCTGTTGAGGTAACACTAACCAACACCTACCTGTAGGCCAGACTCCACCAGAAACACAGCGAGCGCAATAACTGCATCTCTGCGCCGCACATCTAAAGTGAACACACCTCGCACTTCTACTGGACACATACATAGCAGCTTCTGGACCTAAAAGAAAACAACAAATTAATTTAAACTTAAAACATACTCCACCTGACCACAGACAAGAGAACAAGGAAAGTTAGAAAGTCCAGAAGTTTTATATGTTTTGTCATTTTTGTTTGTCATTAGTGATTAAAAGAAAAAAGAAAAAAAGGAGGCAGGAATATAAGAACTTGAACGACCGTGATTGTGGATCATTTTAAAAATATATATTTTCCAGGCACATAGTGCCATTTTAGAGCAAAATCAAGTAGCTATGTTACCTTCAGTTTTTATAGAAATGTTGTGCATATATCAAACATGACTTAAAAGAAATTTAACTTGGAATTTGACGCTTGGAAATTGCCATCTGTCTCTTTAAAAACACCTATTCTGTCCAATGCTGTGCCTTCCAGAAATCCTCACAGAAATGCTCCTCCACGATGCCATTTGCAACCATTCTTAGAGCAGTGGACTGAACAATAGTTTGTATGAGCTATGAAGACATGCAGTTCCACTGTAAACTGCTGCTGCCACTAGTCTGGAGGAGCTGAGTGGGAAACGAGTGGCGGTGGGGTTCTCTGTGAGCCGGAAGCTTGGCTGGACATAGGTGGCGCTTTATTTGAGAAAGTGCTTAGGCACCACTGAATGGCTGCCGCAGGCGATTCAAGGATTTCTTAAACAGGCATGAAAGAATCAAAGCAACACTCCAGGTATGCTTTTAATGAGAAAATAGCATTGTAACATGATGTAAAGCTAAAAAAAAAAAAGAGTCAATTTTACATAATGTCTGCCCTTTAAATGTGCAGGAGAGGACTTCAAACATATTTCAAATTATCATTAAAACAAGATCTTGGTGAAAATCCAAAGTCCATACATCTGGATATGATACTGCATGAGCTACTCAAAAGAATGCTAGGGTGGAGTATTTAATAACCAAACAAAAATATAAGGCTGTAAATGTTCTTTTTGTATAGTGATGTGTCATCAAACAATACATCTTACACAGATTGCAGTTATTCCTGTGTCATTTTTTTCCTCTAAAGTTGCAGTGTTTGATTAAAATTTCTATTTTTCAGTGATTGCATTATACTTTGTCAATATTAGAAACTGACCAACTAAATGCAAGAACACTTTCATATCTTGTGCTTTCTCTGAACACACAATCTAAACTGGTTTACTATCTGTAGCCTTATCCGTCTACCCTATCAGCTTAAATACATAACCACTCTAAAGTTTACAAACACTCATCATCTGCATAACTAATACATAACTTGAGCTTTTAAAGATATATTTAAACTTTTATTTTCTAGGATGGAATAGTAATACAAGACAACTTCTAAGAATTGTGAAAACGACAATTGGATGCTCAAATTTAACAGCTTTGTCGTAATAAAGGCTCAAACACACACCTTTGAATAAACCTTTTGCTAGTTAAAGGGAAACCATCCTGGCAGGACACACACCTCTTGGTAGAAAGAAGCTCCTACTATAAAACAGACAACTGAACTTTGTAGCCCACAGGGACAAGCAAATTTATTTCTGTGGGAAACATTTTATGGCTAGATGAGAAAAAGATTAAGCTATTTGGCCAGAATAACAAGAGGGATGTTTGGAACGGCTATGCTGAGGCTTCTAAAGCCAGATAACATTAAGCAAACAGAATAAATGCTCCTGACTTTGTAGAATGTACTTAAATATTGTGGGATACAAGAAATCAAAATATCTAATCGTGGTCACTGATAAGAAGAGTGATCAAATATCCAGTAAAAATTGACAGAGATGTGTGTGTGTGTGTGCGTGTGCGTGTGTGTGTGTGTGTGTGTCAGCCTATTCTGGTCAAAATCCCCAACTAAATGTTAGCCTGGGCATCTTATGCTCGTTCTGAAAATTCATTTTCAGTCTACAAAGGTGAAAACGTATTTAATTTAGCATGATGACATCGATGCCCATGGCAAAATGTAAACGTCTCACTGGAACTCGAAGCTGAATAATAAAATAATTTAATTGACAACGTATGGACTCCTGGCTCAACGTGTTGAACTTATTCTACAACATGAAAGAAAAAAAATCATAAATAACCGTCGACATGTGATCTCCTCTAAAGAACAGGTCAGTAATTGTATAATCATCTGTAAACCTGTTTGACTGCAACGTTCATCCAGTCGGACTGCTCTGCCAGTGCGATGCAGTAAATAACTGCCCACCAGCACCGACAGTATTTCCATCTTTCGCAAACGTTACATAAAAAATACAGACAAGAAAACCCCGCAATAGTTACTCCTAATCACCGACGCTCACAGAACCGTCAAAATATTAGCTCAGCTGACAGGTCAAAATAAAAAAATTAAAAAAAAAAGACACCGCCTGTGCGGAAGCGAAGCGAAGCCCTGAACTCCAGCGCTGATCAAACTGACCAACTCGACTAACGTTCGTTTTAATTTCCTCTCACCTTTTCCAAAGTGGCCGGTCTGTGGGCAGCGAGCGAGCGGGCCAGAGACAACACTGTGCTGAAATAAAAACCTCTCGAACTGCCTCCCACCACAGCCATGTTTACGTGTCTACATGAAGAGGCTGCGGAATGAATCCAGCACTGCGAGGACCTTCTCCGCCGAGCAGCGGCTACTAGCGCTGGGGAAGCCGCAGTACGGCGGCTCGGCGCGGACAAACACAGCCGCGAGCGCCAGGTGTTTAATGATTTGTGATTATTTTTTGCACAAATTACGCAAAAGAAATAAGCGTGCAAAAACAATAAAGAAGGTAATGTGGAAAAATAATAAAATAAAAATACAATTTCCATCCATCCATCCATCCATCCATTTCTTACACCCTTGTCCCTTGGAGGGGTCGGTGTTTTGCGTCAATCCGCGTCTTATGGGGTTAAAAAGAAAGGCAACAAATGTAATATATTTGTGTAATTTATCAATTCACTGAAAAAAAATACATTTTTAGATTAATTACACACAGACATTAGCCTGAAATATTTATTTCTGTTAATAACGATGATAGTCCGTTTTCAAAACGGTATGGTTTGTTGTATTTTGTTCAGAAAGGCAGGTTTCCAGGACAAGTCTCAATATCATGATTCGGTAATTGAATTATTTCTGACTCCTCTGATTGTGATAATTAATAATGTTAATATTTTAAATATTAAATAGTAAAATTATTTTTTAAATAAATAGATAAATTATTCTTAGTCTTATAAACACTCCTTATAAACACCCCTTCACAGGGTCACATATTTTTCTAACTCTTTCATAAACAATAACAAATCAGGTAATAATCAGTATTTCTGAGGGGAATAAGCAAAATTTGTGAATGTCACAAAAAAGTCCCATTATGAGGGAATAATTTTTTACATGTTTAAAGAAAACCTTCTCACATATGCATTGTTTTAAGTTTCGCGTTTAGCTTCTTTCACTTTCTCCGTTTATAGTTTTTTTTTTTTACTTTTTTTTTTTAAATCGCTCTACTAGGCAAGGCATATCATATTTCTAAAAGGAAACCGGTTTTAGTATTAATAAACCGGATTTACCTCAAATGGTAAAGAAAAGGCACATGAGAGAGTTGTACAAGTGCCAGAAATATCCCATACTACAATAATTAACATGATAAAATCCATAAAGACATTGAATATAATTGGTAGCTACACGCACAGAAGATGAAAACTGTAAATAGATTTTATTGCTATTCTTTACTGAAACAGAAACGTACCAGAACATGTCCATTTTCATTTTCCCAGCTATATAAATCTTATTTGTAATGCTTTAGGCTGGTTCCAGTCTGTCTGCGTTGTTGTCACGCAGTAGTAGCCCTTACGACATGACGCAGCTACGTCAGCAAATGTGACAGGAAGTGCAAACTGTCAGCTGAGCCAGTGACAACAACGTCCTGCGCATCGATACTGAAAAGGTTCATCTGTTATCTTGGTGTATCTTGTCATTTTTAAATATCATTTAGATTGAATCGATCATGAAAGTAGGAAGAACTTAACATTTACGCTCCTGAGCTATAGTTTATTTACTACCGGGTGTGGCCATAGGTCATATCTGATTGGCTGCTTAGCCGTCTTTCTTCTAAAGCTATGCCTTGAAAACACTAAAACCTATAAAGCTTGTCTTTGTGATACAGCTACGTTTACAACTAATGGTGTATTTAAGTGTCTTTGTCACGTAAACGTCACGTTGATTTTGTGGAGGTTCGTTTAAGCTAATGACTTGTATTAAAAGCAAATCTTAAGATTAGGATGGTAACTTTTCATAATTATAATAAGCTGTGTAATTATAGGTAACGTAGTGCGTTATGCAATAGTTACAGTGTTTCTTACTGAGCTATCAACTATGTTACAAACTCTTTTCCAGAGTAAATTACATTGTTGATGAATGGATGTTTCTTCACATGTGTTAAACAATAATTAGTAAAAATTAACTGAATGTGAATTTGTCATGTAGTTCATGTCCAGACTGATTGCTTCATTTGTTACATCAGCATTTTGTTTTAGTTTTGTGCAATGCCCTTAACTTCACTGAGGAGTTTTACATAACAAAAACATACCAAGGGTAAAAGCTCATTATTGACTAAAGCTTATCCTGCTTCCACACTAAAAGCTTTAGATAACACCATTTAGTCAAAACACTGTGTTTCCCTCACAGATGGCTTACCCTACATCCCACAACCCATTTGCTGATGACGATGAGGAAGATTTTAAGCCCAAAAGGAGTGGCTTTGAAGATGAAAGCGACGGTGGGTTGACGGATGCGGAGAGGAGGCAGAAGTACCTTCAGCAGGAAGTGATGCGCACTGCACAGTCTGCTGTGGACAGCTCTTACCGTTCGCTGGGCCTCATCTATGAATCCGAGAAGATCGGTGTGGAAACTGCAGAGGTACAGCCACATGTCTACGGCAGCACTATGAAAGTCATGTTCACCAGAGCTGAAGAAAAAGGACAAAAAAAATTATATCACTACTTTGTTTTTTTCTCCTGAATGGAGCTGTTTTAATGATTATCCCAATACATTTTTAAATGAAAAGCCTAGTTTCTAAGATAGTAATTGTTTCAAAACAAACTTAAGGAACACATTAAAATTAATGATAAAACATTAGTTATACCTATTGGCTTGTTTTCAAAAATGTTGATAAATTAAATACAGATGAATTGCAGGAATTTATGGATTCACAGTGACGTTTTATTATGACTTTATTGGTGTAAAAGACTGTTAAGAAAATAAATTTAAAATAAGCTAGTTCTAAAACTTAACCAATGTACAATATTTGATCAAATTAATGGTGTTTCAAAAATAAGGAAATTCACTTCAAATTATATCCATGGTTCAATTAGCGTAATCTGTTATATAGGATATCTCTATTGAAACATTATACACTAAGTTGAATTAAAATAACTTAAAGTGTAGTTGTCTTTAATTTAGAACACAGCTAGTTTCTCTGTGTGTGAGTTAACCTTTTAACCACTTTGATAAGATTTAACAGCTGGTGTAAAACAATCTGGTCCTGTCAACAGAGTGGAGCTTCCTCTTGGGACACGGTCATAAAAAACATCTGTCTTCATTCAAAAGAAAATAACACTTCTTTGATCTTAGAAACAGGTTTTTGCTGGAACATAGTTAACTAGACCTAGTTAAGGACAGTCCCCTAATTTGAATACAGCAGAGAAGGGAAACACGCCCTCCCTTTAAAAGTATGGAACCTAGAACTTAAGGCGCTTTCACACTGCAGGAACGGAACGGCTGTGTTCACATTACAACTTGCGTTCCACCGACCCCAAGCGTCCCAGCAGCTGATTGGCTGATATTGAGACGAAAATCAGCGTCTGACTCCGTAACAACCAGCGGCCAATCAGCTGCTGGTTCTAAGCAGAAACGCTTGGGGCCGAGTTAACAGTTGCTACGACGACAACGATGGACGACATGGATTTAATTTTGCTGCTTATCAACCTCATACAATTAATTAAATTCTGCCAACAAGCTACCCTCAGAAGACAAAATGCTGAACGACTTCTACGTATTGCAAGGAGAAATACGGAAGAAAAATACCACTCGTTACAAAATACAGCGAGAGCCAGCAGTCAACGGGAAATCAACGTCTGACTCCATAACAACCAGCGGCCAATCAGCTGCTGGAACGCTTAGGGTCGGGTGGAACGCAAGTTGTAATGTGAACACAGCCGTTCAGTCCCGTTCCGTTCCTGCGGTGTGAAAGCGCCTTAGTTTCAGATCCCCGTGACGCTATCTCCGAGGAACGGTCTGGCGGTGAAATCCAATCCAATCCAATCCAACTTTATTTATAAAGCACTTTAAAACAACCACAGCTGATACAAAGTGCTGTACATTAAAACACAGCAAAATAAAATAAAAATAAAAAAAATAAATAAAAAAACTCTTACAGTTTAAAAACAAAAACACACTTTAAGGCTAGATTCTGTTTGAGTTAAAAGCCAAGTAACAAACTTTAAAAGTGGACAGTGAAAAGTGGACTCTGACCTGCAAAGGCAAGTCATTCCATAACTTAGGGCCAATGACAGAGAAAGTCGTGTCCCCTCTGAGCTTCCTTCTAGATCTCAGTACCTCCAAGAGCAGCTGATGTGCTGACCTGAGAGACCGATAGGGCAAATAGGGGTGAAGAAGCTCAGAGAGATAAGCCGGGGTAAGAGTATGTAGTGATTTAAAAACCAACATAAGAATTTTAAAATGAATCCTAAAATATACAGGCAGCCAGTGAAGTGAGGCCAGGACAGGGGTCACATGTTCCCTCTTTCGAGTTCCTGTTAAAAGTCGTGCAGCGGCATTTTGAACCAGCTGCAGACGTGAGAGCAGCAACTGACTGACTCCCAAATAAAGTGCATTACAGTAATCCAGTCGAGATGAAATAAAAGCATGGATCACTGTTTCAAAATACTGCCTGCAAAGAAAAGATTTCACTGATGCCAATCGCCTTAAATGGTTCCCTGTAACGTTTTGTTGTGGTGTGTGGATGTCTGTTGAGTGAAGTAAATATTGCTGGTTTGTGATTTTATTGAGTTCTGTCAGTTTCATTAGTTATTTGTCTAATAAATGTTGTTTGTTTTGGACTTGAAGAAACGTTTTGTCTTGTCTTTATGGTTCAGCTGATACAACAACGACTTCAATGAATCCAGGCAGAAGAGAAAATAAAACGAGTCAAAAGATTTCTAATTATACCTTTTTCTGTTTAAAAGTAAGATATCTTTTATTACAATCAAACTGTAATGGAAATCAAACTCATTTATAATCTATTCTCCATCTTGTAAAACCTCTGAAATAATGTTCTGCCTGTCAGGCCACATGTGTTGACTGATTTGTTGAGTTTTAAAGCCTATATCACTATTACTGAAACTTTTTGACCCTCAATAAATTATAGATTTTTTTGTATTACTAAGCATTAATGGTAACCCTGGGTTTTTAAGAATATGTGTGAAATGTTCTTTATCTGGCATCCAATGATGCCACAGTAAATAATGTTTAAAACAAAAGTTTAACAATTTTACAGCAAGCCAAACCTGTGCACACAATTCTTGCTGTTAAAATAATTAAAGTTGTGTGATAAACAGTCATTGCATGCTGTAATTTTGTATTCCTCATCTTTACATACTTTTTTATTGTTTGGCATTTGTTTCTGTAGGAGTTGGTGCGACAGGGTGAGGTCATTAAACGGGCAGATAAGATGTTAGACAACATGGACGAAGACATGAAAACCAGTCAGAGGCATATCAACAGTATCAAGAGTGTGTGGGGAGGACTTGTCAACTACTTTAAGGGCAAACCAGAAACAAAGCCTACACCTGAAGAGCCAAAGGCGTATCAGGCGAATGAAAGGTAAGTTTCTCTTCCTCCTCTCCCGTATCAGTTTCTTATCGTCACTTCCCTGTTGTAGACCAGATTAGTGTGTGTTTACCAGCTCTTGAAGCTTTTGTTAAGCAAGAGGTTACTGGTGTGTTTTCAAGGAAACTGAATATTTTCTGTTGGTTTTAATTAAATCCAAATCATACCATATTGTTGTAACACGATTTGGAAAATGTAAATTTTGTGATTTTAAGATGAAATTTGAACCAAAGTATGTAAACATAAAAAAACGGAGGAGAAAACACTACAAATTGCACATTAATAATATTTAGATGAAAAATTCATAATTTATTTGACACTGACACGACATGTTATTTAAATGCACAGCTTGAAATTTGGTCAGAACAGATAAAGTCCATTCATGTGAGATTATATATTGTTTTTCACTGATTGACTGAACAATGCTTCCCTAACTGTCTCAGACTACAGACTGCCATGTCGGGTAGCAGAGAACATGAGGATAAGTACCAGGCCAGCCATCCCAATCTAAGAAAGTTGGATACAGGAGGTGAGAGCTGGCACAAGGAAGATCTCAGCTTGATATTATCACCATCAGCTGGCTGAAACTATCTCTAATTCTTGTGTTTCAGGTTTTGGAGCTGCTGCATCGATGGATGACGGCTCCTCCAGACAGAACGGATACCCTCAGAACAGATACCTGAGGGATGCTCACCAAACGCTTGACAGCAATTTAGGTAACAAAAATCTGTCTATTTTAATTATTATAGTTAAATTACTAGTTTTATAGTGTTTGGAAATTCTGAAGGGCACTCTTTAAGTCATTATGTTGTCTTTGTCAACCCTGAATTCTTTTTAATACAGCTTTTGTAAATGTTAAAATGTGTTTATTTTGCTTTTGGTTTTAAACGTGTAATCATAAAATATATCTTTCTATACAATGCATACAATTCTAGTTTAGAAAAAAATAAGAGATCCCTATACATATGAGATAAAGATTTTGAGTTTAAATAGCTCTTCTAATACTTGATAAATGTAAAAATAATGTCTAATTTTCTCTGTGAATGACTTAGATGAGATGTCCAGTGGCTTGGCAAGACTGAAGAACCTCGGACTCGGTCTTCAGGCTGAGATGGAAGACCAGGACGACTCCATCGGATCTCTGCTTAACAAAGTGGATAAAATGGATTCTAAGATCATCAACACCAACCAGCAGCTCAAAAACCTTAAATAGGACTCACTAATTCAACATTAGATACAAACTGGCAGTGGGTCGCCCTCACTAATGACTCATCCTCCAGGTCTTTGTCCAATAAAGAATAGTTTGTTTCATTTTTGTCTTTTTTTAGTTTATCTTCCATTAGAAAATAACTATGACATCCTGTTTCTTTGTCAGGAATTGAAATGTGCTTTTCACATATGCTCTGCTTTTTTTCCTGTCAAGTCTCACTGCATTTCTGTCTTAATGTTTCATGAAGAGTTTTTACCTTTTTTTTGCCCAGTCACCAAAGATGTGCATTAGAATGTTTCATAATTTGGATTTCAAGCAAACTGATTTGAAAGATGGAAATCGTTTTAAGATGTAGGTTCTCAAAATGTGTTCTTTATCTGTTTTTATGTGTTTTATGTATTTTTTAGCTAGCTGAAACGTGTAAACAAAACACAAGCAATCAGAACGTTTAGCTGAAGTCACATTTGCCTTACATGTGGTAGAAATGTAAAGTCTTTGATTCCATGTCAGGATTATGTCTCAACCGGTGCTTCTTCCCACAAAATAGTTTGCTTTGAATATTTTTCTTATTTGATTTACACTGATTCAGTCCTGCACAATTATTGTAAAGCATGAATAGTATCAAAAAGCTATTATATGTTTTAAAAAATCAGAAATGAAGAAATAAACACACTATCAAAATATCTACAATGTATTTTATTTCCAAGTTAGAAACATGATTGTTTCTCACAAAATTATTTTATAATTCTGTTGATTTGTTACTTGAAAAGTTTTTAATGTTGCTAAGCAATGTGTAATTTTTGCCACATATGTCATGCATTTTAATTAAAATGATATAATAAAGAATATTCTTTTGGGACTCAGTCTTTCTGAATAGTTAAATTTTGTGCAATATCAACATTGCCACAAGATGGCGCCGTACTGCTTGATCAGCTGCTAAGAAAGGTCACGTGTAATCATAATACGTTGGATAAATCTAAAAGGATGTATTTTGTGTTAGAACTGCATAAGAAAACATTTGTTATTCTTTAATTTACTAAGAGAACATTTTAGCTACCTCTGTTATTAAATTATTTCACTTCTGGGGCGTGTGCCACCTGTGCTGCTGTGAATAGATCATCTCCCAATGTTAGGTCATCCATTCATTATCATTCCTCTGTGTTGGACCAGCTGCTCCCACGGGCACAACAACCATTCATCAGCATGACTTACTAATTACAGTAAGTCATGCTGTAATTATCAACATATCCTCAACATATTTCAGCCATACAAAAGGAAGAAGACATTTTGGTGATGCCTTAAGCAAAACTAGTTTTGAAGCATAAGTGATGAAGAAAAGAGGGAACAGAAGCTGTCATTTAACTGTGGGAAACATTTTTATATTCCTATGTATGTTATGCATTACGTTATTTTGTATCATTATATTTTACATCACAGGCGTAATGGCTCAGTTTAGATTTTGCTTTCAAGCTTATATTGAGCTGATTTCTATGAGTTTTTGATCACACCATGGTTCTGAATCTACACTTGTGCAAGTGTAAAATATTACAAGAATCCAGACTTTTCTGCCAACACATAAGTCAGCAAAAATGGTTAATGGAGGGACACAACATCTTAGGACACTCATCCAAAATGCTCCTGCCAGAGTTTTAACCAACACCAGAAAAACAGGCCACATCAGCACAATCCTTAATTCACTGTGTTTAGTTCATCAGTGACCTGTTAACTCAGTGTTGTTTGATTCAAAACTATACTTGTTTTATTGTTGTCAACATGAACATGTTTACGAGGAAAACCTAAGCTCAAGGTGGAAGCAGACATCTTTTGACTCCTAATAGACAGAAGTTACCTCTTGGTTCTTTCCCTTCACAACACACATGTGGACTACAGGAACGCTTTGAACAGCTGCGGGTCAAAAGCAAACAGTGGCCGTGTTGTGACAAAAGCAGCCAGTGTTGGAATGCCTCGCTTTTCAGGAACTGTAATCCCAGAACACACGGCTGTCGGACCCCATCAGGCACAGGCAGCATGGGGGAAGGACTGTCAGACTGACGGCTCTCTACCTCCATCGCTGCAGAGAGAAAATAAGGGGTTGTGATGACGAAGGGAGGTCTGATAGAGAAGTAGAGGAGGATTGAGGGAGGAGAGCAAAGACAGGAAGAAGACAGGTAGAGGAGGTAAACCACCTTTCAGAGTAACACAGAAAGCTGCAACAATCAGTTTTCTAATAAAGACATTTTTAAATATATTTGTAATAGCGGATTTGAGATTTCGTTATCTTACGATCACAAAATCATTTTATATTCTTAAACTGGTTATAACTCACATAATTTTCTAATTCACAAAATTATATCAACTGTTTGAAATGTTTTATAACATAAAGGCTTTTTTTTATTAAGTGGGTTATGCGAAGTAGCCATCAGTAGTCAGTACCTTACCAGCCACAAGCTGATTTTTTCTTTAGTTTAAATAAATATGTAATGTCTCTAAAATAGCTGTCAAACCTATTTGCATTTTATTTGAAGCCGAGTCATGTCAAAGTGAGATGGATGTGAAAAAAACCCTATAAAAATAGTTAAATCATTTTCGTGATTTATATCGCAGAATGCTACAGTTTATATAGCATTCTGCCTATTTTAAATTATCTATGGATATCTACCTCACATAAATTCAGCTCTAACTGTATTTGTAAAAATCTCCATGAAGTCTCTTTGTCTGTGAATGGAAGGCATAATCAGTGAGCAATTTTTTTTGCTATTTATTTTATCCAAAATATCGAACACAGAATGTGCAAGGCCTAGAGAATGGAACTGCACATCTCATTCAGATGCAAATCATAACATTTTGGATAGATAAAATGTTATGATACTTTCTGAAGTGAAGATACATGATGGATGAACATATAAAACCTTCATTTGTGGAGTATTCATGTCATCCTGGCATACAGAAATATCAGACTACCTGTCGGCCTGAATGCCTGCAATCAATTCCTGTGTTAGAAACAACTGTAGAAATGTCATATAAACTTTGACTTCTTGTGCAAAAGCTTTGTGATTGTGTTTAAATTTGGTTTCTAAAGTCTCGTGAATGTCTGAACTCATGTCACTTATATTATGTTTGTATTTCAGTTATACTGATGAGTAATAGAGTTTCCTGCTTTGATGCTTTGACCATGCCAGAGCTGACATCTGCAACTGTAAGGATTAGATAAACAGAAGTCAAATCTCAGAGCAGCCTGTCGAGAAACTAGTCCTCACAGACACTCTGTAAGCCAGATCTGACACCCTGAAGGAGCTTCTCTGACATGTTTGAGCTCATTTATCATTTAACAGTGCTTTTTTCTACAACTATTGACATTGAAAAGGAGCAGTACCTTCACAACCATGGTGTGGATTCTCACTATTCATCTTCAATCAACAGGGAGGCAACTTGTCCTTTTAAATGTTTTCTGTTTTCTTTAAAGATAACCAAAGAAAAACCAAGCAGTAGATGTTCTAACACATGACTCAAGCTGTCAGGTGCCTCAGCGTTTTATCTGTCCACACATTACCTTCAAACACTGACATCTCACAAACCCCAAATTGCAGGACTTTGAAAAATTACAAACACCATCTGTCATTTTGCCGGTCATTGTCCCATGTACACACCCGGGAAAAATGTTGAGAATGTTGGAAATTGAAGTTCACAGTTACATGTTGGGTTTTATTACAGTTTCGTAAATATTGCTATTCTTGTTCCATGTAAAAACTAGTCAAACTGAGGGCTACACTGTTATAGTCACTGTTGTTACTAAGAGTGAAAAAGTGATAAATGCCAAAGAAGATACGATGCAGGAAGGAAACACACATCACTAAAACATGACCAACGTGGCAGTCATATATTCAGGATACACAGTACAGTTGCTTAATTTCACTATTAGACAGTGTATGTCGTGTTGCACTAACAAAAAAATCATTAATTCTTATATAATAAATACAAAACATAAATCAAAGATGTGAGAAAGATAGAAAGTAACAGCATTAAAAACCAAAAGTCCCTTTACTGACACATCAGCTTTCTTCTTGAACCAGCTGTAACAAAAACATGGACTTATTGACTGGCTGAGTCAAATTTGTATCATTGCAGTTAATATGCAGTTCTTTTGAACATAACATCAAGGCAATGAGAAAGAAAAACAAGATGACATGGAAAGTTTTGGGAGGAGATTCAGTTCATTAATTGCATGGGAGTAACTTGGCTTCATGTGTTATTTATGTTGGCTGATGCTCTGTTGATTAAGCTCCCCTGTGAGTAGAGCTGGTTGTGAGTGAAAACATACTTGAAGGTGGGGTTTCTTGCTGTCTGAAGAGGGGTCTTATAAAAATATTTTATAAGGCTCAGTTTTCCAAAACAATGTTCTGATATCTGCCTGGAAACCCCTGACTGGGCTCAACTCTTGATAGACTTTCTTTGTGTGTTGTCTCTGATCTTTTTAGCAACAAAAGACCTGAATGGTTAGGCAGAAAACATTTCAAATAGGACAGACAATTTTCATGTGATCAACTTGCAAAATTTAACCATAGACCGACATTGTCAGTTGAAATTATTTATTTTTTCTTAACCAACTAAATGTTTTTAACCCTTGATAGTTGAACTAGTAGTGAAAAAAGACTGTAGTGGCTGATGCAGATCCTGCTTTTCCTGTGTAATGTGACTTTATATGGACTGCTAAGTTATTCTCCTTAGACAGGCACAGAAAGTGGCTGAAACAGATTTACAATGTTCAAAAGAACAGCTGCTTCTTTTAAGTGTTTTGTCTTCATACAACTAAATTGTGCCGCACTGAAATAAGTTATACCAGCAAAATGATCAACAAGTCACATGAAAAAAAGCCTAAACATGCTGATAAAGTAGAGAAACAAAAGAAAAAGCTATGCCTTTTTTAACAGAGCACTTTCAGAGCATTATTGTTATTATAACGTTTTGAGAATGAGCTACAGCAAAAAATACCTGTTGCTGTCAGAAAACACAGACAGGGACTCTAGATCCCAAAACATTGTTGCTGAGTGAGTTAAACACTTTATCAATGAACCTTCATACTGTTACTCTTAAAGAATTGGATCCGTTTGATGAATGAAAGACATGAATACAGACCATTATATAGAAACCATGAGGACAGACAGAAGAGGAGAGAGCCTGACAAATGTCATAACACAGGCACCTGAGTGATCAGTACCCAGTCATCCCAATCATTGTACGTTTTTATGAAATATTTGTAAAAATGAAATTGTAGAGCATGCATACATTCTATCAGTATTCACAGCATCTTCAGCACAGATGTTTAGACTTCTTTGGATGATTTTTTTTAAACTGTGGGCACCACCTGCTCTTTCATCTTTAACTTTTAGATACAACAAGGTTTAGCTATAAAGGCACATACAAACACAGAAACCAACACAAGTATAAAATGTATGAATTAAAAATACAAGATTTTTCAGATTTATACGTTTTGCATTAGCACACACATTTGCATTGATGGAGGTAGATAGCAGAGATTCAGAGGTATAAAAATGTAGGCTTTGCAGTGGCTTTGATGTGCAGCTATGTGGCTTTTAAACTTGAAGAGAAGACATGCAAGAATTTCAACGTGATTAATTACTAGGATATACAGTACAGAGGATGAGATGACAAGTGGCAGGATGCAGCTGTTTTCCATGAGTTGTCAGGACAGAAGGGTCTGGTTTCCCTAGCAGGGGTCTCCTGAGCTGGAAGAGGCTCTCTGAGGGAAATCAGATCCCTACAATCAGATCGGCTCAAACAAAAAGGACAGAGTAAGGAGGACAGCGACAGTGGTCAGAGGATAGTTCCCGCATCCAGGAACCATGGCAACCAGGAGTGGAGGCTGCTGTCCAGAAGGTCCTGGAAAATAAAAAATAAATAAATAACAAGAGGATTAATAATTACTGTTTAAAAAAATTCTGAATGAACTTGTTTCACTGTATCTACCTTATGTAAAAAATTGTCTAAAAATTACATTTCCCAACAAAGTAACAAAGTTTTGACTGCAGCAAACGGGTTAAGTTCCAGTTTGTCTTTTTACCTAATGCCCTCCATGCCATCTCCTGCGCAGCGATCAGAGTTTGTCATGGCATCACTTTGACACTCTGCACAGACCAGCCGCTCTTGCACCAGCTGAGCACTCCACAGCTTGAGCTTGCATGCAGCACTGGCCTGCTTCATCCTGAGATACACACAGTAACTGCAGGAGGACAGCACAAAAAGGGAGCGAAAGGAAAAATGATTGAGAAAACCCGAGTTTATACACGATTCAGAAGCACAAAGAAACAAATATCGATCATTTAAAAACCTGCACATGTTTCTCTAGGAGAACTAAGGACGGGTTTTTTTACTCAGCTCTGCAGCAAAGAATCAGTCATCCAGCATGTTGTTCTTTGGTTGGATGTCAGTGGAGCTTCTCCAATAAAAATGACAAATGGGAAAAATAGCCAGATGGAGATGTTGGGAAACATCCATGCTTTAAGAAATTGTTAAAAGGTTTTCCTTCTCCAAAACAATTCAGTTTAATATACCCAGACTAAATACAAGTGCATCAGTAACAGATTTGTTCCTTTTGAAGGTGATCCAGCAGTGTCATGGTCACCTGCTCAATCCCAATGTCAACACGGCTCAATCTGCAGACTAGAAACAATTAAGGTCTTTTTTCTCCTCTAATAGCTGTGCTCTTTGAATATTCTTTGAACTCCGCTCTACTATTTATGTTGTCTGTGACTAGCACAGCTTTGACTAAACACGAGTGTCAGTGGGAGGATTCCTCAATGAAAACATGAGTCCTTAGCTTCTCTATTCCCTGGATTTCACAGTGACATTTCAACAGGCACTGCTTTTTGTTTTCTTTCTAGGAAAATAAGGAGCCCTAACCCTAACAAAGAAGAAATAGAGTGCCTTGTAAAACTTTACAAAGTTATCAATATATTTGGTCATATTAAATGTAAAACTTATATTAGAAACACAAGCACAAACACATTACAGGTAAGAAAAATATGTTGTTATTGTTCTAATTTTTCTATTTTACAAATAAAAATCTAACTAAATGTGGTGCCTTTGTATTAAAGTGAGAGAAAGGGCAAGGAGAGAAATAATCAGTCATCAGAAGACCAAATGTCACTCTGAAAGTGCACTGTGGGCTAAACACTGTAAGCCAAAAATATTTTATTTGCATCAGAACATTCACACTTGTTTTGGTTTTTTGCAAAGGACATTGTTTAGCTATCTTACAACACAGGACATTTTTCAAGGAAAGCACAAATAGTTCCTTAAAAAGAGATTTTACCATTTGAACTGTGGATTAGAAAATAATTGAAATGTTTTATTCAGTAACTTAATACACATTGAGTAAATAATTTGCATATGGCAAAGCCTTTATTTCTGCAAATCATCCTTCGACAGCTAAAACAAACTCAACACTTACTTTCTTTAAGAATAAAATATATCAGACAAAAAAATTACATGGGAATGTGGGCTTATCTAATTCAGAATGAGTTGCAAGAAATGAAAACTGATGTTCACATATGCTCTTCAGACAGCCTGCCACACTTTTCAGATTTTTTCTTTACAAAGTATTTTGAAAACCATGAATTAATTTTCTTTTGTTTTAATATGATGGGCTATGTTGTGTTGCTATATAACACAAATCCCAAATACATTGAGTTTTGTGATTGTAATCTTACAAATACTGACAGAAGGTTTCCCATTTGACTCTAAAAATAGATTATCTGTCAGATGTACTAAAATGCACAATATCTTCTCTCTGATTTAAGTAAAAACTTGCTTCAATAACTAATTCCAGTAAACCTGTTAATGCCACAATAGCACACATGTTCATGCTGTGTCTCAGACTCCAAAATCTCAGACAAAGTTTTAAGAAATTTGAGGACATGCTGATTAATTTCATGTCTCTTGGGTCAATTTCCATGTCAACAGCGGTAATACACCAGATGTCTGTTTGAAGTCCTATGTGCTCAGCTTTATTTATGAGGACTCAGAGTTCCCTGGTGCTTTCCATTTCAGCCAAAACAAAGAGATCTCATGTCCATTTTAATCAGGCTTAATGGCTCCGAGTAGACAGGAAACGAGTCACGACTCTCTTCTCTTGTTTTTTAGCAGTTCAAATAACACTGCAATCAGCTCTGATCAAAAATGACAGATGAGTGAGGGGTTTCCATTGACATGGATTAAAGTGACTATCAGTAAAGGTCAGCCCGTGATACACAGCCAAAGCACAGGGAAGCATTGGCCTTAGTCTGTGTTCTCTAATCTTCATGCAAAACTGATTTTAGCATGACCTTTGAACTGACATCAAAACTGATATGAACCAAGACAAAAATGCTGCAGCTTTGAAGAATCGTTTTCCATATTAGTACAAGCTAGAGGTACAAGTTCACTTGAAAAATGCAGGGCATTTTCCACCAAATCGGAATGAAAATTCAATCTAAATCCATCCATCCAGTGTCTAGATCCACTAGTGCCTATCTAGTCTGAGTGTTCATGATGGCCTCTGCTATCGGGACGAAGCGGTACTGTAGCAGAGAGTAAGAAGGGAGTCTGGCTGTGATAAGCACATATACGAGCCTGATTGACAGAGCTAAGACCCGCCTCCTGGCTCTGATTCGTTGTTTTTAGTTAGCGCTGCAAGAACTGGGAGAAGGCAGAGGAGTTGAACTTTTTCACAGATTATCTGTCTCATACTGTCATGACATAGTGACATTTTCAACATGCATGTTAAGAAAATTTGTTACATACTGCAGCTTTAAGAGGTTAAACAACAATTAACATAACAATCATGATTTAGGACTCTGGGAAGCCAGAAATCAAACATGAACATGGAAAACCTGCAGAATCCTTTAAAATTTGAGGAACAAAGAAAGATTATTTTATTGAAATGGAAAAATACAATGAGGTTGTGATATCAGAAAGTTTAGTCTGTGCCTCCTTAAAAAGTCATTACGGCTCTTATTGTAAGTGGATGCATCATTAGTGAGGTTGGTTGTTTACGATGCTAGAGGCAGACACCCAGCTGCAAACTGTTATGTAGATCTATCTAAACATATTCTGAGCCTGCAGAATGTGATATTTGTGATTTCCAAAAAGAATTTGAAGTGATTTTTGTCTTCTAAAACAAGTCAACATATTTAAACAAACCTCCAGGGACAGATGTCCCATTTTTGTGTGGGACAATTTTTCTATAAGGAGAAGTTAAAAAACACCTCAGTTTCAACAATATATTTTTTGTTGCTGTTTGTAATAAAACAGAAAACATACAGTATTTATTGTAGTGTGGCATGACATTACCTGTCCTTCTCCTCCTTCATCAGCATGTGGGGTCGCCTCCAAGGGTCCTTGAAGTTCCTCTTGAAAGAATCAGGCAGGATTTTTGCCACCTCTAAAGTTAAGTGGTGGAGATACAAACATAAAAGAAATCAAAGTTCAAATGCATCTCTATCAATAGTTTTGACAACACAAGAAAAGATAAAAGATAAAAATCCTATCCTTTAAGCAATTTCTTAATTTGTGAAGCTCGACATATATCTATATAGACAGCATGTTCTCATATCTTTCATGTTTGAAAAATGGCCAAGGGAAAGCAGAGTATGTGACATGTGTTAGATTATACTCCTGCAATAAAAGTTTGGTTCATTTTTTTCTACTTTGACCTTTTGTATGTCCTTACCTGCCGCATACTGTATCTCAATCTGCTACTCGGCCGATTGCTCAATCTGTTTACATGAGTCAGAGTGACACAGACCAGTGTTTTTCTCTGTTTTCTGAAGAAATGCTCTACTTGCATCAGAATTACCAGTGTCCTGGTATCTTTCAGTCTGGAAAACCTCTCGATAGTGAAGTCTGTAATCGAGGTGATGAAATATTCCAGCTCGATGTCGGATGTCACAACAGATGTTTGGAAACGTGTTGTTTACAGTGTAAACAAGACCTCTTGTCTAAAACACCAAATTAATATGTAACAGAGTCTAGACAAGGAGCTCTCACGTGTAGATCAGAAGCAGTCACACAGAGGTTGTACCTTTGGCATTGTCACAAATGACGTTTTTTCCGTAACACCCTCGTCTCTGTCTGAGATCTGGACAAGGGGAGCCTCCGTTCCTCGGGGGAATGGACACTTGGCGACTCCTCTCCTTGCTGCCGACTCCACACGGAGTTGAGCATGACGACCAGGGACCCCATAGTCCAACCTCACAGTCGATGGCTGCTGAGGGAAGCAGGAAATCATAGAGATATTTCACAAAACAACTTTAGAGAGCTCCAAAAGATCCTCAGTGAGGAGAAGTTAGCTGAAGTTAGCAACAGAAGGGTTCATCATGACTTAGTTTGATAAATAAATCTGGAGAGACTGCAGCACATTTGTCTGTCTGTTTATCTGTATATCTAGATAATTGTTAATGTTTTTTTGTTTAACCGTTAATGTAAAACTCATTGGTTAACAGATAAATATTATTGATATTAAAGCTATTTTTAAGCAGTTCTATAAATGTTATTCAAATTTACGCAGGCTAAGATTTGTATTTTTTGGGGGTTTTTTTGGAGGTTGAGGTGGAGGTTTGCCTTCCAGCAGAAAGACAAAGCTAAACATACAGAAATAAACAAAACCGAGATTCTGAAGGAAGTTTAAAATTGCTATTTGTAGACATTTTCCAGTGCGATCTGGTTGAGCCAAAGGAAAATGGACTAATATGTCAGTCTTGTTAGAAAACCAACCCAAAGGACGGGAACTGATCCAAGGGCCCGTAAATAAGACATGCCACTCTTTCTGGGAGTTAAAGATATTCTCCTAATCTTTGCATTCATGTCAAAGTGTCTGGATTTTAGCATTAGCTGACTCAAACACACACATGTATGTGTGTTTGTAGGTAGCCAGGTGGGATTAGGTAGCTGTTATTAAAAGTGATTTATGTAGGATCAGCTACATCCCAGACACAGGAAGTCTGCAGCCCAGGTCATGTGTGTGGTGGCGTTAGATAGGGGCTAATTGACATCCTGTCCCTTCTAGTTTTGCCCTTTAAACCCACACCGCAAGGGCAACATAGCACTTAAACAGCAGCAGCAATTAGACTTCCTGCTTAGGAGGCTGATTTGGCCAATTGCAACAAGGAAGTTGTATTCCTGAGATTACTGTTCTGATCAAAGCCAAAAACAACAACATTAATCAAGCCCTGTTCAGTTACGAGATATAATGGCTGTGGGCATTTAAGGGCCTTGTTTTGAGGAGGAACCACAAACATTATAAACAAGGCAATGAGAGGCAATCGGGACTTAAACAAAAACAACAAAATCTGAACAAGCACATCTACACCAGATTATTTTCATTCACTTCCATGACATGAGAACAGAAGGAGAACAGGAGCACATAGCATGATACTCTGAGAACCTTGGTGAAATGACAGAGAAGGAGTGGATAAATATACCATAACTGGATCTAATCTCCCCCGCCACATAAAGGGTTCCACTCTTTCTTCATAAAACTCATTCAACCATCAGTACAATACTGCGACTGAATAATTCTGTGTGTGTGTGTGTGCGTGTGTGCGTGTGTGTGTGTGTGCGTGTGTGGGAGGAAAAAGAGGCTTTTAAGGTGCCGCCTGTTTGGCTCATTCCCAAGCCAAATTTTGAGAGGAGAGAGGGCGGCGCTGTGACACGGCGGATCCACAAAGCCACTGTGGAATCTGTGAATTCCTGAACATTAGTGCTTCCAACCTGACACTTTACTTTCCCACAAAACAATGTGCATACAGGAACTTACAAAAAGTATTAACATGCTTAAACTTTTTTTTTATTCTATTTTTTCAGTTGCAGTCACACAAAAAATATGTTATTTTAACTACATATAACAAACCAAGAAAAAGTGGGGCACGATTAGTACACTAAAAGCAAAGAACACACCCATCCATCTATCCATGCATTCATTGTCTACACCGGGTTATCCATACAGAGACATGTGGGGCTGCTGCCTAGCTATAGCAGTCAATGGATGGAGGAAGTATGCACCATGTACAGGTCACCAGTTCATCACAAGCAATATCCAGAGCCTTCTTGTTGCAAGACAACAGTGCTAATAAATGTGGTATGATGTACACTGCAATACATTTTAAGTTTTTTAACTTATGCATTAAATTAGTTAAATTAGTGTGAATGTTCAGTGAATGGTCAGTGAGCACAATTCACAACTCTAATTGTCCTTAGACATTAGCGTTGTCTGAGGACAGTTAGAAATGAGAAAACTTGGAAACTTTCATTCTATGTAAAGAATGTACACCGAGTTTTCTCATTGTTGCCAGTCTGCCAGTCTAATTCCACTGGCAGATTATCACCTATAGTTAATACCTTATTAATATTAAGGAATTATTGGCTGAAAACAAGCTCATACTGAAAAGTTACTTATAAGTTAGTGGAGTCTTATCTCAAGTGTACTAAAATTTGTGTGTGTTTTTTTTTTTTTTTTGCAGTATATTAAAACATATATTTTCTTGCATAAGATCCCAATAAGACATATTGAGGTTTGCTTTTGTAATGTGGTACGAATAGTTTTGAAACTCACCATTTACATACACATGAACACAAACGTACTCACAAAGGATTGGGGAATTTCCACTTTGCTTCATCTTCATATAAAACACACAGAAACGTTCTCTTGAGAAGAATTTCAAAGATAAATGGGTGAAAAGCATAATAACTTCCTACTTATGCCTTTGCGCCCTTTCTTATCCTGACAGGCCTTTCCTTCCGCTTGCACAGAGCAGTTTTAATGTTGTTATTTTTGCCTTTTTTAGCAGCACAAACACAAACAAGCAGGACACTTGAGGTTTTGCCACAGTGAAATCAGTTCTGTTTAATGCTTTAAACACCCACAGGGGGGACAGAGCTATCACAGTCATCAACACAGTCATGCAAACAGGAATAAGGTTTTGTCTGGAAGCATAAACCTGTTGGCCCCGAGCCGCCAGAGGTCAGGAGGAAATGACCAAACTGTGGTGGCCCCCAACCTGCTCCTGCTGCCACCCACATGCTAACCCTGACAGTCTGGATCACACAGTCACCATTGTGCCATGTTTGCATTGTGGAGGAGAAAGTCCCAGTTGGACAGCCTCACACCAACTCTGACCTCTGACCCCAATACAGGAAACAAATGGTGTTTGTTGCCCTATTTACATTGGAAAATTTAGCTTCCTTCTTTAATAGGAGTTTTATACTAGAATATTTTTTCCCTAAGCAAATATTCCTTGAACATTACTAAATATTTTGAGAGAAATTAGATCCTAATATTGAAGCCAGGGAAAGAATAAAATAATTACTGGGTCAAATGTATCCTAATTTTTTTTTTTTATTCAAGTTATATAGGAATAATTTATTTACACTGCAAAAACGTGCAATCTTGCCAGGTATTTTTGGTCTAGTTTCTAACGCAAATATCTTAGTACACTTGAAATAAAACAAACTAACATACAAGTAACTTTTCAGCAAGACACAGAGGCATGCTTTAAGTGAATAATTCCTTAATATTGATTTTTTTAAAAAGTCCTTGTTTCATTGGCAGATAAATTAACTTATAACATGGGGAAATATTAGTTAAATAATATGTCAAAGGAACAAAGATTGTTTTCATCCATATTAAGGAATTATTTACTTAAGACAAGTTCCTATAAAGTTACTATAAAGTTACTTGTTAGTTTTGCCTTATTTCATGTGTTGTAAGATATTTGCACGAGAAACTAGACCAAAAATACTTGGTAATAGTATGTGGCCTTGCAGTTTTTTGTTTTGTTTCCTGTTTATGATAAGTTGGTATGATGTGATGGCTTTAAGGTGAAAGTAAGTGATCCTTTTTAATTTATCTTGTAATATTTGAGCATAAAACTGAAAGTGTTGTCCTTTTGTACTTATTGTTAAAGAGCCATAAAAGGAGCTCAGACAATTTGACAAAATGTTAAATTTATTTGTAGAATTTGTCACAAGTATGAATCGCCTCCATACTTTCCCTTTTACTCCGATAAAATGCTTTTTTTTTAAATAACATCAAAAAAACAATTAGCTGTATCTCTGTTTTGTCTTCCACTAGGCCTTGCTCTGCTCCATCTGTTTTGCTCCCCCTCCCCCCTCTGGTTTTCTAATGGGATGCAGATGTCCAGCTGGTGTCTGAAAGGCCACGTTCTGTCTCCTTCCCAATACAGTGAGGCCCACTGAAGGTCTGACCGCTGTTAACATTTAGGAACATCAACAAAGGAAACACAATAAAACCACAAGTCAACCACGAAACCGTTGATGGGGATGAATTTTTCTAATAACAGCCTAAACAGGAACATCAGACAAACCAATCCTTTAACAAGGATTCATTAAAACACTTTTGTCTTAAACTCTGCACTTTTCCCTAGACATCCATAAAACACTAAAGAATCAGAGAAATTAGTTAATCTAAGATTATGACTTCAACATTGTCGACATTCAAAAGAAGTATTTGTATTTAGAGATTCCTATGCTTTAACAGTGAAGTACTTAACGTCACTAAAGCTGCTTCATTGGTCATGCCTCATGAATTCAAGTTGAATTCATTGCCTTATGTTCGAATCAATAACAATTGGGCAAATTTAGAAAGTGTTGGAATTTTAAGTTTTATTATGTGACAACATACAAAATGAACTTTTAAAGCCATAATCTGACCTATATGAGAATACTCATGTAAAGTGAACGTAAAATATATAAACAGTAAATATGACCTGGGAAACTGGTGAGGAGATCATCAAGTGTTGACATGGATGTAAACCAAATGTGATTGTGATTTGCCAAAAATCTGTGGAAAATTTCAACCACATGGTGATTCATACCAATGGACAATAGTTTCAAAATTATTTCAATATTATTTCAGATAAATTACCATGCTCTTTTGTTTCCTTTTTTTTCCTTCTCTGGTTTACATTTTTTCTCTGAGAAGCTTTCATTTGCTTTCAGTCATGAAGCAGATGTTGGACATCAACTTCGCAATCAGGACTTTTCCAAGCACAGGAAATTAAATGAAGAGCAATGCCACAGCAGCTGTGGCATTTCATGTGGAAGGGAGACTGAACAGGAAACAAGGTAAAGGAGGAGTGGAAATAAATGGAAAAAGGATGAAGAGATCTTGGCATAGCAAAAATACCCAAGTGAAAGAAGCCAGATATCTGCAGCAGAGGGAGGCATGTGAGTGCATTTAAGGTGAAGAACCTGTCTTGTTGTCAGAGTGAACATAACCAGACTGCCAGAGCATAAAGGAGCCGCCTCCTCCAGATTTTTGAGGACCTGCATGATTTTTACAGTCTGTGCAGTAAAGATGAGCAATTACTTTGACTGAAAACACGCTGTGATCATGAAATTTATGACAGAACTCCTTCAAGGGGCTTTTTGTGTCAAGGGCAGATCCTCATCCAATTAAAACAGAAAAGAGACAACCTTAACAAGAACTCTCTGTTTCTGCTTCCTTGGAAAAGTTCTTAAATTTTAAAATGGGCAAATAGAGTTGAATTGTATTGAGTTGAGTTAAATTTGATCAAATCAAAAGCAAACCAACAATTCCTCATATTGGTCAAATCCAATCCTGTCAACTGAGTCTCCAGGTTTTCAGGATCAGCAACAGGTTGATCTTCAAATATCACATTATTAACAGTTTATGTGTATTTTTAAGATTAATGATTAATCTGGATCTGGATATCCAGAAGAAAAAAAATTACCCAAAATGTTATGAGAGCATATCAACGTCAACCTCCATCCAAATCTGGAACTCAGAAGCTTTATGCTTTATGTCGAGGAAAAATAAAACTTAATTCAGTTTAAAATTACTTTTAAAACTATTTTAGAGGAGTTTCTCTCTCCATAATTGTTTAGCAAGTATTACAAAATATACAACTACAACGCTGAACATGTTTCATTGTGTTTGACATTTAGTGTGATCTTTTGCTCTATTTTTAGACTTCGTTGTTTGTCTTTGCAAATTGTTTGATTGTTTTGGTTTGACTGGTTTTGTTTCATGTTCTGTCTTCCTGTTTTATTTTCTGCCTGTTCTGAGTTATGGTTTTAGTTGACCTCACCTTCTGATCTGGTTACACACTTGCTCTGGTTTCTGATTACCCTAACAGTTTGAAATTATATCTCTTTCAGGATGCATGGTTGCCAGTTATTTCCTGCTTTTTGTGTTTATTCTGATGCTTTGAATTTTCCTTTAAAAATGCGTATTTTCTGTGATCTGTCTCAACCTTTAACATCTTCCATTACAGAAATACTCATTTTCTTTACTGTGTATTTTCTTTCATACAACTACAACACCAACAGATCCCCTTATAGAAGTATTTTTCCATGTGGTACAATAAGAAAAATTAAAAACAATTCTGGAATAGATTCAGAAACCACTGTACTGATCCCCATTGAAAACCTCCTGGTTATTCCACCAAATGTTGATTCCTGAACTCTCCGAGTTAAAACATTAGTTCTGTTGTTTCTAAATGAATATAAATTTGTTTTCTTTGCATTATTTGAGGTCTGCAGCACTGCATCGTTTTTATTTTGAACATTTCTCATTTTCTGCTAATAAATACAAAATTATTGCTTCAAATTTCAGAGACATGTTGCCAGTAGTTCACAGAGTTAAAAAAATTCATTTTACTCAAACATATACCTTTAAAAAGTGAAATCAGATTAATTGATCATTTAAAGTAGTGTCTTATTTTTTCCAGAGCTGTATTTGTTGCTTCCTGCCATCTGTGAAAAGAATTAATATTTTCAGATTTTAAAAAAGTGTGTACCTTATATTAAATATCATGTTTACATACTAGAACCATCGAGGATTTCCTTCACATTGTTTAGACGCAGCATGCTTCCCCGAAAGATTTCATTTCATCACCCTCTCTGGAAGAAAATGGCACCGCTTTGAAAATCGTTAAGTGTTTGTGTTGCAGTCGTGATAAGCAGTGTTTTAGTCTTCTGATGTCACCCAGTCTACAGTCTTTGAACTGCTGCAGCCGACCCGGCTTAATTACAGACCGTGTGCTCACCTGCTCCTGGATCAGAATCAGATAATGTGTCTGGTATCAGGACACCAGAGCGCTTTGATGAAACCGATAAAAGCCGCCATGTTCAGCTAAAATGACTATGGTTTCAGTTGACGTTTCTAAGCCTCAGAGGACGCTCACTGAGGCACATATGCTCTAATGGTCATGGTAATTTAGCAGTACAGGTAAATTGTACCTTGTGGAAACCGCATTCAGTCTGCGAAGACAAACCACTGTGCAGCTTCTGCGTCTCATCAGACGCAGCTGTCAGAGATCCTCAGAGGATAAAAAGAAACACTGTGAAACATGTGATCCATCTGCTGCACGTGGGAGTTTTGACCTCCGAGGAAGCAAACCTTCTAGACAGACTGGTAATGTCAACACTGACCTGAAGTGCTTCACTGAGCTTACTCCTGTAATTTTTATGTTTGGCAAATACATGGGACTGATTAAGAGACGCCTGAAACCCCCTCAGCTGGCTTCCTCTTTTACAAACATGCCCAGAGTGTAAAGTTTTGTTTACAGCTATTTAAAGCAGCAGGGTTATTATTTTTGTCAAGTCACAAGGACTTTGTGACGGTTTGACTCATAAAATTGAAATAAAACACATTTATCTACAGTTGTGATATGGTAGAGTATGATAAAGCTCAAGGATAAATAGACAGATCGCTTTAGTAAATTAAAAGAGGAAAACCTAGATAAGACCTTATTGTAGTCTCTAAAAGGGGTTTTGATGAACCATCTGTTGGCTTACTGAAAGTTACTGGCTCAAGTCAAAATAAGACAGTTTACACCACAGCAGAGAGACTGAACTCTACCAGTAATTCTGCTTTTATAAGAGGTTTTCTGCAGCACTTTATGAGCTGCTGTGACCCTGCAGGTGCTCGTTTTGTGCACTTAAGTTAGTGATCACATTCACTCCTCATGGGTCATTTTAACACACAACAACGGTACAACTCTCTGTCTCCTGACTAAACTCCACTGCAGTCCTCACCATCTTTGGCAGTCTCTTCCTAAGACATCCATTCCTTCCATATATAGAAGCAGTCGAGATGATTGGGTGGAAAGAAGTGGACCAACCATTTGTTTAGCTTGTGTCTTTCTTGTGATCATTCGCCCCACTTTGCACATGAAGCTGTGCAATTTCAAGCTTTAATGAGAAGGTTAAGGGTCAAAACTGCAAACCTGAAGGCAACTTCCTTTTAAACACACACACAGCAAAGACTAAATTTACCTCCCAAATTTTCAGCACATAACAGGCCTTCCAGCTACAGACAGCCAAGATGGAGACACTGGAGACAATTATGTGTAAAATGTCTCACAGTCTTACTGTCACCTCTCTGACAGCTACCTTTGTCCATATGGGGACTTAGAGGACCTATGAGAACAAGCTTGTGGTAGTTTTTAATGTAGAGCACAAAAGAAAAACATGTTTTCTTTTTTCAATTAAAATCACCTGAGACATACAGGTACAAGATCTTGATTAGCCAAACGTCATCTGAAATATTATGTACTGATAAGGTCATGTAATCTATATCTAATACATTATAAAATGCATTCTCAAGAGCCTCAAATTTTGAAAACTGATAACCTAATATTGATTATATTATTCATTATGTTTTATACATTTTTGTATAAAAATATAACTTTTTTTATTGGCCCGATATAAAATTCTCATCAACTGTAAGTAGAAAAGCATTATAATTAACAGGAATAAAAGCTTTCGAACATCTGTCTGTGTGTAATGTTTCTATTTAACATGTTTCACTTAGTAATAAAGTTCCTGAAATAAACTGATTTTTCAATAATATTCTACATCTGTTTTTGCATATGGCTACACATGGCTATTTCCGTATTTATTTTTATGAAGTAAAACGTCTGTCATTACTTTTTAGTTCCTATTGCTAGAGATGAATCACAGTTATAGGAGTGGGGGCAGAAGGTCAGCACTCGCATAAGATAAGCACTAAAACCGCCACTGAAAGAAACAATTAAAAAGTTTTGAAGATCTTTGGATATTTTCTTATTGGAGAGTCATTTGGGAGAAAATGACCAGGAAACACTCACCAGATATTTGACACACGTGTTGGTAGTCCTCGCAGCAGTCTCTGGTTTTTTGACAGTAGCTGTCGCAGTAGCACACCGTTTTTCTCCTCGTGTACTCAAAACATTGGTTGTCTCGGCCGGGGCAGCAGTTCTGGTTCCCCCTCCGCCTGCAGCCGGCTTCAGTAACCCGGACGAGCTCGCTGCAGAAAATCGCCAAATATCCACAAACTACGATCCCCATACGCACCGCGCTCCATCCATGCGCTCCCATGACAGACGCTGTTCCAGGACCACCTGCTCTGCACTCGCACTCAAAAAAAAGTTTTACTCTGACAGATGTTTCACTTGTGATGTTAGCTTTTGAATAAAAACAAAGTCAAACACAGTCCACCAACATGCAATCAAGTGTTGCGTAAAACTGGATCTCTGTGCGTAAAAAACCCCTCTCCTGATGGTCTGACGGACACCGCCCCTTCAGACTCAATAATAGGTGAAGAATGATGCCAGTCTATGGTCAGGGTCCCTTCCCTTTTACTCGCTCAATTGGATTTTATTAGGACGGATTGACGGGGCAGTGAAATAATATTTTAACTTTACAAAAGACAAAAAAAATGCCAAAGCTCAAACCGAGCAAAACTGGGCCGATCAACATTAGATCCAAATTACGAAATAAAATTCAGCACCACGGACAGAGGAACAAATTGATTAAAAAATAACAAACGAGTTAAGAAAAAACATAGAAAGACAAAGCGTGAAGTCACAATATCCTGCGACTAAATCATTTCTACTCATTCCGTGGAAATGACAGCAAGTATCCGCTGAAAGAAAGGCTGAGGGAACAATGACGTTAGTTATGCTCCACCGCTTTTCAGTGAAAGAAGGAGGTCAGAACAGGAGTTATAGATCACAGTGAAGCTGCAGACTTTTCTTAGGACAACCTTGACATTATGCTTCTCATTGCACTTAAAAAACAAACATCTGGTTAAAAATAACATCTGGATTATATGCATCAATATAGATGTAATGCTTTCTTGTATGTTTTTTTTTTATCAGACTGTAAAAAGGAAAGCAGTGAGGATGATTAAAAAATAACTTTATTAAACTCTCCTCTTTTTAAGCTATGTTTAAATTTTTTTTTTTGCCTATTTTTACCTGCCAGCAGGTGTTGCATTTTTTTTTTCTTTAGTGCAGATGATACGTGAGTTTGGGGGGGGATTGTGGTAATTTGTGTGTGCAGCTGTGTTTGGGAATTTAGAGATGGGCTTGAGCTACAGCGCCCTCTATAGTGTGTTGGATTAAATTTGCAGCTTGAACTTTATTTCCATCAGCACTCATTTAAGCTTCACATACTTAAAACATTTATAAGATAGATATATTTTCAGTGCCCTTGTTATAAGAAAAAAATCATACAGTACCAGTTTGAAAAATTACAAGAAACTGCAAATGTTTAGAAGGAAATTAAAAAGGAAAAAATAAACACTAAATTAATATTCACGTTAGTGTGTGACAATGAGATTGAAATGCCAAGCAGCATAATTTGAAAAAGTGATTCATAAAAGTTCAAACAGCAACCTTCAATGCACACACTGATAATGGGATTATAATATATTTCTAATGAACTGTGACACCAGAACGCTCAAACTGGGAAGCTGGAAACTTGCTCAAATTTATACTTAACCCTAAATATAAATATGGTTTTACAAAAATGCTGTGAGGAAGTTGTCCTGATAAAAGAAATATAATATTGGGAATTCATTGCCAAACATGCAGCAAAACCTCTAACTTTAACCATCAGAGGAAGCAATAAATTAGGATCATCAGAACCTCAAAAACTTAAAAATGAATGGTTGAAATGAAAACATGCAAAAAAAATTGTCAACAATTACCAGAAGCATCTTGCTATAACACCAATGAAGATTTTGCCATCAATATCGTCTCAACTCATCCATATTATACATTTTGTACACTTTTTCAATGATACTAATCAGTTACACCTTTACATTTTGTTCTAATCTTCTAAATTTATCCATATTGTACAATCTATTTTGTTCCTTCTGTCTGTACATTTGGTCTTACATCTGAATATATGTAACAAGGGACAACAAAGACTATTTTTATTTTTTCCTAATTTTCTCTGATAAATTGCTAAGTTTCTCCTCAACCATTAGTCAAACAATGTGTAAAGTGTGTGTGAGACAAGCACAGATGAACAGTTCATTCACTCCAGAAATGTCTGTCCAAACTAGACTGAATAGCATCGTCTTTTGGTTCCCTCACCCTCCCATCTTTTATCAAAATCTGCAGAAACCAAAAGCACAGAACAACACACAAGCTGCTGAGGGAAGATTAAAAACACAAATCCTTATACAATGCAGGATTTAAATAGACATTAAGTACTGACAAAAAAAGTGGGCAGGATTTATTACACAAACATCTTTATAGTCACCCTCACAGCCGAAACACACCTACACACTTCTGGTACACAATGATATAGTTTCAGAATCACGTTTTGTTTTAGACATTTGGCCACACAGAGTACAACCGCTTTGTCAGGAAAAGCAGTAAAATAAAGATTTACTTTCATAAATAATGAAATTAGGCTTTAATTTTACTACAATCATTACAGGTACACCAGTTGTTGGACTGTTTGCACATCACAAGTAAAGCGAACCACATACACCTCATCTTTAAGACCAAGTTAAACATGTAAACACTGGTGGATACCTCAGACAAAGCTTTCACCATCAAACTCAGCAGCATAAAGGCACATGAGTGAGAAGTAAAACCTGAATGCATTAAAAGTGAACTGCTCAGGATTTAAATGAATCAAACTTTTCCCTTGTGATTCTTCTGCTTACTTTTACAAAAGTCCAAGAAATGCAAAGAGGTGAGACTGCAAGTGGACATTTCCAAGGAAGATGGTTAGTTTTCCAAAATCTCAGAGCTCCCTTGGATTTATCTTATAACACTGATGTAAGGAGCTTATTTTATATTTAATTGTCAAACTGTTTGCATTTTATATGTTTCTAATTTCTATTTTTCTTATTTTTGTTTACTTGTCTTGTCTTTTATGACTTGAAAGAGATCTAAATGGGCTTTAATCTGGATCTGGTTAATTAAATGTTTAATTTAAAGAAACAGAGTTAATATCTGTCTGAAACTGTAAGAAAATAACTATTATCGTCACCCTCAGCAAAAATGTTGACAAAAAGCCTCAGAAACAGAAAGGTTTTCACCCAGCACTCTCTTTCACAGTTTTTTTAATATAATAATAAATAATTTAAAAAGTAATAGTTATTGCTTGATTCTTAATCTTTCTGCCCAATCTAGTGGAATGTTCTATTGTTTTTCCAATTTTCAAGAGTAACTAAGAAAAATGGGCCTCTGTGTCACACTACATTTACACCCCGGGGAAATATAAATAATAATTCCAAACTAGAAAGTTTTATCTATCAGATTTTAAAAGTAAAACAGAAATCAAATAAACACTTCAGTTTCAATTTAATAAAGGGTTGCATTATTTTTTTTAAAAAAAGTGATATGAGATTATTTATTCACATATTGTGAGACAAAAGATAAATCATTTGATGATCTTCTTTGTATTTTTTCCTGGGTTGCCATAATCTGAATGGTTTAGGGATCTGTAACTACTGCAGGTATTACAATTATTTAAAAAAATAACTGGATTGGGATGATTCAGGTAATTCACAGTGAAATCCAACAGGTAAAAAATAATCTCATAGACATCTCAACAGCATTTAATAACAGAAATGCATGACATATGTAACACATGTGGCACTCTATAACAGCAAATGGTCTTGGTTAAATTTAACATTCAGCTCTTTATAAATATATTTACTTTTAATATTCAAATAAATAGATCAACTTTGATATTTTATCTGAAATTATTTGAGTCATTTTTTAACTGTGAATAAACCATTTGATTTTTGGCACAGATTTAATATATATTATAATATACAGAGAAACATTTAAAAACATATTTATGCTACACTGCATAAAAATGCATAAAAATAACTGGCATACTCATGTAAAATAAGTGTAAACACCTAAATTATTGTCCTAAACAGACAGATTGTGATTGGATTATGTTGAAAATTAAGCAAATGGCATTAAAATAAAAATAAATCAGCCCCAAAAACACAGCTTTATCACAGTGATTTAACACATTTTGTAATCTTTCTAAACTACAAAAGACCCTTTTTATAGTTTAGAAGGAGGGAGGAGTCTCGGTGTGAAGTATAAGAGCTCTGCTTCACCTCCAGCTGTTCGAATGTAACCATCCATTCTGGCTTTTCTTACTTCGGAGCCTCTGATTATCTACAAATGACTTAGAGGTCTGCATATAACACAGATCTACGTTCAGCCAATCACCCCAATCCATTCACAGCTGGTTTTATGATACAGAGGAGATCTGGAAAACCTATATCTGTGCCAGCATTCCTGCACAACCAGCGGCTCAGTCTGTCTTCCAGACAGTGTTCAGGACCTTCACCACCTCCTCATAGATGATGAAAACTATGGCTACATCCAGACACACACGGCCGAGCCGGGGAACGGTCCCTTTGTAAAAGCTAAGGGCAGAAAAAGGCAGAAAGAACCAAAATTACACTTTTTATCCACTAAACATTTATCTTCATTTCTATGGTTTTGTTGGTGTTAATCTATAGAATTTCCTGAAAACACACATTTCACTTTACATCAGAGGTCAATGTAACTTGAAATAAGATAAAACTAGCTTAAAGGTAACTTTTCAGCAAGATTTAGAAGCTTGTTTTAAGTTATGGTGATTTCAAACATTCCTAGTTCCACTGATAGATTTTTTCCACTTATCACAAAAAAAGTTTCCATGCAATAAGTGAAATAATCTGCCAGTGGAAATAGTACTTTTCTATTAATATTAAATAATTGTTGATCTAAATCAAGCTCTTAGATTTTACTGAACAGTTGCTTCTAAGTTTGTTTTACCTCATTTAAAGTGAACAAAGATATTCGCAATAGAAACTGGACAAAACATACATGGTAATATTTTGTGTTTTTGCTGTGTAGGTAATTGTAAAATAAAGCCAGTAGTTGTTTTTATGCTGCTGTAGAAGCAGGACTTATAAACCAAATGAGGTAAAAAACCAAAACTGCTAACCAGAACCCAGCCAGGGTCACCGTAAGGTCAACCTGGGCGCATGAAAAGGGGCCCTTTGCACAAAGGAGCTCTTTGTGTTGATGGCGTCTTTGTGATGGCAGAAGCTCAGAATATTTGTCCAATCAGGTTAAAAGAGGAGCCGTTTCACAATAATTACATTTGACGTTGGCTTATTACTGGCTAAGTGTTAACTAGTGATTAAAATTATGAACTAGATTTGATAATGTTTGAGACAAGTGAGCAAGTGAGTGAATTATTTTCACTGACTTAGGATCTTCTTATTTTTGTTGCTGTTTATCATTAAGATCCGAACACATTTCTGCTATAATGAGCCTTAGATATCTTTTTCCATACTTAACCACAGTGACTGTGGTGAAATGAAAGCACTGGGTCTTCCCTTCCATTATTACAGGCTGCAGCCCCGATTATATTAAACTTTAACTTGCCTGTAACAGGAGCTGCACTAATGGGTAATAACACATTTTCAACTCCTTTTTTTACTACTGAATAAATGTAGATTTTCTTCAAAAATAAAAAAAAAACAGTGAGAGAATATGCTGCAAGAAGACAAACCATTTGGAAGATTTTTATTTTCCTCACGCAAATAAGCTGGAGGTGCTTTAAAGGAGATGTTAAGCTAATTTGTAGCATGAAACCTAGCAGAGGAGTCACATTATGACAGGTCAGAGTTGGATTAAGAGCCAATAAATAATAAACAGCTCTAAAGGACAGAATTATTAGAGTGGTGATGCTTTGTTTTTAAATTATTTTGTTTTGCACAATTTCTTTGTGACATGTACATTTATTAGATGTATCTGTAGACTGAGCAAACCTTGTGATGATTGTGTCATCAGAGCTGCTGAAGTTGAAATATGCCTTTGAATGACTAAAATCTAAGAACTCAACCTACTGAAGTAAACTCCCCTGGATGGTCAGATCAATTTGGGCTTTGATATAAACTTATGATAAATCCACATGCAATGGTTTGCCATGGTTTAGTGAGTTTGAGTATCAAAAGCTAAAAGTAAACATAATAATTGTCATAAAACCAACAGATGACCGATTACTCACGCTGCAAGGCCTTCATGTTTGAGGATCTTCAAAGCGCAGTCCAGTGTGCTTTTATATTTATGAGCTTCCAGACCCTTCAAAGACGACAGCAGCAATAAGCACGATTTGTAACAGTTTTCCAAATTTAAACTGCAGCAGAAGCAAAAAGCAGAGATCCTCTCCCAGTGTGTTGCGGCCACTATGTACCTGCATCCTTGTCTTGATGACGTCTAAGGGCGTGTTTCCAAATACACTGGCTGCTCCTGCTATTACCCCAAACGCTCCAGTAATGATGGGATTAATAGTTTTGTTTTGATCGTCGCCTAGTGGCAGAAAAAGTGAGGTATCATTCAGTGGACACTTGTCTAATATCAAGACAATATACTGGTATAAGATTCTGAGCTGTGATGTTTATTAGTACTTAAGCTTTAAATTAACATAACACGTTTGAGGAATTTAATGTATCCATTCTGAACTAAATTTTCCATTTTTGTCACATTAAAACCACAAATGTTAATGTATTTATGTATAATTTTATCCTTTCAAATCAAAAATCTTAAAAGTGTGGTGTGCATTTGTGTTCTGCCACTAAATAAATATTTTGCAATATTCGCTGTAATTACCGCTTCAGATTTGCACATCTAGAAATAAATCCTAGATGTTCAAACTGTCAGGTTCAATGAAGACCATCTGTGAACACCAATTCTCAAATTTCCAACTTGATTCAGGTTTGAATTTGTAGCAGTTAAATATGAGTTGATGTAAACTAGTGGCGTTCAGTCAGTCTTTAAAGACCAGCATCCTGCAGGTTTTAGAGATTTCCTCGGCTCACCTGTGGATATTATTTTATAGCCTGAACCTGCTCTAGATTTTTCCACAACCTTATAGTTGGCCTACCTGCTGCTTTCCTTGGTCTTCATGATGCTGTTTACTTACTAAAGTTTTATCTTCACAAATTAGAGTGAAGGCGGGTGAGAACAAATATGTGCACATGGATTGTATTTTAAACCTCTGAAAACTTATATATAATTGTTTCTCCACTTCAGAATAATGCACTTTTTGTGTTGGCTTCACATTAAATAAAACACAATGAAGACATTTAAGGGCGTTAATACTTTTGCAAGGACCTGAATTCCTCCTGCACACGTTACCTTTACAAATGAAATTAAACAAACACAAACGATGTTTGTGCACACTGACCTTTGTACCAGTTCTTTAAAGACGTCATTACAAAGAAGCGAATAGCCTGGTTGGAACCTTGTTTGAGGACCGTCGCGGTCAAACCCTGATATGTCCCGCTCAGTCCTGTTCAGGACAGAAAGACAGAAGTCAACATCGCTCTGCTGTCCTCAGTTAATCAAAGTCAACAACACAGGTAACATCAACAGTGGTTATTCAGCTGTTATACTCTGAGTGTCCAGCAGAGGTCAGGTGAGTCACAAATATTCAACACTTTCTTTACCTTGTGACCTGACGATCTCTCTCACTCCGTGGAAGAAGCCCTTGTACTGGGGTTTGGCCGACGTCTGGTCATGAATGAATTTAACCTTGGGAGATAACAATGGGAACACACAAGACAGAAAATATTACTTTACAGAGAAAACACACGCTTGAGGATGTGAAAGCTGAATGAATGTTTTGTCTATTTCACAGACGAGGACACTATTAAACTTTTTAGTAAAATTTGAGCTCGGGAGAATTAAATACTTTTGATACTTTTTGGTTGCCTCCCAACAGATTAACTGAATAAAAACTCACACAGTACACAGACTGTCCATGTAACCAATTATTAGACGTCTTCAGCAAACAAATCAGCTGAGTCAATAAACCATAAACCAGTTTCTAATTATTACCTTAATGGTTTCCATGGGACAGACCACCAGCACGGCCTCCATGATGCCCGCGCCGAGGCCGCAGAGCAGACCGCGGGTGCTGTCCAACCGGCCGTTCTCATCCTTCGCCCGGTTACTGAGGAACTCAAACATGCCGAATCTGACAGAGAAACAGCAAAAAATGTTAAATTAGAAGTTCACCAACAAAATGAAGTGCTGCTGTTTCTTCGATTCCAGAAAGAGGCTGTGCATGACGATGGCAGATTCATACAGATTATTTTAAGATGAGTTACGTTAAAATATAGATATTTACAAGGAAAACAACTACATCGAATGACTCTTTTTTCATCTTATATTGTATTATATTGAGTATATTTCCAAGCTGCTGCAAGCTGTGGAAATCAGACAGAAAGAGATGAGATGAAGCATTTTAAATCTTCACTGTTGAAATAAAATCAGGATGAGCAAATAGAGAAATTATCGAGGATGAAGATGGTCTTGGGTGTCATAAAATAGCGAGGAAGGATTTATGTGGTACTGCATAATATCATCTGGTTGCATCATTTCAGGTTAATCTCTGCTACTCTTACTGTGATATGTGCTGAAGGACGCATCATGCTTTTTGGACACAGTGCTCAGCATACATCTAGGTCTAAGGTTAGCAATACATCAGAAATCTGATTTGGCTGTCTAGTTTTAAATAATAATGTTACCGAAGCATATAAATATTACAAAAATATAAACAAAAATAAGTCGATCTTATCATTTTTGTCAGACTAGGTATGTGTTGAATTTAGTCCTGTTTCATGCACTGCAGCTTACAGGAAACCTGAAGGTTTTCAAATTAAAAGCTGGTGACTAGTCTGACATTTCAATAGTTGAATAAAACAAAAGAAAACAGAAAACACATTTTTCATCGAGCTAGACGTAAACTGCCTGTGTGCTTCACCAAGAGATTCTCCATATTTCTGTGTAAAACATTCAGTGGCCTCAGAACTGCGTCTGCTCTTTGACCTCTGGCCCATCGATTTAATTAAACTTTTCCCATTCTACTTTTATGACCACTTTCAATACTGGCTTACTGCCAGTATTCCTGCAGATGTCACCATGGTTACGCCTGTTTGTCTCCCATGCTGACCGGTGGGACACTTTGGGCATCACAGCACACCAGGAGCTAAACTGGCCCAACACTTGATTCCAACTCATATTTCTAGAGATGACAATATGCTGAAAGGGCAAAACGTGTTGAAGGGTTTTGCTTTATTGTGCCGGCTGCTGTGTCTTCATTAAAGACGCCCCAATAAACCACAGCAGTTCTGCAAACAACGAGCGGCCAGCAGCAGCTACCACTGAGGCCATTCCAGACAGAAAGGTGCGGCTCCTGCGTCCATGCAATCGGTGAACGTCATGCCAGCGAGTCCGTTACGAGAAAGGTTATTTATAGATGGAAATTGAATTGTGGTGACAGCAGGACGCTGCCTGGTAGGCTTCCTGAAAGGGGAGTGGCAGGCCGGGCCTTAATAAATGCAATGTTTTCCTCTGTCTGCTTGGACCGTTCACCTGCCATCGTCATTGCTCCAGCAAAATGAATTTCCCTTTGCTGGGCTCATGTAAGCCCAATTTCATTCTCCATCTGCCTTTCTGCTGCGGTAGGTTTCTCCGCTCATTATGGCTCCACATCTGTTCGTCACGGATTCAGACGGCTTTGAGAGGCAGGTTTTCTGCCGTCAGAACTTCTCTCTTTCTGCACACTGATGAATAAATATAAACAGCTTCTTAGCATTGAAATAGCATTGAATTGAAATTGACCAAATGTCCACTAAAAAGCTTGCTGTGACTCCACAGGGTGGCACAGCCCTTATTAACTACCTCTGTGAATCAAACGTTGTTCATTAAAGGCTGCCAGGGAGAAATATGTCGGTGTCAGGCCTGCTCTTCTGCCAATTTACTCTGCTCAGCCGTTTAACATGTGGACTACACTTTATGGTTAAAATGTGACACATCTTTTGGCCGACACCCGCAGTCAGAGATGAGTCAGCCCACAGCAAAGACGGAGCTGCCCAATCTTCATTAAAGGGTCTTCCTACAAGGTCAGTTCTTGTGTGAGAAGAGCAGGTGAAGGATGAAAACATTGCAGTGGAGGGAATGAGCCACCAATGAAAGAAGAGTAGCGATACGTTAATGGGAGGGAAAAGCAAGTGGCTCGATTGGACGCCCATCTTGAACCTCCCTGGCAATCTTCCATGATGATACCGAGCTAATCAGCTAATGGGATGGAGGAGGAGAGCTGGGGAGGCAAAGGGAGCGAAACAGAGGAGGATAAGAGAATAAGATAAAAATAGAAAGTCAGATTAAGTTGTGGTTAAAGGAAAACTGCCAATGTTGTCCATTAATCAAACGCTTTGCCTGCACTGTAAAACATTTGAGCCGCTTTTAGTTGTGTCGACCATCTTCTACTCTTCAAGTGAAACAAGTGTAGCGAGTTTCAGATTTTTAACCTAAGCTTTTTATTAATTTTGTCAAACCTCCAAGAGTCGAATAAACCAGAGGTTTTAGGTTAGCACTTAAAAAAACTGAAAGAAGAAAAAGACAGGAGTCTCTAGCTGGGAAATGCAGAGAAGAATTTTCCAGAATGCTTAGCTGCATGTTTTTGTATCCTGACATTGATTTGACTCTTGTGTTATTAAGGTAAATGCTCATGTTTATGTCATGTTCAAATTAAATGTCTTTGAGCTGAATTCATTGTGATGTTTCATAAAATTCATGAGCAGATCTGAAACTTTGTTCATGCAATTTGAAACAAGAATTGAAATTATTCTAAATTAAAATAAGTATTTATTTTTACTTAACTAAAAATAAATACTTATTTGCTGTGACTCCACAGGGTTTTTACTTATTTTTACTTAAGTAAAAATAAATACTCCACAGAATTTATTGTGAGTAAAATAATAGAGAAATGTTTGCTCTTTAATGAGATGAGGGAAGTCTTGTCTTGCATAATGTATATTTGGTTTAAATTTCAGCATTAAGATAAAACTCACAATTCAAGATTAATGAACTTAAAAATCATTATTTAGACAATTTGACTCTTGTTAAATCAACTTCAGGAACTTTAATTTCTGAGTTAAAACCAAAATAAATTTCTTGTTGACTTAAATTGCATTTTTAAGGCTGCAAAGGGACTTTCATTTCCAAGTTAAACCACCTTCAAATGTTTTACAGTGTGTTTTACCCTTTAAATTTCACTTATCTTCATTTCATTTTTGGTCTAGGTAGGTCTAAAGTAAGGGAATACTTCCAGAACGGTGAATATGGATGTCAGGTTTTGGACTCTGTGCTGTATTGCAAACTGCAGCAGCACAAATTAAATACATAATGATCATCTGAATCATCAACTAATGAGCCAACAGAAAAGACGCACAGAACTTTTTAACAGTTTCTGCATGCACTCTATGAAAGGTTGTCTGTCGACTGAAATACTCCTTGAAGAAATGTTGGAGGACACATTTAGAGCACATTTGGTTGAATAAATCTGCACATTTTGTGCTGTACCAGTTTTATTTCTATGTACTTAAATTGCATAACTACATAGAGCAATCTAATCTGAATCCTGTATATATATCCTTTATATAACATTGTTACAATTTTAAAAATGTATATCAAATAGTTTTTACTGTTTATTTCCTCTTTGATCTGATTATTTTTGTCATCCACATTAGTAAATAAATCAAAACTAATAAGAGGTTAGTTTTATTTGTTTTTGTCATGCTACACTTACATTTCCTAATTTCTTGCGCAAGTCTTTACCTACATCTAATTTATAAAAAAGCAATAAACTGAATAGTTTACTGTATAAAAATAAAAACAGCTCAATTGCAGCTATTTTATTATTATTATATATTATTATTATTATTATTATAAATTAGTTAACTTTTTGTTTACATTATGTGGCCCCTGATGGACAGAAAAACAATAAACATCCAACTTGATTTGTTTTCTAAGAGAAAGTTTTCCTTCAAGTTGACAAAAACACAACCTCAGCTCCCTCTGGAAATGATGCTGAAGACAGACACATGTGAATATACACACACCCAAACGCACACACACCCTCCCTGCTAATACACACAAACACACCAGAGTCTCTGGAGCCCCATTGAGACCCTGTCTGAGTTTGAATGGCATCTTTGCTTCGCCTGACTGGGCCCGTCTCTCTATCATACAGACTCGCTCTACCCTCCAGGAACCACACACACACACAACACACCACACACACAATGCATACGCACCTTCGCGCACACACACAAACAGTGAAAGAATGAGAGAAACCGAGTGAAAAAATGAAACAAAAAGCAACAACAAAAGCAGCCGGCTTTGGTCTGTGACGTAGTTGGTGTGTGTGGTGTGTGTGTGTGTGTGTGTGTGTGTGTGGTGTGTGTGTGGTGTGTGTGTGGTGTGTGTGTGTGTGTATACGTCACTGCTTGCACAAGAGGTACAGCGTGCACATTTGTCTGTAGATAAATGTCAGTGGTGGGAAAAAAATAACATAATTACTGTATACTGAGCGATAGTGTGGCATTTGTGCAAAGCCTTGTGGGTAATGGGCTGGAATAATTGGACTGCGTGAGTGAGAAGTTTCAGCTGGGAAACAATCACAGCTTAACTGGTTTTGTTTTAATCAGCATATGTTCATCTTGTGAATTTAAACTTAGGGGTTTATAAATAATTATGGTATTATAAATGCAAATTTTAAAACACCTGAGGGGATTTCATTTAAATAATGATAAACATGTAAAGATATAGAGAGATTACATGTTGAAACAAGTCCATAAGTTAGAAGGTTTTGTTCTTTTGTGTCCAATTAGCAAAAGAAAATGATATTTTATTCATTGTATAATAAAACTATACAGAGAAACCAGATTTGCACACCAAATCGAGTCATTTTTGATTTTACTGACCTAAGAATTGTATGAAAAATGCCTTTAAAACAATATGCATTCTCTAGTTTGTAAGGCAAACTATTTTAAAGTTAATTAAATGTATTTGTTATTCTTCATTGTTTCACTCACCTGACTGCAGATTTGGGTATGGATCCGTACAGCAGTGAGCTGAGTCCTCTGTAAAGTCCTTTAACACCATGACCCTGCACCGTCTGCTTCACACAATCACCTGGAAAGAGACAGACGTTCAGTGAATTTAGAAATTAAAGCAGCTTCCTACTTATCGTTCTTATTCATAGGAACCAGCTTGAGCTGTAGCACAGAAAGACACTGCAGCAAGCTAGTAAAGCTGCTAACATCCGATTTAGTTTTATAAAATCCATGGGAAGGCATCACTCATTTGAGAATGAATGAGAAGATATTTGGGATGCTGAGCACATTTGAAGAGTTTAATGAGTCTACAAGTTTGAAGCAAAGTAACGTAAATCAAAATCAAACCTACATTGTCAGTGCTGCTATAATGACAATGAACGAAGACAAAATATCTCTAAGAAGACATTTCTGATTTAATTTCATTGACTCTACAGCACACATTGAAGAGCCATGCTTTTGTGTCTCCAAAATCTCATCAGTTTTGTCAACATGTTTCTCTTCTGGTCTCTCAAGCTCCAAGCTTAAAATACAGATCAATTTGCCCTGATTTCCAAAACTGAGGGAGCACATTCTTATGACCTGTATTTTAATTTTGCCTCCTGGCATCCAAGGAGCCAGTTTTATGGTCAGATTATTGCTTGTTGCAATAATCCTTTCTACTGGATAATTTGTGTTCTCAGCTGTTTTCACTATTGGTTTTGCTGATTGTTTCTTTAAAATTGTCAATTAAAAAACAACCACATTAAAGTCAGCGTTAGCACAAATTATTTGTATCCAATGAAGCCAAAGTTTTCCCTTCGACACCAATCCAGAAATCTGTGTGGTTTCACAAAACCAAGAAGCAAGAAAAGCAACAGCTGTCTGGAGCGCTAATTAGCGTCGTCTCCAATCCTCAGAGTCCCAGCAGACATCAGCAGATCCCGGCTGTGTTTGTGTGCGTGTGAGCACTGGGTTCCTCGTAGCCACATAAACAAGCCCGGTGACGGCTCTCCAGAAACGGTGATGCACCTGAAGATGACGGGTAATTAGATAATAAGCGCCAGAGAAAAGAAGTAAGATGGAGTGGATACCTATTCCTCTGTATTTGGGTGGGTTGGCCTTCTCGTCCAGCTGCAGCTGCGTCTTCACGTACTCTGTGGGGAACGTGATGCAGATCTCTATGCCACCGGCGATTCCACCTGGGAATAAAGAGAGTCAGAGTAAAAAACTGCACTGAGCACAAAATGCAGACAATTGGCCTAAAACTGAAAATTAAAGTGTTGCCGTTTCCCGCGCATCATAATAAGCAATTAAACAATTACTTGTACAAAAAATTTCAACGATCTCAGTAATTTCCATCCTGATGATAATTTTGTTTTTAAAGCCAGTTTTGTTTACAGGGACATAATTCATTTTAATCCTGGTTTTATTTGTAAGTGGTTCTTTATTTCAGTTTTATTTATTGTTCTTTGTTATGTTTTTTTTTATTTAAAATATTGCCCAGTTTCAGTATAAGCTGTTAAAATAAAGTTTATTGGTCTTTAAGAGGGTAAACTTGCACTATTATGCCATTACTCACTTTTTATAAAACAAATGTTTATTTTTCTAAATCATCTTAAAAAAATAACTTTAGTCATTATTTTGTGAAGGTGACAATATATTACTTGAAACGGTCTGAAAAAAAACATCATTTTCATTTATCACAATAATTACTGGGCCAATTTATCAGCTAGCAAAAATTTGCGATTGTGCCTTTAAAAAGAAAATATCAAATATTTAACTTTTTCACATTTTGCTATCTGACAACCAGTTGAAAGTATTGCAGCAGGATCGATTCACCAACACAAGCTGGTGCGTAATTGTGAATGAATACTTTTCTGCCTGGATCTTTTTCCTGGCATGTTGGACTCTACCTTAAAAAAGCATTACTCAGCTCCCGCTATGAATTACGTATTGGACCATTACAGTGACGCCACAAATAGCTTTTAGTCCATAAACATTAAAAGCTCCGCTGCAGAGGGAGAAAGAGTAATGAGGTCGTCGAGGATAAATCATCTGCTCCTGCAGTGGCTCAAATGGACCCAAAGAATAAGAAGGAAAGTCATATGAAGACCATAAGGCTGGCTGGGACAAATAGGAAATAAAATAAAGCAGCAAGGTTCAGTCAGAAACCAGCCACAGCAGAGATGAGTCACAAAGGAAGGAGGGACGGAGAGACAAGGTTGGTATTAATTAAATTATCCACTCAGCCAGTGGGGAGGGTCTCCATTACCCAGGCAGGCCAAGACCCTCCATTAAGTCAATGACAGGAACAAAAATGCACACTGAGAGAAACACACACTTATTGTCTCCTTGAACATCACACACATACAGCTGTACAGTTAGACGTTTTAAAGCTGTTAAAAAGATAACATTTTGATTATTTAAATCAACTAATGTGTAAACCTGATCAGTCCGGAGTTCGCTACATCATGACTGCATTGATATCTTAAAATGTGAGTTTAAATTAAACTCCAAGTTAAGCACTCAACCTGTGTGTCTCTCAGTCTTTTATTGCTTTATTTAAATTCTGGACAGATACCATAATGTGTCAGGCTTCATGATTGATAGAATAATGAGTCGGAATAAATTTAGGACCAATCAGAGCTCAGACTACTGTGTGTTATGAATGAAAATCTAAAATCACTACAAGATTACAACGACAGGATAGTTTCTCAAGCTCACAAATCACTTTTAATTCGTCTCAGCTTTGAATGCAGCAGAAAATGAAAGAATTACAAGATTTTTCACATTTATGCATCAAAGCATATATTGCTAACCTTTAATTTTTTAAAACATAACTCTAAAAGTGGAAACAACAACTGAGTTCACGTTGTTGGTTCATGACCTTCTGCTCCCGATCTCAGACCTTTTGACTCGTGTATCTCTACTACTCTCAACACTGACAAGACCAAGGAGTTGATAGTGGACATGAGGAAAGAGAGGAGACCTCATCAGCCACTGTTTATCCGGGAACTTGAGGTAGAGAGGGTGAGCAGCTTTAAGTACCTGGGGTCCACATCAGTGATGACCTCACCTGGACACTGAACACCACACAGGTGCTAAGGAAGGCTCAGCAGCGGCTGTACTTTCTGAGGAGGCTGAGGAAGTTTGGCATGCCACCCAAAATCCTCACCAACTTCCACAGCTGCATCATAGAGTCCATCCTGACCAGCTGCATCACCGTGTGGTATGGCAGTGCCACTGTGAAGGACCGCAAACGCCTGCAGAGTGGTGAAAACAGCCTCCAAAATCACCAGGACTGCACTGCCCTCTCTGCACAGCATCTACCATCGCAGAGTCCACAGGAGAGCTGCCTCCATCGCCAGAGACCCCACCCAGCCCCAACACGGACTATTCACACTCCTCCCTTCAGGCCGAAGGTACAGAAGTGTGAAATGCAGGACTAACAGATTTAAGAACTCTTTCTTTCCCACAGCCATCAGACTCCTAAACAGCTGAGCTGATGGCTTCCAGAATAACTTACAGTAATGGCACATAAATAACTGCACTACACTGCACTTTACCTTTACACTGTTTACCTGTCTGCATACAGCTGCACATGTATGATTAGATAATTTTACTACGGACTGCTGCAATATAATAACGTTGAACACTTCCACACTACTGCACATTGTATATAGATTGTATTGTATTGTATTGTTTTGTATTTCTGGAAATGTATATTTACTTATTTATTTTTCTATTGCATGCTTGATTTGATTCTACTATTTCATATCTTTACCTTGTGTCTGACATCCAGTGTGGGCAGCAAAGTAGAAATTTCATTGTACAGGGAAACGTTTTTCTTACTGTGCATATGACAATAAAGCTTTGAATTGAATTGAATTGAATTTAATACTGACACAGAAAACCCTGATTACCCTGACAGATCGTTTTTGGTGACGTCTCCTCGTCCCCAACATTTCTTCCTACACAGCAAATACTCTCCATCTTTCCTGTTTGTCATCTTCTCTGGCCGAAAAGTGTGGCAGCGACGGAAAGAATGAGTGGACCAACTCCGAGGCGGCAACACACACAAACACATGATCAATCCTCATCAGATGTGCAGCATCTGTAAGGCAGCTTGTCCATCTTCCAGTTCATTCTGCAGCCGCCATTCAGCACAGATTCACACACACACATGCGCATCCACACACATGTTTACAGGTGACAGCCTAAATGAGTCCAGTGTATCTGCCAAATGTAGGTTACACAAGGAAAAAAATGGCCATTAATCTTTATCTGCAGACTCGCTTCCCTCTCCTAATAAATTCTCTATTCTCTTTCCTTCAGCAGCATCTTCCCTCACCTTTCCTCTTCCTCAGGTTTCCCCACACAATGCCTTGAAAATCAATACGTCAACACAAACCTTTGACACTTGCTATTACAGAAGAAAGAAATTGCAACTCCAATGTGGAGAAATCCAGAGATGGTGGAAAATATTACAGCACCTCAGACAAATATGCTTTAACAGACACTTTTAAAGCTGAAATATCCACAGACTGAGTGGATTTTACATCAATCTGACACACACTGTTGGAGCTGTATAGAGGTAATGCTGTCACTCTCTGACCAGACAGACAAAATTAATAACTTAATCAACAACCCTACCCTTCACATCTGGACCTGGGCTCATGCTACAGACACACGCTGCCAAACATATGTGAAAAACTATATAAAATGTTTTAATACATGAGCACAGAGCGTCTAGTTTTAAAATCAGATCCATTAAATCTCTTCTCTCTTGTTTTTTTAAAGCAATAAAAACTGTTAGTGGTGAGAATTTATCAGTGGGGAATGAAACATGCCTTCTGCAGTCATTAAAAAAATAAAGTTAAAAACAGAAAAAAGAAAAATCAGACTAAAGCAGCTTTAGTTTTGTTTATGCCAACATTTTCCAGGTACAAAAAAATCCATCTGTGATATTTTTTTTTTACTTAGTGGTCATTGACAAAGTGATCAGTCCAGTTCAATAACCGGACTAGCCTAGAATCAGGAAATGTGATAAAGAAATGATAAAGTAACTCCAATAAATAAGGCAAGATATGAAACTAATTTATACACAACAGAATAAAAACAGAATAACCATCATCAACTAAAAGTGTTTCACTGGATTAGAAATTTAATCATCCATAACAAATAACAGTAATAGAGGACAGAAGACAATGATCAGAACCACAATTAATTTTAAAGATGGTGTAATTTAAAGTCTGAAAAATAATCCAAAGTTAAATCAACTTGCAATATGCATCATGTTTTATATTTGTTTATGTTTATCTTTATCATAATTTATCCAAAGTACTCATCTCCTAACAGAAACCAGGAGGGTCTGTTGTCTCTCACAGAAATATTGAGACAATATTGAAACATTGATATTATAACATGGTTTTAATAACAAATTTTTGATAATTATTGACTCCAAAAATAGTATATTTAATTAAACTGAGATAAAGGGAATTATTAAAGTTTTCACTTCTTCCTACTCCTTTTCAAACAAAAAAGTAGTGGCAAATAAATTACTTTCTTCTTGGTTAGACATGTTTTCTGTACCTTACTGACAGTTTTTTTATCATTATTGTTTTTAAAAACTTGTTTGAAAATAAAGAAATCAAATCAGATCAAATAAAATGAAATAATTAGCTAAATGGACATGAAGTAGTTGGCTGAAGGGAAGAACCATTTGATGGTACAAAAATGGAGGTTCAAATTAGCAAACTTTTGCTATTTCATTTTAAATCACCATTCAAAAATAATCTCAAACAGAAACAGAAACAAATATATGACAAGTTAGAAGCCAGTTCTTTGCAGAACAGAGAGAAGCAAAGCAAAGTTGAGCCAACATGTGTGCAGCTGACAGGGAGGATCGGCCCTGAAATCCTGCCCTCCCTGATGCTGAATATCACTAATGAGCCTCGGACACATCTGTCCCGCTGTCAACGTTCCCTTTTCATTGGGATGTAGTGACAACCACGCACCGAACAGAAGTCAAGCTCCAAATCCTTCAATAATTATTTTTCTGTGCAGCACGACAGAAAAGGACTTAACTTTGCAAAACTCACATGAAAAAGAAAAGACTAAAAACTCGTCAGTTTTGCAGGAGAATTGAATATTAATCCTGATCACCTTTTATCTCATAAAAATCTCCAGAGGGAGGAACACAGCAGTGGAGGTCGGAGGGAAACTTGTTGCTACGTCCACGTCTCCAATCCAAAGGAGCTGAGAGTGAAGCCAAAGGAATGATGCACTTCAAACATCAGGTCTCCTGTTAGCAGAACGAGAACGGCTCTGTTTGCCTTCTGCGAAGATGAAAGGAATTATTCATCTGACGCCTGGCCTTTCAGGCTTTCCCTGTCCTGAACAACACACTCTAATTTAGCTGCAGACGCCTAATTACAGGCGGGATGTTGATTAATTTTACATGGAAACATACTTAAACTGCTTACAGCCCTGCAGCATGGAGGAAACAGGCTGATTTACAAGAGGAGGACAGACAAAGCTCCGGTTGTTTAGACCGTCTGTGCAACTACAGATATTGCTGCAAGGCTTTATACTGGGAAGGGATGAAATGCTGTTGTTTTACATGAATGGTATTTATGCACCTTAGTCAGTCAGTGGTAACTTGCAGACTGTTCTGGCTGCACACAGATTTTCTAGTCATGTGTTTGTAAAAACCACAAGAAAAATAAAGAATTGGCATCAAAGTATCATCTATGAACCGCTGTGTATTATTTTACTACTTTTAATTTCTTATTTTGTTGCTGAATGTGCCGATCACTATATTTTGTATTTTGATGATTAAAGGTTTGCCAAATTACTCCAAAACACTCTAAATGAAAAAAAAAAATTATCTTAACTTTCAAACCATTTTAAAAATACTGCTTTCTGTTCCACAGTGACATTTGTGTTAAAACAAAGTATAATAGGAATATTTATCTTTTATCTGCAGAGAGGATTATTGGATGAAGTTAATTGTGCAGGTCTGCTCTCATCTACTATTTCTTTTTTGGCACTTCTGCATCAAAGGCGATGTCTGATTACAAAGATTATTCATCTTGATTGAAATTTTTGTCATCAATATTTACTGAAGTATATAAATCAAGATAGGATAATTTTCCTGTAAAGGATAAAATCAAATCTTTTACTTTGCTATTCTAGCCTCAGTGTTCATGAGACATGAGATTGACCACACATCTGATGGTGATTAAATTGTCTCATTCTCCCAATCAAATTAAATAAAAACATTTGTACAGGCTTCTATCAAATCTCCGATACAACTAAGAGCCAGTTTGTCTGACCACTAAAGCACCACACTCCCCAATTTGATTAAATTACCCAAACAATGTCTAACCCACTCCAACAGCAAGAAAATGATCTATGTGGCATTTCTCTATAGAGACAGGTTTCCCCCACAGGACTGTGAGCTGCAAACGACAAAGAAAATAGGATTTGTCACCTTTAAAAGATTGTTGATGGAAACCATTTTTCAAATCTAAAGTATTATTTTCTTAACAGGGGAAGGTAATAACTCGAAACTGAATTCCCTTCTGTGATTACTTAGGTTTCAGGGTAAAGCAAATATTTATATATTTTTTTCCATATTTGCCATCAGTCGTCAGGTTTCACAACGTTAATTTGATCCTGGTGAAGTGAGTTTCTAAAACCTTGCAGATTTATGTTACTTGTTGAAAAAACGATTAATAAATGCAGATCTGTTCAGTCTAATTCTATGCTTTGAGCAACGTCCTGCTTTATTATGTATTTTACAATATACATATATATATACTGTAGAATTCTGCAGTTTCTGAGCCTTTTAAAATGAGGTTTATTGCCGTTTGACTGAGGCAGCCGACCTATTGTTTCTGTCTCTTTCAGTTTGTTTATTTATTTTACTTTGGCTGTTCTACTCCACTGAGTGAACTTATTAAAGTTTAGCTGTTTTTACATGCTTGACCAGACTTGTGTAGCTACTGGAGTGTCTAGTGTCCTGTACTGTTATCAATTGATTTTGTAATTCACTACATTTACGTTTATGTTTAAAAAAACCCAAAAAGAAACGTTTTTAAGTCAATTCAGGATTCTTTTCTATTCTTTTTCAGATATCGGTATCGGAGCATCGCCAGACAAAAGTACGTAAAACTGTTGGTTATTGCTCGGTATGGTGGAAGAAAGTCGTGCTGTGGGCCTGACACTGAAAAACTCAGTGGATGATTTTTAAACACCATTCCCTTACATTAAATAAATAAGTCTGCTCAGCTTATATGGTGATTTTTCTGGATGTTTCAATCCAAAACTTAAGCAACTGCAGTAAAATATAAATTAATCCGAGGCTTTTGTCTCACTAAATGTGACCAGCACTGTATATCTGCAGGTGCATCAGACCAACATCTAGCCGACAGGCTGGAGGAGGTGAAGGGGGGGTGGATGAGAGACGGCTCAGTGATTTATTAGCTCGCCTCCCGGTGCCGGTGCTCAACCAGCAGCAGGGACAGAGCGGGGGGAGTGGACTCTGTGTGAGCCGCCTGTGACGTGGGGAAGCGGGTAATAAGCCAGAGTTTGACGAGCCCCCTGAGCCTGAGACGAGACAGCCACTCTGAAAACCGACCGGCTGGCCTCAGGCTACCGGGACAGAGAGAGGAAGAGAGGGAGATCTGTGGGGGGGGGGGGGGGGGGGGGGGGGGGAGGAGTGTGACAAAAGCGTCAAATATTCCAGAAATTTGTTTTAAAATTAAAAGTCTTCCTCTCTGCAGGTGAATCTTTCATGTGAAAAGCTACAACTAGAATCCCTCAGGCTTCTCCTGGACAAAAACTATCTTTTCCCTTCCCTCTGCTTCAGCCACCATCACTGGAAAGCAGAGTGTCCGTCCTCCCAACCATTAACCGAGTGGCTTCTTCAATCCATTAAGGTCTGACCGTCTATCTCCACTTGCTTTGTCTTCTTAGAGCTGCAGGGAAAGTACAAGTGGCTCATTTTGTCTGCAGAGAAATGCTGCCAACACACCAGGCATGGTGCGAACTAGATTCCCTAGGATGGGAAAATACTTTTTTGTTCTGGTCGTATAAACTATCCATCGGTTTTCCTGGGGATGATATCTCAACCCAGTGACACACTTTTACTCCCAAACAACTGTATCTTTACAAAAAACAGTTGCAGCGTTCCTACTGAAACAAAAAACTCAAGACCACGACTTGTTATAATTCATTAGTTCCCACAATTTACTAAGTCGTGGTCACTATCATTTTTCTTTCTTTCTCCCATGCCACCAGACGGGCTCCGTATGAAGACAAGCTGCTGCTGTGGAAACTTGACAGGCAGGCCCGACCCGACCTTAGTGGGGCAGGGATCAGCACCGGGCCACAACCAGTCAGTCAGGCTGCGCAGGACTGACGGCGGAAAGCCTCTGCATGGCCAAGTTTGTCTTACTCAGCCTAAAACCTGACATCGAGGGACCATTCTGCTGCAAACAGCAGCTTTTAACATTAGAGCCCAAACATTTACTCATCTTTTAGAGCAATCAGACAATCACAAAAATATGGAGGAAAGACGAAACATGTACAGAACCCTCAGTCAGTAATTTAGTATTTATTGCTCAACTTTGAAAGCGAAGAGCATCGAGAAACTAAATTTTATTGTCCTGAGCATGATTTTGAAATGACATGCAGGCCAATTTTGCTCAGTCATAATTAAAAACAGGAAAGACAAGAACACATGCCATTCAAGCAGCAGCTGTGTGTTCATCAGGAAACTGCTCGTCCAAACTCGCCCAGTCAGACAAATAAATAAAAAGTGTGAAACGACTGGAGCTGTCAGACGAGGTTGGGTGACGTTGTGCTCTGAGCTGGACGGTAAAGTGGGTTGGGAGTCATCAGGTCTCCATGGCAACAAATTATTGTGAGGTATTGCTCACCCAAAAATTGAGAGAAACTGCATGTTTGAAGAATAAATCTCTCTCAAGATGTTTAGTTTCATAAAATAAACTGAACACCACATACGAGCTCCTCCAGTTTCCATCCTGGACTAAATATTAATGTTGGTCTCAAATGATCTGCATGTTATCAACGCAATGCTAAAACTGGATTCCAGTTTTCAGTTGTTGAGTCTTTTATGGTTTTTGAAGAAGCTCTTTTAAAAGCTTAAAACAACTACAACTACTGGACTTTCTCAGACTAAATCTTGATTTTTTTTAAGCAGTTTTCAACTTTTGTAACTTTAGTTTGTTTACAACAATTTCCAAAAGCAGCAGCGTAGTGACTTGTTTGGCATTTTTGACCACAGATCCTGACCCACCTGAACTTAAAGCTCCCTAAAGTAGAAGTGACCTTTTTGAATCCCTAAGAAGCCAGAATATTGATGAATTAAATCAATAAAATCATGCCAATCAGTGAGTGATGAGGAAGTATAAAGCATCTGAATTCAATATATAATCTGTTAAACAGCTTTGCTATTAGACTTTTGTCAATTTAAAAACTGAAAAAGAAAGAAAAATATATTTAAAATAAAGTCTAAACATATTTCCAAGTCATTTTCTTTTTATTGTATTTGTCCAGAATTTATTACTTTTCAAAACTGCATGTGAATGCTGTATAGATCTCTGAGGAATGCATAGTTTATACAATTGTTACATGTGACTGGAAATGGCTACATGCTGCTTTGTACTGAAAACTGCATTATCATCGCTCAACAGCCTGCAGGAAACAAACTCATCCAACAGGATTATCAGGATTTTACCACTCCTGAAACATTGTTAGAAAACTATTACCCTGCTCATGCTTCTGTATTTTCAGCAGGTTTTCTTTAGCAAGTTTGCAACAGTTTGAAAAACAGAAAACTAAATGAAAGAAATAATATCTAATTACCACCAATTTCTGCACACTGATGGTAAGCTGGCTGAAATAAGGCTGATACTTGGAGGCTGTTTGGAAATATTTCTGGTCAGAAATGGTGTGAAAACTCGCAGACAAGATGTTTTACTAAATTAATTTTGTTATTTTAGGCCCTCTAGTTGCAATGGCCTTATATTGACTCAAGCCCTTTTGTTTCTGGTTTAAATATTCTATATTTGTATGGAGCAATGTTGTGATGATAATTATTTATTACGTTATTGCCTCAGACGAAAAGTAAACTCAGAATGAGTGTAATAAGTCGCATTTGGAGCCAAGATGAGTTGTTTTTGTTTTCAATCAGAGGAAATTCATTCAGGAATATGAAAGATTGAGAAAGTGACGTTTGGCAGAGCGCAGAGCCGAAATCAGCAGAATGCTGCCAACCTCAGCATGAAGCCTTGATGAAGAGGCACCTCAGAGAGGTTCTTCATCAGCTGGAGCTGCTGCAGCCTAATCATCATCATCACACATGGAGGTCGGCTGCAGGAGCAGGGAGGAGCGCACAGGGCTCTGAACTGACTAATTACAGATACGACTTGAAAAATACAACCTGTGTGGCGCTGAATGGTAACAGCTGATGAAATTAATTTATTTGAGTAGCTGAAATTGCTTAGAGGTTTTTTTTATATACCATTCGATTAAACCTTTGTCTTTAAAATCAGTTCTACTGACTTTTTGATAAATATTGTAGTTAGAACTATTTTAGCTACGACTTATGAATTTTAAAGATTTATTCTGAAACTGTCAAAGCAAAAAAGTGACTGAAACAATAAATCCAACTAAGGACGCCGCAATAAGTAATTAGTTGCATGATAAATTGAGATGAGTTCGATAATTTCAATTCTGATTATTAATATTTTTTGAAGGGTAATTTTGTTTACAGAGACTTTATAGTCCGTTTTATTTATGATTTTGGCTGTTGTGTGATTTTTATTTCCATTTTATGTTGATTTTTGTTGCCATGCTGTATTTTTTAAAACATCCCAGATTCAAGTGTTAAGTTTTCTTTACTAATTAAAATTTATTGGCCTTTAATTTCCACAATAAAGCTATTATCAATATAATATTTGAAAATGATCTAAAAATAATAAAATTGTCATTTATTGCAATAATTTCTGGAAAAATGTATTGTCCAGAAAAATAGGCTTAAATCCAAAACAACAAAATATGTTAATGAGCTGCTTGATTTTTGCCAAAATTTGAATAAAAGTCCAACATGCTGAATGGAAAAAGACTTTTTGGGTGAATACAGTACACAGGAAACTTTTTATTAAAACCGAGAAATAACACCTGGCATTGATGTTAAAGGCTTATTTGCTGATTCATAAAGTTAAGGAACAAAAATTCAATGTCTGATGCGATCATGTCCTGTACATCGCTGCATCACTCTGCTGCCCTAATGGAGTTATGTAAACCTGCAGAGGAGGGAGGATGAACAGAATCCCCTGCAGGTCGGACCGAACCGGGACAGGAACGACGGACACAAGGCGAAAGAAGCTGAGCGGTTAGTTAAAAATCATTTTCAAAGAGCAACTTCTTCAATTTAGGTTGGAAAACAATTGTGACTTCTTTTCTTTTTTTGTTTAAATCAGCTTATGAAACGTTTCATCTGGCTTATGTAAGTTTGCAACACACTAACCAACAGTTGGCAACCAAAAATTGATTTGCGCCATAAATTGATGGTCTTGAATTTAGTAAATACTTATAAATGCTGTTCAGACTGCAGGATCTTATTTGAGGCTTTTAGTGGTCACATAAAAAATGTAAAGCACTGCAAAGCAAAGGATAGATGTTGTCCCATTTATATTTACAAATAATCTGAAAATATGGATGCATTTGAATTCAATCCCCTTTACTTTTATACTGGTTGTACTGGAAATATCCAGTGCAACCAGATCTCACCTAGTTACTAATTACTTGTTTGTAATTTAATTTTAGTGTAATCCCAGAAGGTGTCAGAGGTTTGTTGGAGAACATTAGTGAACAAGCAGCATCACAAAGCAACACAGAAGGAGGAAATTGAAGAAAACGTAAAAGTAGAGTTAAGTTAAATATGAATATCCTTAGATTTTAACATCTAATAGATGCTCAAGCCATGAAATTAACATCCATAAGTATGGTACAGTTGTGAAATTACCACATCGACTCACCTGAACCAGGAGTGTAAACTTATTTTCATTTTGGCCCACATCAAGTTCAAAAAAGGTCTTTAAATGTGGTAGAAAGTATTGATAACCCCTTAAACCGTTAAAGAATATGAAATGTATGTATATAATCTGGTATCAGACAGACAAAACTGATTTATTGATCAAATAATATTAATCTTAAAGGTGCTATTTCTAGAGAGGGCCACATGAAAACCTCTGGTGGGCCAGATTTGGCCCACATGCCTTCAGTTTGGCACATGCGAGTTAAACTGGCAGATGCAGTGGTCAGATTATATGGAAAAGTTGTGTCTCATATGCAAACGCCACACATGGTACATATCATCCCTAGGGTGAAACACAGTGGTGACCGAATCGTGATGTGGGCGTGTGTTACACCAAAGGGGGAAAGAAAACGTGAGCAACGTGAACGAATGGAGCAATAATCTAATCCTGGATAATGTGGTAACTTTGGTGGAGGTTCAACCTTAAACATACAGCCAGAGCTTTAGATCAAATGGTGTTAGAATGGTCCAGTCAAGCAGGCCGTTGAGCGATGATAATGCAGTTTTCAGTACAAAGCAACATGTAGCCATTTCCAGTCACATGTAACATTGTATAAACTATGTATTCCTCAGAGATCTATACAGCATTCACATGCAGTTTTGAAAAGTAATAAGTTCTGGACAAATACAATAAAAAGAAAATGACTTGGAAATATGTTTAGACTTTATTTTAAAGATATTTTTCTTTCTTTTTCAGCTTTTAAAATGACAAAAGTCAAAGTCCAGACCCAAGTCTGACAGTCTGTTGCAAGACTTTAAAATCTACATTCAGACACCCTCCGTCTGACTGCATCGAGCTTTTTCAGCTGTTTCATGCAGCATGTATTCTGAGACATGCCTCCAAATATCTAACTCAGTGGTTCTTAACCTTTTTTGAGGTACCGATCCCCTCAGTTGCATATGCGCATTCACCGAACCCTTCTTATTACAAACCCCCGCTTCCCCCTGGACACACAAAATACTTTGCGTATTCTGCCTTAGTAATTTAATTATATTAGCTGTGTTACCACCCCCACGCCACTAGAGGCAGTACCAACCCCGAAAAGATGCGACTAAGGAGCAGATTTAGACTATAGAATTTGGTGAAAAACTTTGAGCTTTGCTGAAGTAATTAAAGATACAAGTTCAAATCCATGTGGAGCTCCTTCAATCAGTGTGTTGATGCTTCTTCAGCGGATCTCCTATTATTTCCACGGGAGTCTCCGGACTCCTCGTCATCATCTGCACCTCGTGAAAACATCCCTGCAGAAGCACGAACCTACTTACGAAAATATAAGGAGACAGGAGACATCAGCAACTGTAAGCTGGTCGCTGCGCTGCTCTGTGGCCGAACACAGAGAATGAAAAGCACAGAGGCTCCGCCTTTGTTGTGTTTATAAGCCCGTAACCATCCGCTTCACAATGTAGTGCCAATACAAATACAATGGTGGCAAGCATGTGTTCAACACAGAGCTCCTCCGCAGCTCTGATTGGCTAAGCAATGTAACGTGATCCTCTGATTGGCTAAGCGATGTAACGTGATCCTCTGATTGGCTAAGCGATGTAACGTGATCCTCTGATTGGCTAAGCAATGTAACGTGATCCTCTGCAGCCAGTGATGGCAAAGCGGGGCGTCATCACGACTTTACACAAGTGAGTCTTTACCTCAGCGGCAGCAGAGGCTCCGCCGAACCCCTGAGACCGACTCACCGAACCTCTGGGGTTCGATCGAACCCAGGTTAAGAACCACTGATAACTGTAGTTAAAATAACAGAAACAATATAAAATATGCACTGCTTTACGTTGACTTATTGTTTAAAATCCCTGTTAGATTCCTTACATTTTGTGGTTGAAACGTGTAAAATGTAAAAGTTAAAGTTTTTTTAACTGTATGAAGTCTTGAATTCCCCCAAAAGGTCCTCACGAGCAACACGTAATAAATATTCGTGACTTCTGTTGGAAATAGAACGTTGCTTTGTTTTTACGCCGCTTTTTTTAAAAACCAAGTTAAATTACAGGATATTCAAACTGAAACACTCAGTTGTTTGTTCAACAGAGCCGGGCTTAAATCAAAGTATCTAAAAAACGGTGCTCACTTTTTCTACGGCTGTAACTTTTTTTTCCCCCTGTAAGCTGTAAAGCCTCTGGTCTTCAACTGAACCACCACTTTCTCCCCCCGGGGCGGCAGGTCGCCGTCAACTTACCTGCCAGAATTGCTTTTCCAGGATGAGTTAGTTTCGCTCTTCCAGCCGGAGCCGCTGCCGCCAGACACCGCGGTCTGCAAAAGGGGCTGAAAAATGCGCCTTTATCCTGCATGATTAGACAATAAAATCTAAAATAAAATAAAAAAAACAATTGCAAATCTAAAGATGGGTTTGTTTTGTTTTTGACAAAGCTGATTTTTCTCCTCTTTTTTTTTTTCTGCAAGTAAGGAAAAGCGCGCCGCCGCTGGTGCGCTCCCTGGCTGCAGGTGATCTGAGCTGCGCCCGGAGAATCCCGGATATCAGGAGTGACGGTGGGCGGATACAGTCGAGGAAGTTGGCAACGACTATTTCCAATATCTGTTGATTGTCACCATGGAAATATCCTCGCTAGAAGGTTGTGCGTAATCCTCACCGGAAGTAAAGACGGATACAGGTTTAGTTTCGTGTCTTAATGAATTTCTCGGTAACATTCATGAAGTTTAGAAGCAGGACAAGAGGATTTAGCGGCCGCTTTTTTGGAAGGGACAAAACGTACACTTTCTTTTGAAATAATAATTTTAAAAAAAAGGGGCGTGGGGCTCAGCATCTCCTCTCTCCGTTTATCACAAGAAGAAGGAAGAGGAGGAGGGATCTGATCTTATTCATTTATTTAAGCATTTGCTTCTTTAATCAAACAGATTTATCTCATAACAGCTACGAACATCCAACCACGCCCCCTCTAGACAAAGAGGCTGGAGCTCTGGGAGACTCTCCATCAATCATGTCCTGGTTGCTCAGTTACCAAAATGTCAGTCTGGTCCGAATCTACGACGTAAAACCACACTGCCGCAACAATAACATTCCTCTTTTGAGATTTTAACTCATTTGTTAATAAATATCACACGAGGAACAAGGATAGACACCGCTTCAGTGTCAACTTCATTTTTCTTTCTACCAAGTTAAAATTAATGTTCAAGAGAATTACAGCCGCATTTTGATCAATCAGATTTAGTTGACGCACCAGAATGATATATTTTAAGTAAATGTTAACATGCCTCAAAGCTAAAACCCCAAAAATTAATCAGGAAATGTCAGTGTACTGTATATAGAAAATAATATTACTCCCTATACAATCTTGAAAGTTGTTTAGCAGACAATCATTGTCCAACTGAAAAAGAAAAGCAAGCCACAAAGATGTTTAAAGATTGTTGTGTCCAGGTATATTTATGGAAAGTTGAGTGGAAGGGGGGGGAAAGCACAGCAGAGTAGGGATGAACAATCAACATGTACAAATCTGTTTTGACAGGATTGTGAACAAGTTGCTCATACAGCCCCACAATGTGTGTAATTCAGAGATTAAGATCTACAGACGAGGATTAGTGCCAGCGAGAAAAAAAATCTGACTCTTTTTCTCCAAATGACTCTTTTTCTTCAAATTTTGACTCGAGTCTTCTAGATTAAAAATCAAATTTCTAAAAAAAAAAAGTAAAAAAAGTCAGAATTTGAAGAACAAGTCTGATTTTTTTTTTCAGTGTCCCTAAACCTCTTCCGAACCCAAGTTGCTTCAGGTCCAGTTTATGTTTCCACCATCGTATACCAGGAAATTTTAGAGTACTTCATGCTTTCTTCTGCAAACAAGATAAACTTTATGGAGACGTTTAATGACACCAACAGCTGGTTCAGGGATCCTGGTGTTACTGTGCTGATTCCCCATTAAACTCACCGATTACTGAAACGGGAAACTGAGAGAAACACCAGACAATACAGACGAGCTAACGACGGTTAGCGACCTGGACCGATCACCTCCATGCCCTGCTGCATGGATGCAGTGATACATGCAAAAGTATAAATAACATGAAGAATATAAATATGTTGAGAAAAAATGAAACCCACTTTGAGCAAACTTGTCTCAAGACTTTGCCATTTATTAAGTTGTTTTTTATGGCTATTTGTCTTTTTCTTACAAAAAAATCTTTATACCTTTTTTTAGGACTACAACACATTATAGACAATACATATGGTGCTTCATACTATTTTACTTCTGATCTGAAAGGAATTTCATTACATTTAAATTATACAGTTTTTATCTAACTGGCACCTCCTTGAGACTCGAAGCTTCACCACATCTTTTTTGATTTATTTTTTTTTTATTTGGTGGGAAGGTTTTATTATACATCTTTGTTTTTGACACAAAATCTGTAATACTAGATATACTTGAGTGTTACATGACAGTTGTGCTCCTGGTTGCAGTATTATTATTTGGCAGCACATGCACATATTTATGATTTTACCTCCTTTCTTTCATGGTTTTTGTCTCACCCGTCCCGACGCTCCGGACTTCAACTTTCGGGGCTTTGAAAAGTCGACCGATGAGATCAGATCTACGGTGGGCGACAGTTTCATTGTGTCCACAAAAGCTTCAAAGGCTCCACACACACACACACACACACATACAACTCATTCACGGACTGTAATTCTTATTCACAAGTGGTCAATAGTCTGTATACTGCAAATACTTGTACCTGCTGTGAAAGGACACAGAATGATTGCACAGCGACTGTCATTCAGAACAGAGCATGACACAGATGTGAGACAAACAAGCCGCCTCCTTAGATTAAATAAGGCCGCAACAGTGCTTTCAAGAGGAAGGTGGAGAAGCAAACACATGCCTCCCACCTTCTGCTGCCTCTCAGAAAAGTCTCTTTTTCATCAGTGCGAAAAAACACAGAACCAAAAGCTGCTCTATGGTAAATAAAGTCTAGGTGGAACAGCAAGAGGACGAAGTGGTTTGGTGCTCCTCTGGCTGCTGAAAAGCAACTTCATGCTGTTTAGATTAGTGATGCAAGTGGGAAGAAAATGGCTGGGAGGTCACTGGATTCCTCACAACGTCTCTGAGGCCACTCATCTAAACGGGGCGTGAAGAAACTTGAGACTGCAGTTTCAGCGAGCGCGGGCGGAGACTCTTCAGACTCTTCAGCCTCCGTCGAATCAGCTGGGGCTCGGAGCAGTGCGGTTCAGTTCAAGTGTGCGCGAGTTTGTCAGGTGAAGGGAAACCAGGAGAGACAGATGGAATAAGATGAGGATTTGGGGCAGTTTACATGTTGAAGCCGTAGGCTGGCTGGGCGGGGTAACCTGCGGCAGCGGGAGGAGCGGTGGCGGCGGCGGCGGTGGCGGGGGGGTAGCCGTAAGTCGGGTAAGGTGGCTGAGCCGCCACAGGAGAGGCAGCAGCAGTCAGCATCAGCTGCTGGCCTGGCGACACAGAAAAAACTGCGGTTACTGAGGGACAAAACAAAACTTAAAAAGTAGCACAGAAAGCTGGCTTTTCAAAATTCAGTCTACAATGAAACAAAAGCTGCAATTTTTAATATATTTTTAATAAATCAAGCTCCTCCCTGAAGCCACTATTGCAACTTACAGAAAGGCGCCACTTCTCTTGAGAAACAACCAATCAGAGCCAGGAGGAGGGTCTTAGCGTTGTCAATCACAGTCATGTACACACTGCTAAATGCCCTAGTAGCTAAGAAAAAAAACTTTTTATTCTAGGAGATTCAGCATCGTTATGGTCACTGTTTCGCTGATGTCATCTTATTTTGCTAAATGATGCCATCTTGTGGTCATTCTTGGTTAGTTATCAAAAAGCAGAAGAAGTAGAAAAACTGAAAATACAGTTTCATACGCAGCTCCTCAGCCCTGCTTATGTTGCTTTCTTGCTTGCTAACCCAACATCTTTGAGTATTATAAGTTTAATTAATCACACATTTGTAGAGAAATTGTGTATTTTTATGTTTGTAATAAACTCGGCCTGTTGTGAAGCTAACTAATACCACTAGTCTGGGTATAAAAATTGTGTATGCAGGAATTTTAACATTGTTATTGCAGCAATGATACCCATATGTATTCATTTGTTTATCCTGTTACAGTTTCACATAAAAATTGATGTCTGTAAATGTACACAAGCATGATTGACAGCGCTAAGATCTCCTCCAAGCTGTGAGTGACTGAGTGACGTATTCCTGCAATTAGCAGTGGGAGGAGGTTGAGACCTTTTTCACAGATTATCTGTCTCATACAAAACTGTCACAAGATAATAACAATTTTAACAAATGTGCAAAAAATTCATTTTTTTAAAGGTTGTATAATGCATTTTAACCCTAGTTTGGTTTAAAAAACAACCATTTTTTTTTCTTTAATTAGTCCAATGAATTAATACAAAATTCTAGTTTTACCTGAAGCAAAATTATAACATTTCTCTGCCACTCAGTATATACTGAGTTGAATTTTAAAGTCGTAAAGGTAATTTAAAGTCACAGTCGATTCACTTTATACTTACCAAACACCATCGGCTGAGGCTCTTTCACGTCGTCCTCAGTTTTCCTCTGGCTTTCTGCCTCCTCCAGTTTGTCCACCTGGGGGTAGCAGAGAGCAGAAATATAAAACCAAAACATCCTCCACGTCGTCCCAACAGCCTGCGATCATAGTCTGGAGGTATTCTGAAGAAATATTTCTATTCAAAGTTATGTATGTCTGTAGTTTAAATGTTTTACTGTGCTGGATTACCTTGCAACAAAAAAATTTAAAAGGATTTTTGCAGAGCACCTACATTGTTATGATCACAGAGATGCACAGACTTCATTTAAATGTCTTCTTTTTTTCTCTCAGAGAACTTAAACTGCAAAACTTCAGCTGAAGAAGAACAAATATCCTCATTTTCCTTCACATCCACTGAGTAAATATTAAAAATAAAGTTTCAATTGCAAGTTGTCGCAACCTCTTTTTAAAAATTATGCTACAAACACACCGTTATTGACAGTGTAGCCAGGGTTACCGAGGAGAAGATGACATGCAGGACTCTAAAACATCTTGCAGTGTAAATGTTACAGGATAAAATAAAGGGTCAGCTCACCAAAGTTGCATGTAAACAATACACATTTATTCAGGATTTATTTCTAGAAAAACTGATCAGTGAAATGCAAGGTGTTTATAAAGAACAATAAAAGTATTTATAATGGAAAAGATTCAGATATTTGGCTTTAATTTTATCACTAAAACAGAGACGATTCTTAAATATGTGTGAACTGGCCCTTTATAGGCAGGATTATAACATACATCACAGTTAAATAAATATTATTGGGAGCCTATATACATGCCTAAATGCAGGTGGCACATTTCCAGCTAGCTCAGTACCATAAAATGCAGAGCTTTAACATGCATCTCATTCATAGCTGTGAGCAAACACTCCTCTGAAATCAACTAAAACTGAGGCTACAAATCAGAAGCTCACATTTGTCAGGCAGGAATCCAGTTTTTATAACCTGAGCTGCTCAGAGTTATTTGGAGAAATTGTGCCAATTGCACAGCAGCTGGATATGAAACAGTGGTGCACTGCAACCAGAAAGGATTTTACAAGAACTAAAGGAAGAAAGGGCTTTTTAAAAAAGAACAGAAAAGGTTAAAATCCACAGGAAACGTGTTTAAAAACCTAATTGACAGTGAAAGTGCAAATCCTTTATTTTTAAATTGATTTTTCTGGGGATAAAAAAGGACCTCTCAAGGAACCGAAGAAAGGAGGCTCGCTCTTCATTTGTTTGCAGCCTGTAGTTAAATTTTTTCCCTGCAGGTAGAAACATGGGGCTGCATCTAAGAAGCTTTACAGTGGTGCTTTTTTTTCTAAAATCCCCTTTGCATCATAACTCTGCAATAAACATGCAAACATGAACCCACCACTGACATTTAAGGTCTCAGATCAGAGAGTTTGGAATATTAAGCAGCCGTCTTCACTTTGCATCACATCACGACATCAGCCACTGCACAACCCTGCCCAACTATGTTTGATATTTGGTAGAGGTTCGGGTTTGTAAATACATCCAGAGGTGGATCAGGTGGGGAATATTGATGGGATGACTTCAGCCAGCCATTCTGTAACCTTACAGCATTAAACGTAAAAAACATGTGAAGATCAGAGGAAGAAGGGATGATCTGAGATTAACATCAGTTCAGAAAACTAACATTCAGGCCTAATCCACACATAGCTGGTTATCTGGGGAAATAATACATTTTTATGCCTTTTTGCATTTAACCCTCACAAAACTCCTTTTAAAATTACTAAAAAAAAACTGATGATATTTTTTAAAAAGTCTGTAGTTTTGTATGTACAGTCCTGCACTTTAGTCTGCGACAAATAATGCACCAATATGTCCACATACTTTGATAAAATTCTCAATCGACACTGTCTTGTGTTTTATTAACTTCATATTCTAATAGCTAAGCCATGCTTAATCCTCAACAGGAAGGTTTTGTTGATTTGAAGCAATCTGATTGGCTGACATAAGTTTTATCGTAACACTACACTGCCCCCTATGGGTTTGGCATGTTTAAAACAACGCTTAGAGGTGGATTTGTACAGGTTCATGTGGATGAAAACTTCTCTGAAACCAATCCTGTGTGTACAATATAACTTTTGTACAAACAATTTGCTGGAGATATTCGTTTTTAAAATACCTAGCTATGTGTGTATGAGGCCTTGGTGGAAGAATGAGTTTGTTTTTCTTGTACTCTATCAAGTCAACATTTAAAAAAACACCACTTGGCACCAGATGCAGCCCCATGACATTCAAAGTTAGAGAGTGAGAGGGTTTTTGTTAGGCCAGGACAGAGTAATGTGTGGTCATGAAGAAAAATATATTCTGAACAGGCTTTAGCTCCAGGCACCATCACAAGTTGCTATTTGGAAGCAGGCTTGATGAGTTTCTTGAATCGCGATATAAAAAGGTTTTGAAAAATAAAGCACCCCTCTCTCCCACCTATTGCTGCACAGTGACAATCAGGTGGTTGATAGACGGGTCCTTCACCTTGGACTCCAACAGAAGTTGAATTATAACTAAAAGTACAGCTGGGAAGCTACAAGCAATGTGTTTACAGACTGGTTACCTGAGCAGTAATGAACCAGCTAACATTTGTTAACTGTGTAAAGACGAAAACAAGTCATAAAGATCTTATATTTTGCTCAATAAGCTACTATTTATTCAGTGTTTTCGCAAATGTTTATGCATAAATATCAAAATATTAAAATATGTTTAAGGTTAATCTGTACTGACATTCAGTTTGTTGCTTTATTTCCTTTTTTCTTTGTTTCACTACTCAAAGCAAGCTTGAGTCTGTTGTTTTCCAGCTGGTAAAATTAAAATGTGTGGATGATGAAGTGGAACAAAAGCCTGTATTCTGAAACCACAGCTGTCCAGGACGGGGCTCGTTAGGTCGTGCTTAGTCTACAGTCCATGCTACGTTCCCTACAAGTGTTGCAACATAAAAACAAACAGAACACGTTTCTCGTTTAAAGAAAAAAAAAAAGAGGGCCAGAGACCATCACCTTTGCTGCAAATTCATCAACCTGGAAAAGAACCCAGACATATGACTGAACATGTCTACAAGCAAAACATTATAACAATTAGTTCTGCTTTCTTCGTCTCAGTGTAGCTTTTCTAATAGCTCTTTTGTTTTTAAATCTGACTTGTCAAGGCAAACATTTACAGAAAATTTAAAGATCTAAATTCCTTTTTATGTGCAGTAATACTGTGCTGAAACAATCTAAAAATACATAGGTACCTACTTTACTGTAAGCAACGATAATCAGTTTTTAATCTCTGCTCAGCTCTAACCTTAGTGAGGTACTCTCTCATGACTTGGATGAAGTAGGGCATGGCAAAGTCCATTATGTTGTGCCTCCAGGCCAGTTCCAGCACCACATCAGGGTGGAGGAGGTCGTAGGAGGCGAACAGGCAGGCGGCAAAGCACTCCTTCCTGTCTTCCTCCAGGAACCACTGCAGCAGAGTCTCTGCCAGCTCGGCATCCTTTGACTCTGCAGCGAAGAGCATGGCATCCTGGGAAACACCAAGAGGATTTCAGCTGCTTCATACTGGAGAAAGACTTTCACACAGGTATGAAGCTTAAAGAAATAAGCCAGTAACGCCATCTACTGGAAGCTGACGTCATTGAATGTGGTCAGAGTCTCATGACTAAACCTCATTATTCACTACAACAGCTACATACATACACAGGAAATCTGCAGGTTTCAGGGGTCGAATTTAAGACTTTTTAAGACCTTTTTAATGCCACTGGCTGAAATTTAAGGCAGAAAAACCTTAAATATAATGGCTGTTGGGGAAATTTGCTGAATTACAATCAAACACAGTAAAGATTGTGAAGCCGGTGTTAGCCTTCGCCGGTGCAGCCTTAGCCTAGCTTCGCTCTGCCAAGCTTAAAGTGTTGTTGCACCTACCTTCATAAATGGTGCACAACAAGGTCATTCAATCATATTTTGAAATGTAAAAACAGCATTTATTGATACCAACTGGGTTACAAAAAATATTTTTATAAGTATGTTTTTTCTATTGAATTGGGATTATTTTGCATCACTTAATCAAAAAATGACTTAAATTTTTCTCAATCAGGTTTTTATTCTAATTTGATTTAGAGAAATCTGATCTTCTGACTGAACTCATTACATTTGTGACATTATCAGTTCATTTCCATTAATATTTCTCATCCAAGAAAGGTTTCAGGAGAACAAAAAAAGTGTTCAAAAACACTGATCCTGTTATTGTGACAGGATGACCAATTGATCTCCAATTCATATCTGGTAGAGGTAAATGTTTGGGTTTCGTTTACCTTGTATAGCTTGTCCTTCTTGCAGAGCTCCACACTCTGCCTCCAGCGGTTGTTTCTTTTGTACAGATAAGCAGCGATACGCCTGAACTCGATCAGTTCGTGTTTCTCTAATCTCTGAGCCAAGTCGATGGTGTCAAAGTTATCGTAAGCATCGATGGAGGCTCTCAGGCTCTGCAGACAAATCAAATGTAACTCATATTACAGAAAAAAGCAACCAGAACAAAACCCAAGGTTAAGAACTGCAATATTACAAAGTTTAACTAGTCAATGGAAACATGAATCATATCAAATTTAGAAATTTCAATAATCAAATGACAAAATCCTTTTTCAACTGTGAAAGACACTGATTCAGCTTTTATCTAAATAAACTATTAATATTTAAATAATAGCGAGCTGGCAGCAGATCCAACCAAACCGTCCAACCTGGTAGTCTTCCTCCTCCGTTAGCAAGTTGTTGAGCGCTTCATTGACGGCCTTATTGTTGTGATTCTGGACCGACCTCAAGTACGGCTTGACCAACTTTAGCTGATTCATCTGGTCAAGCAAAAGCAAAATGCATCATAGCAATAAAGTGGACAGAGATGAAGGAAGGGATCAAGCAGCGTAAAGATTTCCTTCTTCACATGAAGTTACCTTAGAGAAAAAGCTGACAGCTCTGTTGTGATCCAACCGGGGAGACAAAATAGTCAGCAGGTCATTAATGAGAAGAGGTTTGTATTCCAGGTAGAAAGAAAGAGATTTGTAGTATAACTCCACATTGGCAACCTGAAAGGAACAAGGAACAAATGTAAGATAACTTGAAACTGCAAATACAGAAATATAACAAATATAAAATATACAACAGCAGAAGCTGAAACTGCTGAAAAAAAAGAGCTCAAGTCAAATTCGACTGATGATCTGAATTTAAAAGAGTTTGGGGTAAAGACTCAAGAAAATAGAAACAAAACTAGAAAGGTTTCAAACAAGTAGAAGTTCTAGTTAGTAATTATTATTCTCTTAAGACAATATTATTTGAAAGTCACTTCATGTAATGTTATCTATGTCTGTAGATTATTTAAATATGTATACATGTCTTGCCAAAAATGTGGCAGCAGTAGAAGCCTGGTTGTAAAAATTGTAGAAATAAATAGTCGAGTTAAAATGACGTGTTTACCTTGGCAATTATGTCTTTGAACAGGCCTTCTTTCCATGCATCTGTTGCATGGTTCATCATAGTGATGACGGCGTTGTCGTACTCCTCGTATTTATCGTAAAGGAAAACCAGCTCTGCCCATAAATGAGATTGCTCAGCTGCACGAAGAACCTGAAACCAAAAAAATATGACATTTAAAGTTTCTTTTCTAGAAGACAAATTAGCATTGCGTACTTGCAAGAACAATTGGAAAAGCTGCTTTTTGTCAGTCGTTTACAAATGTTTATATTTATAAACAATCCTATGTTATAATAATCTTTAAAAAACTTTTGATTAAAACATTAAGATGATGAAATATATCAGAACAAATTCAGTAAACCACAAAAATGAGACCAAGGAACACCAATTATTCAGATGGTGTTAATTAAAGTCTGTTTTGCAGAGAGATAACATTCATAAAACACGTCATTTCTCCCCGTCTCACCAAGACAGGGAGAAAACCGACCTTTGGGATGTTGACTCGTGACCAGAAGAGCTCCAGATGTTCCCTCATTTTCTGAGGTTTGAACTTGGAGTAGAGGATGGCGAGCTCCGTGAACATCCCCATGTGGGCGCGCTCCAGGCCCAGCGCGGCCTCCAGCAGAGCGATGAGCTCCTCAAAGTAGCCGCGGTCCTGGTAGTAGCTGATCAGGTCCTCCAGCTCATCGGCGTGGATCACAATGTGAAGGCCGCAGATCTGCGCCAACCGGAACTCCTCGCCGTCGACGCACGCAAAGCAAACCTGTCGAGTTCAGAGAAAGTAAATGTCAAGATTTTATTAAGGAAGAAAAAACCTAAATGTGCGTTTTATGTTGCGTCTGTAGAGCTTTCCATAATTGTGTTCTGATTTGTTCTTGCTAAGCAAATTGCACTAACAAAGGAGACAGAACATAATCAGAACAGGCAGCAAATTGAAGGAAACCTATTTGTCTGCACAACAAAATAACAGAATTACTAACAAACTTGTTTTGGGATTTTTGTATTACCAATAAAGTTATCAATTTTATCCATTTGAAAGGTTATTCTGCATTTAACAATTAATAAATACCCAGATATGTATACTTTTGGAACAGGTGTGAAAACTGGACACTTTATTTCATCTTTAGTTGAGGTTTAATATGAAGACCTGACGCATATTTAGAAAAACATAAAGCCTAAATTTTAATTTAAGATGTAAAGAAATGTAAAATCAAACACATCTGCTGCATCATGGTTTATAAAGCCAAATGAGAAAATAAACTTATGCTCTAAAGAATAGATCAACATAGATATAGTTTGGTTTTAAAGGTGTTTTTTTTTTTCAAACCCACAATTCCGTTTTATTTTTCCCTTCTTGCATTTTTATATTTTTTAATTTCATGTTTTGCAAAGTGAAACGGAGGTATTTGTGCGTCTTTTACCTCTTTCCACGTCCGAGTGCTGTTTGCTTTCCTGGCGCTGTCCACGGCCGCCTGGTACTCCCCAAGGTGGACTAATGTAGATGCAAGTCGGGCAAAGTTAGACACGTTGTTGAACAAAAGTTTGGCCGCTTCGTACATTCCCTCCTCGTAACATCTGTCTCCCACCTGAAAATGAATGATCAGATTTACAGCAGGAATTTTTCACATTTTGGTGGAAAATTAGTAATAATGGCAAATTATGCAAAATTCACATTTTGTATATTTTTTGTATATCCAGCCATTTTTTGGCGATAGGTTAATGTTTTGTTGGCGTATGAATAATTAGCGGTTCCAAAAACTATCCCAACGCAACGTCGCAAATCCGCAAGCCCAGCCCTGTTACCTAGCAACCCCAACTGAGCTCTGCCCGTTACCCAACAACCAAAAACATCTGGTTTTACGCTGGTTATGCGCTGCATAATGGCTGCTGGAAAAGACAAGTGTTTGAACTACTTGCTACATTTTCGTTGGCTACGCACCAGCCTCTTCTTCTGCTTTTCAAAGATGAATGGTTGTATAAATGTGCATCTGTTTGCAGTCATTTTCATGTGCAAGTGTAAGCATTGGGGTAAGGAGTGTGACCAGCAGCGGTTTAGTGGGATTTAAAGTGACAAGAAGTCTTAAAACAGGTCATTCTGAAAGGAGCTCTGACAGACAGAAATAACCAAACTATAAATGTATTTTATAAAATCTTAAGATAAACTCATTATCTAAGAATGAGTTTGTACCAAAAGAATTTTACAAACATGTTTTGTCTAGCCCATACGCCTATCCTAACCTGTTCAAGAAAGCATTATAGACCTTTACAGAAGTTCTTAACCATTCTAAAATCTAGGCTATTGGTTAAAGTTAACCCAAACCATTTAAGGTTTAAAAACTATCTAAAGCCTTTATATGTGAATTATTGTTGTCTTTACCTGCTGAATGTGAGCATTATTGGGCCCACTAACAAATTCTTCCAGCTCAGCCAGGCGGTTTGTTTTAGCCAGAGCAAAAATCAGCTCCGTCTCTACATACGACTCTCTGGCCTTTTTACGAGCCATCTGCAGGAACTTCACCAAATCTTCCCAGTTATCTGCAGCAAAGACACACACCAAGAAACTCACATGAAACACACACCAACGCAGCCAAGATATCTTACAACAGAGACGCTTACCGTTCTTGCTGGCTGCATTGACCACCTCCATGTACGCTGATGGATCCACAGCTTTGATGTAGGAGTCGATGGCCTCCTTGACCAGGTCCCTGTGCAGCTGAGCTCTGGCTAACTGACTCCACACTGCAGGCTCGTTACAGCGCTCTGCAAACTCATAGGCCCGGTCCAAGTTGCCTATGTGCTCAATCAAAACCTACAAAAATGAAATAAGGCAAGAATTGGGGAGAAACGTAGCAGTAGAAATGCATCAATAGATTGCATTTCTACAAAATAACAACACTCTTCAGAGAGGAAGTTGTTACTAGAAGAAGGCTTAAATTACTAATATAAGTTATTTTGAGTATTAGTGAGGTGGCTTAAATATTAAGCCAAAGGAAGAACAGACATGTATGAAGACATTTATAAGGACAATTTTATTTTCTAAACTATGTGAAGACATCTCAGAGAACGCAGAGAGAGCAAAGCTTAAAATAGATAACAGGAAGCCTGAAAGGAAAACAGCAAAATGCTCCGTTTCTATCCTGTCAATCTAACAGTTTAGGACAGGATAAACAAAGACAGTGGTTAGGCACAGTAATAGCTGATATAAGATCCTACATTGACATTAACCGTGGTGCTGTAAAGGTTTTGTGTTTTTTTCCACTTCTGCTCTAAATAAAGTCCTACTTATGCCATAAAATCTAAAATAATTAAAAGTGATTCCTTCGTCTTCTTGTAACTGTTAATTACTAGAAATTAAGTCAAATCTTTGCAAAATCCAGAAATCTGCCTCAAACCTGGGAAACCTGACCAACAACATCAAAAAAACTTTTGGTTTATTACGAATTTGCTGCTCCAAATAAACCAATAATCTTCCTGCAATCATGAATATCAATCTATAATCTTATTTTTACCTGTATGGCTGAGGTGTTGACATCAAACTTCTTGAAAATGGCAAACGCCTCTTCAAAGAGCTCATTGCTAATAGCGATGTTGGCGATGTCAGGAGCATCATAGTTATCTAGCCTGTTGATGTACTCCATCACACGAGTGCGGTCGGCCTTAATGGCCGTTAAAATCAGCAGATTCTGGAGGTTTCTGGAGAAAGTTTTTAAAAGTTTAAGTAATAACATCTGCACTGCAGATAAACAAAGAAAATATGCCTAAAGTACCTGTGTTCACTGAAGACAGAGTTATCGAGAACAATCTTCTCCAGCAACTCAATCAGCTCGTTTGGTAGGTCTGCAGTCATAAAGGCCTTGACTGTGACCGACACCTCTTCTGGGTCCTGGGTCTCCGACAGAGCTGTCTGCACCACCTGAGAGTGGAAATAGTATAAAAATATTAATTAAAAAATGAAGAAATTTCTGGTCACAGCCGGCCTGAAGTGGAATGAAACCAACCTGATCGATGAGTTGTCTTCTGAACGGGTTGTCTTCCTCCAACACTTTGGCCCAGAGCTCCGGATCTTTTCGTCGTACAAGATACCGAGCTTCACTCTTAAATAATGAATTTTCATTGCAAACCTGAGAGATAAGAAAAATAATAATAGACATAGCAGGAAGTTAAACATGTCTGTGCATTCAAAATCTTCTGCAGTCAGTGTGATGGGTGGGATCTACACACTTTGATGAGGTCCAGGTCGCACTGGCCCCTCTCATAGGCCACGCAGGCCAGGTGGGGGTCTCTCTTTTCGCAGTAGCGGCCGACCACAGCGCTGTCGTAGAACGGGTTCTCCTTCAGGAAGCGCTCCGGCGTGTTGTTGCTGTCAATGTAGATCTTGGCCAGTGCATTGTGAGTAGCTGGTTCCTCACATCCCTCATGAATACGCGACTCCAGCCACGGCAACAGAAGTTTCAACCTGAAAAGGTAGCAAAAAAAAAAAAGAAAACAGATTTATGTAAAATGTCTTCTCTGACTGTAACGGAAGAATAAAAAAACTTGACAAAAAAAGGCTTTTTTTTAATGCATTTCATGTACATGGAATAAGGAAGGTAGAAACAAAGGAACGAATTATGGAAAGAAGGAAGAAATTAATGACTGAATAAATGAAGAAAGCAATAAAAAAGAAGGAATGAACAAATTATGGAAAGAAAGAAGGAAGGAACAATTGAAGGAAGGAAGAAACGAACAAAGAGTATGTAAAGAAAAGAACAAATAAACTATCAAATTATGGAAAGAAAAGAACGAACAACGGAAGGGAGGAAGAAATGAACGAACAAAAATTACAGAAAAAGAAAGAAAGAACAAACTACAGAAAATCTATGGAAAGAAAGAAGAAGGGTTTAAATCAAGTCAAGAAACAAAAATGGGGGAAAAAACAATGGAGGGAAGGTACTAAGAAGACAGGAAGGAACTGGGAAAAAGAAAGGATAGAACAAAGAGAGGAAACTGTTTTTTGTAATGACAATAACTCATAGATCCAAGCCTAATCTGGGCTCACCTGTTCCTCTTTTCCACCTCGTCCACCAGCTCATCGGTGGAAAACTGTCCTCTCACCACCATGATCAGGTTCTTGATGACATCCTCTGAACAGTCCACATCCAACAAACCACCGATCACCACGGGCAACCGACTGGGATTCACCTGAGAACGCAACGAGCAAATCCAAAATAAAACGGCAACATTTACAGAAAATTATTAGTTAGGAAGCCATGGTGGAAGAAATCCCAGCTTCGGTATTGATCTTACTTTCTGAACATAGATTTCGATGTATTTCTGCAGATTGTTGCGGTAAAGGTAGAGCACCAGATCATGGACGAAGTCAAAGCGATCGCACACGATGATGAGGGGAAGCTGGTCTGTTAACTTCGCCTCCTGTGAACAGCGGCAAAATGAGAATAATATTTGATTATCTCTGCAGAAGAAATTACACTCAATGAAGAAGCTGTTTTACCTTTAGGAAGTTTTTAACCCTCTCCGGGTCGTAGCAGTTGCTCTCTCTACATATTCTCTCCACTTCTTTGATTTGACCCGTCTTGCAAGCAGCCTGGATGTATTTAAAGTGAACGTCGCGTTCCTGGCTGAAATTCACGATCGAGCCAAGGAAGTAAAACAGACCTTTAAAGGAAAGACAGGAAAATTTTTAAACCAGGTAAGAAAATGACCTTTTATGTTTCCTTGAACAGATTAAAGTAGGTCTGCAGGCTAAATGAAATATGTCTGTTACATTTTTGACCAAAGTAAAATTAACTTTTAGCATAGTGAACTAATATCTTATCTTAGATAATATTTCAGTTCACTCTATTTTGAGTTGCTGTCAGAATGAGCTGTTTTAGGGCTTCTTGTCACTTTAAATCCAAATAAGCTCCTGCTGGCCTCGGCCCTAAACTCAACATTCACACTAGTGTGCAAAATGGCTGCAACCAGATGCACAATGACACAACTAAACATCTTTGAAAAGCAGAAGTTTATACAACAGTAAAATCCAGCTGACCAAACCTCCTGGAGCTCAGCTCAAGTTGCTAGGTAACGGGCTGGGCTTTGCTGGGGTTGCTAGGTAACGGGGCAGTACCTCCTGATTTGTTACATTCAAACGGACACCAAAAAACGACTGGGTGTTATGGTTTTTTTTCTAAGTGCTTCGGCTGATTTTTGACGCAGTTGAAACCCAAATTGAAGTGCAAAACCGTTAAACATGACTTTTGCGTAATAAGTCACCTAGAACAAGTTTTTATCATTTTTAAATGAATTAAGAGAAACTGCCTACCTTCATAACTCTTGAAGGACTCGAATAGCTCCACTAGCGCCTGAGTTCCCAGCTGCTCGTGGTACTTTGATGCTACCTGCACACACAGCTGCAGGTTCTGCCTGATGTTGGCCGACAACATGGCCCTCAAACACTCCAAAGAGTCGTCGACTGACAAGGAGCCGAAAAAGTTCACCAGCCACTAAATGGTAGAAAAACGAAAAAGCAAAGAAATCTAAATGCAGAGGAAGAGATTAAAGACATTCTTATGAAACCAAATGTCTCCCAACAGAGCTGTGTTCACAGGAATGGCTGCTCTGCTGTAGGCGTACCTCAGGGTTGAGCAGATGTGTGTGCACCACGGCTCGTTTAATGTCGTACAGGTCGGTGTAGTGTGTTCGAGTGCTCTCTGCAGCAGCCCTGCCTTCTCACACAGCTGAGCGACGTGGGCCCGGTCATAGTGTGTGAACATCTGGTTCCCCAGGATGGCATCTGCTACCTGAAAATGTTCATTACACACATCAACACACACATCATATTGAGAGCGACTTTTCACATCAAAGTGAGAATCTACAGCAGCAGATAAGTGAGTTCATTACAGGGTCAACGCTTTCTACTTTATTGCTCTCCTGTTTAACCCTTTGCATTTTCCACATTATAACGCCAAATGTTTACACAGATCCTGGGTATTAAAGTGGAATTATTATGCATTTTCCAGGCACATATTGCCATTTTATACCACAATCAAGAAACTATGTTACCTTCAGTTCTTATGAAAATGCTGTATATATCAAACATAAATCAAAAGAAATTTGACTTTGCAATGCAACGCCTTGAAATTGGGCCTCTGTCTCTTTAAGAAGCTCCTGCTCTTTCCAACACTTCAGCAAGTCATCACAACGTTTCTCCATGATGCCGTTTACAACCGTTCTTACCAGCGTTGGGCAGAGAAGTAGCATCTAACATATAAAGCTCAAAAAATTTTATTTCTCCAGTTAGAAAAAAAGGAGCTGGTAAAACGGCTCACCTGGGGAGCGTGTATCAGGTTCATCTCAAGCAGACGTGTCTGTAAATGTCCTTCAGCTGGACGGTTGTTCTTCAGAGCATCCAACAGGAAGGAAGTGCACTGCTGAATCAGGCTGCCCTCCATGAAAACATCAACAATCTACCGAAAAAAAACAAAAAACATCATGCACAAAAGTTAGGAATACTAGAGACTTTAAATTGTGCTGCAAAGCATTATTTCAGCTAATGTAAAAGTCACAGGTTTTTAAACACCAGCCAGATGTTTCTACTCCTTCAATTTTCTGCTTAACTTGAATTCAAAGCAAGAGCAAGGATGTGGCTTTAAAGGAAGGAGGGAGTCACTGACTCAGTGGATTCTTGGCATTGCTAGAACATCTGGAACAACACAGACACAGACCAACTCCCATCCAAGACACCTTTCCAGTTGATGTGCGCATCGAATCAGATACGCACTTTTCTTTTAAACTTTGCAACATAGTTTTCATGCCACATTTTTCTACACTTTAATCACCATAGCTAATGGTTCAAAGACTAAATACTGTCAATTTACTGCAGATGGAGTTAGACCAGAAAGGAAATAAAGAAATCTAGAAAGAAGAGAAACTTGGAAAGAAACCTAAAAAGAGACAAAGAGAACATAAAGGGTGAAGATGGAAGAATGAAACAGATGAAGGATGGGAAAGACAGAAGAAGTAGAGAAGGAAAGATGGACAAAGGGATAATTCGACGTTTTGACAATGACATAAGAAATACTCCTTGGCAAGACGGACATTTTTACTTTTCTTTAATTTTTCCCATTTTCATACTAATCTAACTCTGGAAAATACTCAGAAAAACAAACAATAAATCACATTATTAAGGACTGCATCTGAACGCAGCTCATGTTACCTGGTTGATGTTGGCCAGCGGCTCCTCATCTTGGACAAGCATTTGAGCAAACTGCAGTCCTTGGTCTGGGTTGACTCGCATTACGTTCCTCAACAAAAACACCCAGTCTGGTGTGTAGCCCACCTACAGAGTCGCAGGAACAATGATGAATGTGAATCTGTCCGCACCTTTTTAAATATATTCATATTTAAGACGGACAAAACCAAAGATGATGATAATATGAGAAAGTAAAGTGGAGATCTGGTTACCTTTTTGGCATACAGCACTATCTTCTGGAACTGTCCTGTTTCTGCAAAGCACTGGATGACTTTGTTGGGGACATTTGCTCTGAGATAAACACTAAGAGCTAGAGTTGGGTCCGAGGCCTTTACCAGATCACCCAGTTCCTCTGAACACTCCAGCTGCAGAGCACACATAGTCGCATTTACAAATTATGACAGTCACATAACAGATGAGCAGAAAACTTTCACCAGCTCCTACCTTGTCCTCCTTCAGCCATTTCTCCAATAGCTGCTTGCGGCCCTGCTGCAGGACGGGCCTGCACAGCTCCAGAGACTCAAACTTGTTGAGCTGGCCCTGATCCAAAAGAATCCCGAAGTACTGGAGCAGGGGTGAGGCCTGACCCGGCTGGGCTGGGACACTCTGGAACTTGCGAATGGTTTCTGCCGTTCGGAGGATACCCTGCGGGTCAGAATACATCACACAATGGAGGAATTACTGAAGGAGGGAAAACAGAAAATTTCTACTGAATCTTTAGACAAATTTCATGGTGGTTCAGTAAAACTCACAAGAAAACAACCATTTTGTTCTTTGAAACTCTGAATCATTGTAGATATGACAGTCTGGTAATCAGATGAACTAATTTATTCATATTGTGTTCTTTAACGTGAAATGAACTCAAGATTTAAGACCTTTATAAGGCCATCATGAATGGAATTCAAGAAAAATAATACATAGAATATATGAGAATAAGTAGACAAAATTAAGACCTGTGATTAATGTATTTAAACTAAACTATTTTTTAGGAATTTAAGACATTTAAATTTTAAAATTTTAGATACACAATGAATCTATTTATTACTGAAGTGCACCTGGCAAGAGAAGAAAATGCAAGCGCTACACTTTAACTGCAGAGTCTGACGTACCTTGGGTGCAGATGCAGCAACCTTTGCAGCCTCTGAATAACTTCCCTGGGCAAACAGAGTATTAAACTTTCTGGCAAAAAGCTCCTCAGCCCCAACAAGATTAGACCTCACTGCCATCCTCAGGGCGAGATCAGGGTTCTGCAGAACGTTTGTGGCATAGTTGACAATGTTTTCTTCTTCAACACACACTGACAAGACCTGTGACGTGTAGAAAAGGCAGTCGAAATATGTCAATAAAACTCAATAAATTAGAAACAGAAAAAAAATTAGAAGGTAAATCTTTCAATGTACATTTAAGCCAAATTCACATTTTGCATGTTTCTGGACTTCAATTTGGATCTCTACTGTCAAGTTCATCACATAAAAACAACAAAAAAACAACATTCATTCAATTTTAGGCAATAAGTTTATGTTTTTTGGTGTCTGGAAAAAGAGCCGTTTCAAAAACCCACAGAATGTAACGTTACAAATCAGGGAGTACCGGCCCTCACCTAGCAACTCCAGCAAAGCCCAACCAGTTACCTAGCAACCAAACTGAAGCGAAGCCCATTACTTAGCAACCAAAAGAACTCCAGCAGGGGTGGTCAGCTAGTTTTAATGTATGTGTCGTACAATGGCTGCTGGAAAAGACAAGAGTTTTGTTGTGCAGTAAGCTCTACTAATGCTTTTCAAAGATGTATGGCTGTAAAATTGTGCATCTGTTTTCAGCCATTTTCATGTGCGAGTGTAAACATTGATGGGGGGGGGCTTGGCCACCAGCAGTTAATTTGGATATAAAGTGAAACAGCTTTTTGAAAGGAGCTCAAAATAAGCAGAACTGAACAAACTAAAATCTCACTATCTAATAATGATTTTGTGCCAAAAATGTAATAAACATGCTTTGCATAGACCCCAGACCTTAAGCTGCTCAAAGAAGCATAAGAGGTCACCTTTAAGATACATTTTAGAGCCAGACAACATAAATCTTGAAAAAGTTGTAAAAATAATATATATGATTTTTTTTAGCAAAAGAAGTAAAACTGATACTCGCTAAGTAACAAAAGCTTTGTATTAAAACACTTTTGTCCTTACCTGTCCCTTCTTATTAACACCGATGATCCCTGAGGTGGCCTCATGAGGGGCCGTAACAAAGATAGTCTCTGCGCTGATGCGGTTCATGTATATACACACTCCAGATTCCAGGTCATACAGGTGAATGTAACCATATTTTGTGATCAAATATATCACACCATGCTTGTTCCCAATCTACAACAAAAGAGTAAAAAGAGATTTTAAGAATTCACCAGTCACCTAAGACTCTCAGGAGTTGAATAAGTAGCCTCCATTCACTTACCTGCATAGCTACAGGGAAATCTGTCTGGGCCTCTGGAGGGAAAAACACATCCACTGCTTTCTTAGCAAATGGCTGGTTTCCTGCAGCGGGCTGACCAACTTCAATGATGTGTAACTTTGAGGAGAAAGTCATCATGCATAAATAAAAGAAGCACAGCAAGTAGGATATAAAAGAAACTTGTAAATGAACCTTCACCTTTCCTCCCGCCTGTGAGCGCACAGCAAAGCAGAACAACGTGGAAGGTTTGGCATTTCCCTCCACTTTGAACTCCCCAAAGGCAGCGGCGTGGCCCTCGATGGGCTGGGAGACTTTCCTGTCAACCGAGTACAGCTGCATCGCTCCGACCACGCGATTTTGCTGCAAAGAAAAACAAAACTGAACCTCAGACTCATGGGACTGTCAAAACTCCAAGTCGTGGAACTGTGATGCAACACAGTGCAACAAAAGTTCAGATTCGCTGTTCGACTGTTGAGGGTTTAAGATAAGACATTATAATTGGGAAGAGTGATTACTTAAACAAACAATGAGGAGCCACGAGTCAGTGCTGTGGGATGGAAACCAACACACCGTTTGCAGCAGAAGGTTTGTTTATAAGAAAACACCAGAAAAGCGTTTTTTTCCCCACTGTGTGACTAAACTGTTTTCCAGTATTTTCCTCCCTCAGTTTAATTTCTCTTCATTAGAGCATTCTGAGAAGCTTTTATGTGCACAGCTACAGTGGAAGCAGAGCTTCCTGTTCAATAACAGTGAAACCCCTCAGGTGTCTTTCATTAACTCTAGCTGACAAACCATCGAACTGTTCAGGGAGAAAAATGCTTCTGCAGGGATTGAGAAGTTATCCCAACTCTTTCTGTTTATCCAGTAAATATCTAAGGAATTACTTTACCTCCATCAACTAAAAACTAATCATCTACTTAATGTTATCTTCAATTTTATTAGGAAAGTGTAATTGGAGCGCATACTTCGGGCAGTTTTGGCCTGTTATTCAAGGATGAAAACAGGAACCATTTCCCATCTTGCTTACATCTTAAATTTTACTCAGATCCTCAAGCTATTAAATTTGATCCTGGACAATCTAGTCATATCTAAACAGATCAAATTTTGAATGTTCAACCCAAAAAATGTTTTGTTGTCTGAACTCAGTCTGAGGGAAAACCTGAATCCTCTAGAGCAGCAGAGTCTTAACTTGCTGGAGTGAACATATGTAGATAATATACGGATCTGAAAAGAAATAAAGAGCCCACTGCACTGACCCCCATTGGAAACCCCCTGGTGATTCCACCAAATATTGATTCCTGAACTCCTCCTGAGCTAAAACATTAGTATTGTTGTTTCTAAATTAAGATAGGCTTGTTTTCTTTGCATTATCTGAGGTCTGAAAGCACTGCAATTTCTTCATTATTTTGACCGTTTTCCATTTCACGCAAACAAATATAAATCTTTTTGTTTGGAATTTCAGAGACATGTCAGTAGTTCATAAAATAAAGGAACAATGTTCCTTTTACTCAAACATACACCTATAAAAAGTAAAATCAGAGAATCTGATCAATTAAAGTGGTCTCTTATTTATTTTAAGGAGCTGCATGTTATTTTGCAAAATACATCAAGACTTCTTTGTGCCATTAATTAAACATTTATCAACTCCATAACAATCTTTGTTCAATAGCAGCAACTAATATGAAAATTAATAACTACTCATGGCAGTAAAGTTTTTAAAAATATATTAGTTTGAATACTTTTTAATACGTTATATATTATACAGTACATAATTCCTAAATAGAAATACAGTATTAAACACATTTTAACTGATAAAGAAAACCTGAGTAATATTGTTCATCATTTATCTTTAACAGTTTTTCTACTTTTACAATGTATGTACAATGATTCACCTCAACTAAAATTTCTCAAAAAATTAGGCAAAACGTGAATAGAAGTCTCAACATAACAGAATGAAAGTATATCAAACTGATTAAATAATCTAAGACATGGCTTTTTATGCAACTCACACCTGATGTAGATTCTTTCTCCAGAAAAATTCCCATGTGCATCACTGTTAAAATCTAACAAAACTTGAGAATCTGATGCTCTGTCTCCTCATTAAAACTCTAAAATAAGGGAAAAAAACAGCAGAACCGTCTCCTCCAAGTGTTAACACCCAAAAGTGTCCTAGGAGCAGCGTGTTTGTCTGTGGGTGTGAAATTACAAGCTCAGACTGGACAGAAGGCCAAGCAGGACACGCAGAAATATGTGAAAGTTTTTTTCCCTCAAAACTGCTGCAGACCAGAGACGTAAAAGGTAGTTACGACTCGAGGGGAGGCGTGCTGAGGGGTGTGAACTCGTACCTGTGCAGAAATCCCAATCAGAAGTAACCACTTCTGTTGCTCGTCGGTTCTGTAGTTGATGATCTGACATCCCGCCAGGCTGGCGTGCCGATCGAACACTTTGGTGGGTTGAGAATCCCCCTCCATGCTCCAGTGGTAGACCGCCGTGTCCGTCACCAAGGCGACGGTGTTCACAGATATCCACTTCCAGAACATGACCTCCTCCGTGGTGGTGTGAGCCTTCATCTTACTCTTCATCTCGATGTTGAAAATCTGCAGGGTTTTGGCAGCTGTGAGGATGCATGGAAACGCAGAAATCAGATAAACGTAAGACGTAACGATGGGGGTTTTTTTGTTTGTAGATTATTTCTCTATTTTAATGCTCATTGACATGTTCGCCTGTTATAAGGTGAACATTTTAAGGCAGACATTTTCTAGCATAAAGAAAAAAAAAATCCCTAAATCTAAACTTGAATTTGAGTACATTTATTCAGTCAGAAAAAATCCTGTTTAAAAATTGTTTATATTACCTGATTTTTAGACAGCAGTCACTTCCAACTAAATGCAACTAAAACAGTTAATGAACATACTTTACTTTTTTTTTCTGAAGAGTCCCTGGGAACCTTTAGCCATTCACAATAAAATATGATGTAACGCAGAGACCCATTTCCTTCAGCCTTCAAAAACCAGGCTAGATGAGGAACCATATTTATGGACTATCAGGTGTGAAAATATGCGTATTTTCACATTTGAAAAACCTGTTCCCCTCCTCACCTGTGGTGGCGCTGCACCAAGAACCAATGTAGGAAATGACATGAAAACCTCTGAAGAAGACATGATCGCACAAAATTAACAATCTCGTTTTAATTCCATCCATCCATCCATTTTCTTTACACCCTTGTCCCTTAGTTGGGTCGGGAGGTGCTGGTGTCTATCTCCAGCTAACGTTCTGGGCGAGAGGCGGGTCACCCTGGACAGGTCGCCAGTCTGTCGCAGGGCAACACAGAGACACACAGGACAAACAACCATGCACACACACACACCTAGGGACAATTTGGAGAGACCAATTAATCTGACAGTCATGTTTTTGGACTGTGGGAGGAAACCAGAGTACCCGGAGAAAACCCACGCATGCACAGGGAGAACATGCAAACTCTATGCAGAAAGACTGGGGCTGGGAATCGAACCCAGAACCTTCTTGCTGCAAGGCAACAGCTCTACCACTGCGCCTTATTTTTGAAAATGTTTTAGAGTTTAACTCAACAACAAAATATTTATCACATTAAAAATCTGTAGAAAGTAATAGTTTGTGGACACATCAATTATGTTCAGGACCTTTATTCACACAAATCTCAGTTGGATTAATGACTATCATTGTTGTGATTGACACTGAAGAGCATAAGAGAGGCGCCAGGACTTGGAGGGCCTTACGAAGATTGTGCAAAGTGAAAGGATCAAACATCTCTCTGTATATACACGTTTCAACTTTATGAAATATAATATGATTGATTTCTGCCACACCATCAGGATTTTATATGCGCATTGAATGAATGTACTCAAATAAAAGTTTGTATTTTCCAGCGTGAGCATACACTATTACAGTACAGGTTTGATTTATTTTAAGGTTTTTTGCATATCTTTAAGCAGAGGTTCCTGCAAAATGTCAATCTGTAATAATATGAATACCACAAAGTGTTGTGTAAGCCGTCGAAGCCTCACTTTGTGCACCCAGCTGACATTTGCACCTAGAATCAACTGGCCTCCAGCTACAGGAAGCAGATGGCAGCTTTGAGAAAGGTCATAATGGCTCACAGTAACTGAGTCATAGCACTGCTTCTGAGCTCCAGAATAGACTGGTTATCTCCGTGTGCGACCAGTAACAACCTTCATCAGCCATTAAAACTCTCAACGTAACAAACAGGTGAGGTAATGCATGAGGTTGGTGAATACTGGCTCTGTTGTGCAAACAGCCATCAGCACAGACAGGCTTTATGATAAGCTAATGGGTTGCCTAATTAACAACAATGATATGGCTACTGGCTCACGCAGGCGTGCAAAGACCCACGCAGGGCTTCAGCGCTTTTTACTCTGATATGTGATGATTTCAAAACGACACACACACACACAGCCATGCCAACGCGTGTTGTTCTCATAAAAGAAGTGCAGGTTAGATTAGAACACAGGTTTGGATTATTTTGCAGCTGCAGAGTGGTCAAAATGCCTCTGCATGGTTGTTAGAGACACTTTTATGAGAGAGAGACATGGCTACTGTATCATCACAACGGGGTGCCAGACAGGCAGACACACAGAAAGCAACTCACCGTCTGAGAAATTACAGAAAGCAAAGGGAGGAGAAAGCAGAATGTCAATCAGGTAAGAGTGAAAGGACAACGTTAAGGAGGGCCAAACGGGGGCGAGTTATTCCCAGAGCGAGAATGGGGGGAAAGAGAGAAAAGGCATTACAGGCAGATCAGCACTTTCATTTGTGCTTTTCAGGTTATATTCACTAACAGATAATCAATATGACGAACCAATTAGGAACATTGAGAAAACAGATTTGAGTGCGTTTGGCCAGCATTAATCATTGCATGACTCTTTTTCTACTACAATTAATTGTACTGGAGACAAAAATAACTTTTATACAACACAATGTACAATGAATTTCACCATCTCACCTTTCAGCGCGATGACCTTGCTCGCGGGATTCATAATGGCGCTGTCAGCAGAGATGGGCCTCCTGATTGGGTTATTGGGGTCAGACATGTCCACGATAACCACCTGGTTCTGCTCGCCCACTTTCTCCCGGATGCAGATGAACTTGTCTGACTCCATGGTCAGGTAGCTGAAGCCGATGTTAGCTGGGTTCACACCCAGGTTCTGCAACTGGAAATTAAATAAAAACAATGCAAGAGAATAAAAACGCCAGCTGGAACATCAAGTAGATGGTTTGGAGTGAATCTGGATACAGAACCAACAGGGATGCTTTGGAAGTGAAGTCAGTGAAGTCAGCTCAGTGAAGTCAGACTTTCACAAAACATGTTTCGGTTCTGTCCTTTTTATTTTAATTAACAAATTCTCGATCATTTAGTTACATTATAAAATAAAACTATACTCTATTGTTTGCAGGTTACTAACATTTGCCATGTTCCTGATGTCCAGGCCCAAAACAAATCTGTACAACTCTTTGGCCAGTAATGTCTGTCTACATGCCTGCATTCAGTCTCCATGGTAACCAGCTGTTTCACCATCCAATCATTTTAGAGGGAGTCACACAGCTTCCCACCCATAATGGAAATGTAACACTTTCCTGTATGGTTGCAGAATATCAAGAAAATATGGAACTGTGATGCTTTTGCTGAAGATGGCAAAAATGTTAATTAACTCACATTTTCTTGACTCTTCTTTGCTATTACTCAATATCCACACCCCTCTCTATGGGCCAGGGAACAAAAATGTAAGGTTGGTGTAATAAAAGTGTAAACAGGAAAGTTAAACTGCCAAGAAAAGTTTTCCAACATGCAGAACACTTGAAATTCAATATTTTACAGACTACAACGTCCGAGCAGTCCTTGAAGATTGTGATATTCTGAAGATGATGACGATTTAATAGATTGTGCATATTTAATTTCTAACTCTCTGCATTTTAAGCACTGATTCTGATTTTCCAGTCAAATAACAACAACAGATACTGGGGGAAAAAAAACATGCTGCAGGTTGTTTTATTGTGTAAGTAGATTTGAATCTAAAAAATTCAGGGACTATTTCGTGCTGATTTTTATTTAATCCAAATAACTGCAGTACGTCTTGTTGGTTGATGTGTTTATAGAGCGAAAATGGTTAAGTTATTACATTTTGATGCATTTAATGGCTGTAATACAAGAAAAAAAAACATTTTCACCAATCAGACCTGATTATGGGAATCATTTTGATTTCCAGACCAATGATTGGTGCATATCTCATTACTGCCTCAGTTTTCAACTCAGATATTCACCAAAGCATCAAGATACAGGTTTTTTGGCAAACCAACCACCTCTGGGATTTGGATAGAAACTGGGGATGTGCCGATCAGGTTTTTTTCTGCCGATACCGATACCGATCACCCCTGAGGGATGATCGGCGATACCGGTCCCCGAAACCAATCACATAGTTATGATTTATTTATTTTTTATCATAAACACTACCGTTACATTGTGTGAAAACAGGAACCATGAATTGACCTTAATTTAAACAAAAACTTGTTTTTAATAACTTTTTCCAAGAAGAAAACTAAACAAAACAGGCATTGTGTAAATTGTACTGCTATCAATAATACTATCTTTAACAGACTGATAACATATGAGGCTCTGAAGAGGCTAAATAATGCAAAGAGCCAAAATAAAACCTCTCAACATTGACAAAAAATTCAAGTATAAAACTTAACATTCAAAGGAAAATACAGGATCCATTACAATAAACAATCCAGAGTTACTGAATGAAAACTTCCTGTTAGCATAGCGGCTAGCTGGTTACTGCTAGTTCTGATTGGCTGTTTCTGACTGAGCGGAGTAACAGGGAGGAGATCGATTATTTTTTAGAGATTATCTGTCTCATGTTAGGACAGAGAAAGTTTTAATACGCATGTAAAATGTATTTTTTAGGTTAGATGCTGCAACTTTAAACAGGTTCGGTGTGAGAGTCGCTACCAGGTGGAGCAGAAGCGGCTCCGTGTCAAATATTACTAATTATTAAATATTACTAAATATTAAATATTACTAAATATTAAATATTACTAAATATTAAATATTACTACCTGTAGCGGAGCAGCGGTTCAACAGCAGAACCAGCGTCTTACATCGCAGCTCCAAGACTTAAATCATTTTACAGGTTATTAGTTTATCTTTCTGACCGTCATGCTAATCCGGGTGAGTGTTTGTAGCTGCGCTGCTTTACCTGCTGTCTGATCCTCCATGTCTTTTTACTGCACTGAGCCTCGATGTAGCCAAACTCCGTCATTGTTTTTATGTCTATTAGCTTCGTTGTGTTGATGCATTTTGACCTGATTCTATTTTCCGCCGCAACACGCAAACTTCCTCATTCACTCAGTGGTTATAGTTACACATCGCTTAGCATTTGTTGCTGCGCGTTTGAGCAGAGAAGGAAAGACGAGACCAGCTGGACAGACAGGCTGGGAAATGAGATGCAGGTGATGATCGGTATCGGTAACAGAGCCAATGATCGGCCGATCCCGATCATCATCGATTTCACGGAAATCGGTCGATTATGATCGGTTACCGATCGACCGCCACACCTCTAATAGAAACATAAAATCTTTAAACTATGTTATTTCTCCTATTATGTCATTATAGAGAAGAAACAGAGATGACTCAATATTGTCCAATGAAACATTAACACAACTGGCATACATGAGACAATGAGTAAGTGTTCAGTTGATGATTTTAAAGTCGTTTCATCCAAACATGTTAACATGCATGAGAGACATTTGCATTTAATTTTACAAACAATGTTGGAAAACTTCTTTAAAGAATCTGGAGGGGGGGAAAGTCCCAGGGAAAACATACATGCCAGCAGCTGATCTTTGCTTTGCTGGAATAACCCAGTGAGAGCCACATCAAAATATAGTTTTGATAAAAATAGCACCAGGTCTGCTCCAGTCCTCCAACTATTATGTCAAAGGGTATTTTCCCACACAGGGGTCACAGATAACCAGCGAACAACCACAGAAACCTCTGATGAAACTAAAGGTTTTCTTTTAAACACCCATTTCAGCTCTTTTAGCACAAAAATGGTGTCAAATCTTAGCAAAAGTGAAAACGTAAATCCCTCCAGCTGCAGCCGGACTATTTGTCTGAGCAGAGAGAGCGGAGCAGAACAGGCATTCTCCGTCTGATGACTGAACTCCCTGCATTATGCAGTCTGAAGCAAGCAGAATGGAATCTTTACACTCATCACAAGGACCACACTATCTCCCAGTTGGCTGGAGCAGCAGGACAACAAATCATTTGAAGCCATTTAAATCGGGTCTTCAGCAAAACAGGAAGAAAGAGGCGATCGTAAATCAGGGTCGTAAACCGGGGTGCGCCCGTTTAAGTCCGCTTTTAAACAAGAAACGGTTTCCAATCTAGAAAATGATCATTTGCTTGATTAAATTCATGCTTTATATTAAAAATGTCATTTTATTCATTTGTAGACAGCCTCAAAACTCTGAGACTCAAAACTCTGAGCAAACACAGACAACTTTAAACTTTCTATTTATTTTTTTAATCCACTCTCTTCACCTGACATTATTTAGCTTTTATCTGAAGCATGCAAAAATGGATGAATCCAACAGGGAAATATAAACTATACCACCTTTAGTCCTTTTGTTACTCTGTGATTATTCTTTTTTTCCTAATAAACATGCTGGATGCGTCAGCTTTGCAAGGTCCTAAAACTCTCCCAAACATCCGAGAAGGCCAGCTTCCTTTTTGAAGCCAGGTCTCTAAACTACCCAAATATCACTCTGGGGCAGAGTTTCTCACCGAATGCATGACAATAAAACGGAGCTGGAAACCTCCCTTAGTTACAGACTGCTTCCTTCTGAACAATATCAAAAGCATGTAGTGACAGTATTTTTGGTAAATACCACAATAACAGTATTTTGAATGCCCAAAATTATTTGTATCCTTTAGCGTCCAAGGCAATGCATGTGTAGGATTCAGCCTGAAATTTCCATTCTAACTGAGGGTGGATATTTAGTGCATCATTTATCAAATCTTATAGTGATTTTGATTTTTCTTTTTCATGATAAATTCTTTTAAATTATGCTTTAAAAACAAAACTGTCCATACTGTCTGGATTGACGTTAGTTATTTTCTATACCATTTGTTTTATGATGGGGTCAATACATTCTCTAAAGTTCTAAATGCAGTTTCTCTGTGCAGCTTAATGTGAGCTAAATCCCTCTTCTTTATGTGACTGGTGTTCTAAAGAACCATATTGCAAATAGAAATGTTTTGTTCTTCAGGAGTAGCGTTTATGGTTTTGGCATTATGATTGCTGTGCCTTGCAGTCCTATAAAAACAACAGGAACAAATAGTTCTTATTGTTACTTTTATTGTCTTATTGTCACAATTGGACTACAAAATATTGTGAATCAGTTATTTGCAAAACTATTACTCTGCACATTGCTTCAACACATAAACAACCTAATCATATTCAGCTGCTCTTTGCACAGATATATGCATTTTGACTTTTGTTTTTCTAACATCAGCATCTATGTGTTTCTATCTGAATAACATTTTGCAGCTGGTACACAGAATTCACACCAAGACCCAAATAAAGGATTATTGTTTTGTCGTCTATCAAGATTTTCTAGAAGATTGATCTGCAGGATGATGTGCAAATGCAGCTGTGGATTTGGCAAAAGCCTTTCCTGAGAGAGATGTGTGGGTGCAGGGACGAGTGTGGAACCAAACTCTCAGGATGTCCTCATATCAACCAGGTCAAATTTATCTGCACAGCACATTTCAGCAACTAGACAATTCAAAGTGCGCTACATTATTAAAAAAAAACTTAATACAGTAACCAATTATGAGACGAACAACACATATTGCATTTTTGTCAAATGCCATTAAAAGAAGCAAATAATAATGCAAACATCAAATATATCGATCAATATATTGATCAATGTTCCAGTAATTATGAATCAAAGGCAGCTCTAAAAAGGAGAAATTTCAGCCTTGATTTCAAGAAATTTGAGTTTCAGCATCATTGCAGTTTTCTGGAAGTTTGTTTTGAAGCATAAAACCAAATGATAAACATTTTAAGGCATAAAAACAACTGATTCTGTCATATCACTAAGAGAAAAGAAATATTAACTTCAGATTGTAGAAAAAATAGAGGAAAGCTACCTTGGGCTTATTTTTGGTATTCATTACATGGTGGGAAATAACAAAATGCAGTCCTGGAGCTTTGTTTTGATTGTTTAAATTAATGTTAAGAAGCATCAAACACAAAAAAAGTGATACAGGCGTCTTGAAAAAGGCCACAGAGAAGACCTGAGGGCGATCAGAGCCATATGCTGCCTCTCCTGTAAGGACTGCCAAAATTATCTAAGGGTGCAGAAGGGAGGAAGCACAATAAAGATGGTAGGGGACAAGATAAAGATGAGAATGTGAGGAAGAGCTGAAGAAAACGTTCAGCATCGAGATAACATCCAAGCAAGGCGGTGTGGAAGCGAGGAACAAAACACGCGGCTGAGAAGTTGGCCTATTCGCAGCGGTAACACACTCCTTTGGCATTTTACAGTTCAGGGTGGGGCGACTGACTCACCGGACGATTCAGCAGAAGATTCCAGACTAAAAATCACACTTCAGCTCTAACCTACCACAGACCCATAAATTATCTCCATCGATTCCTCACACATGACTGCGCATTATCTTTCTGTAAAAGGTGGGGTTAAATATCACAAAAACAGCATTAATGCCGATCCAGCTTGGATGGTATGTGGTGAGTCAAAGACTGGCTGGAAGTGTTGCATCAGCAGCTCAAGTGAGGAACGATGCAAACACACTTCAGTGCTTCACCTTTTCTCCATGATAAATTGTTGGAAAAGTCGAGTCGGTAGCTGGTCAGGAAAAAAGATAAGCTAAAGTAAAAACTTCCACTGACAAATTTAAATTTTCTCTCTTTAAAGTCGCAGGCGGTATTGGCATCTTTTGTCTCCTTGGATGTTCAGACACTTTTCAAATTTACGTTGCATTCTAGTAGTAGCTTTTTAAAAATAAAAACGTTTGGTAGATGATTTCAACATGCTGAGAGTTCACCAACATAAAACAAATCAAATATTAGAAAAGCTTGGGAGGACCTTTTGAACTTACTAGAGATGCACAAATGACTTCCAGCTGTGAATGAAAGGTCAAACACTGACAACTGAAATGTACCTTCCAATAATTAAATGCACTCAGTAGAAATACCTAAAGAAACACAGAGTACTTTCAATACAGATCAAAGGTTAAGGACAATTCAGAATTGGGGATTATTTTATAAAAGATTTCTGCCTCTATCAAATATATATTTTTCTCTATTACCTGTTATTCTCAGCTTTAAAAATAAACATAAGACCTCACAGAGAAATGTTTTTGGTATCAGAGCGTCTATAGTGTTGCATAGGAACTATTTTCCTGCAGCTTTTTGGAGGAGAAAATGGTATATAGTACAGCAGCTTGATCAATATAGACTTTTAAAATAGTCTAAAACACAACTCTGAATAAAACTACAAACCTAAAATTAGAAACAACCAACTGAAGGAACCAATATCAAGTCCTGCTTCCTTTCTAAACTATTCCCTCTACATAACCGCTAAACCCAACCACAGACGCCACCATCATTTTACAAGTGGTCCACTTTGTCAAGTGGCTGTTTTCCTTGCATGTGTGAACTAAAAGACAAGCTGGACAGCAGTCAGAAAATGCCTAAGCAACCAACGTCAGTAGCGTACCCTACAGTATTTATATTTTACATGCTAAATCTACCTCTTTTTAACTTCTTCCTGTGCTCTGATGCAGTCATATCTTAATGTTCTGAGTCCTGTGGACCCTTCAGATCATACACGAGTTCTGGGGCCTAAAAACACTTTTCTTGATGTTACTCCCCCCCTGCTGGATGAGCCAACACTCTTATAGCTTCTACAACTATACTGTTAAATGCTTGTTATGAAACGTTTGAGTCGTAACAAAGCAAAACCCAACTGCTGTTGGTATTAAAATGTTGTTCCTATCTAAAAAGCAATCCCTCTCCCTCAGTTTATGCCTGCACTGTTGAGCTTGTTGCAGTAAGGCCACCCACAGCCGCCTGTCAGTGCACGGTAATGTAGTCCTGAGTGGGACTAAAGCTAAAAAAAAGGACCAACAAAGAAAAACAGACTAATGTGGGTTTTCTAAGGATTGAGTTGTGTTTGCTGTTTTAAAGGATTTGTTTTAGTTTTCACTTTTGTTTCATTTGTTTTTGGTCTCTGACTCTTCAGCAGGCTTTTACATTTAGGCAGTACAATGCATAAATGTGCATTGCTATATAAATGAACTGAATTGAAAACCATTAAAAAGAATGCAAGCCCTGTGCGTGGAACAGCTCCTTCAATGCGTTTACATCAAAGTTTCAGTGACTGAACGCAGGCGCATGTCCTCATCCCGGTCAATGCCTGTTCTGTTCCTCTGCTTCCTTCACTGATGTAATTTGCTGGACCTAAACAAGTTCTGTTTACATCACATGTCCATCAAATGCATCCGTCTGCCTGACGCAGGGCATCGTTTCACAAGCGGAGATGCTGCTGCAGAAGCTGCTGCAGAGTTGCAGGTTAGAGGCATTAAACAGCTTGGCAGGACAGTTTTCAGGAGGTTTAGAGCTGCAGGACATTTTGGCACTTACTCATGCTGCTACAGAACGTAGGCTGCTGCACACACAGAGCTGAACGAGCTGCAAGTGACTCTCACTTCCAGAGCTCAGCAAACCTTTTTATCTCAACGCAACGCACCTTTTGGAGCTGATTAACTTTATATTCCACAAATCACGAAACCAAAAATAAAAGTTTTTTTAATTAAATAAAAATATAAAAGGTTGGGATCTATACTTTGATGCATGGATGTGGTTAATCTGGTCATTTCTTCATTTTCTGTTTGTTTCTATGGCAACGTTTAAATGTAATAGTTTAGATCAAAATCTGAAATGTTACGTTACATCTCAAAGAAAACCAAAGAGCAGGAAAACCTTGATTGTTGCATATTATTTCTTTGTATCTTGTTTTAGAGTTTAGTGTTTTAATTTGTTTGTAAATATTAATAAAGTAGCTGTTTTCTGCTTTGTTTGGAATCTGAAGAAAACTCAAATAAACGAAAATTTACCTTTGGACTTAAGAGAAAAAAATGGTAAAAGGGCCAATTTCATCATTTTTAATGTTCATTAATGTGGTTTTGTTTAATTTCCCTGTTGGATAAATAAAGTATTTTTTTTTCGGTTTCTCAATAACCAAAACATATTAATGAGTTTGAGAAGTTGAAATGAGGCACAGCAACAATAAATTATGTCATTTAAATAACTTTATACAGCCTGATGTTTTTTTTATAAGAAAATAAGAGATAAAGCCTGAGAAGTCAAAGATTTTGACAAAATTTAACCTAACCAGGTATAAAAAGTTACTTTAAAAAATATCAGGCGTCTTGATCATACTGCGCTGCATTCCTGCACCCTGCCTCTGACTATATAGACTGAGCTGTAAATGCCAAGTTAAAAAAAAAAAAACTAAACTTGAGGCTCAAAGTCTTGGGTTTGCAAATTCCAAGCATTTTTCACTCTGCTTGAGCCACCTGGATTTGCATGGGGATACAACAGGGCAGAGGTTGGATTTCATGCAAGAAGTGGAACATAAACCAGTTTGTTGCTCATCACTGCATCAGAGTTAAAAAAAAAAAAAGTTTGAGGGAAAGGTATGTGGCTCTGAGAACAGATGACCCAGACATGGCCTGATGGCTCTGCTGCAGCCGACACAGTTTTCAGGCAGAGGATCTAAGGTCAAGAAAGAAAGTGAAGCTGAAAACCAGAGGAGCTAGAAAAGAGGGGTGGGGTCTGTTTTCTCCTTCTTCTTCTTCTTCTCCTCTAGTGAAAGGCCATTTCACAGCCGGCTGCTGCCATAACAACCAGCTACAGACCAGTGGAGGTGGTGGGGCGCGTCACCAAGTTTCTCTTTTGGCTCCAGGTCACCGGGCACTGGGGGACCATTCAAAGTCCAAAAACTGAGGGGAAGAAGGGGGGACGGTGGTGGAAACGATTCCCCCGCAGAACGCCATATAAACGGCTGTTTGTTTCTTTTATTGCTCTGGATTGTAAAGAGGCATTTTTCTACTGAAGGCCATGTGCTATTCTTACACTTATTGCTTTGAAGTTGCACAGATGCTTCAATTAGAGCCTGGAAATGCACATAATATTACTGCTGTAATATAAATCAGTAACTGATTTATGATGTTTTTAAACATCATTAAAAAGCATTAAATGTTCTCATCCTGCCAGCCTGGGTCCAGTGAAGGGATTCGGTTTGAGAGCAAGTGACAGATTTTACCTCTGCACAAACCTGTCTGGTGATTTTGTCCAAATTCTGCTTAGGAAGCAGCAACCATACATTAAATTCACTGAAAATAGGGAGAGTGTTCTCACAAAATGTGGGGAGAAAAAGCAACAAAGCTTGAGAGCCAGTGTCATTCAGGGCCACAGCTACAAAACGATGTCTTCCACCCATGTAGGAAATAAAGCAATCTACTGATTCATATGGATCAGCAATAAATTAGTACATTTCTTTTTTAAAAACTGACGTACTTTTCTATGTCCTGCTCACCATCTAACATACAAATAATGATTAAACGATGTAGATAAATAATATCAATAAGAAGGAGGTTGCTCCACTTTACTTTGGATATCAGAGGTTAAGGATTGACTGGTTCGAACAGGAATCTGGGAGCGTCGATAAATGGAATCAACAAATATGTAATTTCCATATTACATAGGTAATATGTAAATAACGCTTGACTACAACAAATTATACATGAGATGGTATTTTTGTAGTCATCTCCATAATTCATAAAATTACTTGACTCCAAAGGAACATAAACTGAATTAAATTCAAACATCATTAAAAAGTAAATATGTCACTACATCATTCAAACTGTGAAAATCCTGTAGACTCTTTTCACCCAGACAGAGATAGATTTCATATTTTGTTCCACAGCACTCTCAAGGTTGCACTTTTTCTTCCACTCAATTTTTTATTAGCATGGTTGGACAATGTATTCAAAACAACACACTTATTTTTAGTAATGACTTCGTTTTTCCTATCCCTGTGTACGCCAGTGAATTACATGACAAAATTAATCTTTGGTTTCCATTAACTGCAAGCCAATGAAAACATCAATCATCACTCAATGATGAATATTTTTTAAATCATATTTTAAATTGGATGTAATAAACCCACTTTTCAAGAATATTCTAATTCATTGACATGCAGCTGTATATGGGTACAAAATAACTTGTTTACATGTATGAAATAAAAGCAAAAATAGGCATCAAGAGTTAATGGAAGATGCTTGTTTACTAAGGTTCTGGAGCAAAACACTGAAGACTTTGAAAAAATATACTAAGATTTATTGTCCAAACTTTTGGAGTGTCTACCAAAGAGTTTTGAAAATATTTATGCAAAGCACATATTGAGACTTGTGTCGGTGACGCATCTAAAACCTCACTGCCTGTTTGTACCAAGTAGTTTAGAAAGTGGTTTGAGATTTTGCAACAAAAACACAAAAAACAGCAGTGAAGCAAAGTAAAAGGTCTATGTTTTACATTCATGGTTTCTGCAAACTCAAATTTAAGACTCCAAGACCATAATGAATGAAATTCAAGACCTGTCACAACAGCCAAAAGACAAATTTAATATTTTATAGAGTAGTGCCAAGCCAGAATGCACATAGCATTGTACAGATTGTCAACAGAAGTGACTCAGAGGCAAAGTCCAAACTGGCGATAAATTTACACTTAACAATCATAGATGGAAAAAGCTAGCTAGCAAAGGATTGTTAGCAGCTAGTTAGTTGTAACCTCAACCGCCTTGAGTCACAAAACAAAATAAAGTCATCTGCATGTGACTGACACAGAAAAGTCCAAACAGAAAAATAATCTACCTAGATCATACATGCTTAAAATAGTCCTGCCACAACAAAATTTCAGACTTGTAATTAGCATATTTAAGGACAAATTCCTAAATTTTAAGACATTTTAAGGATGCGTGTAAACCTGACATTCTGTTTTCAGATCCTTGATTATGACTTCATCTCAAACCTTGACCCTAAAGAGAAGGTTGCCATTTTCAATTACATCAACAAAGGTTTTCCTTAAAATAATTCCTTGAAAACAATGCCATTTCCTGAAGCATACATTTATTAAAAATGAAAATATCTTAACTAGAATAAGCTTAATTCTATGCTAAAGAAAGTCTCCTCTAGCCTTCACTAGCCTGGTGTTGCCATTATGCTCCTCTTCTTGTGATTTCAGTGAAGGGATTTACAAATGCAAGCCACACTTTTCAGAGCATTATTTGTAAAACTTGTAACACATGAAGTCAACATCTTTACACCTTAAAAGGAAATGCCATTTTGTTTTCCATTTTGGCAAATAAAATTCCAATAAAATAATACATTGACGTTTATGGTTTTAGATAAAAAGTGATAAAGTTTAAAGATGTGCTTTGAAGGAAAACAAGATTAAAAAAAAAAAAAAGAGCAAGATGTCATGCAGGGCTTGCAGGATAACGGGCCCAGAAACGATCTCATCCTGCGGGCTGGAATGCAGTCCAAGTGCAAAACAACAGATTGTACTTCTGCACACACCTGCCTGGAAATTTACGCCCAAATATCCGCAAAAACAATGTGGCGCATAAAATCACTTAGCAGAGGGTGGCAAACAGGCGAAAATGCTGCTGCTGCAAGATGATAACGCGGTAGCATGAAAGCTCAACAGCAAGTGCCATTCAGGGTCTCAGTTACAACGTAACCGTGAACAGCTGAGCTCCGCTGTAGGCGGTAAAATAAAAGAGAGAGAAAAAGAGAGAAAGTATCAAAACGCCGCAGTTAGTCTACCAAAAAAAATGACGGCGGCGTTTTCAGGTTGAAAACACCGGTCCGCATTGGAGCTGTGTACAACCTGCCTGTTCAATTTCTACCAGTCATCATCTGCCCGGCAGGAGCAGAAAACTAGGCCTGTAGCTATATTGAGCGCCACCCTGCAGCCCAATTTCAGATTCCATTTAAATGCGACATGTGCTGTTTGTGTGCGGAGGAACATGGGTGCAGAGCGAAGCAAACCCCCCCCCCCCCCCCCCCCAAAAAAAAAACCAAAACAAAACAAAACAAAGGGGCTCAAATTTTTCTGAGGTTTTTTTTTTTTTTTTCTTTCCTCCCGTGTGCTTACCTGGAGATGTTCCTGAAACCGTATTGGTAAAATCTGAGCCATTTTCAGGTGATTTCTACGCCTGAAGAGTCCGTGAAGAAGGAAAGGGGATGGGGGATAACCAGAGGAGAGAGGTGGTTGTCTGTCTTCTGTTTTGTGTCCCCCCCCCCCCAGCAAAAAAAAAAAAACCAAAACGATGGGCGGTGGTGTAGCCTGGGTGGTATCACACGAATCCAGTGACTGCTCCCATTCAGGAGCCCCCCCCCCACCCCTCCACCCCCTTTACACCAGCGCTGAATGAAAAACTCCGCTCCTCCGCTAAGAAAAGTAGTCCGCTCTGCCTAGTAACTGAGCCAAACCTGCTCTCCGCGGAGCCTCGTAAGGAAACCAGGGTGTCCTAAAAATCTGCACAGACTCTTTATAAGTCATGGCTTTGCCTGTGTCGGCGTGTTTTCCTTCCACATGATGAGCGACGATTCATCCCGTTAAATGTGTAGATTGTCCTCTTCCGCTGACACCCCTCCCCTTCCCCCTTCCCATTTCACCAACTTCAAAATTAACAGTTCAGTTCAGCTCCAGCTCTGTTTTGACAGGATAGCAACAAAAATATGTGTGTTTCTGAAACGTATTTACATCGGAGACTAATTTAACTATTTCCCATTTTGTCATTTTACAACCACAAATTCAACGTATACTATTGGATTTTATGACAGACCAACACAAACTTGTTATGGGAATGTAAATGTTTTTTTGGTTTTTTTTAACAAATAAATATTTGCTCATGGTGACAGCATTTTGTAGTTCTTTTTGTTAAAAAAACTTTTTGGTTGAGGCGTTCTTCTTTTAATAGCTAATTTGCATCTCAAACGCTCAAATAATACCTGAATTAAGACCACAAATCCCAGAGGAGTTAAAAATGCATCTTCTGTTTACTATCCCATAAAAGTTCCTAAAGAAATCAGTGTCTTTGTCATATTTACAGTAAAGCATATTCAAAGTCGTGTGTTTCTATTTGCATTTTTGACCAACTTTGACTAGTTAATAAAATATTTAAATGTCAGATATTTTTGAATAAATGTTTTAAAATAAAAGTTTGAATACATTTTTTGTTTTTTTAACTGATGAGAAGTGCCAGAGGGGGGCGCTGTTTGTATGTATAAAGATTTTAGGATTTACTTCTAACATTGACACGTTGCATTCATTTGTACCTGATTATGTTTTTAGCTAAATGCTTGTTTGTTGCTAAACAAACATAAAATTAAACACACTGAAAGATAACAAATGCATCAAGACAGAAAACATTTCAAAATTTACACATAAATGAAAATAATTTATATTCTTCCTTTTGGTGCTTTGTTAACAGCCGGATTTCCAGAAAGAACATGGTTTGTTTCTTCTTTTGGTCCGATTTTCAACACCTAAATGAAAGAGTGTGTTTTAGAAAAATAAAGTCCTTCCCAAATCGCTGGGAAAACAAATCATACGGTTAGTTGTGGAAACTAAAGAATGGTCTATAGCATGACAACAGAACATGGATAGCTTTGGGAAATTTAAATTTTTGCAATAAAATTGCAATTGAGATTACAAAATCTCTGCAATGGGAGTAGAGCATAAGAAAAACAACAAGAGCTGAAAATATTCAGTTTGATTTGACCTTGCTGGGGTTGTCTTGAATTCCCGTCAAAAACAGGAACATCTATAAATCTTTGCTGCGGTTCTCAGGAATTTGAATAGTTCAGGCTCAGATTATTATTAGTCCTCTTACTTACCAACATACAGTAGCTCACTTCAGGAAGTAATTCAGTTCTCCTTTGCACCTAATGCAAATTTCACTGGTGCAGTTAAACCAGTGAAAAATCTTTTGCATTTTAGGCAGAACAGACGTTGTGTACAAGCAAAGCAATGTGTAAAATAAAAAAGGCATTAAAAGAAGCTCTGAGTCTGATTTACATCTCAGGATCTAATCTGTTTGCAAAAGGCCCTAAGATTTACAAACTGTTTTCCTAAAAGCAAATAGTCACACATTTGTTGATCTACCATTTGGTAGAAGATTTATGGTTTGATCACAGAGGAGATGTTTGACCCTGACAGGAAGCAGGTGGAGCCGCCAGCGTCTGGTTAGCAGCTGCTCCCACAGATACTGGAGACCTGCTGTTCTCATCAGGATAAGTCACCAGAGGATCAATTCTTCCCAAAAAAAACACCACAAAAACCCCCTATGATGACATTCAGACATACTTAAAGTCCACGTTGGTAAATGCGGACAAACCTGGATGAAATTAACACAACAGAAGCCAAGCAAGTGACATTTTCTGGACTGTAAAACAGCCAACATGTTACATTAAAAACTGAAAGCACTTCAAAACAAACACTCTGAAGTGAACTTATGAGAAGGTGACAGAAAAAAGATCTGAGCAAACAAATTTATGTAAATGAACAGAAGTGGAAAAATTGCAACGAATAGAGTTGAGCCTTCAAGTGCGACAGCTGGATGCTTGATAAATATAAACTTACAGTTTTCATCTAGACATCTTCCTCAAAGAACCTTAGTGAATAAAAAAATCTATTTTTTACAATGACATGTAAGATCAAGGCGGTTATTTGTCTAGAAAATAAAGTTTCAGTTTCTTCCGTTTATCTCACACAACATGTAATTATTAGTGTCGTTTTAGAGCCGTACAGGCTGCGTTAGGTTTGCTGTGTGCTTGGCCTGGCTCTTGCTGTCAATCAGAAGTATTTGGTTGCTCTTATGGTAAGAAATCATCTCGTCAAGACTGCTGAATACCTACAAGAAAGGGGACAAAAGTAACAAACAGTAAAGAAAACAGTATAAATGTAAAGTGCTTTCCTAAAGTATTTTTACCCTTTAATTTCACATTTTGTCACATTTCACCCACAAAATAGAAGGAATTTAATGGGATTTTATGTGATAAATCAAAGAGCTGCAAGTATTTCTTTGGTCTTTCCACAATGGCTCCTGATCACTTTGTCTAAAATTTCTAACTAATGATTTTAGAAATACAACTGAAAATTGTGGTTGGCACTAAAAAGTACCAGTAAGATCCTGTTTTCTTATCAGGTTACAAACTATTTGCTCTTTTAAAAAATATCATTTTCCACAAATACCAACATGCCAGAGAGAAGGTGTACCCATAATTGTTAGCTTTGTTTTTCTTCATTTATGACCTAAAAACAGAAGTAAAATGTTTAGTTCTTCAAAAGTGACAACAAATTTCCTATTTCAAAAATTATAAGTTGTTTTTGTAGAAATATCATGTGACATTTTCTGCTCCAAACCAGTTTATTTAGCTGAACTGAAAGTAAAAAAAGGTTCTTTGAATTCTAAAGGTTGCAGACCAGTCATATAAAATCCACTTAAGATTCATTTAAGTCTGTGGTTGTTGCGTGACAAAATGTGGAAAGACTTTATCAGACACTGCATTAACTTGTCCATTCAGAATCCTGTTATCTTTCTCTTCCTTTATTTTTAAATATGAGGATTTTCCTTCACCTCTTCATTCTTCTTGCCCTCCTTTCCGAGGGCGTAACCTTTTGACTCTTCAATAAAGCGGATGGGGATGTTGTAGACCTTCTGCTGGTAGAGGACAGCCAGGGTGTACGGCTGCTGGGGCCGTTTGTCTGAGCTGTATCGAATGAGAAATGCTCCGTCCTGCAACACATTACACAAACATACATCTTTGAAAAGCAAAAGTGGAGCCTCCTGCACAACCAACGAGAATGCAACACGTGGTTTCTGGATGGCAAGTCAACAACAAGGCATTTGTCTTTTAAAACCAGCTGACTAAATGTGCTGGAACTCAATTTGAGTTGCTAGGTGATGGGCTGGACTCATAATGGGTTGCTAGGTAACGACGCAGTGCCCCTTGGTTATGACTTAATAATCAGGAGGTTTTTGAAATGGCTCGTTTTCCTTACACCAAAAAACATGAACATTTTGGCAAGTAAAAAAACTGGGTGATTTTATTTCTCTATTTACAAGCAGTTGAGACGCAAATGGAAATATCAAAATGCATAAAATGTGAATTTTGCAAAATAGGTTTCCCACTGAAATAATATAAATTATAATTCTTTACAAATTTTTAATTTCACTTTGTTCTTGAACTTCACAACAGTTAAATTCATATCCAACTTCAAAGTTAAGAAATATGTAAAAATGTACAAGAAAAAAGCAAGTACACAAACTGAAAGGAGTATAAAACGTTTTCTTTCTTTCAGATTTTATGTCTTTGCTTTTTTTGTTACATTTGAATGTTTAAAATCCTTTAGATTGTGCAAATATGGCTTCTTCTTTTTAAGAAATTTTACCTTCACAAATCTTCCTGCACTTTCTGAGTATGATGTTTGGGGAAAATATCCTTGGGCCAAAAGATCATTGTAGCATAATCCTCCTAAGGTACTTTTGTCAAGAAAATAGTTTTTTTATTTACAAAAAATGGGACCATTCCCATTTTAGAAAGGTTTGTTTTGTGTCAGAAAAGTACATTTTATAGTGGTTTAAGTGGGCTTACCTTTCTGACTCTATTTAAAAGACTCTCTGCTGTCTGTCTGCCACAGTCTCCAGCAAACCACTCTTTATCCTGAATTGAATGAAAGACAGAAATCAAATGTCCCTCTATTATTATTTTGAGATCAGGTTTTGAATATGTATCAACATATTTGTATGGACCAGACATTTTGTCCCCTTTCTGTGTCCCTCTGTCACGTTTCACACCAAAAATACAGAATAACCCTTTATTATTGGAAAATGACCTATTTGGTGTTTTTCTGCCGCTTTACAGAAGTAGGAAACACAAAATATTTGCTCTTAAATCTAACAAGTTATCTATTTTACTGAACTCCATACCAACATTTTCATGTTGTCTAAAAAAACTTACAGATTACAGAAAAAGCTCATGTTACAAACGAGATTCTTAAATCTGAGTGTTGGGCCATATTAATGGTAAAATAGCCTCGTTTGTTTGTTTTTTGTGAATGAAACCAGAGAACTTCCAGTCTAAATCTATTTTTTACTGCAGGTTGATACTGTACCTCGTTCCCACTCAGCTTCATCATCCTGCTGGCACCTTAAAACAGATATAAAACAAGCAATATTTGAATATTATCTGCATTTTGTCAGAAACAATCCCAAGTAATAATGAAAGCAGACTCCCATCTCACCTCCAAGTTTGTGGTCTCCCATCATAGGATGAGGAGGCCTGCAACAAAGACGGGGTGGTTAGTTTAGTTTTCATTTAAACAAAAATTAAATGAAAGAAAAAAATAAACTTGAACTTAATCCAAATTCCGTCACTTTAAATAGTATTTCTGTATAGTCAGCACTCATACATGGGTTTAGGTTCCTTCAGATCTGGAGGCAAAACTCGTTGCGGTAGCTGACCAGGGAAGCTGGCGCGTCTGTCCTCAGCTGCAAGAGAAATTATGACATTTTCTTCTGGCTTCAGTATCTCTCCATGTTTGTTGGTGTCCGTTTTTCACTGGTTACATAGTTACTCACCTGTCTTTAACTCGTGAATAGCAGAAAACATTGGTTGCTGGAAGAGAAGGCAAACATTGTGCTAGTGTGGGATTTGTAAATATTACCTTTGGCACAGAATACTGAACGATTTTTTATGAATCAACACCTATTTGGGCTCTGCTACTTTTACTAGGACAGTTCCCAGCATTTAAAGAAGAAAAGCAAGATACACTTACGGTCTCAGCTCTTGGAACTGGTGGTTTTACCCTGCAGATAATGTGAAAACAAGAGCTTATTGTCTGATTATAAAGTAAGCGTGAAGCAGTGCAAAGGGCAGACTGACTGCCTTTAGATTCTGTTGCTCCTTTGACACCTTTTGATTTGATGAGTGTCACTCTACATGTGTTTTGATTGGCAAAAAAACACAAATATTACCAAGTATTTTCTTGTCTAGTTTCTAGTGCAAACATCATTTGAAATAAGACAAAACTAACTTACAGGTAACTTTTCAGAAAGACATAGGAGCTTGTTTCATGTAAATAATTCCTTAATATTGATAAAAAGGTTCCACTGGCAGATTATTTCACCTACAGCGAGACTTTTTCCCATGGTGTAAGTGAAATAATCTGCCAGTGAGAAAGTACTTTTTCATCAATATCATTTAATTATTTACTTTAAACAATCTCATATTTCCTGCTGAAAAGTTATTTGTAAGTTAGTTTTATAGCATATTTGCAGTAGGAACTGAACCAAGAACATTTTTTGCAGTGTGGATTTGTTCATTTTTCTGGTTCAGAGGCTTCTCTGTTCATCCATTCCTTCATTTTAGATTTCCTCAGTTTTTTCTGTCCTCAGTTTTTCTTCTGGTTTGACCTCCAACACATTCTACCAACCGGTCTCAATAATTTCAGCATATAATAACTCCCCTGGGTTCTTCAGGTCTTAATCAGATCCTCCTGTTACCTTTTTGTTTAACTCGGAGTTAATTCTGTTTGGATTTGGTTTTTTAATACACTTTGGGGGTTTTTGTGCAGAAAAACATAATCTTTTTCTCTTGTACATCTTGTCTCATCTTGCCAATCTACATTTGTGTCCTCCACATTTATAAAACATGAGATAACAGGCATTTAACAGGCTATACTGTTGTTTTAATGTCTCCCCTTTCTGGAGAAAAAACAAAGAAATGCACGGGCTCAAATGGAAAAGACTTACATGGGTTTTGGAGGAGGAGGTTTCGGTCCTCTGCTTGGAGCAGGAGGAGGGCAGGCTGGAGAGCAGAGAGAAGAGAAATTATCAAACATTTTCGGTAGAGATATTCTGGCACCTTTTGTTGTCATGCAATGCTGTTTTTTAGTGTGAGATGTGACATACATGCTTCTGGCTCCAAATACACGTCGTCATTGTCTTCCTGAAATAAAAGAGATCATTAATTTGTGAAATAAAATTACATTTTGGTTGTTGTTTTTTTGCAGTTTAGCTATTATTAAATGAGTTTTGTACACCCGTTAATTAATATTTATTTATTTATGCATTTATAAATATTTACTCATAAATATTTACACTATTTACAAGCATGTCATGATTTCATACTAACAGATCAAACTCACCTGTTCTTCATTTGGATCCAGATAAACATCTGAAGAGCAAAAAACAAGGAGTAAAAAACATTTTCACCATAATAATCTCACTTTTAAAGACAATAAACTCCCCAAATACTTTTTCACAGCACTGCAAGTCATAAAGCTGGATTTTTATCCATATTATACACAGTCCAGTCACATTAATGTGACCATCTGTCAAAAGCCAGAATAACCACCTTTCGCAGAGCGAACTGCTACGAGACGTGCAGGAAGAGAGTCACTTAGGTCCCTGAAGGTCTTCTCTGGGATGTTGAGCCATGCCGACTCTAATGCCGTGGCCAGCTGCGCTAGATTACGCGGTTGAGGATCCATGGCGCGAACAACTCGATCGAGATGGTCCCACAGATGCTCGATTGGGTTTAAGTCAGGTGAGTTTGCTGGCCAGGGGAGGACGGTAAACTCATCCTGGTGCTCTTCGAACCACGCACGTACACTGGCAGCTGTATGGCACCTCGCATTGTCCTGCTGGAAGATGCCATCATCCTGAGGAAAAACAATGCGCATGTAGGGGTGGACATGGTCCGCAAGGACAGATGCGTACTTGTATTGATCCATCGTGCCTTCCACAATAATCAGTGAACCCAGAGAATGCCAGGAAAACATTCCCCAGACCATAATGCTCCCGCCTCCAGCTTGGACCGTTCCTGCAATGGTTGCAGGGTGGTTCCTTTCAGAGGTTTCACGCCTTATACGCCAACGTCCATCTGTCCGATGGAGCATAAAACGCGATTCATCTGAAAACGCTACCTGTCGCCACTCAGTGGACGTCCAGCTGCTGTACTGGCGTGCAAATTCTAGCCTTCGTCGTCGATGAACGCCAGTCAGCATAGGTGCACGAACCAGGCGTCTGCTTCGGAGGCCCAGACGCAGCAATGTTCGCTGAATAGTGGTTTGGGAGACACTTGTGGTAGCCCCTTGGTTCATTTTAGTGGTCAGTTGCTCAACGGTAGCCCGTCTATCTGCCCGAACGCATCTCCGCAACCGTCGTTCGCCTCTGTCATCTATGGCCCGTGGTGCACCACATTTGCCACGTCGTTGATTTTGGACAGTCCCATTTTGCCATGCACGGTACACTTTTACCACGGCGGCACGCGAACAGTTCACAAACTCAGCCGTTTCGGAAATGCTTCCACCCTTGGCCCGAAAGCCAATGATCATGCCCTTTTGGACGTCGGATAAATCGCTTCGTTTCTGCATTACGCCAACGATTGAAGTGTTTTCCGAAGCCCACACACACCCTTTATATACGCTCAACTGCACTGTGCTGCCACCTGCCTTCTGTGATTGGTTATTTAACTCTGAAGTGGAAAGTACGTGGTGGTCACATTAATGTGACTGGACTGTGTAGTTCAGAACAGTAATTAAAACACACCATTCAACACAAACAAAAATAAAAAAATATGGCAAGCAGATGGATACTAAGAAATTATTTATGCTATTTATTTCAAACAGAACTGCTCGAAAAATATTTTCCACAAAACAGAACTTGTGTTTTGAGCTTGTCGGTAGATTTAAACTTTAATGTTGTCAATGATAAATCAATGCATCCAATGTAAAATAATAGTATACATTTTTTTTTCTGATACCCAGTTGCTAAGAGGTGTTTCAGTAGGTGGCGCTGTTTTCTTTGTTGTTAGTTTTCTTTCTATTTACCAAAGGGAAAAATTGTTGCTAAATATTAAGCACGACTAACCAGCTCTGGGTTTTAAGGGCACTTGAACCACAGATTGGAGGAAATATTGTTGTGTAAACTCATTTAAATATGGATTTCAGGTTTCATTCGGTGATTTAAAACCATGACTGTGGTCGTGTTTATTTCACCTTCTTCAGGTAAGGGAGCCGGAGCGGGAGCAGGGCGGGCCGGAGGATCCGGCATCTTTCTCCTTCCGGGTTTCTCAGTTCTGTTTATCTCAGGAGCTGGAAGGGAAAACGAGGCTTTTCACCCACATCATAGACACAGTCTACTGTTAAATGAACGAAAAATGATGACAGCTCACGTTTTCCAGTGTTCTGTGGTGTCTGAATGGAACAGGTGAGAATATTTAATCAAAAGTGAAGGAATATATTTGCACAATTTCAGAGAAATACAAAGTTTGAAGCTGTTCTTACCGGGGGTTTGGATAGTCTGGGTGGGGGATTCATTTCAGGACGAGATGTCCTCTCTGCAAAAAAGAAATATAGGAATTTTCAAAACTGTGCCTTAAACTTTTTTAAATTTTTCCTTGTTAAAATTACAAATTTTGCTTCCATTTTATGTTACAAAGCATTTATATTTAACCCTCTTTGAGTTCACTTTGATTTCAACTCTCCAGCTTCTTTGAGCATATCTCCACAACCACAGGTTTATACTGAAACTCTTTTTTTTCTAAATTACACAAACTCAGCAGGTTCTTCTTCTTCTCCTTCTTCTTCAAAAATATGTTCTACTTCCTGTCAACAACAAAGCACTTGTCTTTTCCAGCAGCGGTGAAACCAGCAGACCAAACCTTCTGGAGCTCTAATGGGTTGCTAGGTAACGGGCTGAGCCCTAGCTGGGGTTGCTAGGTAACAGGGCAGCATCTGCTGGTTTATGAGTTTACATTCCGGAGGTTTGTGAAACCAGTCAAAAAATATTAACCTATTGTTTATTTAAGCGATTGGGCTTTTTTTTAAGAAGCAGTAGAGGCCCAAATGGAAGTCAAAAATGCATTGTGAAAATTTTTCGTAAGACTATGGAGAGCTGCTGAAGTTCAGGGGTTGAGAATACTTTTTCTCGGGTTTGCAAATTTTTTTTAACATTGAGCTACAATGAGAGAACATGCAGAGATTTTTTTTTTACCTAAGTAAATGTTTTCCTGGATTTGTGTCTGTGGGACCTTGACAGGCTGACGCTCACAGGGAGGAACTTCATACATGTCCCCGTCTTCATCATCCTGCTCAGAGACAAACACTGTCAAAAATCTGAAATATTTTACCTCATCTCTACATTAGGATGAATGCTGGCGTTAATCTGCAACGTCTCACTTCTCCAACCACATGAGGAGACTGCCATGCCACCCTCTGTGATCGTAAAAACTAACTAGGACACGTTTCACAAAACCACTAAAGCTGTGGTACAAGATAACAAACACACAAAGACAAATTAGACTTTGAAGCATGTGGGCTACTCACAAATTCATCCTGTGGCCATTCAAACGCTGCATTGTTGTCTGAAATAAACACCGGAATGTAAATGTGAGAGGAGAAACCGAACCTTTGTTCTTAAGTGAAGGTAAATTTCACCTGTCCTCCTTGGAGGGGCCGGAGGTCCGCTGTGTGTCAAAGGTAGAAGAAAAGGCTCAATCAAAACATGCTGCAGTAATGCATGATAAATATTGGTGCATTGAACCAGATGAACAGAAGGGCTTCTTTCATTTTACTTACCGGGGCTTCAGTTTTCCAAGGAAACTCTGAAAACAACATAAACACAGACAAATAAAGCACTGAGGTGTCAGAAGACGTTGACCTATTATGCTTTATGGAACAGGCTTGGATAGGCCACAGAAAACATGTTCATTACGTGTTTTAAAAAAAAATCATTCTAAGATGATGACATTTTAGTCTGGTCCTCTTGCCAATTTAAATCCAACTAATCTGCTGCTGGCCACGCCCCCTAATTCAACGTTTACACTCACATGTAAAAATGGCTGCAAACAGATGTGCAGTTATACAACTGTACATCTTGGAAAAACAGAAGAAGAGACTGCTGCACAATCAAGAACGATGCAGCAAGTGGTTTATGAATGATAAGTCAATGACAAGACACTTTTTGTCCCCCAGCAGCCGTTTTAAAGAGCAAGCATCAGTAAAACCAGCTGACCAAACCTTCTGGAGCGCTAGGAAATGGCTGGGGTTGCTAGGTAACGGCTCAGTGCCTGCTGATTTGTTGCATTCCAGAGGTTTTTGAAAACAGTAAAAAAAACATTACCTTGTTGGGTTTTTTAAGCGATTGAGGGTTTTTTTTTAGAAGCAACCCAAAGAGAAGTACAAAAATGTACAAAATGTGAATTTTGCTTAATAAGTTCTCTTTAAAGGATAAAAGTGAGCATCAGCACAATCAAAGTCTCAGAGCATTACTCTGTAAGTACATAGTTTAAACAATGGTCACTTTAACTTATTTATCTAAATAATCTAAAAATCTAAATTTGCGTCCAGGTGCAACCATGAGACCAGAAGCCCATTAGTTTCATGACTGTATTCTTCTGGTTATTTCTGCTTGAATAAAATTATGTGTTTTTTATATATACAATATGTGTTCAGAAGTGGGGCCTAAATTTAGTTGGAGTTCTGTGCCAGAACCCGTTAATGAAGCCGTAAGTATTTTATCCTGAGTTCAGCAGCACAAAATGGAAAACCTTTAACTTCCATAAATTTCCTTCCTGTTATTCTGTGGACTTTGAATTTGTTCATCACTTTTGTTTTTAACTTTATATCATATATTTCAGTGAATTGCGTTGTGCATTCCTGATGCACTTTTGTGAATGTTTTATCTCTCTGTGTGTTTATTTTCGATTAATATTTTCCTGTTGTACCTTTGTTGCCCTTCTTTCTTGGTTTTTCCTCCCTGTCACCTGAACGTCCCAGTAATCACTCTTCTTTGTATTTATGTTCCTTAGTTGAGATTCTCTTGTTTTCCTGCATGGGCCTTTAAGACTTTATGATTTCCTCCTGTACATTTTCGCACGTGAAATCACTTCCAGAATGATTCTGCCTGCCTCCTGCTTTGGGTCCTTCACAAAACCACACATGATAAAATCATTTCCCTCTTTGATTTGAATACCTAAGCTTTATTTGAAATATTTCCATACAGAGTATTAGCAATATTTACATTCACCTTGTAGAACGAGAGCTGTTTTCTTTTACTCCATAACATTAGACCATGTTTTCCTGGTTTACGTAAGCCAGAATTACCATAACGGTGACTTTTTTAAGGACTTACTTTTACTTTTATTTGCATAAAAGTATTTGACAAAACAGTCTGTTGTGACTTAGTATTCGCCCTCAGAAGTGGGTAGAGTAAGCAAAAATCAAGTATAGGTAGACATTCTTCAAAATTTTACTCAGGTAAAAGTAAAAACGGATTATAATTCTGATTTTAACATTTATAAATATTATGAGCACTAGATATATACATTTATGTTGAAATTCTGTCAATTTTAAGACTGAAATGAAGAAATGCTGCAAATAAATACAAAATAACACATTTAGACAGAAGAAAACCTCTTTCAAATATTAAATTTAAGATAATACTTATAGTAGATAATATGTCTATGTCAGAACAGGTTAATCTACTTTCAGAGACAAAATGCAGTTTACTATGTCTTATTTACATTATAGAGACACAGCAGATAGAAACATTAACATAACAGAGCTTTCCCATATATTTTTGGTTAAAATATATTTGTTTTTTCTTCATTGACGTAGGTTTGTATTGGGTGGAGCATCCAGAACTTTTACCTAAGTAATAATATCAATGTTCATCTGCAATGTTTTTAATAAGAATAGTGTGAGGAGCAGATTAACAAACACCTCAGGTGAAATCAGGAAGTGGAGTTTCTCCCACAGCGTCAGGCGGTCAGAGGGGAAGTATCGTGCAGAGTAAATGATTACGGACACACGGAAAGGTGGAGAAGAACCGACGGTTTTTAACACGAGTCACATGTTGACCTCAACATGTCAGAAAACAGTGGCTTCACTGTAAAATGAGCAGCAGGTGTGACAATAATAGAGAACTACATCACCCTTCTGCTATTTATCAGCTTTTCCTCATGCAGTTATGTTCAGATAAAGCTGCACTTTAGGGTCGGGAGAAGCCACAGTGACAAGGCTGTGCTTTGTGTCGACTGTTTTATTGCATCCCTGCCTCTGCGTTGGAGCTTTTAATGTAAAGTGTAGCCAGCTCAACGAGGAGAAGGCAGCAGGAAAAAGGAAAATGAGTCTGACTATGAAATGAAATCTAATGCAAACCAGGACAAGGCACGCACCATTCAAATGCCTAACCACTCACACAATAGAAATAGTGCTTTTTGTGTTAGTGACAGCAGCTCAATCTGCCCCCACAAAGGTTTTAAAAAAGAGCAGCTAAAATAGTTATGTGCAAAAATATTCCTCTCACTTCTTTTGAGTGTGTTGTGGGTTTTTCACCCAAAGGAGAAACTGAGACTTTACGAGAAACACTTAAAATAGACTCCCTCCTACATTGACATTAAAAGTGAGAAATGACAATTTATTTTACACATCTTGAAACCTAAAGTTTTAATCTGAAAAATAAACATTTATTCCACATGGCAACAACCACCACCCATCATGATTTCCTGTACAAGAGGCTGAAACTCAACATGAGGAAGTGACATGTTTGGATAGAAGAGTCAAATAAAGACCCGTGTTAGGGTCAGAACTGGTTCTGAATGAGATAAAGAATCAGTCAGACGCTTTTTCAATTTACATTAAATCTAAATAAAGCGAGATTAAACAACAGATTAGAATCCTGTGGCTGATTTTACGAAAACTTCTTACAACAATTAGATCTGCTTGCCATCACTCAGAACAGACCTGGCTTTCTTTACGTGTGTCAGGTAAACACATCCTAACAAACCTTTATGTTCTGAACATCATCGTATTATTCCCTCATGCAGCCCTGCTAAAGTAAAACAGACAGAAGTGACAGTATCTGCACAAACAGTCAGCAAAGGTCTGTGACAACACCTTCCCACTTCCCCCTTATTTCACCCAACATTAACAAAGCATTATCTGAAGTAGAACCAAAGAAAAGACATTTACTTTACCATGGTTAGGATGCTTGCACGAGTCTCACAGCTCAAGTCATGAGGACATGTCTTTGTGTCAGATGCAAATAGTCTCAGAGATTAAAAGCGTGTGATATCATAAGAGCGAACAGCAGCTCTCATTTGCATTTCCTACCTGTCGTCAGACAGACAGACAAGCAGAGAGCCTCACCTGCAGCTAGATCTCCCTCCTCTAAATGATCGTCAGCAGAGCAGAAATATACGCACTGCAACCCTCTAATGGCCAAAAAAGAAACTGACTCTGAAGCTGTAGCTCAAATAGCCTGCTGTGCAGTTTGCTTTAGTTATGTAGGAAACAGAGGGTTTTTTTTCTTGTAATCATGTAAAGACCAAAAGTTTTCTCAAGGTTTGTTGTTGTGCTTCTTTTGGTAGTTTTTCTGTTGGGTTCCTGTAAACTGGAGCCACATTTAGCCATTCAAACTCATGAATTCAGACTCTGACATGCAGATCAGTGTTTCCACTGACAATAAACTCTCATTCAAGGTTTTTGACTCCTTGTTGTGTGTTTTCCAGGCACATAATGCCATTTTATAGCACAATCAAGTAGTTGTGTTACCTTCAGCAGACACATATCAAATATGACTTAAAATAAATTTTACTTTGTAATTTAACTCCTTGAAATTGGGCCTCTGTCTCTTTAAAAACTTCTGCTCTTTCTGAAACTCTGCCCTCAGGAAGTCATCACAGCAGAGCTTCTCTATTTACCTTTCAGTAACATTTTTACCAGTCATGCACTGAGAAGTAGCTCGTTTAACGAGTTCAGTTCATGCACAGTTCCACCAGGCGTTTGCTAATTGCTGCTGGCTAGTCTGAAGGAGCTGAGGGAAGGATTCACGGAGGATAGCTGCTCTGAAACTTAGAAACTGCAGCTCAGAGGAGGAGCTTCGTCCTGAAGGCGGAGCTAGATCCACCCAGGCATTTTTGCACAGCTGAATGGTTGTCATGGAGATTAAAGGATTTCTCAAACATGCCTGAAAGACAACTCTATGTTTTTCATGATGGAATAACATTCTAACTTTTTTGAGATTTACATCATGTAAAGCTCAGAAATGTCAATTTTTCATAATACAGCCCCTTTGAGACATTTTATGAGGCGTTATTTTAAATATTTTCCACTGATTTTTCCTAAGAAATATGAAAAAAGTGTGTCCCTCAGACAAGCTGCTGGCATTAAAGTCCTCCAACATTTATTTAAAACTGCTTCTAATACAGTAACTTGCAAAACTATTTGATATTTTATGTTATAAACCACTAACTTCTATGTTTTCTAATAGGATTTTGTAAGATAGATCAACAAAAGAGACACACAATTATGAACAGAAAGAAAAATGAAACAGATTTTTATATTTTTGTATTGAAAATCTGAAAAGTGTGACATACATTTGTATTTAGCCCTCTGTGAATCAAATACTTGGTAGATCTGCTGTTCTCTGCCATACCAGCTCCAAGACTTTATTTCTAGACACTGAAATATTTTACAGTCTCACAACAAATAATTGGTTGAGCTTAGATTTGGTCTTTAACTGGGCCATTTTAACAGACAATATGTTTTGATCTAAACTATCCTGTTGGAAGTTTGTTGGAAGGTGAAGCTCTTCCCCAATCGCGCACAGAAAGAGGCACAAATGAAGAATTTAATAAACAAACTTATAAAACTCAGAAAAATTTTATCCAGAGCTCATGAGTTTTAGTTCAGCTGAAACACATGGAGATGATGAGGCAGTGCATGTGAGTGAATACAATAGAAACAGGAAGCAGAATAATGCGATGAGAAGATAAACAACAAACTAAACGGAGAAGGCTATCACTAATCTAAGGAAAATAAAATAAAATGCACAAAGTCACAAAATGCAACAATAAAGAAACTAAACTTGAAGGAATAATCTTGTATGGCAAGACGTTTTGAGTAATAATACAAGGAAGTGAACAGCATGAATAACAGGGAAATAATCAAAATACAAACAGTAAAACATGACAGGAATAATCTACAGGAAATAATATAAATATTCAGAAAGGACAACAAACTATGAAAATAAACCTGAAGGTAAAAACCCAAATGTCCGAAATAATCCATGAAATAATCAAACACCGACCAAAATCCAAACACCTTTTGTTGCATCTGACTGGTTCTCTTCCAGTTTAATCTGTATTTATCTTAATTAATCATTTCTTCATCCCTGATACTTTGTTCCACACCTCAGCATGATACTGCCACCACCATGAAGATGACATATTCAGTGTTCATTTAACCCTGTATAAAATAAATGCAGGTTGGACAAAAAGTTCAGTTTCTATCTTATCTGACTGATAGACTTGGTTCCATGTGTTTGATACATGAGTTGGGTTTCTTCTGCCACTATTTGGAACACCTAACATTTCGATAAAATCAAACACAACACAGGAGTAATAATTGTCCTGTTGCCTCCTAAGCGTTGGATCTCTTCAGCTACTGGGATGTCCTCTTCCCAGTTTCAGGTTACCGATTTAGCAAAGCGCCATCAGACATTTACAGCTTGTGCTTTTATGAACTAACCCTGCTTTAAACTTCTCCATCTTTTTGTCACCACCTGACACACCTCTGAGGTGTTAAAAAAGCTGCTATATTAGGACTGAGATTAAATTACATACTAGTTTACTGTGTTTACATGAAAGGGGAAGGCAATTATTTAAACTGAATCTTATCCAGGGTTATCAGACTAAAGAGACCTGAATAAGATAAAAATACACAGCACTCTGGGGTTTTATTTGTTTGTTTTGGGGAGGGGTTCTTGTGAAAGTGCTTCAAACACATATTATTTACAATTGTGTGCTACTTTGTGCCAGTCTTTTAAATAAAATCCCAATAAGATACTTAGACTTTCGATGCAGTAACGCAAATAAATGAGCTGATTTAAACAGCTGCTCTACTGATGACTTGGGCTGCGTTCACACTGTAGGTGACGTGAAAAATAATGAATTTCAAAGCTTTATTTTGGAGAGAGGAAGTCTTTTATTTTGAAGAATGCTTAACAGGCTCTAGTTTTGTCTTTTGCCACTATCTAGCCTTCTGTTGATTTCGGTTGCTTGGTTACGAACAGCTGTTGCCAGTTGTTCAGCAAGTGCAATTGAAAATCTTCAGCAAATCCATCTGAGCCTCGGTTATAATCGCTCTTTAGCCATTTCCCGAATCAGAAGCTACAATCGGAAGTCAACTTCAGCTTCGATCCAGATGTCAGGAGCGCCGCCACAGCTAGAGGATAGAATTGACGTTTCCTTCTGTGCATCCCATTCTATTTAGGATCCTGCTCATGTTATTAATGGTTTTAACCACAGTGCAAAGCAGCATCCGTATCCGTGTAGAGCAAACATGAAGGGAAACCTGACCAATTCATGTTAGCCACTATTCTAGCCTAACACAACACCGCCACTTCCTGGACATAGAATTATCACGTTTTAACAAGATACGTATCACGTTTTAACAAGATACTATCACGATTTTAACAAGATACTTATCACGTTTTTACAAGATACCTAACACGTTTTAACAAGATAGTATCACGTTATAACGTGATAGCGCTCGATTTTTTTTTTCCCTGCGTGATAGCAATGCTGAATGAGACCTGAACGTTAGGTCGCATTTGAATCGGATACGTATCGGATATGGGTCACATTCGAAAAAGAATCCAACCTGAGCTGTTCACACTGCCATGAAAAGATCGGATACAGGTCGCATTACGTCAAAAAAATCGGAACTGGTTCACTCAATTCAGGCTGCAGTGTGAAGCACCCTTTGTGTGGGTTGACCTTTTACTTCACTTGTTAAATCTGAAGCCCTTGTTATCTAATTCATAGGGTTGAATTAACAAACAAATGGCTTCTACCTATCTACCTATCTCCTCCTTGGGCTGCCACCTTACCGTGGTGGAGGGGTTTGTGTGTCCCAATGATCCTGGGAGCTATGCTGTCTGGGGCTTTATGCCCCTGGTAGGGTCACCCAAGGCAGACAGGTCCTAGGTGAGGAACCAGACAAAGCGCAGCCTGAAGATCCCTTCATGATGGACACAAACTTTGAATTTGGCGTTCCCTCGCCCGGACGCGGGTCACCGGGGTCCCACTCTGGAGCCAGGCCTGGAGGTGGGGCACGATGGCGAGCGCCTGGTGGCCGGGCTTTTAACCACGGAGCCCGGCCGGGCTCAGCCCGAAGAGGAGACGTGGATTCCCCTTCCAATGGGCTCACCACCTGTCGGAGGGGCCAAAGGGGTCGGGTGCTGTGTGTTACGGGCGGCGGCCGAGGGAGGGGACCCTGGCGGTCTGATCCCCGGCTGCAGAAGCTGGCTCTTGGGACGTGGAACGTCACCTCTCTGGTGGGGAAGGAGCCGGAGCTAGTGTGCGAGGCTGAGAGGTTTCGGCTAGAAATAGTCGGCCTCACCTCGACGCATGGCTCTGGTTCCGGAACCAGTCTCCTTGAGACGGGCTGGACGTACTTCCACTCTGGAGTTGCCCACGGCGAGACGCGCCGGGCAGGAGTGGGCATACTTGTTGCCCCCCATCTTGGCGCCTGTACGTTGGGGTTTACCCCGGTGAACGAGAGGGTAGCCTCCCTCCGCCTACGGGTGGGGGGACGGGTTCTGACTGTTGTCTGTGCTTACGGGCCGAACAACAGTTCAGATTACCCACCCTTCTTGAAGTCCTTAGAGGGGGTACTGGAGAGTGCCCCTCCTGGGGACTCCCTTGTTCTGCTGGGGGACTTCAACGCTCACGTGGGCAATGACAGTGAGACCTGGAGGGGCGTGGTTGGGAGGAACGGCCCCCCTGATCTGAACTCGAGTGGTGTTCTTTCGTTGGACTTCTGTGCTCGTCACGGCCTGTCCATCACGAACACCATGTTCAAGCATAAGGGTGTCCATACGTGCACTTGGCACCAGGACACCCTAGGCTGCAGTTTGATTATCGATTTTGTCGTCGTTTCATCGGATCTGCGGCCGTATGTCTTGGACACTCGGGTGAAGAGAGGGGCGGAGCTGTCCACTGACCACTACCTGGTGGTGAGTTGGCTCCGGTGGTGGGGGAGGAAGCCGGTCAGACCTGGCAGGCCCAAACGTGTAGTGAGGGTCTGCTGGGAACGTCTGGCGGAGTCCCCTGTGAGACGGAGCTTCAACTCCCACCTCCGGCAGAACTTCGAACACGTTCCGGGGGAGGTGGGGGACATTGAGTCTGAGTGGACCATGTTCCGTGCCTCCATGGCCGAGGCGGCTTATCGGAGCTGTGGCCGCAAGGTAGTTGGTGCCTGTTGCGGCGGCAACCCTCGAACCCGTTGGTGGACACCTTCGGTGAGGGATGCTGTCAAGCTGAAGAAGGAGTCATATGGGGCCTTTTTGGCCTGTGGGACTCCAGAAGCAGCTGATGGGTACCGGCGGGCGAAGCGGCATGCGGCTCGGGTGGTCGCTGAGGCCAAAACTCGGGCGTGGGAGGAGTTTGGAGAGGCCATGGAGAAAGACTTCCGTATGGCTTCGAGGCGATTCTGGTCCACCATCCGGTGGCTCAGGAGGGGGAAGCAGTGCAGCACCAACACTGTTTATAGTGGGGATGGTGTGCTGCTGACCTCGACTCGGGATGTTGTGGGTCGGTGGGTGGAATACTTCGAAGACCTCCTCAATCCCACCAACATGCCTTCTGTTGAAGAAGCTGAGCCTGTGGACTCTGGGTCGGGCTCTCCAATCTCTGGGGACGAAGTCGCCGAGGTGGTCAAAAAACTACTCGGTGGCCTCAGGGCCCCGGGGGTGGATGAGATCCGCCCGGAGTTCCTTAAGGCTCTGGATGTTGTAGGGTTGTGTTGGCTCACGCGACTCTGCAATATCGCATGGACATCGGGGGCAGTTGAACCAGTCGCCAGTAGATCCGCTCCTGATTGAATGAATAGATGATAGTTGAGGAAAATTTCCATGATACACGAATGTATCATGGAAAGATATGTGCAATGTTCCAATTAATTTGATGGAAATGAATGAGACTGTGAATGAAGGAGTTGTGACAGAAGAATAAAGCTGAAACTAAGCAAGAAAATACAACATTTAGGGCAATTCAATGATTACATGGATGTGGAGAAGAAACAATAATGAGCAGAAAAGAAACAATAGTAAAACAAGAAAGAGGAATATGGGACGACGAGGAAACAAGAATGTGTGTCAAACATAAAAAACAGAGTCAGAAATCACAAAGAGTAGAATCAGTAATTTATGATTCACAGTAAACAAAATGGCAAGATTTAAGTCTCAAAACTTGAAACAGATGTGAAGATAATTTTTAAATATATATATAATATATATAAATTATATATATATATATATATAATATATATATTATATATCTACCCTACCAATGGCTGGACAAAGCTGGACTCAAGGACAGCACAGAGGCTCTCATCCTGGCTGCACAGGAACAGGCCCTAAACACCAGAGCAATAGAGGCTCAGATCTACCACACCAGACAAGACCCAAGGTGTAGGTTGTGCAAGGAGGCCCCTGAGACAGTCCAGCACATAACAGCAGGGTGCAAGATGCTGGCAGGGAAGGCGTACATGGAACGACATAACCAGGTGGCGGGCATAGTGTACAGGAACATCTGTGCAGAATATGGACTGGAAGCCCCGAGATCGAAGTGGGAAACACCCCCAAAGGTGGTGGAGAATGACCGAGCTAAGATCCTGTGGGACTTCCAGATCCAGACAGACAAGATGGTAATGGCGAACCAACCGGACATTGTGGTGGTGGATAAAGAACAGAGGAAAGCCGTTGTGGTGGATGTAGCTATACCAAGTGACTACAACATCAGGAAAAAGGAGCATGAGAAACTGGAGAAATACCAGGGCCTCAGGGAGGAACTGGAAAAGAACTGGAAGGTAAGACCACAGTGGTGCCTGTGGTCATCGGGGCCCTCGGGGCAGAAACCCCCAAACTGGAGCAGTGGCTAAAACAGATCCCAGGAACAACATCAGACATCTCAGTCCAGAAATGTGCAGTACTAGGCACAGCCAAGATACTGCGCAGAACCCTCAAGCTCCCAGGCCTCTGGTAGAGGTCAGAGGTCAGAGGATGAAAAGAGACCACCCGCAGAGGGTGAGAAGGGAATTTTTTTTTTTTTTTTATATGAGACCTTTCTTCTGTTGTTCCCAACCAATCAAAAAGCAGAAATTTAATTCAATTCATTGCTGAACAAAGCAAGTAAAATATTCTTATTTTCAGCAGCCAGCAGGGGCGACATTGATCCTTTGCGCACGAAGAAAAGCAGTAGAAAACGTGATTAGGGGTAACTAATATGTAAATATCATTTCCTAGCTCTAATGTTAGTGTGTTCCTCTTTCTAACGCGGCTCATGTGGCCCTCATAAACACCGCCACCAACTTTTACACGGAGATCATTACCAGAACTTAACATCCAAGTCTGATGTCAAAAACAGCAGTCTTGAAAAGTATGAGTCGTTTCTGCAATCCCTCTTTATTTTTTCTTCTTTGTTTCTTATCCTAACAACAATCTGAGCTCTGTAAAAATGTCTTCTTGTTTGCACAAAACTAACCCAACGTAAACAATGCTCTGCGCCATCGTTGCACTTTTTGTTTGCTTTGTGACAACAGAAAGCACTCTACCTGCTGTGTAACTAAATCAACCTCCAGCCTAGAGCTATAATAAGCTGTACATTATCTCTAAAGCACATCTCTATAGTTGTTGCTACTGTTTAGCAAACTTATGGAATATTTCTGGCTGAATAACCATTCATGAGATAATGTAGAATGGCCGATTTCATCCTCTGCACATTTCATCAAGTCTAGGGATTTCCTTCCAAACTAGTCTTAAATTGGTTAGGATTTTTTTTTTCATATGAACATCCGGTTGTGTTCAAGTTTCATGTGTCTCAAAATTAATTTAACTTACAAGTTACATAAAATATAAAAATAAATTATAAAGTCAAACCTGTTTCAAATTCTTGTTCTGTAAAACCACTGAACCATTTTTTTTCTCAAAATATTTTATTAAAACAGAAATGTTTTGACATACAATATTATAATGAGAACAATAAATTACTGATAACATGATACTCAAAGGACGTATATAAACATAAAAATTTCTTCAAAAACTGTACATAAATATTAATTTAGCGCATCTGAAACTCACAATCGCAGAACAAAGAAAGTTTGAACAGTTCAGCTTTGCAAATCAGTATGCAGTATATGGTACAAAATATTCATATAAAACTAATAATAATAAAATACGCTTGCTGGGATCAACCCAGCTGTCTTTTGTAATAAAAAAGAGACTGAAAACGATTTCCGTTCTGATGATGGGATCAAGGATCTCCTGCTTTTTGCCTCCGTGTTGTCGTCTGCCGTTAAGAAGCTAAAATCAGAAAAAATCTGCACAAATAAGCAGAATCTGAACCAGCAGATAATTTATGGGGTTTGGTTGCAGGTCTGGGATCCCTCAAGGGCAAACAATATTTTAAGTTGTCCTATAAATGCCATCATAAGATAAATCCTCTTGAGAAGCTATGAGCAACTAATAAAAGTACTTCAGATCTGTCAGCAGTTCCTAATTCATTCCAGTAAAGCTGCAATAAAGTAAAGAGAAGCTTATAAACTTCCTTCTTATTGTTCTTAGATTCACTGAGTAGGCAGGGAAGAAACATCGTCATCAGGAAACATCAGAAAACGTCAGGATTATTAAACAACGGCCTCCAAGAAAGAGGACAAAACATTTTTTAAACAATCCGATCGTAACAGAGAAGAGTAGAAACATTGAGGATATGGAGCTACGCTAAACTCCACAAAACCCTCCGGTGTGTTTCCGTCCTGCTGACTTCAAACCTTCATCCGTTCTCAAAGCAGAGCGCCGTGGATTTCTCCGTCTATCGTCAAGATAAACCGCTCGTCCACTGAATTTGAGTCGTTTCACGAGACGTTTGTTTGCAGTTTCTCCAACTTTAGACCGGGTTTGCTTTAACCTTGCTGTTGATCCAGTCGACGTAATGGGTGACGCGTGTGTAGACCCCGGGCTTCTCCTTTTGTCCGCACCCGTCGCCCCAGCTGATCACGCCCATCAGAGTCATCCGGCCCTTGGTTCGGCACACCAGAGGGCCGCCAGAGTCTCCCTGTGGGGAAATGAGAGAAAATCCACATGAATAAATTAAACTTCTTTGATTTAATTACATAAATAAACAGATGGTGGTTTATAGTTGTGAAACAGAAGAGTAATGAAACATTTCAACAACTTTTACAAACAAAAAACTAAGCTATTTTGCTTGTATTTTATAGTCAGTCCACATTACTCAGATACACTTAAAACAATCCAAGCATATTTATGTGTTATAATGGGCTAGTCAGAGTAAATTCAATTAAGAATTTCTGATGAAATTTAAAAATGGCTGTCCAACTATTTTTCTTTTAGTTTTTACATTTCTAGTGATGGGAAAAAAATGTGTCTAGTTGTTCAAAAAGTTCATTAGATGACACTTTTCAGATTTTTTATCTATAACTTCAACGTCATTGTTATATAAGAAACCAATCAAAAGCCAGAATAATTAAAATTCATTGGCTTAAACCACGCCAAACTCAAGGCCCGTGGGCCACATCTGGCCCGCCATAAAGTTTTATGTGGCCCACAGGGACACTGAAATAGAACCTTGAGCATAACCGTTGTATGCTTGCCTAATACTTTATCAATCAGCTGATTGATAAAGTATTATTGTTTCTTCTCTACATTGATTAGCAGCTCAGATTAGAGACTGGATTGGGGCCCACAAAAAAAAAAAAATCAGATTTTTTTTTGCAGTTTTGACTTTTTTGTTTAGAATTTTGACTTATTTTTTCCAGAATTTACCAGAATTATTCTGACTTTAATCTTCTAAAATCAAAAGTCAAAACTCTGAAAAAAAGTCAGAATTGTTGATATTTTTCTCAGAATTTTGGCTTTTGATCTCAGAAGATTAAAGCCAGAATTCTTTTTCCCCCCAGTGGCATATTCTCTTGTAGTTTTCAAAAGTATTCTGCCAACTTACATCAAGGTGAAATGATGTTAAATATTAATTAACTTTCAGGAGAAGTACACATTTAGTGCAGAGACGAAATTTCAGAGGTTCATTAATGGATTTTATCAACACGTTTCACAACAACCGGCCCTTTGAGGACATTTGCTTTGTAAGGCTGAACTGAGCCGTTCTGACCTTGCAGGCGTCGTCGAGCCCTCGGGTGTCGCCTGCACACAGCATGTTGGAGGTGATGGTCCGTCCAGACAGGATCTCTGGAACGCAGCGCTCTTTGGGCCACAGCCGCACGTGTCCACGTTTAACACGCTCCGAGTACTCATCAGAAACTGAAAGATTCAAATACAAGCACCTGGAATTACGTAACCATCCTATATGAATATTTCCACCAAGCTACTAGTGCGTTTTCTTACATTCTGAGTTTTTTCCGTAGCCTGAGATCTCGCACTCGGTCCAGTCGGGCAGCACCAGCCCGCGTTCAGGCAGACAAACTGGATGAACCTCTGGAGAGTCCACAGCACATAAGCCAATGTCCGTCTGAAGCTTCAAAATAGCTGCAAGAGGAAAGTGACCAGAGGAAAGTCAGGCTTACATCCAGGGAAGATGTGGGTTTTAAAAGTTTTACAAGCCTTCACAGCCCACTTAAAGCTTTCCATATCATCACTGAGGAAAAACACTTCAGTTTGAGTCTCCTATTCTGCTTTTATTGTTAACTTTACAGCTTGGTGAAGCTCTGTACCCTTCAACTATTGCTGTGAACAAATCTTAAAAAAGCTAGTGTATAGTTAAAGTCTACTCACCAATGTCGTTGTCAAATGTTTCATTGTTAAACTTCTCATGGATCCAGTACTTCTCAACTTTAAAAATCTGCTCACTGCTGGAGTTCTGCTTCCGGAAAGTTCTTCCCAAAATAACTTCCAGCTTGTCAGCTCTGTCACTGAAAAACAATGGTACCCTTCTGACATGCTGCAGTAAAATATCATTTCTTTGTGTGTCGTTTTTTTTATTAGCATGTGTGCAAACAGGTGAGCTGGAGGACATACTTGATTTCGAAGCAATGTGCCGCAGACAGAACCCAGCAGGAGTCGATGAGGATTCCTCCACAGCGGTAGAAGTGTCTCCTGTGGCGGGCCTGGTAAACGTTGATGACCGCCTGCCACGGCTGCTCCGTGATGTCGCTGTATCTGCCTCCAACCATGCGAAAAGCTGGGCGGTTCAAGGTGTTGTCCAGGCGCTGGCCGCAGGTTGCTGCAGAGAGTCAGCATGAAATTTAGATAAAAATCACACGAAATCCACTGAGGAGTCGTTTAATTTGTCCTAAAGTACCTCCATTGTTGTTATTGGTGGTGGGAGCGCGTATGCCAGGCGTGGTGATGACGGATGGATGTGTCACTGCAATACAGAAAAAAAACCATCCTTAGTACAGGTTGTAAAAAGCCATTAAAATTAATTTATATTCTACTGCAAGAAAATAACATTCAGAAGAATCCAGGCTTTGCACCGAGTCCAACACTTTGATAATATAAATGTTACTGAAACATTTTTAAAGGTGGCATATTATGCTTCCTTCAACAGATGAGGAAAACACGTTTGTTGCATTTTTGCACAAAACCATTATTAGATAATGAGATTTTAGTTTGCTCAGTTCCATTTACATTCACACGTAAAAATGGATGCAAACACATGGGCAATTATATAACTGTACATCGTTGAAAAGCAGAAGTGAGGCATCCTGCACAACCAAGAAGGATGCAGTAAGTGGTTTCTAGATGAAAAGTTTACAGCAAAACTTTTTGAGCATCTATTTTACAGGGCATACAGTGGTAAAACCAGCTGACCAAATGTGCTGGAGCTTTGCTGGGATTGGTAGGAGATGAGGGCACTACCTGCTGATTTATGACATCTGTTTGCTATTTTTCCACTGTTTTTCCCACGAGAGCTTTAATAAATATAAGTATATATTAGGGATGTGCCGATCAGGTTTTTTCCTGCCGATACCGATACCGATCACCCCTGAGGGCCGATCGCCAATTCCGATCACATAATTTTTATTTATTTTTATTATAAACATTACCATTACATTATAATACTACCATTACATTATGTAGAAAAAGGAACCATGAATTCACCTTAATTTAGACAAAAACTTGTTTTTAATAACTTTTTCCAAGAAGAAAACTAAACAAAACAGGCATTGTGTAAATTGTACTGCTATCAATAATACTATCTTTAACAGACTGATAACATATGAGGCTCAGAAGAGACTAAATAATGCAAAGAGCCAAAATAAAATCTCTCAACATTGCCAAAAAATTCAAGTATAAAACTTAACATTCAAAGGAAAATACAGGATCCATTACAATAAACAATCCAGAGTTACTGAATGAAAACTTCCTGTTAGCATAGCGGCTAGCTGGTTACTGCTAGTTCTGATTGGCTGTTTCTGACTGAGCGGAGTAACAGGGAGGAGATCGATTATTTTTTAGAGATTATCTGTCTCATGTTAGGACAGAGAAAGTTTTAATACGTATGTAAAATGTATTTTTTAAGTTAGATGCTGCAGCTTTAAACAGGTTCGGTGTGAGAGTCACTACCAGGTGGAGCAGAAGCGGCTCCGTGTCAAATATTACTAAATATTAAATATTACTAAATATTAAATATTACTACCTGTAGCGGAGCAGCGGTTCAACAGCAGAACCAGCGTCTTACATCGCAGCTCCAAGACTTAAATCATTTTACAGGTTATTAGTTTATCTTTCTGACCGTCATGCTAATCCGGTGAGTGTTTGTAGCTGGCTGCTTTACCTGCTGTCTGATCCTCCATGTCTTTTTACTGCACTGAGCCTCGATGTAGCCAAACTCCGTCATTGTTTTTATGTCTATTAGCTTCGTTGTGTTGATGCATTTTGACCTGATTCTATTTTCCGCGGCAACACGCAAACGTCCTCATTCACTCAGTGGTTATAGTTACACATCGCTTAGCATTTGTTGCTGCGCGTTTGAGCAGAGAAGGAAAGACGAGACCAGCTGGACAGACAGGCTGGGAAATGAGATGCAGGTGATGATCGGTATCGGTAACGGAGCCAATGATCGGCCGATCCCGATCATCACCGATTTCACGGAAATCGGCCGATTATGATCGGTGACCGATCGATCGGCACACCTCTAGTATATATGGTTAAAAACTGCTGCGTACAATTTAGTGACACAAATTACACTTTTTTAAAGTAATTTATATTCAAATGGGAATATTTGTGTTTGTGGTGCTATGAATGCTGTGTCATGCAGTCACAGTCATACAGATGCCTAAAAATAACTCATAAATAGTTTTTAAAAATCATATTCTTTACTGTTATTATTATAGTACCACAAAATATTGCAATAAAATTCTAAGTCCACATCGCCAACCCCTAGTTTCTCTACATAACGTTTCTTCCCTCGATAATAAACATTTTCACCAGGGGACTAGCGTTTGTGGGCAGTGCTGTTGTCAATTAAAAGCTTAAATAAAAAGAAGTAATGAAATTCACTCACAGCATTTGGGTATGTCACAAAGCTCCCAGGTCACCTGCATGTTTTTGTAGATGTGACACCAAGGAGCCGCATCATTATCTGGGTTCCTGTTAAAAAAACAAGAAAAAAAACTATTACAATCATCTCGCCACACATCACAGGGTAAAAACAAAACTAAAGCGTGATTTTCACCTGCAGAAATTGTGGTTGCTGAGCCCCAGGTCCAAGGCGTTCGATCTCCAGGCATTGTTCACCTTACGTCTGAGAGCAGGAGAGTCCCACGGCAGACACTTGAAGCCGCTCTTGGTGACCGACGCCGTGCCTCTATAAGTCTGACCCAAGCCAACCACACACTCTCTGTTCTTATCTGCTCAAACACACACAACAAATGTGTTATTGGCAAGCTTCCTACATTTTGTTTTTATCATTTTTTTTGTTTTGTTGTTGCTTTACCTTCAGGACATTTGGGCACAGAGCAGAACTCCCAGGCTATCTGTGTGCCTTTATAGACGTAACACCATGGTGCGCTGTCGTAGTTAGGATTCCTGAGGTAAAAATAGATCATTTTAAAGGTTTAAACAACTTATATTATAGAAAACATTCTTTTTATGGATTTTTATAAAATATTAATGTTTGATGGCTTTGCAGCAGAATTGTTTCCAGTTGTTTGTGAGCTACTTTCACATTTAAGAACTTCTGCCCGACCAAATGTGTTATGCTCTTGTGAAAAAGTCCTGGTTTCCTATTTTGTTGCATTTTTCACGCTTAAGTATTTCTTAGATCAGACCAAGTTAAATATTAGTCAAAAAAGTATAAGTTACATACATATACTGTATATACTGTATATTTTTTAATCTTTTTTGTTTTTTATTTGTTTTAATCTTTTTCAAAATCTTTTTCTCTCACTGTTTATTTAATGTCACATGCTGTGACATTAAATAATTAATTAATTGGACTGCCTTGCTGCTGAAATGTGCTCTACAAATAAAATTTGATTGATATATATATATATATATCTGAAAATGTCTGAACAAAAAGACAACAGTAAATACAAGTCCCTCTCCCAAATAAAAAGTTAAAAACCAACATTTACAAAGAATTAGTCCAATCCTTAACCTAAGTCAAACAAATTACAAGTTACCAAACTCTGCTTAATAGTTCAACTCTAAATTCAAAGTGGCTATGAGTTGCATTTTTATGCAAAAAGTTTAATTACTCTTTGAGAAATAATTTCCTTTCTGATAACCATTCCAATCAATTCAATCAAATTATTAAAACCAAACAAACGGCTTGTTTTCTGCTGATTTGTATACAATTGGGTTTATGAAGCTGCAAGAAACTTTGCACTTGTCATTTTCAGCAACTGTTCTGGTTGTGGTTTACCTGCAGAAGTTGTGATTGCCCAACCCAAAGCCGCTGGCGTCTAACTTTTGAGTTGTGAACCTTCTTCTTCCTCTGAGAGAAGCTGAGTTCCAGTTGATGCATGCAGCTCCGGTCTGACTGATGCTCCAGGTCCCGCGGTATCCTTCACCCTGACCCGCTGCACATTTCTCATTGGTGTCTGATGGACAAAGAAATACAGTCACTAAAATTCATTTGACAAGAATTTAGATTAGCGGTGACCCGGAAATTGAGTTCCTGCTCTACTCTGCTCTGTCTGATAGCAAAAAACGTCAACATGCGAAATTTTGAACGGCGCACTGCGCATGTGCCGCAGCCATATTAGTTTTGACAATTATGAACCTTACCAAGCTCCGCCCAGAAACGCCCCTCGAACGTCCCACGTGACGACATGTCTCACATTAGCAGCTTAGCTCCTATGTCTAAACAATGTCTTTTCTGTTTGACTGACTCTCTGCAGAGTATTTCTGAGTTGATTAGTGTAGCATTTCTGCCGGATTTTCACAAAATATCAGCCACAACAATGGACAGGGGAACCAACAAGTTCATCTCATCTTTTTTGGACCTTAACGTGTTTTAGCCACGCCATGCCTCCAAGATTGTGCGCGTCACAGCGAAAAGCTACCAAACAGTAGATTCTCACACCCTCAGCATAAATATAAGCTGTGGACAAGATCACTGACGTCTATTGTTCTTGCATGGCTGGGTAAGTCGGACATTCATGGTTTAGAGGGTTCGAATGTGCCTAGGCCTGATACACGGTACTCAGTGGCTAACGTTAGCGTTGCTAACATGATTACAGTTTAGTAAAAAGCCTTTTCAGGTGAAATAAAATCTTTAATGTATGTCAGATACGGTACACATTGCATATTGATCTGTTCAGCTAATGTAAGGCTGTAACAGACAGGCTTCAAGGTGTAGAAGTTGTATCGGTGCTGCCATTATGCTGTACGTGGCTAAAAGGTTTTCATAATGGATGTGTTTATTATTGACTTTCCTTTTTTCATTCACTAAACACAAAGAAAGCAAAGCAATAATACTTGTGCCAGCAGACAATCCTTTGTTCTTACTACGACGGTTGAGCCGCAAATGCGGTGGTGCACAAGTTTAATCCAAGTAAGACTTTCCGTTTCAGATTTTGGAAATCTGTGAATTTTAGTTCCACAAATATGATCAGGATACCTGACATCACCTGTGCAAATACCCCACTGACGGAGAACCATTGTTTTTGAGTCCTGACGCAAAAACTTACTGTCGGTCTGGTACTGAACAATGTATATCAGCTTGAGTTTGTGAGACTGTAACCCACTGATAACTGCGCTGTGACGTAAAATGGGCATTAGCCAATGAAAAGCGCGCACTGTGGTAAGGTCCATTAGCGATGAAGCCTGGTACCAACAGAATTAAGGTAACAACAAAACGACGCTTCTTTTAGCTCAGTCTGGGTTTTTCCCGATTACTTTGATTCCCTGAGGTACAATTCAAACGCGCCAACCAATCAGCGAACAGAAGAAGTCGTGAACAATGACAATTTTCTGCCTGTAGTTTTAGCAATGACAGCAGAGGAAGTAAACGAAACCACGCTTCTAACCACTGAATTAACATTACCAACCATCTCGTTCAGCTTGGTCCTTCTCTCTAAGCAGTGGAGGATGATTGTTTACAATGCGGGCAATTTCCGGTAAGCTCCATTGCGTCGAACTGGCGCGTTACATACGTCACGGCTAAAAGTTAGCGATTAGGTAAATTCTAAAACTTTCCACACCATACAGGAAGCAATAATTTCTCAGTAACAGAGAGCCCAAACAGTTGGTGTAAAGCAAAAAGCTTTACACCAAAAGTTGGAAAAGGGGGCTGGATTTTTCCAGGCTAAATTTGCAGAATCTATTTGGAATATTTTATTGTGGTACTATAGATCCTTAAAACAAATTATGAAGGAAAGTTTAGTTCTTGTATATCGTATAAATCCAGATCATGCTTTACAATAGCATTAATATCATAGTTTCCATATTAGTGGTTTAAAGCAGTGATCACACACAAAATAGGCCACATTAACTGGCTGCACTTTTGCTAAAAAGCTCTTGGCTGGCCTTTGGATAATTATCCAAGGGTGGGGTGTCCCTAAAACCACTGAAACAAAAACATTCAAGTCCCAGAATGTCTTTCCATGGTTTATGATCCATCTTTTTTCTTCTCTTCAAACCACAGCTCTATGACAGCGGCTGTGGAGTCACCCAGCCAGACTGTGACCTTATCAAGAGTCAGAAACACGTCTTGATGAACGCTGCCTTCAAGATTCAGGGTATCTTTAATACCCCCAAAGGGGCGATTTATACTACAGCCAGCAGAATAACCAACAATAAATACAGTAAATAAGATTTAAGAAAAAAAACATCACAACACTCAACTCAAGTATTTCTAAGGCTATTAAAAGCAGAAGAAAATGAGTTCCTAAATCTGTTGGCCTGCAGCTTTTTAAAGCAAATCTGCCTCCTGATGGTAAAAGAGAGAATTAAACAAGGGTTTGGTGCAGCTAACATTGCCTGAGCTTTCTTGGGGGATCTGCTTCGTGGAGGGTAGAGATGTTGCTTAGGAAGGCATTGGTAATTTTGCACTGGCATTGAAGCATTGAATGTGGTTTTTGTTTTATACCAGCAAATAAAAGAACAAGCAAGAACAGATTCAATAAAATGGTTATAAAACTACTATCCATGTTAAAATGTCTAATTTATTTACAATAAAAGTGTCTATGTTGGTGAGCTTGTTTGTCAAAACAAAGTCTATTGTCAGTTGTGGTCCCAATATATTTGTATTCTTCCAGAAATTCAACTGCTTGATCATGAACATTTTTATTTTTCCTAAAATCAATTATCGCTTTGATTCTTCACAAGTTTATGTACGTGCCTTTGTATTTTTTTTTTATTTTTATTTTATTTTTTTTTTTTTTTATTTCCTTTATTTAACCAGGTAAGCCCCATTGAGATCTAGATCTCATTTTCAAGGGGGACCTGGGCAGAGGTCTGCAGTTACACAACATACACACACTCACACCTAGGGACATGTTTTTTGATATTTAACAATATTTAAAAATATTGACGCCGCACATTATGGTGGTGGCAGTATAATGATGTGTAAAAGTCTTGAGACTGAGGCGGATATTCACCTTCCAGCAGGAAAATGACCCTGAATATTTTCAGATCTACAATGGATTCTGGGTTGCAACGGCCTAGTCAAAGTCCAGACATAAATCCAACTGATAAAGCTAAATCATTTTAACAACTTAAGATATATTACAACCCCAAGCACATTGAAGTTAGATGTTGAGACGTAACAGAATATGAAAAACCTCAACGTCTTTTTCAGGTTTTACGGCTTTTCTCTGAATATTTGTGGTTTTGCATGGTTGTTTAGTCACTTTTTTACACTTTAATCTGTAATTTTAAAGGCTCAGAATTATGATCCAGATCAGAGTGAAACATGGGTACTTACTGATCTCACACTGAGCTCCGCTGAAGCCGGGGGGACACTGACAGATGTAGTCGGACGAGTAGACGGCCTCCTTGCAGGTTCCCCCGTTGTAGCAATGGGACACGTAGCAGTCTGGAAAAAGAAAAGGCAGACAGAGGCGTTTAGTCAGCCCCACGTCATCCGGCTCTTCAGAGCAGCAGCAGCTTAGACTATTTTAATCTGAGTGATTTGTCATCGCTGGTCACAAAGTTAAAAAACTGTGGGTTTCAGTAGTATGCAAATGTCTTCGTTTACGCGGTTTGACATGGCTCCCTTCCCTGCCAAGGATTTGTAAAAAACAAGTTTTAAGTGTTAACCAGTGCTGGTTTTGTTTTATATCAAGCCGTGTTTGGAAGGGGCTGTATGAGAGATGGAAAATGTGGTTGCAATTTGTCTGAGGGAGGGTTAGGGTTGCTTCGAAGAATCTCTCAATGGGGGTGAAAATGCGCACGAGGGCTGGTCTGGCAGGAGGATTTTCAAATAATCTCAGACTAAACTGAGAGCAGCGGCTCTTCATGTGGATGCAGTGAAATAACAGGGAAGTGGAAACGTGAGCGAGTCGGGCCAACATAAAATAATCAGCTGAGGTCGTAACGGCAGGTTAGAGGTAAAGGCTGAGCTATAATGGAAGGCGGGCAGCTTGGTGAGGGCTGGCAAGCAGACGGGTGATTACGATGCACAGAGAGAGAGGAGGGGTCGGGTAAGTCAGATGGTTCTGATTGTGTTTGTGTTAAATCCGACTCACTGATGACAGGCACGACATGGCATTTCTCTTTTCCTCCTAACTCGCAATGGCAAAACTCCACGCGCTGTCCTTTCCAGCGCAGCCAAGTGTCGCCAAAGCTACGCACGGCTGACGTTTCGCTGTCCACACACAGGACTGAGGAAACACATAAAAACAGTGAGAAAACAGGCGAATCAACAGGACATAAATAAAGATGCAACTTTTATTAAAAATATAAGCTTTTTTACATATTTGTTAAATGTCAGCGTAGTATGAGACAGATAATCTGCGAAAAAAATCAAGTTCTTCTACCTTCTCCCAGTGTTCCCAGTGCCAACCAATCAGAGCGTGGAGGAGGGTCTTAGCGCTCGAATCAAGCTTGTGTACGTGCTGCTCTTTCCCCCCTTTCTAATTCGTTACAGCTCCTTCCTGATGGTATCGTGAATACTCAGCCACGGAAAAGCAGATAAACTGTTTTCCTTGAATGGTAAGTTGTTTCCCCACCATTAGCACATTTAGCACTGCATACATGAGCCTGATTGACAGCGCCAACACCCGCCTCCTGGCTCTGATTGGTTGTTTTATTGCACCAGAAGCAGTGCATTTCTTTAGACAGCAGCAGTAGCTCAGGGAGGAGGTGGAGATCAGTCTTTTCACAGATTATCTGTCTCCTCTTACACTGTCGCAACAAGATGAAACTTTTAACAAATACGTAAAAAACATGTTTATTTATTTTTATATAAGTTACATCCTCCAGCTTAGTTTGATTCAAGCATGAACAACTGAAAGGAGGATGACTGACAGATAAAGGATTTTAAGATCACAACAACGATGGTGGAGGTGACTGTTAGGATGATGCAGAGGAAGATAAAGAAAAACATGATGAGGCTCACAGGATGTTTCAAAGGAAGGTGAAGGTTTCTTCAACTGAACAATCAAAAGCGTCCGTCTAGCTGGCTGCCGGTTGGGCTCACCTCTGTAAAATCGGGTCCCTCGCTTGCTGCGGAGCAGCAACACCTGCAAACATCAAGGACACGCTAAACATGCTGGAGAAATGCTGTGTGTATTTTGGGGAGACTCTGAACTTTATGAGCTAAATTGTTCCACCATTAAAAAAAATAAAATAATCTATTAATATTTCAAAGTGAATGTTTTTTAAAGCTTCTACAGAAACTCCCATCTGAGTCAAAATGAGGGCAAAAAGTAGATCTTCTACTGTCAGTGGAGAATTTTTCTGCAACCTCAAGTCCAAGAAAGTTTCTCAAAACTCCTATGATTGAACACAGTGACTTGCAGCCCTCATAAACCCCTTTTTAAATTACAAAAGAACACAGAAAATATATGTTTAGGAAATTGTGCCGTTTTAAGGAAGAACTAATGCAGAAATGCAGGGTGGTGCAGTTGGAAGCATGGTTGCATTGCAGAAAGGTTTCCTTTAGTACAGACTGCATGTCCTCTATAACAGATTTTCAGATTGATGTGACCCCTGAGGTGCATGCAGGCCCAAAAAGGGCAAAATTTAGATAAATATGTAATAAAATAAGTAAAAATACAACTAAATGTCTTATTAAATAATGTATAGGGATATACTTTTTAATCATATTTACCAAAGAAATTCCCTTAAAAAGTATGTAACTACATATTTATTTCTAAATAGATTGATGGAAATAATTATATGTATTTTTAGGGCATTGCTATTCTCTGGTGTTGTTATCTTGAGGCCACAGGTTGACAAGTTTCTCCTGACCTTTTTGAAGAATCCAGGTTCTTGCCAAGTAAAAATGTTCAACAGAAATGCAGCAAAAAACTTAGTACCAAATCCAGCCTTTTTGAGAAATGTGTCTGCCATGAAATATATTTTTCTTAAAATGGTACATCATGTTTTTCTTCTTACACATTTACAGATTTAATGTTCTCTATATTTTGTTGTGGCTTTGTGAGATTTGCTTATTTTTTCCACACTTTGCAGTGTCTCAACTTGCAGTTTTTAGTTGCTTAAAAAAAAACTTTTTTCACATTTTATCTTATTTATTGATTCAAAAGCTGAATAAAGTTTCAATATTTATTGTGTTCCAGGCCACATTAATAATATTGTTTAAAATATATATCTGCTGAAATTTTTTTAGCACAGTAGAGTATATTTTACTCGTATTATAAGTTTCATCATGCATCATTTAGAAATAATAGGGTTTATAACTGCCCCGTAATACTTACGTTGTCCGCTAGGAAGCAGCAGAGAGCAGAAAGGAGGAAGATTCCTTGATATAAACTCATCGTGACTTTTCCAGGTTTCTGTTTTGTTCACTTTTCTGGAAGACAAACAAGAATTTATCAGAAGAGTTTGCTTTAGATTCACCAAACTCAGATTTTTTATTAACACTTTCAGCATCCACATATGAACACTTTTAGGGACTCTGAATAGACATGCTGCTCTTTCATCCCATGACAGTGCAAAATATTAATGAATATTATAAAATATAAGGCATCATGTGCATATCCTGCACCATTTTCACAAACGCAACAATAACATCACTGCTGACGGGAAATGTAAGGATCTGCAGAAATGCTCTTGTTACCAATGAGTTAACTGTCCCCCACACACATTGCTGTATCTTTATCCTTCGTCACCAATATGTCATTAACTGAAACAATCACAGGAAAATGTCAATATTGGTCACCTTCTCCCAGCTGAACTGTTCCTGCATTCAGTTCACTTCCTCCGTCAAACACTGAGCACGCCAAAACGGGAGAGGAAGGGCTGTAAACCTTTAGTAGCAGAGGAAACTCGAAGGCCACTTCCAGTTTTATTCAAGTTCAGAGGAAAGCTTTATGAGTCCGTGCAGGACTCGCATATTTCAAGTTCTCAGTCCACCTTGAATTCATTTCCCTCTTTTGTTTACATTCCCTTTATGATGACCCCTCCTATGGTTTAATTACATCAGATAGAAAAGACTCATTTGTTTTCCAGGAGGAATAAACAGGAAATGAGTCAGTTGGTTAACAAACCAAAAAAAAAAAAAATTCACAAAAAGATGCCACATCAGACGACACGATGTGGAAAACCCTGCAGTTATAAAAGGCTGAATGCAATAATGCTTTAACACATTAAAGCAAGGAAACAACTAAAAATAAAGACAGGACTGGGATAGACCTACCATTTCCATCTTAAGTTAAAAAGAAAAAGAAGTAGTTTGTAAAAGCATTCACATTGCTTGAACTACTTCACAGATTTCACAGTAACGGTAATCCAACACGAAGTATCACAGCACAAATATTGTGACTAAGCTTGACCCAGTTTGCAGAAGAAAGGTGGACAAAACATTCCGTTTCTAGATGTGCAAAGCTGCTTAGAGACAAGCCTCAGAAGACATTCAGGTGTATTGGACTCTTTTTGTCCAGTTTCTGGTGCAAATAGCTTTGTCTTATCGCAAGTGGACTAATCTACAAGTAACTTTTTAACAAAACATCGGAGCTTGTTTTTAGACAATATTAATCGCTTAATGTTGGTTTTAAAAAGAAGTACTAGCAGGTTATTTCACTTATAACAAGACATTATCCCGTGTTGTAAGTAAATTATTTGCCAATAGTGGAACCACTACTTTTTAAATCAATACTAAGGAATTATTTATTTAAAACAAGCTACTATATCTTGCTGAAAAGTTATCTGTAGTTGTGTATATTACTAATACCTAGTAATATTTTGTGTTTTTGCACCACGAAAACATGTTAAAATTACTTCAGAATGGCTCCATGTGGCCTAAAAACGTTTATTCTGCAAAAACGGGAATGAAAACCGAGTCTGCTGCCCCACATTCAAATGTGACTAAACTTGAGTCACAACAGTCAAAGACAAGAGGAGGATACATTAAAACAGAAAATGAGAAAGCTGTACAAGGCATAAATAAGAAGTGAGACTGATTTCTAAATAAAAACCTTCAATGTTGTTATAAAAATAAGAAAAGGGAACTTCCTCCACACAGCATGTGCATGGCAGAGATCCAGTAATAACCACCTGAAGCCGTGCCAGCCGTCCTCTTCTCTGCCTTGCGCAATCTCCAGTGAGTCACTCTGAGCTCATTTAATACATGTGTTGTAAAATGTATGTGAGGTAAAACAGCTACATTGGCAGGCGCTCTCAAAAAAAACGAACAAAGTGCTCAGGAACGTGGAGATAATGCTGAAACTGCTGCTCATTTCACCCAGTCTTCAGTAACGCAAACTCCACAAGCACGACATTTAACGCATAAACTCACCGCAAACTGCACATCCTGGGTAGAAACTATACGAGCCTGAGTCAAATAAAAACACGTTCACCCCCACCCCGATACGAGAGCCTCACTGGCAGCGTGACAAAGACACACCAGCTTCTTTTTTGTTTCCTTTTGTGCATCTGTTCTGACCCATTCAGCCGCCTCTGCAGCCGTGTCAGCTGAAAACATGTGTTTCCTGCTCAAACCGGCGTCAGGGCTCTGAGTTAAAAAAAACAACAAACAAACTGGATAGCGAAGCATGCACGCACAAAAACACTCCTCAGAACATCAGATATGAACACATGTGCCTCCCACAGGCCTGATATGCAGGGGCCCGTTGAGGGAACATCAGCGCTGGAGCGGGTCCAAGTTTCTGCAGCTTTCTTACATATAAGAGGAAAGGAAGCTACGCAGACAAGCAGGCCTGTCGCAATAAGGTATAATTCAATTAATCACATGATCAATTAAAAGTAACTCAATAATGATTGTGCCTGATTCTCTTTTCTTTCTCTATTTCTACTAAAAAGTGGATAAAATTCTTCAGTCTGGTGTTTTGATCTCAACTAACCTTGACAATTTTTTTAACAGATACTTCATAATTCATTTTATTTGTTGTTTTGTTTGCTTATTTTGAATATTTGACATGTCTTCCAGTTCAAGTGTCAAATGTTCAGTGGGATTTAAAGTTTATTGATCCTTGAGATCAATAATCTCAAAACAATATTATTGTTTATCGCAATAACTCCTGCGACAATTTATATTTATATGTCTTTTAGATATAAATACTGTATCTCTAATTATACAATTAGTGATATAATATTCATAATCCAAGTGTGAAATTAGAATACATTTAAATATGACCTAAATATGGCTGCAAAGTGGTGCAGTTGGTAGAGCTGTTGCCTTGCAGCAAGAAGGTTCTGGGTTCGATTCCCGACCCGGTCCCTCCACATGGAGTTTGCATGTTCTCCCTGTGCATACGTGGGTTTTCTCCGGGTACTCCGGTTTCCTCCCACTATCCAAAAACATGACTGTCAGGTTAATTGGCCTCTCTAAATTGCCCCTATGAGTGAGTGTGTGTGTTTTATGGTTGTGTGTCTCTGTGTTGCCCTGCGACAGACTGGCGACCTGTCCAGGGTGAACCGCCTCTCGCCCAGAACGAAGCTGGAGAGGAACCAGCAACCCTCCTGACCCCACCAAGGGACAAGGGTGCAAAGAAAATGGATGGATGGATGACCTAAATATGAAATAAATGAAATACACAAAATGAAATAAAAACAAGTATGTACATGGAAATGTGTGAATCTATAAATGAGTTCAGAGTAAAACTAAAACACATTTCTAACATCAATGATTAAAACATATTCAAATATTCACAACACAGTTTTTTTTTCTAAATTTAGCATTTTTGTGTAATAGACCAAGATAAAATTGTCCTAAAAAAGTAAGAAATACAGTAGAGTGCCAATGAAAATTGGTTTTCAAGTCTTGCAACAGATTCTCGGTTGAGCTTAGGTCCAAACTTTGACTAGGCCAATAATGCCTCTGCCTGTTTGTTCATGGCTGCTGGGAGATGAAGCTCCAACATATCTGAAGTTCTTTAAACCCTCTCACAGGTTAATCTCCAGAGTTGTCCTGTTTTTACCTTAAGTCACATTCTGGTTCACTATAAACAATCTTTGCTGAGAAGAGCAACCCCACAGCATCACACTGCCATCACTGTGTTTCACTGTGAGTTTTTCCATTTAGCCTTTACAGAACATCTTTATTAGTATTAATTAATCACTATATTCAACTTTGTTGAAATATTTAAAAAAACGTGCACATAACATGCTTTTAAACATGCATAAGAAAACATCTGTTTCCCAGGTTTTTATATTCACAATGCTTCAAAAGAACTATTTTTGTTTCAAATCTTAATTTAAAAATATTAGCTATAAACTGGAAGGTAATTCAACGTTGCAATATACAGGCTACATGTGACCTTGGTTTTGTCCAGACTTTCATTGCTGTTCATGTTTTTTAAGAGAAATTCGCCACTAGTTTTAGTTTCCTTGCTCATGTTTTCACTCATTGTTGACCGCAGTACAAGACCGTGCAACGCGCTGCTTCCAACTACACAACCCTCTGCAGCAAAGGGGCTTTTAGGACAAAATAGGTAATGTGATTAATCTGGATTATACAGTATTAACATATATTTAGATTAATAACATGAGTTAACGACGGCAATAGTTAATATTAAACCCCACATAAATTCACTCTATTTACTAACAAATTATTCTGAATTTTATTTAGGGGCACCATATATAAAGGGTGATGACTACAAATAAATACCACACATTTTCATTGTTGCTTACATAAAAAATAGAATTTAACTTGTCATTACCCTTCAAAAAATGTGCTACCTTGTGTTGGTTTTATAGCATAAGATCCATACTGTTCCAAAATGTGCAAAATTTAAGGTTTCAGAATAAATTTGCAAGGCCCTATTACCAAGTAGATGCCTAAATATTTATTCTAGTCATAAAAAAAACAAGATTAACATCCGAAACGTCAGGAACAGAGTATGCAGCTTGGAGAGACTGTGGTTCCTCTTCTTAGTGGGTCAAATAAGAAAAGACAACATGAAAACATCTTTAGAGAAGCTGAGGTCAGACTGTGACTCATAATAGCTGGTTAAAGATGGAGAACTTAAGCACTGCAAACAAATACAACAGGTTCGCACAAACATGCCTGCGCTCTGCAGTTATGTCCAAAGCTGGAAGCAGATGCCACCAGGTACGTGACATTTCTGTGTATTTATGGAACTGGTCTTTAGTGCTGACCACCATCTTAGCGATGAGAGCATCAGAGAAGGTTGGTAATGATGATGATGATGTGCTGCAAAAGGCTGCATGGGAAAGATTCCTTTATGGCCAAAATGCTAAACTGTGGATGGTTTGGTTGAAGATGCCTGCTAAAAAATTCAAGCATCTGCACCAGGTTTTTATTTTTATTTATTGTTCCTCTTTCTCTCCCTCCTCATCACAGCACGATAAAGACGTCACACCAGGCTTTGCTTTTCTGAGTCATGTGATTAATGTGTTGGCTTATTTTTATGTTACTGAAGCCTCTTCCATTTTAAATGCTCCACTTTGCCTTCTGTCTATAAAATCTATAATCTCCTGTAATTATTTATCTGGCATATTTTATTCAAACTAACTCATTGGCTACCTTACTTTTAATAAACATTTTAACTAATCAACTTTTTGATTTAAATACGTGGCACATTCTGAAGATATTTCATTTACCACTTTTCATTAAAAAAAAAAATATATATATATATATATATATATATTTCAATGAAAAGTTAAAATATATATATATAAAAGCAAATAATTTAATTCCTTTTTGAATAAGAAAACAAACATTTTACCATCTAAATAGAATGACATAGAATTCCTTATATGCTTGATCATTTATATTAAAGGATTAATTTCCAGTTAAAAATGCTTCTGACATCTGAAAAGATGAGCAGAACAAATGTGAGCTGATCTGTCGACTATTCTTAGATTAATCAATTAATAATTGGGCAGCAAAAGGTGCTTAATGTGAGTTTTTTTGCAGTGCAAATATCTTAGTAGACATGAAATAAGACAATATTAACTTACAAGTAACTTTTCAGCGTGATATATGAGCTTGTTTCAAGTTTTAAAAATCCTTAATATTGATTTAAAAAGTGTTAGTTCCTTTGGTAGATTATTCCACTTATGATAAAACATTTCCTCATGTTATAAGTGAAATAATCCTCAAATGGAACAAGTATTTCTTTCATCAATATTAAGGAATTATTTACTTAAAACAAGCTGCTATGTCTTGCTGAAATGTTACTTGTAAGATATTTGCACTAGAAACTAGACAGAAAATAGTAAGATTTTGTGTTTTTGCAGAGTAACTACAGCTCAGTTCTTGTGTAACTTTTTCAAATCAGGTGGTTTTCAATTTAAAGAAAATCATGGTTAAAAGTAATTTGACATCCTAGTATCCAAAAAATGTTTCAATCTATCGAGACGTATAGTTTGACTACATAAATGTTAAGGAGAATGTGTTAAAAGCTGTGATTTAGGGCCCTTATAAAGCTCTATTATTACTTTGCCTGAGGCTTTTCAGGCTTCAACAAAGCAGCTGTGCTCTGGTTTCTGTAAAGTCTCACTGCAGAACAACCGGCTCCATTGTTACCTCCCAGCCTCCCTCTGTGCAACAACTCTGGGAACTCTTTATCAGGGAGAAACACGAACTGGAAAGCTCAGCGGAGGCAGACGTGCAGGTGTTGATATTAGCAAAGAGCGCAAACAGAGGCCACAATGAGTAGTGAGGGAGTTTCAGGGAAAGAAAAGATGAAAGGATGGAGAGTTTGGATACTAAACGCCAGCAGAAAGACAGTGAGTAGTCGTGACTCAGCGCCACTCTGAGGGCTGGAGACACACAGAGGCATTTGTGAGATGCAGAGGCAGAGTTGGAGTCTTTGGATGAAAATAGAGGTCAAACATGAAGTCAGAAATGTTTTATTTCTTCAGCCCAGCATTGAAACCCCAGTGTGATTCAGCCTCATCTTCTGGTTAAACAGCTGTGGCTTATTCTGAGTCAGAAGTATCAGCATGAGGCGCAAACCCAGCTGAGGATCAGATAATGCACATAAACCAAAGAGTATGTGACCCATGAAGAATGTCTGCAGGAAAGGAGACGAGTACTGAGCTTAATTAAGATCAAATTGCTCAAAAAAAGTGTGAGGTCATCAGATTTACCAGCTTTTATGCATCTGAAAATCACCCAGTTTCTGCTCTTTGCACAACTTATGAACCATTAAAAAAAGCCAATACTAGAAAACTCTAAAACTGAATTTGAAGATATGAAAAAATTAGCAGAAATGAACACTATTTGCTCTCCATATATCAGCTGAAAGACATCATTTACATCCCACATAAACAGTTTTATTTAAGGTGGAACTGCGAGACAATCAAAAGACTCGTTTCAAAATAAAGCAGCAAGGCGTAACGCAGGTGATGAAAACAGAAATATAACTTAACACGTCGTTTTGAAACGTTTACGATCAGCAGGCTTGCAGCGGGAGAAGTCATTAAGCACCGCGATGGTAAATCATAAGGAAAAGAAACAACCTTACCAGTCACCGGCTCTTGAAATGAACGCTTTTCGGGATGCTTTCAGCAACACTGTTGTCGGAGTCCTTCTGCTTCCCCGGTACCGTCCGGACCTTTTATCGGACCACGTCGGTCCCGCCGGTGCCTGAGGGGCGGGACCGACGTGACCTCAGCAGAGGAGAGGAGCGGCTTACCGGGCCGATGATGAAGGTGATGATGATGCATCCTGTTGGGTGGGACTCAACGTTGATTTTGTTCTGAGGAATTAAAGAATGTATCGACATAGTTCCTCTGTTATTGCTGTTTGAATTCTTTGGAAGTAAACTAACAATTCTAAGTGTAAATGTAATTGCTTCAGATCTTCTTTTTTATTTAATTGTTTGAACTTAAAGCACTTTTCTGGCTTTCACGCCTTCACTTTCAGATCAGTTCAAAAACATTTTACAGATCCCAGTGGGAAGCTAAAGGTTTTAACTTATATTGATCAGGGTTTTTCACAGAGTTGTTGAAAATAAAGATGGCTGTGGGCAGAATGGTCCTCCTGCAGCAGTTAGTATTACGGCAACTCTGAAAACACCTCTGACTGAAGACACTTTATTGAAGTCTCATTTATAGGCTGGGATTTATGGCAATGTGTCAAATATGAAAGTTTTAAGTTTCCTATTTGTAACTTCCTTACAAGCAGGAAGTTACACACAACTTCCTATGTGCTTAAAAAAACACAGGAAGTTGTGGAAGTCATGTGTTTCAAGCAAATAACTTCCTATTTGTCAGACAACTACTTTTATGATTTAATCTCAGTTTTTTTTCTTGTGTTTATACCTACAAACAAAAAATCTTGAGCAGGAAGCAGGAAGCTAACAATGATAAAAACTAAAAAACAAAATAATTACATTTACTGATCAATCTCCGTATACATTTTCGGCTTTTCAAGATGAATTTGACCAATTCTTACGGTTAGGGTTGAACAATTATAATAATTAATTCTTAAAAATAAAAATCAATTAGAATTTTAATTCATTATGAATTCTCATAATTGTTAACATACGCTGTTAGCACAGAGCTTTGGAAAGACGTTTCAAGATGTTGTCAAAAACCAGTTTTGACGTTCATTTGGGATTTTTGTCAGAACAAAAAGTTTCAAACATCTGACCCAAACTGAACCACTCAGACAAAAAGAAACTGGTTTGGAGGAGCAACAAGAACCACCAAGGCTGAAGTTTTAAGGCTGATCAAAATGTCCTGTGTAGAAACGTAAAGGCCCATTTTTTAAGCCTGGAAAATGAAATGGATTCACAGCCTCCTTTGTGATGAACTCAGAGCCATGCAGGTCTGTCTGGGTGCATCTGAGTGTCGATTCGTTTGGCACCAGAACTCATTTCTCTCAGCCACAGACCCCCGTTATTCAACCCAGCCCTTTACCAGTGGCACCATCTTCACTCAGAACCACAGTGGGTTAATTTAACTGGAATAGTTTCAACTCAGGGCTTTTTTTTTACTGGTTATGAAAACCACATCATATCAACCCAGCACTTTAGCATGTGATATAAGATAGGCGTCAGTCCAATTTGTTTGTTTTATTGCTGCCAGTTCCTGTTTAGGGAAGCAGCTTGGCGGTAGAAAGACAGTCAAATAAACATCTTAAATACACTGCAAAAACTATTGCTGTCTAGTTTATAGTGGTAATATCTAACTGCACTTGAAATAAGACAAAACTAACTTTTCAGGAAGGTATAAGAGCTTGATTTCAGTCAATAATTTCTTTAAATTGATTTTAAAATGTCCAGTTCCACTGGGACATTATTTCAGTTATAACATCAGAAAAAAGTTTTAAGTAAAATAAACTGCTAGTGTATTTTTTATTATTTTTTCGTTAATATCAAAGACATATTTAAACCAGCTCATGTATCTTGCTGAAAATCTACTTTTAAGTTAATTTTGTTTCATTTCAAGTGTACTAAAAAATGTGCACTATATTGGGCAAGACATACTTGAAAAGATTTTGAGTTTTTCCAGTGTAAAAAATCTGTTTGGTCAGTTTTTATAAAATTTCAGCATAAATCATTCACTGTTTATGAAAAACGATGGAGTCAATCAGACGTCAGAGTTTGGTGATTATGAACAGATTTTCTTTCTTCTTGCTATTTTATCACACTTAAATGTCTTCAAATTAACTTTAATACCAGAGGAAGATAACGTGACAAAATACAAGAAGTTGTTTTCATCACAGAAGAAATCACCTAATTAGAAACTTTCTGACAACATGAAGTAGGCATAAAGGTCACATCCAAACAAGAAGAGTTTAATTTAAGACAAGAACTGATGAAAATGTATTTTTATTTGTTGCCATTTCCATCACAACTCTAACTTTACTAAAAATTTAACTTAAAGCTGCTGGATAAAAGTTAATTAGCAGGTAGTTTTGTCTCTGAGGATTTCAAACCTTGATAAGTCCATTTTCACCTTTATGTAATGCCACATAAAAGCTGGTAATTTAAAACAAATATAGCTTTAAAAATGACAATGTTGTGACTTTAACATTTTATTAAATTGTTGTTCAAAGCCAAATAAAAACTTGCTCTACAATTTAAGAAATGAGTACTGAAACACTTCCACATCATTTATTTAAGTAAAATAAAGAGCTATTAGCTACTTAAACACCATCTGAGACATTTCCCGGACTACTTAGTGATCCAAATTAAGACAAATAAGGTTTCTTATTACAAGTTTATGTTGAAACTTTCATGTGGCTCTTGTTGTCGCACTTGTTCTTCCCAGGAAAAGATTTGGATGTGACGTCTGACTCTTTAAAAAGAAAATGATTTGTGAATTTTCCAACATTTTCTACCTGATAAGATGTTTTCATACTGATTCTATCAACAAAGTGTGCCTCAGATGCACATTTTACGGTGAGTTTCTTTTACTCACCATAACAGGCGATGAAAGGAAAACGTCACTCGCTTGGAAAGTCTCAAGTACATCTCCAAATACAACATCCGCTAGGTCAACAGTGACCCAGCAGATGTATAAGACGTAAACATAACGTAACAAACACGCACTTTAGATAAAAGTGACATAATGGACCTGAAAATCACTAAAACATTGTGCATCATAAACATTGGCAGACTTTGCAACACACATTTGTTTTATTCCTAGAAGCTTTTAATCTAATGTGATGATCATCCACACACTGTTTAAGTGTTTTATAAGTCAACATGGAAATGCTAAAATTACACTGGAAATGTTTATCCAAGAACGCAGAAGAAGAAGAAGAAACATTTGGCTGGAACCTGAATATGTCAGACTCACTGGGATTTGTTGTAAAATGACAACAGGAAGTAGTGAATAACTGTAAAAAAAGGAACCGAATACGAATATTATTTACAAATAATCTAAAAAAGGCATATGTTTGGCCTCCATCTCCTTAATCTGAGCCATAAATAAAATACCTTGCAACCAACTGACTTCAAAAGTCATTTAATCAGCAAGTTAAAGTTTCTCTACATGTAATTTAATATCACTGCAAAGGCCTCTAGAACATTAGTGAACACAAAGCATCATGAAGAATTTTACTAGAGGAATCAGTGAAAATAAACTTCAATTTACAACATATACACATCATAATTTTAAGACAAATAAAAAAACACTTTTGTACTTTTAGGTCTTTTAGCTCAAGTTGCAGAGATTATTTTAGCTTTTATTTGATCTATTTTCTAACTTATTTTTGCTTTATTGTGTCCAAAAGACAAGTAGCTTCTACAGTATGTAGCTACCAAGAGCAGCGTTATTTTTTGTTGATTTTGTTTTAATGTAATGTAATTAGTTTATTATTATTATTATTATTATTATTATTATTATTATTATTTGTAATTTTGAACAATAAATACCAAGAGAGTAAAATCTACCTTTTTGAGTGCTCAGACTTAGCTGTGGAAATTAGCATGCGAATATTTATGTTATTTTATGTTATTTTATTTCATCTCTAAAAGTGTCTTGTCCCCAAACTCCACCTGAAACGCTCCTGCTGCTCGGCTGTGACCGGTGAACTCTGATGGGCGGGTCCAAAGTCTCGTCAGGTTTACAGGAAATGTGAGTACCAGGAAGTAGACAGAACTTCTGGGAGAGTTTGTTGTGTCGCCAAAATAACTACAGGGGGGAAAAAGTAAAAAGAGCTTAAAAACACAAACAGACCGCGGAGTTTAAAGAAAGTCAAGAAAGACGCTGCAGAGGAAGTTTAAGGTAGGACGGATCTGAGCCGGAAGACAAAGTGAACGAAAGAACTGCTGCAGGAACTGTAATAACAGCTAGCAGCACACCGACAGGAGACGTGTTTTTATAAGATTTAGTTTAAACTCTAAAACCTAGAGCATGTACCGTACAACGCTGATAAGGTCACGTTATGACTCCAGCTCTGACCTCAAACACAAAGGTTTCAGTCACTGCGAGTTAAATTCAGCCAAGTCCAGAACTATTCATACCACTGGCAGATGTAGCTCTACAGTCAGTTTCACACAACCAATAGTTACTTAATATTCATCATCTTCAGTTGAGAAGCCTTTATTGATATTACAACTTTCAAACTATTTTCGTAATTATTCTTTAGAGAGATTTTTGGTCATTTTTACCATTTTATTTTTGGCTACAAACTGCTTGGGAAGCCTCTACGGAAGAGGATGAGGGCCACCAAAAAAAAAGAATTCTGACTTTAATCTCAGAATTAAAGTCAGAATTGTGACTTTAATCTCAGAATTAAAGTCAGAATTCTGAATGACTTTTTGATTTTAAAGTGACTTTAGTTCTGAATTGTGAACTGAATTAGTTCTGAATTCTGAATTGTGACTTTAATTCTGAGATTAAAGTCAGAATTCTGAGATTAAAGTCAGAATTCTGACTTTAATCTCAGTCAGAATTCTGACTTTAATCTCATTCTGAGATTAAAGTCAGAATTCTGACTTTAATCTCAGAATTAAAGTCAGAATTCAGACTTTAAAGTCAGAATGTCAGAATTCTGACTTTAAAGTCGAAATTATGAGATTAAAGTCAGAATTCTGTCTGACTTTCTGCCTTTAAATTTTTTTTTTTTCCGGTGGCCCTAATCCTCTTCCGTAAGCCTCCCTCCTAACGTTTAGTTCCCTCCAAATATTCGTTGTCACATTCAGGTCAGGACTCTGAAAATTAAGTCTTACTTCCAGCGAGGGCTGGGCAATAAATCAATAACAACATAGGTCTTAATAAACACACAATCAATATCAATAAATAATACATCTGATAGAATATTCAGTTATTCACTGAACTCTGATCCAGACCTGCACGGCATTCTGGGGGATGTAGGCAGAGAAAGGACCTCTCTCAGCTAGCTAAGCAAGGAGTGTGGCCTCAACTTACTCAGTCTTTGGTTACCTAGCAACTTACTCAGTCTTTGGTTACCTAGCAACTTACTCAGTCTTTGGTTACCTAGCAACTTACTCAGTCTTTGGTTACCTAGTAACTTACTCAGTCTTTGGTTACCTAGCAACAACCTTTTGAGTAACTTGCTCAGCAGTAATTTAAGATTTTACCACAGTTCCTCAAAACGGCTTAAAAAAACTGTGTAGAGTGAAAAGATAAAGTTACACCACCAGTTTAACAGTATTTCAGATATTTACAACAAACAAACAAACAAATAAATAATTATCTATGGACAGATATGGAGCACTTACATTCTAATATGCTTTTCCAGCCATGTCGTCCAAATAATTTAATCCTGCTGTAATCAGAAATGTTATCTTTTCGGGATTTAATTATTATATCTTATACCGTGTCAATTACTTCTAAAAACAATAATTTGTAGCATGAGTTTCAATTCATAGTCAATTTTCTCTAATCTGCACCTCTGTGAATTAGTTGGACGCTGTTTTTTTGCAGAATTTGTCCAGTTAATTTAAATTGTTTAATTTCCTGGTGCTGACTGAGCTTTTAAGTATAGTCCAAACATTTTTATTCACATTTTGATCTGTTTTTTAATTCCAATATCAGGTTTTGTGTTTAGGATCAATGACCTGTTTGAACTTGGGTTGGGCAGATTTTTCATTGTCTCGATGAATTTAAATTAATATCAACTGAAAAACAAAACTCACAATATTATCGTAAATTTTGTCCATATCCAGCACCCGTAGTTTGAACATATAGTTTCTTGATATGAGCTGAAATTGAAAGGATGAAGGTAGTTCTAGCTGTTCGCTTGTTTCAACCTACTTCCTGCCAGGGGATGAATCAAACCCGCTGCATGATGCTGCAACCATAACATTTGACATCATGGCGTCTTACTGAGACTCTTCAAAAAAAACCTGCCAAATCTCTGTCTTGGACTGACCATGTGAACATCTGCAAATTTCAGTCGGACTGGAAGGTTTCTGCAGCCTGGGTTTCTTCCTCCCCATTTAAATCTGCGGACAGAGACGCTGGTGTTCCAGCAGGTCATGGCCGCTTCTGCCTCGGTGGTTTCCTGGTTGTTCCTGAAGTTTAAAGTCCTGTTTCCTTTCATCTGAGCTCTGTAAAACATTTGAACGTAGCTTAGCTTGAAAATACAGATTCACCTGCAATTAAGGTCAACAAGGAAACTGTTTTAAAGTTCACGAAGTTGATCTAACAACAAAAGACAAGTTGTCTGAACATTGTTTTTAAGTTCATTAAGCTTGAATTGTGAATTTTATAATTATTTCACAATATGCAAAATAAACTGCCCTTATCCAGTTAAAGAGCCACATTTCTGCATTTTTTACTTGCAGAATCAAGTGTAAATAAATACCTATTTAACTTTGGAACAATTTAATTTATTGTTTCAAATTGTATGAACAAAATTTCTGATCTGATAGTGAATTTTATTAAACATCAGAATGAATTCTGCTCAGAAACATTTAGTGTGAACAGGATATTAAAATAAACATTAGCCTTAATAAAACACACGAGTCAGATAAACGTAACACACTTCCTTCTCAGGATACAAAAACATGCCGCTAAGCATTCTGGGAAACAGTTTCTCTCTTTCTCCTTACAGTTTTTTAAGTGCTAACCTAAAATCTCTCGTTTATTCAACTCTTGGAGGTTTGACAAAATTAATAAAATGTTGACACGACTTACTACTGTAAGTTTATCTTTCACAAAATCTAAAACTGGCTGCGTTTATTTGACTTGAAGAGTAGAAGAGAGTAAACACAACTAAATGTTTTACAGTGAGGCAGCGGCTTGGCTCTGAACACTGAAAATCCTCCTATTAAGTCATTTATTCAGATGTCAGTTCAGCTTATTAAGTCATATTAGTATAAATTGTGTTTTTTTCTCTACAATATCCTGTACAAAGTAATTAATTTACAAGATATTATCTATGAATGTTGAAGCATCAGATTTAGTCAGAAATGTAAGCAGTAAAAGTCATTTTTTCTTGTTTGTTGTGGTGCTGGATGTAGGGGGAGGCCATGAATCGGGTCCCGCTGCAGCAGCCGCAGACCTGCGGCCCGTGGGAGCTGAAGGAGCGGCTCGGCACCGGAGGCTTCGGGAACGTCACGAGATGGCAAAATAAGGTAAAGCAACTCAGAACCTGCAAATAAAAACACTAAAAAACCCTTCTTGTGTTTTTTTTTCTGTTTTTCTGGTGATTGAAGTGTCCAAATAGTTGCCAATTTATCCACTTTGTTGCTACATTTAGCCACTTTTCACACAAGAAAATTGGCACCGGTCAAAATCAGAATAGGCAGGGTAATCTTTTGTTGATCAGCCAGAAAGTTGAGATCAGTTCACACCTGGTCAGTTCACACCTGGTCAGTTCACACCTGGTCAGTTCACACCTGTTAGTGCACACCTGGTCAGTTCACACCTGGTCTCAGTACACTTAGTGCACACCTGGTCAGTTCACACCTGTTAGTGCACACCTGGTCAGTTCACACCTGGTCAGTTCACACCTGGCCAGTTCACACCTGTTAGTGCACACCTGGTCAGTTCACACCTGGTCAGTTCACACCTGGTCTCAGTACACACCTGTTAGTGCACACCTGGTCAGTTCACACCTGGTCAGTTCACACCTGTTAGTGCACACCTGGTCAGTTCACACCTGGTCTCAGTACACTTAGTGCACACCTGGTCAGTTCACACCTGGTCAGTTCACACCTGGTCAGTTCACACCTGGTCTCAGTACACTTAGTGCACACCTGGTCAGTTCACACCTGGTCAGTTCACACCTGGCCAGTTCACACCTGTTAGTGCACACCTGGTCAGTTCACACCTGGTCAGTTCACACCTGGTCTCAGTACACACCTGTTAGTGCACACCTGGTCAGTTCACACCTGGTCAGTTCACACCTGGTCAGTTCACACCTGGTCTCAGTACACACCTGTTAGTGCACACCTGGTCAGTTCACACCTGGTCAGTTCACACCTGTTAGTGCACACCTGGTCAGTTCACACCTGGTCTCAGTACACTTAGTGCACACCTGGTCAGTTCACACCTGGTCAGTTCACACCTGGTCAGTTCACACCTGGTCAGTTCACACCTGTTAGTGCACACCTGGTCAGTTCACACCTGGTCTCAGTACACTTAGTGCACACCTGGTCAGTTCACACCTGGTCAGTTCACACCTGGCCAGTTCACACCTGTTAGTGCACACCTGGTCAGTTCACACCTGGTCTCAGTACACACCTGTTAGTGCACACCTGGTCAGTTCACACCTGGTCAGTTCACACCTGGTCAGTTCACACCTGTTAGTGCACACCTGGTCAGTTCACACCTGGTCAGTTCACACCTGTTAGTGCACACCTGGTCAGTTCACACCTGGTCAGTTCACACCTGTTAGTGCACACCTGGTCAGTTCACACCTGGTCAGTTCACACCTGTTAGTTCACACCTGGCCAGTTCACACCTGGTCAGTTCACACCTGGTCAGTTCACACCTGTTAGTGCACACCTGGTCAGTTCACACCTGGTCTCAGTACACACCTGTTAGTGCACACCTGGTCAGTTCACACCTGGTCAGTTCACACCTGTTAGTGCACACCTGGTCAGTTCACACCTGGTCAGTTCACACCTGTTAGTGCACACCTGGTCAGTTCACACCTGGTCAGTTCACACCTGTTAGTGCACACCTGGTCAGTTCACACCTGGTCAGTTCACACCTGTTAGTTCACACCTGGCCAGTTCACACCTGGTCAGTTCACACCTGGTCAGTTCACACCTGTTAGTGCACACCTGGTCAGTTCACACCTGGTCTCAGTACACACCTGTTAGTGCACACCTGGTCAGTTCACACCTGGTCAGTTCACACCTGTTAGTGCACACCTGGTCAGTTCACACCTGGTCTGTTCACACCTGGTCTGTTCACACCTGGTCAGTTCACACCTGGTCTGTTCACACCTGGTCTGCTCGATAGGGGCGGGCGATATGGACTTTGAATTTTATCGTATTAGTTTGATATCGATAAAGATTATGATGAGAAAACCTATTTATTAGTCGTTCTTTAGGGAGCCGTATGCTTGTGACTGCCTGGCACGGCTTTCACATCCCCACAAACACAAATATTGTTCTTGAAAAACAAAAACTAAATAAAAACGTGTAATTTATGTCACTGCATTTCATCTTATTTTCAAATTTACTGAAATTTATTGATGCTCTCGAGCAACAAACAGTGGAGAACATAGCAAAAGTAACATTTCCAGTCCTGATTTTTATTTACCATCAATAAGTGAAATTTCTAACGACAATAATAAATCAAAATAATTCGGATCATGAAAATAGATTTTTCATGATAAATGATATACAATTAGATAAATGCCCACCTCCACTGCTCATTAGTAGTTCTCAAGCTTTGTGAAGGTGCTGGAGAATCTTTTAGTGTGAATAATTTAATGTGGATTATTCTGAATATAATTGATAATGTGATAATTTAGCATAGAACATAATAGAACATACTAGTCCTTCAATTGCAATGAAGTGTGGAAATTTTCAACAGCACATATAACACGACCCACAAGTTTACATGAAAATCATTTTATAATTAAAATAATAATTTAACATTTCCCTTTTTTAACATCTTGTAAGTCTTATTTCATGTAATTTTTTTATTTATTTTTTTGTAATCTCAGCCTGTAGAAAACAATAACCAGACTTTTCATCTGTTCTTGTGTAAAACATGGCCGTTTAATGCAGCTTTTACTTTCTCATGTTCCTTGTTTTTTGTTTTTCAACATTTCTATCTTGGAAAGAGTAACTCATGTTCAGCCGAAACCTAATCTGAAATTACGTGAGTCTTTTCTGATTTATTTTTGCTTTGATTAAATCTTTGACTCAGAGGAAGAAAGTCAAAATGTTCAGCAAAAGCGTTTGGGTTTTTACGTACCTTGAATAGAGAGAAAGAATGAGCTCAGTCCAGGAAACAGATGCACCGCTGCACTTGTTGCAGATGAAATGGTCTCTGCTGTCATGATAAGTCATAGCGAGATGAGATTATCGAGTTGTAATACCAGTAAGAGGGGAGTATGGGAAAGTGAACCTCTCCTTCCTTTTGTTGCAGCCGTTTAGCGACATTACTCACCGTCACCTCCTGGGTGACCAAGCAGCATCCTGAGGAGTCAGTCTGAAAGCTTACGGGAGATTCTCAAACAGTTCCTGCAACATATTTAGTCAGATTATACTTATTTTGTGAACCTGGGATGCATAAGGTATTTGTATTTAGAATGCCGTTTCCTTTATAACTCTGGTCAACAGCCAAAAATGTGTCTGGGGTTTTTCAACTGTTTTAGGGTAATGTTGATGTGTTGATGAGTCCAAAAACCACATTAGTTTTGCTCAACTTCCTGAACTATGGATGCATCATGAGCATCAAAGTGCATGACTTGCTCTCACATATGGATCTTTTTCCTGGTCATCTGGATTAAGCAGCGAGAGAGATTCGATTAGGACAGAAAAGATGAGGAGAACGATTAAGATGTAATGTTCTCTACACATGTACTACTATCAGTGTTTATTATTCAATTTACAGAAATCCAAGTGTGTAACATTTAATTAATACACTCTGTTAGAAAACACTTTTTTTCTCCTGAAACCTTTCTTGGATGAGAAATATTAAAGGAAATGAACTGATGATGTCACAAAAATGTAATTAGTTCAGTCAGAAGATCGGATTTCACTAAATATAATTAGACTATAAACCTGACCTGATTGAGAAAAAAATGTCATTTTTGATTCAGTGGTGCAAAATAGTCCTAATTCAGTTGAAACAACAGAGACAAATTATAAAAATATTCTTTTGTAACTCAGTGCTGTCATTTCTGATCAAACTGGTGATCGTTTGCGGCGCTGCGTCTTGGACTTCAGGAGGATATTAGATGTTTTCCTGCTGGCACAGCTGCTGCCATGACTAAGCATCCTGCCCTGAAAGTTTCCTGTATTGATGACAACATTGTTGGTTATAATTAGGTATCTGATCGCAGATTGGTCTGGGATTTCATTAGAGAAACAGGAAGGTGGGGAGAGGAGTGGCGCCACTTGGCTGGATGAGAAACAGATACTAGGGTGGTGCTGGATGGGTCATTATTTTGGAAAATACCATCACTTTATTGGTCACACCTTGCTTGTTTCTGGTTGGACCCCCTTTTTGATTTATTTATTTAAAACTGATTTTTAAAAACGTGTGCATACATAACCAGGAACAAAATAATTAGTTTACCTCTATGTTTCTGTTTGGAAAGGAGTAGAAAGAACATTTATGTAATAATACCCCTTATCACAACTTCATTAAATGTATTAGTTACTGACTCAATAATTATCAAACTTTGGTCATTACAACCAGGTTACCATGCATTTATGAGCTAACAAATTAATTATACTACATAGACAAAATGGTTAAAAACTAACTCATAACAGGACTAGAAAATCGACAGATAATAGTAATAGTATAGAAAAAAATAGAATCAAATAGAGTAGAATAGAATATACCTTACTGATTCCCGAATGACAGAATAATTACCAACTCCTTGACAAAATACACCTATACATTCTTCTTGGTCTGTGTTATATAACAAACAAAAAGCAAAAAAAAAAAAAAAAATAGCGAGTGAGAGGAAAAAACTAATGATATGATGGTATGATAATAATAAGCTAATGTTTGTTTCCATGTTGCTGCTGTTTGTTTTTGTGTTTTGGGTCCAGCAGCGGGTCGGTTGTGTGGTTTCTGTTCATTCATGTGACATGATAGTGATGCAGCAAATTACGATATAATGCATTTTAACAGAAGCAGAGAAGAAATGGAGTAATGGTTGTTTTACATGCTGTTGAAAGTGTAGGGAAACATACATAACGCATATAATATCAGTAAATATTGGTAAATACTCCCATAACAGCAGAATTAATACCAAATATTGATCATTTTCATATTGGTGCATCCCTAATAAATAAGCTTAAAGCTCACATTTGAAGTCAAACTGCACAAAAATTACACAAAAATCTGAAATTGTTCTCAGTGTCATAACAAAACTAAAAAGGAGCAGTTTCATAAAGACACTTTAAAAAACAAAGTCTGTTATCTAGTCTTCATCTTCATTCAGTTTAATAGACAAACTCTCACTTTGTACAACCTTTTTATTGTTCTACTGTCCATGTGTCCTACAGCTATGTGCACTGACGATACGAAGGAAATTTATTTTATTTCCTGGTTCGCCCATGACTCCACCACCCAGCTCCTTCAGACTAGCAGCAGCAATTAGCAAACACTGGTGGATCTGCACCTCTGCTGATATCTTTATATGAACTGTCCGCCTACAACAAATAAACACTTGATAGAGGACTGTGGATGTGATGAACTGGAGCTTCTTAAAGAGACGGAGGCCCAATTTCAAAGCGTCAAATTGATTTTAGGTCATGTTTGACATATATTGCATTTTTATGACAGCTGAAGGTGACATAATTACTTGATTGTGCTATAAAATGATACTCTGTGGTTGTAAAACGCATAATACCGCCCCTTTAAGGTTTCATGGTGACAAATCTGCTATTTATAAGTTTCTGAACCTCCTTGTGAGTCCTCTCTGGCTAAAAACTCTTTTAATTATTTTGTAACTCCTAAATCTTACGAGCTGCACCTGGCCATAGCCGTTTAATAGTCAAACTGTTCTTGGTCGCTCTGGATCATGACTTTAACAGTGTTCCCTGGGAAATTCAGGAGCTAGAAATTCAGCTGCTCCAATCATAGCAGTCTGAGCAAAACTTTGGTAATGAGAAAATCTTTTATATTGTTTTGCACAAAGCAGAAGGAATGCTTTCTTGGTTTTCTGTGACTTTTTATATCCTTCTCTTCCTCCCTTTTCCAGTCCACCGTATTACACATAGCGGTCACTAGTTTATTTTGGTTTCTTTGAGTTTGTTTGTAACCATTTGTCTTTCTTTGTATGTTTGGATTGCGTGGCTTCTTCCTGACTTCTGGTGAAATATTAGGCATATCCATTTTTTAATAACCATCACTTAATATCAACTAAAAAAGAGAAATTTAGCAGGTTCTTCATCTGCTGCTGGAAATGAAATCAACTTATTTTCCATTTCTGAATAAATAACTGGAAACAATCATCTTAATAAAAGTATTGTTATACTTAAAAAACCTAAACAAACAAAAGCCAGACAGAGTAAAAGTAAATCCAGAGACTTTATAATGCAGAAATGTGGAAGAGGATTAATCATTTTTGTGCCATTAGTGCGTTATTACACTTTGGTCATGCACTATTTGTATCTGTGATGCAAAGTTTTAATAAGTTTGGGGATATACAAGCTTTTTATTAAATGACTGAACTGGAACTGCACTGGGAGCGTTAATTGGCTGAGGGAATAATGTTTTATTTTAAGGGCAAATAAAAGTGGGCACTTGATATTATGAGAACAAGAAGCCGAGGCTTCGTTCTCATCCTTAAATTAATGCCAAAGCAGCACAAAACTGAACCAATACTATAAGCTTTTATTGGCGGGTTTGGGGAAGGATTAATGAAAAGAGTTGGCAAATGTGGAAGTAATAAATGTATAGTCAGTCCTCTTATGGAAACGCGGGTCTCCGTTTCTGCTTTCAGGACACAGAGGAGCAGATCGCGTTAAAACAGTGCCGACAGGAGCTGAGCGAGAGAAACAAAGAGCGCTGGAGTCTGGAGATCCAGATCATGAGGAGGTACGTTTTACTGTCACATGTAGTAACATTAACATTTTTTATTCACTGTTATTAAAGTAGCACCACTTCACTGCTGTTCTGCTTTTATGTGTTATTATGGTGTTGTAGCGTTTGAAGGCATAAAATGGAGCGAAATCTGAATTTATCAGCTAATAGTTTGCACAACATCAAGAATTTTTTTTTTAACTCGCATCCAGAATGCACTTACGTTTAATGTTAAGCTTTTACAAAATATTTTGATGACTTAAAAAGAAAAAAAGAGACATAAAAATCATCAAATATCACATGGAAATACTTTAGTTTGTTTTCTGAAAACTTTGCTCTGCTCCACTTAATAGTGGTTTGCTGCTTTAAAGAATTTTTAATACATTATTAAATTTTATCATAACTAATTATCTATAATTAAACTTACTTCCACTAGATTATGAAATTATTAAAAATTACTTTAATACTCTTCTATCAAATCGAGTTCAGGGAAACATCTCGAATTGTGTGCAAAACAATGAATGATTGTGACTGAGAGTAAACTAAAGGTAAACAGATAGTAACAAAATGATGGGAAAAATAAATAAATATAAAAGGGAAAAATTAGGAAAGCTAAATAAATGATGTGACAAAGTAATAAAATTTTTAAATATGTAATAAAGCAAAAAGAAAATTGAAAACTGTATTACTGTTTTTAAAGAAAGAAATATACATACAAACATTGAAATTTAATAAAAATGTAATAAAAGAAAATGTTTTGCTTAAATTTCTGATCTTATTTTATTTTTTATGTATTGATTTTTTTCAAAATATTTACTTGCATGTTTTTGTTAAACTTTTATTCATTTAAATGTTTGATTAAATTAGCGTTTTTTTGTTTATTTTTTAAACAAAGCCTGTTGATGCTTTCAGATCGACTTCTGGAGCATGATCCCGTTTAATTTGCCGTTTTGTGGGCCAGCTTGGTTTGTTCCCTGACGTCTTTGGTGCCTCTGGGTTTTCCGTCTTTATGTCTCCATCTCTTACTCAGGTTTCCTCTGGAAAACAAAAGACAAACTTTCTTTCCCTGGATAGAAAAAAAAAATTACCCATTTAACAATTAATAAGCCTGGCTGTTTGGGTTATTTTGGTAACTTTGGTTATTTCTAGCGCCACAGTTTTTCTCCGCCTGGCTTTGCGTCGCGTTTTAAACCCAAACACGCCTGTGAACAGTTTCTGTTGAGGTGTCGGTCCCTCGGTTCTGTGCCAGCTCGTGTGGGATGGGATGTTTGTCAGATGCAAAGTGTGCGTGTGTTTTGTTATACTTGACGGTGCAAACTCATTTTTCCTCATTCTCACTTTAACAAGTGTGTTGTTTTTGGACAGACATGGTTAGAACCACAGCGGCCCATCCTCCCACGCTTCATTCATGGAGAAACCACAGGGCAGGGGACATGGCAACATTAGCTATTATATTATAGCAGCTTCTTAACACAGATTCGCGTTTCCACTGAAAAACATCTCGCTTTGTTTGGTGGCTATAATGTGTTTATGAGGCTCGAGTTGCACCATTTCTCAGTTTGCTGAAAGATTTGAGCAAACAATAATAAAAAAAACTGTTTATTCTGCAGTTTCTCACAGATCCAAACTTTGATAGTTTACAGATAAGAAACCTTTTCTTTCTTTTATCAGAAATAGAAAAAACAACATCCAAAACATTAACTTCCTGTGTTACATAAGATTTCAGAGCAATCAGGTTCTTTGTGTCACTGAGAGCCTCCAGTTTTCTTTGGAATAATCTGACAGGATTAAAACACATTTTCTTTGGAAGGGTCTCACTGTTTTTCTTGGTTTAAAGATTTAAACTCCACCTCACAAGATTGAAGAGTCCTGTGACATTTAGATTTATACTTTTAATATCGGAGTCCTAGAGAGAGAAACTCCTGTTAGTTTATTTAGCAACTCAGAAAAAGACTCAAACATGGAGAACCGACATTTAGCTTTATACTGTACAATTAGAGAACAAACTTAGTACCATTTAATTAGCAACCCGAACGACTGGAGCCAACATTTAGTTTTATACTCACTAATAGAACCAAACATGGAGAACCAACATCCTTGTTTTATCAGAACCAGAATCCAGAGGAACACCTACTAGTTTACATAGACTATTTATTCTTATTAAACATGGGGAACCAATATGTACCTTTACCTTTATATCTTTTTTAGTTTTGTTGTTTTGTTTGTATTTCTTTCTAATTCATGTGAGGCACTTTGTACTGCCTTATTTATGCTGTATAAATTAAATTACTTTACCTTACCTAGAATTGATCAAAACGTTTTCTGGATGTTTTCTCTCTATCCCGACTTTTCTGTCAACCTTTTATAGGTTGACAGAAAGGTTTACAGGTACAAATCACAGAAAGATGCAGCCATCATCAATCAGAAAAAACCCCTAAAAGTCTACAGGAAAAAACCTAACTATTTTTAGCTGCTCAATCTCTCCTTAGCTAGCTGAGTGAGGTTGGTGGCATCAACTAACTCACTCACTCTTTGGTTACCTAGCAACAGCCAGTTGAGTAACTGCCACAACAGCAGTTTAGGTTTGAATTCATGATGCATTTCTTGGTGCCCTTAACATAAACCTTTCCAGATTCAGTTTTGAGATTTTTTTTTGTCATAATCTTAGTGTTAATTTTCTATTTTTTGATGCATTTTTCTCATTCCATTATAAATCTCATCCTACAGCATCTCTCTTCTCATTTTCTTGTTGATGATAAATGTGTTTTTCCGTTTTGATTTTGCCATTGCGGACCTTGTTCTGACATCCGGGATCAGTGGTGAGAGCTACAGATTATGTAATCCTGTACATAAAACTGTGTTGGATTGCAGTTGTTTGTGTGCCTTTTCTAGTTTTGTTTTGTCTCAAAGCATGTCAAAGAAAAATAAATAACAGGGTTACAAAAAGCTGTGCTGCAAAACGTCATAATATTTGTCTTTTAATGCTAGAATATAGAAAACACCAAACACGTTGTTGATTCTTCATCACAGAGGAAGATTATGTGTTAAATGATGTAGGGAAACGGTCTGTATTGCTCCTGGGGAAAGGTTTTTAATCATCTTTCTGACAACCAGCCATTTGGGATGAACAGTGCAGTGAATTCTGCCATTATTACGGCGATATTTACCAAATGTGGAAAATGTAAGACATTTAGAAAAAAGCCTAAAAGTCTACAGCAAAAAAACAAACAAACAAAACTATTTGTTTAGCTGCTCAATCTCTCACAGCTAGCTAAGCTATTTTGGTGGCCCACACCATCACTCACTCACTCATTCTTTGGTTACTACACTACTCATCTTGTTACCTAGCAACTCACTCATTCTTTGGTTACCTAGCAACAACCCACTTGAGTAACTGGCACCAGCAGCAGTTTCAGGTTTAATAACTGATTCAAAATAAACAACAACAGTTAAAACTGTGAACAAAGCAGGAAAAGGTCATGTCACCAGTTTGACAGTATTTTAAAATAAAGAACTAATAAATAATTATCGATATTGACTGATATCATGATACATTTTTCAATCGGTCATCTTTGTTGTATAGCACATTTCAGCAACAAGGCAGTTCAAAGTGCTTTAAATCATAAAAACATAAAATACACAGTCATAAAAAAAAACAGCAGTAATTGAGAAAACCAGTAACGATTGTTACATTTTGATGAATGGTGTCACCAAAATCATCGATACACGTCAAATAAGTTGGTTAATATTTCATCTATTTTGGTTTAAAGGCATTTAAACAAACTCAGTATTTCAGCTGTTTTGCAGTTTTCTGGAAGTTTGTTTCAGATTTCTGGGTCCAGATTTCAACCATATCTGGATATTATTTTGCCCCTCAAACATATTAAAAAAGGGCGCAAAAAACGTATCGGCAAATTTCCTGACATGTCACCAGAGTAACACATACACCTTAATACTTCATTAGTTTGAAGCCAAGAAACATAAATTTGAATTTTAAACAAAAATCTCAATCTTTTCACAAGACACGGTTGCTCTGTCTTCACCAGGTTGGACCATGTGAACGTGGTCGCTGCGCGCGAAGTTCCTCAGGGGATGCAGAAACTGGTGGCCACCAACGACCTGCCGCTGCTCGCCATGGAGTACTGCCAGGGTGGAGATCTGAGAAAGGTACGCACACCCAGACGGGCCCAGACGTTCGTTTGAGCCCAGATTAATTCATGCTTTACGTCTGAGTCACTTTGAGATGAGAGATTAGCCACAACTCTTACTGAATTAGTTTTTTCCTAAACTTTGGGTGTGCATGTTTTTATGTTTTATAAAACTAAAAATAGAGACGAAGGAGCTAAAAATAAACATTCCTGTTTTATTTAACTTCTCTGTGCTCCTGGGGCTGTTTCCTCTTCGGACCAGCAGAATGTCTTCATTCTGGGAAACAAATGTGGTTTTTCATTTCAACACATCCCCACGAGGATAGTCTGTGGATTTGCAAAAACCGCAAATCATTACACTGGAAGGCAGAATTTTAAAACATTATAGGTAACTGAAAGAAAGCATGACTTTCTGGAGACAGATCGAGTGATTGATGGAGACTACAAGCTAAAAAACATTACATAATCTTCTTGAACTAACTACGAGTTACCAGCTGCAGAGATTTTCTATATATTCTTAGATTAGGATCTCATTTCTTTTATTTCTGTTGTGTGTTTTTTTTATCTTGTTGGTGTAGTTTTAGGCATTAAGCTTAATTTCTGGCATTATTTTGTAATTGCTCAATTATAAATATACGTTCAAAGATATATTCTTTACATTGTATAACAATACATTCAGCTCACAAGTCAAAATGATGCATGTATCAAGTACACAAGGATGAATTGAGATTTTAGCAATATATATGTATTTTTTGGTTGTTGTTTCTGCAAACAAAATTAATGTTTCAAAAATCTGAAACTGTAATTTAAGTTTCTTTTCTCAGTGTAGACATATTTCTTTCAGGTTTGATTTCAAACAGGAGAGGAGGCCAGAGCAGATGCTAGCTTTAGCATCATTAGGGGCTAACGGTTAGAATAGTATTATTTCAGCATATTTTAAAGAAATGCTGGTATTTTAAAGACTAGAATAAACAAAGTATGTGCAAATAAACAACATGGTTATAAAATCACAAGTTCAGGTAGAAGAAACACTTTTCAAATCCTTGTTTTTTGAGCATGAAACTTATGAAACCAGCACAGTAGATAACAAATAAATGTACCAACTGAGTAAAGTGCTTCCATTATGTGCTGTTTTATCTTTACTTGACCTCCAAATGGCACAACAGTTTCGCCAGATAAATAATAAATAATATCAGAACAATAAAACTTATGGAGAAACAGGAAGTTTAACTTCAGCTTTAGGTGTGTTTTTTGTGTAGATGTTTATTTTTCATTCAATGAAGTTACTCGCACTGAGTAGACAGAAACATTACTCAATTGGGGTATAATAATATTACTCAAGTGCAAGTAAAACTACTTCTAAATATGTTTTCCAATTAGCTACTCAGTTAAAAGTAGATGAGTAAATGTATCTAGTTAATGCCAGGTTCTGGCTATAGGTCTGCAGTTACTGTGACATTTTTGAGTATTCTAGAAATTATGGGCCTTTGTATTTACATTATAATGGGAAAAGCTACACGAGTTACAAAATGTTAAAACAAAATGGTTAAAATCTCCAGTCTTAGCTTAATCCCCTATAAAGATAACCACTAATGGGAAGAAAATTTGTTTTTAAGAGAAGAGGTAATAAGCAGGGAAGCCAAAAATAACACTATAAAGGAAGATTAGTGAACCCAATTACATTTTTCCTTCTTCCCATCATGCATGTTGCTCAGATTACAAATTCTTGTCTGTTTCTCCACAGTATCTGAATGTCCTGGAGAACTGCTGTGGAATGAGGGAGGGATCCATTCTGATTCTCTTGCGGGACATTTGTGAGTTTTTCAGCCCTGACTTGATTCTTCTGATGTTGCAGTTCACGTTTGTGTCAGAATGATGGCTTAATTAAGTGACGGCATGAGCTGGAACAGGAGTTTATTTCCTGAGGTTAGGAGTAAAAGTTCCCAGGGAGAAACATCATGACGTCATCCTTGACCTGAAACCTCTCGCCGCTTCGTCACCATGGCGATAGCGCCAACTCATACCGGGGTTTACGTCAACACATCGGACAGTCACATGCTACATTGCAGACTTTGTGTACTGACGCTAACACCGACACACAAGCCGCGTTCCTTTGACTACATAAACAAATGAGGAAAAGCAGTATAAGGTATGGGTCGCAACATATTTACATATTTAGAGGGGAGTAGATGTGGACGAGCACAGAAACTTCCTTTGCTGCTGCAGTTTAGTGGACGTTTCCTGATAATGACTGATCCAAACCTCATGATTGAACACTGGGAATTTAAACCACACATCGTTGGACGCAGATGTCACACGTTCTGCTGTCCTGAATAATCTTTGCAGACACACGTGATGTTAGTTTAGAGTTGGTATGTAATTTAACTACTAATAGAGGCAGCGTGCATAAATGATTCTTCACTCTCACCAGTCAATAAAAAGCTTGTTTTTATTGACTTCCCATAGTTTAGGTTCTTGTTTATTGTAAGCAATGAAAGTGTTTGTCACACATAGTAAATCTGAAGCCAAAAGTGAGTGATGTAATGCCTCATGTGACCACTAGGGGCTGGCATGACTCACTCCCAGTAAAGATGCGTTATTTCATTAAATTAATCTCATCAGTCAGATTTATATTCTGATGGGAATGTTTGTTTATTTATCTTTCATTCTGCATTGAGATGAAAAGATTTTTCACAGTTTTATTAATGATTCTGGTCTGCATTTTAATACTTCTTGTTAAAAAGAAACAATTACATGGATACATGTAGTCTGAAGAGAGACCAATTGAAGCTCATGCTGAGATTTATTCTGCTTTTGGAAACACAAATATGGAGCATTTTTATTGTTTTTTGCTCTTAGGCATGTCACAACAGAATTTATTGCAATAAATAATAATATTGTTGTTTTGAGACCATTTCCAAGTAATATAATGATAACAGCATAATAATGTAAGAATACGTTCCCAAAAATCTATAAACTTTAAATATTTAACGGTGGAACTTCAAAACATTTTCAATATCTAAAATAAACAAACACAACAACAGAAAGAACAAATAAAATAATAAAAGTCTGTAAACAAAATTATTCTGAAAAGTAGATGAGACCAAAATACCAGATTTAAAAAGGTTTTGGCAGAAAGAGAAAAATTAATAATTATGCAAGTGAAAATTATTGAGTTCATTTTAATTTATCATGCGATTAATTAATCTTATCATAATTTTATAATGGATAATCCCACAACTTTTGACACAATATTTAAGGAAGTTTTAAACAATTACATTTTCTAACTTCTTGCAGCAGCGAGCTGTGCTGCAGTGCTGAATTGTACATAAACAAGAACAATGAGTGGGAATTTGGTTCCACATATGAAATAAAATGATGGTTTTCTGGTCAGGCTTGTGTAAAGTTACTGTGATGTAATTAAGTCACCTGCTGCTTGCCAGAAAGAATAACTTCACTTTTAAGCTGCATTGAATTTATTAACTTTTAGTCACAGTATTGTCCTAAATGTGTTGCTAAAGTGTTCCTCCATTGATCCAGAGAAACAATTTAAAACCGAAACATTAGAAACATGCTTGTGCATCATAATGGTGATGAGTTAAATTTGTTGCATTTTATGTCCATTTGTTTAAAAATACAACATAATGTTTCATATTTCCATTTGAAACTTTAGAATTATTAATAATCTGCATTTTAATTAATACAAAATGGTCTGAAGTAATTGTTTTGGGTTATGACAACTGGACATTTCCAAAGAGAAACTTATCCTGAACCGAATAAATGTGTTTGGAAGGAATCAAAAGTGAATTAAAGTAACTTAAATCAAGGGAATAATTTTCTAAAAAGCACAAGCTAAACTTCCTCTCTGTTGGACAATAAATATCTAATTAGTTTAAAATTAATTGCAATCATTGTCAGTGATTTTTGAGCCTCCTTTATATTCTATTAACCAAACTATAAGTAGCTTGCTCGATAAATGTATAAATTTACTGGTCTGGTGTAGTTCTGAGTCACATTTCTGCAAATTGTTCCTCTTTTTCTGTTTGTTAGCTTCAGCTCTAACATACCTCCACAGCAAGAGGATCATCCACAGAGACCTGAAACCAGAGAACATCGTGCTGCAGCAGGGGGAGAAGAGGGTGAGTTTAAAGAAAAAAAACCAAACCACAACAAAGATGGTCATGAACATAAATCTTCTCAACATGTTTAGTCCTTCCACTTCATATGAAATGTGGAAAACTGAGGGGTTTGTACTTCACTTTGCCTATTGTGCAACAAATCATTGCATGTCATGATCCAACCTAAAACGTTATGCAACTGAGGTCAGACTCATTAAAGAATTTATATTCATGTTTATGCACAATCTTATGACTTCATAAAAAGCAACAGAAGGAACAAACTCGATCTACTCAAGTTTATAGTTTAGCATGACTGTTTTCTCTGACATGCACCAAAAAAAAGTCTCTGCAGGTAATGTCAGAGATTATTTAGAGAATCATATTCTTGTCTTGTTGCATTTTAGACGTCCAGCAAATATGGAATAATAGAAATCAGGGAAATGTATAGAACACAAAAAAATCTACTTGGTTTGTTTTTAGACATTTTAAAAGAATCTATAAGGCATGACTATTTTAATTGTTTTACTCTATTTCTTTTTTTTCCTACAAAACCAAACTACAGAAACGTGTGAAACATTTTAGAACATTGCATAACTTTCTCAATAAAACAAAAATCTGTTAATACTTGTCTTACCATGTGTTTTTTTGCAGCTTTTTTAATGGGGTGGAGACCCTCAGAGTGATTCCACTGCTGTTTTCTGCAGGGACGCGTCTCTTTGAGATTATTGTTCATTATTGTGGCTTTGAACCAACATGCAAACGTTTTGCTAGCACTGATTCGCAATAAATGAAGCGTGTTGCCATTTGAGGAACAAATGAGTGAAAACAAGGATCCAAATGGATTTACTCATCCTTTTATTTTGTGTTTTCTGTTTGACCATTGAAGAAAATAACTTTAATAACTGGCAACTTTTAAACATTATGCTTCACTGCTTTGGTTTGTCCGGTTTACCAATGGAAAAGAATCGAGACAAAAATAATTTAACAAGGCTAGAAAGATTGGTCAATATATACTCTAAAGTAAAAAAATAATAAAAAAGCAAACTTAAATTAAAATTTAGTTTAAACAAATAACTTTGTTTTTCTGTCAAACTATATTTGAGTCATTCTCTCAAACTAAGTAGTTCAAAAGAAAAAATTTTCTGGAAGGAGTCGAGTTTTTTCAGTAATTTTTCTGCTTTACAGTTGTTATTGTTTACAAGGTCTTCATGGTGTGCAGTAATTCAACATGCCTTTTTAGACTTTTTTTTAAGTTTATGCTTTTATCTGCAGACATCATAACCCCAAGAAAAAAATTGTCATTCTCATTTTCATTTATTTATCAACTGGGGAGAAGAAAAAATCACATATACAAAAATTCAGTGTGTGTATTTGTCAGCAAAGAAAAATACTTCTCGTTATATTTAGTGTTTTCTATTTCATGCAATTAAAAAAATACTTAAATATGAAATTGATGAAAATAAATAACATCCTAAAGTGATACCAAGTACCAATTCATGTCATTATTTGTGAATATGAGAGCAGAAACGAGTTGCAAGATCAAAATATTTTACATTTGTCCCATTTTAAAAAAGTAGATTAGAACAAAAAAATTAACAGATTACTCCTCTCCCACATTAAGAATCAATGATTTAATCTGTTGCGGCACAAAAGTGAATGTGCAAAGCTGAGCTTGTTTTAGTTCTTTTCACATTCTTACCGTCAGAGTTGGAGAACAAAACGACCTCAGAGACGATGCTGTTAGAAATATTTCTACATGCAGAACAGTTACTGTGGTTTCAGTGCTGGGTGGATAACAGAGGCACTGCATGGCGTCAGTGGATCAGATTAAACCAAAAATCTGAACATTTTTCTGTTCCCTGGTGCCTAAAACGAGGCAGAATGAGCTTTGCTGCAGCTGCGTCACAGATTTGGATGCCATCATGTCAGAGTTTCCTTTATTTGAGCTGCAACAATTAAAAAATGTTGGTCAACTGCTACATTTATGTGTTGACGGTTTCCTGTTGCAGTGGTGAAACCGGCTTTGCACAAGCAGCACTCAAGATAACTGGGAATTTCCAGGTTTTGGCTGAGGTTTTAGGTTTAGGTGTTTTTTCTTCTTTTCGCTGGAAACGTAAACATCCAGGCTGTTTCTTTCATAATATGCCTCCCTTTCAGTTGCCATATTGCATTCACAGGGACAAAATTAGATGATTTTATCTTTATATTTTACTCTTCCAGCTCATCCATAAAATCATAGATCTCGGCTATGCTAAGGAGTTGGACCAGAGCAGCCTCTGCACGTCGTTTGTGGGAACACTACAGTATCTGGTGATTGTTTTAATATTTCGTCTTTTACCGTTTTTGATGTCATCGTTTCATTCTGGGCTCTAAATCTGCTCTTTCTCGTCTCAGGCTCCAGAGCTTATTGAGAGGCAGAAGTACACGGTTTCTGTGGACTACTGGAGCTTCGGCACGCTGGTGTTCGAGTGCATCACTGGATTTCGGCCTTTCTTACCAACCTGGCAACCTGTTCCCTGGTAGATTCGCATTTTAAGTCTCATATGTGAAGAAAGTTGGTGATGTGATGATTTAAATACAAATCAGCTTCTTGTTAGTGCATTGAACTGCTTTTATTGGTTAATACGCTTAGTAAAAAGAATCCCAAAGTTTTTCTTGCACTTCACAGCAACATCTGCCACCTCTGACCATAACATGACCTTATTTAATACAAGAAGTTAATGTTGTTTTGATATTTTCGTTTAAATCACAGAGGTTCTTAGTCCTCGATTCAGCCATGTTGTTTGATTTGTTTGATTTCTTACCAATTTTTTGTCTGATTACTGTAAATAAAGTCATTAGTGACTCGTAAGTAGAAGTAGATACCAACATCACAAAAACCCAACATTTATACAGATGAATTCATTTAAACTTAATTTTTTTAAACCAACAATATTCAAAATAGATTTGAAAAAAAACATATACAACTTAAAAGCAATTGAGATTTTCAAAGAATCTAAATTTAGAGGAAATATAAATTAAAGGTGTTTATTTATGGAAGAATATCAACGAGATAAAACAATCAATATTTATATGCATTTAGAAAAAAGTGAAAATCATGATGATGAAGAAATATGGAATAAGCTGATGTTTTGTTGTGTGTTTGTGAATTTGAATTATGTCCACAATAATATTTATAATATCAGCTTATTGTGTTTGGGGGTAAATATAAGTTCATGCTTCCTTCAACTTCTTTTCATTCAGGATTTCTCTGTTACATTAACTATTCATATTTATTGAGTGAATTGAATAAAAAATAAGATGGAGAAAAAAAAAACTTAAATCAGCCACAAGACATGATGCTGCCACCACCGTTTTCCACATTGGTCTTCTGTTGGTGGTTTTTATGCCAAATGTGGCTTTTGTCAACGTGGGCTGAACTCTTGACTGTAAAATTGTTTGATTTTCTTTCAGAAGACTTCAAACATGTTCTTGCTTAACTGAGTTATGAAGGTCATAAGTCACAGAAAAGGTGGAAGGAAAGAATGTGTCTTGATTTTCTTTTTTACATCAAGAAAACTTTCTTCACCCACTGCATGTCTATTGTGGCAACAATGAAAAATCCCAAATTGGCATCAATAAAGTACATTTATTTTAATACAGATGAAATCGTGCAATCTGCAGTGACTCGTTGTGGATAATTTTTACTATAAGAGGTCAAAACACAGAACAGTGATGAAGACTTCTACCTTTCTTCCACCTTAACCCATGCTCTATCAGCAGTAATAAAGTAAGACAATTTAGCAATAATATTTTCTGAAGCTAGACAATTATTGGCTTTATTTAAGATAAATATTGTTGCATGATGTCTGGACTGAATGTAAGAAAAACAGGAGTTTCCAGTGAATTGCAGGATATGTGGGTGGTGCCAGCATCAGTGCCCCTTGTTGTTTCACCAGTGGGCTGAATGACGTGAAGCTCATGGGGGACGTTGCTTCATGTGTTGGAAAAATACTCCCTAACCTTGGCAGGAAGTCACGGTCTGGTCTTTGCAGAGTGGAATTTCACTCCAACAATCATCCCACCCTCCTAAAGACACAGAGAGGACAAAGTCAACAGGAGGCTCTGACCCATCTGTGTCATTTTAGGCACAACAAAGTCAGGCTGAAGAACGACAACGACATCGTAGTTTACGAGAACCTCTCTGGCGACATCCGCTTCTCCAAAAACCTGCCCCAGCCCAACAACCTCAACAGGTGATTTTATACACAACACACACAAAACTCAGATAGAAAATACTCTCTACTACAGTTACTTTATAGATATACATGTATTTATACTTATAAAAAATAAGAACCTATTGAAAACCTCCGGGTTGTTCCACCAAATATTGATCTTTTGAATTAAAACATTAGTTTCCATTGTTTCTAAAGCAGTGGTTCTTAACCTGGGTTCAATCGAACCCCAGGGGTTTGGTGAGTCGGTCTCAGGGGTTCGGCGGAGCCTCTGCCGCGGATGTAAAGACACACTTGTGTAAAGTCGTGATGACGCCCGCTTTGCCATCACTTGCTGTAGAGGATCACGTTACATTGCTTAGCCAATCAGAGCTGAGGAGGAGCCCTGATTGGAGGAGCTCCACTATCTGCATGGATTTGAACTTGTGTCTTTAATTACTTCAGCAAAGCTCACAGTTTTTACCAAATTCTGTAGCTTTCGGTGGTCTTCTAAATCTGCTCCTTAGTCGCATCTTTTCACGGTTACTACTGCCTCTAGTGGCGTGGGGGTGGTAAGACAACTAATATAACTACATTACTAAACCAGAACAGTCTTTATTATTTATTATTAATTTTTCAGTCTCTTAAGGATGTAGAGCTAATTAAATGATCTAAACAAGACCTTAAAGTGGTTCCAGTTTCTCTCGATGGCCAACCTGTTGAAACTGTGGCAAATTTTAAATACCTTGGATCGTTCCTGGACAGTCAGCTCAACTTTGCTGAAAACACTGACTATAATTTGAAGAACTAGACTAGAGTCTAGTTGGCACCCAACTAAACTCCAGTTGGGTGCCAACTAGACTCTAGTTTCGTCACCCCTATGTCTTGAATTTTGGGGGGAAAGAAATCATATTTTATTTATTACTACAGAAGGGTTCAGTGAATGTGCATATGAAACTGGTGGGTTCGATACTTCAAAAAAGGTTAAGAACCACTGTTCTAAATGAATATGGACTTGTTTTCTTTGCATTATTTGAGGTCTGAAAGCTCTTCATCTTTTTTTGTTATTTCTCATTTTCTGCAAATAAATACAAAATTTTTGCTCAGAATTTCAGAGACGAGTATATATAAAAACATTTTCCACTCACCGTCTGACTAGGGCTGGACGATATTGCTGAAAATGTATCGCTATATTAGGCTTTCATATCAATAATAAACACACCAGTTTTGAAAAAGCTCGTTTTGATCCTAGGAGGACATTATTTATTTTTAGCTGTATCAAAATTGGTTTATATTGCAAAATTGCAATTGAAACACTTTGTTTTTCCTCATCACACAAATTACATGATCAACAACCGAATGTCGTTGATCATGGCGCAAACTACAAAGAAGACAGGAAGTAGTTGGAGGAAGAGGACACTGCATGGTTTTTAATGTCATGTCGCGTGAACAAAGTTGTTCATTATATGTGTTTCTTATTTAATGTAAATCTTGTCTCATTTCTTTTTATGTTCCCATAATGTCATGTAGGGCTGGAAAATAGCTCTCTGGTCACTTTCTGGTTACCTAGCAACAACTTGCTGAGTAACTTGTGGTTACCTAGCAACGATCTGTTGAGTAACTGAGTAATAGTTTCACCACTCTGTCTCATAACTGCTTTAAAAAAAAGAAACTGTGAATAAAACAGGAAACAGAAAACTAATCAATAATTATAAATATTGACTGAAATATTGTGACATGTTTTCAGCCGCCGGCGTTGTGTTTGAAGTGTTTCCTTAATGGTGTCTTTCTAGTTAAATCAAATGCTGTGAATTAAAACCATTACATTATCTGGTCTAACCCTGGCCAAATTAAAGAATACCAATCTTAGTATATGAAAAGTTCAGATTTGATGACATTTCTTAAACAGAATCTCATTACATGATTTCATAGCAAAGAGAAATAGTTTTGTTGACTTAAAACAAAAAAAAGGTCAGTTTGGTTTAATGTTTGAAAATCGTTGTGTTTATTTTTATAACACATAAAGATGCGTTTTCATCTCCATCTCTGTCTGTCAGTCTGTTATCGGAGAGGCTGGAAAAGTGGCTCCAGCTCATGTTAAAATGGTCGCCAAAGGAGAGAGGCAAAGACCCCAATAACACGCCCAGCGACTGCTTCCACCAGCTGGAGTCCATACTGCAGCTCAAGGTCAGCAGAGAACCATCTTTACTTTTACATCCTGCTTTGTTTCCCTCATTTTATTAGGGTTGTGTAAAAAAATCGATTCGGGAATATATATCGATATTTTCTGCCCTCGGAAAGTATTGATTTTTCATCCGCGAGTATCGATCCGTTAAACCATAGGGGTCCATAGTCTTATAGCTCTTTTTAAGGTCTAGTTTGTTACGGCGTAGCAGCAAGACACTTTCAACTTGAGCTTAGCTGACAGCTGCAGACTGTTGATCTTAAAGTGTTAGTGTTAAAGTGTTAGTTGGTGCTTTTAATCAGTTTTCAGTTAACTAAATTCAAGTTTATGGAACACAAAATGTCACTAAAATCACTCTGTCCTTCTAAAATCTTTCAGAAAATTGTAAAAATGCCCTGAATCGTATTGGACCGCATAATATCGAATCGTTCAACAAATATCGTGATACATATCATATTGTGACCAGAATATCGTATATCGTATCGTATTGTGAAATTATTATATCACTACACCCCTACATTTTATGCCGCCTCTTCAGCTGGTTCATGTCCTGAACATGATGTCTGCTAAAATCCTGATATACGCCATCTCGGAAGACGAGACGGTAGCCAACCTTCAGCTGAGGATTGAAAAAGACACCAACATCCCTGCAGCCAATCAGGAGCTGCTGCTGGAAGCAGGGCTGGTGCTGGAGCCAAACGCACTGGCCTCTCAGTCCGCAGTAGATTACATGGTAACGATGTCCTACAAGCAAAGTGTAAAACCTCAAAACCTTGAGACTGTGGCTCATTATTTTGCTTTTCTATAGGAAGTAGATGGACGACGAACAGACTACACTCTTGTTTTCTTATTTGATTGCTCCTCTTGCACGTATGAGCCCCAGTTTAGTCCTCGGATTCTTCCAGAAAATATCCGCTTCATCCGTAAGTAAACAGCAGCAACTCAGCGTGCTTCAGTTTGCAGAAAGGTCCAGAAACCTCCTCAGGATGTCCATGCACAATGCAAAACACCAAGACTTGCCAAGTAATCTTATTCTTGTTTCTACTGCAAATGCCACACTTGAAACACTTTATTTGAAAAGTTATATGACTGACATGAGACTGTTATAAATAAAATATAACAACTATCATGACTCTGTCAGAGTTTTCATAAATATTTATGACTGTTGTCATGAAGTGTTATTTGGTAAACGATACCATTTTTAATGTAAAGCTGCAATCAAAGTGCATTAAAAGTGTCAACTTAGCATTTTTTGGTAAATAATGACACTTTTAAAGAAAAATTGCATTAAAATAGCATTAAAAGTGTCAACTCAGGCAAAAGTTTGAGACGTCTTCATAGGCTGGAATACGACTGAACCCTATTGAGGTTTGCTAGCATACAAACAAGCCATTCGCATGCTAGCATGTTGCTAGCTAGCTAGCTATTTAGCAGAGTTTTGGTTCCTCCCTACATTTCTTTTGTACATTTCTGTTATGATATAGTTCTTAAATTTTATTTAAAAGATTTTAAGCTGTCTAAATTTGGAGTTGATGAAACCCGCTCCTTGTCTCTGTCGTAGAAAAAGATCCCAGACACTCTCTTCCGTACAGCCAGCTGAGGAGGACTTGTGGCCAGGTGTGGCACACCATCCGCTCCCTGAAGGAAGACTGGCAGCGGCTGCAGCAAGGCCAGAAAGCTGCCATGTAGGTCCCACACACCAGTCAATCAACACGGAACTGAATCAGGCACTTCTGATTCACGTTTTACTGCTATGGAAACTAAAGAATGCTTCTGGAAATTATTTATCCAAATGAAATACGATTTAAACAGAAATATTTATAGCTAAAAATGCTTAGTGGTAAAATTTTACCACTAAGTAGTCGAGTCTTATCTGAACCTTCACCAGGGTGTTTTTTGGGGTAAATTTCTACCCGATTATCTGTTTTTCCAAGGAAAATGCGATGGAAATAAAGGAGAGTAAAGATTATCAGAAAACAGTCTTCAGATTAAAGTTAATCTTATATTTTAAGTTAAGATTTAAGTTTAGCTTAAATTAAAACTTAACTTAAACTCTTACTTACTTTAACTTAAATTTTAAATTAGATTAAAACTTAAGTTACAGTTTAAGTTAACTAACAAAGCTTAACATAAATTGTAAGGTTAACTTTCAGCTTACTTAAGACGACTTTAAAATGTCACATGATTATTTTATCTTTTTTTGGACACAGAATACAAGCTAGGTTAAGGCGGTAAATGAGCCGAGGTTTTAGCACACTGTTTACATATTTATGCACATGCAGAAAGAATATTTTCTTCTTCTTCTTCTCTCAGCATGAGCCTCCTGCGGCACAACTCCACGTTGTCCAAACAGAAGATTGAGATGGTTTCCATGTACCAGCGGCTGACAGCCAAGCTGGATTTCTTCAACACCAGCCTTCACATCGACATGGACAAGTACAACGAGCAGACGGCCACAGGGATCGGTACATTATATTTTTATCTTACAGAGATTTGAACTAGAATAGGAAATAACGACAGGAACTAACTTATCCAAAACTGTCTGAATGGCACTTTTATAGCGTCGGAGAAACTTCTGAGCGTTTGGAGGGAAATGGAGCAAACGGCCCTGAGCTGCGGTCAGGTATGCTGGAGTGTTTCATTGTCTATGTAAGGAGTATTCGGATTATTCAAAGGATTAAAATGTGTGTGTTTGAAGGCCCAGGTGACCGAACTGGAAGAGGAGATGATGAAACTACAGCCAGACATCGTGGATGTGCAGAGGCAGCCATGGAGGAGCGGCGAGACTTTGGACACGCTGTGAGTCTGACCCAAAGTTTAAAAATAAAACCAAAAACCCACTTCTCCTCCAGCTCAGACTCACTTCTGCCTTTTAATCCTCAGGGAAGGAAAAGCCATGGAGTTGTTCCGCAAACTCAGAGAAAAACCCAGAGGTATGGGCTTTTTTTTTCTTTCTTTCTTTCTCAAGCATCAGCACTCGTCTGGGTGTCTGCAAATGGAAACAAACAACATTCTGGTTTTCCTTCCTCAGACCAGCGGATGCCAGGAGACGGCACAGAAACGGCCCGTCTGATGGTTCAGGCGGTGCAGTTCTACGAGAAGAAACTCAGAGATTTCTACTCAGTCCTCAGGTACTTCACTGACATCCACGTGTAGTTTGTGCATTTATCAGCCAAGAAACAGTCTAACTAATGGAAATAAATTACAAATGTATGGTTGTCATAGCATAATTTAGTCAAACTTGTAATAATCACAAAAGAACTTGCTTACATTCCTCTAAGATATTTAATCAACGGCTTGTTAAGGTGAAAAAAAATAACTTCATGGCATCGCAAATTTTTTCATTTTTTAATGAACGCACACATTGTCCTTCATGTCAGAGTCGTAGCACCATGTCAGATGAGTTCTTATAGCATTTGGGATTCTTATGAATATAAACGATACTCAAGTATTCAAAAATTATTGTTAGTAGTACTTTGACTTTAATGAACGTAGTGCACAAAGTTATGTAAAAATACAATTAAAACAAAAGCAAGCAAATCAAAAGAAGAGTAGTAGCAAAGCATATTTACATGTTCAAAGGAGTGGGTGGAAGTAAATTATGAAGTTATACTCTTTTTTTTTTTTTGGGGTGAACAACATGAAACTATTGACCAACGGACGTATTAACCCTACCTGGTATTGGGCCTGATACAACAACAAATTCTGCTGGACGATAAATTGTCTTAGAAGTTATTGCGATAAACAATAATATTGTTGTTTTGAGGCTATTTTTTTAAATAAATGCCCTAATAATGCAAGAACACATTCTCAAAGCTCAATAAACATTAAATTTAAACATTTAACTCTGGAACTGGAAGACATTTTAAATATCCAAAATAAATAAAACAACAAAATGAATTATGGTTTTAATCGCTCATTCAATTAATTGATTTATTGCTTATTACGACAAGCACTCGACCAAATGTATCCGGTTTCTCAGTGATGCTTTTATGACTTTTTATTTTTGTGTTTTTATGATGTTGCTAAAATGTGATAACAAATTAACTTGATTGATTGATTGGATAGGCCACCAAAACGGTTTCCAACCCAGGGGCCCATATTCTTGTAAATCCGGCCCTGATCACATTAAAAAATAATCTTTCCTGAAGCCGCATCCTTCTGTGTTTCTTCGAACGGAGGACTGAAAATGCAGGCAGGAGGCAGAGCTGAATCAAAAATAAAGGACAAAACAAGGCAACCACAGCTCAGAGTCAGGATAACCAGCACAGGATAAATACAGAGGAGAGTGATTACAAGTGAGACTAATAAAACCAAGTGGAAACTTGAAACCTGGAGGGGAATCTGGCAGGACGAACAAAAGTAAACAGAGAAACTACAGAACTACATAATCACTAAGCCATTTCTGCAAACAAGTAGCCTGATTGTTTCTTTGCATTGGCATGGGGGTCATAGATTTCTCGTCATATTTGATTGGGGAGATTTTTTTGGTTGAATCCAGACCAGCAGCTGGACCCAACGCGCTCAGAGGCCAAGGCCGCTACGGCGGCTCACCTGGAGCCGTGCCAGTCCAGTCTGGACTCAACCAGGTTGTCTTTAACTTTACTTGACCAAACCAAGCCAGATGTGCATGATGCGTCCACTACCAGTAATACCAGAATGCTCCCTCACATCCGACCCAGTAACCTCAGGCTTTAACACACAAGCAGTTGAACTGCAGAAGAATTTGTAAAACCCTGCAAAACCATCCACTTCCAAGCTAGTTTTAGCATCATAATGCAGTCTTCATTTGTGTGAAAATTCACATTTTGCCAGTTTTTATATTTGCATTTTGGTCTCAACTGTTATAGTTCTAAAGTTTTAGCTGTTTAGAAACGACTAGAACTTTGGAAAGTTTTAGCGTTTCTAAAACTTCCCGATTCTCAAGTCCCGTTCAACAGGCACTGCACTGTTACCTGGCAACCCAAGCTGAGCTCCAGCACATTTGGTCAGCTGGTTTTACCACTGTATGCACTGTACAATGGCTGCTGGAAAAGACAAATGTTTTGTTGTTGACTTACCATCCAGAAATCACTTGCTGCATTCTTGTTGGTTGTACAGGAGGCTCTACTTGTGCTTTTCAAAGATGTACAGTTGTATAGTTTGTCCATCTGTTTGTAGTAATTTTCATGTACAGTATGGGTGTAAATGCTGAGTTAGGAGGGATGTGGCCAGCAGCAGCTTATTTTAATTTAAAGTGACAAGATGTCCAGCTCAAAATAGGCAGAACTGAGCAGATTAAAATCAGATCATCTAAAAATGATTTTGAGGTAAAAATGTACTGAACTTGTTTCATAGACTGGGGGTGAACTGATTTATTGGCCAGCCGATTCATTGTTGTCGATTTCCTTAATTTTTAGGGACCAGTGATTGGTCGATACTTGCATGTGAAGCTGATCTGACCTGTTTTAGCAAAGGTTTGAAAATCAACCACTGTCCTCTCCTGCTCTCCCATAAGAGAAGGTTGAATGATAGATCGACCCACTGTTGACATCTTTGCAACGTTTTTGCTTTATCTTGTAACATTTCAGACAAAGGAAATTGGTATCAACCTAAATCAGAATCGGCAGGTTTTAAAGATCAGTAATCTATTCTAACCTGTTCCAGGATCACAACAGTTTCCCTTTAAAGGTTACCTTTTGCACAGGTAAATCCTAGGGATGTGCCAATCAGGTTTTTTTCTGCCGATACCGATACCGATCACCTCTGAGGGCCGATCGCCGATACGATCCCCGATACCGATCACATAGTTATGATTTATTTATTTATTATCATAAACACTACCGTTACATTATGTGAAAAAAGGAACCATGAATTCACCTTAATTTACACAAAAACTTGTTTTTAATAACTTTTCCAAGAAGAAAACTAAACAAAACAGGCATTGTGCAAATTGAACTGCTATCAATAATACTATCTTTAACAGACTGATAACATATGAGGCTCTGAAGAGGCTAAATGATGCAAAGAGCCAAAATAAAACCTCTCAACATTGCCAAAAAATTCAAGTATAAAACTTAACATTCAAAGGAAAATACAGGATCCATTACAATAAACAATCCTGAGTTACTGAATGAAAACTTCCTGTTAGCATAGCGGCTAGCTGGTTACTGCTAGTTCTGATTGGCTGTTTCTGACTGAGCGGAGTAACAGGGAGGAGATCGATTATTTTTTTAGAGATTATCTGTCTCATGTTAGGACAGAGAAAGTTTTAATACGTATGTAAAATGTATTTTTTAAGTTAGATGCTGCAGCTTTAAACAGGTTCGGCGTGAGAGTCGCTACCGGGTGGAGCAGAAGCGGCTCCGTGTCAAATATGACTAAATATTAAATATTATAGATATTAAATATTACTAAATATTAAATATTACTACATATTAAATATTACTAAATATTAAATATGACTAAATATTAAATATTACTACCTGTAGCGGAGCAGCGGTTCAACAGCAGAACCAGCGTCTTACATCGCAGCTCCAAGACTTAAATCATTTTCCAGGTTATTAGTTTATCTTTCTGACCGTCATGCTAATCCGGTGAGTGTTTGTAGCTGCGCTGCTTTACCTGCTGTCTGATCCTCCATGTCTTTTTACTGCACTGAGCCTCGATGTAGCCAAACTCCGTCATTGTTTTTATGTCTATTAGCTTCGTTGTGTTGATGCATTTTGACCTGATTCTATTTTCCGCCGCAACACGCAAACATCCTCATTCACTCAGTGGTTATAGTTACACATCGCTTAGCATTTGTTGCTGCGCGTTTGTGCAGTGAAGGAAAGACGAGATCAGCTGGACAGACAGGCTGGGAAATGAGATGCAGGTGATGATCGGTATCGGTAACAGAGCCAATGATCGCCGATCCCGATCATCACCGATTTCACGGAAATCGGCCGATTATGATCGGTGACCGATCGATCGGCTCACCCCTAGTAAATCCCAACAACAGCCACTCCAGTTGCTAAAATGTTTTTGATTTTTTTTGTGTGTGTGTGTGCAGTAAGACTGCAATGTGTCGCCACCGTGTGATGGAGCTGCTGCCGAAGGTGGAGGAAGTGGTCCAGAAGTTGTCCGAGAGCGAACAGGTCCTGATGGGTCTGCAGGAGAAACGACAGAAGGAGCTTTGGGACCTGCTGAAAATCGCCTGTGTAAGGACGCGCAATTAATTTGACAGAAATATGCGACACAAGATCTTATTTATTCATTTTGAATGATTCAAAATTTAAGAAAACAATCTGCAAAACAGGAGCAGGAAGAAGCGGCTGGTTATCCAAATGTACAATCAAGACAAATATTCAGCTACAGGTCCTGCTGTAGCGAGCGTGACAAAGCATTTTCTCTTTTTTGTGCAGAGTAAAGTTCGAAGCCCTGTTAGCGGGAGCCCTGATGGACTCCGGACGCCTTCGTCCGTGCCTCCTCTGTTGACCCCTAGAAACAGCTTGCAGCAGCAGTGAGTATTTAATCAGTAGCAACTCCTTAACCTTATGCAGCTTTGATAAACATCGAGCTCTCTGAGGAAGCCCTGAGAATATCAACTCATCAGAAAACATGTGAAGGCGTTTTTTGGAGTTGAATGCTCCCTTCTCTTTATTTTTCATGCTTGCGTGCAGAGTCCAGTTTCCTGGGAATACAGTCACAGACAAGTTGTGATAAGCGTATTAATGCCATGAATCATGTGTGTCTGCAGGGATGAGTCTCTAGTGGAGGAAAGCAGGACGTTTGAGAGTCGCCTTCAGAGTTTACTGCATGAAACCATCCAGGAGTCAGAGAGCAGCATGGAGGTTTGTCCACTCATACTGAAAGAACTGAGCCCGCTGTTCTTTAATGTACTACACAGTGGTTCCCAAACTTTTTCTTCTGCGCCCCCCAGTGGTTTCCAAACATTTTCTGGGCCCCCCCTATGGATTACAAGTGGCTGTGTGGTTGAAACGACAGGGTGGGGGGGGGGATTCGTACGTAGCTGAACATAGACAACAACATCGGTAGCCTACAGGCTACACAGTAAAAATGCCAGTGTTGAAATTAACACCCAAAAGTGTCTGTATGTGTCCAAGTCAGCTGGTGTTAAATTCAACACTACAGAGTGTCACATTAACATTTACAACGGTGCTGGTGTCAAAATATATTAAAAGTAACACCAGTGTAGTGTTGATCACAAAACATAATGTGGTGTTAAAAAAGTAAATAGTTGACCCACAAGGTGCCGATATCAATGAAATTCAGTGGAAAATATTCAAAACAATACACAGAAATGGAACGCTTAACTTTTCTTAAACCAATTTTAGTATTATAGATCAATGTTAATTTAACAAAAATATGGGTGTTAATCTTTTAACACTTTCAAAAGTGTTACTTTAACACCAGCTGACTTGGACACATATAGACACTTTTGGGTGTTAATTCAACACTGACATTTTTACTGTGTACTTGTTCAGCTTAAGGTGCTGTGTTGATATTAGCTAGCTAGTCATCTTTTAGCTAACATTACCTGCATCCAACAGCTTTACTCAACTCAGTCGGTTAGTTAGGGAGAAAAACTGCGAAAAGTTCTTTGTGTTTTGCTGCCGTAATACTAACACACCTGTGTAGCTCCGGACAGCAGCAGCAGGTCTCCTTCACTGCCTTACAGGTGTAAACCCAGCGCAAGTGTCGTAGCGCTCATGTTGCGTTTAAAGGCGGCTCGAAAAAGAGGTTACGACATGTTAACAACGGATTAAACAGTTTTAACTGCTGATAAAAGTGACATAGGTCACAGATATGGGAAATGTGGAAGCCCCTACTGTATCAAATTGACATAGGAATAACAGAGAGTTGGCCATTCTAAGGTAAACACCCAGCGCTTACAGCGTTCTTGTTTTTTTCATCCAGACAGCTTCCCGCGCCCCCACCCCACCCTCTGCAATGGCACGGCGCCCCCGTAGGGGGTGCGCCCCACAGTTTGGGAACCTCTGTACTAGTGGAATGGTGACAGTGTTTTTATCTTGTGTGTTTTAACTCCTAGATGCTGAAGGAATGGACGTGGCTGCGAGGAGAGCAGAGCTTCTCCAGCGATCTCTCCTGAAAGGGAATTCGCCTAAACGTGACTCTCTGCTGCCTCCGTGTGGTCGGCGATTCTAACAACAGGAGGGTGCGAAACCAGTTCTGGAGTTTAACGAAGAGATTCATCCGAGGGATCCCACATTTCCAGGAACATGGGATCTAAAAAAATTTACATTCTAGGGTCTATTTTGTAAAATACTTCTTTACCTGAAGATTTTTAAAAACCTTGCGCAGGGTTTTAACATCTAAAAAAAACCTGCAAATTTCATCCTCAGTTTCATACTTAAAGGTGAATGTAAATAATTTTATGCAGAAATGTGAGGAGATCCATTTTTAGGCTGCATTTTTCCCTTTTATGTAAACTGATACAAGTACAATCCACCCTATGGTGTGTCTTCTTACAATTATTTTTTAACAGACACTTTGTTTTTAATCCAAATTGTTACTGTACAGAATTAAACATTACCGGTTATTACATACATTATACCATTAGCCCTGTAAATATCTTCTAATCACAATTTGTTATTTCAGGTGTCAGAGGAAATTAAGAGGTATTTTTATACTTGGGTTGGACCAATTCAGATGTAATTTTAACTCATCATGTTTTGAGTGAAATAATATTTTTTGATAACACATTTCTTTAAATGTGTTTTCCTCTCTGTCACAGTTTTACTCAAACGCAATCTGAAGTAAATCAAATACTGACAAATTAACATTTGGTGTATCATTTAATGGCTCTTAGTATGTGGGTTAGTTTTTCAAGCTTTGGTCATCAGAAAGATTCGACCTTTTCCAAATATTTAGTTTTAAGACTTAACTTCTTCCAGAAGTTCCATTTGTTTATTTTATACCAAGTTTTGAGGAAGATGATGAATTTAGAATAATTTCATCCACTGTAAGCAATGCAGCAGCACCTGTGGCAGTAAAACGTCCCCACAGCATGATGCTACCACCTCTATGCTTTCTTGTTTGGCACATTAGGTTTGGAGCCTCACATTCGCTCTACAATCATTTTCAATATCTTTGTCTCATTTGACCATACAACTTTTATTCACAAAGCTTCCCATTGTGAGCAGCTGAAAATTCAAGTCCATCTTGAAGTTGTCGTTTGGGTCGGCGCAAGGTCAATTTAAAAGTTTTTTGTAAAATTCTCTTCTTTGTGGATCGTGAAACTGATGGAGCCTTGGTGGTTTCTGTGACTAGACCAACTTCCTCTGTGGCTTATAAATTAATAATACTACAAATCAACAAAATTGTGGTGTTTGACATTATTTATTTCACTTATTCGATGAAATTACTTTGAGGTCCTACATGCTAACAATCCTTCCTATAATTCCACAGCACAGTTGTGAAATGTGACAAAAGCTGAAACATGACAGGTCGAGTTGACACAGCCTTTTGTTTTGTTTACCAAATAAGATCTGAAAAACACATTTAGGTAGTTGAGGATTTACAGTTTGCTCCTGAGGTCAGGAGGAAGAATCAAAGTCAGCTTCTCAGGGTGAGAGAAGGAGGTTTCATCTTTCGCTCTGGTTTTCATTGCATCTGCTTGTACAAACTTTCACAAAAGTCTTAAAATCATGCAACAAAACCACAACACTCCAAACAGAGAGCCTGTGTTAATCCTACCATAATCCATCTGAACGTAACCAAACCAACCAGACAGTTAAAATTAAAAGACGCCTCAGAACTTGCGTCTTCTCTGCGAATACTAATGCTCAAGTTAAAAGTGCACATTTATTGGTTAATCGTATTGTTTTGCTGCATACTGATAAAAATACACTCTTGGGTTTGTGTTGAAAGTCATAGATATACTAAAATGTGAAAATAAATTAGGACTGGGTGGCAGTTACAGTACTGTAGGTCTTAGAGGTTATCAGGATTTCAGGGTTAAGGCCAAAGAGCATCTGTGCATCTGTGTCTTGGACTCAGAGGGCTGATGTGTTCACGTGTTGCTGAGTGTCGTCACATTTGAGGCCGTTTTGTTTGTTTTTTTTCTTTTCCCATCTTCGTTCCCTGGTTTACGCCTCCACCTCGAACGCCACGCCGACTTTGTGTCCGCTGGAGCTGACGTTCTTCCCGTCGATCATCGCCGAGAGGGAGAGATTCACTCCTGCGTGGGGAGAACATCGGGAGAGAGTGTCAGGTAACTTCGGTGATTGCTTTGAGTTGTTTCTGCTGAAAACAACATTCAAAGTGTCAGAGGGCGAACCTGGCCTGAGGGTTCGTGTGTATCCAAGCCCAACGATGCCGGAATTGTTGATTTTTGCCTGAGAGGAGAGAGAAAAGAAGAAAAAAAAAAGGTAATTCAATTAATTATAATTATTCTTAAACATTTTGTACATTTTTATGCTTCCATTTGGGTCAAAAAACAACAACACAGCTGCTTTTTCATTATAAGTTTTATGGTTTTTGTGTCTGGAAAATGAGCTGCTTCAGAAATCCTCGTTACCTAGCAACCCAGCAAAGCCCAAGCCGTCTCCTAGCAACCCAGGCAGAGTTCCAGCAGCAGCTTATTTGGATTTAAAGTGACAGGACGCCCAAAAGCAGCTCATTCTGAAGGAGCTTAAAACAGGGGAAACGGGTCAAAATCCAAAAAAGGTTTTGTGCAAACAAAATGTAATATTCGTTACACATATCCTCAGCTGTTAAGGAAGCATGTCAGGTCATCGTTCATGAACACACACAGATCTTTTGATGCATTGTATGTCGATATTTAGAGCAATGCTTTTGCCCAAAACAGTGAGACCAGATCTGCCTTGTTGCCTTTTGGGACAAAACTTGCTCTGAAGAGAAAAAGTCACATGAGAACAGCGTTTTTTTTAAATAAAATAAATACTACTAACCTTTATTACATTTGATCTCATTATAAGGAGTTTGAAAAAGTAAAGCCAGACAATAAATTTTCTCCAGGCCATCTCTCCAAATCAATTCCACGTATATACTCTCTCTTTTGAAAAAACTCAAGAAACAAAGAAAAACACCTATATTTTTTACATTTAGGTACATTTATATATTAACTGTCTTCATTGAGCAGAGAAGCGGAACTGAAATCAAACCTCCTTGTTTGTGTCGACTTTTAATGTTTGTGAACATTAAAAGTTCCTCACCACTCAAAAAGGACATTTTCACTTATTTTAGAGGATATTTCAGATGTGCCACTAAATGTCATTCATAACATGAATTTCTAACTCCTGTAAATAACATGTATGTGTTATTCTTACAGACAGGGAGGAGTCCTTGTGCAGATGGTATTTGGTTCCAATCCCAAAGCGTGTGTTGTTGCTTCCTGATGTCCAGGCCAGGTTCACCGCTGCCTCCAAGTTCCTGTTCACCTTCTGGTAAATGGAGGCCCCAAACTCTGACCCGTCATTACTGAAAAAAAAGACCCCAAGCACAATGTAAAAAAAAATTAAAAAGTGTCTCTTATTACAGAAACCTCCTTTACCTTTATCAGAAACATTTAAACAGAAGGGAGACTTCTAAGGATTTCAAATAGGTTTTGGGTTTTTTTGCATCATATTTCAGTAATACAATTTACTGAAACTCATATTTTGTGTTAATTGTGTGAAATGTAACAAATTTTGAATCATCAGAATATAGTCCTTAATTCATTTTATTTATATTTTAGGACTTTAAAACCATTTTTAAAGCACTAAACAAAACAACCAAAACCCATGTGCATTATAACCTGAAAGCAGGAGTGATTTAGGTACGGAATGCTATTATGGTCATTAATCACAGGCTTGCCGGCTTCACCTACTGTCTAGTTTTTCCAGATGCCATTAGAAACCCAATACATGTGTAATAGAAGCCATCAGACATTTAATAGACACCCCCAACATTTTAAAAGTGTAGCGCATTAATTAAATACCTGGTGGGATTTTCTGACTGAAGTTAGTAACTCTTATGAAGTGATTTTTCTTTTAATACCTGCGTTTTCCTTAAATTTCAATTTCATTACAAGAAGAGCTATAAACATCTAGTGAATTTTTCCTGAACATTTTTTTATTAAACTTGGTTAAACAGAAAAGAGTATTTTTTTAATAAAGTTTTCATTTTTCTTGCTGAGAATAGATCAAAAGATGCTCTAGACCTAAAAATGAAAAAACAATTACACAAAAAGTTACGAAACTCTATGGCTTTGTTTAAAACAAAAAATGCCACTTTGTTTTATTAAAGTATTGCATATTTAATTCATTGCTGAGCAGAAAATAAATGTTTTAAGCTGGACAAACAATTTGCCTACTGAGTACATTTGACTTTGGGGTTCATGTTGGGACACCACACCTGCTCAAACAGGATTAAATTAATTTGACACATTTTAAATGCCGGGCGCCATCTGTTGAGCATCTGCTGACGTCAATTTAATGTGTAGTGGAGCTAAGGCAGCACCAGATGGAGCTTTTAGTGTGTTTTGATGCACATCTTTTCGTTTATATTTAACCTGCTCTAACTGTGTTTAGAATACAGTTTCACAGTGTTAGCTAAACGATCACAAATTCATATTGGGCATTTACTGTATCATGTGTCCTTTTTCGAGGGAAGAATTTCTTATCATGATAAGAATTTTGATCAATTTAAATTGACAGTCAGTATTTATCACATATTTTTTTTACTTTTACTATTTTTTCTATCTGTTCATCCATATCAGCAAATTTTAAATGCAGTCACTGTGCAGTTTGTTTATCCAAGTCTCCCTTCTTTAAGAAGCCTATTTCAAGACCAGCACTTGTGTTTGAAATAGCTGAGAATGAGGTGCCAAGCCACCTAAAAGAAAGTAATAAATAATTTTTAAAATCAGAATCATAACAGTACTACAAAATACTGCAGTGAAATTGTAAGTCTACGCCGCCCACCCTTACTCACATGTGGGCGTGAACATGGAAGTCAGAGCCCTGGTATCCTAAGGCCCAGTTGTATTTAGCCATTTTAGACCTGGTCTCATAGGCCATCTGGCAGCCGCCGATCAAGCTGCTGAAGGCCAACACGGCGGCCGCGTGGACGGTGGGCGCGGCCTTGTCGAAGTCCAGGTCGCAGCCCAGGTTCATGTGGTTCCGCCTGTACACGCTCTTCACTTTGCCATTCCTCTTGCTAAACGGACAGCAGGACAGCATAAGTGTAAAGTTTAATTTAACTTTGCAGATTGAGCATGAAAAGTATCGTTGTTACCCGGTGCTGGGAACAAACAATGCGTCCAGTCCGAGCTTTAGCCCTGCAGCCAGCTGAGGACACAAGAGACAACCAGTGAGCTCATTCTTTCAGCTCCTGAGTGCAGGGCTTTCACAAAACAACTCTGAGCCCGACCTGGTCCTCCATGGTGACGTTCACGGTCAGAGTGTTGTCTGAGGTCCATTTCTGGTTGAAACTGAGCCCCAGATTGTTCACTTTGTACTTTGTCTCTAGGTGGGCTCCTGACTTCCCTGTGTCTGTGTTGTTGGAGCCTGAGGTGATAAACTCCTGCAGGACAAAGAGGGAAGAAGTGTGGAAAATGAAATGAGAAAGGAAAAAAAATCCCAGATTTGTAGACTGATACAGAGGCGTGAGAAAGTAAACAAGGAGAAAATAAGCAGCGGTGGGAAACCATGGGCCGTGTCAAGAGTACACGGCCCATTATGTAAAAAGGAAAACTGGAAGCTGGAGAATCACTGGTGAGAAAAAGTGAAGGCAGGACTGAGGGAGAGGCTGCTGGAGTGGATTTAAGGAGGAACACTGTCTGCTACTGCTGCAGCTGTGTCTGCGTTTCCACTGACCATTTAATGGTGCAAATTGGGATTATGATAGTAATCCACTTAATAGAAACATTCTTCAACAAAATGTTTTTGAGCTAGCTGTATCAAAATTAGTATATCTTGCAAAACCTCAATGGAAACACGTTTTCCGCATCACACGGATGTCACTGCTGGAGGAAAAAAACAAAGAGGACAACAGGAAGTGGAAGGAGGATGATGGCACACCATGTTTTTTTAATGACTTATCTCATGAACAAATGTATTTACATGGGGTTTTAGTTGCATCTCTTATTTAGCAGAAACACTGCAACTGTGAAAATTAGTTTTATCCACATTAGCAGAATATCAACAAAGTTTTGCCTACATTTGTAATGGAAACCCAGCTACTCAGACCAGTAACTGCTGGAAAGAAAACAGCTGTGCACATCACTGGCTAATCTCCGCTACGCCTGCTGATACTAATCACGTTTGAGGAAACGCACACAAACCTTCCTGTCTTACCATCTAGAAGAGTCCAGAGAAGAAGCAGAAAAAGGAGATGGAGAAAGTTAAGAAGAGCAACAGTTTGAAAAAATATTTGCAGCTCAGCAGATTCAGAAGATAACGTACATAAAGCCTGTTTCTTTATGAAGCTTAAAGTTGTTTTTACATTTAATAATGTGTCTTAATGGGCTTTCATGTAAAAATAAGTAGTACAAACTTTGAAAAGAAAAGCATCATATGGTTCATGGTTATTTTATAAATAATAATCTGAATGATATTATTGCTTTTTTTTTAAATCCTTTTTACCCCTTTAAAAAATCAACTTAACAGTCTTCAGACGTCGCCTATTGATACCTAGAGACTCTGAGTGAATCCAGCTGTTCTGTGAAGGCCTGACAGGCAGTAGTGATTAAAAAGCACCATAAAAACACTCAGAAAACAGGGCAGGGACACAGGCGAGGAGACGTTGGTCAAGCAGGGAAGGTTATAAAAACAATAAGTGTGGCTCGACCTGTCACAATAACAAATAGTGCTGGATGATAAATTGTCCCAGAAATTATTACTATGAGCGATATTACAGTTGTCTTGAGGCCATTTTCATCTCATATAATAACTGTGCAGTTAAGGATCAATACACTTTCATTTCTAATGAATAGTTAATATTGTATCTGGAAAACATTTTAAATGTAAAAGATAACCAAACAAAGAAAAACTACGAAATAAAAAATAAAATGGATAATGAAGTTTCTGTAAACAAACTGCCTTTTAAGACGCATTAATCATCAGGCTCAGACAGGAAAACAGGAAAAACTACCAGTTTTTAGACTTTTATCGAATAAATAAAAGTTCAAACTATCTACTCTTTATTTGGTCAAATGTTTTCAAAATGGTGGCTTTTCAATAACATTACAGGGAAGCAATTTAAAAATTAAGCAAACTACAAAAAAAAACAAGCCAACAAATGGACATTTTTGCTCATATTTTAATTTCTTGTTCAAGTTATTCATATATTGCTTATTGTAACATGCTACTGCGTGGCAAAAACAAACTACTCTGTACTGCAGCCATCAGATTTCAATTTACATTTCCTCCACTTCTTAATGTTGTACTCATTTGCATTAATCTGTCACAGAAAATCTCAATAAGGCACAATAAAGTTTGTGGTTGTAATGCGACAAATGTGAATGTTCTTGCAGAGTACACACAATGTCCAAAATCAAACTTATATCTAATATCAGCAACTTAGAGACAAAAGTAAGAAGAACACCCAGCGTATTATATCTTTAGTAGATGAGGTCCAAGACAGAGAGCGATTAAGTTCAATGCTCAACTCTAATGACTGAAAGATAAATACAAAACTACTTACAACCCCATTATGAGACTTGGTCTTGATATCCAGCTTCATAACTCCATAGCCTGACAAAGAAAAGCAGGACATAAAGGAAATGCTGGAGAAATAACAAAGCCAGCGCTTTGGCTGCAGCGTGGCTCTAAAAGCTGCAGAATTAATAACCATGTGCAACATGCAGCAAATGAGTCCTGAATGAACACAGAGCAGGAAACTCTGTGGTCATGGTTGTGCCATGAACACAGAGTTCATGAGACTAAAACGTCCTGACTAAAACCAGGAAGTTAGAGCACATAAATCAGTTCTAGAATCAGAGAATAGACTTTAAAATAGTCTTTAAAATACTGTTAGTTCATAAATCACTGAACAGCTTAGCATCACAATACATTAAAGATCACAATACATTAAAGGTCTCTCAGTTCTTCTAGTTCTGGTTTGCTCTGCATCCCCAGAACCAGAACCAAACAAGGAGAAGCAGCATTCAGCTTCTATGCGCCACAAATTTGGAACAAACTTTCGAAAAACTACAAATGCCGAAACACTGAGGTCCTTTAAATCTCAACTGAAAACGGGGCTGGTTAGAGTTGCTTTTGAAGCATAATCAATGAGACAATAATCAACAATCTGATGTGTAACGACGGCAAAATGTAACGCTTTAATGCCTGGATGTCTGTTTAATGACTTTGTATTTTTATGATGTAAAGCGCTTTGAAATGCCGTGTTGCTGAAATGTGCTACACAAACAAACTTGATTAACAAACTGCTTAGATTCACAGAATCTTGCATTAATGCAGAGCAGGTCCACGTTAATCCGGTGACTCACCATAGCCTTTGGTGAAGATATCTTTGGCATCTTTTCCCAAGTCTGCGTACGCTGGGGGCACAACCATTGTTCCTGAGGAAACACATCCAGTCCACATTTAAATTCTAACAGCAAAAAACATGCAGATACACACTTAGCTGCATTTCCCTGAAAGATGCATAATGGCAGCTTAGAAATGTTTCTAAGTCAAAATGTTTAGTTTCCATAAGAAGTTAGGTTTTGGGCTTGATGACTCGTTTTTCCATCTCCAGATTGTTGTTCAACAAAGCCCATTTTTTCCTCTCCGGTTCATCTGTAGAACGATCTTGATCCACTCACCACTTTACAGTTATCTCAAAAAGTTGATATTTTTTCAAGCATTTTACTGACAAATGTTGCATTTTCCTGCAGTTCTGAGCAGCAAGCTTTGAAAAGCTATTAATTGAATGTGGCTTTCTTAAAAAAAGACTTTGAAGCATAAGGAAAAACATCAGTAGAAGTAGCAACAAGCCCAGAAAACATTGCATAGAATGTTCAAAAATAGATGTGACTAAAAAAATAGGAAACATTGAGCAACTTCTTCCCAAAACCACTTTAGGAAAGTACTAAAATAAATCAGATCTTTGAAGCAAATTCAAAAGGAAATCAGATATATTCTACACATTGTTATAGTACAGTTTAGTTTGCATGTACTGGTCGTTAGCATGAGGTATTGATTTTGACCTTTATATGATAGTTTTTCATGGTGGAACAAACTACTCAACAAGCAGACTAAATAAAAGTTACTTTTTTTATATTTGTGTGGATGTTTATTTTTTTTTCACAAGCATGCATTCAAATAAGTCTTTTAATTAACTTTATGGTCTAACTAACTGGAAACAGTTGAATGTTTTAACAGGACGACACATTTGGAGCAGATCAATCAGACTGAAGTCAAGCATCTCATCTTAGCAAAGGCCTCACCTCATGTGTGGACCGTGCTTAAAAGATTTGTCCAATCACATCAAACTGAGACTGAATTGAATAAATAAAAAATAGTTTCAACTGAACACTAAGCACTGAGGATGTCATCCATACATTAAAAAACAGAAAGCAGAGCCAACATTCAACACACGCCATCCAGCATCTTTCTGTGGACTGACATCTCCAGCCCATCGATGTGAAACTATCGATTCTTTGGCAACAATCCCATCACAATCCAGCAGCCATTATTAAGCTAATGAAACCGTTTCTCCTGCTGAGACATGCAGAACCACAGACCACTTGTTGCCACTCACAAAATGCATGACAAACAAAATCCTTCATTATGCAACACATCAGAGCAGGAGGAGATGCAATATGTATGATGTGCAAAGACATGTGGCCAAGCGAGTGCAGAAGAGCTAACATAAGCAGTAAAAGCTGGATTCTGCAGTCAGCAGCTTCACGCTGTCATCAGGGTCCCCTGAGTCGGTATGCATGCATGACCTTGAGAGGTTAGAAGGCATTTCTGACGAGGTGACTCTGTCGGATCATTTGCAATTATTTTTGCCTTCACTCGCAGTAAAGCTGGGTTAATGTTTGACTTGATCGTTTTCTTTCCTTTGCCCCCCGCCCTGCCCTGACCCTTACACCCTTCATCTTGTCTGCAGAAGAGTTGGACTTTGCCCATCACAGGCACTGTATCCCAGTCAGAACCGGTGTAGTCCAATCAAACGCCTGGAACAGACGGACTGCAGCTGGAGAATCTTTAACAGTGGCTCCAAGGTCAACGCCGTCACCCCAAAGCGATCCAGGGACCCTGATGATGTTTTTCCTCCGTCTCCCTCCATGCACCCCCTCCACTCACCGTGACCCTGGGGGGCGTGGCGCTCACATGCTGCACAGACGTCTCTGTTTTCTGTCCTCTCCTCCTGCAGCACCACAATCTCCACTTTCTCTTCCATGTCTCCTCCTCAAGACGAGGGAAACACCAACAGGAACAGGAGAAAGGCGAGAAGTTCTGCACAGTTCTGACATCTTCAGCTCGCCGGACAGTGACTGAATATATGCTTTATGTTTATATGTTTTATGGCAACTGTGGTAACATTACGCAGAGGTCAGGAGAACAGTGTGTGGGCTTTCTGCACAGTGCTATAGAGACTATATTCCACATCTAGGGCGTTAACATTGATCATCTGGTAAAAAACCCTGAAACTAGCAGCTTCTTAGAAAGCAACAAAAAGGAGTCCATGCCATTTGATAGTTAATAACCCACCGGAACCAAATAAATACAAGAACATCTCCACAATTATACCTTTTTTAACATTTCAGTGTAGTAACAGGACATACATGTTTTAATATTTCATCAAGTGCAAATCAGCAGTGAGAGGTTAAGCTGGTGAGTAAATTATGTTTATTAGAAATGCACAAATCAGAGCTTTTGTAACCAATTTCTGACATCTGAAACTTCAGAACAGATCTGAGAATTTGGGGGCATAAAAACACAAATCAATTAAATGCTTCACCACAATTAATTTAACATACCGTCTGATGTTTGTGGTATGCAATGCCCTTTAGTCAAACTAATTTCTAATAAAACACAAGAGTAGAAATATGTTTCACCCTATGTAAACGTTCATATTATAAACTAAAATGTCAGATTTACTGTTATCTGTTTAACTATTCAATAATTCAGGCCATAAAAAACATTTCATCAATGTTGGACAACAACTATTTAGATTAGGAGCACAGAGAATTTGGGTCACTTTTCACGTTCTTTCAAACATAACTTATTTTCCCCGTAAACAATGTTTTCTTCCATCTTAATAACTGACAATATTTAATAAAAATCTAATTAAATTAATAAGTAAGTAAAAGTGATCAGAAAAAAAGAAGTGCATTTCATAGGGCTCTACCAAAGTAAATACCTTAAATTAAACTGAAGCAAAAAGCTTTCTGTCAGGTTTTTGCTCCAGTCTCATCACTGAGGCGTCAGAGTCGCTGAGCTTTAAATCAGTCTCGTTTTGGCTTCTCCGTTGCTCCCTCAGTAGGAGCCAGCTGGCCTGCCTACTTGCAGACAGTATGCAACCCGTTGTCAGTCATTGTCATTTCAGCCGACAGACATTCCTCCTCCTCCTCTCACACTGTCCATCTCTGCCCCCCCTCCTCCCATCACGGCCTTCATTTCTCTGTCTGGCCGCTAAGTTTAGCTCCAGCAAACATGACACTGCAACACGTGACCTGGCAGTCAACATGTGTCCTCATCTAACATCAACCTATCGAAATAAAACCACATAAAACAAACGGGTTTATCTCTATTACACCTCCACACTGTGGATGCAGGCAAACGTGGGCCTGTCACTCCCAGTGTCGCTGTAATTCGGCAACAACCAGACAACCCAGAATGAACTGAAAGGTCAAAAGGACACAAGGTGACACAAACACAAAATGGTGGTTGTTGACAACCAGACATAATCTGTTGTGGGAAGTCTCTTTATTTTGATACACGCTGCTTTGAAACCCAAGAAAATGCGCCTAAAAAGGCATTTGTTGCATTGATCTTGGGTAAAATATAACTTTAGGTTGATTTTAAGGAAATAAGTGACCTATTCAACATCTGCTGAGGGAGAGAGACAGGGGGAAAACAATCTAAAATGTGTAAAAAGAGCAGTTACTCAACACCAGCCTAATCTCTAGATAACCAAGGTAGTGTGTGGTTGTGCCACACACTGACGAAATGTGTGTTTGTGTGTGAGAGAGACAGATAAGGCCAAGTGCAGCAAAGACACATCATAGGTTGAACCTAAGCTGCTCCATTATGTGGTATTTTGGATGTGTTTGGCTTGACGGTTACTTTTCTGTGTGCAGTGAAAACATTTACTCTGCATGTTTACCTGTGGTATTTGGCCCCAATAATAGTTACAGCATCACCTTTTATCAGCAATAAAGAGACAGAAATCAGTCGCCTAAATTTAACCTCAATCAGCTGTACTAGTGAGCAGCAGTTTAAATGTTAAAAGAAATCCTGTCGTAGTGTTGCTAATCATAAAATTCACCAAAACTATGAAATTATACCATACCGAATTAAACAAAAATATGATACAAGTCAGGAACCAGACTTCATTTGATGGCTGTTTGAGATCTAGCCTCCCATTTCCAAAATTTCTCCTGCAGACTTTAAATATCAAAGGAGAAAAAATGTGCTTCAGGTTTTCCAGTAGTCTAATTCAATAAAAAAAAATTATGGACATGTCTCCATTCTGTGATTTTTTGATAAATTCAACATAACTGCATCAAAGTACATGCTTTGCTCAAAATGTTTAAAGACTTAAAAATACTGGAGTTGCAAGCTTTGATTTAATAATTACGATTAACATTGAACATTTTCCTCTCTGCCAGACCCCATATCTTAATTCAATAACATCATGTTATATTTCTCTGGTTTTACAAAATCTTCTGGCACATCTGGCTCTTTCCTGTAACCTGGAGGATTGTTTTCATGTTTATGTTATATTTCTAGGACTAAGAGTAATCTGGATTTGTCAAAATTGGGTAAAGGAGTTAAGATTTCAAAGAAAACAAAACCAGCTAACAAAACAAGAGTCGGTATCGGCCAGAGAAAGTCAGATTGTTGCATCTCTAATTGTTAATTTTATCTGGCAGAGAACTGAAGCCCGACTTCAGAACTTTGGATAGTGACATAAAATCCAATAGCATAAATTTACATAAAAACTGTGCACATATATATATGTATATGTGCTAGAGGTTCCATCATGGGAGAACAAGCCCCTACATGGGATGTACCACCGACAAATAACTGAAGTGGCTGATATCAGGAAATCCTACCAATGGCTGGACAAAGCTGGACTCAAGGACAGCACAGAGGCTCATCCTGGCTGCACAGGAACAGGCCCTAAACACCAGAGCAATAGAGGCTCAGATCTACCACACCAGACAAGACCCAAGGTGTAGGTTGTGCAAGGAGGCCCCTGAGACAGTCCAGCACATAACAGCAGGGTGCAAGATGCTGGCAGGGAAAGCGTACATGGAACGACATAACCAGGTGGCGGGCATAGTGTACAGTAACATCTGTGCAGAATATGGACTGGAAGCCCCGAGATCGAAGTGGGAAACACCCCCAAAGGTGGTGGAGAATGACCGAGCTAAGATCCTGTGGGACTTCCAGATCCAGACAGACAAGATGGTAATGGAGAACCAACCAAACATTTATGTATATATTTTTTATATTTTTTTTTTCTGGCGATACCAATACCGATCACATAATTATTATTTATTTTTTATCATTAACACTACTGTTACATTATGTGGAAAAAGGAACCATGAATTCACCTTAATTTACACAAAAACTTGTTTTTAATAACTTTTTCCAAGAAGAAAACTAAACAAAACAGGCATTGTGCAAATTGTACTGCTATCAATAATACCATCTTTAACAGACTGATAACATATGAGGCTCAGAAGAGACTAAATAATGCAAAGAGCCAAAATAAAACCTCTCAACATTGCCAAAAAATTCAAGTATAAAACTTAACATTCAAAGGAAAATACAGGATCCATTACAATAAACAATCCAGAGTTACTGAATGAAAACTTCCTGTTAGCATGGCGGCTAGCTGGTTACTGCTAGTTCTGATTGGCTGTTTCTGACTGAGCGGAGTAACAGGGAGGAGATCGATTATTTTTTAGAGATTATCTGTCTCATGTTAGGACAGAGAAAGTTTTATTACATATGTAAAATGTATTTTTTTAGTTAGATGCTGCAGCTTTAAACAGGTTCGGTGTGAGAGTCGCTACCAGGTGGAGCAGAAGCGGCTCCGTGTCAAATATTACTAAATATTAAATATTACTAAATATTAAATATTACTAAATATTAAATATTACTACATATTAAATATTACTACATATTAAATATTACTACATATTAAATATTACTACCTGTAGCGGAGCAGCGGTTCAACAGCAGAACCAGCGTCTTACATCGCAGCTCCAAGACTTAAATCATTTTACAGGTTATTAGTTTATCTTTCTGACCGTCATGCTAATCCGGTGAGTGTTTGTAGCTGCGCTGCTTTACCTGCTGTCTGATCCTCCATGTCTTTTTACTGCACTGAGCCTCGATGTAGCCAAACTCCGTCATTGTTTTTATGTCTATTAGCTTCGTTGTGTTGATGCATTTTGACCTGATTCTATTTTCCGCCGCAACACGTAAACGTCCTCATTCACTCAGTGGTTATAGTTACACATCGCTTAGCATTTGTTGCTGCGCGTTTGCGCAGAGAAGGAAAGACGAGACCAGCTGGACAGACAGGCTGAGAAATGAGATGCAGGTGATGATCGGTATCGGTAACAGAGCCAATGATCGCCGATCCCGATCGGAAATCGGCCGATTATGATCGGTGACCGATTGATCGGCACACCTCATATATATATATATATATATATTATATATATATATATATTATATTATATATATATTATATATATATATATATATATATATATATATATATATATATATATATATATATTATGTCATTAATCTTAAGGACATTTAGTCATATGGGGTTCGTGAAGAAGCACAAAAAACAGGAAAACAAAGACTTCTATCTCTCTGTACTTCCTTTAAAGCCCTGCTAAAGGACTTCATTATGTCTTTATAATGCTAATTGGGTTTATGATATATGTGATATATATGATATATATATATATATATATATATATATATATATATATATATATATATATATATATATATAATTGGTTTTAAACCCAATGATTAAAACCAATGATTATATATATATATATATATATATATCATTGGTTTTAAACCCAATGATTAAAACCAATGATAGATATATATATATATATATATATACCAATGATATATATATATATATATATATATATATATATATATATATATATATATATATATATATATATATATATATATATATCATTGGTTTTAATCCCAATTAGCATTATAAAGACATAATGAAGTCCTTTAGCAAGGCTTTAAAGGAAGTACAGAGAGATAGAAGTCTTTGTTTTCCTGTTTTTTGTGCTTCTTCACGAACCCCATATGACTAAATGTCCTTAAGATTAATGACATCCTGTCGTTTTGGCCCTCAGGGAACATGTTCACCTCAGGGGATCTGTCCTCCTGAAAACTCTTGTATGCATTATGCACCGAAACAGACATTTTAAAAAAAAAAAAAAACCGCATACTTTAAAATATGTAGTCAATACTTCTACATAAACTATTCACCACTTATTATTGTTTTGAGCGCATCTAGATGCGAATTGACGCAACTAATAAAACGTGTAAACTTATCAAAAACTCCTTTTGTCAAGTGGGTTCGAGGTATTTTGCCGCTGCCAGTGATTTTTATGTACTTATTACAGCAGATTACAACCAGCACAGGCCTAAACTAGTATGAAAACCTGGTAAGGCGCCTGCGGTGGTCCCCACTCCCCTCTGGGTCTCTTTCTCACCCACAGTCAAGCCATCTTTGTCAACAACTACAAACAGGCGCCGCGGCAAGTTTTAGAAGCTACAACTTCAGTGAAGTTATTGTGTCTTACCTTATATTTACAACGGAGCGCGTAGACTTTCGCACCGTTGCTCAGTGTAGCTGAGTGAAGGAGAAAGCACCAACAGACACTCCGTGAGCATGCGCAGTCGAGCCTCCCGTGGAGGGCGGGGGAGCTGTGTAAATGTCATTGGTCAGTGGCTGAACTGTTATAAGTGGGAATAAACACTGGACCTCTATAATGCAGCGGTGTGTGTTTGGAAGGGTCTCTGATTTATTTCTAGCATAATATGTGACATTCTAACTAGTGCTATGATACTTGATCAGAACATAATATGTATTTTTTTTCCACTCTTCTTGTTCCATAAATAATATTTTATATGTGACATTTTAAGTGATGTGACATCATTTTTTCACTTCCTTTATTTAACCAGGTAAACCCCATTGAGATCTAGATCTCATTTTCAAGGGGGACCTGGGCAGAAGTCTGCAGTTACACAACACTCACACCTACAGGGAACATATTAAACCCATCCTTAAAAACTTGCATGGCTACCAGTATCTTACAGGATGCACTACAAAATCCTGGTACTGACTTTTAAAGCCCTTCATGGCCAAGCGCCAGATTACATTTAAAAACCTTATCCAGCCTTATTTTCCGACTAGGAGCCTCAGGTCGTCCAATTTGAACTTGTTGATGGTCCCTCAGACCTTGTACAAGACTAGGGGACACAAATCTTTTAAAGCTGTGGCGCCTCGTCTGTGGAATGAGCTACCTTGCACCATTCGATCTCTAAATTGTATTGACACTTTTAGGAAACAACTTAAGACCCACTTTTTTAAAATTGCTTTTTAATGTAACACTGTGTTTTATTGCTTATTGTTTGTGTGATGTTTTAAATTATTTTGTTTTTACATTGTGCAGCACTTTGTGACTTTGGTCTGTGAAAAGTGCTATAGAAATAAAGCTTACTTACTTACTTACTTACCTAGGGGCAATTTGGAGAGGACAATTAACCTGACAGTCATGTTTTTTTTGACTGTGGGAGGAAACCGGAGTAACCGGAGAAAACCCACCATGCACAGGGAGAACATGCAAACTCCATACAGAAAGACCAGGGCCGGGAATCAAACCCAGTTGGTAGAGCAAAGCAACAGCTCTACCAACTGCGCCACTGTGCATCATAGCACTGGCTATGATATTTGATCAGAACATAATATGTATTTTTTCCACTCTTCTTGTTCCATAAATAATATTTTAGTACTGCTTGATTAATTGAGGTCTACAAAACAAACTCCTGAAAAATGTTTGCAGTATAGGTGTATACAGTTGAAAGCAGAAATTTATAGGCACTGTAAAACAGATATGCCACTTTTTTTCAATGTTTGATATTAAATCAGACTAAACTTTTGCTTTTGTTCAGTTTTGATTACCATACACACCCATCCATTTACCTATCAGTCGATCAGTTAGAATAATAATTTATTTCAAGAGTTAGGTAGTAATTAGTCACATTTACTCAATTACTTTCATTGAGTAACTTTTGGAAACTTTTAGGGGGTTCTTTTCTATACAGTAATTTTTACTTTTACTTTAGTAATTATTAGGGATGTGCCGATCAGGTTTTTTTCTGCCGATACCGATACTGATCACCTCTGAGGGCCGATCGCCGATTCCAATCCCCGATACAGATCACATAGTTATGATTTATTTATTTTTTATCATAAACACTACCGTTACATTATGTGGAAAAAGGAACCATGAATTCACCTTAATTTAGACAAAAACTTGTTTTTAATAACTTTTCCAAGAAGAAAACTAAACAAAACAGGCATTGTGCAAATTGAACTGCTATCAATAATACTATCTTTAACAGACTGATAACATATGAGGCTCAGAAGAGACTAAATAATGCAAAAAGCCAAAATAAAACCTCTCAACATTGACAAAAAATTCAAGTATAAAACTTAACATTCAAAGGCAAAAACAGGATCCATTACAATAAACAATCCAGAGTTACTGTTAGCATAGCGGCTAACTGGTTACTGCTAGTTCTGATTGGCTGTTTCTGACTGAGCGGAGTAACAGGGAGGAGATTGATTATTTTTCAGAGATTATCTGTCTCATGTTAGGACAGAGAAAGTTTTAATACGTATGTAAAATGTATTTTTTTAGTTAGATGCTGCAGCTTTGAACAGGTTCGGTGTGAGAGTCGCTACCAGGTGGAGCAGAAGCGGCTCCGTGTCAAATACTGTATTACTAAATATTAAATATTACTACATATTAAATATTACTACATATTAAATATTACTACATATTAAATATTACTACATATTAAATATTACTACCTGTAGCCGTAGCAGCGGTTCAACAGCAGAACCAGCGTCTTACATCGCAGCTCCAAGACTTAAATCATTTTACAGGTTATTAGTTTATCTTTCTGACCGTCATGCTAATCCGGTGAGTGTTTGTAGCTGCGCTGCTTTACCTGCTGTCTGATCCTCCATGTCTTTTTACTGCACTGAGCCTCGATGTAGCCAAACTCCGTCATTGTTTTTATGTCTATTAGCTTCGTTGTGTTGATGCATTTTGACCTGATTCTATTTTCCGCCGCAACACGCAAACGTCCTCATTCACTCAGTGGTTATAGTTACACATCGCTTAGCATTTGTTGCTGAAGGAAAGACGAGACCAGCTGGACAGACAGGCTGAGAAATGAGATGCAGGTGATGATCGGTATCGGTAACAGAGCCAATGATCGCCGATCCCGATCATCACCGATTTCACGGAAATCGGCCGATTGTGATCGGTTACCGATAGATCGGCTCACCTCTAGTAATTACATTACTAAAGTAATGTATAGGTTATAGGAAAGTTATAATACTTTCCTATAACCTCCAGGTTATAGGAAAGTATTATATTACTAAAGTAATATACGCCAACTTTCAGGTTATAGGAAAGTATTATAACCTTCCTATAACCTTCAGGTTATAGGAAATAGGTTATAGGAAAGAGCCAGATGTGCCAGAAGATTTTCTAAAACCAGAGAAAATCTAAAACTCAAGACTCTTACTTGAGTAAAATTTCTGGATTCTCTACCCACTGTGAGTAATTTCACTGAATAAAAACATATGTTTTAACCAAAGATTCACCAGACACAGACACACACACCTGCAAAGTCTCATAAGTTTTTTATTGAAACTGATTTAGAAAAATATTATTTGCCTGATTTTGTTATTTTTTGTTACTTGTATGAATTATTGTCATTTTTGTTCTTAAAATATCAAAATTTCCACTTCACTTCATATTTTGCTCCATCATTATGTAATTTTGAAATATTATATTAATGATAATTTGATCATTACTCAGTATTTGAGTAGACTTTTTACCAAATTCTTTTTTTACTCTTTTTACTTTTACTTGAGTAAAAATATGTTGGCGTATAAGTACTTTTATTTGAACACAATTTATGGTACTCTGCCCACCTCTGGTTACTTCTACTTGTTGAATGAAATAATCTTGAGAAAAAAATATTTTTGATCATTTTCAGTTATTTTCATCAATGTAAGAAGAATACATGCACTAAGATTATTGTGCTTTTTAACATTTTAACAAAGCTGGAGGTTTATTTTAAGGTAAAAAACTAGAGAACACAGTTTCCTTGTGTGGCATCTTAGGAAAAATAAAACAAATTCTGCCAAGATATTGGAAAGAGAATTATGGACAGCCACAAATCTGGTCATTGCTTGATTATAATTTCCAAATGCACAAAAGTTCATTCTTTCAAACAGTAATATGCAACCAGCATGGGAATGTTCTATGGAGGTATTAATTGGTGCAGATGTAAATGTGCCTGGTGTGAAGTTGAATTGTGAAGTTTTACTTTTTTTCAGTCTTTCACAAACACAAAACAACAGTTACACCCCTTTAAATTCAAATTCTTAAGTGCAAGTACACAAATTATATTCTGAGTCACGCTTTAAAAACAATGCTACGCTTACAGTTCTGCTCCAAATGATCCCTAACAAATGGTGCAAAACAAATCTGGATTTTTACTATTTATTTAAATTTATTAAATATATTTATTTAAATAAATAATACATATTTTTTAGTATTTACAGACACAAAACTACTGTTACACTTTCACAAATTCTTTCTCAGGGGTCACACACTCCATTCTACAAGTAACAAAACATAAAAGTCCTGCTCTAATGTCTTTGCTCTTTGATGTAATATGAATTTTACAGTATTGTAATTTTTTTTTTTTATTTTTAACATGTCTGTGCTTTATGTAATAACCACTCAGCTAATCCGCTGAGTGGTTCCAAAGAAACAGACTCTCATTTTGTAAAACCTTCCTGAAAGACAGTACTCAGGATTAAAGAACTCTTCTCCTTAACGAGATTACAGCAGAAGTGCGTATTGTTCCGCTCCACGGGTAGATAATCACTAAGCGAACACGTAACACGGCCAGTTTCACTCGTTTTAATGGATCTACAGCGTGTTTCCACGCGTTGTTTACCAAACTAACGGCTAATATCTGTGATCCCTGCGGCCACCGCCCTTCGGTCTAGATCCGTTTGCGCGTGCTCCGTTGCCATGGTGAAGAATTCGCCAACAGGCGTTGATATCTCGGCGTCATCGGCGCGCGTGAGCAAAACCCTTCACCGACAAACGGCTCAGTTTTAAAGGGGAGGCTTATATTTCGACTCAGTTTTAAAGGTTAGGCTTATATTTATTTAGTTTGACCGCTTGCAGGTTTTGTGGGACGTTAAATGCGTTTTTTGCGCCTCTTAATTCACACGGAGTGTCGTCGAAAACAAGTGTGTGGTGATTAGCTTACTTCAGAAATACTACAGCAAACAATAGTTGTGGTTGGCGTTTAATAGCCGTTGAAAGCGGTATTTATATAGCAACATTCATACGCAAATGTTTTTATTATTTTTTTATTTTTGTTTTATTTACGTTTTCACCTTTTCGTATATGCAGGGAAACATGCATCTTAGTAGACTATTTTTATTGTCATATTGTGAGATTTGTTCTATATCTTAAATACAATTTGTAAAAGGATTTTTTTACTAATAGTTGTAGCAATTAAACCCGCAAATATTTCATTTATATTGTGCAGTTTGTAGTAAAATTGTTTTCAATCATACTGATAAAAGAAAAGAAACATGCATTAGTCGACTATTTTTATTGTCAGATTGTGAGATTTGTTCTATATCTTAAATACAATTTGTAAAAGGATTTTTTTTACTAATAGTTGTAGCAATTAAACCCGCAAATATTTCATCTATGTTGTGCAGTTTGTAGTAAAGTTGTTTGTAGGAGCTATTTTCCCATTGTTTGGTTAAAACTTAGAATTTAAATTGTTTAGTTTATTTTTAGCATTTGTTTGTTTTCTTAGTTGATTTATCATTAGAATTTTTATTATTTAGAATAAGTTTTTTGGTTAGTAATTCACTTAAGTTAATTGATTTCAGGTTGGGTTGTGGGTATTTCACGGTATAAATAGGTGGGTCTTAGGTAGCTTATTATGCACGTGGGGGGTCACAAGGTTTTTTACCAGCCAGATAGTCACCGCGGCTTTTTGTTAGTCAGCGAACAGGTACAGGAATGGGACCACAAACCTGTAGCCTTTTATTGCCTGAACTAAAAATAAAACCACATAATTATATTTTGATTTTGACTCTTTTTGCTGCGTAAACCAGAATCCACAGTGCATCAAGTGACTATTTGAGTTTGATTCACTTTTTGTTTCGATCACTTTTGAGTTTTGAATTTTTTGATTTTTGAATTTAAGTTTGGGACAAATGGTCACTACATTGTTTTCAATCATACTGATGAAAGAAATGTTGGTAGTCGTACTTTTGTGTTTTCAATGTTGATTGTTTCTGATCTGAAACTGTTTCTATCTGATAAATCCGCTCAGCAGTTTCTGCACTTTCAGATGTGTGAGGGACCTTCCACAATATCTGGGCCGATCCCCCCAGATCCCTCCCTGCTCCCTGAATACTACAAACGGCCTGCCTCCTGTAAGATGCCCTCTAATAGCTGTGTTCAATAGGTATTGTGTTAAACAAAGACATGATTTTAAAATTGCCATTGTCGGAATGAAGGATGCCTCATAGCAACGCTTAGCAAAGATATTCAAACCCCTGGAACATTTTTCGTTGTTGTTGTACATGTTGTCATCGTCAATATACTTTGTTGGGATTAGGTGATTAATCAACATAAAGTTGCCTTTAACTGTGAATTGGGAGAGAGAAGATGCATGTTTTGTTTTTTAAACACTAAACGTTTGACAACTGGCTCCTTTGGATTTTATTTAGAGGTATAAGAGTAAAGAGGGCAGAATATAAACGCACCCTACATCTTTAAGATTTTTCTGCATGATAAATGTATGAAACATTGTCCCTCCACGTTACAGATACTTTACGCTCTGTGTTAGTCTGAAAAATTAATTATAGATTGTGGTTTAAATTGACAAAATGTAAACAAAAACAGCTTCTAGCAAGATTAATAGTTAACAAGATACTGGAATGTTTAGAAAACATCTATTGAATAGAAAACCTTTGCATCAAATACATGATGGCATTAAACAATTTTTTTCCTCTTCCAGCTTCTGGTCGTTTAGAAGGACACCAGAAAGGGAGCTTGTCCCTTCACCGGGGTCCCCTTGCTCCAGATCCTGTGTTGTACCCAGACAGCTACGGCGCTCGCCCACCATCCCGCCGGCCCCGCGTTGGCCCCAATGCCACTTATATTCTGGAACGTGGACAGAAAGGAGTTGTGGGAGACTTACTAAGACTGAACGAGTTATCCATAACTCCTGCTCCCAAGCAGAGTAAGTTTCATCAACTAATGTAGTTTTTAAACTTATCCATTTTTGGTGTTTCACAGATGAAAAACGAAGTATACGAATGAGGGAAGAGAGGAGCGGGAGATCGACAGGCGGATTGGGGCAGCGTCTGCCGTGAAGCGGCGCTGTACCGGTCCGTCGTGGTGAAGAGAAGCTGAGTCAAAAGGCGAAGCTCTCGATTTACCGGTCGATCTACGTTCCCACCCTCATCTATGGTCATGAGCTTTGGGTCATGACCGAAAGAACGAGATCACGGATACAAGTGGCCGAAATGGGTTTCCTCCGCAGGGGGGCTGAGCTCTTAGAGAGAGAAGCTCGGTCATCAGGAGGGACTCAGAGTCGAGCCGCTGCTCCTCCACGTCCAGAGGAGCCAGTTGAGGCTCGGGCATCTGGTCAGGATGCCTCCTGGACGCCTCCCTGGTGAGGAGTTCAGGTCCCACCGGGAGGAGGGGAGACCCAGGACACCTGGAGGGACTATGTCTCTCGGCTGGCCTGGGAACGCCTTGGGGTTCCTGGAGGAGCTGGAAGAAGTGGCTGGGGAGAGGGAAGTCTGGGCCTCACCTCTGAAGCTGCTGCCCCCGCGACCCGATCCCGGATAAGAGGAAGAGAATGGAAGGATGGAAAACTGTGGATTTAAACATAAATTTCTGGTCTATTGAAGTGTAATTAGGATACATGTTGTTGCTTCTCATTGTAGAGCAGAAAGTACATGACTTTGGTAAGGATAATGTACGTCGACTCCGGGAGATCCAGAGACGCTGCAAAGAGCAGGAAGCTGAGCGAATTCATGCCGGCCCTGTCCCAGTCAAAGCTCTGTGGACCTCCTCAAAATACCAGAACGTCCCATCCAGGGTGATGGCTCAGTTAGAGGCGAGGACGAGATCTACCTCTAATAGAAATTTGAGCATTTCATATTTTCCTCATGTTATAACCAGTGTGTTTATTTCACTCAGGTTTCTGTCCCACCTACTAAACCTCAGTGTCAAACGTTTCTAAAGGCCCACTCTAAAGGCGGCTCCTCCACTCTACCAAGACCTTCGTCTGTGGCTTTCCAGCGCCCAGCCTCCTCCAGTTCCACAAAGGACCTGGACTTAACGGTGGGATCTAACATAATTATGCTTTTTGTATATTATAATACAATCACAGAGTTGATCGTTTGTTTAAATGTCTTGCTTCCAATGTATTTGTTTTATGCCAGCCATTAAAATGTTTTTAAAAATTGTGTGAAAAAAATTCAAGAAGGGAAATGAGTTGTAACGGAAGCATAGATCTATGTCTGCTTTTTAAATTATGCTTTCAGGTGCAAGGTCATACCATAGACTTTGTGAAACATAATGCACAGGCTGCAAGTAAAACTACTCTTCGTCGGTCCCAGTCACTGACGAACCTCAGGGATAAGCCCATCCCGAGCGCAGTGAAGGGCCAAGTGCCTCAATAGTGAGTATTTTACACCATATTCTACTTTATTTATAACTTACTCTCATATAACTTCTTTCTTTCCAACATTATCTTTATTGGTTTTACAACAATGCTTTCAATAATATACGGGACATTAGTGTGCTCTCATATCAAAGGAAAAAGAGTAGTTAAATTATTGTCCATCATTCAACTTGCCTTTCTTTGCCAGTCAAAACATTGAGATCTCTTAGAGCAGCACTTATTACATACAGAGTTTATAAGAAAAACAAACCAACTCCCTTAACCCCCAACCCCTGACAACCCTGAGAAATACCCCCAAAAAAAACAACAATTACGGTAACAACGGTTTCCCTATTTTCTAGAGTTAGCCCAAATTATTTTAGTATTGTATGTGGTTCAGAAAATACAAACTTGAATGTATATTTCAAAGTAAATAAATCAAGTATACAAATAAAGGACATTATCTTAGGGCACTGCACTGCAGGGGACCAACTATCCTTCATCCGCCCCACCCCTCACATCCATGCTCAATATATATTGCATAAAAGGGCACCAAATATTTTGGTGCCCTTTTATATAACTTCTAATACGTTTATATATTGTAATTTGCAATATTTCACCTCATAGACATTAGAATGTTTTAAATAAAATGTTTTTGGAGATCCTTTACGTGAATTGCTTTTTCCCTACAGCACTAGTCATTTCACCCTCCTTTGAACCGCTGTTCATTTCAGGTCCAACTTATTTATCTACTAAATCAAAGCACGTCTTAGTGTCTCTTAGGATTCACTAAGCTTTTATTATTAGTATGATCACATTCATGGAGCACTGTAAAAAAAACTTGGTTTTACCATTTTTAGGGTTGCTCAGAATTATTTTATGGCTTGGCTAGTGGTCCTAATTTCTCAGATTTCTGGAGGATTAATTTGCCTAATTGTTGACCAGAACCAGAAAGAATGCAAATGAGGTATATACTACAAAGTTTTCAGAACATAATATAAAACTGTAATAAATTATAAAAATAAAATTGACTGTAAGTGAAATTTTGGGAATGTTTTTATGTTTTGTTCCTTTCCACTGTCACTTCATACTTGATGGAAAATTTCTTACAAACTGGCAGTAATAGTTGATTTTTCTGCTCTGTGTTAAAACTGATGGATTAATTATTTCTGGGTGTAAATTCGAACTGTTTATCTTGTATCGAACCTTGAGATTATGTTTGTTGTGAATTAACATTATAGAAATAATCTAAAAAAAACTTTTATGGAAGTCTGGAGAGATTCAGAGATGAAATGGGTAAATGTAGGGGGTTTGAGTTGCTGAAGGGGCAAACTGACCCAAAACCTTTCTTTACTGTCTCACTGCCACTTAATGCAGTCTTGAGGAAAGAAAGAAGCAGTGGCAAAAAGAGGAGGAGGAGAGGAAGAGGAACGCGCCTGATCCCAGGGTCCCACCTGGTCACGTGATGTTGCCTGAAAGTGAGAGACAGGAGACACTGCAGTCCCTGAAAGAGAGTAAGTAGGTCTCCTTTCAATGAGTAAATCTGCTGGTAGACAGATGTTCACATATTGTTGTTTCTTTTCCCCTCAGCTCACGGCTCATTGGTGATGGAGCTGCTCTCCCTCCCGCTAAGGTCTGATGGTCTGAGCGTTAGCAAACGTCGGACTCAGCTTGACTCTAAACTCTCTGAGATTGAAGAGGCCATGAAGATTTTCTCCAGGGATAGAGTTTATGTTAAAGTTGATTCCTAACACAACAGAAAAACTTTAAAGAAAGAGGAGATTGACCCACAAATCTGCCATTTTGTTTCTACAATTTATTTAATGTAAAGAAGCTTACTTTTATGGAAAAGATTATTACTTTATTGCTGTGGAGGAATTTTGTTAAAAAAATATTTTATTTAATAATTCTATCATGTTAAATTGCTACATTTGCTTAATGTCAGTAAGTCTAACATAACATTATAATATTTCTAGTTCTTAAATGACATGCGTTGGCTTGTGTATGATTTAGGAGCTACAGTGTTTCACAAAATTGTACACATCTCTGTGTAAATGCTAGGTTTTCAGAACTATTAAGACGAACAATAAATAATTTAACAACTTTTCTACAATATTAGGTGACGTTTATCCTGCAGAATTCAATGGATGGTAGAAAGAATATTAATGATTTTGCAGCAACCTCACTACATAGGCAAACTAACAAGTTGTTGGACCATCTTTAATTTAATTTCAGAATTTATCATTTGTTAGTTTTGTTTTTATCTCAAATTATACCAAGATTATGTTACATTGTATGTCCAAAAGGATTTAAACTTATTTATTTCTGGTTTTATGCTTTAATTTCAAAACCTGGTATTTTAACATGACTGTGAACATTTTTGAAAGCTACCAATAAATGTCCTGTATAGTTGAATTAGAAAAATAACTGCTATTTCCTGTGATTAGACTTATTTTGTTGCTAATTGCCTTGTCATTTCATGCTTTATTAATTTTATTTTCTCATCAGAAAACCGGTTGTGAAAACAAAAAATGAGGTTAAAATGGTTTCCAAAAATACTTATCGTACAGTCACCTCAAAATTACAGGTTCCTGTTTTTATAAAATTCTAGAATTGTGTTGCTCATGGTGGCAGCGTGTTGGAGTAGCTTTGTCTTAGTTCTGATTTGATTTTTATAGACTTTTGTTGGTAATTTTTTAGATTTGAGGCATTGCTTTTTTGAACAATTATTTTCTCTGGTTTTGAATACTCTGCAGGTGGAAGGACTTGTACTCCTAATTTTCTTCCTTTCATAAAATTGCTATGATGTGTAATAGAGGCAAGGCATTGTTTTAACAACTGGGAGGAGCTGATTAGCATCTCAAAAGTTCAAATAATACCTGAACTATTATCCACAATTCCTAGTTTAAAAGGAGGCTTTATGTAGAGCAGGACCAAACAGCAGAGAAAGAAGGAGGATGTTTAAACATTTTCCTTCATTGATCATAAGGTGCAAGTATTCTACCCCTGTTCTAACTATGGCAAGACAGAGATTTAAGGAGGAGGGGCTAAAGCAAAGTATATGGATTAGCAGTGCTTGCTAACTGTGTGTCATGTGTCATCCAGGACATATTACTGTTGATTATCCTCTCTGCTGGTGGAGATTGAACTGTTAGCATGTTGTGAAACTCATGAAACTGTCATACAGCAACAGTCCTCAGTCAGAGGCCTCTTAAGATTACTTGGAAAACTGACTGCAACTGGAGATATTATATATTTGATATTGTACTAATTTCGTTGATTTGAAGCAAAAATTTATTTGACAAAAACAAACGTAATATTTTGTATTTCCCAATTATTTATATATATATATATATATATATAATTATATATATATATATATATATATATATATATATATATATATATATATATATATAAAAAGTCAGAAATTTTAAAAATAGAAAAGCGGAAGTGTGTCGTCACGTGAGGGTCATTACTGACGCGTTACGCATTTCCAGCCCCGGCGCTACGTAGTTCGGGTCATTGTTCAGCCTGAGTTCTGCTGGAAGTGTTAGCAAGGCGCTAACTGAAAACCCACAGTGCTCACGCCTCCGTGGTGATTCTGCCACCGGACTTTAACAGGACATCTCGCAGTTTTCGTCTCCTACAATGAGCAAGAGGAAAGCTCCACAGGAGTCCCTAAATGAGGGAATAACTGACTTTCTTGTCGGTGCGTGATGTTACGTTACAGCCAGCAGTTAGCTAGCCTGACAGTTTGCAGTTTTTACCATTTAAACTGCCTTCACATTACTTTGAATGCGCCGATGAAGCTGCTTTCTTTGACATTTGTTTCGTTTGTTTTTAAGCACTAGTTTCTCTGTATTACGGTTTTCTTTAGAGGCTGTAATTTAAATCCCCACTTCCGTTCTATGTGGTTGATGTGCTTCTGGTTACAGAACTGGCCAACTACGAGAAAAATGTCAACAGGGCAATACATAAGTACAATGCATACAGGTGAGTTCCTAAAAACCTTTGCTTTTATTTACAGATTTGAGTAGAAATCATATATTCAGTGGTCATTTTGGATAGACTTAACTTATCTGCTCAAAAGGTTTTATTTCCGCTTCATCTTTCACTCACTTCCGGTCAGATATTTAGAGAATACTCTGACAATGGCGTTTTAAAATCCTTTTACAATAACAAAATGACACATTTATTGTATATTTTATGGCACATGAGATCAAGGTATTGTAAACTAGCTTGCTTGTTCATATCATATTACTAAAACTTTGAAGTACTTTCTTTATAAATACTTCGTTTAGCCTTTCGATAATGTTTTTATTCTGTACTGTGGACAGGAAAGCAGCATCGACTATTGCCAAGTATCCTAACAAGATTAAAAATGGAGAAGAGGCAAAGAAACTGGTATGTGCTAAATACATTTTCTATGTTGGTCTTTATTGTTTTTAATACTAATATTTATAAAGTGAATAATGGAAGCAAAACTTTAGTGGTAAATTATGAAGATGTTTCTTTATTACTATGTCTAAATGGATAACAGATTAACATTAATCTGTCCACAGATGGAATATGTGTACTGCCTTTAGATTTAAACATTCTTATAGCACATGTTATTTGTCAGAGTAGCAGTCAGTGTGTTTGTGCTGCTTTCCAAAAGCTTGTGTAAATATATTTCTTACATCCTGATATGTTTACTTTTACCTTTCAACAGGATGGAGTTGGTGCTAAAATAGCTGAAAAGATTGATGAGTTCTTGCAAACTGGAAAACTAAGAAAACTTGAAAAGGTGAGTCGAGTTGTTGAGGAATACACACAACTCCTTCCACTCTGTACTTTATTTTATTTCAACTTTATGGCAGAAGTGACATTAAGTACATATGTCAACAACCTAAACCAGGCGTGGGTAGTCCTGGTCCTGGAGGGCTGGTGTCCTGCACCTCTTAGACGTCTCCCTGGCTCAACACACTTGAATCCAACAGCTGAATCACCTCCTAAGTGCAGTCTAGTTCTCCAGAGTCCTGCTAATGACTTCCTTATTTGACTCAGGTGTGTTGAAGTAGAGATGTACACAAAAGTTGCAGGAAACCGGCCCTCCAGGCCTGGAGTTTCCCACCCCTGACCTAAACAGAAAAAGTGAGTGTTCAGCTTTATATTTTACTCTGTCATGAAGTAACAGAACTCCACCAGTAGAGGCCGGTTAAGTGCATAAGCTCCTTGTTCTTCCTGTAAAAAAAAACAGACTAATTAATCTGACTTATTTGCATCTAGATCAGAAACGATGACACCAGCTCTTCCATAAATTTTCTCACCAGAGTCACTGGAATCGGGTATGTTGGTAATTTTTCCAAATGGGACCAACTCAGTTTTTGCTGCTTTTGACTTTTATTATGCATTAAATTATACTCCTTTATTATAATGAAGTATATATGTTTAACCTTTAGGCCTGCTGCTGCTAGAAGTTTGTTGAAGAGGGGGTTAAGACATTGGATGGTTTGTACCCTCATACTTTAGATCACATAACATTTATATGTTTACTTTAACGATTAAACTCACCAGAATAATGTTAGACCTTTAATTTAATTTCTCTTTGTGTTTAAAGGTTACGAATAACTTGCAGGGAACATTAAAGTGCTGTTTTTATATTTTATTTTCCTTTTAGATTTGAAAAAGGTAGAGCACAAGCTAAATCACCACCAAAAGATTGGACTCAAGTAAGTTTGTCTGAAAATGCTTTATGTTTATTATTTCTGTTTTATTTCTATTGTCTTCTGTTAGAAAATACAGTATTTATGTTTTTTTGGTGCATTTAGGTACTTTGAAGAGTTTGAGAAAAGGATCCCAAGAGCTGAAATGGAAAAGATGGAGGTGATTATGGTTTTGATCATTTCTGATCTATTTTTTAAATTATTTTATTCGCAGTTTAATTTTTTAAAACTGTAATCTTTTGTTTTATTAAGGGTCTTATTCTGGAGGAGTTAAAGAAAATTGATCCAGAATATATTGGAACAATCTGTGGAAGCTACAGGAGAGGTACTTTCATCAAACTGGTATTTAGTCTTTAATTTTTAGCTCATCTTTTTAAAATGATATTTCTGATTTCCAGGTGCAGCATCGAGTGGTGATATTGATATTTTACTGACTCACCCAAATTACACTTCTCAAACCGAGAAGCAGGTAAAACTGCCACATATTATACTGTTGCTCGCTTAAAGTAAATAAAGTATGTTGGTAAGAAGAAGAAGAAGTGGATCGTTTTTTTTAACTAATTGAACTTTCTCTGTTTCCAGCCAAAGCTTCTTCGTGCTGTGGTCGATCATTTGGAGTCCATTGGGTTTGTGACCGACACTCTGTCCAAAGGAGACACCAAGTTCATGGTGAGGCCTCTGGTGTTTGTTTTCCTAAATGCAGTCAGCTGTAGCTATCTTAATGTGACTGGTAATGAAGTTAGTGTCGTAATTCCACCCATCCCCTTTAGCGCATGACTCTTCCCATAATGTACTTCCTCTGTTTGTTTAGGGAGTCTGCCAGCTGCAGGACACTGATGATGACGACGAGGAAGAACATCTTCACAGACGCATTGATATTAGGTAAACCTTTTTTTTTCAGTCAAATACTCTTAGGATATTTATCTGATATATTTCTGGTCAGAAGCTTATAAGCATGGACATCAGATTGATTTTGATCTTATAACAATGCATTCAGGGTGGATTAAAGTTAAAACCTATTCTGGGATTTCTACAATCTATACAAGATCTAAGTTCCAACCTCGTATATTCGGTCAAATCTCTTAACAAATTGCAGAGAAACCGCACATGTTTTGTAGCAATCAACAAGCTTCTGACATAATGGTCAATACATTTTCACAGAACTGAGATTAAGGACATTCAGGAAGCCTTCAGAAACTAGTTCAGACCAGGGTTAGGAGTTAATTTCAATTAATTAATTATATTTGAACTCGTTGAAAAATTTAACTCAAGTTGTCACTTTTTTTGTGTTGTTTACATAAAAGGTTCCAGCTAAAACCTTTGTATTCATGCGGCAAAACAAAAATCCAAACTGGTTTTGAAATGGATTAAGCCAGGCTTCAGCTATTGAAAACATTTTAGCTGTGCATAAAATCCAGGTTCATGCCAGGAAACCAACATATATGGATGAACCCTAAAACTATTGATAAAAGGAACCACTTGTGAAGGGAGATTTAAACAAAAACACACTGGCTTTGCCTTTATGACATATTTTGAGAAACTGTTGAGCTTCCATTTAGAACCGAAATCTGTACTTGATTTTTTTTTTTTTTAATCCAGTCATTCTTTCTTAATTTTGGTCAGGTTAATTCCCAAGGACCAGTACTATTGTGGAGTTCTGTATTTCACTGGAAGTGACATCTTTAATAAGAACATGAGGACTCACGCTCTGGAGAAGGGCTTCACGCTGAACGAGTACACCATCAGGCCACTTGGTGTCACTGGTGAGTCGCTGTCAGCTGAAACCAAATAAACAAATGAATTAAAAGTGATTTTGATAAAAGTGATTTTATTTTTTGCTGATTGTATTGATTGCAGGAATGGCAGGAGAGCCTCTGTTGGTGGACAGTGAGAGAGACATCTTTGAATACATCCAGTACAGATACAGAGAGCCGAAGGATCGCAGCGAGTGAAGGAAATCCACAGCAAAACATGGATTAAATTAAAAGGATCCATTTTGTTTCTTCTTTCCCACTTACTCATGACACTGAAAAAAGACTAAATGTGAAAAGCATTTTAATTATAAGAGTTGGATGTTTTCCCCAACTTGCATCAAAATGATCTTCACATTCTGGACGTAATATTTATTTATAACACTTCACCTTCATGCTTCATGAAAGTGATTCTGCTTTATTTTTAGGGGTTTAAATCATGTCAGCTGTAGTTTGTTTACCTCATTTTTAGATTTTGTTTTTGGTAAACCAAAAAGGACGTTTTAAACATTCATGAGCCACTCTGTTGCATTTTGTTTGGACATCTTGAATTTTTGTGGTTTTGAATTTTATTGTTGTACTACATTATATTTTAGTTTGTTGTTTAGACAAACAGTTTGAAAATGTTACAGTAATGCATCAGTGGATTGACAAGTAGCAATATGGTAATCAAAACAGATGAGAGTAGTATTCTCAGCATTTAAATTAGATTTTGTTGAATGATAGGTTTAGTTAACCTATATTGGTATGAGATGAGGAAGACAACGTCCAGTGTTGGATCGTGACAGAATTTGTCCTTTTTCCAGGAAGGCGGCAAAACTGAAACTTGTAATAGTAGATTATGGTAATGTTCAGGTTTGTCTTGCAATCTCTGCCAATATGTCAGAAGTTATTTAAGAAGAAAATGAAACATGTGAAGCATTGCTCATTGTCTGTCAATAAATTGAAATGAACTGGAAAAAACATTTACATTTTAATGTCTTCCTGAATTTTGTTCAGTAATATATCTGGGTCTGAACGTTTGGCAGCATTTTGCACAGCATCGTTGTGTCTGTTTTCCATATCCATTCCTCGAGGGCAGGATCTAGACATGTAGCTGAACTAAATGATAACACAAATGGCTAAATTAATTCTGCAGCATCTTATCAGTCTCAATTGAACCTATCATTTGAATATGAGCATGAAACCAAGGAAGCATTTTACAAGTGCAGAACTGCCCAAAATAACTGCTCTGTGGACGTCAAATGATATTGTTTTCTTTTTGTCTGTGCCAAGTATCACATATGAGACTAGTTGGTTAGACATGAGGTATCTGTCAGTCTGGATCTTTAGGTTTCACATATTTTTACCTTAGGTATTCTGCACCACCCATGGAGATGTCCTCCAGCTCTAGATGTTTCTGTACACTCCTCCAGCTACTTGGTTTAAGTTTTAAAGGTTTTTTGTGCAGTTTGCCTGGCATCGTCATAGGAACCTATTAGTTTTAATAGCGGGGTCTCTTAAGACCTAAGTTTTGATTCCTGTCTGATGCAGTAGACCTCAGTCTCTGGGGTTTTTTTTTTTTGCAAATTGTGCATTTTCTTGTGCTGCCATGGTTAGCGCCTCATTGTGCTTATCCCCAGTTCCTTCTTACCACTGGTAGGGAATCTGTTTTTCATTTCTTCAATCTGGCTCTGATGCATGATGACTGCTTTCATGTTGGGTTTCCAACAACAATAATATTAGATTTCCCTTTGAGATCAAAGTATTTTTGAATTTGAATTAATTTTGTAGCTCATCTTTGGGAGCCATTACTCTTATTCTGGTGTATTTGCTATTCCATTCTCGTTGGTGATCCAATGCCTACAAGCCTCCACTTCTGTCTTTTTTAGTAAATTATATGGATGCACAAAAGCTGATTATTTTTCCAAGGAGTTAGCATTTCAAGGTCCTTCTACACTAAGCACACTGCTAAAATATAAAATCTTGAGAAGAAAAGGAAAATAAAGCATGAAAAAATATTTTCACACTTAATTCCTTGTCCCACTGTGAACATTATAGTTGAGTGAATCACTCAAGATACTTTCTCCAAGCACTTGTTCTTTATGTTGTTTATAGATACAAATGATACATGGATGATAGATCTATTAATCTATCATTTTGTTCACTAATCATCCACGCATCCAGCTAATAACCCATCCATTAATTATTTGTCCATTCATCCAATCTTTCATAAATTAGTTTGGTAATCCCATTTATCCATCAATATGTAATCTCATCACACATTAATCTGTTCATCCATTCATAAATGTATCAATCTGTTATCTACCCATTCATCTATCCAATTTATCTCTCCATCCTTTAAAGTTTACAATTTTTACAGGTAATACATTTAAAGTCTGATGTATGGAATTTTCTGTTTGGAAAATTAGAACTTTTAATTGGAAATATGTAGAAAACCTCTTTGAATCTACTGACTAATACTTTATAAAATATTTGTACAGACTTGAGTTTCTAAAGTCATGGCTTTATAGTTGTTATATTCACATTCTAATTCATACCATTATATCAGGGGTGGGCAATCTTGTCCTGCAGCTCTTAGATGTCTCCCTGGTCCAACACACTTGAATCCAACAGCTGAATCACCTGCTAACGATCTCATTATTTGACTCAGGTGTGTGGAAGTAGAGACACATCTAAACGTTGCAGGAGACCGGCGGCCCTCGAGGCCTGGAGTTGGCCACCCCTGCGTTATATCATCCATATTTTCATAGTTTGAATTTTTAAAAAAAAATGTTTCAACTACACAACGTAAATACATATTTTTTTTATTTACCGAAACTTTCTTTTCATTTCTTTACTGCATTAGAAAACGATTGACTGCTTAGCAATTAGCACGCTAGCGTTAACCCCATCTATATACAAGCGTTGCCCTGACAACGGCTGTTTCGCGGTGCATCATGGGTTGAAATAAAATGCTACCAGAAACGCCACAAGGATACGCACCAGCCGACCAATGAGAGCGCTCTGTGCGTTAACGGCAGCCAATTGGAGGAAGTCAAGGCAGCCGTATCCTACCGCCACACACCCACATCACTTTTGTGTCAACCACTTCGCGGGAGTTGTCGCTCCAGGAGCAGTTATCGCATTTCAACTACTCGTCGCTTGATACGCTTCCGTTGAAGGTAGGGTGACAATTTGCGCATTCACCGAGCTGTATTTGAGTTGTTCACTTTATTATGTGTGTAATATACTTTTACTGGTAAACGCGTTTTTTAAATTGTTTTGTTTTTTTTTCCATTGTATTGAATTACTGATGGTTGTCTTGGTTTCGGCTAATCAGCAGCATCGTTGCATGGAGCGGACGGGGTAGTTATTGAGAGAGAGAGAGAGAAAAAAACATATCTTCCCATAATACCTTACTTACTATAATTTAAAAAAACACACACATTTTATGTTTTCTGCACATTTAAAAAAAACTGGGGAGAGTTTTCTCAGTGGCTAATGCATTTTTAAGGAGTTTCCGGAGTTATAGTTTTAGCATGATCCTCTAATCAGAGGTGTAAAATGTAGACGGTAAATTTAAATGTCTTGAGTCTCCATAGAAACCACGCAGAGCGCACGTTCTTCGCGCAGCCTTTTTGATGGAAGTTATGCAACACTTGTAGAAATGGCTCGACCAAACATTATGCAGCCGTTATTATGTAATAATGTCGACGCTGAAGAGACATTTTCTCTCTCTTTTTTTGCTTTATTTCCCCCGATGCCGTTGTTGATCGGTGTTGGTGCCCTTAGGCCGCCTCTACAAGTCACATGTGTGTGTCAATGCCCTCATGAGGATGATGAATATCCGCTGTGTTTTGGTTACCCAGAGCAACGCCATGTCTGACAGAAAGCCAGTGATCAAGAATGCCGACATGTCGGAGGACATGCAGCAGGACGCCGTTGAATGTGCCACACAGGCCCTGGAGAAGTACAACATCGAGAAAGACATCGCTGCGTACATTAAAAAGGTATATATAGGTGAAGGATCTCTCCACCATGACGCATCCAAACAGACAAATCCGCACCAAACCGTCTTTAACTAAATATACCGATCTATTGGAATAGGTTTTTGAAGATTTTGTCGTGTTGTTGGCATTGTGACCAGGGCTGGATTTAGGATTTAGGAGGATGTAGGCCCCATGGGTTGGAGCCAGTTTTGGTGCCCAACCCATGCAAGGTATTTTTATTTTTTATTTTTCAAAAGCATCCAGTCACAGCAGATTGCTAAATAGACACACAAAATCCTCAAAGTGTCCAGGCCTAGATGAAAAGAACAGTGCTGGTGTTAAAATATATTAAAGGTAACACCAGTGTAGTGTTGATCACAAAGCATAATGTGGTGTTAAAAAAGTAAATAATTGACCCACAAGGTGGCAATATCAATCAAATCCAGTGGAAAATATTCAAAATGATACACAGAAAAGCAAAGTTTAACTTTTCTTAAACCCATTTCAGAATTATAGACCAATGTTAATTTAATTTTTTAAAGATGGGTGTCAATCTTTTAACACTTACAAAAGTGTTACTTTAACCCCAGCTGACTGGGACACATATAGACACTTTTGGTGTTAATTCAACACTGGCATTTTACTGTGTACAGTTTTTTTTTTTTAAAAAAGAGGGCATCATTTGAGCAAATCTCTCAATTGCCCCCAAAATCAACCAAAATGTTAGTGACTATGTCGAGCATGTCTGTCTAGACCTTTAAAGTACTTGGGGTTGAAGGTTTGTTCTCAAATAGTTGTGTATTGCGTACCTACATTAAAATAACCTAAATTCATACAAGAAAGTATACCATGTTGGGAAAACATCGGATTGTTTTTCTTTGAGTCAAGTTACTTATGCAGTTAGTGCTTAATGTGCTATTCCAGCCCAGCATAACTGAAATACCTGCAAAGCTAATGACTAATGCAAACCATCTGGTGCGTCATTGTTGCACATCCAGTTTAGTATATAGGTTTTTCTTGAGGCAACTTGTTTTTTTCTGTTTTTTTTTACTCTGACTTCCTTGAAGATTCCTTTAACTCACATTTTTATCTTCAAGTCGGCATTTATTATAGAGGGGAACAATGTTTAGCCATCATGTGTAACTATAGAAACGGCCTAACGAAGCTAGATGTAGTCTAATATAGACTACCATATTGTCTTAATCATATTTACCAGTTCACTGGGAGAAAGTTTTGTAAGGGTTTGGTACATGTGGCCACTAAGAATGATGGGATGACAGACCACAACCTAAAGTTGGTACAGAATTGCAGGGGTTTTATACAAATATGTTATGCATAACTGCAAATTTACGTTTCATTCTTGATCCTTGTTTTTTAAAAATAAGCCCCTAGTCTTTAGGTGAAATTATTTATTTACCAAAAACCATCTGATATCTTCGAGCGTGTTTTTTCAGGCCTTGCTAACGTATTTAATCAAGCATATTTATATCAAGAAATCAGCTTAGCAAAGCTAGTCTTTTCCACCAAGTGTATAGATAATGAAGGTGTCATTCTTCCACTGTTGCTTTGGGCTGCACATATTTGCAGATTCAAAGACTGTAATTTATTAATAATAAATAAATAATAATAAATAAGTTATTAATGTTAATAATTTAGTGTCAAAGCTCCATCCATGTATAGGAGCAAAAGCCTAATACAGGAACCTGAAAGCATGTTGCCAATAATTTCCTCCACTCACAATTTAATAAACATTTAGTGATGTAGCTTTACATAACAGTCATTCATTCGAGAACAACTACTGGATTGTTTGCTAAATAAAAAAACATTTCCCTGCATATTTCATCATTCTGAATATCTTTTGTTCCTTACAGGAGTTTGACAAGAAATACAACCCGACATGGCACTGCATTGTTGGGAGGAACTTTGGGAGCTATGTTACTCATGAGACCAAGCATTTCATTTACTTCTACCTGGGTCAGGTAGCCATTTTGCTGTTCAAGTCCGGTTAAGGGAAGGCTGCATTTCCCCAGACCCCCGTTGACCATTCAGTACTGACGGACTTCAAAAGGCACTTATCATTCCTTGGCGAGGGGCCGCTGCCTTTTTTTGTGCTGCATTCTACTTTGTTGGTTTTTGACTATATAAACCGTGGCCATGTTAAAGAGATAAAACACTTGTATTTATTTTTGTCTTGTTACATTAGACATGTCGGTTTTTTAATTAAAGTATAAATGTGAAACGGTCTGTCTCGAATGTTTGCTCTGGTCATTTCATTATGGTGGATCAACCATATCCTGGTTCTGAGAGGGTGCAATCAATCAAGTTTCATTGTATTTCAACGAGGTAGTTCAAAGCTTTACATTATCAAAACGTCAAACACAGTCACCAGTAATAGACAACATTTTATCAAATGCCATCATTAAAATCATCCATTCACATCAGATTTTTTATTCAGTGTTCATTGCTTATGTTTCAAAAGCAACTCTAAACAGGTGGTATTATAGTCTTGATTTAAAGGAACTTGGTGTGTCAGCTGTTAATTTCCTGGAATTTGTTCCAGATTTATGGTGTATATTAGCTGAATGCTGCTTCTCCTTGTTTGGTTCTGGGATGCGGAGCTAGAAGACCTGAGAGTCTGGAAGGTTGGTACAACAGCAGCTCTTCAATGTAATTTGATCCAAAGCCGTTCCGTGATTTATAAACTAACAGTGTGAGTTACAGGGACCCAGTGTAGAACTGGATTTATGTGCTCCATCTTCCTGGTTTTAGTCAGTGCCAGCAGCAGTGTTCTGGATTAGCTGCAGGGATACTGTGTGATGCATTGTCACTCTTAGGTGTTGGCAAAACCTTTGAAACATTAAAAATAGTCAAAAGCTTCATCCTCCTTTATAAACCGTTCCTCAGTTCCAGGAGGATGAAAATAGATTTCAAAAACTCACCCATGAAAACCTAAATTCATTAGCCATCTTTGACATTCTTGAATTGCTCAACAAGCACTGGAAAAAACTTGAGAACATCAAACTGAGAAATTTCTAAATTTTTCTAGAAAATTTAAGGGATTAATCTCATTCCCCACCCCCACACACACAGCAAATTGTTAACTTTTCAAACTCAAATTTCCTTGTTTTTTGTAGAACATTTGAGATTAAATCTCAAAATTTGTTTTGGCATAAATGTAGTCCCCTCCTCTCCCTACAACGGCCCTAATGCAGTCAGATTTCAACACCCTGATTCAGATCATAACATTTGTTACAAAATAAATTCTTTTTAGTCTTGCTTAGTCAGCAAGAGCAACATTTTAGTTGGAAAGCCGATCAAACTTAAGCATGTTTGAAAGTCTTTTCAACTAAATTGTTGAAAAATTAAAGTAGGGATGAACAATATGGCGTTTATATCAGTCGATATTTGATTATGTTAAATGTATTAAACTACTAAACTGGTGATACATTTCCAGTTTTCACTGTTTTTTAAGCGGTTATGAGACAAAGTGGCAAAACTTCAAACTGTTGCTGCGCCAGTGACTTGTTGCTAGGTAACCACAAGTTTTTCAACAAGTTGTTGCTAGGTAACCAAGGTCAGTTGATTCCACCAATTGTGAGTTTGAGCAGCTTGAACCTTTCCTTTCTGCCTACATCCCCCAGAATGCTGTATGGTTCCGGAACAGTCCAAACATATTGATCACATCATCTATCGCGACATTTATCATCGATTCATTTCCCAACCTTAGTTGAATGTTTTTAATTCATTTTAAATTTGGTTCACGTCTCAAAAGACTTTTCTATCCAGAAAATGAGCAGAAACCATTAAAACTCCATGATGGAAATGGAAGCTGAGGTAAAAAGTAACGAGTCAGTAAATAGACGTAACTTTTTATTACATATTTAGAAAACCAGCTTGTGAGGGAAAACGCCATTAGTCAGGGCGAAGGAGGAGCGCAGGTATCCTTTCAGCTGAGGCTCCTTCTTGATGAGGGGCAGCAGCTGAGCATCCACCGCCTTCTGGTCCTCCTTCCTCTGCTCCGTCAGCTGGTACTTCTGCAGATTTACACATCGGGTTAACGAGGACGCTGGGAAAACACTACGCCGCTACGGAAGCAGTTAAGAGTCCAATTTACCTCCTTCTCTGTATCGAAGATCTCCCCTCCTGGTGACGGGGTTTCCTCAGCCTCTTCTTCTTGAAGTAAGTGTCGTTGAGGGTTTTGGGGATCTTCATCCCAGAGATGTCGATCTTGGTGGTGGTGGCGATGACGAATTTCTGGTGAGCCCTTCGCAGGGGGACTCTGTTCAAGGCAAGAGGGCCTGAGAAAAGACACAACACGTTGGGATGGAACGAGGTTTGTACGCTTTTCTCACGGTAAAACTCGGTTTAAACCCAGGTTGGAGGGCGTTTGTAGATGAATACATCCTTTGAGAAAATGCACCAACTCATTCAAAATTTTCCCCGATCACAGATTTTCAAAGCTCGTAAAGTTTTACAACAGTAAAATTTGAGAATTTATCAACTATTTTTCAGGATTAGTTTTTAACTTTTCCAGCACCAAACTTCGGAAATAATAAAAAAAAACTAATAAATGCAGTTTCAATTTAAATTATAGGATCTATTTTATTACTGTTATTAGTGTCTTGTATTCTACAGTAGCAAAATGTCTCACCCGTTATACATGAAAGATAAGTCAATTTAATTCAACTACACTTTCCTGAGTCATCGAGTAATTAATTACAAATTGTGTTTTTCTTGTTTCAATAAAAACTAATTTTAAATGCTTAATTTTATTAAACACTAATCAAATTAGGCATTTGACTTCCCTACTCAAATTAAATGCTTAAATAGAAAATTTAAAAAAAATTCAAATGTTTTTCCTAAGTTTTCTGACATTTAGCAAATAAAATAATTTTAGTGACTAACTGACAAAACAAGAAAAGTTTAGTCTCATTTAACTTTAGACAGTGAGAAAATAAAAATATCTATTTTTTATGTACATAAAAGTAACTGGTTTCAACTGTAAATAACATTTTTCAAATTTAGGCTTTCAATCAAAACTTTGATTGCATTTTATGACAAAACTGCAGTTTTGTACAGAAATCAAACATTTTCCAGACCTTGAAAACATCTAAATGAAATTCAAGGATTTCAAACACTCCTGCAAATAAAAGAAAACGAGGTTTTCCAGCTGGGTAATAACTGCTTATGCAATCTGCAGCCTTACCGGTGACGAGCAGGAGACCACTGGAGAGCTGCTTCAGGAACACCACGCGCTGAAAAACAATCATTTCAGGATTAATGTCAAGGCTCCACAACGAGCCACAAGCACAAATATTCCTCCCAGGACGTCCAATCTGGTTATCTGAAAAAACTACCAGGACATCCGGATGGCTGCAGAGCCACACAGTACAGGACCCAAACATTTGGTGCATCCGAAATGTTTTTTTGTTTTTAGGTCAGCTGTGTGTGTGTGTGTGTGTGTGTGTGTGTGTGTGTGTGTGTGTGTGTGTGTGTGTGTGTGGTGTGTGTGTGTGTGTGTGTGTGTGTGTGTGTAGCCATACAGCAGGTGAGTGGGAGAGAATCCTGTGTGTTGCACTGAGGGTGTGAGATTAAGAGTTCGATCAAATGTGCAACTAAACCCCCAAAATGTTCTGGAGTAGAAACATTCGATGCACTCGGGATGCGTTTCTGTTTTTAGTGGTCTCACTGTTTACTGGTCTGCACAAGACATGACACGCACAATGGTTGTGCAACATTAATGGCAAAGCTAATATTTCTGTGAAAACTAGTTTCTAATAACGCTTCATAAAGCTGGGCGACAAACTGATTAATCACATTTTTAGTTTTTTGAAGATTTAATTTTTGGTTTCCATAGTTCAGACTGATGAATGGCCGCCATGGTGGACAGTTTATTTGGACTTTGAATTCAGGTCGATCCTACAACAAAATATAAGGGTCAGACAAAGATTTGTTTATTGTTTTTTAAAGCAAGAATGAGGTAAATTTTACAAGAATATGATGGAGGTATTCTAAAAGTAAAATAATATGACAATAAAGTCAAAACTAGAAAATTCCTGCAGAAATTTTGAAGGGCCTGCCAAAGTGTGCCCGTCGGATTGGACGCAGCAATATGATGCTAAAAAAATTTGCATTAATGCTAAATAAAAATGCAATGTAGTCAATAACCTGCAGGGAGTCAGAAGCATGTTCACTAAGCTGCACTCGTACCATTTAGTATGTTGCATGAGCCAAAATTAGCCAAAATGCTAATAATAGCATGATTGCTATTAGTAGCATGTGGAGCATCACTATCATGTTGTCTGTCATTACTTACTACATTCAGTATATGAAACATTGGTAATAAATAAGAAAAGCATTCTGATGCTCAGCATTAGCATCAACGCTAACCTGAGCTAAATTGTAGTCTAAAAATGCTAATGCTCTGGCTTCCACAAGCCAGTTGTAAAATGTGATTTAGACTGTTAATACTATAGCCGTACCTATGGCAGTGAATAGATTAACACTGTAGAAATGGCTTATTGCAAATCAGTATTACATAAACTGATGGGTTTTAAATGGTAAATAGACTGAACTTATAGCAATTTATTTGACTATTTCTGACAAATCAAATTGCTTCAGGCTAGTCCCACATTGATATGCAGCTTAGTAGGCTATTTGACATTGGATGCCTTGCCCAGGGGCAGAGTAACATGTGCTGGAGAAAGCAGGAGTCTAACCTGTAACCTTCCAATTGAAAGCCACAGTTGCCCGTGTTGCTAATGACTGAAGCTTTTGCCAGATCCATCGCCACATTACAGTGGCTGATCTGATTCACAGCAACAATCAACAGCTGAACTCATTGTTCAATGAAATTCAGTACCAGACTGACATCTATATAAACTTTGGACATGTCCTCCTGACTCACGGTCTGAAATTAAAAAAATAAATAAAGAGGTCATTGTTTTTTTCTTGAAAATTTTCAAGCGTCATACTAAGTATTTTAATTCACATTCAAAAATTCAGAGAAAAAATAATTTTATGCAAGCAAAATATGAATAATCACAGGAAATATGTATTCTTCCCACAATGCATTGTGACCTCTGAGCCCGTTTGTGAGAGTACAGCGCTGCTTTCCCGGCTGTCTGATCCTCCATGTCTTTTTTTACTGCAGTGAGCCTCGATGTAGCCAATCTGCGTCAAGTATTAGCTTCATTGTGTTGATATATTTTGACGAGCTCCGCCGCTGTGAGTCCAGCTGCACATGCAGGTTATTGGCAACAAGAGACAACGATCGCAGCGCACCGCTAATTGACACTGTTAATGATTAACGAGCTTCAGACCGAGACTGAAGCTGCGCACATGTTCTCACTCATGGTACAAAATATTAAAAAAATTACAACAGTCCATAATCTCTAAATCTTTCAGCCTTCATAGTAAGGATGTCATTTCACACTGAAAAATTCAGAGAAATAATAATTTTATCTAAACAAAATATCAATAGTCACAGGAAATACTCTCTGCTGTTTCTCAGAGTAATGGCTGCCGCTGGCTGGAACCCGTTACTATGGTAATTAATGCCCCGCAGCTGTGAGGAGACAAAGAGCGGGAAAATCCTCTTCTCCCTCGTTTCTATACTTGGGAGACACCCAGCGCCAGTCTGAAGGACCCTGACAAAAATCCATAAGCCCTAGAAAATTTTTGAAAACATTTTACGGGAGCAGGGATGTGTATCTATGTTCTGACCAAGTTTTAGACCAATAGGGCAATATTTATGCCTGTGAGGGCGAGTTAAACACAGTTTTTCAGTAAGCCATCAGGGGTCCTGTGTGTGTGTTTCAGACAGAAAGGTTACTGATGCTGCGAGTTCCTCAATCTCCAATTTTTTCGTTTTTATTAATTTTTGTCGTCATTTTAAGTCAGAATCCCAATAAAAGTAATAGCTCCCTTCCCGGGCACGAGCCGCTCGATTTGATACCACTTTTGTGGGTGGGCACGCAGCGGTACGAGCCGCATTAACGGTGACGGAAGAATAAACATATAATAAAGGTTTTTAAGTGTTCTATTGGGTGTAGAATAAGAAGTGCCTGCCATGCAATGCATGGAGGCAGTGACTGACCTGCTTCGCAGGTCAGTCACTGCTCTCCTTATGCATTGCAATGGCAGGCCCTAATAATACAAGAATGAGAATACCAACATGAAAAACAACAAAAAAATAATAATTATCCAAAAACCTTTACTCATTAAAATGGCTTTCTTGTAACTTTAGGCAAATTTTCTTCTTTGGTCTTCTAATATTAAGACTCAAATTTAAACAATTCTTGTAGTAAACTATTATACTATGTGTGTATTTTATTTTTTTGAAAAGAAAGGGAGAAAAACTAGAAAACTGATTAAAACTGAAAACCAGATTTATCTGAAAAAAAAAAGTATTTTTAATCCATATCGCCAGCCCTATTTATGTAAATTTTCATTCAATTACATCATAAAAATTTACAATTTTACCGCTATTGTTCCCAAATGTGAGCGTGAAAAAACATAAAAACCAAAGATGATGCGCAAGAATTTTTTTTAGAAGTTGCACTTAAAATGCTAAAACATAAAAATGTAGCCTTTAAAATAATATTTTATACAACTAAAACAAAATAGCCTCTTGTTATGTGGATCTCACAAAAAGACAGATGACTTCTTGTCGTTATCTTTTGATAATAACTAATATTCAACCTTTGTAAGTCAATTTCTCCCGTCTTTTACTGTGTCTGTCTTTTCTTTACAACAAACATCCATGTCCTGATGTGTGATGGGTCAAACAAGCGGTTACCTTTCCGCGGTGGCGCCCGGTCAGCAGGATGAGGACGGTCCCAGGTGTGATGGAGGCGCGCAGCTTCCTCTTGTGCTGGCTGAAAGGTTTCTTCCCATGGCTCTTCAGTTTTCGGGGAACGTCCTCTGTGGGATAGTAGCGGGGCTGCAGGAGGAAAACGTATCCATGTTATAGACTAGAAAACCAGCAAACGTCTTCATACTGAAACAGAAACGTGAAAATGCAAAAAACGGTTAAACCCAGGAGGTTTAGAAGTTGTAACAAAAAACATTAGATGGCAAAAATTCTTCAGTGCTTCCAATGGAGTTTCCTTGGAACAGTAAAAGCAGCGCTGCCCCTCCCCTACCTGTTGCTGTGCGGTGTCTCGCAGAAGTCTTTCAACATTTATCACCAAACTCACAGTAAATATTGAAACTAAAGTAGTACTTCTGGGACTGTTATTCTTCATATGTGGCACAGTTTTAAGCTACTAGCAGACTATCTAAATTTAAGCCGAATAAATATTTCAACTTGCTAACCAGCCAGTATTCCTCTGATTCAGAGGTTTACAAACTTTAAAATAATATGAATCTTAAAAAATGTTTAAAAAGCATCACAACAGCAAATCAAACCCAATCAGCAGCTGATTTATTTACCAATATGTTGCTTCGATTTAAATACTGCTTTTATTACCATTTATACACTTCATATACTTTCTTATTGCTATTTTTGGTATATAGGTTATTTTATCAGGAGGAACTCTTGACCAGAACTCATTTATTTAAGGACTACTGTTCCAATGCCAAAAGTTACAACACAGTAAAATAGTCTGGTTGTAAGAATTTAATACTCTGGAGTAAATCTGTTTATCCTATTGATTCCTTTTTAAGATTATTAAAGAAAAACCAAAAGGAACCACCAGTATTCTAGGGCTGTATAATAATATCGATATATATATATTTATATAGATATTTTCTGTCCTAGAAAAAAAATTGACATTCATCTGCAAGTATTGTAACAGCCAACTGTCACCTTGTTCACTCACTGCTTGCTTCACCAGGTCATCAGGCTTAGAGTGATTCCTTCAGATGTTCAGGTTAAAAAGGTATCAAACTATTCAGAGCAGGAACTTGGTTCACTTTATTTACTTTACTAATGCATGTCAGCTACAGTTTGTACTGTTTCAACTAAAAGAAACATGTTTTCTCACCACGTCTTTGATTCATTTTGTCCAGCTGTCGACTTTAAGTCTGTGTCCAACCAGAGCCAGGTATTGTGTAGTTGGTGCTTTTAATCAGTTTTCAGTTAAATTAATTCAGTCCAACTTTATAACAGTCACAAAATATCACCAAAATCACTCTGTCCCTCTAAAATCTTTCAGAAAATCGCAAAAGTGTATTGAATTGTATCACTTGCTGAATAACACAATATATATCATATCGTGGGCAGAATATCGTGTATCGTGAGATTATTGCATCACTACAGCCCTACAGTGTTCTGTCTTGAAATTAGATTTTATTTACGTCTGAAAGTATTTATGTAAATGTAAATTTTTTTGTCCAACAGCGTATAAACTCTAAAACATTTCCCCCCCCCCATCACTCACCATCTTGCGCAGCTTTACGACGCGGCTGCCTCCATTCTTGTCTCCTCCAACAATCTTCACAACTGTGGCCCTGGGTTTTTCTTTCATCTTTTTCTCAATCTACAACAAAAGTACGTTGGGATTAAACTGCGACGTCTCATCGTGTGCATTCAGACTGACCGGTCCTCACCTTGGTCTCAGTGGTCTTGGACTTCCTCTTGTACATTGCCCGGCGGGCGTACATAGCAGAACGGGAGTAGCGGCCGATGCCCCGGGCCAGAACCGGGTTCCGGCTCCCGTGCTTCTTCTTGGCAGACTTCTTCTTGTCTCCCTCTGCCATCTGATGCAAATATCAGACAAGAAAGTGTTTATTAAAAGCAACTACTCAGCAGACACATTTAAACAGCTGACCAAATCTTATATTTTCTTATTGCTATTTTTGGTATACAGGTTATACCAAGTGACCAAATCTTATGCATTAAATTCTGTTAAAACAGTTGAATTAGTGTTGCAGCACCGTTTTTAAGCCATAACATCAGTAACTAAACTAGCTTGGAGCTTTCAAACCTTAGTTCAACTAGAGCTAAATAGCACCAACCATTAAAACGTAAACATAAACCCTAATTGCATCTGAACCAGTAACACAATGAGCAGCACAAACAAAAATACATTTAGTGTTTTCATGGACGGAGGCAACACCAATGCAAACCAGCGGCATGACATGTAGCATGACTACAGGTTAGCAGCAGAGCCACCTGGTTAGCTGCTTATTTACATGCGAATTTAAGGCTGTTGATTAAAGCAAACCAACATAACATCTTGTTATTAGGTTGTTACGAAATCTATCGTTGAATGGCCGGAGACGCATTTTAAAGCAAGCGGCTCGACTAGCTTTGTAGACTTCCTTCAGGCTAGCCGGCGGCCTAGCAGCGTCGTTGAACTAAAACGTTCCTAAATACAGCGACATGACGGACAAATCGAGGAAATAATGGCGTCGACGTTATCATCTAAGTATACTGTTACAGCGGATGACATTACGGGATTGCAGTTTTTATTCCGTAACACAGATGAAAACAGATTTTTATTCCCACAGTTACACGAAGGCAAGGTTGTCTTACCTTAGCTATGAAAAAAAGACCGACATCCGGGGATGTTACGTTTATAAGGACGCTGCCTCGTTACGTTGACGTCGCTACGTCGTGCTTCGTTGATATGATGGTCTTTGTAGTCCAAATGGGGAATTTTTTACTGTTGTTTTTTGTGTTAATTTTTAACTGTTGCGTTTATTTCTCTTATAGCTACTTTTTGTAAAGCATTAACTGCATAATTTACATATATACTTAAATATTTTTTGTTCTGCCTTTTATTGTAACTTGTAATAAAACAGATTTTCCAACCGATCTTATTTATAATTGTTGACTTTACATTCACAAAGAACCTCCGGTTTCTATTTGAGGTATAAGTAAACCCTTAAAACACAAAACATTGTAAATCATTTTCATTATTTATTTACTTTGTTTTGAGAACATGGAGATAATTTCTATTCAATTTAATTCAAAGATTAAATATTACTTAAATGCAACGAAAGCATTTGTGCTTAGTGCAGCCAAATGGCTAGAGAGGGACGGAAGCTCGTCTACATTTTTGGCAAAATTAATCTCATGGTTTTCTTGATCGATGTATGAATCGATAAAGCTAAATTTAAATTTCAAATGCACATTTTGGAAAATAAAACCAAGGGTGAAAATAAGCGGGTACGGCACCCTGAAAGATTTAGCGATTTATATATATATATATATATATATATATATATATATATATATATATATATATATATATATATATATATATATATATATATATATATATAAATAAATAAATCAGTGGGTTCACTGTGCAGTCGCCCATTAATCACCCGTGACTGATGACTGATTAATTGTTCCAAGAACAATCTAAAACACTATTTAATTAGTTAATAAATAGCTTTTTTCCCATTTCATATTGCTTTAGAATGGTTTATAAAGAAACAACTTATTTATAACTGGTTTATTTACTATTTACCACTCTTAAGGGGGGTTTTACTTGAGTTTTCTCGACGTGTCACATTTTGCACGATTGTTTTATTTGTATCTATACTTCTCCAGGCTAATTCTCTGCAGTTATGTATGCACTTATATGTGCTGTTGTCATTCACTGATACAAAGATTATGGGGGGGGGGAGAAATCTGGTCTTCATTTAGTTTGCATGTTTATCAAGTGCACAAAATAGAGCAAAAGAAGAGTTCTGGTTCAGTTTTAGGCCAGTAACTTTATTCCGGGTGCAATATTCCTATTTAGAAATTTACTAAAGCAAAACATGTCCGAGACATGTTTTGCTTTAGTAAAACATGTCAAAGATTAAATATTACTTAAATAAAGATTATATTTACTTTAATATAAATCTTCAGAATTATATTAAAGTATAAATCTGAAGATTTATACTTTAATATCGGAGCAAGACTAGGAGAAACTCCTCTGGGGTTTATTCCTTGTTGTCGCCCTTATCTTTTTTGTCTTTCTACTCCAAGACGAACATGTTGAGTCACAATTATAGTATTTAAGTAGAATCTGTTGCATCCTTTTATCCATTTAATGGATTAGTTTTATAATTAAGTCAATACTTTTTCTTTCTTTTATTTTTTTACTTTGTATTGCCATTAGGATAGTTTTGTTTCTTAATCTAAATTGTTTTGATTCCCCTGTGACTGGTTTAACAGGAATGAGGTAGGTAAAGAGAAGGGTAATTTAGATTAAGAAACAAAACTATCCTTTTCTCCATCAATATTTTAAATGCACATTTACAACAAACGAGAAAGAAAAATTAGTGATGATAAAATGCACAAAACAGCTGTTCTTTTCTGGACAAGTTTATTTTGGGATTCTTCAACAAAGAAGTACAAAAATTTAGTCACCTCAGCTGATAAAACACTAAACCCAGAAATGGAAATTACGGAGGGCATTTAAAGGCAAACACTTTATTGCAATACCGAGCTACACATGTTAGGATGCCCAAAGATCAAATCCCTGTCTTTAGGCACAAATGGGCTCCTAAACCTATAGAAGCAGTTTACAGTCATTTGTTTACTTTCACAGATCTCTTAAAGCAAACTCAAACATATGCTGCCAAAATCAATTTTCAGAGAATGAGAAAACGTTAAATTAGCTGTTGCTCTTCCTCATTAAGCATGCCTTTGACTGTGCACCAACTACATTTGATCTCAGGCGAGTGGAGAGTGTTTCTGTTTGGCATTTACTTCACAGGAATCTTTTAGCACCTTCTTCCTCTGTTAGCACTTTTCCAGGACGATGGCAATGCCCTGACCGCCGCCGATACAAGCAGAGCCGACGGCATACTTTCCTCCTCTTCGCCTGTTCGAAACAAAGCTTGTTGTGAGAAACAATCTTGTCTTTTTTTAAGGCGACAGGTAATGATTAGTCTACCTGAGCTCGTGCACCAGGTGAGCGGTGATGCGAGCTCCAGAGGCACCGAGAGGATGACCGATGGCGATGGCCCCGCCGTTCACGTTCGATTTTTCTGGGTCAAGCCCAAGAGCTTTGGCAACGGAGAGATACTGAGGAGCAAAGGCTTCGTTCACCTGAACGGAGGAACAGAAACAATCAAGAAGTTCATCAAAGCACCAATGGCAGAATTACTCTTTAAACTTCTTCATGTAGAAGCAGCAACATTCATTCACACTCTTAGTAAACGTGTAAAAAACAAAATAAATACATGAACCATTCATTGCAGTGGCATAATTTCACAATAAACAAATTGGAAAAAATAAAATAATAATAACGGTAACTAGTTACTACCCTCCTGTATACATCATACAGAAACCTTGAATAATTGGTCCAATAATTTGATTTTACAGCTTTTATTTACAGTAAAACCACATGACACTGATTAAGAAAACAATCAGGTCATTTCAGATGTTTATTTACATCCTAAATACTCTAAGTAATCATTATGTGTATAATGATAAAGGATAAAGTCAAAATGGCGTCTTTATTCTTTGTGACAAACCTCAACAAGATCCATGTCCTTGACAGCCAAGCCGGCCTTTTTAAGAGCTTCTGTGATGGCCGGGACCGGACCTAAAGTGAAACCACATAATTCTGTTTACAAACTGGAATCGATTCACCATTTATTTTTATTAATGTAAGCCGATTTAAATCATATCCCTACTATCCCTCACCAATCCCCATAATGCTGGGGTCACAGCCGGACACGTGGTAGGACACGATTCTGGCCAGAGGAGTGAGTTTGTGTTCCTTCAGGGCTTCCTCACTGGAGATCACCAGAGCAGCAGCTCCGTCAGAGACTCCCTGCAGACCGACAAGAGACTCGGCTTAGAGGCGACCCGCTTCCTTGAGCGGGTTAAGATAGCCCTATGGGCGATGCAAGACATGTTTGGTGCTTTTTTATTTTGCACAAAATCATTCTGAGATCCTGAGATCTTACTCTGCTCAGAATGAGATGTTTTAGAGACTCTCAAAATCTGAATAAGCTGCTGCTGGCCGAACCCCCAACTCGGCGTTTACTCTCACACTGGAAAATGGCTGCAAACGGATATGGAATTATACAACCATTTTTCTTTGAAAAGCATTAGTAGAGCCTCCTGCACAACCAACAATAATGCAGCAAAGGTTTTCCAGAAACCATTTTTCCAGCAGCCATTGTACAGTGAATACAGCGGTAAAACCAGCTGACCAAACGTCCTGGAGCTCAGTTTGGGTTGCTAAGTGACAGGCTACGCTTCACTGGGGTTGCTAGGTAACAGCACAGTATCCAGTGAATGTCAAGAGGTTTTTGAAACTGCTAATTTTCCAGACACCAAAAAAACATTTAACTTATTGCCAAAAAACGGCAGGGTGTTTTTTTTAAGCACTTTGTCTGTTTATAGAAGCAGTTGAAACACAAATAAAAGTATAAAAACATGCAAAATGTGAATTTTGACAAATAGGTCCCCTTTAAAACAGACAATTGTTGTTGTGGGTTTGACAGTTACATAAGATAACACACGTTACGTGATGATGTTGCTGAATTATGGTGGTTTTCTATATATTACTGAATATTCCTTATCTCAATCCTTAACTGTTTGGAAGTTTTCTCTTCTCATCTTGACCAGTCAATTTTTGAAGTCAAAGTAAAGTAAAGCCTCACCGGCTGAAAGTGTTAGGACAAGTCAACAAGAAAGCTCAACAAGACTTTTATTTAAATAAAAACACAAAACCAAGTAGGCCTTCTCAGTCTATATGCTAAATAAAATAGAGTGTCTCACTGAAGCGTTGGCGGCGGTGACGGTTCCCCCCTTCTTGAAGACAGTAGGCAGCTTGGCCATCTGCTCCAGCGTGGTCTGAGGCCGAGGGTGTTCATCATGAGTCATGGGCGCTTTGCCCTTCTTCGCCTTCACCTCAACCGGAGCAATTTCAGCTGTGAAGTGACCCCCTTCATGAGCTGCAGGAGGAGAATTTACAGGTTAAATATTTAAAATACGCCCAACGTAAGACGTCCCTATAGCCGGAAAAATACAGAAAAATAAATACAGCCCTATGAAGGAAGGATGACATCTGCCCGCTCACCTGCCTTCCACCTCTGTTGCGTCTGGTACGCGTAGTTGTCACAGTCCTCTCGTGTTATCTGGTATTTCTCTGCCAGGTTTTCTGCAGTGATGCCCATCGGGGTCTTAATCTGGAGGTCAGTGAGACCCGCCCACAGAGTGTCCTCCAGCTGCCAGCAGGGGAGCACAGAGCAGTGAACGGATTGTTTCTGCACACCAAAACAGCTGCTGGTCCTTTTATCGAGTTTATCTACAAAGCTTTTAAAAAGACCTCAAAACAAATCAACATTTTATAGTGGCATAATGAGGCTGCACAAATATTTGAGAACTGTTCCAATCTTTAAATCAAATTATCCAGTGGAGAAAAAAAACAACAGTTAGGAAATGGATGAAAAACAAAATCACCAGAGGGGCAATTATTGGAGCGGGCCCAATAAATAAATAGAAATCAAGCTTTTTTAAAGTGTTCTGTACTTAGATTCTATCATAGAGGTTTTAGGAACTTCACAATAATGTGAGACTTTCTGAAAAATTATCACATAAAGTTGAGGCTGATTTCTACAGAAAGCACAAACTCTTACCAATTATTTTTGTTTCAGTTTCTAGTGCGATGGGACAAAACTAAACTTACAAGGTTTGTAATGTACGCATGAAAAGAAAACAATAACCTTGAGGTCAAACCCAAACTTTGTTCCGAAGCGGATGTTACGGACGGCGTAAGGAGCTTGGCTCATACTCTCCGAACCACCGCACAGAACCACCTCCGACTCCCTGAGACAAATCTCCTGCAAACACATAAATAAAAACAGATTTTATTATGAAGCTACAAAAAGAAGTCTAAGAAACTTTGGGTTAAACGTGTGGGAAATGTTTAAATTCTAAGAGTAAAAGATGTTTGTAGAGACAAACTCTCTGCCTTTTAAACAAACACACATCCTTTGAGGAAATGCATCAATTCGTTCAAAATTAAAACTTCAGATTGTTTAGTCCCATTCATAAACTTTTCACATGGTAAAATTCAAACCTTTTCAGGAATTTTTAAGGTAAGTTTTCAGACTTTTTAGTGCTGTACTTCAGATGAAAACAACACAAATTAACTAAAAAAAATACAATCTCAAATCACTATTAAATAATATTTATTTTACTGTTTTACTGTTAATAGTGTATTATGTAACAAAACGTTATGTTTTCCAATGTTAGTCACAAACACTCTACACCTGACTGGTCTGAGAACAAAACACTACACAACCAAAAAATAATAATAAAAATTTAATTATTTTTTATTCATTATTAAAAATTAAATTAATTTTTATTAATTAAAAAATTAATGTAAAAAATATAAGTTATTATTTCGGTTACATGGATCAATAACTCAGTGACTCATTGGGAATAATAAATATTAATTACTGTAAAATAAATCCAAACAAATCTTAATGTAAATTAAATTAAAATAAAATGTTTAAACAATATACAAACAGTTACAAAAAATATCTACAAAATATTATTGCTAAGCTTTGTAGCAAATAGAAATAATTTTGGTAATAGTAACAAATGTGAAACAAGAGAATTTTATTCTGATTTAACTTCCGACAGAGAAAAAAAAAAGTGTCTTCTTATTATTAAATACCGCTTTCAAAATTTAGGCTTTTATTCAAACGTTAGATTGAATTTATTACCAAAATGTGCAGTTTGACTGTCAAACACTTTTAAGCATTTATACAGAAATCAAATATCTCAACAAAATTCAAGCGCCTGTACAAACTATGAATATAATCTAGAAAATAAGTGAGGTAAAAGAGACAAACAGCCGAGTTGTTTTGTGTTAGAAGGAGAGTAAACAGGTCGATGTTCCGTTGTAGTTGCTTACATGAGCGCCGTTGATGATGGACTGGAAACCAGAGCCACACAGTCTGTTCACAGTGAGCGCAGGAGCTGGGATGGGAACGCCACACCTCAGGCCGACGTGGCGAGCGATATATGGAGCATCAGCAGAACTCTGAAGAAACACACAACGTTACGTTATGAGAACACAAACCCCTCACGAGCGGCAGCCGACGTACCTGCATGACATTTCCCATGATGATGCTGTTTATGAGTTCTGGAGCGACGGCGCCGGCGGCGAGGGCCGCTTTGGCGGCGTGCTCAGCCAGATCTGTGGCGCTGTGATCCTTCAGTACTCCACCGTACGTACCGAACGGAGTGCGCTTGGCTGCTACAATGAAAACACCTAGAAAATAACAAAAGAAGAAGCATAGTACAGATGTCAACACAGAAACGATGCTTGATGTTAACATCAGGTCGATGGATGGCGCTTTATTTGTCTACTTAAATATTGGTTTTGTTTAAACAAGACAAAATAACTCCCTGATGTTCTGGTTTTATTGGAATGTGTTTTGGAATTATGTTTGGCATAAATATCCATCCATCCATCCATTTTCTTCCACTTATCCGGGTCGGGTCGCGGGGGCAGCAGCTTCAGAAGGGAGGCCCAGACTTCCCTCTCCCCAGCCACTTCTTCCAGCTCCTCCAGGAACCCCAAGTCGTTCCCAGGCCAGCCGCGTGTCCTGGGTCTTCCTCGGGGCCTCCTCCCGGTGGGACGTGCCCGGAACACCTCACCAGGGAGGCGTCCAGGAGGCATCCTGACCAGATGCCCGAGCCTCAACTGGCTCCTCTCGACGTGGAGGAGCAGCGGCTCTACTTTGAGTCCCTCCCGGATGACCGAGCTTCTCACCCTATCTCTAAGGGAGAGCCCGGCCACCCTGCGGAGGAAACCCATTTCGGCCGCTTGTATCCGTGATCTCGTTCTTTCGGTCATGACCCAAAGCTCATGACCATAGATGAGGGTGGGAACGTAGATCGACCGGTAAATCGAGAGCTTCGCCTTTTGACTCAGCTTCTCTTCACCACGACGGACCGGTACAGCGCCCGCTTCACGGCAGACGCCGCCCCAATCCGCCTGTCGATCTCCGCTCCCTTCTTCCCTCATTCGTGAACAAGATCCCCAGATACTTAAACTCCTCCACTTGAGGCACAAAATTATCTTAGCATGAACCAATTTACAATCTAAAATAAAAAAACCAGATATAATTCTGATATAACTTATAAAGTCCCCCATCCACCATGCATTTTCCTCATTTAGTCTTACTATGTAATTATGACTTTAAATTGCTATATTTGTTATTTGAATAACAGAAAAATTCACTTATAATGAAGAAGAGTATTTTTTCGATTCTAGCTCATGAACCACTGTGAACAAACAAACACAGACGTGTGATACATGGCATCAAACACATGATGCCTTGACCTGGACTGGGCCCTCTGTTCCCTTTGATAAACACTAAAATGACAAGCGACTCTCATCTGTGACGTTTGTTTGCCATTTCATAATGTAGAACATTCTGTCTAAAAATAGCCTTAAAGCCCAAAGTAAGACCAAGTCCATTATTTATTTAGACATTCAACATAGTTCAATATGTTTTATTAAAAATATCAGGACCAAATCTAGTATGATTTGAAGTAGCGTAAGAATAAGGAATTACTGTCATTCATAAGTGACCTGAATCATTGGCAATATTGTTTTTGACTAGGATTATAAAAACAATACTTTATAAAAACCCATATTAGCAAATATAGCCACAAGATTAACATGGTTATTAATAACTAAACTCATCTTGTAACCTTTAAGTTAGATTACAATGATCCTGAATTCATGTAAGAATTTGAGCTTCACTTCTATTAAAGGTTAATAGAAAAATCCCAGCTTGCAAAAGATGCTTTCACTCCATGTATTCTATATTAATATTTCTATATATTTTTAAATAATACATCGCTGATTGTAGTATCATTCCTCTATTTATACACCTTGTACTGATTTGAGAAGTTAATTAAAAAGACACAGTAGCTCAAAATTTGGCGAGAATACTAAAAGTAGATTTTCATCTTCCAAAAAGTTGATATCATTTAAAAAAATGTAACTAGTAACATAGATCTATTTCCCCTTTTTAGTATATTATTATAGTAAAATCAAAAAACAAAAACTAATCTACATTTCAATCAAAGAAGGGAGATAAAGAAGTAGCTCAAACCACAGGTACACATAATTTCTATTAGCGTAAACAAACTAAGTTTCTCGAAAAGTAATGTTGACTAAGGCTATAAAGCTTCTCTTTAAAAAGAATAAAACTAGTGAATATTGTCATAAATATAGCATAAAGCTCCATGATCCCACTCACCTTTAACCTACTAAATGACGTGGAGTTCATGCAAGGTTTTCAGCTGCACTTGCATGTAAACATTGACATAAAAAGCTCTACTTTACAAAGCTCCATTTTCATAATGTCACTAATTAAATGCTCTAGTGCACAAAAATAAGAAAATGCGACATTTAAAACAGAGCAACATGAAGCACAAACGAACCTACGTTTATTTTAGTCTAACTGCTGAACAGAAATATCGGTTTACCTCTGATGAGCGCCATGGTGTTGGTTCAACAATAATCAGTGTGATAGTTTAAACTTTAAAGCCGGATTTCTGTCTCTGTGTCCTGATCTGCCCACTGTGGGATATAAAGAAGCTCCCACTGCGACCTTTACCCCAAATAATGCCGTCGCTTCAAGTTTTACCCCCACTGCTAGATTCGACAGATTTACTTCTAAATTTGACCCCCAAAAAATTATTGATAAGTAAAAATAACTATATAACTTGATTATTGTAATGAAACCTAAACATATCTTCTAATTCATGCATTTTATGTATCTTCTGCTATTTAAAAATGTTCGAAAATGCGGAAGTAAAATAATAAACGCCCTTTGCTTAATACGTCATCTCTCTGCGCCTTGTCCCTGCTGTGTTCTGTAAGGGACACAAGTGAGGCGACATGTGAAGACTTTGTTTATGGTTCTTTTTGATATCTGCGGTGTAAATTGAAACATGTCTTCGGTCGTTTCACGGTTCATCGGCGGGGTTTTATCCCGACAGGCCGCCGCGTCACGGTAAACGTTTGTAGAAGAAGAATGATGTCGATCAATAAATAAGCAGGAACGGAAGTGAACATATGCTGTCATGGTTTGGTCATGTCGCGCTTTCATATGTGCTGCGGTTGTCTTGTGTAATTTTTCAGCTTGCTTTTGGGAGAATGTAGCCCTGCTGTGCAGAGTCCCTGTTTTGTTCCTGTGGCCACACTGAAGACATCTGCGCCACTCAGGTATGATGCAGTTCCCACTAGTTGATTTAAAAAATCGAGCAAACAAAGGGATAGCTAAGGAAGCTAGATTCATTAAATTGTCTGATATCTCTCTCTCTATGTGAACAATTTAAATATGTAATTTCTATATTTAACTTGTTAAAAATAAAATTAGATTTTTCTTTTCACTGTGCTGCAAAAAAACAGAGTCTTAAGTGTTTTTGTCTAGTTTTTAGTGCAAATATCTCAGTACAATTGTAACAAGACAAAATGAACTTCTAAGTAACTCTTCTGAAAGTTATATGAGCTCGGTTTAAGTCAATAATTATTCAATACTAATTTACACTGGCAGATTATTTCACTTGTAGAAATGCATGTTTTCTATAAGTGAAATAATCTAAGGAATTAGTTACTTTAAACAAGCTCCTGTATATTGCTGAAAAATTACTTGTTAATTTTGTCTTATGTCAAGTTTATTAAGATATTTGCTCTAGAAACTAGATAAAAAATATTTGGTAATGCAAGCCGTATCTGTAGTTTTAGGTTCGTTAGCAAAACTATCAAATAAATTGCATGTCAGAATAAAGGGCATCTACAAAGCTATGATAGCCTTAAAATATGTTGTTTAAACACAAACAGTATTGTTTAAAACTACTTGGAAACTATGTAATCAAATCAGAAAAAATCTAAAGATCCATAAAGATCCAGAGTCAATTTATGTGTTATACTTTTTTGTCCAAATTTCAAGATGTAACGTAGACATTAGTTGTACAGCAGCCTCCTTGTTTCATTGAATGAATAAACAAGAGGGCAACATTTGTTTAAATCCATCATGTGATTCGTAATCATGGAACAAGTTCTTCTCAGTTAGATGCCTTAAAGATCCAGACATTTCACCTGTTCAACAATAAAATACTAGAGAATAATAAAACATAATTTTCTATGTGGTGAAATAAGAATGTTCATGCAGAGGTGTGGTTTATGCTACATTAGAGCGGAGCCAAAGAAGAAGAAGAAGGTGGATCCGCGGAGGGAGCAGATGATGAGGGAGAGACTGAAGAAGAAGCTGAAGAAGCTGGAGAGGGTTCCTCCTGAGCTCATCCCCATAGAGGACTTCATCACTCCCACTAAATGTTTGGATGAAACGAGGTGCAGCTCAGTTCAAAGCTCCACAAAAACAAAACAACATTTCTTGTTTTTTTTTCCTGCCAACCCCTTTTTAAGTTTTAAATTGTTTATTTCTTTATTTTATAAAAAAGAGAGCGCATTCCTCCAACGCTGTCGTTTGAAGAAAGTGAGAGTCGCGCGCTTCTTCTGAAAGAGTGGAGTCGATACAAACAGGTTATTATTCATCTTCCACCATTTTTTTCCTAAACCTCTAAAATGAAGATTACTCTCGACTTTCAAGAGCCCGTTAGTGCCTCTCGTTTCCGTCATGTACAGCGTATATATACATTTGTCTCTGTATTTTCAGAAGCAGCACATGGCTGAAGTAGAGGCCATCGAACTCGCTCTGGAGGCCCAGAGGGAGGCGCTAGAGGAGCTGAAAATGGAGTCTGAGGAGCTTTACCAGGCAGCGCTGAAGCCAGATCCACTTCTGCTTCCTTTCACTCATGAAGGCCCTGCCTACACGCCTCCAATCCCCAATTATGACGCTCCGGATGGGAAGTATAACGATGTTACTAAGGTGTACACACAATGAACGTCTGTGGGCGCCGCGTCTTTGTTTTTTTACTGTGTGAGCAGAATTGATTGGGCTGTGATGCTGCATTTATCAGTCTGTAAAATCTGGCTTGATGGAAACTTAGCACATTGTTTCTTTGCTGATTTGACTAGAAGGCATTTCTGCTCATCACAATTACTGTCATAATTATTCATGAGTTGTTTTTTTTTTATTCAAACCTCTACAACAATCTTGAAAATAAAAGCTTCTTTGTTTAATCAAAGCACTGATTGTTTAATTTTTAAAAATAAGAACACTGATATGTGTTGTATTTATGTAATGAGGGAAAAGCAGAGATTCTACAACATCCCCATAGAGCACAGCTAGTTTGGAGTGTAAATGACCTTTCAAAATATGCATCTCTGCTATGATGACCTCTGATCCAGCTGAAGTTTTAGGTGAAGTTTGTTTAAAGTTTATGGGTATTTATTTTTAAATATCTTTTTCTTGGACTCCTTCCTGAAATAAATTAGCAGTAGCTTAACATCAATAACAAAACTTATATTATTGAAGCATTGAGCACTAAACTGATTTCATTTTGCACATTTTAATTCAAGTAAAGCTTTAAAGTTCAACTGTTCTTAAATAAACACAGCAAAGCTCTAGCAATTTAAATATGTTTTTCAATTATAGGTACTACATGAAGATACATTTCAATTAGTCCCTCCTTTGAGTCCAAAGATTAATTCTTTAACAGTTTAAGAATCGTTTAGAAACAGCCGGTTTCAGTGGATTGTCCATGAAGTGGACTACATCATATTGCATTGGTTCATAGAGCGGCAGCAGCTGCTCTCAGATCAGGAGTCTTGCTGGGTGTCCTAGTCCAGAGGCCGGTGCCAGTCACCAGGAGGCGCCTGCCTCAGTTTCCACACTGGGGTGAAGTTTTTCTGCTCTTCCAATCGTCTCCTTTCACTTTTCTGTAATGCGTCCTACAACATAAAAAACAAAGGTACATCTTTAATAATAATAACTATTATTATTATTTATTAATTAAATTATTATCTCAATAATTTTCGCCCTATCTCAAATCTTCCATTTATTTCAAAAATTCTAGAAAAGACAGTTGCTGCTCAACTCCATTCTCATCTTTCCAGCAATAATCTATATGAACAATTCCAATCTGGCTTCCATCCACTCCACAGAACAGAAACAGCTCTTCTTAAAATTACAAATGATCTCCTCCTTGCTGCTGACTCTGGTTTATTATCTGTACTCCTTGATCTGACAGCGGCTTTTGATACAATTTCACATAACATCCTTATTGACGGATTATCCTCTCTTGGTATTGAAAATACACCTCTCAAATGGTTTCGTTCATATCTCTCAGGCCGCTCTCAGTTTGTTCAGTTAAAATCATTTACCTCTCGCCCAGTTCCCCTCTCCTCAGGTGTCCCCAGGGCTCTGTCCTGGGACCGTTGTTGTTTATCATTTACCTCCTCCCCCTTGGTAATATTTTTCGCAAACATAACATCCAGTTTCACTGCTATGCGGATGACACCCAACTCTATGTTTCAACCAAACCCAGTTCCATGCTTCCATTTTCCTCTCTCACTGACTGTCTTCTTGAAATAAAACAGTGGTTTACTCTTAACTTCCACAAATTAAATTCCAGTAAAACTGAACTTCTCTTAATTGGTACTAATTCAGCACTAAGTAAACTTAATAATGTCTCCATTTCAGTTGATAACTCCTCCATTTTTCCTTCCCCTCACGTTAAGAGTTTGGGTGTCATCCTCGATAGCGTCCTCTCTTTTGCCTCCCATGTCAATAATATCACTCGGTCAGCTTATTTTCATCTCCAAAATATTCGCCGTCTCCGTCCTTCTCTGACTCCGCATTCCACTGCTGTTCTGGTCCCAGTTTGGCCACATCTCGTTTAGACTATTGTAATTCTCTACTTTTTGGTCTACCACAGAAAACTTTGTATAAATTACAATTGGTTCAAAATGCATCTGCTCGTATCATTACACAAACCCCCTTAATTCATCACATAACACCTATTTTAAAACAGCTCCATTGGTTTCCAATCACATATCGAATTAACTATAAAATACTTCTTCTAACTTTTAAAGTAGTTCACAATCTCACACCTTCGTATCTCTTGGACATCCTTCACATTGCCACACCCACCCGTCCCCTCAGGTCCTCTTCTTCTGTCCATCTCACCGTTCCCCCTGTCTCACCGTCCCCTCAGATCCTCTTCTTCTGTCCATCTCACCGTCCCCCCTGTCCCCTCAGGTCCTCTTCTTCTGTCCATCTCACCGTCCCCCCTGTCCCCCCGTCCCTCTTCTTCTGTCCATCTCACCGTCCCCCCTGTCCCCTCAGATCTCTTCTTTTCCATCTCACCTCCCCCGTCTCCCCCATCCTTTCTTCTGTCCATCTCACCGTCCCCCTGTCCCCCAGTCCTCTTCTTCTGTCCCTCTCACCGTCCCCCCTGTCCCCTCAGTCCTCTTCTTCTGTCCTTCACCGTCCCCCTGTCTCACCGTCCCCCAGTCCTCTTCTTCTGTCCCTCTCACCGTCCCCCCTGTCCCCTCAGTCCTCTTCTTCTGTCCCTTCACCGTCCCCCGTCCACCCGTCCCCTCAGGTCCTCTTCTTGTCCTCTCACCGTCCCCTTCTCACCGTCCCCCAGTCCTTTGTCCCCACCCGTCCCCTCAGGTCCTCTTCTTCTGTCCATCTCACCGTCCCCCTGTCTCACCGTCCCCTCAGGTCCTCTTCTTCTGTCCCTCTCACCGTCCCCCCTGTCTCACCGTCCCCTCAGGTCCTCTTCTTCTGTCCCTCTCACCCGTCCCCCCGTCCCCTCAGGTCCTCTTCTTCTGTCCCTCTCACCGTCCCCCCTGTCTCACCGTCCCCTCAGGTCCTCTTCTTCTGTCCCTCTCACCGTCCCCCCTGTCTCACCGTCCCCTCAGGTCCTCTTCTTCTGTCCATCTCACCGTCCCCCCTGCTCGTCTTGTCACTATGGGAAGCAGAGCATTCAGCCGCTCTGCTCCCAAACTCTGGAACTTTCTCCCACCTGATCTCCGTAACATTAGTCTTTTCAATATTTTAAGTCCAAACTCAAAACCCATTTGTTTGAACTAGCATATAGCTTTTAATTATCTTTGTACTGTTTTATAAATCTTGTGTTTTTATGTTTTTTATTGCTGGTATGTATTTTATAATGTACTTGTTTTTATGTCAAGGTGACCTTGGGTGTCCAGAAAGGCGCCTACAAATAAAATGTATTATTATTATTTATGAAACTAGAAAAGCACAAATTTGCATCCTTTTCAGGATACGATTTCCTGGAGTTGCACCTTAGCTTCTGTGAGTTTGTGACTTTCCCATTCTCTGCAGTGATGGTAGTCCTCTTTCCACTGCTGGCAGGACGGGGCGGTGCCGTAGGTGTAGTAATGGTGAAAATGATTCCTGAAACCTTTGCAGTGCCTGAACTCACTCAAGTAATCTTCGCAGGCTCGATGTGGCTGCAGGAACACAGGTACAAATAACCTAGTTAGCTCAGCTTGTTCTGGTAGATGTGTGTGTAACAAGGTGCGCTAAAGAGGAGAGGAAAGTAAGAATAATACAGACGAGCTCAAATCCACAGAAAATTTAAAAAACAAATCTCCTTTTCAGATTTCTTAGCTTGTGTGTTAAATGGTGAAGTTCTTTTCTCGGCCATGAATGTCACCATGTTTTAGACAGGTTAAAGGAATCAAAACCTCTGTAGCGCTGCGTTTTGGACAGGTGAGACTAAGAGGTTTGGTGATTTAAGGACATTTTCTTCATACCACACATGGTGGAGGAAGGATGATGTCCTGGGCCAACCATAAACTCGTGTTTATTTAACTGTTGTGGAGTTAGTTTTGATGCCATCTGTTCAAAGTGTTCAAACTGGCCAAAGTTAGGTCATGCAACAGGACAATAATCCCAGAAACATCTGCAAATCTACAACACAAAGACAAAAATTAACATTAAAAGGTATTGCAAGACCACAGCCGAAGTACAGATCACTCTGGATCTGAATCCAATCTGATGGGATTGATCTGTCTTTAATGACTCTTATATTATTACTCCTAAAGTAATGTTCTGGACTGCTCTGCAGAACCAGAACCAGAACGAAACGGGGAAGCAGCATTCAGTTTCTATGCACCACAAATTTGGAACAAACATCCAGAAAACTGTAAAACAGCTGAAACAGTGAGTGCCTTTAAATCTCAAATTAAAACCATGCTGTTTACAGTTGCTTATGGATAAACTTAATGTTTTTATTTTTAATGTTTTTATCTTTTTAAATCTTTTTCAAACTCTGTCTCTTTCTGTTTTTATTTTAAATTGTTCAAAGTAATGTTTTTATCTTTTTTTTTCAAAATCTGTCTGTCTCTGTTTTTATTTTTTATTTAAAATTGTGTAAAACACTTTGAAATGCCTTGCTGCTGAAATGTGCTATACAAATAAAGTTTGATTGATTGATTAATTGATAAAAGGGGTTCCACAAATTATTGAAACATAGTGAACTTATTCTTATTATGAATGTGCTGATATTTGTATTTAGTTTGCTGATGTTATTTTCCATTACTGTAGACGAGAATAATGTTAAGACCTGTAATTTATTTTTAATATACCACTACAGCTTTCACGTTTGGATTGGCCATTTATTTCCTGAAGTCATTCAAATTAAAACATGGAAACAGCTCCCAGTTGTGATCGTCGTCGGAGCTACACGGTCGTTTTTTCCTTCTTTTAGAAACTATCAAGTGTCTAATTTTCAAAAAAATAAATTCAAAATTGAATAAAACCAGGATAGGCGTCATAATAAATGTATATTAAAAACGTTTCCCGACTATTATTGATATTCCACACGGTTACTAGCGGTCAGGGTTACGGGGAATTTACTTAGCATCGAAAGCTAATCGCCCTGCTAATTCATTCACCAAGGTTACCAAGCCTCAGATGAACCAATCAGCAAAACCGATGACTAAACAAGTTAAAACACGTTATGAATAGCACGATTATGAACGTTTTAGGGATAATTTACCCTCCACGCTCTTTCTGCAAGCGGCTCCATAGTTAGCGGTTAATGTTAGAAGTGTTTCCGGTTACATGCTTTTCAAAACAAAAGCCCCACCACAGCTTTTAACTTTGAAAATATCCAACTCTTCCAGACGTTGGATCAACTTCAGTTTACGTTTTGGAATAATGTATGGCCCACATTAAATAACCCAAATTTGAACCAGTTTTGCTGTTTTATTTTTTTATATACTCATGTTTTCCAAAATGTCTTTTACACGTGATTTTATCCACAATGTTACACTCCATCATAACTTCCAATCAGATATCTTTTAATAAATGTGCATAATTGAGGTAAAGTTTTTTATTTTATTCATGCATAATTGACAACAAAAACAACTGCAGACAATGTCAAAGTAATCCTTTATTTGTCTATAAATAAACCAGGAAAGAATGTCAGCAAACTATAACTGAGGGGAAAAAAAACAAAAGAATTCAAACATAAAATAGTTCTTATAAAAATTTAAAATAAAGTTATTGGTCCCATTGTTTGAGCTACAATGGGGATTCTGGAAACTGTATATTTCAGGTGCAATATTTGGTCAAAAAATAATTCTGGGAAATGGTGGCCAGAAAGAAAATAATTCACAATAATATGTTGATATCTATTGAGACTGGCTCAATTAAATGACCCTGTGAAAACAGATTGCAGCATGTTTGAGCAAAAGTCTTACCATCAGAGTTCAATATGATTGAGATCTGACATAACACACAAAGAGCCGAGTGTTTCTTCAGATCAGTGTTTTTTCTTTTTGTTTTGTTTTTTTACTTTGCTGTTGATGGGGTCGCCGAATATACATTTAAAGTAATTCAAGGCTTTCTGCCCTTCTTCCGCAGTGACTGTCCTTGTCCAGAAAAGGCAATAAATCTGTTCATGGCGTCATCCTAGGAGAAGGAAGACATATATTGAGAGTGTTAATGAAACCAAAACCACTTCAATGCCTAGATCTGCTGAATTAAACCTCTATGTTTAGTGTATAACACTAAAAAACTGTGTGGTTAAGAATTAAACACTTTATAAAAGGCATTTACTCACGTCTTCAACGTTTCTCCTGGGCTGAGGCCTGGAGTTTCTGATGAAGGTGATCCGGCCGACTTTAAAGTCATAGTTTGGAATCCCTCTGTGATAAAACATTGTATATTAGGCTTTCAGTGATTTCCAAACTGCATAGTAGAGTTTCTGAGATTTATAAACAACAGTAAACTGTCCAAAACAAACGTTTAAGTGGTACAGTTTGGCCCTATGTATCGATGTAACACTAAACCTTGCATTGTTGAGACTGATGTGTCTGACAAGGGTAACAGGGTGAAATTAAAAAAAAACCTTTATGAAAAAGAGAAATTAATCTGAAAACTCAGATGTTTTTTCTGCGCTCTGTTTTATTAAATCATACGTATCCAAATCTGGAATCTACTCTCATACTTTTTAAGATTAAGTGTAAACACTTACACTGCAAAAACAAAAATCTTACCAAGTATTTTTGGTTTAGTTTCTAGTGCAAATATCTTTGGAAACTTGAAATAAGATAAAAGTAACACAAAAGTGACTTTTTAGTAAGATTCAGAGATTGTTTTAAGTAAATAATTTCACAATATTGATGAAAAAGTAGTTGTTCCATTGGAAGAATATTTCACTTGTAACAAGACAAGTTAGTTTTTTTTTTAAGGTTTTGTTGGTTCTAGTGGCCTCCACCTGAAAGTAGTTCAACAGGAAAGAGGCCCATGAGAGATGGGAAGACATGCGGCAAATGTCACCAGGCTGGGAATCAAACCTGTGACCACTGGCACAAGGACCAAGGCCCAAACGCACCCTGTCCTGCCCCTGCGCCACCACAACAAGACAAGTTATAAGTTAATTTATCTGCCAACGGAGCTAGTACTTTTTCATCAATATAAAGGAATTGTTTACTTAAAACAAGCTCCTATATCTTGCTGAAGTTACATTAAAGTTAGTTTGTCTTATTTCAAGTGTGCTAAGATGCTATGATATTAGATCTATAAACTAGACTTAAATTGCTTAGTAAGATTTTGTGTTTTTGCAGTGTGAACTTGACTTTCTGGATGCTTTTCTTCTGTCAGTGAGATTGACAAAACTAGTTTTGTGCAACAAAAACATTTGGGTGTCTGAAATATGTATTACTTTGGTCTTTTCTCAACCTCTTTGAAAATATTTTACAGTTAGCAGAAACACCATAATGCTGTGGATTTGTTTATTAATGTGTGCATGTTCTCACCTTTTGATGTCGCTCGCCGTTAGAGGAGCAGGACTGGGTTCAATCCCCTTTGTTTTCCCATCTAGGCGATTTCCAGAGCCAGTGAAAGCCTGGCAAGACATCACAAACGATGACTCGCATAGTTTCAACACCTTCACTGACATTTTGTTTGTCTCAGTCTAACAGCAGTAGGATCTCACTCTGAATCCGGTGTCCATGTCAGCATAACTTCTGGCGTCTCCTTCTTCCTCCTGCCAAGAAACAAGTTTTATCTCCTGGCTCAGAACATACAACGTTCAGACACTTTCTGGGTCTTACTGTCGGTTCATCGTGGTTCTGAGTCCGTCGCTCAGGCTCTTTGTAACCCAAAGGAGCATCAAAATCCACCTGAGGTGCACAGTGATGACATGAGTGAAGCAATGAACATAATATTATTCATCTACTGCCTGAGACAATGATAAGAGTCTTACATTCATGTCACACTCGATGATGGATACAGCTTTGTCGGGTTTGGTTTCCATAACTCGCAGCTCGTAAATCTGAAGAAAACAGTTTTAAACGCATGATATGCAACTCAATAATGGAAAGTAATATCTATTATTTTGTAATAAAAATGTTTACCTTTTCATTGTAGTTTATGGCTATGACATCACCAGTCGTCAAGCACGCAAAGTTTCTCAGAGCGTTCTCCAGACTGAAAATATAAGGATGACTTTTATAAAACTGCTCAGACAAAAAAAAAAGAGAAATGAAAAAGGCAACAGAGTGGACAGATTTCATACACTGCTTTGGGGTTTGTTATATCTAGGAAGTCAGGGCTCTGTGGCTGAAACTTTGAATATGTGGCCACCATAAGGTTGACGCTTTCCACTTGAACTAGACCGCCTTCTTCCAGGAGAAGATTCTGCATCATCTGCAATGAAAGACGGATGGATACATATTTAGATGTCAGATACATATTTAAAGTACTGTTAACTTTAAATATGTATTTTGTTGTTGCTTTTTTGTTGTTAGAAGTTCGAACAATAAAAAAAAAGAATCTCTGATCTGGGATTAAATCAATATTTCTAGAAACCTTTGATTTACTGTTGTACTTGCTACAAGTTGCTTTTACTTACCCAGAACAAATATTCATTCATGAACTAGCACAAAAAATTCATGCACCGTCCCACAAAATAAACAACATGGTAAAACACAACAGAGTAGACCACTGAGTGTGCTATTTGATTTCCTCCTCACCCAGTGTGGAAGGTAGCAGATTCCTTCATCTGCCACAAACTCCAGAACTCCACAGTGGGTCATCCTGTCTGAGTTCTTGTTGGTGAGTTTGAACAGCATTGGATAGGTGATGTTAAGCCTGCCTGTCCACATAAAAAAAAAAAAAAAAAAAAAAAAAAAAATCAGAAAAATGAGAAACATGGAGGGTCATGAAACAAAATGGAGGAGAACAAGAAGTGTTTGGCTTGACTTGGACTTACTGAGCTGATCAAGCGCAGAAGGTGGCATAATTACTAAAGGAAAAAAGAGAGAAATTGTAAATGTTTGCATACACACACACACACACACACACACACACACACACACACACACACGCATGTTTGTGCAGCTATCTTTGTGGGGACTTTCCATTGACTTCCATTCATTTCTACAGCCTAAGCCTTACCTTTACCCTTTTCCTAACCCAAACCATCACATACCTAACCCTAACCAAAACTCAATTCACACCTTAGTCCTAACTCTGACCCCTGACCCTAAAACAGGGTTTCCCCTTGTGGGGACCAGGCTTCAGTACCCAAAAGGAGCAATTGGTCCCCACAAGGTATTATAAACAAACAAACACACATAAAACAATCTCTTTAAATAATATTTAAAAAAGCATGACAGTATGAAAAAAAATTCTGATTTGGATTAGGATTTGATTTTTTTTTAGTTTGTAAATATAATCTTGATGTTGAATCCATAATATAAAAGTAATTTAGAAAAAAGACAAAGTAGAAAATAAATATGTAATATTTAACTCAACTTTAAAATATAATATAATATGATCGCTAATCTAATCCCAAACCTCTTGCAAACCCTAAAATTAGTAGAGTATTACAAGGATTTCAGGTCCCATTAAAGTAAACAGTAATCTACTGACTTGTAGATTACAATATGTAATTGTGGATTACATACTGTAATCTACCAAACAGTTATTTAAATAACTAATGAACCACTGTGACCCTTCAGCCTCATTAACACAGAAAACAGACCCTAAACGTGTTTCGTAAATCTAAGCACAAATCATACGCGGAGTTCCTCAAGACTCATTTCTTGGACCTTGTAATTTCTCTCTCTATACATCTTGCTAGCTCAGATAATGACGCGTTACAGTTTAAACCTACGTGTCGCTATTCGTGTCTTTCTTTTCTGTAAAGAGCTGCGATGCAATAAAAACATGAGCGACACCGACTTTTGCCTCCTTTCTCCACATCGGAGCGGTCGTTGGGTCCAGCCAGCATGGACACCGAGTAGCAGCGGTACTGAGTGGAGAAGCGGTTCGGAAAGCCCCGGGCCATCGGGTGGTCGAACACATGGTGGAAGGAAAACTGTGGAGTTCAAACACGAACTGTTAGCTTACAAATGATCCCATTGTCGGTGTTTCACATCGGGGAATGACGTTAACTTCACGATGACGGAGCATCTTTCTGCTCTGCGCCGGTGTTGTTGTTAGCCGCTAGTTAGCCCAACCGCTAAAATTGCAACCTTTTGTGCATATTTAGCGCCACGGAGAGCAGCAGCAACACACCGCTTACCATAGCGACGACGTCAGGTCTTGGTTGTTAAAAAGGTTCAGGTTGAAGTGACGGTTTCAGGTTGTTTTTGTTGGTTCTGCGTCCTCTTGTTTTCTTCCTTCTCCTCCTGGAAGTGTTCGAGCTGACAGGGGGAAATGACGTCGTCCTTACCGATAGCCAATCAGAGTAGGTGTGAGCAGTGACGTATCACGCCCCACAGCGGCGTTTACTTCAAAATAAGCGTTCGACTCAAAAGCTAAAACATTAGAAAACAAACGTTTAGTTCCTAACTAGAGATGAAAAAGCAAATATAGATAAATAACATTTAGCTGTTTTTAGCAGATCTGAAATGCTATACTTGTAAATGCCTATTTCCAGCAAAGTATATTTTAATAATTTTACACTGTTATCCAGACGTAAAACAATAATAATAATAATAATAATAATAATAATAATAATAATAATAATAATAATAATAATAACATTTTATTTGTATGCGCCTTTCTGGACACCAAAGGTCACCTTGACATAAAAACAAGTACATTATAAAATACATACCAGCAATAAAAAAAAACAACAACAAAAAAACCAACAAAAAAAATTTGTTTGTGGTGCATAGAAACTGAATGCTGCTTCTCCTCGTTTCGTTCTGGTTCTGGTTCTGCAGAGCAGTCCAGAACATTACTTTAGGAGTAATAATATAAGAGTCATTAAAGACAGATCAATCCCATCAGATTGGATTCAGATCCAGAGTGATCTGTACTTCGGCTGTGGTCTTGCAATACCTTTTAATGTTAATTTTTGTCTTTGTGTTGTAGATTTGCAGATGTTTCTGGGATTATTGTCCTGTTGCATGACCTAACTTTGGCCAGTTTGAACACTTTGAACAGATGGCATCAAAACTAACTCCACAACAGTTAAATAAACACAAGTTTATGGTTGGCCCAGGACATCATCCTTCCTCCACCATGTGTGGTATGAAGAAAATGTCCTTAAATCACCAAACCTCTTTGTCTCACCTGTCCAAAACGCAGCGCTACAGAGGTTTTGATTCCTTTAACCTGTCTAAAACAGGGTGACATTCATGGCTGAGAAAAGAACTTCACCATTTAACACACAAGCTAAGAAATCTGAAAAGGAGATTTGTTTTTTAAATTTTCTGTGGATTTGAGCTCGTCTGTATTATTCTTACTTTCCTCTCCTCTTTAGCGCACCTTGTTACACACACATCTACCAGAACAAGCTGAGCTAACTAGGTTATTTGTACCTGTGTTCCTGCAGCCACATCGAGCCTGCGAAGATTACTTGAGTGAGTTCAGGCACTGCAAAGGTTTCAGGAATCATTTTCACCATTACTACACCTACGGCACCGCCCCGTCCTGCCAGCAGTGGAAAGAGGACTACCATCACTGCAGAGAATGGGAAAGTCACAAACTCACAGAAGCTAAGGTGCAACTCCAGGAAATCGTATCCTGAAAAGGATGCAAATTTGTGCTTTTCTAGTTTCATAAATAATAATAATAATAATAATAATAATAATAATAATAATAATAATAATAATAATAATAATAATAATAATAATAATAATAATAATAATAATAATAATAATACATAGGCTGCACAGTGGCCCAGTTGGTAGAGCTGTTGCCTTGCAGCAAGAAGGTTCTGGGTTCGATTCCAGCCCCAGCCTCTCTGCATGGAGTTTGCATGTTCTCCCTGTGCATGTGCGGGTTTTCTCCAGGTACTCCGGTTTCCCCCCACAGTCAAAAAACATGACTGTTAGGTTAATTGGTCTCTCCAAATTGTCCCTAGGTGTGCATGGTTGTTTGTCCTGTGTGTCTCTGTGTTGCCCTGTGACAGACTGGCGACCTGTCCAGGGTGAACCCCGCCTCTCGCCCGGAACGTTAGCTGGAGAGGCACCAGCAACCCTCCCGACCCCACCAAGGGACAAGGGTGTAGGAAAATGGATGGATGGATGGATGGTTTTTATGTCAAGGTGACCCAAGGTTACTTTGACATAAAAACAAGTACATTATAAAATACAGGTGCTGGTCATAAAATTAGAATATAATGAAAAAGTAGATTTATTTCAGTAATTCCATTTAAAAAGTGAAACTTGTATATTATATTCATACATTACATACAAACTGAATTTCTGAATTTCTAGACACTAATGATACAAAAGATGTTACAGATTCTACTTTAAGGGAAACTTTTAAAGTTGTGATCAGGGGCCATATTATTTCTTTTGAAAAATTCTTGAAACTCAGAAATTGAGACTGAATTAGCATGCTTAGAATCTAACTACAAGTCCTCTTCCAACCCTTCGAGTTTACAAAACATTCTTGCACTAAAATATGAACATAACACTATTCTGTCCAGGCAGGTGCTTGATCAGATGTTTAAAATTAAGCAGAAGCACTTTGAGCTGAGTGATAAGCCCCAGAAACTGCTGGCTCGTCAACTGCGGGGCTTACAGGCCAACAGGGCAATACATAAAATTAGGTCCAAGGCAGGAAAAATTATAATTGAACCGAAGAACATAAATGACTCATTTAAGGAGTATTATGAACAACTATACATGTCCAAAGCAAAAGGAAATATCTCAAACTGGCTTAAAGATCTAAATCTTCCAAAGATGAGTGAAGGCGCGCGAGAGGCTCTCAATGCAGACATTACTGTGGACGAGATTGTTGATGTAATCAAATCATTTCCCAATGCCAAGGCCCCAGGACCAGATGGTTTTGGAATTGAGCTCTATAAGAGATATGCCCAGAAGATTGCTCCACTCCTCCGGAGGATGTTCATTCACTCTCTTGACTCAGGGAAATTTCCCCCTACTATGTATGAAGCCAATATAACATTATTACATAAAGAAGGCAGGGAGGAGATAGAGCTTTCATCATATCGTCCTTTTTCATTATTGAATTCTGACATTAAAATATTCGCTAAAGTACTGGCAAATAGGCTAAACATATCTCTTCTATTGTTCATCCGGACCAAACGGGCTTTGTCCCTAATAAGTTTTCATTCTTTAATATCAGACGGTTAATGAACATTTTGTATCATAAATATGATGATAAGTTTAAGGGAGCTGTTCTGTGCCTGGATGCTGAAAAGGCATTTGACCAATTGGAGTGGCCTTACATTCTGACTGTACTTGAGAAAATTGGGTTTGGTAGTAAATTTGTGTCATGGATTAAAATAATGCATGCTAAACCATCTGCCTCTGTCCTCACAAACCAGGACAAGTCAAAGCCCTTTCTACTGCATCGAGGAACCCGTCAGGGTTGCCCCCTTAGTCCTCTGCTTTTTGTGGTAGCTATGGAGCCCCTTGCCATTAGTATTAGAAAACACTCCCTAATCAAACCAATTCAATTGGGAAACGTAGACCATCACATTTCATTATATGCTGATGACGTTGTTGTTTTTGTATCGCATCCTGAGCAGTCAGTGCCAATTCTCCTAGACGTTATTCAGTCATTTGGTGAGGTTTCAGGTTACACTATTAACTGGCAGAAGAGTGAATTTATGTCATTAGGTGCAAGACCTACTTCTGAATTCTTAGATAACCTTTTATTTAAGATGACCGACAAACTCAAATATCTTGGAGTTATTCTGCCTAAAGACCCCAAACAAATTTTCAAATTGAACTTTTTAGAAAAAGTGGATAAACTTAAGAAAGATGTTGATAAATGGAGAACACTCCCACTCTCAATGATGGGCCGCATAAATGCTATTAAAATGGTGTCCTTGCCTAAATTTTTATATCTTTTTCAGAGTCTGCCTATTTTTTTAACAAAGGCCTTTTTTAAATCATTGGACTCAATAATTTTCCTTTTGTCTGGGGCTTTAAAGCCCATAGGATATGAAAAACTAATTTACATATACCAAGAGAGATGGGGGGGTTAGGATTACCCTGCTTCCAGCACTATTATTGGGCAGCGAATGCAAGGGCTTTGGTATACTGCAGGAAGGTGATGCTCAGGAGCTTCCTGCAGACTCTCCTCCTTGGGTGGTTATTGAAAGACGTGGCGTTACAAACAGCTTTCTTCCGGCACTTCTTGTCTCAGCACCAATATCTCCTACAAATAGTGGAATAAATAACTTGATTGTTTTAAATTGTTTGAAAATATGGAAACAAATTAAAGTATACTGTAATCTACCAGAGACCTCAGTTCATGCCCCAGTTTATTGTAAACATGCTTTTCCACCATCGTTATTGGATATATCATTTGAAAATTGGAGACTAAAAGGCCTAAGTACGCTGAAAAATTTGTATATCAACAAAAAGTTTGCTTCATTTGCAATGTTGAAGAGCTGTTTCTCTCTTCCGGATGCGGATTTCTTCAGATATCTGCAAATTAGAAATTATGTTCGAATTAACATCCCAAATTTTGTATCTCTTCCGGAAGAACATAAGATATGCAAAATTCTGTTGGGCTCTCCAGAATCAAAAAAAATTATTTCAAGCTTTGTTGACATCTTTGCAGAGCAAATTAATTTTACCACAAACTCCTTGAGGGCTGCGTGGGAGGAGGAGCTGGGTTTGCAGATTGGGAGTGAGGTCTGGGAGGAGGGTCTTGGGAGGATCCGGTCATGTTCTTTCAATGTAAGGCATCAGTTAATCCAGTTCAAGGTGTTTCATAGACTCCATTACTCGAAAATGAAATTGCACCGAATATTCCCCTCAATATCTTCAAAATGTGATAAATGTAAGTCCGTTGATGGCTCCCTGGCGCATCTGTTCTGGTCATGCCCCAGACTCTTTCAATATTGGTGTGACATTTTTAACTTGTTTTCTGAAGTGTACAGATGCACATTGGTTCCAGATGCCCAGGTTGCATTGTTTGGATACTCTCCTTTATTTAGGAACCGCAGTATTTCTATGCAAACGACTGTGATGTATGGAATGGTAACGGCTAAGAAAGTAATATTAAGATTGTGGAAAACTGACAAGATTCCTCAGTTTAAAATGTGGTTAAGTGAGTTCACTGAGATTCTTCATTTGGAGAAACTGCGGTATGATGTTGTGGGCTCCACTAATAAGTTCTGTAGTATCTGGCAGCCGGTGTTGGACCATCTTTCTCAGTCTAAGACAGACATCGCTCAGCCTTCTAGTACGCCACCCGTGCCTTTATAGACAGGTAGTACCATCCTAAAATGTAAATGGTAACCAGTGCAGTGTAACCAGTTATTTAGATAATTGCCTTGACTTGTTCTTACTTTATTTTACTTTTAGTTCCTGTTTGTTTTTATTTGTATTGTTGTTTTGGTAAGAGTATATTTTTCTTATACGATAATTTGTTACATATGTATATGCTTCATACTCTTGTGTATGATTTATGTAAATTGTTTTTTTTAGAAAACTCAATAAATATATATATAAAAAAAAAGAAAATGGATGGATGGATAATAATACATTTTATTTGTAGGCGCCTTTCTGGACACCCAAGGTCACCTTGACATAAAAACAAGTACATTATAAAATACAGGTGCTGGTCATAAAATTAGAATATAATGAAAAAGTAGATTTATTTCAGTAATTCCATTTAAAAAGTGAAACTTGTATATTATATTCATACATTACATACAAACTCATATATTTCAAATGTTTATTTCGTTTAATTTTGATGATTACAAATGACAACAAATGAAAATCTCAAATTCAGCATATCAGAAAATTAGAATCTTACTGAAGACCAATAAAAACAAAGGATTTACAGAAATGTTGGCCAACTGAAAAGTATGAACATGAAAAGTATGAGCATGTACAGCACTCAGTATTTAGTTGGGGCTCCTTTGGCCTGTATTACTGCAGCATTGCGGCGTGACATGGAGTCGATCAGTCTGTGGCACTGCTCAGGTGTTATGACAGCCCAGGTTGCTCTAATAGTGGCTTTTAGCTCTTCTGAATTGTTGGGTCTGGCGTATTGCATCTTCTTCTTCACTATACCCCATAGATTTCCTATGGGGTTAAGGTCAGGAGAGTTTGCTGGCCAATTAAGAACAGGGATACCATGGTCCTTCAACCAGGTACTGGTAGCTTTGGCACTGTGTGCAGGTGCCAAGTCCTGTTGGAAAATGAAATCTGCATCTCCAAAAAGTTGGTCAGCAGCAGGAAGCATGGAGTGCTCTAAAACTTCCTGGTATGTGGCTGCGTTGACCCTGGACCTCAGAAAACACAATGGACCAACACCAGCAGATGACATGGCACCCCAAACCATCACTGACTGTGGAAACTTTACACTGGACTTCAAGCAACGTGGATGAAGTGCCTCTCTTCTTTTCCTCCAGACTCTGGGACCTTGATTTCCAAAGGAAATGCAAAATTTACTTTCATCAGAGAACATGACTTTGGACCACTCACCAGCAGTCCAGTCCTGTTTCTCTTTAGCCCAGACAAGACGCTTCTGACGCTGTCTGTGGTTCAAGAGTGGCTTGACACAAGGAATGTCACAGCAGAAACCCATGTCTTTCATACGTCTGTGTGTGGTGGTTCTTGAAGCACTCACTCCAGCTGCAGTCCACTCTTTGTGAATCTCCCCCACATTTTTCCATGGGTTTTGTTTCACAATCCTCTCCAGGGTGCGGTTATCTCTCTTGCTTGTACACTTTTTTCGACCACATCTTTTCCTTCCCTTCGCCTCTCTATTAATGTGCTTGGACACAGAGCTCTGTGAACAGCCAGCCTCTTTAGCGATGACCTTTTGTGTCTTGCCCTCCTTGTGCAAGGTGTCGATGGTCGTCTTTTGGACAACTGTCAAGTCAGCAGTCTTCCCCATGATTGTGTAGCCTATAGAACTAGACTGAAAGACCATTTAAAGGCCTTTGCAGGTGGTTTGAGTTAATTAGCTGATTAGAGTGTGGTACCATCAATTTTGAACCTTTTCACAAGATTCTAATTTTCTGATATGATGAATTTGAGATTTTCATTTGTTGTCATTTGTAATCATCAAAATTAAACAAAATAAACATTTGAAATATATGAGTTTGTATGTAATATATAATATAATATAATGTATTATACAAGTTTCACTTTTTAAATGGAATTACTGAAATAAATCTACTTTTTCATGATATTCTAATTTTATGACCAGCACCTATATATTTGAAGTTGTCATCCGGCCGGAGCAACATATCAACAACTTAATCCTCATATAGTCGTCATGGTTGTTGTTTTTCTTCCCACTTGCTCGTATCAGGACACAGAATAGTGAGATTTGTTGAGAATCAGTGACGTTTAGTTTGGATGAATGCGACCTGGACGTTATGGTCGCATTTAAATCGGATACGTATCGGATATGGATCACATTGGAAAAAGAATCCGACCTGAGCTGTTCACACTGCCATGAAAAGATTGGATACAGGTCGCATTACGTCAAAAAAAATGGAATTGGGTCACTTCAGGCTGCAGTGTGAACGCACCCTATGGTTCATAGCGAGATAAAGTTGATGTGAAAGAGATAAAGTTGATAAGTCTTCAGTAGTTAAGGGCTAAAGGTCCAGAGGGCCTGCAGTGGGAGGTGGCTGCCCCAACCTTCTCTCCGGACGGAGGGAAGGGACAGGCTGGGTTGGATTGAGTTTTCCTCAGGAGGGCTGCACCTGAAATATAACAAGATAAACCGATCTGTGCCATCGAAGAAATTTAGATGTTGACAATGGCCGCATAGGAATTAGTGAAGATTATAAAAGAGAAGAAGACTTCAGTTGATCGCGATCTGAGTCACAGAAGAAAAGAAAAACCTTGACTGTGGCTGCATTGGAATTTAGTTTGTGGATCCATTTAGGGTAGTTTGGGTTAAAAACGCTGGGAGCGATTGTTGTGTAAAATAAAAAGAGAGGCTTGGAGGGAAAGGCTCTGCTGCCGAGCAGACAGTTTGTGTTTCTCTGTTGATTGCAGTTTGTTTTAAATGTATGGTTGGTGTTTGAGGATTGTATCTTGTTGGTTCGTATGTCTGTATTTACTCTGTTATGTTGTTTATTTGTGCATCCATTTTGTTACTATGTTGGAGTTTCTGTCTGTGTGTAGGAACACGTTCATTCTAGGCATTTTCTAATTCATTTTATACTAGTATTGCATATATGTTTAACTAACTTAGTGTTACAAATGTAGTCTGATTAATTTATTCATTTGACATTGATATATTGTGTTTATTTAATGAGCTCTTATATTGTGTCTCTTGCATGACTGAAATACATAACTGACAACATGACTGACATTTTAAGCAAAAATTTAGTTTATATTTGCAAGAAATTGTCAAAATAACGAAAAGATGCAGTGATTTCAGACCTCGAATGATGCAAAGAAAACAAGTTCATGTTCATTTGGAAACAGCAACACTAATGTTTTAGCTCAGGGAGAGTTCAGGAATCAATGACTGGTGGAAGAAACAGGAGGTTCAGTTCTGGGGCTATTAGTGTTTTAGCTGTACGTATTTTACATTTACGATAAAACAACTTCCTCTGTCAATATGTTTTATCCAAAACTCCTCAACTGGTGTAATTTTAGCTTCACCTGAATCTAATTCACTTTAGGAATGATTACACTTTAAGTAATAAAATGTTTTTTTTTTCTTTTTCAGCACATTTCAGCAACAAGGCATTTCAAAGTGCTTTACACAATTTAAAATGAAAATAAAAACGAATCACCGGGCCCCTAACGAATCACCGGGCCCCTAACGAATCACCGGGCCCCTAACGAATCACCGGGCCCCTAACGAATCACCGGGCCCCTAACGAATCACCGGGCCCCTAACGAATTACCGGGCCACTAACGAATCACCGGGCCACTAACGAATCACTGGGCCCCTAAACGGATCACCGGGCCCCTAACGAATCACGGGGCCCCTAACGAACCACCGGGCCCCTAACGAATTACCAGGCCACTAACAGTTACACTAAAACAGCGGAAAACAAGCTGGAAATAGTTCTGACTTTCCAAAACTACGACACACAAACAGGTACGCTGCAGATAAAACTCCCTGCTGCTGGGTTTACGTTTTTTCTTAAAGTGTAAGAGGGATGAAGGAATAAAGTCGTATTTTTATTTCATAGTGGTTTAACCTGAGCAAGACGACTGGATAAACCCCCAAAAATATCATATTACAAATCAAAAATAAATAAATGTTAATGCAAAAACCCCACTTCATATAGAAAAATCAGAATTTTTATTCTGTTTTTGGTCAGTAGTGGGTTCTGCTAACTAAATAGTTCCAGTAACCTTAAAGCAGTAATTATAAACATCAGCTTTGTTAATGCTAAAACGCTGCAACAATGTTATACTCATTAGCGAAAGCTCACAATAAAACACTATAATTTACAAAACTACAAAGTAAGTTAGCATTTTGGAAAAATTCAATGTAGGAGAAGCTAAGTGCGCTAAATGTTAAGAAACCGTTAAATCGTGGCAAAAAAGTGAAGTTCATGTTATGTTAGGACAGGAGACAAGCTGTGTCCATCCCTGAAATCATGATGCATAGAGTCACATATCTAAGTCTAAACTATGTTACAGAGAAAACATAATAAAAACATGCTTTTTCTGGGGCATTGTTCATTAAAATGGCTCATTTCTAATGTATTAAAATTAAATACTTAATGATATTCTATTAGGGATTAGGCAATGCATTCAGCAAGTACTTTTACTTTTAATATGCAAGTATTTTTAAACGCCAGTACTTTTTTACTTTTACTTAAGTACAAATGTTAATGTGATAGTTTTACTTTTACTTGAGTAAATTTTTGTCTGTGACTTTGTACTTTTACTTAAGTACATTTTTTTGAGTACTTTCTCCTTTCTCCACTGCTTTTAAGATATTTTTAAGTCAAGTATGATTGAACATTTTAAACCTGATAGAATGATGAAAAACCCAACTTGAATTAATGATTTTAATGTACCATCGTCAATCGAAACTTAATAGTTAGCCATTAAAATCCGTGGTTTTATTCCCTACCCTCCTGAAATAGACCCTTCTGAAGTCCATCATGGCACCTCGAATGATTAAGTGATGGTTGCAAAGGGTTAATAGTTTGAGTCTTGCAGAACTGATTTGACAGTTTCCATAGCAAAGATCAGAAGCAAGATGTCCCCCAGAACTAGTGACTCATTGTAGCTATGACATCATCATCTATGACATAGATCAAAGACATCTGAGGTTATAAATGCTTGGGTCTCAAAACAGGAGATCATAGCCACAAATTCTTGCAATAAATCCTTCACAATGCCTACAATCGGATTTGCAAGTGTGTTTTTCCCCCTGGCTTTTGCAGCGTGCTACCTCGTAACAACCGGAGTGAGGAAGGTTGTTACGAAGGTAGCACCTGCAATTACCTTCAAAATATCTGATTCTGACGAGAGCCAATACGACGTCTTTGATGAATATCTCTTCAAGCCGTCCAGGAGAGTGAACCAAGCTCCCCAGCAAGCTGAAGCAGATTGCTGGGCCTGGAGCTTCCCGGCTGAGGACGTCTGCTCTCGCAGAAGGAAGAGTGTTAGATTTACTGGCACCGAAATCAGATATTTTGAGAAGCAAGAAGAGGATTCCTGTTGTTCGTCTTGTCAGCTATTGTAAGGACAAGACGAACAACAGAGGGCCAGCAAGCTGCCCCGGCTGGAGCAGCTTGCTGTGGAGTTTGGTTCACTCTCCTGGACGCAGTGTTGTGTTCAAGACCACCTAACCCGAGACCAAGACCAAGACCAGAGTGTATCGAGACCGAGACAAGACCAAGACTTTTAGGGTCCGAGACCAAGTCAAGACCAAGACCGAGGGAAGTCGAGACCGAGACAAGACCGAGACCAAAAGCGGTCGAGTCTGAGACGAGACCGAGACCATCAAGAAATGGTCTCAAGACCGGACTCGAGACCAAGACCGGATCCGAGTACCACAACACTGCCTGGACGGCTTACAAAGGTGAGGAGCAGACGTCCTCGGCTGACCACTGTCCAGATAAGGATTTTTCCCGGCTGGGGCAGCTTGCAGACATCAGGCCATTGTGGGAGTTTTCAGACCATAGTGGGAGTTTTCAGTCAGCTCTGCTATAAAAAGAAACATAGCAGGAGATACAACCGGGAGAGACGGAGAAAAGTACAAAACCAACAGTTGAGACCGAAAAAAAGAGAAAAACAGGCAGAGTGAAAGAAAAACCCATGTGAGGAGCCAGTAAGATGGCTTTTTAAAACGTCTCTATTTAAACTGGACTCCAGCCTATGAACAACTTCTGAGAAGACAAAAATATACAAACTTTCCGTAAATCTTATGACTGAGAAGCCATAAACTTTATAAAAGAACAAAATAATAACATTTTCAACATGATAACATTTTCAACATGATACTATAAGTTTGCTTTCAAAGAGATGAGCGACAAAGAAAAAAAAGAAGAAAATAAGCGGAAGATCAGGACATCAATCACACTTCAGAACAAGATGCATGAGCAGAACTACAGCGATGGGCTCCGATGCCGATACTATGAAATTCACGGATTCTCCTATCAACAGCCCAACTCCTCAGCAGTAAATACTGCACTTTACAAAGGGTTTAGCTAATTTTGATAGTGGGTTCTGTTAAGAGAAGAAAATTGTAAAACTTTACTCGTTCTATCCTCTCTGCCCGGGTTCAGAAAAATGCTGTGCGCACGGACTGAGACCACGCAGAGACAACAGCGTCACAATAATCAGCATTTATTCAAGACAGATGCAAACCATCACCAGAAAAGCACATCACATAACATCAGAAAACCTCAGAGCACAAACACATAAATTTACCTGAGAAGAGGAAAAGACAAACAGAAAGCAAGAACGTCCTTGGAGAAATTGCAAGCGCAAAATCTGATTTGTTACTCCGTGTTGAAAGTTTTATCCTTTTTTTCTTTAATTTATTCAAACCAGGTGTCTCTCCGCTCGACCAATTGGAAGCTGTCTCTGACCGTTTTTGAATACAGTACTGAAACCTGTTCGGACGACCAAAGACAAGTTTCTCTTTTTTGTTTGGAAAAGAGGAGCTGACTCCTAAATTCCTGCTGTTTTATGGCCTGCGAAGTCAAGAGAAAGATAACTGGTACTCCCTCCTAAAAAGAGCAGATGTGTGCTCTTAAATACTTCAGTTCACTTACAGATCAATATGCCAGAATAAGTTATACATTTTAAAACTATACTCAGGCTATTTCACTAAATCATGTTACATCTTATCACATAATGTTTTCTGGAGATTTTCTTTATTCTAAAGTTGTTTTCTCCCACTATCTGGCTTCATGCCGTTTGGGCAAGGAGAAACAAATTAAGGAATTTCACAGATAGCTGTGAAATTCTGGTTTTCTCTACCAGGAACCAACCTTTAATTCTGTATTTTAATTCAATAAAAGGTTATCTTCCAAAAGAAATCTTTTTGTTCAGTTTCTCTCTCCATAACCTGGTACCTCCTATACCAAGATGTTTTAAAAAGATAGTACGATCTAGGTCCCAAGATATATTAGTTCATGACCTCCTGTCTTGTGTGATAAAGGCCACAAGGACCCAAGCTAAAAGCTTTGCCCAATCCATCACTCTTTGGACTTTTGAACCCAGTCATGGCTCTTCCTGCTTTTTAACTCAGTAACATAACTTCTTCAAAATTTAAGTAAAAGATTCAGCTAACTAAATACTAAAAGATGGTTATATTTTCTAAATGCTAAAAACGATTATATTTCCTCAACAGTTCAAATTTTATTTTAGGAGTCATTTTAAATGGGTTACGTTTTTTAAATGACTTTTCTCTAACTTTCAGAAGGCACGGAGCTGTCATTTTTATCTGTTAATACAAGGGATCTGGTCATGATGGAAAACGTAAAGCGTATTCTCTTTTTTCCAAAGAGGCAAGAGTAGATTTAGTTTTTCTTCAGGAATGTCATTCATGCTTAGAAGATGAATCCTTTTGGAAGAATCAAGGGGGCAAAGATATATGCAGGGAAAGTAGTTTTAAATTCTTTGGGGTATTATGACAACCCCAAAGAATTTACTACACTAGTTTAATCTGTTCTAATGAAGGCTCTACCAAGTCAATATTTTCACTTTATAACAATATCACCCAAGCCCCGGACTCTATACCTTCACATCTGTGTTCCACTGATTTCTGTAATTCTCTTATGTCATTTCTCGACACTAAAATTCTTAAGATTCACCATCATCTTACCTCACAATCCTCCCCATGTCCTACTTCTGAACTTTCTCCTATAGCCTAGCTTTTTTCGTCTTTCCAGCTCCCTACAACATCAGAAATTACTAGCCTTATTCACAAATCCAAGGCTTCTACCTGCCTGCTTGACGGTCTTCCCACAGCCCTGGTTAAAGTTTGTGTCTCATCTTTAATCCCTCTTATCTCGGCCATTATTCACTCGTCTCTCTCAACTGGGATAGTTCCTGCATCATTTAAAATTGCTTCAGTATCCCCAATCTTAAAAAAACCTGGTGCAAATCACTACAATTTGAATAATTTTTGTCCTATTTCCAATTTGCCCTTCATTTCCAAAATTCTAGAGAAGACTGTCGCTTCCCAGCTTCAAAGTTATCTAGCCAATAATAATCTGTATGAATTGTTTCAGTCTGGTTTTTGTTCTCTCCATAGCACAGAAACAGCTCTCATAAAAATTACTAATGACCTCCTTAGGTCGGCTGACTCTGCTTTACTGTCTAGTCTCGGTCTTGTCTCGGTCTCGACTTCCCTCGGTCTTGGTCTTGACTTGGTCTCGGACCCTAAAAGTCTTGGTCTTGTCTCGGTCTCGATACACTCTGGTCTTGGTCTTGGTCTCGGGTTAGGTGGTCTTGAACACAACACTGCGTCCAGGAGAGTGAACCAAACTCCACAGCAAGCTGCTCCAGCCGGGGCAGCTTGCTGGCCCTCTGTTGTTCGTCTTGTCCTTACAATAGCTGACAAGACGAACAACAGGAATCCTCTTCTTGCTTCTCAAAATATCTGATTTCGGTGCCAGTAAATCTAACACTCTTCCTTCTGCGAGAGCAGACGTCCTCAGCCGGGAAGCTCCAGGCCCAGCAATCTGCTTCAGCTTGCTGGGGAGCTTGGTTCACTCTCCTGGACGGCTTGAAGAGATATTCATCAAAGACGTCGTATTGGCTCTCGTCAGAATCAGATATTTTGAAGGTAATTGCAGGTGCTACCTTCGTAACAACCTTCCTCACTCCGGTTGTTACGAGGTAGCACGCTGCAAAAGCCAGGGGGAAAAACACACTTGCAAATCCGATTGTAGGCATTGTGAAGGATTTATTGCAAGAATTTGTGGCTATGATCTCCTGTTTTGAGACCCAAGCATTTATAACCTCAGATGTCTTTGATCTATGTCATAGATGATGATGTCATAGCTACAATGAGTCACTAGTTCTGGGGGACATCTTGCTTCTGATCTTTGCTATGGAAACTGTCAAATCAGTTCTGCAAGACTCAAACTATTAACCCTTTGCAACCATCACTTAATCATTCGAGGTGCCATGATGGACTTCAGAAGGGTCTATTTCAGGAGGGTAGGGAATAAAACCACGGATTTTAATGGCTAACTATTAAGTTTCGATTGACGATGGTACATTAAAATCATTAATTCAAGTTGGGTTTTTCATCATTCTATCAGGTTTAAAATGTTCAATCATACTTGACTTAAAAATATCTTAAAAGCAGTGGAGAAAGGAGAAAGTACTCAAAAAAATGTACTTAAGTAAAAGTACAAAGTCACAGACAAAAATTTACTCAAGTAAAAGTAAAACTATCACATTAACATTTGTACTTAAGTAAAAGTAAAAAAGTACTGGCGTTTAAAAATACTTGCATATTAAAAGTAAAAGTACTTGCTGAATGCATTGCCTAATCCCTAATAGAATATCATTAAGTATTTAATTTTAATACATTAGAAATGAGCCATTTTAATGAACAATGCCCCAGAAAAAGCATGTTTTTATTATGTTTTCTCTGTAACATAGTTTAGACTTAGATATGTGACTCTATGCATCATGATTTCAGGGATGGACACAGCTTGTCTCCTGTCCTAACATAACATGAACTTCACTTTTTTGCCACGATTTAACGGTTTCTTAACATTTAGCGCACTTAGCTTCTCCTACATTGAATTTTTCCAAAATGCTAACTTACTTTGTAGTTTTGTAAATTATAGTGTTTTATTGTGAGCTTTCGCTAATGAGTATAACATTGTTGCAGCGTTTTAGCATTAACAAAGCTGATGTTTATAATTACTGCTTTAAGGTTACTGGAACTATTTAGTTAGCAGAACCCACTACTGACCAAAAACAGAATAAAAATTCTGATTTTTCTATATGAAGTGGGGTTTTTGCATTAACATTTATTTATTTTTGATTTGTAATATGATATTTTTGGGGGTTTATCCAGTCGTCTTGCTCAGGTTAAACCACTATGAAATAAAAATACGACTTTATTCCTTCATCCCTCTTACACTTTAAGAAAAAACGTAAACCCAGCAGCAGGGAGTTTTATCTGCAGCGTACCTGTTTGTGTGTCGTAGTTTTGGAAAGTCAGAACTATTTCCAGCTTGTTTTCCGCTGTTTTAGTGTAACTGTTAGTGGCCTGGTAATTCGTTAGGGGCCCGGTGGTTCGTTAGGGGCCCCGTGATTCGTTAGGGGCCCGGTGATCCGTTTAGGGGCCCAGTGATTCGTTAGTGGCCCGGTGATTCGTTAGTGGCCCGGTAATTCGTTAGGGGCCCGGTGATTCGTTAGGGCCCGGTGATTCGTTAGGGGCCCGGTGATTCGTTAGGGGCCCGGTGATTCGTTTTTATTTTCATTTTAAATTGTGTAAAGCACTTTGAAATGCCTTGTTGCTGAAATGTGCTGAAAAAGAAAAAAAAAACATTTTATTACTTAAAGTGTAATCATTCCTAAAGTGAATTAGATTCAGGTGAAGCTAAAATTACACCAGTTGAGGAGTTTTGGATAAAACATATTGACAGAGGAAGTTGTTTTATCGTAAATGTAAAATACGTACAGCTAAAACACTAATAGCCCCAGAACTGAACCTCCTGTTTCTTCCACCAGTCATTGATTCCTGAACTCTCCCTGAGCTAAAACATTAGTGTTGCTGTTTCCAAATGAACATGAACTTGTTTTCTTTGCATCATTCGAGGTCTGAAATCACTGCATCTTTTCGTTATTTTGACAATTTCTTGCAAATATAAACTAAATTTTTGCTTAAAATGTCAGTCATGTTGTCAGTTATGTATTTCAGTCATGCAAGAGACACAATATAAGAGCTCATTAAATAAACACAATATATCAATGTCAAATGAATAAATTAATCAGACTACATTTGTAACACTAAGTTAGTTAAACATATATGCAATACTAGTATAAAATGAATTAGAAAATGCCTAGAATGAACGTGTTCCTACACACAGACAGAAACTCCAACATAGTAACAAAATGGATGCACAAATAAACAACATAACAGAGTAAATACAGACATACGAACCAACAAGATACAATCCTCAAACACCAACCATACATTTAAAACAAACTGCAATCAACAGAGAAACACAAACTGTCTGCTCGGCAGCAGAGCCTTTCCCTCCAAGCCTCTCTTTTTATTTTACACAACAATCGCTCCCAGCGTTTTTAACCCAAACTACCCTAAATGGATCCACAAACTAAATTCCAATGCAGCCACAGTCAAGGTTTTTCTTTTCTTCTGTGACTCAGATCGCGATCAACTGAAGTCTTCTTCTCTTTTATAATCTTCACTAATTCCTATGCGGCCATTGTCAACATCTAAATTTCTTCGATGGCACAGATCGGTTTATCTTGTTATATTTCAGGTGCAGCCCTCCTGAGGAAAACTCAATCCAACCCAGCCTGTCCCTTCCCTCCGTCCGGAGAGAAGGTTGGGGCAGCCACCTCCCACTGCAGGCCCTCTGGACCTTTAGCCCTTAACTACTGAAGACTTATCAACTTTATCTCTTTCACATCAACTTTATCTCGCTATGAACCATAGGGTGCGTTCACACTGCAGCCTGAAGTGACCCAATTCCATTTTTTTTGACGTAATGCGACCTGTATCCAATCTTTTCATGGCAGTGTGAACAGCTCAGGTCGGATTCTTTTTCCAATGTGATCCATATCCGATACGTATCCGATTTAAATGCGACCATAACGTCCAGGTCGCATTCATCCAAACTAAACGTCACTGATTCTCAACAAATCTCACTATTCTGTGTCCTGATACGAGCAAGTGGGAAGAAAAACAACAACCATGACGACTATATGAGGATTAAGTTGTTGATATGTTGCTCCGGCCGGATGACAACTTCAAATATATAGGTGCTGGTCATAAAATTAGAATATCATGAAAAAGTAGATTTATTTCAGTAATTCCATTTAAAAAGTGAAACTTGTATAATACATTATATTATATTATATATTACATACAAACTCATATATTTCAAATGTTTATTTTGTTTAATTTTGATGATTACAAATGACAACAAATGAAAATCTCAAATTCATCATATCAGAAAATTAGAATCTTGTGAAAAGGTTCAAAATTGATGGTACCACACTCTAATCAGCTAATTAACTCAAACCACCTGCAAAGGCCTTTAAATGGTCTTTCAGTCTAGTTCTATAGGCTACACAATCATGGGGAAGACTGCTGACTTGACAGTTGTCCAAAAGACGACCATCGACACCTTGCACAAGGAGGGCAAGACACAAAAGGTCATCGCTAAAGAGGCTGGCTGTTCACAGAGCTCTGTGTCCAAGCACATTAATAGAGAGGCGAAGGGAAGGAAAAGATGTGGTCGAAAAAAGTGTACAAGCAAGAGAGATAACCGCACCCTGGAGAGGATTGTGAAACAAAACCCATGGAAAAATGTGGGGGAGATTCACAAAGAGTGGACTGCAGCTGGAGTGAGTGCTTCAAGAACCACCACACACAGACGTATGAAAGACATGGGTTTCTGCTGTCGCATTCCTTGTGTCAAGCCACTCTTGAACCACAGACAGCGTCAGAAGCGTCTTGCTGGGCTAAAGAGAAACAGGACTGGACTGCTGGTGAGTGGTCCAAAGTCATGTTCTCTGATGAAAGTAAATTTTGCATTTCCTTTGGAAATCAAGGTCCCAGAGTCTGGAGGAAAAGAAGAGAGGCACTTCATCCACGTTGCTTGAAGTCCAGTGTAAAGTTTCCACAGTCAGTGATGGTTTGGGGTGCCATGTCATCTGCTGGTGTTGGTCCATTGTGTTTTCTGAGGTCCAGGGTCAACGCAGCCACATACCAGGAAGTTTTAGAGCACTTCCATGCTTCCTGCTGCTGACCAACTTTTTGGAGATGCAGATTTCATTTTCCAACAGGACTTGGCACCTGCACACAGTGCCAAAGCTACCAGTACCTGGTTGAAGGACCATGGTATCCCTGTTCTTAATTGGCCAGCAAACTCTCCTGACCTTAACCCCATAGGAAATCTATGGGGTATAGTGAAGAAGAAGATGCAATACGCCAGACCCAACAATTCAGAAGAGCTAAAAGCCACTATTAGAGCAACCTGGGCTGTCATAACACCTGAGCAGTGCCACAGACTGATCGACTCCATGCCACGCCGCATTGCTGCAGTAATACAGGCCAAAGGAGCCCCAACTAAATACTGAGTGCTGTACATGCTCATACTTTTCATGTTCATACTTTTCAGTTGGCCAACATTTCTGTAAATCCTTTGTTTTTATTGGTCTTCAGTAAGATTCTAATTTTCTGATATGCTGAATTTGAGATTTTCATTTGTTGTCATTTGTAATCATCAAAATTAAACGAAATAAACATTTGAAATATATGAGTTTGTATGTAATGTATGAATATAATATACAAGTTTCACTTTTTAAATGGAATTACTGAAATAAATCTACTTTTTCATTATATTCTAATTTTATGGCCAGCACCTGTACATACCAGCAATAAACCCCCCCACAGGATTTATAAAACAGTACAAAGATAATTAAAAGCTATATGCTAGTTCAAACAAATGGGTTTTGAGTTTGGACTTAAAATATTGAAAAGACTCAATGTTACGGAGATCTTATATAATAAAATATAATAAATAAATTATATATTTATTTTATTTATTTATTTATATAAATGGTTTGTACCATACCATACCAACTTTATTTATAAAGCACTTTAAAAACAACCACAGCTGATACAAAGTGCTGTACATTAAAACACAGCATAACAATGTAAATACAATTTAAAAAAAAATCTCAGGTTAACAACAAAACATACAATTCAAAACTAGATCCTGCCGGTGTTAAAAGCCATGTAAAATAAATGGGTTTTAAGACGAACTTTAAAAGTTTGTGGAGAAAATGTATTCGAACTGTAAAATATTAAGTACATGTTGAAGAACTAACAGGACAGAGAAATGATTTTGCAAACTCAACGAAAAAAATATTGCATGCATCACATAGGGAAATTAAATGTCATATTATCTTAGTATGCGATAATGTATGATGTCCGATAAGTCACTCTATCCAGGAAATCTGAAGATGCCTCTGACTGAAGACAGTTGAAGTAAGACAGTCTCATGACTTCTAAAAATTATTTTTGATATGTACAGCATTTTTATGACAACTTATTGTAACATAGTTACTTAATTGTGCTACAAAATGGCACTATGTGGTTGAAAAATACATAACATCGCCTCCTGAAATCTCTGCCTGAAACCCAGGCAGAGACAGACGTTGGACTTTGGTCCTGCTCTGCCTCCATGAAGGCTTCGATTCAACTCTTTTGGGATTAGAGGTCATAGATCTGGTATTATTTGAGTTTTTGAGATGCTAATCAGGGTTGTAAAAATAAAACAAAGCTGTTGCCATGGCTACACATAATTAAAAACAAATCCAAACATCAAAAATAATTCCACCTGCAAAAATCCACAAACTGGAGGGATTAATTCCAAAGAAGTAATTCCTGAATCAAAAAAATCAAAATAAAAAAACAAGTCAGACTTCAACAGATTAATTACAGAATAACTTTAAAAAAAATTATTAAAATATTTGTAACTTCTAAAAATAGTTATCTATACAATATATGCAATTAATAAATAAAAAAAATATGGTATTGTGACAATAAAAATACTTTATGTGCAATTCAAATAATATAAAATAGAAATAAATCCCACAGTAGCCTTTGTCACATCAAATGTTTTATTAAGTCTTATGAAGACCAATATTGTGGTACAAGTTTTTTACAGCAGCAAGCAACTGAAAAAGTCAGTACAGAACTGGAAAACGATATTCCCTTCCTACAAAGCTCAGACTTTATATACAAAACACAAAGCTGAGAAAAGTAGATGTGGTGCTGTTGTAGGTACACAATAAAGAAGTTTAAAAAACGATCCTAATCGTTGTTTGGTGGGGGCCAGACGGTCTCATCTCGGTCTCTCTGGTCAGAAGTTCACCTCTCATTTCTGCTCTGGCATTTAAATCGGAGGCCAGAGTTTGGCGACTTCCTGGTGTGTGGCCTCAGGTAACCACTGGCAGTATGCAGACAACAGAACTGCAGCGAGGAGAAAAGAAACTGATTTATAACAATCAAATCACAGAAAACACAACAAGCCGCATTAACTCCTCACATTTATCTTCAGTCTTCCAGATAGAGTGGAGAGCATCTCTGCTGTCAACCCTTCTTGAAACCAGTGGTCCCAGTAAAGCCTCCGTCCTGGGCTGGAGTCTAAGAAAGCAAGGAGCAAATAATGCAGGATTCTTTCTCAAAAGTTCAAACCTTCTAAGTCTAACATGCGTTCAGGTAATTTCTAAAAGATGTAAAAAGTTTAAAGAGCCAATATTTGACTCTGTTGACTCTTTTTTTATATATCTACTTTATTTTTGAAGGGATTTTTATACAGAGAAAACCATAACAAGACGGATAAGAAAAAAAATACCAGTAAAAAAAAGGAAAGAAAAAAAATATCGCAACTAGGACAATAAACGGCACTCAAAAACAGAGAGGTCACCAAGGGAGGGAGCAGCTATACCATACAAAAGATAAACACGAAAACTGACAGATGACTGACAAACAGGTTACAGTGTATGTGTGTGTATGTATCCATGAGGAGTCAGACAGGTGGGAGTTTCTTTCCAGATTGACCAAGTCCTGCCAAGCCACTCAGCACCAGACTATTATTATCACACTAATGATAAAATAATGATACTCAACTTACTCTCGAGGGCCTACATGTGAACCATTTCAACCAATATTTTTTAAATTTGTTTTCCTGAAGTCTTATGAAGAAGGTGAGCATTTCCAATTCACATATTTCGTCTACGGTGGCTGACCAGTCTCTCAACGTCGGTGGGCTTCCACTAAGCCACTTTCTTGTTATTGATTTTTTTCCTGCTATCAGTAGTATTTTCAACAGGTACTTAACCTGAGTGTTGAGTTCATTTGGTAAATTGCCTAAATATATAGTTTTAAAGTTGTGCTCAATTTCAAAACCAAGAATTACACTTATCTCTTTGGTTACCTTTGACCAATAGGAATAAATCAATGGGCAGTCCCAGAAAATATGAAAGTGGTCAGCCATCAAATTATTACTTCGTCTCCAACAAAGCCCAGATTCAGCTCTGTCGGTCTGGGAAAATATTGTTTTGGGGGTAATAAAAAACCTAACTCTGTTAACTAACTCTGTAAACAAATCTCAGACTTTACTAGAGTGCATGAAAAAACTCTCAAACCACTTCAACTACAGGATCTACTGATTTCAGAAGCCAGACTCCGAGTCATGTCACTGTTCAAACCTTCGTTGTTTCTAATATATTAACATGAAATGATTTTTATCAGTGCAAATAGAAATATTTCAACAACTTTCTAACTTTTACTAAAACATCTGTAGTTAAATGTGATATTAGGATAAGTTAGAGTCTTCACCTGGTAAGTGCTTTTGAAATTAGATTGATCAGACAGCAGAGTGGCTCTAGTTGCTTTTTAGCCCTATAATTAGAATAATTTAATAGTTTTGCCTATTGTTTCATACTCTGGTAATAAAAAATAATCCCATGCGTGAGGAAAAACTTACTTTGCCCAAGTTTTCATCATGATGGAGGGGTTTGACAGAAGGTGGCCCGTGTTTTTCTTTAGCTTGGGACAAACCTGTTGAACACATAAAGTAAATGTTTGTTCAGGTTGAACAGGAATGCTTCAATCTTAATAAGGTGTAATATTGAAGATGTTTATTTCATCTAATGTTATTTTACGCTGAAAACCCAGAGGAGACGCAAGGATGGAGGAAAAAAGATAAAATACTTTCACTGTATCTATTTTTACGTATTAAAAAAACTTCCTCTTTCACGTCTGTCTGTGGTTTCATTGATAAAAATCCACTGAAAAGCTTCAAAAACAGCTTTTGACTTTGACCAATAAATTACATAAGACCATCAGAGATTTAAAAAGCACAACTTATTTTAAAATAACATTAGTCTTACTTATTAGATCCAGGATTGTAATTTGTGACATGTCTGACTAATGGTGTGCATATTATATGTTAACATGCGAATATTTTTGTATTTCATCAACTGGACCCTGGAAAGATTATTAAGCACTTTGGTGGAAACTGTGACAAAGTGGTTCAGTTTATGTTCACCATTTGTCCCTTATTCTTTCTTATTCACTTACTTTCTATATTTGGTTAAATGATTAATTTAAACATTGCCATTTTGCTTCATTTACTATCCCGGGTTTGTTTGTGTTAGCATTATGTTGCAGGATCCATCTATGTATGTTTAGGTTAAAGTTATTTCTGGATTATGGGTTGAATTTGTTTCAAGGTATATTAAAGCAGTGGTCCCCAACCCCCGGTCCGTGGACCAATTGGTACCGGTCCGCGGCGCAAGAAATAATTAAATATTTCCGTGTTACGTATTATTTGAGTCTGGAGCATCTTTTATTTTGAAAATCCTGCAACCGGATTCTCTCGGTTACTTGTGCGCCAACAGCAAAGGGGGAAAAGAGACACATCGTGGCCCGGTAGGTGAGTCCTACGTTACAAAGGGAACCACTGGAACAAACTAAATTGAAGACTCAGAAGCAATGGCTGGGACTGATTTTCTGTGCACCTTCTGACCCTTGAGCCTAATCTACGTTACAGAAACTAATGAGGATGTTTTTTATTTTTTGACATACAAGGTTTTGGCTGACAGCGATGGCATGTGGTTCATACATCGGAAGGACTTGGTGTAAAGCAGAAACGGACCGAGACGCAGCAGTCGGTACCTGTCCTTCCAGAAGAAACTTGGCAAACAGCTTGTAGCGCTCCAAACCTTCAGGATGCTCCGTCTCCACTGCCGGCAGCTGCCAACCCACCCGGACTGACGGACACACACACACACACAGGAAATGAACGACAGCTCAAGAAGACGCCAACATTTGCTGCTCTGCTGCAAATGTACATACAGAAAGTGCTCGATCTGTGGCATCTGATGGTGCCGGCGGAGGAGCAGAACCACGGCGCCGGTGAGTCCAGAGGAGGGCTGAAGTGGCAGTACTGAGGCAGGAGCTGAGGAACCCAGTCTGCTTCTACCGCGGAAACACCTGACAGGGAAAACGTTGTGTTGTGAGAAAAAAGATGTTCCCTCTGAATAGTTTCTACTCAGCCTGAAACGATTAATCAGATTAATCCTGATGAGTCGATTTTTTTAAATACTGTAATTCAGCAATCGATTAATCAATGTTAACTGGAGAATACAGACTTTAAGAAAGAAAAGTGCTGAAAAATATATATTCATAGGCCCGTCACAATAACAAATTTTACTGGATAATAAATAACCCCAGAATTTATTGCAATAAATAATAATATTGCTGTTTTGACATAATTTTCAAGTAATATAATGCAATTACAGATCCTCAAAAATCAATAAAATTTAAATCCTAATGAGCATTTAACACTGAAATTGGAAGACATTTTAAATACATAAAATAAATGAACAAAACAACAGAAACAACAAATAAAATGAATTATGAAGTCTAAAAAAAGAAATCCTTCAAAAAGGGATATTTGAGATTCACGACTTTCATCATCCAGTTTTTGGTAAAAAGAGAAAAATGATAAATCATGCAAATGGAAGTTATTAAACTAGTTTTAATCTATGCGATTAATTGGTTTATTGCCCATTATGAAAAGCTCACATATTCAGCAGTAATTAAGACAAACTATGCAAAAATAAATACATTTAACATAAAAACAGCACTTTTTTCTCCATTTTAGCCAATAAAATGCTTATTTTTTTATTGAAAAAACAGAGATTATAAACACAAATAATTTGTCTAACCCTGTTTTCTTTTGTCATACTTCACCAGATCTTTAAAATGCCGAATCCTGTCCAGAATCAGAGGAACGTCTGAAACTTAAAAACCAACTGATCCCAGATGTTTGGGCCTCAGCGCTGTGGCGTTTCTTTACCTCTCATGTACATTTTGGAAGTCTCCATGATCTCCTGATAGACCACAAACTCGGGCAGCTTTTTGAACAAAGCAGAATTTGGATGAATGAACACCGGATCATCCATCAGCGGAGTCTGGGTAGAGGAAAAAACAGATAAAAGTGACAAAATGAAGAAAATAACATGACAAAACTCTACAGCAGTCCAGGCTGCAGGATCTGCTCACCTTGTAAGCATTCTTCCACTTTGGGTCCAGCATGTCTTCTGCTTGGACGCGTCTCGCCAGGTGGTCTCCCAGTCCGGCCAGAACAATCTGCCGCAGGCAAACCACCTGGTGTTCGGTGGGTGGAGTCATCTTAGGATCCACAAATACGCCCACCTCCGGACACACTGCGTTCACTACGAGGAGGGAAAAACCAGCGACTTCTGGCTCGGTTTCTGCCGCAGGTTTATGTTACTTGTGCATGTGTGTGAGGAAAGGTGTGTTTCTGCACCTGCGTTGGTAAGTTGACCTCTGAGCCTCCTGATCTCCACCATTGCTTTGTATCTCAGTCCGTTTTCCTCACAGAACCTCGGAGTACAGCCAGCAAACTCACAAGCACCAACAGCACCTGCAGTCAGGCGCGCAGAGCTACAGTAAGATTTAGTGACACGTGGAGGACCTTCGTTTCTGTGGCCACACAGAGCTACAGTAAGATTTAGTGACATGTGGAGGACCTTCGTTTCTGTGGCCACACAGAGCTACAGTAAGATTTAGTGACATGTGGAGGACCTTCGTTTCTGTGGCCACACAGAGCTACAGTAAGATTTAGTGACATGTGGAGGACCTTCGTTTCTGTGGCCACACAGAGCTACAGTAAGATTTAGTGACATGTGGAGGACCTTCGTTTCTGTGGCCACACAGAGCTACAGTAAGATTTAGTGACATGTGGAGGACCTTCGTTTCTGTGGCCACACAGTTACAGTAAGATTTAGTGACATGTGAAGGACCTTCGTTTCTGTGGCCGCACAGAGCTACAGTAAGATTTAGTGACATGTGGAGGTCCTTCGTTTCTGTGGCCAAATAAAGAGCGTAACATTCGTCGCAGAATAGCAGAGGGCTGGGCAATAAACAATAAATATTGTGATAAATATTGATACAAATACGTCCGATAGAACGTTCAATAATTCCACTGGACTCTGGCCCGGAACCACACAGCATTCTGGGGGATGTAGGCAGAGGAAAGACTTTAGCTGTTCAGCCTGTCAACTTAGTCACTCAATCTTTGGTTACCTAGCAACAACCTGTGGAGCAACCTGCTGTGGTTACCTAGCAACAGCAGCAGTTTAAGGTTTTGCCACTGTGCTTCAAAAAAAACAACAACTTGGAGTGAAAACCGTGGATAAAACAGAAAAGGCCACTAGTTTAGAAGAAGTCAGATATTTAAAACAAAAACTAATCAATAAATATTGATAGACTATTACTATTTTTTCCCCAGCTCATTACTAGCCTGGTGACAACCAGAGCCTTGTTTTACACTCTTTGCTTTGTCCAGAAAGCCTGGACTCTCGGCTATCCAGAAATTATTACTTCCTGGAGGCGGGACCGCTGCTGAAATTTTAAGTTTTATCCAATTGCTAATGTTTAGCCGTGATGCATGTAAAGCGCCAGTTTGACGTTATGGACCTTATCAGAAATCACCTGTTCTGTGAACAATCAATCTCCACAGCAAAGAGAGAAGAGCCGAGCCGAGCCGAATAAGATGGCTGTTCATGTTAATTCAATATTTGGAACCGTGACAATTCACACTGAACGACTTCGTTCACATCCACCGCTGCTAAAACTACAGGCAGACTTGAATTATAAAACAATGCAGAAAAACAACCTTATTGGTCTTCTATGCTGAAATTGTACCAGAGTAATCCATCTGAATGGGAGAAATCCCTTTAGAAGGGAGATTAGAATCAAGTGGAATTGGCCAGGCTAGATTTAGGCTACATTAATGTTTTTTCTCTTCAGTCGTCTCACCCAGCATGACCATGAGATCCCCCAGCAGGAGTGAAGCTCCTTGCCCGGCCCACAAGCGCCTCATCTGGGCCAGCCGAGCTCGACGCTGGGTAAGTGTGGAGCTTTCATCGTCACTGCGAGCAGGTCTGAGGAGAAATGAGAAAACAACATGAATCAGCTGCACTTTTCTATGTGCATGACAAACAAATATCGATATGTAGTGTTATGTTACAATATTCTATCTCACACCGAATGCCCTTTTTTTTCTAGTTTTCTAATACAATTAAATCTAAACAACGATTAGTATGAATGTCCACACCTGTCAAAGTCCTCAAAGATTTCCCGGACAGTCATGGCTGACACCACGGCGATGATGTACGGCAAACAGTCCTGCTGCTTCCCGAGCGCCAACATCTTTGCGTAACGTGGCGCCACGGGGAACGAAGCCATCGCTCTGCCCAGCGGGGTGATGGGACAGCTCAACTTCGCTCGCTGCAAGTCTTTTATCCTTATGAAACATCAACTAACAGTCAGTGTTGTATAAAGTACTGAAATCTCAGAGTCAAGTAAAAGTATAGGTTCCTCTCCAAAATATGACTTTGGTAAAAGTCCAAGTCACTGACTGAAATGTTGCTTGAGTTAAAGTCTTAAAGTATCTGAATTTTCTTGTACTTAAGTATGGAAAGTACTGTAAAAATGTATGTACTCAAGTAATGTAATGAAAAGTATAAGTAAAAAGTAAATCAAGGCAAATGCAGTTCGAATGACATTTTTTATATTTTGGTAAACTTGTCAAATACAAGTTTGACAAGTTTACTTGTATTTGACAAGTTTAAGTAATAAACACAACCAAGTGCAGGCAAAATCAAACCTGCTAATAGATAAACCTGCAGCATCATTTAGTTAAGAAAATTAGGTGCTTTACCTACAAGGTTAACTTAACCTGCTTTACAACTGAACCAGATTCTGAGGCTCCATTAGTGTCCGACTTTGTAGCAGTCAATCAGTAGGTGGGGCCAAAACTCCAGCGTTTCTCTTTCTCTCTTTTTTGTAACGAGTAACTAAACCACACATTGAAAATGTATCGGAGTAAAAGTATAAAATTAAGTTCGGAAATAAAGTGAAGTAAAAGTGAAAGTTATCAAAAATTTTCATACTCGAGGAAAGTATAAAGTACTCCAAAATATACTTAAGTAAAGTAGTGAAGTGTTTTTACTTCGTTACTATACAACACTGCTAACAGTTAACTCGGGTATTTGTACAATGAAAAAACCTTGCTCAAGGATTCAGACCCCTTGAAGTCTTTCGCATTCGGTCACATCTTGTCCTCAAACTTAACGGATAGAGTTTTAGCAATAAAGAATGAACAAAAAAATAAGTCTATAAATATAAAACTGATGGAGACATTACTCCAAAAGAGCTCAGAGCTGTAGTTGTACCAAAATATTTTTAAAAATTAAGAGTACAAAGACTTTCACAAGTCAGCATATAAGAAGAAATCTCAAAAAATATTGCAGAAAAGAAATCTTTTGAGCAGAAATCTAATAAAAATAACTTTTTATCCGATGATCAGTGGACATTGTAAAAAAAAAAAAAAAAAGAAATCTTACTGACAACATCATAAAAAACTAAAACTAAACACAAAACACAATATTATATATAACTGAATTTGTTACTACTTTGTTTTGGCCCTGGTCTTTTTTCAGCTTGTTATGCTGCCATTAAAGCCAGAAAAAATGGCGGACGCTGGCTTTTACTGGTTGCTATGGCAACCACCAACCATCAATAGCAACATAACGCAACTTTTAAAGCAACACAGGTTAAAAGACAATGACCTGTTGACCACAGAAAATATGCTCAAAGAATAAACTATATTTTTTAATTCAAATAAACTAGACTTGAACTGCATCGCAAATAATTAAAGAAACAATCAAAACAAATAAAATACAAAGTTTTTTTCAACGCATTTAAAGATGTAAAAACAGTGGAGCTACCTTCCAGAGCGAGGCGGCTCTTCCAGAGCTCCCAGTGAAACCAGTAACTCCTCTGCAGCGATCAGAGCCTCGGTGGACGGAGGTGTGGGAAAAGGAAAATTAACCACCTGCAAAACCAGAAATTAAAAAAATATGCCGATTTCTGCTTTCCTCTGTTTTTTTCCTTTAAAACATTATTTGTCTCCTTGCAGACCTTCTCGATGTTGAGATCCTTCATCTGCAGAATCAGGTCCTCTACGGGGCGGCGAGTGATCTCCGCCTCAGAAAACTGACTGAAGTCCCCAAACACCGCAGAGGAATACAACCTGGAGAGGAGTAACACCAAGAAAAAATATGAAAATAATAGATAAAAATACACTAGAGAAGCGAGTTATTAGTTAATTAGTTAATCTAAAGTGGGCTGATTTCATTCATAGACAATTTTCTTAAAAACTAGAGTATTCTCTTGTATCTGGAGAACCATAACATAATGTGGTAAATAAAATTTTAAAAAAACACAAATTTTTAAATATTTTTGTGTCCACTGTATTAAATGCTGATTGAATAAAGAAGAAAACTGTGGTTTTCATACATTATTAGACATATATGAAATATGATACAACAAGAACCCGTTAGGTTCCTAAGTGGAAATATACAAGATGAAAAGAGGAAAATATGTGAAACACTAAGGCCTGAAAAAGTTTGGCAAAAACTCAGGTCTAAGCAGACATTGTTAGATAATCGACTATAACAAAGTTTAATCTAATGAAACATGGATTAAAAATCAACCTTGAGTCGACTCATTGTCTGACTCCCTAAAGTCGACACACCACCAGGGCAACAGTGTGAAACAGCTCTGACCTGTAACAATGTCCGGCCTCGGTCCGTCCGGCTCTGCCTGCCCTCTGATTGGCTGAGGCCTGAGACGTCCAGGAGACTTTGAAGGACGACACGCCCGTCACTCTGTCGTAGTATCGCTTCTTAACCCGGCCGCAGTCAACAACATATTTGATGCCAGGAATGGTCAACGACGTCTCGGCGACGTTGGTGGCAACGACACAGAGACGAGTACCAGGTGGAGGAGGCCTGAACACCTGCAGTCATGACAACAGACTTCGTTTGTCACAGAAGCTTCTCCTGGAATTACGCAAAGCTTCTCGAAAAGGTCTTTTTCTGTAGTGACAGCATATCTGGGAACACAGGGCCCAGATATGCCATTTTGTGTGTTTTGTCATCAAGAAATGATCAAACTAATGGTGTCTGCTTCTCCACGGTTAACCTGAAGTTAATGGTAGAGGTGCAGAAACATCCCCATAGTAAGTAGGGCTGTATAATAATATCGATATCGCGATATATATCGATATTTTCTTTCCTAGAAAAAAATCGATATTCATCCACAAGTATTGTAACATCCAACTGTCACCTTGCAATGAAACATGCAAGGTGACAGTTGCTTGCTTCGCACCAGGTCATCAGGCTTAGTGATTCCTTCAGATGTCAAGGTTTAAAAGGAATCAAACTATTCAGAGCAGGAACTTGGTACTTTATTTACTTTACTAATGCATGTCAGCTACAGTTTGGACTGTTTCAACTAAAAGAAACATGTTTTCTCACCACTTCTGTGATTAATTTTGTCCAGCTGTCGACTTTAAGTCTGTGTCCAACCAGAGCCAGGTATTGTGTAGTTGGTGCTTTTAATCAGTTTCAGTTAAATTAATTCAATCCAACTTTATAACAGTCACAAAATGTCACCAAAATCACTCTGTCCCTCTAAAATCTTTCAGAATATCGCAAAAGTGTATTGAATTGTATCGTTTGTTGAATATTGCAATATATATCGTACTGTATCATGGGCAGAAAATCGTGTATCGTATTGTATCACTACAGCCCTAATAGTAACAGAGAAATTATACACACTGTGCAGAAAGTGCAAAGCCATTGTGGAGGACAGAAGACAAGAAAGCGGCTCAGTTTGATTTCTGCTTTACAGTGGAATAAAGTCAGGAATATTGTTGGAGATCCAGGAAACCATCCTGGGCTGCAGCCTTTGTCATTAAACTAGTTGATGACTTAAAGGAGAAAATTTTGTGTTAGAAGTGATTTTTTTAAATTTTTTATGTCAAAACTGTCCTGTTTCTCTCTTCAGGGACTAACTTCTGAAACTACAGTGTCTCACCTTAGCTTGCTGCTCAGGAGCCAAGAGGGAATACAGCGGGAGAACAAACAGAGGAATGGACGGGTCGGCCTTACATTCTGAAAAACACCAAACACACAGCAACATTCTGCTGAAAACATCACATTTTTCAGTTTTTATAACAACATGTAAAAGTTATAAAACATCTAAAGGAATTTTGGTTTTACAATATATTGTGGTTAAAATGCAACAGAATTATTTTGCGACTCCTTTCTGAAGTAAAAGTGTTACAAGGTGTCAACCCTTTTACAATGAATCAGACAAAAACACATTAAAAATAAACTCAGAGGGAAATTTAACTTGATTTTTTCGATCCCTGAATAAATTAGGAACTTCAGACACCCAAACAATGTTCCTTAAACTATATATATATATATATATATATTTAAAAATATATTTATATTGAAATGTTTTCAAAAAATAAAAAAAAATTAAAATAATAAAAAAGATAATTAAAAAAAAATTAAAAAATTATATATATGATGCCAGGAATAAAAAAAGTATATATATTATATATATAATATATATATTTTTTAAATGTATATATAGGAATTATATATATATATTATATATATAATATATATATATAATATTTTTTCATTTATTTTTTTATGTATATATAGAAATTATATATATATAAAAATATTTATAATTTATTATATATATACCTGTATATATATATATATATATACATACATTAGACGTTTTCTTTATGGCCCTTCTAAGCTTCACTCAGCCTGGGCGTTGAAAACCATGAATTTACCCGACTCGTTTGGATCGTCCCCGATCTCCAGGTCCGAGCCTCCGTCCTCCTCGTCTCCGATCCCGGCCTCTCTGTCCTCGTCCCCCTCGTCCACCGGCAGGGCGGAGTAGTTATCCAGGTCGATCCAAGGCAGAGACTGGAATCACAGTTAAAAACACTGATTTTAAAATGATTGGCCTAAAAAGTACTACTCTGCCATTGGATTAATTTTCCTATAAGCAAACTTTATTAAACTGCTGAAACATTACTGCAAGTCCGCATAGAAATAAGTGTGATATGAAATTAGGTTATGAAAACAACACTGGAGACAAAACCTGCTGTAACTACTATTGTAGCAAAAAACATTTTAGAGAATTTGACAGATTTAATAGGAAATATTTCTTGCAAAGGATTAAGTATAAATTCATTGGATACTTTAAAATGTCATAAAATGTGAAAACAAAATAAGATATAAATGAATAAGGTAAAATATTGTTTTTAGAAAGGGAATGTTTAGCTGCGAGTGGCGTAGATCTTTGCAAACCCATTAGAAAATGAATTCAGTTTTTATTGCAGGTAAACTCACAACGTTCTTCTTCTGTTTAGCCTTCTTAAATTTCCTCATTGCCTCAGCCGTGTCCGCTTCCTCCTCTTCAGCTAAACATAAAAAACAAGTAAATTCAGAACAGGAAGAAACCTTCTCCCTGATCGATGGTTACTGGTCACTCACCAGCGGCCGTGTTGCCCTTCCTGAACGGAAACGCTTTCCTGAGTCTCCTGCAGAGGCTGTGGACCTCAGCCTGACCCGTCAGAAACACCAGGATCCCCCCTGAGCGACACGAACAGCTTCAGTAGATTTACACTCATAATTATCAGCGCAGACACTGAAAGCAGAGACAGACAAACATACCGGGAGGCAGCATGCGGTGGATTTTGCAGGTCTTCTGAAAGGCTTCTCCGGTGTAATCCTCCAGCGGAGTTCGTTTGTTGAAATGGATGGTGACCGGGAACTGCCGGGCGTCCACCTTGATGACGGGCGGCGGCGTCTGAAAGAGCTTCTGGTTTTCTGTGAAGTCCTCGACGCGCAGAGTGGCCGACATGATCAGCAGCTTCATGGGCATTCCTTTCTGCAGACGGGCACGGAGAAAAGCAGACGTGAGGCAAATCTAGAAGAAAAAGCTTTTTATTTTCACGTTGTGCATCCAATTTATTTTTGCACTGATTCCTGAAAGGTGAATCTGCAAAAACTGTGCAGAGAATCAATTTGGGGAAAAAATAATTCAATACAGAAGCATTGCAGGGCCTGATGTGATCTAAACAAACTTTCAAACTTCAGGAGATTAATTCCTCTAAATGATTCACACAGACATAAACACTTTTCCCACCTTGTTTCTCAGCGGGACGATGCGGGACAACAAGCCGATGAGGATGTCCGTGTAAACGCTTCGCTCATGGGCTTCGTCTATGATTATCACACTGTATCTCTGCAGCAGAAAATCCTGCAAAGCAAAACAAAAACATGGAAAATACAACAAATATTAATTTAATTTTGTTCTTTCCTTATGGTGATGCTAAACAAATGTGTGTTTAACACAGAACAGAGGAAATTAAACTGAGACACACAGAGTATAACTACTGTATTGTAAGTTATCTTAAATGTCCCCAAACGCTAAAAATGAACAAATAAATGAGCAAATAAAACAATAAAACCTTCTGGATCTCCTTCAGCAGAACACCGTCTGTCATAAACTTGATCTTGGTGTCGCTCGTCACGTTGCCTTCATATCGGATCTGGTACGACACGACTCTGAGCAAACAAAAAGACATAAATTATTATCAGTAAACAAAAAAAATCATTTTAGGATCTAAAGCGAGTCAAATATTTAACTTACTGGGAGGGAAGGTTCATCTCTTTGGCTACTCTGTGCGACATGCTGACAGCTGCGACTCTCCTCGGCTCTGTGATCCCAATAATCCTGCTGCCACTGGAGGAAACAAACAGATTAGGAGAAAATTTCAAAATCTAAATATTCTACAATTGAACCAACTTTTAAGCAAAAATGCACAAAAATGTTACAAAATCCAAATCCAAAGGTTTTAAATATGGAAGCAGTAAAATCTGGAAACTGTAAGGGATGAAAGTGAGCAGATGGACAGATAGAAGGACAAAGAAACAGACAGAAGAATAGAAATAAGATGGATGGCAAGAGGGAACAATGGACAGTTGTACAAGCGGACACAAAATTTTTTGAAAACCGTTATTGATTAATGAGTTAATCTAAAGTTCACTGATCTTATCAATCAACTAATTGGGGCATTTTCTTAAAAACTCGAGTTTTTTGAGTAGTTTCTCTTCCCCGTTCTGGAATAGCCACCATCTTTATTCCTGTATTAACTGCCTCAGCTACGGCAAGTGGCGCCCTCTGCTGGATGGCGGCCAAACTACAACAACAACAGAAGGTCTAATCAGACGTTATTAATCGATTGACGCAAATGTTAACCTAATCAACCATTAATCAACAATTAATCTAACTTTTTGCATCAGTGGTACAAAGTGTAAAAATAGTTATATTTCTCCATGTCATTTAGTTTTTCTCTGCTTCTCTAAAATAATACAATATTTATTATTATATCATATATTCCAGAGTGAGTCAGAACCCTCCTATGCTGCAGCATTATGACCTTTTTTTTCTGGGTCAATGTCCACAGAGCCATGCAGGAATAAAATGGAGAACCTACCAGGCATAACCAGCCTCATACAGGAACTGAGGCACCTGCGTTGTCTTTCCACTTCCTGTCTCCCCACAGATGACAACGCAGGGATTCTCACTGACCGCCTCCATGATGACCTGCTCCTCGGCCAGCACCGGCAGCTTCAGACGAGCCCCTGCAGCAACGGATTGAGACATGCTCAAAGCAGAGAAACAAACACAGCGATATAAATGTGGACAGTATGATTTCCCTCACCTGAACCTCTGCTGATCTGTCAACTGGAATAAACACAGCCGGTTCTGACGGCTTCCTGCTTTGCACCGTCTTCTTATCAGGAACCGTCTCCTTTTGCGTATCTGGATCTGCGACGTTCTGCTCCAGCTTCGCCTCCGGTTTGGTTTCATCAGTGTCCTTTTGTTCATTTGTCTCCACGGAGCTATTCCCTCCATCATTCTCTTCCTCCTCCTCCTCCTCATCAGAGGAAGTGTCTTCATCACTGCTGTCTTCTTTCTGCTGCTCTTCCTCCTCATCCTCCTCTTCTTCCCATTTTCTCTTCCTGTTTGCTCCGCTCACACTGCTGATCTTTGGACCAGAATCTCCATCTTTCGCTTCATCCAATGACCTGAAGGGAAACAAAACATTTTATAGCCTAACAATGTATTGCCTAGCATTTTAGGCTATGCTATTGGCTAAAATGCAATAACATAGCATTCCTTTGATGATTTGAAACAAAGAATGCTTCAGCGACTAAAAACGTATTTTTACATCAAAAATCTCAGGCCTTCCTGTTTGACTTAACATCATTACAGTCTGCTGATTTTTTTGATTAACCGATATATTAACAGATATTCTTACAGAATCTGAACCACCTGAAGAAACATACAAATACTATTAAATCTTATTAAATGCAAAATGAATATATTTTGGCTTAATTGCTGCTCTGAGTGTGTTTTCTATCAGCAATACCTTTTTAGTGTACATATACTCCAGTTAACAATTAATCAATAAATCCAACTTATTGCTTCGACATTATATTTTGCCAATAATACATCAGTAATGATTGATTAGCATTATAATAAAAAGATAAACAGAAACTCCTGAGTGAATAAAATAAGTCCTGACCGTCGTGTGTCTGTTTTGGAGGCCATGTTCCACCTCAGGCGCTCATGACCTTTGAACTTACTGTTTAGTTTGGTAGAGCTTGTCTCCTGTTCCCAGTTTGGATGTTGTGAACAGAAGCTTCAGTTCAGACTCTGGAAGCTGGACCTCGGCCAGTTTGGTGAGGATGTCTGCCCTCTGGAAGACAAATTAATAGAAATACGTCAGCAGGATTTGGTACAAAGACAAAAGTACGTCTCCCTGAAAACAGACCTTTACATAACGACATTTTTAATACAAAACATTTTACAACAAAGACAAAAACATTTAAAATATTTTAGATTTTATTTTCAGCCTTGGAAAAGCATTCCCTAGTTTGTGGTATCACATTTATAATGCATTTTATTGAGATTCTATCTTACACATCAACACAGTGTAGGAAGTAATAAAAGTTAAATGAATGTATTTTATACAATAAAATTCTGAAATGTGTATTGCTGTCACCCCGTTACTCTGACGCCCGTACATAAAATTCTGTGCAATTAAATCTATGTATTCAGTTATATTAAGTGAATTTGAACTTTATTGAAAATCTTATTTATTCCAAAAGCTCAATTCACCAAATGAAACACAGACTGACGTTTTCTCATATAAAATTAGGATTTCACATCAGTTGTATAAGAAAAAAATTTTAATGCAGAAATGTGGATTTATTGAGACTCAGGTTTAATACTCACTTAAAAGGCTGTTATTTTCAAAATGTTCATTATTCAGACAAATCAGAGAACACATAATTTATTTAATCTGACGTAATTACAACAAATGACGCAAATGCACTGGATTTTATTCAAAGATACCAGAGTATATGTAAAAATTGATGTCACATTTGAATATTTTTAATGTGTGTAAATAAATCTTGTATTATTTTACTTCCACTTTTTAGTTAAACTTTGTGAGAATTTATCTTGAGAAATCTCCATAAAATACAAAGACGTTTTGTAGTTGTAGTAAAACCACAAACTGTAAAAACGTTAACGGGATATAAATATTTTTGAATCTGAATGACTACTGTTATCTGTTTATGGGTAAACTTGTGCAACAATGGGGTTTTTTTAATCTGTTACTTCATAATGTCACATACATATTTAGTAGAAATGTGTCGATCTGACTTACCAGGACATTTTTAAAGTGCAGCAGCTGTAGTTGTCTAGCTGCTTTTGGCATAATTTAAAATTAAACATTCTGTGAGGTTATTAAACTCTTTTTCTTAGCTGTCATACACATTTTAGTTGTTGCTGTTGTCTCACCTGAGCTTTTTTCTCTTTGCGCTCCAAGACTTTTTGAAGCTCCTTTCGCTGCTTCTTCGTCAGAGGTTTTTTGGAGATCACAGGCTTTTTTTTAGATTCATCCTCTTTCTTCTTCTTGTGTTTGGAGGCTGGAAGGACCAGAGCGTTGCTGTCGTCTACACCTTTCATCCGACTCCCATCTAATGACAACAAACCCACACAGATCCGTTAGGGCGCTGCTTTTTAAACAAGGAATGAATAAAGAAACATCTTAAAAACAGCTGTGTCTCCTACCGTTTAGCTCCACCACAATATCCGTCTTCTCCTCCTTTGCTGGTTGCTGCGTTTCACTTTTCTGCCTTCCTTTCCAGTTGTGCTTCTTCCTTAGCTTTCCCATTTTAAACAAACTGGATATAACACAGACTCTGATACAGAAACAGACGAGGCGGAGACTTTAGCAGCTCAAAAACGACGAAAGAAAAATCATCCTTCGTCATAAAGCCGCCATAAACTTTTGTGCTGTGGAACTCATGATATAATTGTTTTAAAGTCGTCAATTCTTCAGTATAATTGTTAAAAAAAAAGTGAAAAGAGGATAAATTAGCCACTGAAGAAACTAATGTGGAAACCTCACGTGTAAACATGTGAAGGTCCGACTGTTAAAACTGTCCCGCCCGGAACGCAAGTTACTTAGTAAAAATGTTCCGCCGAGGCAATCAATTCAGCAAAAATATATTATAGAACCAAATACAAATAAAATTAAAATAATAAATAATTAAAGAATGTAGAGCCTAAAATGAAATTTAAAACAAAAAGACAAAAAAAATCTAAAGAAAGAAAAATAAATAAAGAACATTAAAAGAAAAAAAGGAAAAATTGATGGGAAAGAAAAAGAAGGTTAAAAATAAATAAATGAGAGTTTAAACAAAAAGACATGAAAAAGGAAAGACGAGTAGAAATGAGGACAAATAGGTGGAAAAAGAAAAGTTAAAACAAAAAAAAAAATAAAAAGCACATTTAAATGGAAAAGGTTCAGTGGATCATCAGAAATATTTTAGAAAACATTCCTAGCAGTAAAACAGTAGCAAAAACAAATATTTTAAAGTTTAGTTTATTATAAATTCTAAAAATTTCATTATTATAAAATACATGTGGTTAAGAGTACAAGTGGATATAAATTTCTCTCTTTTGTCTTGCAATCTATCAACATTCAAACACTTTAATTAGGAAGAGTTACAAGTTTGCAGAATAGAAATAATATTAAATTACTAAATTCAAAAATTAAAAGATGTTCCTACAAATAAAAAAATAACTAGACATAGAGTGACTCTTACTTATATTTGTGACAACCAAAAATATCTTAAACTAATGAAGGTTCATGATTTTATTAGCACATTTATCGATTTCTACAAGTAATTCAGAGAAGATGATTTATAGACTGAAATGTTAACTACCAGACATCTGTGATAGCAGAGTAGGGTAATTGTAGAAAAGGAGTGAATTTATGCCAAAAAAAAACTAAGCGATGTTGAAAATAATCTCAAATACATTTTAAAAAAGAAAAAAAAGAAGAAATTTCTAGGGTAAAAAGTTGAAAATTTGTGAGAAAACCCCCAGAAATGTTGAGATTAAGCTCAGGAATTTTCTAAAAAAAAATTTAAAAAAAGAAAAAAAAAGAAAATTTCTGAGTTTGAAAAGTTAAAAATTTGGTAGAAAAAAATCACAAAACTTAAGATTAATCTCAGAATTTCTTTTAGAAAGAAGCTTGAAAATTTCTGAGTTTGAGTTTGTTTCCAAACTGGGTTTAAAAAACCTAGGTTATTTTTAAACCCAGATAAAAACCCAGAAATGTTGAGAATCTCATGTATTTTCTATTTTAAAAAATGTGTAAAAAAAAAACCTATAAAATTGACTAGATAAGACTAAAAAAAATTCTAACAAATATTCTAAAAAATTAATTAGAATATTTAGAATATTTCAACGTTTGAAAATCAGAAATTTTGAAGTTCCTTTTTTTCCTATCTTGACCCTAATAAAGCCTTCCTAGAAAACTGAGATTGTTTCTAGAAAAAGGAGCAAAAATACAGACTCACTGCAAATTTTTTTGACAGTTTTACATATGGGTACCATTTGTATCAAAAATAAGTAGAAGTCATATGTGTAGATGTGTCGTTGCTATGTGTCGTTGGTCTATGTCGTTGGTCTATGTTGCATCACATGTAGATGATGCATATGTTATGTTGCATATGCATGTCGCATATGCGAACAAGTGGCATATGCAGCAAACACATATTGTTTGCTGCACATGCAGATGTTGCATATGTCTACGTTGCATATGTGGTTCATGTCGTTGGTTCATGTCGTTGGTCGATGCTGTTGGTCCATGTCGTTGGCCCTGTCGTTGTGTCGTTGGTCCGTGTTGCTATTGCCTGTTCTCTTCGCCATTAAAAAGTTTTGAAGTAGGTCATGTATGATCAAATAGTTTACTAGATATTACAAAAATGTTGGTCTTTCAATATCAGTGGTTTCAATAAAATTGTTTTCAAAATGTTAAGAGTTCTACCTCGTATTTTCTTTAGGCATTAGTCAGGGCAACTAACGAGGTCGAGGGGTCCTGGCCCAGTGAAGGGGGCGCTAAATTTCTTTTTAAATCTGTAAATCTTTATTTTTAAGAATAATTTTCACTGTCGGCATGTATTTGAACTTCTCTCTTTTATTTCCTTCAGCGCAGCTCACAGTTTTAAACAAATTCTGTAGTTTTCGGGATATTTCTAAATCTGCTCCTTAGTCGCATTTTTTGGGCTTTTACTGCCTTTAGTGGCGTGGGGTGGTAACACAACTAATATAATTAAATTAATAAATCAAAACGCTACAAAGCATTTATTATTAATTCTGGCAGTTATAATAATAATATATAATAATAATATAATAATAATAATAATAATAATAATAATAATAATAATCTGCCTGCAAATTACACACCGGATTCCAAAAAGTTGGGACACTAAACAAATTGTGAATAAAAACTGAATGCAATGATGTGGAGATGGCAAATGTCAATTTTTTATTCGTGATAGAACATAGGTGGCAGATCAAAAGTCTAATCTGAGTAAATGTAACATTTTAAAGAAAAAATTCAAAATTTCACTGTGTTTACAAATCCCAAAAAAGTTGAGATAAGTAGCAATAAGTGGCTGGAAAAAAGGAATTGAACATATAATAAACAGATGGAAGACCAATTAACACTAATTAGGTCAATTGACAATATGATTGGATATAAAAAGAGCTTCTTGGAGTGTCAGTGTCTCTCTGAAGCCAAGATGGTAAGAGGATAATCATTGTTGCGTAGAAAGATAGTGCGGCAATACCAGAACAGCTTCAACAGAACAGCCGTAAAATAGCAAAGACTTTTAAATTATTATCATCAACCGTGCATAACATCATGAAAAGATTCAGAGAATTTGACACAATTGCTGTGCATAAGGGTCAAGGCCGTAAAACTCTACTGGATGCATGTGATCTCCAGGCCCTTAAACGTCACTGCACCTCAAACAGGAATGTCACTGTCAAGGAAATAACAGCATAGGCTCAGGAATACTTCCAGAAAGCATCGTTGGTGAACACAATCCGCCTTGTCATCCGCCGCTGCCAGCTGAAACTCTACAGTGCAAAGAGGAAGCCATTTCTAAGCTCCACAAGCTCAGTAGTTTGCACTGGGTCAGGAGTCAGTTAAAATGGAATGAATGGAAGTTGAATAAATGCTTGTGGCCTGGGCAGCTTGCATGTCTTGAAAGGCACCATTAATGCAGAGAACTATGTTCAGGTTCTAGAACAACATATGCTCCCATCTAGATGTCGTCATCTCTTTCAGGGAAGACCCTTCATTTTTCAACAGATAATGCCAGACCACATTCTGCAACAATCACAACATCATGGCTACGTAGGAGAGGGATCCAGGTACTGAAATGGCCAGCCTGCAGTCCAGATCTTTCACCTATAGAGAACATTTGGTGCATCATAAAGAGCAAGGTGTGACAAAGAAGGCCCAAGACGATTGATCAGGTAGAGAGGCCTGTATTAGACATGAATGAAGAGCATTCCCATTTCTAAACTTGAGAAACTGGTCTCTTCTGTCCCCAGACGTCTGAGCATTATAAGAAGAAGGGGAGATGCCACACAGGGGTAAAAATGGCCTTGTCCCAACTTTTCTGGGATTTGTTGACGCCATGAAATTTTAAAACATATTCCCATAAAATGATATATTCTCTCAGTTTAAACTTTTGATCTGTGATTTGTGTTCTATTGTGAATAAAATATTAGATGTTAGCACCTCCACACCATTGCATTCAATTTTTATTCACAATTTATTTATTTTATTAGTGTCCCAACTTTTTCTAATCCGGTTTGTAATTTGCAGGCACTTTATAATTATTATTATATTATCCTACTGCCAGAATTAATAATAATACTTTGTAGCATTTTGATTTAGTAATGTAATTATATTAGTTGTGTTACCACCCCACGCCACTAGAGGCAGTAAAGGTCCAGAAAATGCGACTAAGGAGCAGATTTAGAAATATCCCGAAAACTACAGAATTTGTTTAAAACTGTGAGCTGCGCTTAAGTAAATAAAAGAGAAGTTCAAATACATGCCGACAGTGAAAATTATTCTTCAAAATAAAGATTTACAGATTTAAAAAGAAATTCAGCGCCCCCTTCACTGGGCCAGGACCCCTCGACCTCGTTAGTTGCCCTGACTAATGCCTAAAGAAAATACGAGGTAGAACTCTTAACATTTTGAAAACAATTTTATTGAAACCACTGATATTGAAAGACCAACATTTTTGTAATATCTAATAAACTATATGATCACACATGACCTACTTCAAAACTTTTTAATGGCGAAGAGAACAGGCAATAGCAACACGGACCAACGACAGGACCAACACCATCGACCAACGACATGAACCACATACAGCATCGACCAACGACATGAACCACATATGCAGCGAACGCATATGCAACGTAGACATATGCAACATCTACATGTGCATCATCTACATGCGACATAGACCAACCACACATAGCAACGACACATCTACACATATGACTTCTACTTATTTTTTATACAAATGAACCCCATATTTACAGCTATTAGATAAAAATACAAAGCAGTGCAGTTATATTAACGATCAAGAGAGGGTTAAGGTCTTCATGTCATATGCTGCTGTCCTTTAAACGTTCATAATCGTTTTCTCTGAGTCCATCCCCGGCCGTGAAGCTCTCCTCCGTGGTCCGCTTGGCCTCCTTCGTCACCCTTTCGAACCTCTTCAGGAAAACGACGAGAGCCACGAGCAGAGCCGCCTGCACCGCCACAAACACCATGAGGGAGCCCAGAGAGGCCAGCGCCAGGTCGCAGTACCAGTAGCGGCAGGACTCCAGGACCTCCTCCTCGGTCAGATACCCCACAGAGCGCCCCCTCAGGCCGGGAGGAGAACTGCAGTTCACCCCCAGGAAGGACGCGACGTCGGTGCTCTGACGTCTGAGCCACGCTCGCAGGTAGAGGACGCCGCAGTCGCATGTCCAGGGGTTTCCGTGCAGGGAGACGGAGCGCAGTGACGTCAGGTCGTCCAGCAGCCCGTCGGGGAGGGTGCTCAGCAGGTTGTCATGGAGACGCAGCTCGGTGGTTCCCGCTGGGAAACTGGAGGGCACGGACCCGGAAGTGAGAGACCTCCCGCTGCAGTCCACCCGACCGCCCTGACAGGAGCAAGGGCGGGGGCACGCCGATGACCTGTGACCTCCGAGCAAGAGAAGGCACAGGAGCAGGTGCGTCGTCATGGTTACCAAACTGCAGGGAAGAAACAAAAGGTCAAGGAGTTCAAAGAAGCACTTGAAGTAGTTCTACTCTTACATAGGGCTGTATAATAATATCGATATTGCGATATATATATATCGATATTTTCTTTCCTAGAAAAAAAACCGATATTCATCTGCAAGTATCGTCACCTTTCTCACTCATTGCTTGCTTCGCACCAGGTCATCAGGCTTAGAGTGATTCCTTCAAATGTCAGGGTTTAAAAGGTATCAAACTATTCAGATCAGGTACTTGGTACTTTATTTACTTTACAAATGCATGTGAGCTACAGTTTGTACTGTTTCAATTAAAAGAAACATGTTTTCTCACCACTTTTTTGATTCATTTTGTCCAGCTGTCGACTTTAAGTCTGTGTCCAATCAGAGCCAGGTATTGTGTAGTTGGTGCTTTTAATCAGTTTCAGTTAAATTAATTCAATCCATCTCTATAACAGTCACAAAATGTCACCAAAATCACTCTGTCCCTCTAAAATCATTCAGAAAATCGCAAAAGTGTATTGGATTGTATCGTTTGCTGAATATCGCAATATATATTGTATCTTGGGCAGAATATCGTGTATCGTATCGTGAGATTACAACTTGAGTACAATTTGTGGTGAGAGACTAACATGAGAGAAATAAAGCTGAAGCATTAAACCAAAGAAAGTCAAACAATTAAATAGAAATGCACAAAAATTGAATTCAAGACTTCATCAAAAACCTAGTACGGCAAGACTTTTTGAGCAATAATAAGGAGAATTGAACCGAGTATGGCAAGACAATAACCAGAAGTGGACAGAGTACCCCAAAATTGTACTCAAGTAAGTAGCACTACTTGAGCATATTTTTACTCTAGTACAATTAAAAGTAGCCATTCAATAAATTACTTAAGTGAGAGTGAAAAAGTATTTGGCAAAAATACTACTCATGTACTGAGTCACTGATCAAATTATCGATGATTTAATGTGTAAAAATTGCATCATCAGATGCACCAAAATCTAAAGTTATGTCAAAATTTTAGGTATTTTAAGGACAAACTGAAAATAATGAACATAACATGAGACTTTAACAAAAACTGCAAGTTTGTGTTTGGTTAAAACAAGCTTGTGATTTATTCACTGAAGTTGTTCACAGAAATTTAACTCAAGTAAAAGTATAAATACTTAATAATGAAAATACACAAGTAAAAGTAAAAAGCACAGCATAGTGAAAATACTGCTGGAAAGACACAGTTTCCAAAATGTTACTCAAGTAACTGAACTAGTTACTGTCTGACTCTATAAAGAAGATTTAAAAAAATCATAGGATATAATATCTAATTTCTCGTTGTTGCTGCTGCATCACCTTAGACAAATATTCTGATCAATTTGTACAATAAGCCTGACTTTATAGAATTATTGATAACTAGGATCAATTTGTTTGAATTAGATTGAATTTGACTTTTTTATGTAAATGACTTGAGACAATATTTGTTGTGAATTGAATTTAAACAATGTCTAATGTCAGTAATAATGCAAGGCTGCATTTATTTATTTAAAATTAAAATGAGCTTAAAATACATTGTCTATCCAGAATCCTTTTGAAGATTAATTGTCTTATATTTTTCTTTACAAAAATGGCTCAATTCTGACAAATCTACTGATTTTATCCCATCTGTTTGATTTTTCAGTAATTTTGTGTTGTTTTTCTTGGGGACTGAACGGTAATTTAAAAAACTTTTTAAAAGATTTTATGCTTTTAAAAATTGATTATGTTTGACAGTAAAACTTTTTCCTTACAGGTTTATGTGACTTTTAGCACTGAATATGTTACGTTAAAAATATCCACTGAAGAGTAACTTATTAAATATAAAATTAAATAAAAGTTTGATGTTTACCTTAGTTTCTAGATGTCCTCTGTAGACGAATTTCCTTCTTCTGGCTGATTTTTAGAAGAAAAATGTGGCGAGTGTGACAGCTGGCTCACACTGATAAACACTGCTGTCAAGTTATGAGCCTGTGTTCACACACACACACACACACACACACACACACACACACACACACACACACACACACACACACTGATAATCTACAACACAGTAAGTCAGAAGATCCTCCTAGTTCCTGGAAAACAAATAGAAAGCTAATCAGAAAAATATTTGTCATAACTGCCATTAAAAATTTCTGCAGATTTAAATTGCGCTGTTGAGTAAAATCCAAAATCAATAATAGGGAAATTCCATAGGTAAATCTTATAACTCTTACTAGAGAACTGCAAACTACTAGTAACATTTTAAATGTTAAGTCAATGCTGCTTCAATTCTTAGGCTTCATCTTCATGCCAGATGTGTTTTTATTACTATTTTTATTTACTCACATGGTGCACCTTAGATTTTATTTACATTTAAAATTCCTAGTGGTTTTTTGTTATTTTCTTAGTTTTTGCTATAAAAACTTTTGTCTTTAGCTAAAACTTTGGGTGCAAATGCCCCTGATGACGGTGGAAACACGATTCTGCAAAGGCTCCCCCAGATAGACACTATTTGATATCATAGGACTTTATTAATTTTAATTTAAATTCTCACCTTGACATGCTCAATAGTCTGTGATTATGAAAGTTTTTGTTTCTCCCGCTCAAGATAAGGATTTAAATAAACTCTAGGATTCCTCTTCAGAAGTCAATGTGCTAATTATACTGATTTTACGCTGCTGATTTAAGTGATTTCACATCTTTGCAAACACTCTTTGTTAGTGAAGAAATACAGAAATCTTTTTACGTTTGCAAAACATCTTAGTGTTGCTGACAAACTTTATATGAATAAATTACTGAAAATTTGATTTCTCCAGGAATTTTAAAGCTTTGGAGATTTTAAATTGAAGCATTTTATTTTTTTGCTATTTCATCTAAACTTTAGGTACTTTACTGAATTAGAAAGCAAGAAAAGATATTCAAATATATTTTGACTAAGTAGCTTTGGATGGAAATGCTTATCTATTTTTACATTTTGCAAAAATAGAAAATCCTTTGTCATAATTTTTTTTTTAATTATTGTTTTTGGTTCACAAAGTACTGCAACAGGAACGTTGGTGCAGACACACTGCATTATATCCATGCCATCCTCTGCCAGGCAGGATGACGACGCTGTGAGCAGAGGGAGGAAAAATGTCCGCAGGAGATAAACATGAATCAGCAGATCATGTTCCTGCAGAAGCTTCGTCTTCCAGCCCAGCTGATGTGTGGAAGTGATGAAGGACACAGTGATGTGCTCACTGGACTCAAACACTAAAAATAAAACAACAACAAGTCAGAAAAAACAACAGCCTGACAAGAAGAGGAGTTTATTTATCACACCTTTGCAAAATGGGACACAAAGACTGAGCTCACACACAGCCTTCAGGGCTGTTGTACAGTTCATCAGCAGCAGTAAAGTCAACACACACACACACACACACACACACACCACACACCGCACACACACCACACAGCACACACACACACACACACACACACACACACACACACACACACACTCTGCAGCCTTAGCTCACATGGATTTTTCACTACGTTAAATGAACAACGATAAGTTTAAAACAGAAGCACAGACGCGGTATTGGCTCCTCATCACTTATTTCCCATAATGCCGTGGTGACGACGCAAACAGCAAGCTGGAAGCATTAAATACAAGCACAAGGAGTTGGATAAAAAGCAGTAAAAAATAGGCCCAAAGCTTCCAGGAGATATGACAGCATGCGCACACATGCACTCTTTAATACACAAACCCTTGTTTTAGCTGGTAGCAGTGAGTGCATTTTAAGCCCAGACTTTACATAAAAAAAACCTGGAAGATGTTTACACTGACCATAAGAAACCCTAAATGTTAATGAAGAAATTCACAGCGAATGTTTGATTTCAATAAATTGGAACTTCCTCAGACGGGGAAAACAGGGGAAAATGGACGGAAACCTGGAGTTGAAGACATATTATGATACACTCGCATATCCAACACAGACTTGCATAATAAAAACAACACCCATGTTCAAATCTAATCATTAGCCTACAGCTCTTTACAAAACACCTCACATTATATCCAAAAATGTTAAGCACTGCGTTATAAATTAGATACTGAGAAGTTATTTAAATTATATCTTAAAATTATTCATATTGATGTCACAGCCAGGGGCTCAAAATTGGAAAACACAAACAACCTCCAGGCAGACAGACAAAATGGAGCACCAAACTGAAGAGAAATGCAGAGTCCGCCGGGATTTTCCGCTCAGAACAATCCAAATCCAGGTCTGAAGGTCTCACTGTCATTCCTGGAGAGGAACAGCAGGTGGCGCTGCAGGGCAGCTCTGGATATGTCACTGATCCTTGTCGTGCATCTGCTGCTGCATCTTATTCAACATTTCCTGCATCCGCTTCAGCTGCAGAGGGAATTAAAGTCAACACATCATAAATAACCAGCATGTTTTCAGAAATAAACAGCCTGTTTATGAAAAAATTAGAATATAAATGGCTACATTGAATAGTTAATTGCCCATACTGCACTATTTGATAACTAGGATCAACTGAAATGTGTGTGTGATTGAATTGACATATTTTTTGCAATTGCCTTGAGATGACATAAAGAAACTGACTTTAATTTAATTGAAATTCAAACATGCTTCATGCTTTTTTCCAGATTTATTAATGCTTACAGACTAATAAATTAAATTCCACACTTTTCAGGAGTGTTTGTTATGATTGTCCTTCGAATAGTGTCAAACACTATACTGCTGACTTTATCCAATAACTGCTTGTCAGTTCACATCAAACCGTCATATTTCAATTTAATTAGCTTAAATGGGCCCAGTACATTTTAATTCCTTCCCATTAACTCCAGTTATCTGGGAAAACAAATAAATTTTTATGCACTTTGAACTTTAATTCATACAAAAACTCAGTTTAATACTGCTAAAGATGATTATATTTGTTAAAAAGTGAAGATTTAAGAAATCCGCCCACGTACATTGACACTTCTTGATTTTTATTGTTGGTTTGTAAGAAAACGTTACCGCCACCTGCTGGCATGGAGGATCTAATTTATAAAAAACACTAACATATGTTTGCACACAACTAATGATTAGCATATTATTGTATCACTGTAGTTATTTTTCAAAGTATCGACTGTCCTAATCTTTTCTGTAATATTTTCAAACATTCTCCTCACATTGTCTCTTTTTCATATGTACTACATAACATAACATGCTCTATTCTATTGTTTCATATTTCTCATAGTGATCATGCTTGTTTTTAAGTAATCTGATTGACGTGGGCTTAGCTTTGAGCTTCACTGCCCCCTATGGGTTTGGCGTGTTTAAAGCAACGCTAAGTAGCAGATTTGGACAAAAAAAATGTTTAATCCCATCAAGTGTATTCAATATAATTTTTCTAGACGACGTAGCAGAGAGACCTGTCCAGAGTGAACCCAGCCTCTCGCCCGGAACGTTAGCTGGAGATAGGCACCAGCAACCCTCCCGACCCCACCAAGGGACAAGGGTGTCAAGAAAATGGATGGATGGATGGATGGACGTAGCAGAGATATTTGTTTTTATAAAGACAAGCATCGAAGGCCTCAGTTAAATGTAAGGAGATTCAATTACAAACAGTCCATCTGGTTTTGACTTTATTGCTTTGGAATTATTGCAACATGTCCCGTTCTGATGCATTCAGTTATATTGCAAATTATTTTATGAAACTGGATGTGGAAAGGCAATTAACTCTAGACATGTTTATGTCCTTCTACATCTATTGTCTATATCTGGTGCAACCTCCTGCAGCCACTGGCCAAGAGAGAGCTACACCCAGAAAAAATGTAGAAATATGCTAGATCTTTTTCATGTTTTATATCTACAATGATTTGTTGATCTGTTTTCTGTATTTTTTTGCCCCTTACTGAGGAAATAAATTTAAAAAATTGTGAAAAAAGGTTTTTGTGGCCCCATGTGCTTTTAACTTAACTATTTTGGACACCACTGACTCAGAGTAATTAACAGTCACGAGTAGGGCTGTATAATAAAATTGATATCGCGATATATGTTGATATTTTCTTTCCTAGAAAAAAATCGATATTCACCTGCAAGTATCATAACATCCAAATGTCACCTTGCGCACTCATTGCTTGCTTTGCACCAGGTCATCAGGCTTAGAGTGATTCCTTGAGATGTTAAGGTTTAAAAGGTATCAAACTATTCAGAGCTGGTACTTGCTACTTTATTTACTTTATAAATGCATAAAAGATGCAGTTTGTACTGTTTCAATTAAAATAAACATGTTTTCTCACCACTTCTTTGATTAATTTTGTCCAGCTATCGACTTTACATCTGCCTCCAACCAGAACCAGGTATTGTGTAGTAGGTGCTTTTAATCAGTTTTCAGTTAAATTAATTCAATCCAACTTTATAAGTCACAAAATATCACCAAAATCACTCTGTCCCTCTAAAATCTTTCAGAAAATCACAAAAGTGTATTGAATTGTATCGTTTGCCGAATATCGCAATATATATCATATCTTGGGCAGAATATCGTGTATCATATCGTATCGTGAGATTATTGTATCACTACAGCCCTAGTCACAAGTACCAGGTTTGTTCTTGCTGAAAAAAAAAAAAAACTACTGTTACACCATTCAGTCCTCCTCAGCTTTTTTTTAAACAAAAAGTCTAGACTTTTTCTGACCTCCTCGTCTTTCATCTTGATTAACTTTTCAGTGTCTGCGTCTGGAGTGGACAGCGGCAGGATAGGGATTGGGCTCTCCATCCGGTTATCCTGAGCCAGTTTACTGAGAGACGAAACAGAAAGCAGAGGAGGGATGAAACGCTCTCTTCGGTCTGTAAACATCAGTGCCAGATTCATGAAACATTCCCATTTTGCACCTTTTCTCCTCATCAGACTCTTTCTCACACAGAGAGACAAACCTAGTCATCTCCTGGATGCACTGCGCTCTGTAGTTTTCGTAGTGGACGTCGCAGGTTACGTCTTTAAGGTCGTGCATGTGCGAGCGGATCAGCATGTTCCTCAGTTTCACAAAGTCGCAGTGCGACTGGTTTTCCACTGTGGACAGAAACATCTGCGTTTAATCAATAAGCCGGATTACAGCATTTCCACACAAAGATTTACACCACCGGATAATTTCCGTAAACCTCTAAGTATTGATACCCAGAATTTAACTCAAATAAGAGTAAAAAGGTAGGTGACTGATCTGCCAGAGTTCCGCTGGGGTTGCTAGGCAACGGCCCAGTTGCTAGGTAACGAGGCAGTGCCTGTTGATTTGTGACTTACATTCCGGAGGTTTCTGAGTAACTGATAACATTATCAGTAATTTAATACCTAAAAACATCATAAACAGATGGACCAAAATCTAAAATTAAGTGGAAATTTTGGTATTTTAAGGACGAATATTACAATAATTAATCTAAGTAACAGAAAAATAACAAAATCAGACAAAATTACATTTTCCAAATCAGTTTCTTTCAATAAAAAAACTTAATAGAAACTACAGTGTGTGTCTTTGTCTGGTTAAAACATGTTTGTTTTAGATTCAGTGGGTAGAGAATTGAGATAATCCAGTAATCGATCAGGGAGGAGATCGATCTTTTCCCAGATGTTTTTTTTTTAATTAAAGCTACACACTGCAGCTTTAATGGAAAAGCGGCTGAAGGAATGCATCGTTCATGAATTTACCTTCAACAATCCCCCAGGGGTACAGCCTTCCTCTGACCCGCTGTCCTCTCGCCTCCACCACGGTGTTGCTGCCAATCACAGCGAACGGCGTGCACTCCTGCACGGATAAGGACCGGCTGTTATTTTGACCCCAGTTTGCACAGGAAAACCAGCATGCTGGTGCACATTCACATAGCTAGACACATTCTCTGAAGACGCATGCAGCTGAAGAGACGCATCACTGGGACTGTTGAGACACGCAACAAGCTGCATGCTGTTTATTTTATGGCATTTAAAGGCAGATGAAGCAAATTCACACCCCAGGATTTTATTTTTTGTGAGACACTGCAACTTTTCAAAATAAGAGTGAATATACACAGTAAAAATGTCAGTGTTGAATTAACACCGAGCTGCACAGTGGCGCAGTTGGTAGAGCTGTTGCCTTGCAGCAAGAAGGTTCTGGGTTCGATTCCCGGCCCCGGCCTTTCTGCATGGAGTTTGCATGTTCTCCCTGTGCATGCGTGGGTTTTCTCCGGGTACTCCGGTTTCCTCCCACAGTCCAAAAACATGACTGTCAGGTTAATTGGTCTATCTAAATTGCCCCTAGGTGTGAGTGTGTGTGTGCATGGTTGTTTGTCCTGTGTGTCTCTGTGTTGCCCTGCGACAGACTGGCGACCTGTCCAGGGCGAACCCCGCCTCTCGCCCGGAACGCCAGCTGGAGATAGGCACCAGCACCTCCCGACCCCATTAAGGGACAAGGGTGTAGGAAAATGGATGGATGGATGGATGAATTAACACCCAAGTGTCTATATGTGTCCAAGTCAGCTGGTGTTAAATTCAACAATACAGAGTGTCACATTAACATTTATAACAGTGCTGGTGTTAAAATATATTAAAAGTAACACCAGTGTAGTGTTGATTACACAGCACAATGTGGTGTTAAAAAAGTAAATAATTGACCCAGAAGGTGTCAATATCAATCAAATCCAGTGGAAAATATTTAAAACGATACACAGAAAAGCAAAGTTGAACTTTTCTTAAACCCATTTCAGAATTATAGACCAATGTTAATTTAATTTTAAAAAATGGGTGTTAATCTTTTAACACTTACAAAAGTGTTACTTTAACACCTGCTGACTTGGACACATATAGACACTTTTGGGTGTTAATTCAACACTGGCATTTTTACTGTGTATTTTAACCATTCAACAAAAATACATAGTGCAACGCAAAATATGCGTGCAGGTTTTTGCTTTTAATTTAGTTGTATTTGTTAGTAAAATGGAAACAGAAACATCCAGTGACTCTGCCTGTTTAATAACTTTTCAAAATAAAGCAAGTATGAGCCATGTACTGTTTATGTTGCTGAAAAGACACAAAAAAATCTAGAAAAAAAGGGGATCAACTTAATAAATTTAATATGTGGTCTATAGTTGTTTGTTTTAAATAATCTAGCAAACCTGCAAGTCGTATTTATGTTTTCAATCTACAATAATTGATAGATCGCTTGTCTACAGAAATCTGACTGCTTTAGTTATTATTATAATCAATGTCAATGTCAAATTTATTTATTTATCAATTTTAAAAGCAGGTTAAAACTGCAACAAAGAGCTGTACACAAACAATAGCACAGAATACATTGATGAAAAAAATTAATATTAAAATATTGTGTTTAGTTTACTGTAAAGTAGTTTATTGCAATTATAATTAAAAACAGAAATACTAAAAGGTTTGTGGCCCCTAATATCACAGCTACATGTTTTAACTCCTTCATATTCAGAGGATTCACTATTCATGGTTCAGACAAAGTTTCTCAATGTTAACTCAATTCCAGCCAAATCAACAGCTAAATATGCTTAAATTAACACAGCTTGGCTGCTCTCAGACAAGGCCACCATTGTGTGCTCAGACTTTTACACACAGCTATGAGAGAGCGATCTCAGCGGCAGCTTTTCAGAATGAGCTTCAGAAAATCATGCAACTTTAATCTGTTTCTACTGGAGCTGCTTAATTCCAGACAAAAAAAACAAAAAAAAAAACGCCCTTTGTAAAAAACTCTTTATCCCAAACGCCTGATATTACTGTTACACTTTTCTAATGTTTTCTGCTAAAACTGCATTTACTTGGAAGTAGCAAACACCACTGTAACATAAAACCGAAATTATTTGTGGATGAAAAACATTTAGTTAACCACAGATAATCAAATGCATTACATAAATATACCAAAAGCCTTCATGAGTCTGACTAATGAAAACGCATTCATTAAAAATATGTTTAGAAAAGTCCTGGAGTATCCAGCAAATGGATATTGAATGTAAGCAATAAATCAATTAATCGCATGACAAGTTAAGATCTCAATAATATCTATTTGAATGATTGACTGTTTTTTCTCTTTCTACCAAAAACTGGAGTATTGGTCTCACCAACCACTGAAGGACAACTTTGTTTATAGAAACTTCATAATTAATTTCATTTGTTGTTTTGTTTATTTATGTCTGAATATTTTAAAAATCTTCCAGTTCAAGTGTCAAATGTTTATTAAACGTTTGTGGTCTTTCAGAGGGCAGACTTGCATTATTGTGCCATTATCAATATATGGTCTCAAAATAACAATATTATCGTTTACTGCAATAATTACTGGGATAATTTATCGTCCCGTAAAATTTGTTATCAAGACCAAATTCCAGATTTAAAAAATTGTGGTGAAAGGACAGAAAATGTCCTGGAAAAAGTATCATCACAGATTTCGTAAAAACAAAAGCAATTTATTTCTGGTGTTGGATTTCTTTACTGGTTTCATAAATGCATTAAATATAGAGGCTGTGTTTTTACAAATCGTGTTGAAAAATACTGCGACAGACTGGCGACCTGTCCAGGGCGTACCCCGCCTCTCGCCCGGAACGTTAGCTGGAGATAGGCACCAGCACCTCCCGACCCCATTAAAGGGACAAGGGTGTAGGAAAATGGATGGATGGATGGATGGTGTTGAAAAATACACTAATGTTGGTGCTGCAGCAGCAAACAGCTAAAACTCGCCTTCAGTTCTTTGTCGAGTTGCTTAAACTCCTCGTCCTCGTCAGAGTCACACTCAGGAAACTGGTACACTTTGATCCCAAACTTGTCTATTTCTTCTCGTATCTGCCAGAGGACAAACACAAAGACATTTGTCCAAATCCAGAGAATGCTGTTTAGTCAGTAAATCTGCCGCTCTGAAACTCACTCTGTCTTTAAGCTTCTTTATCTCATTGGGAGTGAGGCAGTCAGCTTTTGCGATGAGAGGAATGATGTTCACTTTTTCATGAAGAGCCTTCATGAACTCCACGTCCACGGGACGTAAGCTGTGAAGAAAAATCCACACTCTAGCTTAGTTTTCCTTTGTTTTGCATATATGTATAAGTTGCATAAATATGTGTGATTACCCATGGCCAAACGGAGGGATGAAGTAGAGGCAGCAGTGGACTCTGTTGTCCTGGATGTTCTTCCTGTTCAGGCCGCTCTCGTCTCTGAAGTATTGCTCAAACTGCTGATCGATATAATCTGTGATTGGCTTCCAGCTAGAACACAGGCAAATTAAGAAGAAAACATTTATTTGTACCGCACCATTAACGCAGAAGAAAATTCCATTTTAAAAGATGTGCATCATGTGGACAACTTGGGCAAGATGGTGCAATATTTGGAACAGAGACGATGAATCTGCTGTTGAGAAATTGATCATTTAAAAGTGACCTATTACGCTTCCTTGAACAGGTTAGGGTAGATCTATGGGCTAAACAAAGCATGTTCAATGAATTTATTGTACAAAATAAATATTTGATGATGAGAATTTAGTCTGATGAATTCTGCCTATTTTAACCTCCTTTCAGAATTAAGCTGTTTTAGTTCATCTTGACACTTTAAATCCAATTAATCTGCTGCTGGTCACGCTTTCACACTTATAGGTGAAAATGGCTGCAAAAATATCCACAATTATACAACCGTACATCTTTGAAAAGCAGTAGTAGAGCCTCCCGCACAACCAACAAGAATGGACCAAATGGTTTCTGGAAGGTAAGTCAGCCACAAAACACTTTGTACAGCACATAAATTATTTTTAGATGAACATATTTGCATGTGCATACAAATAAATGTATTTATTTATTATTTATTTACATTCAGTCATACTGAATTACTTACATCTCTCTTAGGTATATATATGTATGTACATATATTATAAACATTATCTCTTATGGTCATGTTTTTATCATTAATATTTAATATCCTAGATGGAGTAGCTTGTCGACGCCTGAGGGATCAAGGAATTCTATTCTATTCTATTCTATTCTATTCTATTCTATTCTATTCTATTCTATTCTATTCTATTCTAATGTGGTAAAACCTGCTGTGAAAATGTGCCAGTTCCACTGGGGTTGCTAGGTAACGGCCTGGGTGTCCCTAGAGTTGCTAGGTAACGGGACAGTGCCTGCTGATTCCAGAGGTTTTTTAATTTTATTTTTTTCTTTTTTTTTTAGTTTTTTTTGTTGTTTCACAGACAACAAAAAAATCTTACTTTACTAAAAAATGGCGGGGTGTTTTTTTATTTTTATTTTATTTTTTTAGCACTTGAGTTGTTTTTTACGGAGCCCCTAAGGGGACATGGAGAAAAAAAAAAAAGAAATCTTGACTTATTTTCTGGAGATCCTGAGAAACTAAATCAAGATCCTGACTTAGTTTCTTGGGGATCCAATTCCTTCAACACCAAGTGGACGTCTTCTTTTCTCATACAAAGTCCATGCTCTCTGCATTTACATCCATTGGTAACCGTGAGGCTGTCCAGGGCAGGCGAGGAGCTATGGGTGGGTCTGGGGGGCCCGGGCTGGATTCGTGCCAATGGGGGCCAGGATCTGGAGGTGTCAGGGAGGGAGGAATGGTTTCAAGTCGCTTTAATGTCTGATTATAGACGGAGAAAGTGTGCCCTCACCTGTTCAGAAAGGTGTATGTAATGTTAAAGTTACTGTCCCTCAATGGAATATATAGTAGTCAGTCCCAGTGACTGTTTGACTCACGGTTTAGCCAATGTGCTTTCTGGGTAAAAATGAAACGAGAAACGTGGCCCAAATCGCACCGCATCTGTATATCTATCCCATGGGTGCGTGTCCTCCATTGCTGTGATTATGTCGTTATGTACTGATCCTGATCCGGAATAAACTTTCTTGGGATCTCGAGACAAAAGTCAGGGTTTCTTTCTTTTTTTTTCTCCATGTCCCCTTAGGGGCTCCGTAGTTTTTAGAATCAGTAGAAACCCAAACAGATGTTATGCAGAATCCACAAAAGTTGAATTCTGCTTAATAACTCCTTCACCTTTAAACCATGCTATACCAATGCCATCTCAGTGCAGTGTTTTATGGCACCAACCAGCGACGTCAACGTAAAAAAGTTAATCGGCAGACCCAACTCACCACTCGTTGTTATTAACGGCGTCTCCGAACCCCGGCGTGTCCACTATGGTCAGCTTGAGCTTCACTCCCTTCTCCTCGATGTCGACAGTGTGCTTGATGATCTCCACAGTCTGGTTAATCCGCTCTGCAGAGCATCAGCGCAGGATGAAGGTCAGTGGGAATTGGATTAAATACATCAGGGACAGAGCAAAATAAGCTCTGCTGCTGGGTTACGTTGAGATAACCTCTAAAAATAATATTAGTAACTCTGGACATTAAGAAATGGCTGTGAACATGAATATAAGGATGTTAGTCAAGGTCGAATTGTTTTTAACTGCATGCTTGTATTGCAGCCAGCAGAAAACTTCAAATAATACAGATAATACATAGTGGAGATTCACCTTCGGCATTTAGTAACTTCCTGTCTTTGTAGAGGTCTGTGAGGAACAGACTGTTGACCAGAGTGGACTTTCCCATACCAGACTCTCCTGTAAGACACAGACATGTGATCACATATTTAAAAAAAGATGGATCCAAAAAAGATCGATTTCTGGATTATTAGAAATCTGGAAACAGACAAAAACTGTAACCTCTGAGGAAGACAGTTCAGCATTTCACTTCTGACAGATTTGATGGAGTTGTTTACATCCTAGAAACTGACCTGCAACCATCAGGGTGAAATCGAAGCCTTTCTTCACAGATTTCCTGTGGACCTGGTTTGGCAGAGTTGCAAAACCCACATACTGTTTCTCCTAGAAGATCAAATAAAAACACAAGTGTTACTGTCTATTATCAGTTTTTATTGAAATTAAGCGAATCTTAAAATTGCGGACTTTGCAAACAAAGAATTCATCTAATTTAAAATAATAAATATTACATTAAAACAACAATTGTGAGGATTTGCTGCCCATAAGAGCAGAAGTACAGTCCTTACACTGTACAAACACAAAATATTAACAAGTATTTTTAGTCTAGTTTCTAGTAAACCTGAAATAAGAGCAAAACTAACTTACAAGTAACTTTCCAGCAAAAATAGATACTTGTTTTAAGTAAATAACTCATGTTATGTTATAACCCATGTTATAACCCATGTTATGAGTTAATTTATCTGCCATAGAACAAATTCTTTTTCATCAATATTAAGGGATTTTTCACTTAGAACAAGCTTCTATATCTCAACAAAAGGTTACTTTTAAGTTAGTTTGTCATATTTCAAGTGTACTATGATATTTGCACGAGCAACTAGACCAAAATACCATGAGATTGGTGAGATTTTGTGTATTTTCAGACACTAAGAATCAGGAACTGAAAGGCTAAGAAAACATTATTTCTACACACAAAGAAGCCGGTTCTACAACAGCAGATATGGGTTCAATGAATACTCGTCTTAATCCTGAAAGCTTCAGGAACAATAAACTCTAATATCTTCCGTTCCTTTTAGCATGTTGAGTTTTAGATCACAGCTCACAAAAACAGTCCTTAATTCACGTGCTTCTCTCAACTGTACAGTTTCTGTCTGAGCTCGCAGGAATGTCACATGACCGCAGTTTTAGGAACTTGTTTTGCTTAATCCCTCTGCAGTGAGGTTGTGGCAACATCTGCGTTCCTTGTGGCCCCGTTTGTCTTTTAGAGAGTTCAGATCTGATGTGTGCACTGAGATACGGGAACTTTTAATTGCTGCTTTAAATAGAAATGGTTTGAATTTTTGCTTCCAATGGTTACATTTATTTTATTTTAGGTGGTAAAATTTAGGGAGTCCAATCCGGATTAACACAGAAAGGGAAATAAAAGTTATTTGAAGGTTTCTGTTTAAAAAAATGTTGCTGATTGAGGTTTACAAATCAATACTTAGAAGATTTGCTATCTTAAATAAAATCAAAGAAAACCTCATAATTGTCTCAGCAGCTGTTGTGTTGTAATGTGGATTATAACATGTCACTTTGAGTCAGACAATTAGAGGAACTGATTTCACATTCCTACATGATGTTGCACCATTAGCTTTATTCTGTGTGTGAAACCATCTGACTCACACCACCAAGGAGTTGCATCAACTTCTTATGAGAATCTTCTTGATTCTTTCAGAAACAGAAGATAAGAAACCATTGATCTGATCCACGCATGAAGAAGCAGGGAAACATGTGAGACATGGAGGATGTCAGATGTTAGACAAACATTAGAGACCGTTGTTCTACATCTCCAGATGAGAGAAATATCACTTTTGTACTCAGATGTCAGATTTTCTTTTAGCTGTACATGAGAAAAACCAATAGGAATTAATTTGGGTTGGAACAACTCAACAAAATCCCCCCAAAATCCAAAATGGCCACCATCATATAAAATGTGAACCAAGGTGTTTGTTTTCAAAATTGCTAAAATGTTCAACCGTTTTTACAGTATAAGGTCCTCTTAATGTCATGCCAGTGTACACTGACCCTCCCCCACCTATTGCTGCACCCTGTTAGCTTGCTGAAAGGATGCTGTTTGTTCGGTAAAGAAAAAAGCAGTTTGACTGTTTGGATTTCTGCATGCCTATTGATTTGTTTTGCTTGAGGCTTGGTCACTTAGCACAACAATTTAAAATACAATAGGTTCCAACTTTGAGTCAAATCAAATGGCAAATAACTGAACATGTATATTTACAACATTACAAAAAAAAAAACCTTAGTAAAAAAAGCTTAAAAACAGACATTTCTGATCTCACTCTGAAGAGAGATCTGTTTTTTTTATGTAAACATATAAACATAAAAAACTCATTGACTCCTACCCACAATCATACTTTTAACATGAAACATTCCGGTCTCAAATTTTGGCAAAGCAAGGCAACAAAATGTTGCATATTAGTTTCACTTTTTTGACTTCCAGGTTTGACCAATTTGCAACATGTGCAAAGATTTAGATTTTTCTTGATGTAAATTTACTAAATGTGGTTATAATACAATGCTCTTTCATGTCAAAGTAGGACATAAAAACATAATAAAAAAATATATAAAGAACATCCATCCATCCATCCATTTTCTTTACACCCTTGTCCCTTAATGGGGTCCGGAGAGTTCCTGGTGCCTATGTCCAGCTAACGTTCCAGGTGAGAGGTGGGGTCACCCTGGACAGGTCGCTAGTCTGTCGCAGGGCAACACAGAGACACACAGGACAAACAACCATGTGCACACACACACATCTAGGGGCAATTTGGAGAAACCAATTAACCTGACAGTCATGTTTTTGGACTGTGGGAGGAAAGTGGAGAACTCGGAGAAAACCCACGCATGAACAGGGAGAACATGCAATATGAAGAACATAAAATATATATATATATACATATTTCTTTAAAATTATGTAATATACAGAGTGCTGTGAAACAGTCTTAGAGAGGTATTTCCTTTTTTTTTGCTTTTACATAACAAATATATCACATCATCAAACTATTTAAAACACAATATTTTACTAATGTAATTGCTGATTCATTAATTAAATATGATTAACCACATTTTTTGGCAATTTAGTTCAATTTTAATAGCTCATCCCTTTTTACTGCAAGACCTCTAAAATCAGGAAATCAGTACAACAGAACATGAACATGAACTATTGCCAGCATCTGACGCCATTAACACCAATTGATGTGGAAAGGTTATGAAGCCACTAGAAAAGCTTTGGGACTCGAGTTAAACCCATTTAAAGACATTATCCACAAATGGAGAAAACATGGAACAAAAAAACCTTCCCAAATTACTCATAGAGATCATGAACGACTTATAAAAGATCACACAAGAACACAAAACAACAACTAACTTTTATACACTTAATAAAATAAATCACCATTTTAAAATTGACTTTTTGTCTTATTTTACAATGTGAAACATCTTTTTCTGAATGGTAAATAAACAACAAAACACTTGTTTTTCTACTGTACAGCGCAAACAGTGGTCCAAAAGTACTGGAACTCAGTGTGGGTTGCTAGGAGACAGGCTGGGCTTGGGTGGGGTTGCTAGGTAACGGCACAGTGCCAGTTGAATGTAACTTCACAAAGACCAAGAAACATTAACTTAATGCCAGTTTTGTGGGGGTTTAAGAACTTGGGCATACAAAAAGTGAATTTTCCATAAAAGTTTCCCTTAAGAAGAAATCTTTAAGATAGGGCACATAATTTATCAAAGAAACTACACAACTGATTTGCAATTTTAGCACCAAAATCACAAACAAAAATCCCCGAAAAACGTCAGAAGCAGAAGCAGAAGCAGAAGCAGACTCCAATTAGCTGAGAGGTCTTTTTAATGTCAAGACAAATTAAATCAAAGATCTGAGGAGCTGGTGCCGCAATAAAATTACCACAGCAGACAGAAAAGCTTCAAATATATGGAAAGACTCGTGCAGAGCATTCCTCTGGGAGCGGCTGAGAATAACCAACGTCTCAGACTTTCCAGAAACACAAAGGGAACCACAGGATACCAGTCTCCCACTGTGTGGCACAGCAGCTCCTGCATCTGGCGGAGCGTCACCCTGACCCTACGGTACGACGCGCCGACATGTGGGGAGATAAACAAACATTCAAGCCCTGCAGAGAGCATTCACTCACACGGACAGAAGCTGCATTCAACAGACCTGAAAAGCTCCTTCTCTAAGCCAGTCAGACGCGCAGCGAGCGTCCTCACATGCCGTCATAACTTGTCACAGGCGTTTCCGACGGCTCCCTTCCCTCGGGTGAGGATCGCATTTATTAGAACAGACGCACAAACGTTTACGCGCATGCAAAACAAAAAGAGCAGGAGGCGAAAGGACGAGCTGCTGATGGGGCTGGAAAGAAACCCCCCCTCAGCAATAATCTGAAAACCCTGCAGAAATATATCTGAGAAAAATAAGTTGGCAGAAATTTTAAAGCAGAAGATCAACTCAGTTCTTTATGCTTCTTTTATAATCATGCAAATAAAGTCGTTTCAACATTTTTCACACGTTTTGCCTAATTTGTTTAAATGTACCCTTAGATGAAAGTAGTTTATTCCAATGTGCTGAGTGTAAAGGAAACTTAAGTAAAGATTACTTTATATATTTTATATTTCAAATACTTCAGAATACATTAAAAAGCATTCAACTGAGTGAGTACATTAATAATGCTAAAGCTTATATGTCTACATTAATAAAGCTAATTTCTGCCACAAAGTACTGATCCTTTAAATCTTGATTAAAGTCCAGAATAAAGTTAAGTTATGCTACATTTAATATGGCAGAATAAGTCTGATGTATTATCTGTTATAACCTTACATGCTCAGTGATAAAGTTTACAGTAAGTACATACTTTAAAGAAAACACAGAAACATTTGACTTAACTTTATGAATCAAGTTCTAGTCCCTTTCATAAATAAACCACAAATATAAACCTAGCAAAGCATAATTTGGTAAACTTAAAATGCCCTTATAACAGTACACCTAAGTTTACTTCTTACAAACTAAAAAATGTCCCAGTTTAGTTCGAACAAGTATACTTTCTAGTACACTACATGGTCTGTTTATTTATTAAAATGAACTTTTCGCTGAATGTATCCATATATATCCATCTCTTTACCTTCTGTCTTGCAGTTCTCACTCGTGGGCACAGAAGCCGTTCCACCAGTTTCTCTTGCAGCATGATGGCATCCATCCTAAACCGCTCCGACACTGACGAACCAAAATAGCCACCGGTCTCACAAAACTGAAGCAGCAGCCCAGCAGGGAATGAAGGAAAAAAAACGTCTCTTTTCCTGTTTTCTCTCCTTGCATACGTCTGTCCTGCACTCCCTTTGTTTGTTTTCCTCCCAGCCCCGCTTCTTTGTTTAATTCTATCTTTTCTGTGCCCTACAGCAGTCCGGCTCTCCCTGTTCAGACAGGTATGAAGAAAGTTTTCCTACGAAAAGTGGAGGCAAGCAGGAAGAAACAGACAGAGAGAGAGAGACAGAGAGAGAGAGAGAGAGACAGAGAGAGGTGGCAATTTGAGGGAGGAAACAAGGGAGGGATGGAAGAGGCAAAGGTCTGAAGGAAACCCATTCATTCAGTCCAGATTCCCTCCCCCCGCTCAGACAGAACCATGAAAAATAAAATCTCCAAACTGTGAAACGACCAGCTTCACTCCCTTTGTTTTGCTCAACGTGTGAAACCTAAAGGAACCTGTTTCAACCTGAAGGAAACAAAAGCTTTTGGTGTAACAAACGCTGCAAGTACAGACAAATGCAGTGAGGTTATCACAATAAAAAAATTAACCTGCCAGTCATCCAGCGTTCAGGTTTATGAATGTGCTGATTTGAACCGTACAGAGAGGAAAAAACAAACAGCCAACTAAACAGCAATTATTATGTTTAAACAACAACTTATTAACGTCATTCAGTTTCAGGGAACTGTAAAAACAAACTCTTCTCTTGGCATAACACAAACTTAACTTAGAAGTAACTTTTCAGCAATATAGAAGCTTGTTTTAAGTAAGTTATTCTTCAATATTGATAAAATTGGTAGATTTTTCTCCACATACAAAACATTTAAAATAATCTGCTGGTGGAACTACTACTATTTATCAACATTCAAGAATTGTTTACTTAAAACAAGCTCCTACCTACGGTCCTGAAGTTACTTTCAAGTTAATTTTGTCTTATTTCAAGTGTAATAAGATATTTCCTCTAGAAACTAGATTAAAAAAATTACTTAATCATTCTTCAACAAATAAGATGACTAAATTAAACTCCTTTTTTGTTTGCTTGTTTTCCCAATATTTCAGTATTATTATTAAATCAAACTTAACCTCTGCAGAACATGTGTCAAACTCAAGGCCCGGGGGCCAAATCTGGCCCGCAATGTGTCTTTATGTGGCCCTCATAAACAGAACCTTTACGGTAATAAATTGTTTTAATAAGTATTATTTTATCACTCAAATCAATGCATCTTTTGTCTGTACACAGCCAAATTACATCCATACAAAAATATATTTAATACTATTTAACTTAAGGAAACACTAATTGAATGCAGAGAATGCTATTTATTCCTATTTCAACAGTTTAGTTGGTAGTTTTAGCAACACATTCTGCCACAACACTCATTTCAGCAGCAAGCACAAACTTCCTTCTGACTGCAAATGTAAAAAAGCAACAGCACATTGACAGACTATTCCACTTGTTTTAAACAGTGCTTGTGCCACTCCCCTATTACCTTTCTAATTGCCACCCTGGGTAGCCGCCCATGTGGCCCATACCACAAACAGCCACTGGTCAGAAGAGCAGACAGACAGGAAAGTGTTGTGTGTGCACATGTGGGGTATAATATCTACCGAAAAGAGGTCATTCAGCGTTATGAGTCATTTCAGTTGTGAACCAGAAACAAAATGAATGGAAATCATGTGGCTTGATTAAACAACAGGAGACATAAACTGACCCATGATGGTTAAATACAGCCAAACCCAAATTTAGTCAAACCCCAGGCAGATTTGGGTTTAAAATAATATTTCAAATTCAGCAACATGTTTCTTTTGACAATGGGAAAGAGAATCAGTAGTGGGAACTAAAGATTAGAGTGACAGCAAGAAAGATTTGGAGCTAATTAGCTGTTGACCACAACCCCCCCCCCCCCTCCCCCCCTCCCCCCCCCACACACACACACTCACAAAATGGCTGCAAACAGACACACTATAAAAAAAGTCTGTGGACATTTCCATCCATCCATCCATTTTCTATGGATGGATGTGGGACGTGCCCGGAACTCCTCACCAGGGAGGCGTCCAGGAACCATCCTGACCAGATGCCCGAGCCTCAACTGGCTCCTCTCGACGTGGAGGAGCAGCGGCTCTACTTTGAGTCCCTCCCGGATGACCGAGCTTCTCACCCTATCTCTAAGGGAGAGTCCAGCCACCCTGCGGAGGAAACCCATTTCGGCCGCTTGTATCCGTGATCTCGTTCTTTCGGTCACGACCCAAAGCTCATGACCATAGATGAGGGTGGGAACGTAAATCGACCGGTAAATCGAGAGCTTCGCCTTTTGACTCAGCTCTCTCTTCACCACGACGGACCGGTACAGCGCCGCTTCACGGCAGACGCTGCCCCAATCCGCCTGTGGATCTCCTGCTCCCTTCTTCCCTCATTCGTGAACAAGATCCCCAGATACTTAAACTCCTCCACTTGAGGCAGGACGACCCCCCTGACCCGGAGAAGGACCTCTACCCTTTTCCGGCTCAAGACCATGGCCTCGGATTTGGAGGCACTGAGCCTCATCCCGGCCGCTTCACACTCGGCCGCGAACCGTTTCAGCGAGAGCCGCAGATCACGATCTGATGAAGCCATCAGGACCACATCATCCGCAAAAAGCAGAGATGCGATCCTAAGGCCACCAAAACGGATCCCCTCAACACCTCGGCTGCGCCTAGAAATTCTGTCCATGAAAGTAATGAACAGAATCGGTGACAAAGGGCAGCCTTGGCGGAGTCCAACTCTCACCGGAAACGAGCCCGACTTACTGCCGGCAATGCAGACCAGACTCTGACAACGGTCATACAGGGACCTGGCAGCCCGTATCAAAGGGCCCGGTACCCCATACTCCCGGAGAACCCCCCACAAAGCCCCCAGAGGGACACGGTCGAACGCCTTCTCCAAGTCCATAAAACACATGTAGACTGGTTGGGCGAACTCCCATGCACCCTCCAGGACCCTGCTGAGGGTGTAGAGCTGGTCCAGTGTTCCACGACCAGGATGAAAACCACACTGCTCTTCCTGAATCCGAGGTTCGACTATCCGACGGACCCTCCTCTCCAGGACCCCTGAATAGACCTTACCAGGGAGGCTTAAGAGTGTGACCCCTCTGTAATTGGAGCACACCCTCCGGTCCCCCTTTTTAAACAGGGGGACCACCACCCCGGTCTGCCAATCCAGAGGAACTGCCCCCGATGTCCATGCGATATTGCAGAGTCGTGTGAGCCAACACAACCCTACAACATCCAGAGCCTTAAGGAACTCCGGGCGGATCTCATCCACCCCCGGGGCCCTGAGGCCACCGAGGAGTTTTTTAACCACCTCGGCGACTTCGTCCCCAGAGATTGGAGAGCCCAACCCAGAGTCCACAGGCTCAGCTTCCTCAACAGAAGGCATGTTGGTGGGATTGAGGAGGTCTTTGAAGTATTCCGCCCACCGACCCACAACGTCCCGAGACGATGTCAGCAGCACACCATCCCCACTGTAAACAGTGTTGGTGCTGCACTGCTTCCCCCTCCTGAGACGCCGGATGGTGGACCAGAATCGCCTCGAAGCCGTACGGAAGTCTTTCTCCATGGCCTCTCCAAACTCCTCCCATGCCCAGGTTTTTGCCTCAGCGACCACCCGAGCCGCATGGCGCTTCGCCCGCCGGTACCCATCAGCTGCTTCTGGAGTCCCACAGGCCAAAAAGGTCCCATAGGACTCCTTCTTCAGCTTGACAGCATCCCTCACCGAAGGTGTCCACCAACGGGTTCGGGGGACATTTAATAAACATAATATTTGAGTGGTAAGTCATCAACAAAACACTTGTCTTTGCTATTGTACAACCAGGTGACTAAACTGCTGGAGTTCCTTTCGGGTTGCTAGGTAACAGGGCTGGGCTTAGCTAGGGTTGCTAGGCAACTGTGCAGCCCATGAATGTGACTAAAAATCAGGAGGTTTCTGAACTGGCTTGTTTTCTAGACACAAAAAAACATTAACTTATTGTTTCTTTAAGCCCTTGGGATGTTTTCAGATGAAAGTGAGATCCACATGGAAGCATAAAGTGTGTAAAATGTGAAATTTGCATAGTAGGAGCCCTTAAAATAAAAAGTATTGGTATTGACGACACTGGCCTGGTATCTACGTGATTTCAGATCGATATAAAAATACATCACCGCACACAAAGTAACTAATCTCCTCGCTTCCTAACACAATATTAGCTTACTGTAGTACAAATACAAATACTGTTAATTTGTAGTCTTATATTAGAAGGAGAAGAGAAAGAAGTGACACACAGTGATGTAATTTGAGCTGAAATAAAATACTTTATGTGCAGTTGGTGATAAAAGCTGCGTTCAGCTGGCATAAAGAAACAATCATCCAGCATGTCTTCTCTTCTTGGCATTGCAGGAGTTTCTCTATATGTGCAGCTGAGGTACATTCATGGCAGAGGTTGAAGCCGATTGATTCCAGATGTTACACTGGCATGTGTGTGTGTGTGTGTGTGTGTGGTGTGTGTGTGGTGTGTGTGTGTGTGTGTGTGTGTGTGTGTGTGTGTGTGTGTGTGTGATGGGTGTGTCTGACTAACATATAATGTGGGCAGCAGAAGTTAAACATTCTTCGAAATAAAAGGAGGAGGACTGTTTTTCTTCCCTCTGACGTGACCAGCGCTGATGCCACGTACAGGATGTTTCAGCCAACCACCAGAGGGCGACAGAGGACCAAACTGGGAGGAAGTTGGGAAAGAGAAAGCCCAGTGTTTCCAGTTGAAATAATGGCACTGTGGTTGATTAATTAGTTGGATAGAGAAGACCCCAGCAGAGTGAGTTATGAGTTTGAGAGGAACGATGTGGGAGTGACGGTCTGAGCAAAAGAAAGGAGCAGATGTCTTTAATTGTCCCCTCATTTTAACCCCCACAGTTCGTCCCTCTCAGTAACCAGCTGTCCCAGTTCTCCCATTCACACACACAAAACCAGACAAACAGGGCAAATATAATCACTTATCCACACTTCTATTGTTACAACTTCAATTAAATATTCAGCATGAGGGTAAGTGGTAAAAATTTCACCACGTAAAAACTCAACACAGTGAATGCTGGGGTGAAACTCTGGAGTTTACACTATGGACTCAAATAAATGCAGAAAACTCTTTCTTCTTTCTTGATTATTTTTACATTTTTAGCACAAATTATTTTTAGTATCAAATGTTTTTGTTTCATTCAAAATAATATTTTGTCAAAGCTAAAATTCCTTTTTGTCATTTTTTAAAATACCTTTATTTTTGCTCATTTAGAATGTTACAAATCAGTCATTGCAATCATATTAATCCAGTAAGTACTAATGGAAGACAGAAAACAAGGCAACTATTAGTTATCTACTTTTAGAGCTAAAAGAAAGAAATCTTTCCTGTTTTCCATTTTTACTTTCTTCAGAAACCAGAAAAAAATGTGTTATTTATGACACTTAAAGTGAATTTCCGCAGGCTGGGGCCTCCCTAACGCATTAGACTTTCTGCTGCTGACATTTCTGTGGTTTTTGCTTTCCCATTAGTGTGAAGACACATAGAAGTGCATATTTCCGGCTCCTGCTGCATTTGTCAGATTGTTGGATGGTCTGCAGAGGCCAAGATCCAGAGGTCAGTGACTAAATCAGCAGGCATCACTCAGCTCCTTCCTCTTGCTTATTCAGAGTTGAAGTGATTCCCAGAGAACCACAGCAGTGAACGCAACCCACAGAGTGCTCATCACACCACAACCTCCCACTGCAAGCAGCTGAAGGAAGAGCAGAAATCCATCCATGTGATGATACAACACAAACACACAGACTGGATGAAAGGGAGATTTCAACCTCAAGCTACAACGCTGCCTCAGGGTGACCCATATAAGCTGAGAGTCACTAGAAATTAGGGAGGTAAATCAACAAGAATGTATAGAAAAGGGATCAATATCAATAGATAATAAGTCAATATATGGAAAATTCACTGAACTCTCACAGCTAACTAAGCAAGGCTGGTAGCGAGATGTTGCTTTCTGGGTCGTCCGTAGACCAGTTTCTAAAAGCTTTGTTAGAACAGAGAGCAAAAGCCGCTGCGGGACTGAAACCGAAGAGAAGAGGACATTCAGGTGGGTCACACACACACACACACACACACGCACACACACACACACACGCACACACACACACGCACACACACACACACACACACACACACACACACACACACACACACACACGCACACACACACACGCACACACACACACACACGCACACACACACACACACAAGCACACACACACGCACACGCACGCACACACAAGCACACACACACGCACACGCACGCACACGCACACACACACACACACACACACTCAGCTGGATCACACACACACACTCAGCTGGATCACACACACACACGCACTCAGCTGGATCACACACACGCACTCAGCTGGATCACACACACACTCAGCTGGATCACACACACATACACACTCAGCTGGATCACACACACGCACTCAGCTGGATCACACACACGCACTCAGCTGGATCACACACACACTCAGCTGGATCACACACACATACACACTCAGCTGGATCACACACACACACACACTCAGCTGGATCACACACATACTCAGCTGGATCACACACGCATACACACACATACACACACACACACACACACTCAGCTGGATCACACACGCACACACACACACACACACACACACACACACACACACACACACACACACACACACACACAACACACACACACTCAGCTGGATCACACACATACTCAGCTGGATCACACACACGCATATACACACACACACACACACACACACACACACACACACACACACACACACACACTCAGCTGGATCACACACACACTCAGCTGGATCACACACACACACACACACACTCAGCTGGATCACACACACACTCAGCTGGATCACACACACACTCAGCTGGATCACACACACACTACATGCATGCTTCAGTGAGACAGAAAAGCGAACTGCAGGCCATAAACTCCTCAAACTGCTGAAGGAGAGCTGACACTGCCAGGCAGCCGTCCAAATATTGATCTGAGGGGGAGAAGAAGAATTTGGAGAAAATCCTCCATGTTGGTTATTTCATTCACTTTGTGAAAAGACGCTGCAGCCCCGCTTAGTAGTTGGAACCATTTTCCAAAAGGTCCATTTTGGTCTTGAATGAACCCAAGACGTTTGTCCAGATGCTATTTAGCTTGTACTTGTCTGCCGTTACAAAACTTAGTCAAATTTAGTTGCTTCCTTCAGCAACTAAATTTGTGGACTGCACAAAACATGTTCTCTACATTTGTTGCACAAAATCGTTTTTAGATAAAGAGATTTCAGTCTGTTCTGCCTATTTTGAGCTCCTTTCAGAATGACGCCGTTTCAGGGCGTCTTGTCACTTTAAATCCAAATGAGCTGCTGCTGGCCACGCCCCCAAACTCAATGTTTCAAAATGGCTGCAAACAGATACAACTGTACATTTCTGAAAAGCAGAAGTCAAGCCTCCTGCACAACCAAGAAGATTGCAGCAAATGGTTTCTGAATAAATTCAAGGAAACACTTTTCTTTTCCAGCAGCCATTATGCAGCGGTCAAACCAGCTGACTGAACATGCTGGAGCTCCACTGGGGTTGCTAGGTAACGCCGAAGAGTCCTTCAAATACGACTTAACGATCAGGTTATTTTTTTATATAGCTCAAAAACAGCCACTTATAATCAGAAAACAGCTGTATGTAAATGTTTGAGTTGCTTTTAAGACTCAAATATTTAGCTACTTTTGTACGGAACCAGTGATTGGTTCTGGCCAAACCCAAAGCATCACCTGTACGTTCATGTTTTCAGTCAACATAAATGCTACAATGTGCCTTTATACACTTGTTAATTCTCTGAGCTGCTTGCTTGGCAACGACTCCTGAGACAGCACAGATTTTCACACAAACAACAGAGTTATTGTTTTCACACGTCACACACAAGGTCTAACGTCTAAAGCAGGAAGCTGGAGAGGTTTGTGCAGATTTTATGGGCATCTGAGGAAACATTTCTGAATCTTTAGAAACAACAGTTAAGCACCTGCTGAACCGTACTGATATCACACTAGAAAGTTAGCTAATTTTGGGTTGACAACAATGATCAGATAAGAAGACCTCACATCAACACCACAAAAAAGGAGCTGCCTTCATACTGGGGGGCTTTAAATGTCTCTCCCACCCAACCCCCCAGAGACACAGCTGTCCCTGCGCTGCAGCTGGTCCTCATGAGGTCCCATCTGTGGCGGTGAGGGTGGGAGAGGGTGAGTTTGGAGACAGAGGACGGAGGAGGAGGCTGAACTCTAAGGTGGAGTGAGGAAGTGAGGTAATGATTTTATACTTCATAGTCCGGTAGACTCTAGGGCTGTATAATAATATTAAATCGATATTTTCTTTCCTAGAAAGATCCAACTGTCACCTTGTTCACTCACTGCTTGCTTCACCAGGTCATCAGGCTTAGAGTGATTCCTTCAGATGTTCAGGTTTAAAAGGTATCAAACTATTCAGAGCAGCTACTTGGTTCACTTTATTTACTTTACTAATGCATGTCAGCTACAGTTTGTACTACACGACTGAAGAAACATGTTTTCTCACCACTTCTTTGATTCATTTTGTCCAGCTGTCCACTTTAAGTCTGTGTCCAACCAGAACCAGGTATTGTGTAGTTGGAGCTTTTAATCAGTTTTCAGTTAAATTAATTCAGTCCAACTCTATAACAGTCACAAAATGTCACCAAAATCACACTGTCCCTCTAAAATCTTTCAGAAAATTGCAAAAGTGTATTGAATTGTATCGTTTCCTGAATATCGCAATATATATTGTATTATGGGCAGAATATCGTATTGTATTGTGAGATTATTGTATCACTACAGCCCTAGCAGACTCTGTTTAATTTGCAACATGTTACATTTTCAGATGGTTGGGTTAAATTTCACACTGAAATGTATCAAACGAACCCAAACTATTTGAAAAACTAGTTCTCCTCCTCGCCTGTGGTGGCGCTGCACCCAAAACTACTGAAGGAAATGATACAAACAGCTCTGAAAAAAACAGGAGCGCAACCTCTTTCTTTACAAAATGTAAACTAAAGTGAAGGAGGGTCAAATTTTAGCTGTTGTATGATTTCTCTTTTGAGTTTGGTAAAACACCATTTCTTCTGCTAGCACTAGACCCACGTGTTTGTTTTGGTTGTTTTTACCCAGAATGCTCTGCGTTACAGTTTGCTTCCTGCTTTTAGAGAAGAGTTCACTTCAACCGAACCAATACGGAGATTTTTGGGCGAACCAGAGTTCACGTTTTTGGTCTGTATCAGAGTTTGATTGCACATTCACGCCTCCCCAAGCAAACTGGTGCTCCAATAAACAGGCTTCTTTTTTGCTGTTTTATTGAAGAAAGACCTCTGACTGTTGTTTTCTGTATTGTAATACTTGTAAAACTGAAATATATGAAGCATCGCATTAGCTAACAAGAACATTACTGAAGAAATTTCAAAGTGGCCTGCCAAAGTGTGCAGCAGGACAGACCCAAATCAGGCTGAAAATTAGCTAAAATGTTATGGATAGCTTAAATGCTTGAAGATAGCTAAAAATTAGCTAAAGTGCTTATTTTAGTTTAAGGCTAATGTTAGCAAGAGGGCTGTCACTAGCATAGAGTGATTATCATGTAGTTACTACCAGTAGGATGAAGGTTATCACAAACATTTTGACGAACATAAATGCAAACATGAGTGCATCTGCTAAAAATCAGCTAAAATGCTAAGGTTAGCTTTTACCACTATAATGTTTTGGTATCACTATCATGTTTGCTTACATTGACTTATTCCACCTGGTCTGATAAACATACCCAATACATTTTTAAAAGCAGCTAAAATGCTTATTTTAGCTATGAGGCAAAGAATGTGCATTACTATGCTAGTACCAACTAACATCGCAAACTAGCCTGTTGCTTACTGAAAGTAAAATAAAAACATTTCCATTACTAACCTAACTAAATGTACAAATATTTGTGCTATTGTTACACAAAACAAAGACATGATTATTATTTTTGTCATAGAGCATAATTACAGTCAAATCTCGTCCAAAGCAACAATGTTTTAAGGTTGATGTTAGCTTAATTCAGAGGTTCCCAATCTGTGGGGCGCGCCCCCTATGGGGGCGCCGTGCCATTGCAGGGGGGGCAGGAAGCCGTCTGGATGGAAAAAAAACAAAACTTGAACGCTGTAAGCACTGGGTTTTTACCTTACAATGGCCAACTCTCTGTTATTCCTCTGTCAATTTGATACAGTAGGGGCTTCTGCACTTCCCATATCTGTGTCCTCTGTCACTTTTATCAGCTGTTAATCCGTTGTTAACATGTCGTAACCTGTTTTTCGAGCCGCCTTAAAACGCAACATGAGCGCTACGGCACTCACGCTGGGTTTACACCTGTAAGGCAGTGAAGGAGACCTGCTGCTGCTGTCCGGAGCTACACAGGTGTGTTAGAATTACGGCAGCAAAACACAAAGAACTTTTCACAGTTTCCCCCCAAACTAACAGACTGAGTTGAGTAAAGCTGTTGGATGCAGGAAATGTTAGCTAATATCAACACAGCACCTTAAGCTTAACAAGTAGCCTGTAGGCTACCGATGTTGTTGTCTATGTTCAGCTACGTACGAATCCCTCCCCCCCATACCCCGTTGTTTCAACCACAGTCATTTGTAATCAATGGGAGGCAGGAGGGGGGGCAGAAAATGTTTGGACACCACTGGGGGGCGCAGAAGAAACAGTTTGGGAACCACTGGCTTAATGGACCTTACCAAGCTCCGCCCAGAAACGCCCCTCGAACGTCCCACGTGACGACATGTCTCACATTAGCAGCTTAGCTCCTGTCTAAACAATGTCTTTTCTGTTTGACTGACTCTCTGCAGAGTATTTCTGAGTCGATTAATGCAGCATTTCTGCCGGATTTTCACAAAATATCAGTCACGACAATGGACAAGGGAACCAACAAGTTCATGTCATCTTTTTTGGACGACATCAAGGTGTTTGAGCCACGCAATGCCTCACAACAATTGTGCGTGTCACAGCTAAAAGCTACTGGTCGATGAGAAAAACAGCAGATCCTCACATCCTCAGTATAAATATAGCTGTGGACAAAATCACTGATGCCTATTGTTCTTGCAAGGCTGGGTAAGTCGGACATTCGTGGTTTAGAGGGTTCGAATGTGCCTAGGCCTGATACACGGTACTCGGTGGCTAACGTTAGCGTGGCTAACATGATTACAGTTTAGTAAAAAGCCTTTTCAGGTGAAATAAAATCTTTAATGTATGTCACATACGGTACACATTGCATATTGATCTGTTCAGCTAACGTAAGGCTGTAACAGACAGGCTTCAAGGTGTAGAAGTTGTATCAGTGCTGCCATTATGCTGTACGTGGCTAAAAGGTTTCATAATGGATGTGGTATTATTGACTTTCCTTTTTTCATTCACTAAACACAAAGAAAACAAAGCAATAATACTAACACCAGCAGACAATCCTGTGTTCTTACTATGATGGTTGAGCTGCAAATGCGGTGGTGCACAAGTGTAATCCAAGCAAGACTTTCCGTTTCAGATTTTGGAAATCAGTGAATTTTAGTTCCACAAATACGATCAGGATACCTGACATCACCTGTACAGATTCCCCACTGACAGTGGAGAACCATTGTTTTTGAGTCCCAACGCAAAAACTTTCTGTAGGTCTGCTAGTCCACAATGTACATTAGCTTGAGTTTGTGAGAAGCTGCGCAGTGATGTAAAATGAGCATTAGCCAATGAAAAGCGCCTGCTGTGGTAAGGTCCATTTATGTAAACGTTGGCAATACGTTCGGCCATCTTGGATTTTTATTTATTTATTTTTACTCTCTCATGGTAACCAAAACAAAGAACAACCTCTAGAGGGAGATATAGTGCAGTCTACAAAACTATTAATCCTGCGTAATACAGTATACAAAAGGCTCCAAATACACTGAATCGTTTTGTAATACAAATAAATACAAGTGAAAACAAAGGGGATTTTTTCTCCTGCTCTAATGTGACTCAACTGGATCCACTTTCCAGTTTTAAAGTTTTATTGATGATTTTCTTTTTTTTTGTTGTTGTTGTCTCAAATCTGAGATGTTCAGCTCATATCTGCCCACACATGGACTGACCACCACCACACTTTGTGTCTGATGAAAACGTATTTGAAAGGAAAACCGGCTGTTTCCTGGCAACGCTTTCTGACAGCTGGTGAAGTGATGAGAGGGCTGAGTGAGGAGGGAAACAATGATTCTGGATCGATCAACCGTCAGGACTCACTCAGAGGTTACGACTCCACGAATTAACTCAGACACATGCAGTAGGTTCACTGAAGCGATTTCCAGAGTGGAGACCCAGAGTGGAGAGTTTGTGGACGCAGGAAAAACAACCTGCGTCCACAAACTCACATCTAAAGGTGATTTAGAAAAAAACATCAGTCATGTTTCTGCATGCAAACTCTAAAACGTTGAACCCAGAACAACATGATGGGACCACAAAATAACACCATTTTATGATAGAATGCAGATAATGAGCTATGCTTGAAAGTAGATAAAGCAGTAAATGTGTGTTTTAATCATGCTATTTAATTGCCTTAGTTATGCTTGTACACCAAACCGATGGTTAAAATCACATGGGACTTATGCAGCTTAATGGTTACCAACTAATCTGAGGAAAATTTATGTGAAGTTTGTGAAAGTCGCTTGTTTCAATTTCTGAAAAAAGATTCTTCTGCAAATCCTCCCACATTAGAGACAGGATTCACAGAATTACAGTCTTACCAAGTATTTTTATCCATAGTTTCTAGTGCAAATATCTCAGTAAACCTGAAATAAAACAAAGCTGACTTACGAATCATTTTTCAGCAAGACATAGGAGCTTGTTTTCAGCAAATAAAATCCTTAATATTGATGGAAACGACTCTGGATTGTTGATTGATCCTGTTTTTGCCTTTGAATGTTATGTTTTATACTTGAATTTTTTGTCAATGTTGAGAGTTGCAAGTAGGAGCTTAATCAACATTTTTCTGACTCTCCACAGGTTTTTGACTACAATTTAGCTCAGGTTAGCGTTGATGCTAATGCTGAGCATCAGAACACTTTTCTTATTACCAATGTTTCATATACTGAATGTAGTAAGTAATGACAGACAACATGATAGTGATGCTCCACATGCTACTAATAGCAATCATGCTATTATTAGCATTTTGGCTAATTTTAGCTTATGCAACATACTAATTGGTACGAGAAGAGCTTAGTCAACATGCTTCTGACTCCCTGCAGGTTATTGACTACATTGCAGCTTTCTTTAGCATTATTGCTAATTTTTACCATCAGAATACATTATTAATCCGACGGGCACACTTTGGCAGGCCCTTCAAAATTTCTGCAGGAATTTTCTAGTTGTGCTTTACTGCTTTGTGATTTGTGCAAATAATTCAATATTAATAACAGTAAATCTGCATCCACATTACACAGTAAAAATGTCAGTGTTGAATTAACACCCAAAAATGTCTATATGTGTCCAAGTCAGTTGGTGTTAAAGTAACACTTTTGAAAGTGTTAAAAGATTGACACCCATTTTTTTGTTAAATTAACATTGGTCAATAATACTGAAATTGGTTTAAGAAAAGTTAAACTTTCCATTTCTGTGTATTGTTTTGGATATTTTCCACTGGATTTGATTGATATTGATTGATATTGATATTGATACCTTGTTGGTTAGTTTTTTCCATAATCAAGATTACTTATTGTGGTCTTTATTATGACTGCATATTTGGGTATATTCTTGTATTGTATTGTGTGTCTTCATCTTAAGTGATTGTATTTTTGGTGTTAGTGTGCTTTAAATTTTTATTTCATTTGTTTAATTCTGTGGCTACACAGCACTTTGGTCAGTGGTACTGTTTTAAAGTGCTATATAATAAACTTGGCTTGGCTTGGCTTAATTATTTACTTTTTTAACACCACATTATGTTTTGTGATCAGCACTACACTGGTGTTACTTTTAATATATTTTAACACTAACGCCGTTGTAAATGTTAATGTGACATTCTGTAGTGTTGAATTTAACACCAGCTGACTTGGACACATATAGACACTTTTGGGTGTTAATTCAACACTGACATTTTTACTGTGTAGCACATGGAAGAGGAGGAGGAGGAGGAGGAGGAGGAGGAGGAGGAGGAGGAGGAGGAGGAGGAGCGCCTGGGGTCAGCAGAGACCCGACCTCCCCTCCAGGCTCCTGTGTCTCTGCTCTGCTTCTCGGATGAACAATGGTTCCGAAATGATCCACTAAATATTAGCGAGCAGCTAATAATAAAGACGTAATATCCGAAACGAGGTCAGTTCCTCATCAGGCGACTCTAATGGCTGATAATTGTGGATGGAGGAGGAGGATGATGCTGCTGCGGCCTCTGGAGGCAGCGACGTCTAAAAATGAGGATGTGAGCCTGGATCAGCGCTCCGCCTGCTGCACCGGCGTGGCCGGCAGCCCGCAGCATCCACCCGAACCTCACCCGAACCTCCTGCAGGAGATAAAAACCGCTTTAAATGCTGTCCTACCTCCGTGCTGTCCTCTGTTGGAGGATAGATGAGGAGGCGCAGGTGCAGGGATGCGGAGCGACGCCCAGAGAGACGCAAACGTGAAGCAATCAGTGCACAAATCCTCCATAATCAGAATGCAAATGTCAAAAAACGGGAACAACAGAAACTCAGCGCTCACCTGTTTTCACCGGAATCCGGCTTTTGTACCTGATGTTGCTCGTCATGTTTGAGCCGCTTTCCTCCCTCGGTTTCCTCTGAGGCGGCGGCGCAGCCTCGCCTCCAAACCCCGGGACGGACAGCGGAGGGCGGGCAGAGCTGACGGCGCAAGGCTCCTCCTCCACGGAGGCTGGAGAACCTGAATGCGTCGCTCCAGAAATATTAATAAAACCACCATTTCTTAATCGGTGTGAAAAACAAGCAAAAATAAATTAAAGTGCAAGTAATCATAGACATTTGTATTTTATAAATATTGATTTTATTTTGATATTTATGCAATTATTTTAGCCCCGTGTTGCAAAAAAGTTCCTTTATTTTCAATTTAGCTTTAGCCTTCGTAGTGGGCGGAGCCAACACCTCTGAGGTAATCTGATTGGTCTACAGATGGAGTCGCTGTCATATCAGCCAATCAGAACTTACGGTCTCCTTAAGGAGACACGATGAAATTAAATGATTTCCTTGTGGGTTGTATCACGCAAAATATAAAATAAATGACAACAGAAACTATCTGATGACATGTAATGAATTCAGGTTTTTGTGATTATGACATTTAATCTTAATCTCCCGTTTTATTCTATTTGAAACTACTGTATTTGTCCAAAATGGAAATGAAATATGAACTCATTCAAGTATTTTCATTCAGAGTCGTTTTCCATGGTGGTGCTGTGAGCAGGAAGGATCTCAGGTAGCGGTCAGTATTCCAACGAATCTGAAGAAGCCTCTGACTGAAGGAACTGTGGCTGATTGCGCAAGAAAGATAAAATAACATTTATTCCTCAAATTTATTTTCAGTTCTCAACATAAATATCTGTGTTGAGTTTCAAACCTTTTCAGCATCATAGGAAGGTTATTTGAGTATAGATTACTTGTACATTTAAATAATTCTAGATGTATTTTTTTATTTGAAGAACTTATTGATTTCAATTGTTATTCAATTGTTATAAATGTTTAAAATAATTAGGAAAGTGTGTTTCTCCACACAGAGGATCTCACTGCAGCCAACAGGAAGGAAATCCTACAAGATGAAAAAAAAAACAAAACTCAGACTTAACAAAAACATCCTGTTTGGAAAACACTTGATATCTTTGACTAAACTCTGAAACTAACATCCTAAACAGCATAAATGAAAACATAAGCAAAAAAGAACCTATTACTTAAGTTATCAACAGATTTTATTTCAGAAAAGTACAAAAAAAGATTGTTGACAGCTAAATACAAGTCCTTTATGGCACATAGTTAAGAAATAATTGTTAACTCAAGAAAAAGACAAAGAGATGAGAATGGCACATCAGATGGACAGCAGCGCGGGAACAAAGATTCAATCTGGAGGGTTGAAGTTAAATAAAGTCTCTAATATGGATTTTCTTTTTAAGAAACATGTAGTGTAGACAGTTTTTAACTGAATCTAATACAGACATGATCACAACTGTTTTCAGTCTGCAGGTTAGAACTAAAACTGCAGATAAAAACAAGCAGGTGACTCTGGAGACGGATTCTCTCCATATTAACGGAGTACGGTTGGATTTTATTGTTAATTATTAAAGTTCTGCTGAACTGAAATGAACCAGATAAAACCGAAGAGCTGCAGGCAGCAGGACAGAAGGCAAAAAGAGGCTGAAAGTTTAACTAGGCACAAAACAAAAGTTAAAAACTGACATCAAAACGGAAACTGGCGGTGAAAGCAAGATTCAAACATAATGTAAACTTTAGTGACGACGTCTTTTAGTACCGTTTTCAATGGCAAACTGACAGACAACGACGACGTGAGGCTAATTAACAGATAAATGTTCATGATAGTCATCTTTTCTTAGAGAACAGTGAAACAGAACAGTGTGGTTCTCCTGTTGGATGGATGCTTAGCGGGAGCAAACAGAGGCAGAAGCAGGTGATGAAGATGATGAAGGTCCAGGTGTGATTCCTGGTTGGAGGGTTTCTGTGAATATGGCGGACGCTTCCCTTGTTTCACTCGTCAGATTTCAGCTTCATCTGAGCCTGCATCTGAGCGAGCATCTCCTGCATGCGCCGCAGCTGCAGAGACACGACAAAAATACCCAGAAAATTAGAAATAACACATGAAAAACAAACATTTAGAAGGTTTTCAGCTTATAACATACAGCTAAAGAAATATCTTTCACAAATTAACTGTGCAAAAGCCATTTAAAACTTGTATGTATATTTTTATTATTTCCAGATGTAATGACATCAGGAAAGCGACTAAAGTGTGTAATTAATGTTAAGAGTATTTGTTAGTAATTATTAAATAATTGCTGCAATAATTAAATAAGAGCTCAAATAACAAGAGTTTTGGTGACTTTTTAAAACATCTGCTGCCATCTTGTGGCTGTGAATGTTAACTTCACCAAATACTATTTTCCTCTTTATTGTTTTAGTTTGTACTAAAATAACTTGTTTCTTCTGTGTTTGATTATACCAGCAGATAAAATAGAATATGATTATTATCTTAAATAAACCTATTTTCTTTCATCTTACATTTTATTTTGAAAAGCTTGTCTTTTTGTATTATTTCCTCCTGTGTTTTATTTGTAACCTTTACCTCAGTATCTTGCAGAAATACAACTTGCACTGAAGAAATGCTTAAAATGTACATCAACAAAGTATAACATTTTTATTTATTAAAATATCCCCTATTGTAATAAATAGATCCTCTCACCTATAAGATTATCTATTTTCCTAGAGATTGTAATGAATAATATTTGTAATAATTTAGGTGGAAGACTATAATTCAGTAGAAAATTGTGTATTCTTTTAGGAGCTGTAAGGTTTTTACAGCATCAATGCTCCAGTGGTCTAAATTTATAATAATCCCATTTTATAAGAGATTAAAGGTGTAATTGGTACTACAAAACACTAAACATTAATTGATTACTCTGATTATTGTACATGGGTAGATACACTTACCTGATCTTTTTCCAGAAGAAGTTTAGAAAAATGCAGTTCAACTATATTAATATTTATTTCTTGCCATCTTTAAATCAAATACTATTTTCACAAAGGAAAAAGACATAAAAATGCCCTTTCTGGGAGAATTTCTTTTTGCACACGGGCGAATCAGCTGATGGTTCGGATTGTGAACTGACATATTTTTATTACAACATTGCAAGTTGAAAACCTTTTCAATCTTTTATTTGAGCTCCCATTTAATTATTGCAGCAAATAATAATTAAATATTATTTATTAACTAACCCGGTTAACTAGACAGAGCTGTTGAATCGGTTCCGCTTGTTACTCTTTCTAGTAACTTTAGATTTCAGGAGCAGAGGAAGTGGCTGCAGTGGCCTTTCCTCCCGCTGCAACAACTACAGCGTGTGGAGAAAAGCAGCAGCTCTTCTTGCCGGCGCTGAGCGCCTGGAGGTCACTGAGGTCACTCCCACCATCAAGCCCAGCAAGGACATGCAGGGAGGAACTGATGCCATATCCTGTCGGCAAACTGCTTGCAAACAACCGTGATTGAGCCCCAGGAAGCCAATCAAGAGCCATAAGAAAACAAAATTTAAAAATTAGGATATTTTCCTTGCTTTTAAATGCAAGAGAAGAAAAGACCATAAATTATCCTGAAATAGATTTTTATAAAAAAAAAAAGAAGAGTAAACTTCCACCAGAGATTAATCTAATAATTTTTCTAGAAAAAAGGAGAAAATTTCTGTTATTGAGAAATCGAACACTTGCTAGAAAAAAACCTTAGATATTTTCAGATTAGTCTCAGAAATTCAAGAAAAAACGTAGCAATTTCTGATATTGAAAAGTTGAAAAAACTCAGAATAAAAACAACAGAATTTTCTTACGTTTTCTTAATACTTCTGTGGTTTGTCAAGCAAATTTCAGACTTTTCAAACTCAGAAACTGTCTTGTTTTTTTAATAACATTTCTGAGATTTTGTGGTAGAGATTTACTCCTGTTTCTAATTTCTAGTAGCAGTAAGACGCCGCCGTAAGCAGCAGTGCAGAGAGACTAGAGCTCAGCTTGTGCAGCCTTCTTATCTGTTTTTACCTCCAGCTCTTTCTGTAGCAGAATCTGGTCTTTATCCACCACTTCCTCATCCACAGCTCTGCAGGGAGAAAAACAAGAAATGAATGTAATTAACCTGGATCAAGTCAGGTGAGGGTTTCCTGTCGATCTGATCAGAGTCTCACCTGCCGGCTCTCTTCAGTCTCTCGGACCGGAAGTTCTCATAATGCAGATCCTGAGTTACTTCCTGCAGGTCTTGCATGTGGGTCCTAAAGCAACCAAAAAGTCAGACGGCTTCAGTCAGAAGCTTCAAGAGGCGTCAGAAGCTCTTGAAAAGCTTCAGATGGCCACCAGAGGGCAGTAGCGTCCTGCTTCAAGCCATTTTTCCAAACAGGACCGGCTCTGTTGTTCACGTCTTACTCTTAAAAGTCCAGAAAGCTACAAAGTTTTAAGGAGACTCACACAAGCATGGTGCGTAGCTTCAGGAAGTCGTTGTGCTCTGGGTTTTCCACCTCCACCACCCCCCACGGGTACAGGCGGCCACGAATCTTCTTCCCCTTCACCTCAATCAGCTGGTTGGACCCGATCACAGCAAACGGGATGCTGGCCTGCAGAAAGCACGGTGAACGTCAGTGTCTGCACAGACAAACGAAAGGGGAAGATCTTGATGATGTTTGTCCTCCCACCTTCAGCACTCGGGTTTGCTCCTTGAACTCCTCGTCTTCATCAGAATCGGCGTCAGGAAGCTGGTAGATTTTGATGCCGTGCTCGGCGATTTCATCCAGGATCTGATGAGAGTTTGACAGGAAAGCAAACCGTGAGGCTGCAGAGCAGAAACAGGTGGAAACAAACACAATCCATCGATACCAAATGTACCAGTTTCTGCCAACATTTATTAGTTAAAACCAACATTAAAGATAATAAATATTGATAAAATGTATCGTCTAAATCCCATGACAATAAATGAAACAACAATTCTGTTGTCTGTCTCTTAGCTTCCAGTAGTACTGTTTAAGTCCTGGTAGCTTAGCTCTTCTGTTCAGTCCGTTTTACCAGTGCTACCGGTATTAGCTGCGTACTAGTTTTCCTGCCGTGCTGCCTGAGTTGGTCTGTTGTGAGCATTTTCTTTATTATTAAATCTCCATCTCCTTCTAACCTGGGTCTCAGCGTCAATCCTCACCACCACCAACCACCACCTCATGACAATAACATCTGGATTTATGAAAATAAAACAGCTGAACTTTATTTACGGATTGCGGAAGTTCTCAATGCAGAATTTTCTGAGAAATGCACTGATTTTTCTTTAGGGGTATCTGGGCAGAAAGAGTGAATAGATTCTTGATTTTTAAATATTTTCATGTTCTCCTTTCACCTTACAATTCTGCTCGACCTTTTGTGTTGAATATTTTTACAAGGCATTGCGAAGTGAGAAAGACTTTAAAGAAACTGAAGAAAAACATAAAATTAAGGAAGTCATAAAATTACACAAATAAAGTAATAATAATATGAAAATAAAGTTGTACGAGAATAAAGTCATATTACAAGAATAATGTCAAAAAATAATATTGCTGCTTTTTATATTTTCTTAGTAAGGCCCTAACTCTTTGTCGTATTGGGGAAACAGAATCCATTTCTATTAAATGGTTAAAATAACAGCTCCAGCTTTCACTCGCCAGGTTTATAAAGGCGATAGTAATTTCCAGGTTTGTGTAAGAGCTTGTTGTTGCAGCAACACTTTTAATTAAAGCTCTGCCATGGAGGAAAAAGGCAGGAGAGCAAAGCAGCAGACAGGTGAAATAATAACAGTCTGTGTGTGGATTCAAGCTCTTAATAAGTACGGAAAAAGGTCGCTCTCCCTCCTTTTTCTTCTCCGGCCGGTAAAGAAACAAGTAAAAACAAAGGAGCTTTCTTCTCTGCTACCACAGGGACAGATGTCACTATTTATTATTCCAAACATCAAAGCTGCATTTTTCTTTTGTTTTCTCAAGAGCAGAATTTTTCATATTCACAATGTAAGCTTACATGAAGGAGCCAAGAAATGCAGAGTGTTGTTTTAGGGGGACTTTCATGTGCTGGCGTACATAATGGGACAGTAATGAGTCAGCCCGGAAAGCGAGCGCAGTTCGCTTGTTGGAGTCCGTGTTGTGGCGGCTGCTTGTTTTCTCAGTGGACACCGAGTGTGTGTGTGTGTGTGTGTGTGTGTGTGTGTGTGTGTGTGTGGGGGGCATTGTTGTGGGGCAGATCTAAAAACAAACAAGCTTTGCAGGACTCAAAGGAGAGCGTGACACCGGACCTGAGCCTCCCCCCCCCCTTTGGTCATGTACGCACAAACAGCCGACGTACAGAAGCGGCGTACATGGCGGCTGGATAAACACGACAGCGGCGAGGCAGGACACAAAGAGTTTAGGGAAACTGTACAGTCAGAGGGAAAAATAAACACGCAACACAATGACGGGGAAATACGAGGCGCGCGACACATTGAGGCGGTCAGTAAGCAAATAAGATGAAGAAGAATTTAAATCATGAGATAAAATGAAAAGAACGAAAAAAGCAGCTAAAACTGAAACTTGCTCAAAGGAAACTACACTTAAAAGTTTACTGGGTCGTTCCTGTAGGACAGTTTTGCAGTCTGTCATCATCTGTTTGCAGCCCCTCCTAATCCAAAATGTCTGTTTACCAGAATTATTCTGCTCCATAACGTGTGCTTAAAACAGCCTGACACCTGTAATCAGGGCCCCTCGTGGATCATCAGCTGCCAAAATCACCGCCTGCAGCAAATCCCTGTTGTCTCTGCTGATTTAACCGTACAGTGTAGGCCTCAACGCTGCACCAGACTCTCCTCAAGACAGCGAGAGAACGAGCAAGCTGTGTATTTTAGTTGGCACCTGCATGCTGGCAGTGGAAGCCATTTTGATTTTTATGACTATCCTGCTGGGCAATAACACAACACTGGCCCCAGCACGCCTCCTTAATGTTGTTATGGTTGGCTGTACGGGTCCAATCCGCGATGTTCAGGGGACAAATCCACTGTTACGCCGACCGGGTTCCTTCAGATATTTAATGCAAACATTCCTGACTTTTCTGGACTCGACTTGGCATTAGGAAAAAAATAAATAAAAATAAAGTTCACCATGATTTTAATGCAGATATTTCCACAGTGCGCAGCAAAGTTTAGAGAAAGAGATAGAAAATAAGTTAAGATAGCAGGACACGAGGGAGGAAGGAAATGAAGGACAGACACAAGGAGGGAAGAAAGGAAAGGAGAGAAAGAAGGTATAACAAAGAAAACAAAGTTTGGACAAAATAGAAGACAGACAGAGGAAAGTGTCCTTTCCTCTTTAGGAAAGGACACTAAAGAGGACAGAAAGGATGCACGAGTCAAAATCAGAAAAACAGGCTGTAGGACACAAAAGAGGAAGGAATGAAGGTAGAACACAAGTAAGAAAAGAAAGGAGAGAAAAAAGGGAGGAAGGAAAAAATTACACTAAAGAGGAAAGGGAGTTAGGAGTCAAAAGAAGGGCATAGGACACAAGATAGGAAGGGAAGGAGGCAGAACGGAAGCACAACATTTAAAAAATGAAACAGATCCATACATAAATTTTTAATATTGTCATTTTATTTTTTCCAAACTTCTCCAGGAACCAAACACTCATGACTTTACTGCAGTGTGGATCAGTGGAACCAAGTAAATATTACTTTATATTTTTGGAAACCAAGTATTTTTTTTAGTTGTGGTGTTTCATCATGTTGTGGTTGACTGAGGCTTACCAGTTAGAAAATGGGTCAGGAATTTAAAGGCCACAAGTCACAGCAAACATGGATTTATACAGAAAAGCAGCAGGGATCAGACTGTTGTAGAAATAGCAGCATTAGATATACTGCAGCGGTTATGTGGCCCAAATATAGCAATACCTGCAGGCCTATACATAGGTATAATTACACAGAGGGATGTGGTGGGACAGCAGCGAAGGTTGAACCAAAACCACCAATCAAAACAAGGCGCAGAGCCGCCATTAAAGGGATCAACGTTTTCACCGTGTCAGCCTCAGATGGCAGTAATGTTTTTATGATTTGTTCAATTTCACACAAGCAAAGCCGCAAAAACAAGTGACTCAAACACTTACTACACAATCGTCTCAGGAGGAAAACATGAAGCTGCCCAGGAGTCGAAACGCTGCCGACAGATTTGCATTTGCACAGTTTTTCTCACGTGCCTCTGGAGGACAGAGCTAATTCTCCTCTGGGGCGGCAGGTTTGCGTGTATCCACGAAACCTAAACTGCAACAATACTTGGAAGTGTACAAAAGCATTCCAAGAAAATCAACAATGCGCACACGGGGGGGGGGGGGGGGGGGGGAACAAACAAAGCAATTAAATGCATGTTGGTAATAATCTACCTAGATTGAAAAGAGAATTGAAAACTTGCAGGAAGCAGGTTGAGGACACTTTGACGTAATGTTTATGTAACGGAGCAGCTCCCTGCCAGCGTCGTTAAGAAGCGTATCTGATCAGCTTTGAACCAGCAGAACATCTAAATCCTTGAAAAATCCAGCTTCTTTACACAAGCGGCCCTTTATCATTCTCTTTTAAATAATATCAGTTTGGTCCAATCTGGTTATGAAAGGAAACAGTGTTTTAAAGCAAGAGTAACTAATGATGGACCAACTGGTGGGACGGTATGGGGCTGAGGGACTGGGGCCCTGTTTTTCCAAGGCTGAAGAATTTATTAAAGGAAAATCCCAGCCACTGTGATTGCTCTGTGATCCTAATAACATTCCAGTTGATGCAAACAGCTGCTTGCTCTTTGGCTCGCAAAATAAAAAATAAAATCCTCTCTGCCACGTTACAACCAGAAACGCTCTGTAGCTTTCATGCGACTGCATGAAGTAGAAGGAAAATTATAAACATGCACAAAAATGCTATTTTCACCTACAGAAACAAATGTTTGCTCCCTTCTCCTATGAAAATGTCTCAAAATCAGTCAGACAGGAAACAGAGAGTCTGTAAAAATCAAGTGTTTTCGAGTGTATAGCCACAGAGTCTCAGTTGAATTAGGTCTGCTTGTGGACTGGGTCACTCTTACACTCGACAATGCCTTGATCTAAAACCAAACAGTTCATGTTTATGGTCATCCTGCTGGAGGCAAACCACACACCTTAATTTTACATCACGCAAGAATTGACTTTTCGTCAACTTTTGAATCAAAATTGACCAAAAAGGCAGATTTTGGTATCATCTGTTGAGATCAATGTCTTCCACATATTTGTAATGTCCCTACAAATAAGAATAAAAACCTTCTTTCAACGGTGGTTTGCTTATTGCCTCTAATCCACAGAGATCAGACCGGTAGCAGAATCTGTCAGACAACTTTAGCTGAACTCAGTAATTAAAGCTTTAGATCCTATTTTTATGGACAGATAGAATTGTATGTCATATTTTCTTTACTAGAAAAAAAAAAATCGATATTCATCTGCAAGTATCATAACATCCATCTGTCACCTTGCTCACTCATCGCTTGCGTCGCACCAGGTCATCAGGCTTAGAGTGATTCCTTCAGATGTTAAGGTTAAAAAGGTATCAAACTATTCAGAGCAGGAACTTGGTTCACTTTATTCACTTTACAAATGCATGTCAGCTACAGTTTGGACTGTTTCAATTAAGAGAAACATGTTTTTTCACCACTTCTTTGATTTATTTTGTCCAGCTGTCGACTTTAAGTCTGTGTCCAACCAGAGCCAGGTATTGTGTAGTTGGTGCTTTTAATCAGTTTTCAGTTAAATTAATTCAGTCCAACTTTATAACAGTCACAAAATGTCACCAAAATCACTCTGTCCCTCTGAAACCTTTCAGAAAATTGCAAAAGTGTATTGAATTGTATCGTCCCGCTGAATATCGCAATATATATCGTATTGTGGGCAGAATATTGTGTATCGTATCGTGAGATTATTGCATCACTACAGCCCTACTACATATGGCTCGAGTCTCTTTAGGAGAAGGTGATGAACCATCAGGTCTAAAAGTATCGGTAAAATCGTTCTGTTTAAAACCAGGATGGATTTGTCATTTACACACTACAAGGTTTGAACCAGTAAAGTTTTTTCCAAAACTTCAGACAGAAAAGCTTGTTTAGAAATTGGTCTAAACTTTGAGAAGACTTAAAGATTTTACATTTGAAGAGAGGGTGAACTGTAGCAAGCTTGGAGCAAAGACAGAGAGAAGTGATGTAATTATCAACATGTCCTGACAACTTGGAAAACTTCCTACAGTTTTCTGTGATTGACAAAGTATACAGAGCAAAACTAATACAAATACAACCTAAACAAAAAGGCCACAGTTCAGAATATCATCTGGAAATTAACTGGAAAATCCTTTACAAAATGTATCTTCTGTCACGTAAACTCCCCCCAAAAGGTAGAAAATAAATAAAGCACACTTTGGTGTAGATTTTAGGCCTTTAAAGTTTAAAATATAAAGAGCAAGCGAGACAAAACAGAAATATTAAAACTAGAAAACTAGTTTTTAAATAAAGAAATAATACAGTAAGAAAATCAAATATAAGCTGAGAAGAACACCAAGCCATGCACTATTAATAGTAAAAAAGGAAACAATATTTCATGTTTAATTACAAAAACAAAGGCCAGGCAAAGAGGAGAAAGAAAAGCTTATTTCTCGCTGGTTCACCATTCTTTCCCCTCTTTTAAAACTTAATTTCTAACCTCAAAGATGGGAACAAACGCTCGTCTCTTAGCAGGAAAAGCTTTTCAGCCAGTCATCTTTCTCCAGCCTGCAGAGAGCCTGATAAGAGCGAGGGAGACCCAACAATACCTGAACCACAGGCGAGAGTCGCAGGGATTTAGACTTCAGACAAAAAAAACCAACACGTTTGCATGCACCAACCTCTGCCTCACTTTCACTACTATAATCTGGCATTAATGGTGAAATGGGGACTAGATGGTGAGTCTCTATAGCCGCAGAAAGTCACTGACTTACCAGAACAATTTGGCAATGGAGGAAAAAAACAGGCTTGCATCTTCAGCCTACATACAGAGATGGACAGAAGACCCAAACACATTGTATTTCATTCAAATAAAAAATATAAAGTTGCCAAAAAAATACGCAGGAGTAAAAAAGTATTTTGTTTAAAAGTTATTCAAGCACTAACTGGTAAAAAAAAAAAAAAAGAAAGAAAGAAATTAAGCTTTTAATTTCTAAAACTGATGTAATCAGACAGACCAGAATATAAAGTTATGTAGAAATCTTGGTACTTAATTTACATTAATAACAATTACAAAATAACAAAATCAATTCATTTCAATAAATATTATTTTAGCATCATTACTATTAATAACATTATTGTTTTATTTTAACAGATACTGCAGGTGTGTGTCTGATGAATCTTTAAGACAAGCTTGTTCTTCATTCAGTGAAGTTACTCAGTGGGTCCAGAAACACTAATCCAGAGTAGTGAGGGACACTTACTAAAATTACTCAAGTAAAACTAAAACGTACAAAATACTGATAAAAGTATTTTTTCCCAAAGATTTCTCTAGTACATGTAACCAGTTACTACCCAGCTCCACCTAGAGCATTTTGTTGCACCACGAATACAATTTATTTCTGTACATGACATTAAAAACACAAATACGTTTTTACTTGCAGGAAATATATTAATTTAAAAGTTAAAAAAACTGCATTTATGGGCAGTGTGCCCCAACCTGCTGCATCTATAAGCAGCAGAAAGCAGGGAGGACCTTTAATGGTTACTTAAAGGCATCACATGAGTACCATTGATCCACACACACACACACACACACACACACACACACACACACACACACACACACACACACACACACACACACACACACACACACACACACACACACACACACACACACACACACACACACACACACACACACACACACACACACACACCTATTGTCTGAGAAAAGTATTTGTACAGTTAAGACCACCCACCTCTGTGATCAAAGAGCACAGACACAATTGAGCTATTCATGTAATCTTGTATTTAAGTGAGACTTTAAGAGGGGAAGCAGAGTGAATATAGGAATTCAACCTGACCAATATTTTTAAACTGGTCTCAGAGCTACACTACTAAATACAACAGATATAATGAACTCTTTAGCGGCGCTGCCCTTCAGCACTTTCTCGGAACAGAGCACCGTGTGTAATGGACTTGCTCTCTCCGTAAGGGAAAGCAGATATTTATTGTTTTAAAATCAGCGGAGATGTGAAGCAAGCCTGGGCACAATGACCGCAGGAGAGCAGGAAAATAAATATATCCGCGTGTTTCAAACACTCACAGGAAAACGGCCAAGCACAAGAGCAAGGGCGCGCAGAGAATGAAGTCATTCCTGCTTTCATTTCAACTTCGCAAGAGAGTTTACAATCTGAAAACTGGTACAACAAACGCAAGGAGTGGAAGAGCTGCTCAGAAAAGATCTATGAGCGATAGATACAGAAACATCTCAAAGAAAGTGAAACTCACTTACACAAAGGAATGAACATTAGCCAAAAAAATATAATTCCTAAAGAAAGTGTCTCTTCACAGAGTGCTGTAATCAAAACAAATTATTTGAAAGTTAAGTGGAAGGAAAACATTGGAGGGGGAAAAAATCCACAAACAGGGATAAACAGTGTAAAGAGTCCTGTTTGAGTTTGTGGACAGAGGAGACTGTGAGGTCGAGAAAATGGAGGAAATTTTAAATGTTGAAGTGGATGGCAAAGAGCTGATTGAGGAGGAAGAGGAGTGGATCATTCCCCCAAAATATGTGTTGAATGTTTGGAAACATCTCAGGTTCGGCAAAGATGGTGGAAAGAATCACCATGGATGTGAAGTATTTATTCGCTCTTTTTCTTTTAAAGGGTGCAGGAGGTAAATGTCATCGTCCATTTATTGCTATCGAGTTGAGCTGATCAATATGTCATGATATGATTTTAAGTAACTGTATCAGTCTATTTTAGACACCGTTTGTTCAAAGTATTAAAGATACAGATAATTTTCCATCATCACACAGAACAAACTGAATTTCTTAAATTTGTTCTAATGGTGGGTTAACAACCAAATGCGTCCAACGCTTCGAGTTTGACTCATGTCCACTTTGAATGCAGACGCTTGGCATTTTCCTCTACACTTGGCGTTTCTCGTGTCAGGCGCATTTAATTTACATTCAAAGTCTACGTAGAGGCGAGTCAGACGTGTCACAATCTGGCACTGGACACTCCTGACGCATCAAACGCTCCAATGTGCTTCCACACAGACTTGGAATGTAAACCAGTCGGGTCAAACAAAACCTGTTTGATGTAAGGCAGTAAGGCTGCTGTGTTCCGACTGTAATTTTGATCAAATTAACTTGCTTTTCACCCAGCGTTCTGCTTTGGGGGCGCAGGATAAAACTCATATGACTAACACTTTGTTGTTCAGCTCAAACCAGACAACTTTTTGTGTTGCTCACTCTGCAATTCCAGTCTAAACCTGCTGTCCTCCCAGCTGAAAAAAGTAATACAGTTTGAGACTAAAGCCCTATACAGGATATGACTTTAGGGTCCCAGACTGAGAGGATCAGCCTCTCAATATACCCTCCTCAGGGGCAATTTATAAACCAGGAGCATAGCAACCCCGGAGAAGGAAATTGGCATTAGATAGAAGCAAAAAAGCGCTTTGTGAGGCAGTTCCAGGAGAGGAACGACTGAGGAAAGCACAATTAAGGGGAGGAGAGGTGAACGATGGGAGAAATGTTCACCCCGTTCTGAGTCTGAGCTGCACAGGCTGGACGGTTTCGTCTTCTCAATGGAAACAGTCTCTCTTGGCACATTACAGGAAACTTATATTGTTCCATACAAGCCGTTTCCCCTCATAATAAGAGAATGGACAAGCATTGAGGAAAGCACAGGGGAGCAGGGATTTATTATGAGACGAATGGCTCCAAACTGTGAGAAAGTGCCAGCAAAACACAAACTAATAAATTGTGAGGGCAAAAACACTCGGAGTTATCCATCATCCGAGGGTTTCTGCTTCCTGGCAGGTCCTTGGCTCCTGCAGGTCTAACCTCAGAAGAAAGTCTGATGTCCTGCTTCATTAAATACCACATAATCAGCCACATAATTCACCCAGAGGTGGGCAGCGTACCCAAAAATTATACTCAAGTAAAAGTACCGTCACTTCAATATATCTCTCCTCAAGTAAAAGTAAAAAGTAGTCCTCAAGAAATTTCTCAAGAGAGATAAAGTACTGAGCAAACGATCAAAACATCATATATTTAAAATCAAATATAAAGTAAACAGGATCTGATATGAAGTTTTCCACTTTGATTCTTCCGATTCAAATTTTTAGAGGAAAAGAGAAATCTTACAAAAATTCCTTCTTTTTTAACTCATTTAATTTGAGTCAAATTTTTCAGTTGCTTGTTTTGTTGCTGGGTTGTTAATTTTGTTTATCAAAACGGGTCTCTTGTATCAGATCTTAGATTTCAATTAGACAACCTGCATAAATAAAAGTTAAAAAAACGTTATGTGAAAATATTAGTATTTTAAGGACCAAAATGAAAATAATTTATATAAATAATAATTAAAATGTAGCAAAAATCTGGCAAAATAAATATTTTTCCAAATCAGTTTATTTTGATATTAAACTTAAGAAACTTTAACAAAAACCACATGTGTGATTTTTTGGTTAAAACAAGCTTGTTCATCACCCAGTGAACTTACAGTATGTCCAGTACTTCATAATAAAGTTACTCAAGTAAAAGTAAAAAAAAAATACAGTGTAGAAAAAATAAAAAGTTACTTTAGTAAATGCAACCAGCAAATGTCTTTTTGTTTTTGCAGCATACTGAGTAAAATGAGATGGGATGAAACTGAAACGTGTGCATGTTCAACCTGCAGCCAAACAGGAGATGGAAGGAATAATCTGCACTCATTAGAGACATGGCAAAATTTCTAAATGAAGATTTGTCAATTAAGCCTCTAGATTTCCTTTCGAAATTCCAAGAAACTCACAATCACTTGAAAGATTTAAAGATAAAGTGTGAGCTCAGAAAGGAAAACAAGACAAAAACAATTTATCTGTAGGTGCAGATAACAGAAAAAAATGGGCTGCTAAATCCTCAGTGGTCTGGGTTTCTGGGAAAAGATGTGAGGATTTCTTAGAAAGTTTTGTTTAACTCTTTGGCTACTTGCTGCTTGGTGTGCAATAGGAAATGTCTGTTAGGGAAACATTTAGTGGAGCTTTGGACAAACTGATGGCAGATAACCTCACAGACAGATACTGCAGCACTTTTATTTGTGCTGCTATGGTTACATGTTTACCACAGAAGAAAAACATAAGAGGGGTGTAAAGACAAATGTCACGTCCAACTTCTAGTCAGGACACGTGACCTGCTCCAAGCTGCCAGGCTCCAGTTTGTTTCTGGGACCAAGTGGTGACAGGAAACATGGGTTTGTTCATGTTTGGTGCCAGAGGAACACTTAAAAGGTCTAGGAAGGTTACACCATCAAACAACACAGCAGCCTAACTATAAAGACATTTTCATCACAACGGAGAAGGAATTTCTGTTTTGATTTTTTAAATGGCTCCCACAGGTAAAAATAACTTTAAACAAAAAGCATAATGTGTAATTTTTATGTCTATGTCTTTTGATATGTTCATAAAAGTTCACCTTTTAAAAAAAAAAAAGAGAGACAAAAGGCCGTCACTTTCATGACCAACATGAGAGAACTTAAAGAGCCTCAGTGATAAATGAGGGGAGTTGAAAGCAGAAAGTGAGGAAAAACGAGATGGGAAAACAGAGAACAGAGCAGCTGGCTGCCTAGTCTGACGCCTGCAAGGCAGCCGACTACAAGGCCTGAAGACGAGTACGAAGAGGAGGAGAACAGACAGGCTGGCAGTCGAAACAAAACACGAAAATATTAAAAACCTCAAGTTATGACTGCATGATTTTAAACAAGCTGTCCACAGTCGCCACATGCTTGATCAGCAGAAGGGATTGTTGGAATTTCAACAACTCAATCAAATTGACTTGGATTCCTTAGATTAAAGCTTGAAAATCAACTGATTTTGATTTGGTACTTGAATGTGACAATAATTTACGATTGGGTTATAACTTGGTATGAATTGGATCCAGTTGTCCTTTAGACAAAGAGATTACATTCGATGCCGTTTGGTGCTGAATGAAAAAAACTGAACTAGGATGGGAATCAGTTCATAGAAGCGGCTGAAAAGGAAACTCAGAGGCAGCGAGACACAAGATTATGAGTCAAAATCATTAAGAATGGGTTAAAGTTTTTCTTTGAGGTTCTTTATCAGCTGCTATTTGTTTTGTTTTATCTCTTTCTTCATCACACATGATGTAAACAGCAGAATGCTGAGCAATATTAAGCACCACTATCCTTGAAACTCATGACCACTAAACACCTGGCAGCTACGATAAAGCAGAGAATCAGAAATGTTTCCTATAAATGAATTTTTAAGTTATTTGAATCATCTTGGGAAACGTTTTAGCCCCATTAATAAAGATACTCTCAATCAAATAATGCAACCTCTTCTCGTCAGCTCTGAATGACTTACAGGAAACCTCCTGGTTATTCCACCAAATACTGATTTCTGAACATTAGTATTGTTGTTTCTAAATGAACATGAACCTGTCTTCTTTGCTTTTTTTGAATTCCAAAAGCACTGCAAGATGAGAAAATTTCTAATTTTCTGCAAATAAATCAAAGATTTCTGCTTGGAATTTCAGAGACATGTCAGTTTATTTTACTTAAACCTATAAAAAGTCAAATCAGAGAAACTGAACATTTAATTATTTCCAGAGCAAGGATTAAGATGGCTTGGAGGATTGAACTTAACCGTGTTATGCCCTCAGATATTAAGGGTTAACAACAAATCTAATGAGTAGGAATGAAGTAAGGAAGCAAATGTTTCTGCTGCTACTTGCTGGGTTAATTTATACAGATATATTGTAGGACTGGGCCAGTCTGAGTGGTTGCTTTACTTATTAAAGCTGTAAGAAACGCTCATGTCTGCAACCAAAACACCAACATTATTTGTGTGGAGGGCTAAAGAAGCAGGAAAGCCTGTTAACTAATAATGAATATGTGAAGTTATCATCTAAAAACACTCACAAGTGTCCATAAAATAAGGTGTTACTACGTCCTTCCCCTGTGGACAGCAGGAAGTCGAGGAGCGTGCAGGCAGGCAGAGAGACAGACAGACACCTGGGTCAGCTCCAACAGGAAGTATCTGGAGCGACTTAAAACTGGATATGTGTTGCATCCATGTTACATACAACACTCCTGTTCCTCTTACAGTTTCCTCTCATTTATTGCCCCTCCCTGGACTTTTAAACAATCTGGTGGTGTCATGAAAAACACAAAAAGGTCATACATCACTGTAATTACACAGGGAAGCACACTGCTGCTCTTCAAAACAAACAGAAAGACGCCGGACACAGAAAGCTTCCAGTACGCACGGATGAAAGATTTAAGTTTCACACAAGTATTCTGTCATTAATTTGTTAATTTGGACCACATGTCAGGAATAAACGTTTCATCTGCAGGTGGAATAAATCAAATAAATGGGAGATCCTAAAGAAATACAGCAATACTTTTATCGTCATGTCTCCTTCTTTGGTGAACTCAGCTTTAACAACAAGACATGAAACTCACCCGTCTCTTCAGACGATCCCTCTCCCTGAGTGTGAGCGTATCGGCCTTGGCGATTACTGGAACAATGTTGACTTTGCTGTGGATGGCCTTCATAAACTCCACATCCAGAGGCTTCAGACTGGGAGAGAGAAGAAACAAGGAAATTAATCAGGAAGAAGACAATAAAACATGAAAACAGCAGACCCAAGAAAGAGGAACAGGACAGGAGAAAAACTGAAAACAGAAAAAACAGAACTAAATGATTAGATGAAACTAAAGTTTGCTTTACAAAATCTTTAAAAATAGAAACAGTTTAGCCAGAAGAAACTTAAGAAAAAAAAGACACGTTTCTGTCTTAACGGTTTTAAACTAAAATACTGCTTATATTTACTTTAGTATTTGTGACATGTTTGCATTATTTTTACCCGTGTCCAAATGGAGAAATGAAATAAAAGCAGCAGTGCACCCTGTTGTCCACTATGTGCCTCCGGTTCAGCCCACTCTCGTCATGTAGGTATCGCTCAAACTGATTGTCAATGTACTGGATGATGGTCTTGAAGCTGATGTCAGAAAAAAAAACACAGACACATACTTAAATACAATTAGACATATAGATAAGTACCACAAATAGGCAAAGCAAACAACACAGATGTATATGGACGACATATTGAACTCTTTAATGCAGGGGCAAAATTACTCAAATCCCTGAAGATTTAGGTTCATAATCTTTTAATTTTATTGATTTGTTTCTTCTGACTGGAAGCTCTATTAACATTTTGGAGTCATCATAATGCCCATATGGAGGGAGGTAAAGATCAGGGTGATGGTAAGGAGGCCTTCCAACTTTAAATACAATGAACAAAGAAACATAACCAAAATACCAGCATGAACATGTAAAAGGTTCATCAGCTCTTATAAAAGGTGTTCTATTGGTACAAAAATGCTTCTCAGCTGATTATTGAGAAGCACATAAAGTTTTCATAAGTAATGTTTGTGTCTAAATTTACATAGAAATAAATTATTCTTATTTAAACATCTTAAACATTGTTCTTTATCTTTTCCCCCCAACTCAGACTGGGAACAAGTCAAACATATCTTGTGTTTAGTTTTTTTTTCTTTCTTGAAAGCCTTTTAATTAAAATTAAATGCATTTTTTCCTTTCTGAAAACAGGAGTTACAATATATTTTCACGCATGAAGGCAGAATACCAAAAACAAATGAAGATCCATACTTATTTAGTTACTTTTCGACGTTCTCTAAAAGTATAACATGCTTATGAGGATGATTGTGTTAAATCTGCTCAGCCAATAGAACAGATGTACCAGTCTTGGCTGTCGATGGCGTCACCATATCCAGGGGTGTCAACCACGGTGAGCCGAAGCTTCACCCCTCTCTCTTCGATTTCAACAGTGGATGCCTCGATTTGGACTGTCCGCTCAATTTTCTCTGAGGGGTTAAAAAAAATGAGTTAACAGAAGCACAACACCTGGGAAAATACCCTTAATGTGACATTTATACAACACTAAAAATACATTTTCTCACTACATGTGTCAAATACTTCAAAAACAGAGAAGTCGACTTCTTAAACTTTTTGCAGTTACAAAACTTGGTCCATTTGTTTTAAGTAAAACAAATCCTAATCAGGCTGAGTCATCAGAAGGGCCGTCATTTTGAAGGCTGCAGCATTCCAAACGGTCCTTCCTCAAATAAAGCTCTGCTGGAGACATTTCTTCTTTATTACAGAGTCTGTACCCGTGTGCATGTGAATTAGAGAGCGTACCAGCAGCTCCAGGGATGTAGCGCTCAGGGTAGAGATCAGTAAGAAACAGGCTGTTTATAAGTGTCGATTTGCCCAACCCGGACTCTCCTATTTAAGAAATGAAAGAAAATTCATTATGCATTTACAAAAAATAAACAAATAAAATCAACTTATGCAGTTAAGAGTGATCACTCACCAACTACCATAAGGGTGAATTCAAAGCCTTTCTTCACAGATTTTCTGTGCACTTGGTTTGGGAGGTTTGCAAAGCCGACATAACCAGCTGAATCTGGAAACTGAAAAACATTGAAAAAAGAACATCTCAAGTCTGTAATGTGGGATATAAAATTCAGATTATAACATAGCAATAAAGACCATAACAGAGCAGACTTATTTTATGGGCTTGTTTTCTTATGCTTCACCAATTTCAGTGAATAAACTGGTGAATAAACTATTTCTTAAGCTCCAAGTCAGTGCAGATGCAGGTGAGATTGCTGGCGAAGTCCATCACTGGAAAATTCCAGCAGCCAATAAAATAAAGTCAAGAAGCACTTGAGTTTAGACAGGATTTCCTTTTTAAATGCTAATACAATCATGTGGGCAAAACATTAATACCACAATAAGTCACATGGATCTCATTAGTAAGCTCTCTTCCAAATGTGGGAATCTAAAGCAAAACTACACGGCTGTGTCGTTTTGATCCTCACCTTTCCTTTTTCTCCAGACTGCGACATCACTACTTGTTAAGAGTTACTCCTGCAAGTAAAAAGAAAAGATTAATTTGAGGATGATGTGGCAGGGCTGCACAGTGGTGCAGTTGGTAGAGCTGTTGCCTTGCAGTAAGAAGGTTCTGGGTTCAATTCCCAGCCTCGGTCTTTCTGCATGGAGTTTGCATGTTCTCCCTGTGCATGGTGGGTTTTCTCCGGGTACTCCGGTTTCCTCCCACAGTACAAAAACATCACTGTCAGACAATTGCCCCCAGGTGTGTGTGTGTGTGTGCATGGTTGTTTGTCCTGTGTGTCTCTGTGTTGCCCTGCGACAGACTGGCGACCTGTCCAGGGTGACCCTGCCCCTCGCCTGGAACGTTATCTGGAGATAGACACCAGCAACCCTTCCAACCCCACCAAGGGACAAGGGTGTTAAGAAAATAAATAAATAAATGGATGGATGGATGGATGTGGCATTGCCCCATAACATCTCATGTACAAAGCTAAAACAGAACCAAAAAAACATTTGATAAAGCTGAACTCCATAGATACACCAGCTGCAGAATAGCAGGTGTCTCATCTAGTAGTGCCCATTCACTCTATCACTCCAAACGGTTGACAGAGGAACAAAACCGGTGGTTAAATCAGCAGCATGATGACTGAGCAGGAAGGCTGGATTTCATTTTATCAACAATGAACTGGCTCCTGAGTTGCACTGTGAGAAATATTAGAGTGAAGAAATGTACCAGACACAGAATCAGGATGATCCTGAAACCATTTACTCAGGACTAGGTGCCGTGGAAACCTAATCTGAGCCCAGTCTATTGGTATGTAACAAACCAATCAAGTGCATGAACACTTTGGGAAGGAAAGCATTAAATGTATAACGTTGTAGTTTTGGGCCCCCTTTTGTAAGCACATGAAAGTGGGCAAAGATCCTTGATACTGACAGGGTGGTTTCACCAAGCCTGTAGGGAGAACAATGGATGTTTAGCCTCTTGGTTCCTGAAACCTTTCCGATATGGGCCAGCTCAGCTGAAGGAGAACACGTGTCTCACCCTTGACTGGAGTTCAAGGTCAAGGACTGCAAAGCCACACCAATCATTTAGGAGGCAAAGACGAGGGGCGTGACCCGGTCAACGCAAAATGGAAAGGGTTAGAGACTTCCCCAAGCAATAAGAGCTGATTAAAAGGAAATAACAGGCTTCACATAGAAATATTTATATGTGAACCTGAATTTAAAAATGCAGATGTCAGACGGTTTGCCATAAATCAATTATCAGTAAATTGATTAATGAAAACAAGACAGATTTCAGTCTTGTGTTAGCAGCTTTAAAATACTTGACACACATTTTAATTTTTCAGCCCATATCAAGATATTTAATGTTAAAAAGCCGGTTGTGCCACAATGAATTGATAAAACCCATCGACAAGCTTAAAATCTTATTGGAAATGTGTTCTTGCATTATTATGCCATTACCATTATGTAACTTAAAATGGTCTTAAAGTAGCAATATTACTGTTTATGACAATAACTTTGGGGACCATTTATCCTGCAACTTTCAACGTCTTATAAAAGCAGCAGCTGAATTGAATTACAAGATTTGAACAGGGAGCAAAAAACATCTAAATCAGAATCAAATTTCCAACTTTAAACTCAGAAAATCCAACTTCCAGGTACAACCAGAACAGACAAGCACTTCAACCTACCAAACAGCTTAATAGAAAATCTGAAAAATTCACTACTCGTGTACTAAAATACTGCAAAGTCTGGGAAACAGTGGCATACAAAAAAAGTCAATCCCTTTTGAGTATTTTGCTTTAAATGTGAAAGTGTTAGCCTTCTGGTGACATAGGAGACATTGCCATTATAATATGAGTCACCTTTCTGGCCATCACGTAATCTGTCTTGAATCTAATATGACTATCCTTCTAGTAATTCAGTGAGCACCAGATAAGCTAAAGTGCATTATTCCAGCCTTGGAACAAAGTGGTGAACACACCAACAGGCTGACTCACAGCCCAGGGTAACACCAGCCTAATCATTGGTTTCTAGCCTAAAAACACACCTAATGCAATAATTAATGTGTTTTCATTTCTAATGGACTTGTGAGCGACCAAAGCGGGCCACACGAGCGCATTCATGTGCATCAAACACATACACCGACCCCAAAGTGTTGTTCCTCATCCGGCTCTGTGGGAACCAGCATTAGTCCGGCAGCAGATTAATTAAACTGTTCCAAAACCGCAGCTGTAATCTCACAAAGACAACACTACAGGACACACACGTAGGAGGCACACTTCAATAAGGCTTTCTTAATAATAGCCATTTAATCAGCTGGACTGCCAAACAGCTTACACACCTACACACACAGCGACCAGCGGGTCGTGCTTGTGAGAGATTGAACTATTGAGAAAAATACCACATCAAAACCAGTGAAAAGTTTACAGTTCATTTATTAGTTGACGAAATGCTACGAAATTTCAGAAAAGGTCTGACGATCCTACTGGAAACGTAATTTCTCCACAGGTGGAGTCTAAATAACTTATTAGGAAGACAGATCGGATTTTACTAAATGAAATCTTGGTGAGCTGAAATAACAAACCAGGGAACAATTCACAGTAAACAACCCAGAACTGGTGAACATTCATATGTACATCTCCTCAAAGCCGAATGTTGTGGTCATTAGTCTCATAGTTGAGAGATAATATCAGGTGTAATAAGTTTTTAAATTGTTATACTTTCTGCATTTCTTTGACTGCATCTCTATTTATTTCCAACATTATGAAATGACAGATGACCACTTCCTTATTGCATAGAGAGGAAGTGCTTGGTGGTTTATAAATTTTAACAACCTCAAAGAGGCATTTCATCCACACAAATTTAATACAAGAGAAAGACTGAGGCTCAAGGCATCCACAGTGTCTTACATGTGAAAAGCCAGAATGAGAGATGCAGTACATTGGTGATTAATACAACATTTAAGTGTCTTAATAAGCTCAAAGATGATCAATTGTAATTTTATTACATTCTGAAAGAAAAACTGATTAAAGAGGCAGTGAATGTGACCAAACTCAACTCTGCCAATTTTATTCTTCTTTTCACATGTACTGTACTGAGACAGCTTGCCTTTTTTGGAGCATTTGGTTTTTGAAGTTGTGAAAAAACTTCATTATTGTTGACAATTTGAAGACAAGTTTGCTGGACTAAAGAGATTTCCCTTAAGAAATTGAAATGTCAGTTTTTCCTCATACATGTATAGTTCTAATATTACATATTACATTTTAAGAACTTTGATAAAAATAGAAAGCATCAAATAATCTTCAGTTGTAGTTTTTTTTAATAAATCAATTGGTTGGAGATCAAAATCTATTTCCTTGATTAGCTTTCATGAGATGCTGCTGAAATGTTTCCCCTCTTCATTAAACATAACCTGTTGTCGGGAGTGTTAATTTTACATTTAGAAATTTAATAATTATCTAAATTAGATGGTATTTGATATTTTTTGCGATTCAAAACTACTGTCTCTATCTTTACTTACATATCTGCAGAGGTTTTCTTTAAGCCAAGTAAGTTTCTCAGTTTGTATTTCTGTCTTTTATTGAGGTCTGACCAACAAATTATTGATATACGGTAGTTCTATTTTCTGGCTGATTTTAAAATAAAAGGCAATATGTTTATTACAAAACATGGTGAGTGAGCAATTATCTGTACCACCAAAAATTGTATTTAAAAATGCAATTATAGAAGATCTGACTAATAAGGCAAAACTGTGACGGTTACTATAATTATTTTCCTAAGTTAAAATGGTTCATTTAGATGTAAAGACTGGTGTCTTATATGTTTGTGAATTATTGTTTTTTTATTCAGTTTTTCTCAGCTGTGTATCCGGATTATTCAAAACCTCTAAGGCAATAACGCTGTCCCACTTTGTCTGTCACCATGAATCGTGTTTTGTTGTTGCATTCACACCATTCAGGAAAACAGGAGGAAGCATGCTCTGGTGGTTTTGTTGATGGGTGCATTGGTGCTTGAGTGGGAGATAAAGTCACAGGAAAGGGGAAGGTCAGAGGCTGGTCAGGGATCAGGGTTCAGAGACGCTATTCGCCGGCAGGATACATTCCTTTGATATCAAATTTATTTGTCCAGCCAAGTTGTTTTCTGGAGAAGGAGACAGCTGTGGACATTAGATTACAGCTCCTAGAGTCAGTCCTTGTGCTTGAAGCGCTAGACGTTCGGTAAGAATGGAAGTGAATTACACAGGCTGTCAATGGGCCAAAAACCCAAGCAAAGATGAATGATAATTCTTCAATAGTGGCCTGCTGCCACATAATACAAGTATTTAATGGTTTCCCACTCTTATTGTCAGGTTGTCTGAAAGTGAAATTTATTATTGTGCCACACAATAAATAATAATCAGATAAAGGAAGAAGTTTCAGAATATGCTTAATGTGATTTTTTTTTAGCACAAATGAGTGAAACCAACCTATTTTACGTCAGACATGTTCTAATAGAATTCAATTTTTTTATGATTAAGAAATGCCTCAAACATAAGAACTACCAAACTGTGTTTTTATCTGTCATTGGACAATGTGGAATAAAAAATGTTGGCAGGTTTTGATAAACCGCAGTTAAGGAAATGTGCTACCTCTGTAGGGAATACATACAAGGGCTATTATTGATATTATTGAATTTACTAGTTTTGGTTAATGCAAATGTGAAGAAATAAACTATGTCATTCATAAAGTTTAAGTTCGTCTTAAAACCCATTTATTTTACTTGGCTTTTAACTCTAGCAGGATCTAGTCTTAAAGTGTATGTTTTTGTTTTTAAACTGCAAGAGTTTTTTATTTTTTATTTTATTTTATTATGTTGTTTTTTAATGTACAGCACTTTGTATCAGCTGTGGTTGTTTTAAAGTGCTTTATAAATAAAGTTGGTATGGTATGGTATAAAATTTCTTGGATGTGCAGCTTTCCTCTTCATCAAAAAAGACAGACATTTTCAAAGTTCTTATTTCCATAAACTCAAGTCTCATTGCTGTATCAATATTTATTTTTGTTATTACTATCGTTTTATTTTATTTTATTCATCTTAAAAACAGTTTTTATTGGATTCCTGTCCAACCCTTACAAGTACTACTAAAATAAACATATCATAGTATTATAGTTATTTTACATAATTTTTAGTGCTACTTTTATTTGGAAAATCCAGTTTAATTGCATGCAGTTTCCATGGAGAACATTCCACTTTCCAATTGTAGAATAATTTACAGTTTTTGCAGGAAACGGTGAATATGACTCCCACTCTTTTCTGGTGTCGCTACTTTTGGTTCTGATATAACCATCATTAGATCACAACAGAAAGGCTTCCTGAGGTTCTGTGTAGATAAAAAAATAGTTTAACCATCCAAACTTTCACTACAAATTTGAACTTTTTAAGTTTGAATATTTAATAAGGAACCACCATCATAGATGCTATATAAATAGGTAACTAAAATAAAATAACTGTGATCATTTTGAGATGTACAAAAATTATTGAGCTATAATCTGTCTTGTAAATAAGATATTTAGTAACTTTTGTTTACTGTGTTTTTGGTGATCCAGAAAGATACATTGCTACAACTAATTTAAATTTATTAGGAATGATTTATTGCTATACACTTCCATTTTCAATATATTCAAAAAGAAGGGAAAGATTTGTATTTATGGTAAAAGAGAACCATAAAAATAGTGAAAGCGCCACAAAATCACTTATGGCTGGCCTTAAAATCTCTAACTGCTGCATTTTTATTCTTTTAAGAGTAACCTCTTTGATTGTTCATTGTAGTTTGTCAGGAAATGCTTCAGTCTCAGCCTTCCCTGTGTATGTGAATAGGATTCAATCTGATCAAATTTATTTATAGTAGATATTCAAAATTGAATCCAACTAATTTTTAAGAAACGTTTAAAAACAAGACACTAAGTGAGTTCAAATCCCTCAAAAATGTATTATTCTTTTCTTTAAGACAAAAAAAGAATAAGTAGAACGTGTTTGGACATGTGTAAAGTGATGAAGGGGGAAATTAAACAAACTTTTAAATCATCTCACAAAGTCTTGGGGCCTCTGAGTTTGTAACATTGATGTCCACCACACCCAGTTTGTCCGACATTAAGTTTACAAAGCACCAACTGGGACAAGGTCACTGTTGTTTTGACCTACAGTTACACCCCAAGTGAAATACAACACAGCATGAATAACCTTACTCCCTCCTGCTTTAACGCCATGTCTTACAAACAGATTTTAAACAGAAAGGAACCCGGCCTAACGTTACATGCCAAACTTTAGCATGCAACAGTTGTTAACCGCGACCGGTGTCGTGTTCCCGACTCGGCTCTCCAGCGAGCTCTTTCCCACAAACTACACATAAACTAAAGTTTTCGGATCAAAATTACTTTTAACCGGCGCGCCGCGTCTTACCTGCACGGTATTGTGAGGTATCGTTAATCAACCGGAGCCTTTACGCTGTTGCTGCTATCCCAGCCCAGGAAGGGGAACCCGGAAACCGCTTCCCTAAGTCCGCCCTCCTCCTGCTGCTCAACGGCTGTCCCGTGGCGCAACTGCCGCCATTACGGCTCAGCAGAGCGGGTGGCTGAGCCGTTCATGTTCTGACATATTAGAGCCAATATGGCGGACACAGGATTTTAGTCACTTTAAACTGTTTTTTCAACGTCTCTCACGGTTAAGGCCATTTCTGATTAGTTTGTAGGTAGCGTCCAAATCGTCACAGTAAAAAAACATGTTTTACCATGGAAAATAAATTCCAACTTGAAATTAAAATTGGGCGTGTAGAGCAACACGAGGGTATGGAAGCCCTTTTCCGCCACTCTAATGAAAAAATTCTCAGTATGAGATAGTCATCACTTTATATTAGGATAGTATATTATTATAATGTAATTAATCTCATTATGTCGAGATACTATCTCATTATTATCAACATTATCACAGTGGTGGAATCGGGTTTCTAAACATTTTTTTGTAAGCATCTTTTAAACTATTTCTACCATCTTTGTTGTTTCCATGATTTGTTTCGTTAGATTTTAAAATTATTTTATATATAGGCTATATATATAAACGTATTAGCATTCCTTTTCAGAAGGATAATATAACCTCCCACTGTTAAACACTCAAATAGGCCTCAGAAACATCAGTACAGGAGTATTGATGGTTCCTATTAATGGTTTATGTCAGGGTGTTGGTTTTTCTTTTTGGAAGTTGGTTGGTTGGTTGTTATCGTATGCTGGGTGCATATTTGTAGTATTTGTTGAAAACTGTAGCTCAGCTGTGTCATAACTGTGTATAGTGATATCACTGTAAGACGTGTTTATTTGCTTTTTATAATGAATTTGAATAAGCTTTGAGACACATTTATTTATTTGATTTGTTTCTGACACTAAGATTATAATTAGTAAATCATCTAACTTTTTCTTTACCAGTTCATGTAATACACTGAACTTGCCTGCACTGTAAATGATATGTATCACTGGAATGTATTTAATTTAATAAAATGAATTCAAAAACAGTTTTAATCTTTGACTGGACTGACTTTAAAAATCCTTTTATCAGCTAAGATTGTGCACATAAAGAATTTGACTTCAGTTTCATGCATTTACAGCTCACATAAATATACAAACTTTAGATTTAAGTAAAAGATGGAGATTACTCCAATTTATTCACATATATATTTATGTTTTGCTATAGCTGACAGTGTTCCCAAATTAACTGTTCTGTTACATTTCAGCGGTTCTCTTCAATTGACCTCAAGTTCTTTCCTGTAGTAAATTTCAGCTTAAAATTTAAAATGTCCACATTTAGTTCTTTTTTGTGCAAACAGAATTTAAATCACTGAATCTTGTATCAAACCAGATATGCAGATATGAAAATTGTCTTTCTCCTGCATGTGTGGCACAGACATATTAATCCTCCATGTCTGAAAAATCAATAATCCACTGTTTCAAAGCTGCTTTAAAAAAAACAGCTAAACCTTCCCCACAGCCAGGCTCCCCCTCTTCCTATAAGCCCTTCACCCCTCTATTCACTGGAAATAACAGTTCAAACGCACAATGCGCTCTGGACCGCTCTATTCACTCGCTCCAACTTCCCCACATTTCCATTGGTCCCCAGAGGATGCGGCCGCAGCGGATTGGAGGAAAGTTTCTGGTCGGGTTTTCACACCCCCACCTTGCAGATATCCGTGGTCCGGTGCTTCTGTGTTTCCAGTTGTTTTCACATCCACTCACTAACAAAGACACTCGGCGCAGCTGCTGTATATTTTTGTGCGAATGTAGAGACTTGCTGCGCAACTAAGCGCTAAAGCTACACAGGAGTGGAATCGTTCACAGCTTGCTGGAGAAATACGCAGAATTTCATCAACTTTAGAAAAGGACAGACAGAAGAAAGACGAGTGAAAATGGTGTCGGCCGGACTGGAGATCTTGGGTCTTTCTTTGTGCGTAATTGGCTCGCTCCTGGTCATGGTGGCGTGCGGGCTTCCCATGTGGAAGGTGACGGCGTTCATCGAGGCCAACATCGTGGTGGCGCAGACGATGTGGGACGGCCTGTGGATGTCCTGCGTGGTGCAGAGCACCGGCCAGATGCAGTGCAAGGTGCACGACTCGGTCCTCGCCCTGAGCCACGACCTGCAGGCGGCCAGAGCGCTCACCATCATCTCCTCCGTGATGGGAGTGCTGGGTCTCATGGTGGTGATCGCGGGGGCGCAGTGCACCAACTGCATCCGCACGGAGTACGTGAAAGCCCGTGTGGTGAACGCCGGTGGGATCATCTACATCATCAGCGGCCTGTTTGTGCTGGTTCCTCTTTGCTGGATGGCCAACAACATCATATCGGACTTCTACAATCCGCAGGTGCCTTCATCCAAGAAGAGGGAAATCGGCGCTGCGCTCTACATCGGCTGGGCGGCCACGGCGCTGCTGCTGATCGGGGGGACGCTTCTTTGCTGCTCCTGTCCCTCCAGTGGAAACTCGGGATACTCGGTAAAATATGCCCCGACCAAGAGAGCCTCGCAGAATGGGGACTATGACAAGAGGAATTATGTGTAGCCGCCTGCATGGCGCGGAGCAGACGGTGCGTAAAAGTGACTTGCAGCTTTGAAAAAACTGTTGTTTTTTTTTTACGGACCTTTTTTTTTGCACCTCCAACTTTTTTTTTATGTATAAATTTGAACTTTGAAATCAGCGGAAGCCTCTCTGGTCCTTCAATATTCTCGGGCCGTATTTTTACACGCTTTTGTGTCTACTGGAGATTTTTAAAAAATTTTCTAAGACTATCGACAATATACGGAGCCCCTACCGACTACCGGGACATTGATGGAAAAAAATAAAAGATAAACTTTTGTTTTACTTTTTTCTTTTTTTTCTTCTTCAATGTCCCTGTATTGGCTCCATAACTCTAAGAAGTAGCACACGACAAAAAAGGAGTATCTTTCTGCTTTTGTAAATTGTCAAGATCATTAGATTTGGATTTATTTGCTATTTTTTTCTTGTTTGATTAAGTCTCTGCACCGAAAATGTAACGTGTTCTTTGTCCTCAATGTGCATTGTCAGCACAAAGTTATACAGTAGAATGGCTGCACACGGTCACAGTGAAAAACTGTTTTCTTTGGCGGCAGTAGCATTTTGTCACCACAAACCAGCAATAAGAACAAAAATAAACCGGTCATTTGACTTTAGTTTTAAAATACAAGATATAAAATTGCAATACAAGGTTTTTTATTATTCTTCCTTTTTATGGTTCAGAAATTACGAGTGATTTAGATTTGGTTTGAATTTGTTAGCAGATGTTAAATGTTAAAAACCACAGGTAAAAAGAAAGCTGAGCCCTTTTATCTCATTTCTACACTGGCTAAAGACGATCCTTCACCCCGTGACGTCACTTTGTATGGAGTACCGGAGGGGTGATTATTTTCAATAGATTCTAAGGTAATAAAAAAATGCCAACAATTTACTTCAACTTCATACCCTTCCTACAAATTCAGCCAAATGTTTTTTTAAATATGCTATGTGAAGAAAAAAACAAACAACTTAGTGTCCAGCAGAAGAAACAGCGCCCCCTACAGTCACACTGTACAGTAATCGCAGAATTTATTTGAAACATCAGCTTTTCCATTATTTTCCTTGCAAAGGATTTTGTTTTTAACATTTTAAACATAAAAAGAGAATCAAACCATTTATTTTTGATCACAACAAGAACAATTCGATTAAATTTTTAAATGCTTTACCATAACATTAAAATCAAATAACCACTTGCTGTTTTGTTTTGGTTAATTTTTCATCACTATTTTCTAATTAGAACATCAATGAGCAAAATATGAATGCACCATGATCCAAGATTGACGACTTGGAAACAACGTCCAATAAGGAAAAAGACTTAAGAAGAAAATCTCACACGTTAAAGTCCTTTTGAATCGTAGAATGTTATTTTTGTGTTAAAGTCCTTTTGAATCGTAGAATGTTATTTTTGTGTCGGAGAATAACGTGGGAGTCTATTCTTTGTCTTGTCTGAGCACCTGCTAAGTTTTTCGCACTATGAAAGCATCTTTTCCTTACATAACTTCCAGGTTTTTGTTGCTATTTTTGACGTCTGATGTTATGTTTCATTTTCCATGTGTATGAAGATGCAATACTGTTTCATTTTATTATGATTAAACAGAATATATTGTCTGAAATCTTTAGTTTTAGAGTGTGTTATTACAAACAAACCACAGGAGAGACGTGGCGAAGGGGGGCAACCTCCTCGGCTTGGTCATGCTGTTCCCACCGCCGGTCCATAAAACAACCCCCACGACGGGAGAAAGTATTTTGGTTATCCAAAGAAATCCAGATGACAATGCCCATTCAGCCAGAGTGGGGCTCTGCTGCTCAGCTCACAATGCCCCCCCCCGTCTCCCAACGACCCCCAGTTTGAGACCACCGCCACCCCTCCTCAGGTCAGTCAGTGAAAGGCTTCAGCACGACTCATTCAGTCTAATCTCAATCCCACAGAATAAGACACAGTCTCCAGGGCTGGATTTACAAGTCCAATTCACTTCAGAAAAATCTCTTTATTAATGCAAATTACAGTAAATATCAGTGGGTATTTACTGACCATTACTTCATAATTTTAAAGTATTTGAATTAGGCTGAAATATTTAATAGAATAAGTTGTGATTTAACTGATTATTGAAAATATTTTCAACTAATTTAGTAATTAATCATTAACTGACTCAAAAAAGGGCATTTGCTGAAAAAAAAACCCAACATATTCATAGCAGCAATTAAGCCAAAACTGTACAAAAACTATGACATAACAATTTTTCATTTTGATACAGAAACACATCTGTATGTAAATATGTTTTGTCCAAAACTCAAATGTTATAGTTTTAGCTTCACCTGGCTCAGATTTACTACAGGAATGTTATGATATTACATTACAGGCAATAACATGTTTACTGTCTTTGTTTTACAAATTGAATTAAATTGTTTTTATTACCATCTTTTAATGCATTTCTAAAAAAAAAAAAAAGCTTAAACAAAAAGCTGTAGAATATAACATTTATTTTATCCAACTATCAGGACAATTGATCGATTAATCAGTTACTATATAGTCATTAGTTGCAGCCCTAATTTGAATCAATCAATCAATCAAGTGTATTTATGATGAATATTTCAGCAACAAGGAATGTTATTTATATTTTAAAAATCCCCACAAAGTAAAACAACTCAACCTGAAATTGGCTTGTGAGTTTTATATAAAGCAAAATGTTTTCAAAACATTAAAAAGAATTATTGGTAATGATTCTTTTCTTTTTAAGAAAACAAAAAGAAGAGGAAAGCCAGCACAGAGTTCAGTAGTAACTAGTTCTATTTACTCAATTACATTTACTTCAGTCAATTTTTCTAAAAACATGTACTTTTAGGAGTATTTTTACTAGGCTGTACTTTTTATTTTTACTTGAGTAATTTTATTATGACGTATCTCTCTGGATTTTCTACCCAATGAATAAAAAACAAACACGTTTTAATCAAAACTCCACCAGACGCAGACACATACCTGCAACTTCTGCTAAAGTTTCATAAGTTATTTTTAGTGAAAGAAACATATTTGGAAAAAAATATTGCATATTTTTTGTTACTCATATGAATTATTGTCATTCTGATCCCTAAAATATCAAAATTTCCACTTAACTTTATATTTTAGTATGTCTGATTATGTAATTTTAAAATACTAAATGACTGATAATTTGATCAGTTACTCAGTATTTGAGTAATTTTTTTTACTAAATACTTTGTTACTCTTACTTGAGTAAAAATACGTTGAAGTAGTGCTACTCTTACCAGATTATAATTTCTCTGTTCTCTGCCTGCCTCCTCTAACAGGTTCTGGATTGGTTCTGAAATATGGGTCAGAGGGTTAGAGCGCCGCTTTAAGTTGTAGCAACAGCAGAGGAGAAAACTGAGAATTTCAGCCAGTGAGTAACAACATTGTGATTCAAAACTGTGACTGGATTACAAGAGATTATCATACTTGTTTTGCCTGGTGACTTAAGATCCTTAGCAAGTCATATGCCCAAGTAGAAAACAGAAAGCCTGCATACAGTCAGGAGAGTCGCAAGCATTCGACGGCTGTTTCTGGACTCCACAAGGGAAAATTTATTTATAAAATAAAACTTACATTAAATACAACACAAAATATTAGGTTTTTTATAACCAATCTTTCATACTAAGTAATTCCAACGTTTCTTCACTGAAATCAGCTTTTATTTAATTTCTTATATTTGGTGAAATATGGCAAGTGTTTTGAAAGAAAGTGAGGCAATAAAGAATGAATTTGTTCAATCAAGCCCAAAAGAATTTGAAAACTACATCTGTTTTATTTAGCGTTCAAAATTCTCTTTACATTTTTGATTTGCTTGCTAGTTTGCCTGATAATGACTTCTTCACGTGTGGTCTTAACTTAATTCCTTATTAAATGGAAACACAGAAATTGTGAAACTGTGTTTTTTGACATCAGCAAAATACAACAATTTTCTCACATTTATAAAGGAAACACATCTAGTGAAGAACATTACTGACCCAGCAAAAACAGAAAATTTCTAAGAATCGATCAAAAATAAGGGAATTGAAACTGACAGTAACATTAACTGAGCATTTCAGATGTTTTTGTCACAGACGTTCAACTTAGTTTGTTCAATTTAACAAAAGAATGACTGAATGAGAGGGAAAGTGGTTTTGAAATGTCCCTGCCAAAAAAAAAACACACGAAGAGCCACGAAGGAGAAATGTCCTCACAATTTCATAGTACATCCTGATAACCTCTACAATATTACCATATACAGTATTACCAACTCAACATGTGGCATTTTCAGCAATGTCTTAATTTAAATATGTGTAAACTTATCCAACCCAATAATTGCTCCCTTTCTTGGTTTTCCATGTAGTTTCCCCCTAAACAGATTTATATTTCCTCAATCCTAACTCTAGGTGTTCATTAATGTTTCATTTGTTGGTTTTTGTGTTTTTATGAGATTTCAACTGCCTTGTTACTGAAATGTGCTATACAAATAAAAAATTATCTCATTTTGATTTAATATTTTCCAACAAATCTCTGAGATCTTCAAAGAGTCGCTGGATTTGCCCTGAGAATAAACTGAACACTGTGGCATATTAGATTTGATTTAGGGGTCGACATGCCAAATTATAAAAATATTTTATATAAAAACATACATTCTTAATCCAAATTGTGACTTCCTGGTTAAATAAATGTTAGATGGTAAATTTGGCGTATTTTCCAGGCAAATATGGCACAATCAAGTAACTATGTTACCTTGAGTTGTTATAAAAGTATCTATCAAACATAACTAAGTAGAAAAACAGGTTCTTCCCAGATGACCATTCATCCATAGGTAGGATAAATTATTTTAACAAATTACTTAGGAGTCTGTTTCCATGTATTTTTCTAACTGGTAAATCATAAAAGTGTAGTTTTTCCTGGTTCAGGTATGAAAACAGCCTCGTTTGGATGATAAACGACAGAAAGATGATCTCATTTAGTCGAGCGTGAAAGGAGTGCAGACTCCTTCATCTCTGCTCTGTTTTTCTTGTGAATTCCTCCCAACCTGCTTAGTCATCTGTCTCCAAGAAGAAAAATCTGTGGCCCTAAACTAGTCAGGATTACACACAAAGGAAGGCCAGATTAACTATATGGAGGATTATTTATCTAAAACTGAGATTATAGGAGATATGGTTAAAAACAACCTGTTCCTTCTGACATCCATCCATCCATCCATCCATCCCCCATCCATCCATCCATATCCATCCAATCATGTCATTTCTTGGCACTTCGGCCTACTTCAAGTTGTTAGTCAGGTCTGTTTAAGTGATTTCTTGATTTTACAGGGATGGTAATAATCACAGCAGGATGTGGTTGTTGAAATCAAACAGAAATAAACCGTTAATCAGTGCAAACTCATAGGCCCAAGTCTACGGAGCTAAATTAAGGCCGTGAAGTTTGTTAAAAATATATTATTTGGAACTCAAAAAATTTAAGTGAAACTGAAAAAAATTATTTAAATTGACAACAAAGTTCTAAGCTATTTTTCAGATTAAATTTTTTGTTGTTACAGATGTTACAGGTGTTTCAAATGTTTTATTTATTTTTATTTTTTTTTTAAAGAAACGTTTGAACTAACTTTCTGGCTACTGTTGATTTCCATGAAGGGTTATCTGGGTAACAGATTTAATGAAAGAGTAAGGAAATACAAATTTACAAAAATCAAAGGGAGCCACAGAAAAAAAAATCCATATGAAAGAAAACCAGCAAGGAGGACATGAGAACATGGAACAGGATGAGGAAGTGAAGACGAAAGGAACTGGCAAGGAGTGACTGAAAGAGAGGATCTTAAATACAGGGAGGTTGATTGCTGAAACAAAGAGCAGGGTTGATTGGAAAACTGATTGCAGATGTGAAGGGAGAGAAAGAGAGAGAAACACCAGGAACTGGAAAATAACTCTAACACTGAAGATTAGTGGGCACAAAAATTATTAAACTAGAGTAACTAAGAATAACTATAAACAAGAAATAAACCTAATAATATCTGAACTAGAGGAAAAACAGGAACCAGACAGCAAAGTACACAAAATAATAATGAAATTAGAACCAAATCAAACAAAACAAAACCCAGAATCCTGACACCAACAACAGCAGCAGATCTTTAATGTATCGTGGTGCTAAGCCGTTCAGTGATTCATAAACTAACAGTATTTTAAAGTCTAATCTCTGAGCTACAGGGAGCTGGAGTCCGGGTTTTACATCTGCTATAATCTGCTCTATCTTCCTGGTTTTAGTCAGAACTCCAGCAGCAGCAGCTGCAGCTGGAGGATTGACTTTTAAAGTCTTTAGTCTCTGTTGCAACTAAAGATAAAAAACATGGATGAGTTTGTGAGATGAGATTCTCACACCTTCCTGCCCAGAGACAGTGAGCGTCGTCGACCAGTCGGTGTGACTTCCACCTGCTCAGCCTCTTCTTCCCCTCAGCCATCAGTCACTCTGCTCTACATCCTCCGTCAGCAGCACCCCGCTCCCACTCCCCACCGGCTCCGGTGAAGTGAGGCCAGCGCCCTTTACGCCTCCCTTCATCCGAGGAATGTGGCGCATAACAACACCGACACACACACACATGATGAAACGTCTCCCAGGGGAGGATCACACAGTCGGTGCGAAGCCGCTTTTTAAAGCATTCACACTCAAACAGATGTGTTGCCTCAACAGAGCTGAGCTGCTCAGTGTTGATGGTGATAAGGGGCAGATCCTGAGCTTCAGACAGGTGTGACCCGGTTTATTAAAAATATGTAACATGAAATGGTTTCTCCACAGTTTCCTTAGAAGGTCTTACTTTGGTTTCCAGCTTTAGGATCTTTATGTGTTCCTAACACATTAAGCAGTTTTCTGGAAGAGCATTCAGCTTCTAGAAAACTGCAAAACAGCTGAAACACTGAGTTCCTTTAACACTAAAGACAGAGTTGCTTTTGAACTGTAAGAAATGAAACATTGACCAACATATTTGATGTTTATTGATGATTTTGATGATGGCGCTGTATAAAATGTCATATTTTGACATGACTGTAAAGTAGAGTCAATTGTATTGACATCATACAGTTAATCGGTGACTGCATGATGTTATGACTTTTTATTTTTGGGTCAATAGGCCTGATTTCATCTGGTATTGTGCACTGTTTTCTTCCACTCAGCTTTCCAGACAGTTTTTTTAAACAACATAAGGCAAAATGCTTGATCTAAACTTTTTACTTAATTTAACTTACAATTAATTTCTGAAGTACATAAAAGACAGTTTTGCACAAATCTATATGTTACTTGAAAGCAAAAATGTATTATGATCTTCAGGGTTTCCTTTTTTTAAATCAGTTTTTCCTTTGATAATTTCAAGAGAAATTGTATTTCTATTAAAAAATTATATCTGTCTGATGTAAACTGACATTTCCAGCAACCAAACTATACATTTATTTAACATTTTTGTTTTGCCACAGTTTTTTCTTCCACTCAACCTTATAGAGGTTGTATTTAACAAAACAAGACACTGTGTTTGATTTCGCCTGAAACTTGTTAACCTAATTTAATTTTGAATCAATTTCTGAAGCACACAAAAATCACTGTTGCACAAATCTATCTCTAATCTATATAATGTTCTTTTCTTGCTTTGGTTTGTAAAGTTGTATCACTTATCTCAAAGCACACATTTATCTTTAGCATCTTCAGGATTTCTGTTCTTTGTGTCCCTAACAAGCTCAGATTCCAGATAGGATTAGCTTCACTGGACAGCTTGGGAAAACAGCTACAGCTGATTGTTTCTGTCTGCTGCCTGTCTCCTTGTCATGCTGTGATGATTGCACAAACATACACACTCACACACACACATCAGCTCTTCCAATCTTAATTTCAGCCTGTTTACAGATGACCCCTCTGATCTTTAACCCCTGCCACCTTTAACACCAAACAACCCCTCATAGCTGGATCTGTCTCTCAAAATGTCTTAAAGTGAAACCTTCTGGTGTTGCAGTCACCATGGTGTTGCTATGAATGCAGGTTTATATGAGTGCAGTGGGTGAATCGTGGTCACATTTAAACACTGTCTGTCATATTAAAATGTTTTAGTCTGTGCCACAGATACAGATATCAAAAACAGTAAATGTTGGACCATGGGTAACAGCAGTGGTTATAAACAATTCATTTTGAATTTATGAGGTTTTACGGATGCAGAAGCCATATTTGATTTAGATGTTTTAGTTGCTAGAAAACCTTTAGTTTTCCTGGTTGGTATACTTCATAAGGCAGATAATTAGGTCACAAATAAAGACAGAAAACATCCCTGAAACTCTTATATTGATGTTTTGCATTTCTAAAATACTGGCAACTTTTTTTTAGTTTTGTTACGCTCATTTATGTCAAATTTAGCCACTTTGTTGCATGTAGTTATGCAAGAATTATTCATACGCCTTGCAGATTTTTGCTCAATTAAGTTTGTTTATGATTAGAAATGACACAGACCTTAAAAATGTATGAAAAACTTGCACATCATAACTACTGTATATTCTTCTCAATTACCAACTTAAAAAAAAATATTTTGGGATTAGAGGAATCAAACCATCTTATTATTGCTGAACAGCAGATCTCAATCATTTCGATATTCCAAATTTTTTGCACAACAAACTAGGTCAAAAATACTTAGCAAGATTTTGCGGTGTAAAGCATATAAGAATAAGAATAAGTCAGTGTAAACATCTTTTCCTCTAAACCGTTCCTGAGACACAATAACATCCAGCAGGCGTGACTTTCTCATTAAGTTAGACTTTGCTCTCCAGGGTGCCAGGAAGAGAGTCAGATAAAGGCCAGCCTGAATCTAGTCGGGTGTCTTTTCTGTCAGTCTCTGTGGAGGGTGTCTCAGTCATGCAGGACTTCCTTTAGCTAATGACAAGGAGAGGAGCAGCTATCATCCCTGAAAATCTACTGATACAAAGACTGAGTAGAGCTCATGAAGCGAAAGTAAAGCGCTTTTACATAAATGTTGTTTTATGGACCTTACCAAGCTCTGCCCAGAAACGTCCCTCGAAAGTCCCACGTGACTACATGTCTCACAAATAAAGCCTCGCGGTGCTTAGCTTCTATGTGTAATTTAATTTCGACTGACTCTCTGCAGAGTATTTCTGAGTCGATTAGTGTAGCATTTCTGCCGGATTTTCACAAAATATCAGCCACAACAATGGACAGGGGGACCAACAAGTTCAAGTCACCTATTTTGGACGACATCAAGGTGTTTTAGCCACGCAATGCCTCCAAGATTGTGCGCGTCACAGCTAAATGCTACCGGTCGATGAGGAAAACAGCAGATCCTCACATAAATAAATCCTCAGAATAGGCATCAGACGATGAGACAAGGTCACTGATGCCTATTGTTCTTGTAAGGCGGGGTAAGTCGGACATTCATGGTTTTGAGGGGTTGAATGTGCCTAGGCCTGATACACGGTACTCAGTGGCCAACACGATTAGCGTGGCTAACACAATTACAGTTTAGTAAAAAGTATTTCAGGTGAAATAAAATCTTTAATGTATGTCAGATACGGTACACATTGCATATTGATCTGTTCAGCTAACGTAAGACTGTAACAGACAGGCTTCAAGGTGTAGAAGTTGTATTGGTACTGCCATTATGCTTTACTTGGCTAAAAGATTTTTATAATGGATGTGTTTATTATTGATTTTCTTTTTTTCATTGACTAAACACAAAGAAAGCAAAGCAATAATACTTACACCAGCAGACACTCCTGTGTTCTTATTGATCCATGCATGTGTTTACTACTGTAGCTTGTGTTTGTGAGACGGTCTAGCACGTGGTAGCTTTCTGTAACATAAAATGGGCATTAGCCACTGAAACGCTGGAGGCCAAAAGACTTGTTTTACATGCCGTCCGCAGCCGCGCTTCCGCGGTGGAACAGTTCCGTCAGCAAAAGGAAACCTGAATATATAGTGCGCCACAGCAGAGGGGAAAAAACCCGTTAAAGAACGAGTCAAAACCACGAAGCTTTGCAAAAACCACCATTTTCTTGCTCTCCGTGTCGGCTACGCTACACACGGACTCGTTGCCATAGCAACTGACAGTTTCAGGATTCAACACCAAAAAACACTCAAACATTTCAAAAACAAATGCAGTGCTGTGTTTATAGGCTTGACGTTTATTTTGCGATTATTATTATGTGTGGTAGATTAGCTGCTGCTGCTATAAGCTAACCTAACACTGCGGTGGTTGATTAGCTCATTTAAAGACTGCTCTACTTATGATCTGTCGTGTTTAGGTGACCTTTTTGATTTTTTAACTGAACCGAGGCACACCAAATTCCACACCACATCTACATCAAGTTTGTCAAAGTCAAGCTAGCATAACCGAACTACTTACCTCTCCCCCTTTATAGTTTTCTCTTAATTAAAACTTTTTCCTAACCTTATCTAATTGTTGTAATGTTGACAATTAGTTGCAAAGCACTGCATTGCTTTTTCTTGTATATATCAGGCCTACATTTAAGATATAGTTTGTTATATTGACAACTTAGCTAATATCATGTGATGTCACCCTGCAAAGGGTCCACACAGAAATTACAAATAGGGAGTTTCTGCTTAGTCCTGCTAGCATAGAGTTCAACATCATACCTTCTGCTAACAGTGCTAAATCAGAAATGCCTCCTGATCCTCCAGAGACATTCCTCATCCTACCAGGAACTGTCTTCATCTTAGCTTTCCTCCCTCACACTTTATCTGCTCTGACTTACATCTGTCCAAGTAACAGCAAGCCTTTACTGGTTCAGGGATGAAAATGGACTTGTTTGGATGATAAACTACACAGAAGCATGATCTCATGTAGAGAGGAGACTCCCTGCTCCTTCGTCTTTCGTTTTTCTAATGAATATCTCCCTCCAGACTCGATTCATCCCTTTCCTGGAAGAAACAAAAAAAAAAAAACACACACACCCATATTGAGATATTTTTAGAAATCTAGATTAAACATCAGGGAGATTATTTCTCTAATTTTAGAGATTATATTGAGATATGGGTTGAACCACAACTGAAGCGGGTGGGTCGTGGGTTGCTTCGCCTTTCAAAGGAGCTCTTGCCAGGTGATTGGATGGAGGTAGAGAGGTGGTGCGTCCTGATTGGCAGGGGTGAAGGTGGGTGATAGTGATGCCAGAAGAGTCTTACAGGTTGAATTTTCGCCTAGGGCTTCATAATAAAATTACTAAAGAGTAAGAAGAACAGTTTAGTAAAAGTACTCCTAAAAGTAATTTTTTCCCCAAAAGTTACTCAAGTCACTGAAACCACTTGCTGCATTCTTGCTGGTTGTGTAGGAGGCTCTACTTCTGCTTTTCAAAAATGTACAGTTGTATAATTGTGCATCTGTTTGTAGCCATTTCCATGTGTGAGTGTAAACGTTGAATTGGGGGCTCCGCTCATTCTGAATGGAAATGACCAGACTAAAATCTCATTATCTAAGAATGATTTAGTGAATAAAATGTAATGAACATGTTTTGTATAGTCCGTAGATCTATTATAACCTTTTCAAGGAAAAGTAGTAGGTCACTTTTAAGTAATAAAATATGAATGTATTGACATCATTCAGGATATGTCTCAGAAGTTGATGCCTAATATGACGGCTCAGCACTATAAATGTGATGTATTTGCTTATAAAACTATTTTAAACAGTAAAATGAATGACCTGGTTTTGAATGTGAGACATGAGAACAAATGAACTAAAACCAAAACTGTTGAGCAGGAGTCTAGATTAGGTCGCACCTGCCTTTCTTTGTTTAATTTAGATTTTGGAGCAATTTCCAACAAGCTCCAAGCCCAGAAAAAGAAACACAGACGCAAGCACACACACACACACACAGCCTCCTCCTCTCCACACCCTCCAAGTTCCTTCCTGCTTCCTGTTCCGCTGTCCCTCGCACAGGAAGCCTGGCCATGCAGCGGGTTTCAGAATCAAACCCATGAGTCACAGAGTGGTAGCTCTTGAGAATATGGCACAGAGCTGAACGCTGTGGGGGTTTTTTTTCTTGCTTTTTGTCCTGGTCTCTAGCCACAATGACTCTCTCATTGTTTCTTAAACAAATGCTCATGGGGTCTTTAACTCTTTGCACAAAGCTACATTTGTCCCCCACATGCGACCACCTGCTGACACTTGGCTCTGCAGTGTGTCGGCTCCGTCCAGCTGGGAAGTCTGCTGACCGAATGCACCTGCTGGCTCTGATGTAACTCTGACTCAAGCACAGAAAACATTAATTAATGCTGCTTTGCTTTAGAGATCGTAGAACTTCACATGAAATAAATCAGTTTTCACTAATTCAGCTGAGTATCATTATGGGAACGGCTTTTAGCCTCGGTTTTAAAATTAATCTCCTGCTCACTGCTATTACTCACCAAATAAACTCTAAGTGTTTTTTTTTCTAACTATTCCTCTGTACTCATTGCAGCAGCAAGAGCAACTGTTGCTTTTAAAGCAACACAATGAAGTTGTTGGGTTTTGCTGTCAGATGTTTGCAGTGGCCATAAAAAGTTTCCAGTAAATCCTTCCTTCATCCTCCAGACTGCTTGTGTGTGTGTGTGTGTGTGTGTGTGTGTGTGTCCACGTTTGCTGGGAATGTCTGACGGAAAGGCCTTTTATTAGGCTCATCCATACCACCACATTATAGGCTCTGGTTGCCAGGCAACTGCAGGTTCTGCCCGGTTACCATGCCGATTGCCCATTCAGTGACATCTCTGGCCTGTTTGCTTCTTTTGGGAAATGTTTTTTTTTTCTAAAGGGGTTCCCCCCATTCAGCTCCTTCAAAACCCACAACCACTTTTAACATTCCTACAAACTTTATAGGAACTCTAGGAAAATAAATATCCTGCATAATTTCATTTTTTAATTACTATTATTTAGTTTTGTTTTACTGAAAGTGGCAGTATTACATAAAGTCATGTTATAAGGTTATTCCTTCATCAGAGACATGCCTGGAGCTTTGACTAAGCGCTCGGTCTAACAAAGCACCGCCTATTATTTCACATAGTCCTTCTTCCAGCCGAGTTTCTTCCTCACAGCTCCTCCAGACTAGCGGCAGCAGCAATTAGCAAACACCTGGTGGAGCTGGTGTATCACATGAATTACTTCTCAGTCCAAAGCTCCTAATGACGATTGAAAACAGCATAGTGGAAAGGTTTTGTTGTGAGACTTGCTGAAGAGAGTCTTGGAAACAGTAGGAGCTTCTTAAAGAGACAGAGACCAATTTCCAGCTATTTCTTTTAAAGGGGCGGTATTGTGTAACTTCCAGGAACATGGTGCCATTTTATTGCCCAATCAAATAACTTATCTTCAGTTTTTATAAAATAATATATACTGTATATACCCAACATTACTTATAATAATCAAAACGACACTCCAGTTATGTTTCTGATGAGGGAATAACATTAAAACATAAAATAACATGATACTCCTGTTTAAAATAATAACATTTTAAATTTTAAAGTTGTATCAATTCAGTGATTAATTCAGATCTGAGTGCAACTTCTTAACGTAGAACTTGAATAACGTTAACATTTTCTACAATAAAAATTTCAATTTCTAACTAAATAAAATGTTTATTTTTGCAATTTGCATCTCAGAAATAAATCTGTTTATGACAAATTTAAACCAAAACTGAAGTTCAAGAAGTCCATTAACCCATAAGTTAGAAAAATAAACATCCTCCTTGTTATTTCTCTATCTGAAAACCGCAGCATTACTGAGGAATGATGGCTTGTTTGTTTACATTAAGGCTCTGCAGCAGGACAGCTCAGCCCGAGGCTGGACCACTTCCTGAGGCAACGCCCAAAAGGTCACGATCGCATCCTGGTCCGGGGACAATATAATGACCCCACAGAGAGCAGCTCCAAGCAGCAGGAACTCACCAACTGCCAGAACCTGACCTACATTCTGTCCAATGTGGGTCAAGTTCACCACATTAACCTTTGACCCACATCAGCATGCTGAGCTCCAGTGGACACATCAGGTGTTTGTTCTCCTCAGATCCAGTAGGTTGACTTCACATCTAACACTCTCTGGCTCCCTGTGTTTACAGTAGAAACCAGATATTCATATACACTGAATGAAAAGACAAAAACATTTTCTGAACTTAAATCAGATCCTGGTTAGGATAGATTAGGGGTTTTACAAAACTTATTACATTTTCTTGCACAAAATAATTGTTAGATAAGTTATTAGTTTGGTCAGTTCTGCCTAAGTTGATGTTCTTTCAGAATCTATTTTAGGGCTTCCTGTCACTTTAAATTCAAGTAATCTGCTGTTGGCCACGGCCCTAAACTCAATAATTATAATTGCAGGCGAAAACAGATGTGCAGTAACGCAACTGTACATCTTTAAAAAGCAGAAGTAGAGCCTCCTGCACAACCAACAAGAATGCAGCAAGTGGTTTCTGGATGGTAATTCAACAAAACACACTTGTCTTTCCAAGCAGCCATTGTAAAACTTTTAGAGCTCCAGACCAAACGTGCTGGCGCTCTAAAAGATGATGGGTTGGGCTTCGGTGGGGTTGCTAGGTAACAGCGCAGAGCCCATTGAAAGTGACTTAACCATGACATTTTTGAAACAGCTCATTTTCCAGACACCAAAAAGCATCAACTTAATGCCAAAAAAATGTCCGATGTTTTTTTTAAGCACTAGGATTATAAACCCTCCTTTATTACTAAATTAACAAAATATATCTAAAATAAAAATGTGTTTTTATTTTTCACAGACAGAACAGGTAACATTAAACAATTAAACATGTCTATAATGTAATTCAATATGCACAACATTTTGGATTAAACAAGCAGGAGATTTAAAACAAACTTTAAAGTCCAAAACAAGGATAAGAGATCTATACAATATACACATAAAACCCATTAAAACCCATAAAACAATGCTTATAGTTTTTGTGCTGGTGACACTTTAAGAGTCTGGCCAGACCAGATTATTCCTCCAGAGTAAAGCCTGGAGGAATGCGCGCCTGGCCCAGAAAAGCTTCTCCGGCTGTCAGGGGTTTTATGACAGCAGAGTGATGAGGGCGTCCAGGAACTTGCTCCGATCCTCCAACTTCAGTTCGATTACTGTAAACAGAAACACACCGATAAATAAACTGAAAAGAAAAAAATGACAGAACACATCCATCACAACCCAGGTGGGTGTTTTCATGCAGCAGATTCCCTGGAGGAAACTACGAAAATAAACGCTCCGAATGTTTGAGGTGGGAATCACTGGAAATAATCTGAAACATTTCAGAGGTGCTGAAACTGTCAGGATAACTCAGGAATGATGTCTTCTGTGGAGGTTAGCTTTTAGGATCAACATGAGACAATCCTGCCACCTTGTGTCCAAACAAGGAGACAAATGTTTTCCAAAGATCTTTCCCAGTTTGTCAGGATTCCGTTTCAGCAGCGAGTCCCAAATGTTTCTGTGGATAAAGGGAAAGGGCTACACAATGACGCATCAGGGCCACTGAAGATAGAAAAAGCTGAGAAAATTGAAGCCAATTTTTTTTTTTTTTGAAAAAATAAATAAATAAATAAATAAGTAAAATAAAAATAAAAATGTTGGGAATTAATAAACTCTGAAATTTCCATGGTTATCCTAGAAAAAAAAAAAGATTTTTGCTAGAAGATTTTTTTAGATCATTTAATTTTTTTCTTGCACATTTTTTACTTTTCAAACTCAAATATTCCAAGTTTTTTTCCCCCAGAAAATGTCAGATTAATCTCCTCTTGCAAATTTTCAACTTTTCTAACTCAGAAATTTCCAAGTTTTTTTGTAAGTTTCAGAATTTTTTTCTAAAAAATTTCCATGATTATTATAAAACGTTGAGTTTTTTGTTGTTGTTTTTTTGAGGATTTTTTTTCTATCTGCAATGGCCCAAAAAAAGGAGAAAAATAATTTCAGCAGAAAAAAAGAATGAGAAACAACAACAAAAAAAGAACAGATTGAACATCAAGACCTGTTGTGTCAATGTAGCCTTCATTATGGCTAAATGTTATATTCTGCAAATGATGCTTTATGTTCATGGGATTTTATGTCTGTTTTAAACACCAAAGCAAATTAACTTAGTTTTATGAATTTTCTTCCTTGAAAACAGTAAAACAATGCAGGAATCTGCTGGAGGAATGATTTTTTATGATGCATATTGATGCACAGTGATTATAACCGAACAAGTGAGGCCTGCAGAGCTTTAAATTTTGACTTCCTGGTTGAGTTGTTGATGCTCTTCGAGTAATTTTGGTAGACTGACTCAGTTTATTTATGAAGTAGTGTCACAAGTCCTACATCAAGGAAGGGACGGGGAACATGGGACGGTAAATAAGCGTCACTTACTGGACGTGTCAAAGTGATCATGAAGGGTTCTGGAGGTGGTGCTCTCTGAAGCTTTTTCAAAGGCCCGACCAAAGAAACTTCAAGAAAAAACAAACAGATCACGGTTGAGAATAAGAAGTTCTCAAGAGGCTTGAGGATTGAAAGTTTAAACTTACTTCTTCTTGTCTGACGTCTCCGAATCTGGAGGGATTCCCACAACGATAACGGTTCCCTTCTCCACGTCTTTAGGAGCAGCCATGACGAGAGGAAGCAGCTTGCAGCGTTTGTTCCTCGTCTGAACAAGCAGGACAACAAATAAACGAGAGGAAAGTCAGATTCTGGGAAAGGAACTTTTTAATTTGTTAAAATGTCTGAGTCTCAGTGACTTTCAAGGTATGTTTTCAAACTTTTCCAACACAAGTCACTTAGCCATTAGGAAAAATAAACATTAATTACACTGAAACAGTCCAAACAAATCTTAAAGTAAATTAACTTCCTGTGCAAATTAAAACCTTCAACAAATTTAAAGAAATCCCAAAAGGTAATTAAATGTTGTTGTAACTAATTAATTCAAAATTCTTCACAGACTTTTTATATATAGTGATGGCTGTGGGTAAGAAAGATCTCCTGTAGCAGTCTATATTACAGCAAATCTGAAAAAGCCTCTGACCAAAGACGCTCTGTTTTTGTAAGACAGTCTGTAGAAAGAAGGCTTTTAGCAAATAGAAATTATTTTAACTGAAGTTTACTCTGATTTAACTTCAGACAGTGAGAAAAACAAATGCGTCTGTCCTTTTAATACGAACATATCTGATTTTGACTATAAATAAGATTTAGCAAATTTAGGCTTTTAATCAAAATGTTAGATTTCACTTTAATACAAAACTGTGCAGCACTTTCAAAGACTTGATAAAGAAACCAAGCAGTTTACAAACCTTGAAAACACCTAATAGAAAGTTGAGGATTTTGAAGGATTTAAAGCAGCTGTGCGATCGTTGCCTCCAGAATCAAACGCTGTGCGTACTCACCGAGTGGACGAACGCCTTCAGCAGGTATTTGCAGAGCAGAGTTAGTGCCAGCGGTTTGGAGAAGAGCTTCACATCAGGTGTTCCCTTCATGGAAAAACAGAAGAAACAGGAGTTTACCTGGGAATTTGCAGCTCAGCGGAAACATCTTCATGGCGTAAACAGCTGTACCTCCATGAGGTAGCAGTAGAGGAAGGGTCCCTGCGACAGGATGATGTTAGTGCAGATGCAGCTAGCGACAGTCTGCTGGACGGCAATCAGCTTCTTCTTCGCCATTTCGATGCCTGTTAGGAGACGATCCAGGTTGCTCCTGCACAAAACAATTGGAAACAAATGAATGTGCTCCTGCGTACATGTGGCATTACTATCGATGCAATGACAGATTATAGTTTTCTCTCAAGTATGACCTGCTGATGCTAATTTTCACTCTCGCCGCAGCTAGTTATTTTGTATGCAGCAGTAAAACCAGGGTCTGAAGCTCCGCTTGGGTTGCTAGGTGACGGGTGGAACTTTGGCGGGGTTGCTAGGTAACGGGCTGCCTTCGCTGGGGTTGGGATTAACTCATTGCCAAAATGCGACTGCGTGTTTTCTTTGGTTGTTTCCTTTAGTTGAGACCAAAGTACAAAAACGTGCTAAATGTGAATTTTGTATGACAGGTCCCCCTTGTGGCAGCAGTTGTTCTATTTCACAGAAAGGCAACAGCATTAAGACGAGTTAGTACTGGACAGTTTACGCACCGTGAGAGGGAATCGAGCGCCTTGATGAAGTTGTCGGTGGGGTCGTTCTCGTCCCGCTCCGTGCTCTCCAGCAGGGCGGCGGCGGCGTGCACCATGTCGCTGGCCAGGAAGCTGTTCTTAAACCCAAACTGGACGCCAAACGTCTGAATGCGAATGTCCTTCATTCTGTCAGTGACGGGAAAATATGAAACCAATGTTAGAGCTGGGAAAGGAACTTTTTAATTTGTCGTTTTCTTCTTCTATTGGGGCCATTTAGTCATTTCTATTTCATTGTTGGCTTCGATCTCACACCATGGACCATTATCTAATACATTATTGGTTACTTTTAATCTCCTGTGGAGGTTTAAAGATCTAAATTGTTTGGTTTCACATGGAGATCTGTCACAAATAGTATTAAATCAATCAATCACACGACAAATTATAACAATCTCAATAATTTCCATTTTCATGATTTATTGTTTTTCTCTTATTTTTTTCCCACCAAAAATTGGATGATAAAAGTTCTGTCTGGTGATTTGGCCTCAACTAGTCCTTTATTTGAAGGACAAATTTGTTTACAGAGAATTCATAATTTATTTTATTTGTTTTGTTTATTTATTTTGGATATTTAAAGTATCTTCTTGTCCCAGTGTTAAATGTTCATTTGAATGTAAAAGTTCGTTGATCATTGAGAAAGCGTTCTTGTGTTATTTCATAATTATTATATTACTTGAAAATGGTCTCAAAACAACAATATTTTCATTTATTGCAATAACGTCTGGAACAATTTATCATCCAGAAAGATTTGTTATTGTGACAGAACGAAGCACACAAGTTTTTTAACTTGTATACAAACCCGTATTTATTAGACGATTCCTCAATGACGTCCCTGAGGTTCTCCTTGATCGCAATGTCCATTGACTTAAATTTTTGTTTAACTTGTCTCAGTGGTAGCCTGTAGCAAGAAATAAAAACGCACACATTCAGAGCAAAACACAAAATAAATAATCAAAAAACAGGAAAACTCGGCATTGTTTCTTCACAAAGCTCATACCCCATATCAGCCAAGAACTCCTGGAGTTTCTTTTGTCCTTTTAGGGTCCAAAGCTTGAAGCTGCATGCTGTGTAGTAGGAGTTGCAGATGCTCTCATACAGAGACCAGTGATGGTACAACGCCAGACGAAGGCTGAAGAAAAGCGTTAAGAGAAAACGTCTCATGGCTAAAGAAGACAAAATCCAAGAATCTACAGGAACACAGGGATTTCTGACAAATAGTTAAAATAACAAAACCAAATTTGGTATCAAAATAAAGCTAACACTTTAATGACTCCACCAGATGTTCAAGTATTTCAGCAATTGCTATAGTTTCAGAGATAATTAGCCAGGAAACATGAATGATTAGGATTTTTTTTGTCCCTCACCAGAATTCTTTTGCACTATAAAGTATATAAATTTTTTAGAAATATCATAAATAAGGTTACAGACTTGCACAAACTATAGATCCACATTACCTGTGCAAAAACTGATGCAACTGAGGTAAACTAAGAACAAACTTATAGTTTTAAGTAAAAGAAAAAATACATAGGAATTGTGCCTTTGACACAGGGTTGGCATCACCTACAAAATTGGAAATTTCCTATGTTTTTACTTACTAAACTTACTTTTACATGTCTAAAACTGCTCTTTTTTATATCCACATGTATTTTTTATTCAACTGTAGGAAAACAATAAGGAAATTGAAGTTTACTCTGATTTAACTTCAGACAATGAGAAAAACAAATGTGTCTGTCCTTTTAATACGAACATGAACATATCTGGTATTGACTATAAATAACATTTTAGAAATTTAGGCTTTTAATCAAAATGTTAGATTGCACTTTAATACAAAACTGTTTGACTTCAATTTAAGTTCTTTTTTTGGAACTCAAGAGTAAAAAAAGAAGGAGAAAAAAAAAATTTAAGGCAGATTTTATTGAAGAAAAAAACTGAATGAAAACCTACACAATCTATATATTTTTTGGCACTACCAGAGCTCCATAAATGTCTATACTTTTGCATTAGAATTTTTTGAGTAAGGTTGCCTCAGCTTCTACAGCTTCTAGTCTGTCGTTTCCATGGATACCAGCCATGTTTATGTTTCCTTAAGGAAGGATACTCGTATTCAAAGGAGATCCTCATGCAGTCGATGGACAGAGAGTTCTCCTCATCCTCGTTTCGGTGGTTGTGTCGGGAGACGTGGCGCTGCACCGTCGCGATGTCCGACACGTACTTCATGCTAAAACGAGAACATAAACTCTCTCTGAGAGAAGCTTGGTGATTCGTTTTAAAAACTTTTTCAAAATGCAGAGGTTGCTCTTACTGGGGGATTTTATCATGAACCCACTGGTCTGTCAGGCCGATGATGGACCACCTGCAACAACAAATAACAGAATTAACACACAGCAAGCAGGGTGACGGGTCCAATATTGACCTACACTATGACTGCGATCATTTTCAAGGAAGGTTTTCAAACTTTTCTAGCACCAGACTTGAGATAAAAACAAGACAAACTGACTAAAACAGAAACCAGTTTCAATGTACTATTATTTTGTATTTATTACTGTTATTAGCATCTTTTGGTAGTATTCCACCAATATAACAAAATGTTATGTTTTGAAATGTCTCAAACAAAACTCCAAAGCTCACACCCATTTGGTGTCAAATAGTGTGTTTATTATTTATTTCTGTTTCGCTATTTATTGATTATTTAACATAATTGCAGTAAGAAGAGAACTATGCCCCAATTACGTTGTAAACTGTATGGAAATGTACAATGAAACTAAAGATATTACTTAACAAAATAGTAAAAAATCCCCCAGTTTAAATAACGTTTAATGTACTAAATATTAAATAATCAATAAGTCATTGAGCCGATGATGAAATAGGGATATTTATTAAATTGAAACAATCCAAACAAATTGTGTTAATTTGCTCGAATTAAATGATATAACATAACTTACAAAGAACATTTTTAAAAATTCTAAAAAATGTTCTCATAATTTTCTGGAAATTAGCAAAAATAAATAATTTTGGTAATTTTAACTGACCTAAAACAAGAAAATGTTAGTCGATTTAACTTTAGACAGTGAGAAAAAAATGTTTTTTATTAGGTGTATGAAAAAAATCAGATTTCAACTGTAAATAAAATTTTCCAATCAAATGTTGCATTTTATTAAAAACAACAAATAACAGTGATTCGTTTTAAATCAAGTTTATGTTCTCGTTTGAACATCAAGCACTTTTAAGGACTTCTTACAGAAATGAAGCGCTTTCCACACCAGTTCAAGCATTTTCAAGCACCAATATGCACCGTGACGTTCAGAGACAAACTCACCACAGCATGTCCTTCGTGTCTTTAGTCAGGACCCAGGCGAGCTCAAAAAACATCATGGCCGCCTGCGAACAGAAACGTCTCAAACATGGCTGCCACACATCCAACAGGGCCAGAATGAATGAACGCGCACTATGAATTCTCTTTTCTCTACAGTTCATCTTACTCACAGAGGTCCCGTGGTATTCATACTGCTCATAGTCGAACAGGATCTCCCTCCTGTCAAACATTCAATTGACCCAAATTAATTCTTGGTAAATGGAAAAAAAATATTTAACTTTAAAACGCTCGGCATCACCGTTTCATCAGATCTTTTAATGCTGTGGCGAATCGCTTTATCAAATTAATTTTTGGAAAATCTGGATTCCCCCTCCCCCCCACCAATACACTCCTCGGGTTTCCATAGTTCAGAGTGACGGCAGATGGCGGCCATCTTGTTTGAAAAGTGTGTTTTTAACGGCAGGATAAGGAAGAGCTTGTTTCACAGATAATCGGAGAAGATGAGGCTCGACAAAGACGTGAAAGAGATTTGAGAAAACAGAAAATGGAGGTTGTGTCTTTATGAAACGGATCAGCTGATCACCTTCTGGCCTCCCACTGCCTCTTTGCTCTCTGCCTTTCGATCCGCCTCTCGATGGCGCCCTGTAATGACACGACAACAGTCAGCTCCAGTCCTCAGCTCCGCCTCCGCCGCCGGGACGCTCAGCTCACTTCATCAAATCTCCTCCGTTTGCCCGACGGCTCATCGCTCTCATTCCCGGAGCCGTCGCCCTCCTCCGCCTCCTCGTCGTCTTCGTCCCGGAAGATGTCGTCGTACGTCGGCACGCCGAGGTCGTCGTCCTCTTTGATGAGCAACTTGATCTGCAGGGGAGGAGGAGAAGACGGAGGATGAAACAAGAAGGACGTCATCATGTGATTTCCCCATTTGAGACAAAACAAAAAAGATTAGAAAGAAACAAAGGAAGGAAGGAAGTAAAACAGGAAGTAAAACAGGAAGGTAGGAAACAAAGAAAGGATGGAAATAGAAGACGGGGTAGGACAGAAGGATTCAAGGACAGAGGTAAGGAGAGAAGGATGGATGCAACAATTGAAGGACAGAGGATGTAATGAAGGAAACAAGCAGAAAGGAACTAAAGACATAAGGAAAGAATGAAAGAGAGGAAAGAAAGAGACGAGGGGACAAAGTATCCAAGGAAGGCAGGACGCTGGGAAGGAAGGAAACAAGGAAAAAAATGTTAAACAACAGGAGAAGAAATAAAGTCTGGAAATATAAATTAACTCGTATGTTTTATAGATAAAGTTTTGCAGAAATTCAGGTAATTTAGCCAACAGTAATAAAATCAAGTCGTCAATAACCAGGTGACGTCACCTGAGTGTCGTTGTAGACGTTAACGACGTCAACGGGCCGATGCGTATCGCAGATGAAGAAGATGGAGTCGCTGTCCGGCTGCAGCATCTCCAGCAGGTCGACGTTGGCACCGCAGTTTATCAGAACAAAATACCGAAACTACAGCACAAAGGAAAACGGTCCAGAGCGTCAACGGAAACTCAACATGGTTTCCTCCTGCAAAGGAACCGCCAGGTGAAACTCACCTGTTCTTTGTGCTCCAGGAAGGCGGTGCTGAGGTCCTGCCAGCCCGTAACCGGTACCAGAGTGTACTGGATCTGATCACAGTGAAACAGCGCCTGGAAAAAAAAAAGACTCCATTAAGCCTCAAATAAACAATAATAATTGATCTTTAGACAAAACCTCAGGCAAACCTACCGTACTCATTCTAATACACTGGTTCATACCAATACACTGATTAGTATTAATTATAAGCCTGGCAGCTGCCAGGCTCTGTTCATTTTCAGTCACTTTATTTTGTATTTCATTAACTCAAAAAATGGTTCATGCAATATCTAAAAAGAAATCACAATTTCTTAGATTTTTTAAAAATATAGTTTATTTCCTTTCAACTCTTCTTCCAGTTTCTTTTTAAAGTCTGTTTGGCTGTGAACACAACAGTTTGACCTCAGTCACATGAAATAAGTATAGATTTTGCTATATTATTTTTCCTAAGAAAAAAAAATACAAACTTGTAATATAAGTTTGTGTTTACAAACTTATAAAATGTTTCCCTCAATTTACATAAAAGAAAAGCTTCTCAGCTCAGAAGACTATTACAAATATATTTCAAGCACACAAAAATACACAATAAAACTTCAGTTTACTCAAAAATAATCACTTCAAAAATAATTTTAAAATGTCTTTGAAACGCAGAAACAGATTAAGATTGTTTTATCTCATTGTTAACGTTTCATAAACTGGCACCTTTGATTGAAATGCATCTATCCATCATTGTTGCTCTGTATCTACTTTTCTTTTTTAAATTTCAGAACCTTCAATTTGTCTTCTCCTTACAAATATGTGTTGAATATTATTATGTATATGCGCTTTGTACATACAATTTAAAATATTTAATTCAATCAACTCATGAAGTTTCAATAAGTTTAACTGTATTAATACTGGATTTGTGCGATCTCTTAATCTACTTCCACTTTTAACCAAGAACTTGCTATTGATGGAAATGTAAACATTGTTAATGTATTTCTGTAGTTGTTTTGTCTTGTGTTTTTTTTCCTTTTATTTGTGTACGGATAAGTGAATGCACATTTAAATATGCACACATCTTAAACATAATAATTTAAAAACAAACATATTTGACAACTCTTAAAACACTAAGAATGAGGTAATGACAGTCTGATTTCTTCATGCATTTATTATATACAGTTTTAGCAGGTGTCCGTTGTTATGACTACAGTAGCTAATTCACGCTGACACGACGCTTCCCCTTACCTGCAGTATTTTACAGGCGCAGAGACCATCGATATCCGCTGCTACCAGGAGGGCGACTCTCTGAATGCAAACAAAAACACATAAAATTGACTATTCACCGTCTGCGAAGCTGACCATCTGCCGCTAGCTTAGTTAGCCAACAAGCAGTTCCGAAAAACCTACCTGGTTGGCAACAACGTCATAAAAATCCTTCTTTATGTTGGCGATAAACATGTTTAAATTGCGATTAAATACGAGACGAGCTTGATAAAAGTCCGCAAAACGCCTGAGTGGAGAAGCTAATTCAGCCAATTCAGGTTAGCTGACAAAAGTCAGTGCAACAGTTTTCACTGCCAGACAGCTGTTGTGTTCCGCGTTAGAAATCTGGCGCCAACTGCACACGTCACGTCCAACCAATCACAAGCAAGGAATACAGCTACGTCAGAGTTCTAAGACCACGCCTACCAGGAACAGTAAAATACACTGAAACAGTTATAAACAGATAAATGTACTTAATTTAGAACTTAACTCAGTTAAATAATGCAAATGATCAAAGGAAATAAAATGTAACACCTTTAAGTGTAATTTCTAACATTTTAAATTTAACAGTTAAGTGTTTAAAATATTCAGATGAAAAGCTAAAATTGGGCTTAATTCTACAAACTGTTACAATAGAAATTAAAGGAAATGTTTATTATTTATGAACAAGTAAAATGTTCAAAATGAAATAAGAAAACAAAAAAAGTCAAAATAATAAATAAAAGTTCCATACCTGCCTCATGTCTGTATCTTATTTGCTCAATTTTATTTATTACAAGCAAATAAAATACACAATTGGACGGATGTAAAATACAAAATTCCTTGATAGCACCTGCATATTCAGTGGCTCTTAAATATGCATATTCAACTCTATTGTGGCAACTTTCTATGATGTAGAAATAAATGTGTTAATAAATGTGTTTCACTTCAACTGAACAGGAAAATTGTCCCAATATATGTGAAAAACATTTTGAATTGATGTATGAAAACAAACCTGCCATTTTAACAGTACACATGATATACATGTGCACATTATTTGCAAAATGTGGAGTTTTAGTCACTGACCAAAAAACAAACAAAAAAAAAAGAAAAAAGAAAAAGAAGACATTTAGACAGATTTTGTATTAGATGCATCTCTGGTTTTAATTTTCAGTTAATTACCAAAAAGGAAAATATGCAAACACCAGGAATATTTCCCCAACACAGTAAAGTGTTCATTGAAAGCATCACAACATGGAGAAAAATAAAAATTAAAAACAAATCAGGACATCATCTCAGAATGAGGAGCTACATGTGGCTGTGATCCTAAAGCTAACAAGCAGTTCTATGTATAATCCCGTCTGCATTGACCAGATACAAAACACATGAACTGAAAGCCTAACAAAATGGACGGGAGCCGTGAGTTAAATTAGATGCTGTTCAACTGTAAAACATGCACAATTTTATCAAAATCAAGAAGCCTAACATATAAAACCAAAGTGCCCTAGAATATGAATCTTAATTTAATAATCACCACATGTAAAAAAAAGAAAAAATTTATATATATTTTCAAGTAAAGTCAAACATTCCATGAAATTAAATATGCTAGTATTTCGATTTAAGGTCTGAAAGTGAGGTTTGTCCCTTTAATGTTAGGACATTCACGTTTGACTCCATCAAAAATAACATTTGATAATTTTTGTTCTGAGGTAAAGAAAGGCAGCATGCCACATGGAAACACAAAGTTCTGTACATGTAAAATACCAAGGTGAGCTCACGGTGCGAAGCGCGGATCTGTAAAGTAACGCGGTAAACAAAGGCACAGTCACTCATTTTCTGACAAGTCTGATCGGAGTGCAGTGATTCTGTCAGACGTGCTTTGAACCTGCAAACTTTGGCTGGTTTTACACTGACGGTAACAAGAGGTCCAACACAAGAAAAACAATTAGTAGAGTAACAGAAAGACCAACAAAATTAAGCAACAGCACAAAAACGTGACAGAAAAATAATAAAAGTAACAATAAAACTGGACAAAATGAAGCAAAAAAAACACAGGTTGACAGTTTCCTGTTTTGAAAAACTAAAGTAGATGAGAAGTGAGATTTTCATTTTGGCTTTTTGCAGCACCTGACCAGCAGGAGAGGGTCAACCTCTGTCGGGTCCAGTACAAAGACCTGGTTCCATAGTAGGCATGGGTCGGCTAGTGGCATCAAGATATGCAGAGGTTAAGAGAAAAAAAAGGGTTAAAAACTGACAATTTGAGTGAGAACTCAGAGAAAATACTGGAGCAGATGGAATAACTCAGATCTGCCCCTCTCCAACCTGGTGCTTTGCACTGCCGGTCAGCTAGCTGACAAAACATTTCTCTGGTTGCAACAAACACTCAAATAAAAACTGATTTTTGTAGTGTGGAAACCAACTAATTAGCCCCAGAGCAGATAGCCTGACTAAGTTTATCCTGCAAAAACATGTAAGCACATTACTTAAAAATCCCTATTAATTTTTTTATTTAACATTTATTTAACAACAAGACAATTAATTATTGTTTTTTTAAATATGAAGAAAACAGAGCATAATAAATTTGTGTGTGTGTGTTAGATTCTGGTTTATTACATTGAAATTGTAGTGTTTTTGCGTAAAGTTGTCACATTATGAAAAATTTACCGACCCATGCCTACTACCAAAAACTAACTCATGGAACGTTTCTCTTCAGCTTCAAGAAACCCCCCCCCCCCCCCCCCCCCCCCCCACACAATTAATTAATAAAACCAGCTGTAAACAAAAACCAGAGTTACAGTAAGTGTTGGGTTCACTGAAACAAGGAAAGGTTTCCCTCACAGTCCCTTTACAGTCATAAAACCCTGTAACAATAAGATCCGTTGGGCTGTTCAGCTGAAGCAGAGACTAAAGTTAAAGTACAGCAGGCACTATAGTAACTCTGAAGCACAGCGTGGTGCTGCTACATTTGCTTGTTGTACTAAGAGTTTGGCACACGAAGCCAGAGATTCAACACAAACAACGCAACAGTGAATGATAAACATTCAAGAAATACTAAAGCAAAACGGAAATATTTAAAGCAACACAAACAAAGGCAGCAATAAACGAGTCCTGCTGACGAAGCTGCAGTTAAGTTTAAACAAAACGGATAATAAAAGAGTGCGACTAGTTTTGAGTCATCAATTATTCAAAAAACCAAATACTTTTGTGGCTTAAGTCTCAACGAATGAAGTGTGCATCAATCTGCAGCTGAAAACGGCCCCAGCTCTGCATCTAAATCACAAATCTACCTTCGAAGGAAACAAGCTACTAAAATTAGTCCCACTTACTTTCCTCCCATTTCCCTTCCTTTTTACATAAAATGATTCCTATAATTCAGCTCTGCTTACACTAGATTCCCACGTAACAATATCACTTTACAGAGCAAATGAACATAAAAAATATGAAACATAAAACATGATTTTTCTTTTCACGGCTTTTCTAAGCAGATACAGTCATGTTCTTATATATAACAGTCCTACCTATAAACCTGCTAATCTATGACTGATGATAATAAAAAAACTATAATGACTGATTGTGGTCATTTTCAATGGGAATATGTCAACAGGATGAGCACTGGGGAAGTAAACACAGATAAAGAAGATGGATTTTTCCTCTCCCAACAAAATCTCTCTTTCGTTAGAACAGTTTTACTCGAGGATTACAAAAATTAACAATTCAATACAGAACAGGGAGTAAACAGCCAGACCGTTAATGTGATTGGAGATATTTTTGTTGAACTTTAAGCTAATAAAGAAAGAAAATGCTTTACTTTAGCAATAATTCTTCCTTTCTCTGTGTCCGAGCTAAATGAAGAAGAAGACATTTCACTGCATTTCTCCTGGAAATCCTCACTGGGCAAATCATCACCTTACTGAAATTCAAGAAACAGGCTTTACAAACATTATCTTGCTGTTGAAGCAACAAACCTGAACAGAAAATGATGATATATTGTTTTTAAAGAGAGGATGTATAAAACTCTAGCTAAAAAAGTCCCAGTTGCTTTTAGACCAATTTACAGAATGTCACTGTCCTTAAAGGAAAAAAAATACTTTCACAAAAAGTTGGCAATATCCTGCAAAGTTTCAGGGTTGTGCTTTGGCTACTTTGAGTCAGAAAAGATGAACAGAGCATAATGTTTCTGATCCTGATTGTTCACTGCAAAAAACACTAAATCTTAAGAATTTTCTTTTGCCTAGATATCTTACTTGAAATAAGTTAAAACTATCTTACAAGTAACTTTTCAGCAAGATATAGGAGCTTATTTTAAGTCAATAATTCCTTAATATCGATCAAAATATGCTAATTCCACTGGTCGATTACTTCACTTATAACATGGACAAAATGTTTCCATGTTATGGAACTAGTAATTGTTCATCAACAGTAAGCAAATACTTATTGAAAACAAGCCCTTATATAGCTGAAAAGTTACTTGTAAGTTAGTTTAGTCTTATTTCAAGTGAACCAAGATATTTGATTGGAAATACTTGGCAAGTTTTGTGTTTTCGAAGTGTTGTGACCACTTCAATACCAGAAGACCACTGAAGTAGATTCAAAAGATCTGCATTGTTATGAAACAGACCCTTAAAACCACAAATCTTCTATTCAGTTAAGAATAAAGACTAACCAAAAAAAATAGATCTCGTGTATGTATATCTGCTTATTTAAAAAGTTGCAAGATAAACAATCAAGTGACCAAATAATGGCTAATGCAGTTAAGAGTCTTCTGCAGTGGTTGTGTAGTTAAATTGGCTCAGTTGCTGTAACCTCAAGGCACAGAACTGGGCCAGGTGGAGACTCAAGTCGAACCATGAAACTAAAATATCAGGTACGTTATGATACTTTTCAGTTTGCTTAATTAGAACCGTTGATGATTTGGCAATTAATTCATTCACACTCATAGAAACTTCAAAAGCTGCAGCGGTAATAACCAACAATAAATACAAACACTAACAAAGTTTCCATCCCAACCATTCTGAAAACCGGAACTCCACGGATCTCCTCGTCATCCCGTGGAAAGCGTTCAGGTCACAGCGGCTCTACAGAGGCAGGAGGAAGTTGGAGTTGGCCAACTTGCGCTCCTGCGCCGCGGGGACAGTCTCTCTCTGACGGATCGGTCTGTGGGAGTCCGGGTCCTGAAGCGGAGGAAAGTGCTGCCTGTAGCAGAGCCAGGCGAAGGCCAGACCCAACATGGACCCGACTAACACATCTGTACGCAGGACGAGAACGACGAGTCAGGCTATAAATCACACTTTGCTTGTTTAATTCATAACTTCCTGATTTTGTCAATGATTCTCAAGTTAAGTCTGAACAGTCTGATCTGCTTCCTCTTCAGCCTCTAAATGTTGAGATGTGGAGAAAAACCTTTTGTAAAAACCAGGTCAGTGCATTTGCTTATTGTAACCGTCTATGCTTTTATCTTGGTAACTTTCTTGTTGAGGTAGCTATAGTTAACATAAAACAGAAAAAAGGATTTTAAAAAAAAAAGCAACTATATTTTAGCTTCAGTCGATAAGGGAACAAAGGAACTGGGATTGAAATCTGTGATTTATGTGTTGTGTGTGTTACTAATGTAATAATGGGCTGTGGATATTTAATGGATGGTAAAAACAGCTGTAATTTTTATTTCTTGTTGTCTAGCTCTTACGTAGGTTCATGAATATATGGACGGCTTTAATAAATCATTATTTAACCATCACTTCTGGTTTTCTCAAAAGTTACTTAATGCTACAAAAAATTAAAACCTTTTAATATTAAATATTGATTCATTTCTCATTTATTTTTCCTATTTAAAAAAAGAATAAATACTGAAAATCAAGCCGTTCTAATTCATCTTTAAACAGCTTAATTTGTCTTATTAGTATTATTAAAAAAAAGAAAATACAAGCATTTTTAAAAATAAAGATGGTTGAAATCCATCTCAAATAATTAAATATACACTTGATCACTTAAAAAGCTTAATTACATGTTCAAACTAAGACTGAACATTATAGCTGAAAAACATACCACAATATGCGTTTCATATAACTTAACTGATAATTATCGACTAGCTTTTTGTTTAAAATATCTGAAACACAGCCAAACTGGTGACATGGTTTTTCCTGTTTTATCCACAGAGTCATCTCCAGTTGTTGAACTTGTTTTCTCCTTCCACTCCATACCGTTTTATTTATCTACAATCCTTTTTTAAAACGTTTAATGTAATGTTATTCCCCGAGTATCAGTTTCAGAAGCACATGTACTTTCTAGCCCAGAAACTCTGACCCTGCCAGTGGTGCTTGTAGTCGCAGGTTCTGGAAAGGGCGATTACAGCCGCGATGAGCAAAGGCGTCAGGAAGGCACATAGCCGCCATGCTCTGCCTTGGCCAGCCGGACTGAAGCAGCGCAGCTTTCCTGCGATGTACAGCGCTGTGAAACCCAAACCTGCAAAAGCAACTGGGGGGGGGGGGGGATAAAAAACAAGAAATGAGAAATGCCAGTTCTTTTGTTGGCATTTTGAGTAACCATGGCGACGTAAAAACAAGCCAAATTCAAATCAAAACAAATTCTAAGGTCTTGTGTCAGACTCAAAACAGAGGTAGAACCTCGTCTCCATGACGGTTTTCATAGCAACAGATCACGGAGGAGGGCAGAGGTGTAGAAAACCACACAGGAACACTTACTTACTACAGACAAGATGGCAGAAGCACTAAGTTCCATTTGACCCATGAAACTTAATGGCCCTAAACTGACAACCACTTTTGTGTGTGTGTCAAAATAAGAGCAACACATACCCAACAAAATAAAAGCCTTCACATTTTTCACAACAGGTATTTGGTGTTTTGGGCATCATATAACTGGTTTAACCCAACCACTGCTATACAAGGATTAGTGGGGCATTTTAAAATTAAGCTAATGGAAAATTTCAAAATAAAAGCCTCAATATTTCTCTCATTTCACTTGTTAAGCAAGGCTAAAATGCTCATGTTTTTGAACAGTAGCAATATTTGTTGTAAATCTGTTGCTAAGAGATGAGCGTGTTTTCTGGTAGCGAAGTGCCACGAAGTAAACTTCAGATTATTACTTTTGCAAAACTTACCAATTGTAAGTTTCTTGTGTCTAAGCAGACAAGATTTTTACGTTTGCGTTAAATGTCCGTTTTATATTTGCCACCAAGAACAAAAAAAAAACATTCACTTTTATGCAGTGCAAGATAAGTAGCATTTCAAAAAAGCAGAAGAAATCTTATGGTTTTTGAACAATAATGTTTGTTGTTAATCTGTTGCTAAGAGACGTGCAGGTTTTCTGGTAACAAAGTGTTATGAAGTAAACATCAGATTTTTTTACTTTTGTAAAAATTTACCAACTGTAAATTTCTTATGTCTAAGCATGTAAGCAGTACTTCAAAAAAAGCTTATGTTTTATAAACAATATTATTACTTATTAATTTCGTGTTAAGAGATGAGCGTATTTTTCTGGTAATGACCTGCCACAAAGTATAAATCAGATTTTTACTTTTGTGTTGAATGTTTTATAAAATATACCATCAATGACAAAAAAAAACATTTTCTCTTTTATGCAAAATTCACTTGTTAAGTACTGGAAAATAAGCAGAATTTCAAAAGAGCAGAAGAAATCTTCTGTTTTTTGAACAATAACAATATTTGTTGTTAATCTGTTGCTAAGAGACGTGCACGGTTTCTGGTAACCAAGTGCCACGGAGTAAACATCTGATTTTCACTTTTGCAAAGTTTACCAACTGTAATTTCTTGTGCCTAAGCAGACAAGCAGTAATTCAAAGAGCTTATGTTTCATAAATAATAATATTAGTTATTCATTTGAAGTACCACAAAGTAAGGTACTTCAGAAGGGAGTCCATTAACATTAGCAGGAACATTTGCAGTGCACTGCGCCCCACTAGCAGTCTAGCCTTTTCCCTAAAACAAGCTTTTCAGCTATTATTTCTCCACTGAATGGAGGAAGTCAATGTGAGACAACATGCTAGTGAAGCCCGACATCCCACTGGTAGCATTGAGGTTAACATTAGCATTTTGGCTATTTTTAGCTTATACACTAATTTTAACTTACTGAATGGAGTAAGGAATACGTTTTACACAACTATTTTGGGACCAGCTCAATCAAAATGGCCGCTTACAGGAGGAGTGTCCGCTAGGAAAGCTTTTTCGTCCCTCTATGACAACATCTGGGTCACCGCTGCAGCGCAGCTCCAAGTTCATCTGACCGTCTGGGAAACAGCGATAGAAGAAATCTGGCCTCGGCCTAAAAGGAATAAAACCAAAGGCGGGATTGATGTTTTCATTGGCAGGCGAACTAAAAACAACTGTACAACTTTGAATGATGTTGAGACGTTTTACCTGCCAACAACAAGTTTGATGACGTTGGTAAAAACTCCATTGAGCGCCAGAGTCAGAGTCACAGCTGGAGGAAACAGAACCGAGTCATGAAAAACATACGTCACCTCAAACAAGGACTGAGTCAGGAACATGTTTGTAGGAGTTTATTTCTCACCCAGAGAGGCTTCTCTCAGATCGCCATGCTCAGACCTTCTCAACAGGTTAAAAACCAGGATTATAATCAAGGGGGTTAAAACAGCCACACCCTGAAAAGAGCAGCTGTCAGTTTTAGAAACCAAACATCATTCTGCAGGAATAAAACCTCTTCAACCATTGTCAGGTGGCTGAACTTTAAAAAATAGGTCAATCATGATGTTAAAGACAGGCAGAAAAAACAAAATATAATTAAATTGAGCATTTTTCCCACCTAAAAATAAAATATTACTGTCACCCATCAATAAAACAACATTGAAGGGTACAATTAACTGCACAAATTAAAATGAGCTGGATTATTTCAATTCCGATTAATATGTTTCGAAGGGCAATTTTTTTATAGATACATGAAAATACATTTTATTTATGGTTTTGGTTGTGTGAGATTTTTATTTCCGTTTTATTTGTGGGTTTTGGTTGATCTATTTTGGATTTGTAAAATAGTATATATTCCAGTTCCAGTGCCCAGTGGGTTTTTTTTATCTTTACAATATTAAAGTTTATTAGTCTTTGACAGGGCAGGTTTGCATTATTATGCCATTATCAATATATTACTTGAAAATGGACCTAAACCAACAATGTTGTTGTATATCACAATATTTTATGGTACAATTCATCATTAAAATTGTTGAAATTCTTGTGTTTTGATTTTGTTTGTGTCTTAATGTGCTTTATTATGTCTGTAATTGCATGGTTTTATTGTAATGTTTGTGGTGTGGAACACAGGAAGATCCTTAATCAAATAACCAGAACCTTGTAACAGGCCTACTGTTTCTAAAAAATGTAGCACAACTTCACCATTATGCTCCGTTTTGTTTTGGTACATCACAAAAAAGTTCCAATAAAATCCATTTCAAGTTTGAGTTTGTAACTTTCTCTTATGTACAAAGGTTCAAGGGTCATTTCCACTTTACACCCCAATATAAAGTATATTTAGAGCTCAGGGATACATACAAACATGAGAGGGGTTGGTACGTGGTCCGACTCCACGCGATGGAACTTGTACAGCCACATCTCCTCGGCCTGAATCTCCCGGTAGAAAGGAGGGAGCTGCTCCGTCACGCTAACAGAACCACAAACAACACCTGCGTCTCAGAAGATGGGTCCATAAAGCTCAACTGTAAACTACACTACGTCATCAACGGCTGTGATGTTAAAGAAGAAAAAAAAAGGATAAAACTTACAGGAACACAAACAGAAGAGCAAACCGGATGGAGATTTCCGACAGGAAGCCTTGCAGGAGTCTCCTCTTCATTTTGGTTCTTGGTTTGGACTTCAGTCAACAGCAAACATCATCCTGACACTTCTTTACTAAACAAGGGTTAACAAAAGAGACAAATACTCAAAAGGATTATATAGGAGATTATAGGATATCATACTAACTATTTAGTAACACTCTGAGACCAGATTATAATCATCTTAAATGAATATAAGATGGCATAAATTTTAAACATTTCCAGCATCACACTTCTGAGATAAAAATAATACAAATGAACTAAATTATACAGTTTCAATTCACTATTATAAATAATATAATTTATTACCATTATTAGTAATGTCTTGTGACAGTATTTAACATTCTACACCAGGGACAAGGTAAACTAAAAACACAACATTTTATGTTTTGAAACGTCTCTTGCACGCACAAGTTTTCTGGCATTTAGCAAATAGAAATAATTTTGGTAATTTTAACCAACCCAGAACAAGATTATTTTGGTCTGATTTCACTTCAGAAAATGGAAAAAAAAAAGTGTATATTTTTTATTAGGTATATGAAAATATCAAACTTCAACTGTAAAAAATGTTTTACAAATTTAGGCTTTTAATCAAACCTTAGATTGCACTTTAGTGCAAAACTATAGGTGGAAAAAAAAAACTTTCAAAGTTTCTTAGAGTTTTTTCAGTAACCGATTTTAATCACTGAGAATTTTATTGAATTTTACTGAAACATGAATAAAACTCCAAAAGCAAACAGTGCAGCAGACCTGTTTGAGCCATTTCCCACAGAGGCCCTAGACTTAAGCTGGAAGTAATAAAACATGGCTTTGTTGTATAATATGGAGTTAATAAAAAAAGTGGTGTGGAGGAGTGATAAAGTACATAAAGGCAGAAGGAGCTGGGGCAAAACAGAGGCTTCATATTCATAGTTTGGAGCTAAAAAGAATCTTCTTTGAGATTTTTGTTAAATAAAAATCAACACAGTGACAGATAAACATTTTACTTCTGCTTAAAACAATGCCTGTTTCTATTTTAGTTTCAATGTTTCTAAACTAAATGTAAAAATGTAAAAACAAAATAGAAACAAGACCTTTGGACTCAGTAGAAGATACTAAAGACAAATTTCAGATATTTACACCTCTTTAAACAATGATACTGTCATTGTAACTGTAGTTCAACACCTTGCATCAGAGAAAGGATAATAACATCAGAAGTTCATCACACTGTAAACCATTCAGGTCACAGTGACCAGACTGCCCTGATCTAACTAGGCAGAGTTTACTCCAGTGTATTATAAGTCTGGCAGGCCACCAGGTTTGATTTGTGCCCCCACCAGTCTAAGCATTGCTTACTTTTTTAAATTATTTTTTACATGTTTGCATTTTGCAAGACTTCATAGCTGGTGTTCAGGTATTAATCTTCTAGTTTTTTAGTGACACATAATTATCACGTTATGTTATCAAATTTCCTGTCAAGTTTAAACATTTTTTTACTCAAAAAACTACGGGCCGCTGGATGAATGACTGACTGCACCCAATCACTGGGCTTAGCAAGTTTTCTGGGGGAAGTCTTGAACTAGGAATGTCCACAATTGATCTGAAGTATATACGCCTAGTCAAAGCATTTTTGATTGGTGTCAGACTCTAAAATACAAAAACAGAAGCAGGTCAGCAGCCACTGACAGCGTCTGCCAACCAATTAATGACAAAACTAAAATTTACCAACTATACTGGATATATCACTACAGTTTATTAAATTAGTAAAGTTGTTTTAAAGCAGTTTAACATTTATCTGATACACAAATTAAAATCTTCTCATAAAATGTTAGATACAACTCTAAACATTCATCTTTTCATAACCAAATTTTCTGCTTTCCCTCTGTCTACTGACTTACACACTGAAGCAGATCCAAATCAGCTTTTGGTAATATTCCTCAGAGATTTTAGTTCATGTTGACTTAAAACTATCTCAATGCTTTGATGGCACCAGGTTCTGACCCGCCCATCTGCAGTGCTGCAGCTGCAATCCAGACTCATCAGACCAGGCGTGTTTTTCCTAATTAGTTTTTGTCCTATTTTGGTGAGTCAGAGTCAATCACCCAGAGTTTCTGGTTCGAAAAAAATAAAAGTGGTTTTAGAATAACAGACGCATCAAAGGGATGAAAATACTTTAAGCTTCTTGTATTTAAAACCAATAGTTGATCAATATTTCCATGGCTGATTGAAATTTTTGGAAATGAGAAATATTATGTTTTTTGTTGTATTTGGACAGAAAGGTTTTTCAGTCTTTTTAATCTTTTTTTCTCGTTTTTAATAAACAGGAATAATAATTTTGCCTATTTCTGATGGAAACTAGTATCACTGCACTTCAAAAATGACATGCAAGAAGAGCTTGTTTATCTTTTTGTAACTGAGCTGGTGATTGTGATTTGAGCAGTAATTCCAGTTTAACCTGCTGACTCTATGTTTTACATGGCTTTTCCCTCCGGTGGCTTTTAAGCACTTATATAAAGAGTTATAATGATATTTAAGGACAGAAGAGATCCTTTGTTGTTGGTCTTAACTCTTTGCTCTTACTGGTTGACAGCTTGCTGTTATTAATCCCCTTCCTGCTGCCCACATATTAATTTCCTTGGTTAACCCTTTGCCAATAAACAATTTTAAAACCAGATTATTTACTGGCTTGTCGATATTCTTATCTGCCTTTATGAAAACACTTTATGACTTACTTACAGAAGTATTGTCGATAATGTGAATTGAATATGTTAAATCGCTGTCAGGAAGTGCATTTGGGATTTCTCAGCGGGCTTAGCAGTTTAAATACACTTATGAATAAAATACGTTACATTTTACTCCGTCTTTCCTCGCTGTCTAAAACTAAAATCTGACACAAAGGCCAACATGCTGCACCTGTAAAACCCTCCACATCCAGGTGTGAGTGTTATTAAAAAATAAGTAGCTTAACTAAATACATATCTAGGAAACTGTAAGATCAAACCAATCTCCAAACCAAAACGTGTCAGGATAGAGAAACATCAAATAAATAGAAAAAAATCAAGTAGAAGCACATCTGTAATAAGCTAAGCTAGCATTTGTCAAACAACAATACATCCTTCATCTGATTCATTTCCGTGTTATCATTAAAGGAGCAGAGAGTCTCAGTTACTAACCTTAAACAGGCCGGAATTCATCTCTCCATACTTGATTTAGCGCGTTAATTTAACACAAAACGAGCCTCGGCATCCCTATTTCTCTGCAGACACTGGAGGTATTTGAAGAAACAGAGGCGTCACGGAACAGGGTAGCTGCAAGTGAAGCTAACGGCTAACACTGACACTTCCGGTTGGTAGTTTCACGATAAAAGACCCAGAGCGAGGCAAATCTAATCATTTTTGTCATTATTATTATTATTATTATTATTATTATTATTATTATTATTATTATTATTATTATTAAGCTTATTAACAACAATAATGATAAGAAGATATATTATTGTTATGATTTCTTTACCTAATTTTAGGTTTTTCCCCCAGTTTCTCTGTTCAATAGAATCAGCAATCACTGTGAAAGTTTATTTTATTATTATTATTATTATTATTTGTTGAAACAGGTACATTTCTGTCTTGAAATTCGTTTTGGAATAATACTTTTTAAAGAGTTTTGTGACATCTGCATCTTAGAAATTTTTTTACAGTGAAATGTTATGATGACATAAACGCATTTATCATCTACAATAATTGTATTAGGTTTCAATTCTGTGTATTATTTTTAACACATAAAATCACATAAACAAGATAAAGTAAGATAAAAGCCCTCTATAGCCACATAAATGTATAATAAAAATAACTGTACTGGTGCTGTATATTATTTTAACATTACCTACATCTACAAATAATTGATTAATTTCACTAAAATAACACTAAACTTGTTTTAGAAAATATGCATGCATATTTCTTAATTTATATTTTTGGAGTTCTGTAAACCGGAAGTTTCAATATGGCCCCGTTTGCGAGCTTTGACACGTGGATGCAAGAAGCCACGTCACGTTATAGCTCGCCATCTAGAGGTCACATCTACTCCAATTGAAAAATAAATATCTATTATTTACTTATTTTTCACTTTTCATTTTGCACATCAAACACTTAAAATATGTTGCAGTACCTGTAGGTATTAATCCTCTTGGATGTTTTTTCCTTTTTATTGTTGTAAAAATAATGATCAACAAAATTTGGGCTTTTTTTGTCAAAAAAACAAAAAAATGACAAAGTGAAAGCTGATTTCTACAAAATAATGACAAATATAAATATTTGATTACATAAGTATTCACCGTATTAAACTATTTAGTAGATGTACCTTTGGAGTCTGTAGATCTCAGCCATACTTGCAATTTTACTCCTTTCTTAATTTTGTCAAATGTGATTGATTTGTAGAAGCAATAAAGAATAAAACATCCACAGGGCCAAATATTTTTTTAAAACATCAATAGATAAATGCTATATATTGCTACATAGATGGTCAAAACGTGAAGCAGCAAGAAATGTTTCACTGAGACAGAGTACAGCTTTATTAAAGTCAAACTTCAGGCATGTCTGAACTCTTCAAACTCAACTTCAGAATGAAAAAGGACAGAATCAATATCTTCAAATAAAAAGACAGATCATGTACAAAAAGAAGAGTGTCTTCTCAACAGTCACACACATTTAGAAGCAGAATTTTACAGGCAAAAATAAAAATAAAAAAAGAACACACCACAGTAACATGAGTCTATGCAAATTCAATGCAAAGTATTTACAAGTTCCTCGACAATGTGTGTGTGTGTTGTATGCCGTAACACAGGTAGTTAACATGGCGGTGTGTGTTCATCCACGGTTTAATCGAAGCAACACCAAGAGAGATAGATATGACCCCAGTCAGAGTTACTGTGAGCAGGTTTTCTACAAGTAAGAGGAGATGAAGAGTGCTTATGCAGGTGAAATTATTCATTTATTCCAACACTATTTGACAGGATGTCAGGTGAGACCTCAACAACACACGGTCCAACGTTGCACACAAAAATAAAAAGACGTCACAGTGAACTGAAACTTTCCCTTTGACAAACAAAGGGGAGAGGGATCTTCGTAGATTTGAAATCAGAGTTAAGGGTCACTTAAAGGAGAAAATAAAAAACACAAAACCAGACGGAGAGACGATTAAAGCAGTAACACTTCAGCTGCGTCAGCTCAGCAGGGCAGGAGGCGACCAACTGGCACAAAGATAAGAGAGCCATCATGCGACCTACAGGTGCAAAGAAAAACAAAAATAAAGGCTGTTTGGGTTTTTTTTTCCTTTCTTTTTTTTGCAGAGTCTCTGTGCAATGTGGTGAAAATCAAAAACAAAAGCAACAAATACAGTAAAACACTGCCATCGATTCGAATCCTCTGATGTTGGAAGCATGCACTCCAGCTCGACAACATTCACCAGTACAACAAAAACAGAGGCTTCGGTGGGAATTATACAACCACAAAGACCTGAAGACATTCTCTCAAGCAACAAGGAGGCTTATGTGAGAAAAGCAAAGACGTACAGAAGCATCAAGTTTTAAGTTCGCAAAGGAAAGTGCCTTAATGACGCACTAAAGTACTATTAAAACAAAAAAAAAATACAGAGCGTAAGGAATCCATCACTTTCAGCTCTTTGGGTTAGAGTTTTATAATTAGCTCAACTCCGATGTGTCGTTTTTCTGATTATTTGTCTGATTTGCAAAAGGTTTGAGGTGAAAATGTGAAAACCTCCAGCACAACTGGAGTTAAAAAGAAATCTCCTAATTATTTCCTTTCCCCCCCCCTACATTTAGCTACACGTTTAACAGGGAAAAAGAAAGCTTAAACTACTGGAGAAGAGCAAAAATAGTCCTAAAAATAAATTTTTCAATGCAAATATCTGCAATTCATTCTGGTCTTAATTATGTGACTTGAGCAACATAAAAAGGGGGATTTCAGGTGTAATATTTTAGCCAATTACTGCTGAAAAGCTGCAACACCGGCCCTGCTGAAAAAACGAAACAAAAGCAACAGCAAGTTTAAAGACACTTTAAAGGAAAGAACATGGCAAAATTGGCACTTTTTCACCCTGTGACCCCCAAAAATGTCTTCCGTGGGCAAAAACAAAGAAGAAAAGCAGACATGATTACAGAAAATTCTCTCATCCTGCCATGATTACATTTATCTGCAACAAAAAATCCTTGCATTTCAATAGTGAGCTGCGTTAAAACACCGATTACAGTGAGTCATAATACAGGCCGACAAGCAGCTGCTGTCACCAAATGTGGAATCATTACACCAAATGTAAGAAAATGGTTAGATACAGGCATAAAACGTAAAACTCCCCACGCGCGTGTGTTTTTTTTAATCTCATTATATCATCATCTATGTTCGTTACACCTTGGTGAGAAGGGAGACGAGTTACTGCAGTGGTGTTTGGAAAAAAGAAATCTGTATAAAATGCGGTGCAATAAATACAAAAACTTTAGTTCTGACTTGATGAGCAATTTAAAAACACTGTACAGAAGTTTGTGTTTGTACATCATACTGGACTGGATTGTTGTCACACCATTTCTTCCTGGAAACAAACGAACAGAAGTGCCTCTGGAGGATTTTTTTTCTCTCGTTTAAACCAAAAGCTGGGGTGGCAGTTTATTCCTATTTGAGCCGCCCGCTGTCCAAAACAACAACAAAATAAACTCCTAGCAATTAGGCCACTTTTGTTTAAAAAGAAAGGAAAAGGAGACCTAGCATTCACAATGTTTAAAACTAAGAGGCAAAAACAGTCACATCACAGATTAAACTCCAATGTTATAACAAGAAGAGGTATCTGTTTTTTGAAATACTTGTCCTGTCCGTGTATTTCTGTGTCTGCCCGTGTGAAAGTGCTTTTCATAGGTTTGGCAAAAAAACATAAAAAGAAACGCCGTCACAGTACACGGGTGAAATGAAACAACTGAAATGAGCCGCAGCCCTCTGCAGCGTGCCGAAAATGAAAACTTAAGGCTTATTAACAATACTTGAAACACAGCACCAGTGATCACAAGCTGCCCCCCCCCCATCCATTTACTATACAGGTAACGGGAATTAAGTAAAGGACGCGTGAGAACGTTTTAAAAAAAATCCCCAAAAAACCAGGAAGTTCTCCTTCCAGACGCGACAGAAGAGCCTCCGCCGTCCTGATTTTTAAGTACTTTACAATATGGTGAGCCAATTATGTACACAATGGCGAGTGGGACTGGCAATATGAAATCACAAGTACTTCTGTAATGTCATACCATTACACTATATACCATTATATTTCACCTTAATAGGACTATTTTCACAAAGAGGTCTGCGTAATGTTCAACACCGAAACAAACAAACGTAATACACCACTCACCGAGATGAAGTGAGAGAAATCTGTCTGTAAACATTAACAAACATAGATACTGTATATAATTATATTTATCTATACCCCATAAGTATATTAAAAAGCATGTTCAAGGAAGATTGGAATGTAGTGTGGTCCTGGAAAACAAAAATCAAACAAAAACAAAACAAAAAAAAAGTAAAATTGCACAAATTTGGTCATTTTTCCGAGTTCTTTTTCCACGAGACAGAAGAAGAAGAAGGGTGGCGGATTGTGTCGGAGGCGATGAAGAAAAGCTGCCTCGTCTACGTCGCTTACAGCAGGTAAACGGGGGGAGGAGAGCAGCACGGCGGGGGGAGAGGTTCGACGTAGCACCTCCCCTCCTCCCCCTCCTCTTCCTCCTCTCTAAACCTTTGAGCTCTTCAGAGCGCCGAAGCACGGCAACACTTACAGGACTGTGGAAAAAGTGATCACCTCCTTACAGGTTTCTCTTGCTTTTCAGCCACATTTAAATGTTTCAGATCAAATAATGTTTAATATCAGAGCTAAGTAATCTAACTGAACACAAAAAGCTGCTTTCAAAGGATGATATTTACAGAGGAAAGAAAAGGCTGCTCACAGCATCCTGAGTTTATGAGACGTACCCGTCTACACCTAATAAATCATTATCGTATTTTCCGGACTATAAGGCCACCTAAAAACCTTAAATTTCCTCAAAAGCCGACAGTGCGCCTTATAACCCGGTGCGCCTAATATATGGACCAATATTGAGCCACAACAGGTCTAGCAACTACCGTAAGCAGCTGCCGACTTCATTTTTCCCGTAGAAGAAGCGCAGTGCATGCTGGGATGTTGTAAAAAAACTGGTTTGTTAATTAAGTTTGACTGACCTATCTACCCATAGACATGTCTATGTATCTATCTACTGACCTAATAATCAGGTCTGCAGGTCATCTAGCATCACGTTCTCCACCAACATGCTGTGCGCGAACGGAGAAGGGTGACCATCGTCCGGCCCAGACGCCCCATTCCAGTCGCCCTCCAGGTTCTCCTGGCGACCGGAATCGGACTGTTTTGTTGACATTTATGTCATTAAGTATCTTTAGACATTTATCTGGGGAGCTTCGGCTAGAGTTACCAAGGGACCAGCACCTATACATTTAAAGCCGTGGGGGTCAGTGGAAGAGAGACAGAGGCTGTGGCGGCAGCGTGTCGGTTGGTCTGTGCTAACCAGAAAGCAGTTGGGACAATATCGCAACACCAAAACCGTGAGTGAAACAATGACTAGTGCAGATGCTATATATAGAACTCAGGACCAATTTTTATTATTAGACATCCATATTTGTAGTGAACGGAACAAATCATGTCCCGTTCAATACCGGATGGGTGGCAACATAACTGTGGTGTCTATTCTATGCGCCTTATGATGTGGTGCGACTTATATATGAAAAAAGTTTTAAAATAAGCCATTCATTGAAGGTGCGCCTTATAATCCGGTGCGCTTTATAGTGCTGAAAATACGGTAATCAACAGGAAATTAATCCCAGGTGATCAGCAGTTTAGCAGATCAAAATAGGCCAAAATATCTCAAAAAGTATCTCATTGGTCATTGATCAGTCTGGTAATGGTTACAGTCATATTTTTAAGGATTTGAGATTCACTGTAAAAACACCCGAGGATTTCTGGTTTCTAGTGAAAATATCTAATTACACTTGAATTAAGACCAATTTAACTTGTCAAGATATGGAAGCTCGTTTTAATTTAATAATTCCTTGATTGATGAGAAAGTGCTAGTTACAAAGGCAAATAATTTCACTTATGGGAAAATTGTCTTGTTAAAATAAGCTCCTACATCTTCCTGAAAAGTTACTTGTAAGTCAGTTTTGTCTTATGGTATTTTTGTTCAATTTTAAAAATATGGAAAAGTGGTATCTCCACATCTGGATGACTTAAAAAAGGTAATTATGAAGGTTTTTCAAGAGGTCTAGTCAAAGTCTGGAGCTCATTCAGAGGGAGAAACTACGACATTATGCCACTGATACTCAAAACACAGCAAAGAAGAATATTTAAATTATTTATATCCAAGTTACTTTCCTGTCTTTAGCCAGGTTGTTTTGATTTGCTTTCCCCCCCTTTAAATAAATAAAATCATCGTTTGAATGAATGTTTTTGGGTTCAAACAGATTGCATTTGATATTAAAATTTGCCTGATGATGCCAGACATTTAAATGTGACAAAAAAAGCGCCAACAGTAGAAGAAGAAGAAACGCAGTAAGGTCTGTGCCCTCCGGAGGGGCAGGCGAGCTGTAGAAGGTGTAATTATCGGTCTTTTATGGAAAGAGAGGAGAGAAAACAGCGCATGATTTTGCTCAGTCACCTTCCCGTGTCGTTCCTTCAGTCGCTCTGCTCTCCCTGCCAACAGCATCAGTTCATCGGCGTGTCCCGGCCGCTAGCGGCGGCTATCGCACCGTTTAAAAAACAGAAACACAAACAAAAACAAACACTGTATCCCCCTTGTGAAGCGCACCGCTGCAGACGTCACAGAGCACTTTGCTGGGAATGAGGTATAGTGGAAGTTGCGGCTTCACTCTTTAGACTCCTCTTTGACCCTGACGGGGCTCCGATCGAAGCGCCGCGGCTGGGTCGAGCCGGAGCCCAGCGGACTGAGCGGGTCGTGGTTGGAGCAGCAGAGGCGGTCGTCCAGAGCGGAGGCGGTGAGCGCCCCCGCCTCGTGGTCCCGGCAGAACGAACGGGGGCAGAAGTCGCAGAGTGACGAAGCCGAGGCGCCGCATACGCTGCAGTCGTGCCACGGGCATTCCCAGCGTCCTGCAGAGAGAAGAAGCTTGAAGATGAGGTCTGGACCGAGGCTTTAGAAGTGACCTATGGTTACGGGTTAGAATCAGCCGGAGGGCGATGCAATACATGATTATTACAGTTTTTGCACAAAATCAATTGTAAATGATGAGATTTCACTCGGGTCAGTTCTGACTATTTTCTGATTTACAGCCTCATGTCACTTTAAATCCAAATAAGTAGCATTGTCAGAGCCAAGGTCCAAAAAGGCTTAACAACCTGATATTGGGTGCGTTCACACTGCAGCCTAAAGTGACTCGATTCCAATTTTTTTGAGGCAATGCGACCTGTATCCCATCTTTTCATGGCAGTGTGAACAGCACAGATCAGATTCCTTTTAGAATGTGACCCATATCCGATACGTATCCGATTCAAATGTGACTTAAGATTCTGGCCGCATTCACTAAACTAAACGCCACTAATTCTCAACAAATCTCACTATTCTGTGTCCTGATACACGCAAGTGGGAAGAAAAACAACAACCATGACGACTATATGAGGATTAAGTTGTTAATATGTTGCTCTGGTCAATAACAACTTCAAATATTCAAGCTAAGCTCCACCATTAGCCTCCATGTTTACTTCCTCAAACAATGAGCTCTTCTTCTTCTTTTTATGGCAGTTGGCAGAACACAGAGAACGCTGACGCTATAGCGCCCTCTAGTGCGAATGTGGGACACTTTCAGGTCCCACTGCAGAACATATACAGGTCGCATTTACTGACAGTGTGAACGGCCCGGCAAATAAATCGGAATTGCCAAAAAATCGGAATTGAGTCACTTCAAGCTGCAGTGCGAACGCACCCTAAGAAGGCCGGTTCTGTTGTGATTCTGTTCTGGGGACGCCCCCAACTCAACATTTACTCTTGTAAATGAAAATAACTGCAAGCAGCAGCGGAATTATACATTTTTTTTTAAAAAGGCAAAACTCGGCCATCTGCAGCAAGTGATTTCCGAACGGTAATCAGCAACAAAACACTCGTCGTTTCCAGCAGCTGTTGTTCAGCGCACAGAAAACCAAATCACCAAACATGCTGGAGTTCTGCTGCGGTTGCTAGGTAACCTGGCTGGGCTGGTTGGGGTTGCTAGGTAACGTCGCAGTGCCCATAGAATGCTACTCAACAATTGGAAGAGTTTGAAATGGATCATTTTCAGATACCAAAAACCTTAAGTGGTCTTTTTAAACACTTTGACCGTTTTTAGAGGCAGCAGAGACCCAAAAGAAAGCATAAAAACATGCATGATGAGAATTTTACCCGTTTTGTTGATATCACTAAATGATTTTAAGGCTCTTCTTACTGATTTTGTCTGTAAACGTTTTGAGAAATCTTTTAACTAATTTATTCATGATGGCACTGATTTTTCCTGTTGTGCTGTAGATGTTCTGTAAACACCGTGTGCTGCTGCCAGTCTTGGTCAAGATTCTCTTGCAAGGGATATTTTTAATCTCAATTAGATTTTTCTGTCAACATTCAGGTTAATAACAACGAAGGTTGTGTTTACCGTATGGCGGCTTGGTGAGGTTGAGACACAGCAGGTGATACGCTTTCGGACAGTCCTTCCTGTCGCACATCACCAGCTCTCCTCCTTCTCCGCAGCAGAAACAGACGTACTCGTGTGTGTGTTTGCCCTCCGGCCGCAGCTTCCGCTTCTTGGGCTTCAGCTTGGCGTTCTTAGCCTTCTCCTCCTTCTCCATCACCACGGCACTCTGGAGAAAACGACACAAAAGACATCAGGTGTGAAGTTTCACCAATCTCGGGTTCGCTTCCGGGAAGTTTGGAGCAAACGCGCTCACCGTCGGCTGAACGCCGAGGAACCCCGAGCAGTTGTCGGATCCGCACTGGCAGGACATCCTCCGGTTGCCCACGCAGTGTAGGTTGTAGTTGAACGTCAGCTCTGTGCCTGCAGACGAACCAGCAAGTCCCCCGGTAAATGGTGCGTCTGTGGTGAAAAACAGCTGCCACAGATGCTCGGTCTTCAACTCACCAGCCTCGATGTCGCAGAGGGCGAAGAGCCCGATGCGGACATCTCCGTTCACCGTCCACTTCTGGGTTTCGCAGTTGGGGCTGCAGCTGTGGTTCATGAAGCGAGACGAGTTTCCTTTTGGGCCGGCGTCTATCACTCGGTCCTGTCAGGTAATATTGAAAAACACAAGTTTTATTCTTCTTTTAATTCATTAAAACTTACACTCATTGTTGACTTTGACGCCATGTTGATTCAAAGCTTTTAAGGATTAACTGAACTGCCAAGAGTTTCCACTCTCCAGAGTTTCGACATTGAGTGCACAAGATTAAATTTAAGGTGGATTACCTCTAATCTGCAGAGTTAAAACTGTACATAAAGATGCAAACGTTTCATAAACAACGTCTAATATCTTTTTCAAAGTTCCATCAAAAAGCAAAAGAGTGCTGAAAGGGTTTTTTTTAGCTAAAAGTAAAACATCGAGAGAAAAAAAACACAGATCACGTTTTTACGGCTGAACGTTTTATGAACATAGAAACATTTTATAACGTTCCAGACATTTTCCTTAAGAAAAATCACTTTGTAGGTGAAGTTTTTCTTTTGCAGCATTACTGATGATTTGTTTTAATAAGTTTTACGGAAGCATTATGCTTTTTCAGTGTTTAAATTAAAGTGTTTCTCATTTTAAAACATTTTATATTTAATGGTTTATTTATGTGAACATCCCAGCATTTTTTCAACACTGATCAATTTCCACGTTTCCACAGCAGCAGCATCTTTACCTTGGTTAGGGTGAGCATGTAGAAGTTGGACACGTGATTTTCATGGGCTCGTTTGATTCGCTGCTGGCATTCCTCCGAGTCTATAACCTCTCCCACGTATTCGGTCACAAAGTCACCCTGAAGGAAACGGAAAACGTTTTTATTACACTTTTTATTACACTAGGCATAAACCAGACGCCTTTATCTGACTAGTAAGTCGTGGCAGCAGCAGGTTGAATGACAGGTTTTGATTTCAGCAACATCCTAATACATAATTACATCAAAAAATTCAGTTTTACATTCAAACACAAAATTATGATCAACATTTGTTTCCAGTGCAACTACTGTGTATCATCATTTAGTTAACAGATTGTAGAAATAGGTCTGTCAAGATAACAAATTTGATCCAAGTAATTATTGCGATAAATGTTACTGTATAAATCTGTTCAAAGAGATACGAATCTGTTAAAATAATAAATAGTTGTGGTTATGTTTGACTGGTACTCCTTAAAATTAAATAATGTAGAATATATTTTGATTTTGTGGTGCTAATTTAGAAGTATTTGTCTTTATGTACAGCAGTACATGCTGTATAACATAAAGTGAGGTTGAGGCAGCAGTATAGTACAATAAGAAATACTGCCACCTGCAGGTGGGAGTTAGTCACATGCAAATTTAAATAAACTCACGATTATGGATTATTGCAAAAAAGTGTGGGGAACTACTGATTTTACATAAATTTCCAAAATCACATAGTTTAAAGAAAACTGGAGGGACAGTAAATAGATAAAACCTGCTTTGATTTGATTGATAAAATTATATTTAAGCATTCAACTGTTATCTCAAATACACCATATATGTACCCACTGGAAACTAGAGGGCCACATAAATATTTATGGTGTGCTGGATATGGCCCTCGGGCCTCGAGTTTGACCCATATGGTCCAGACGTCAGGCTCGGCTCTCACCTTGCGGAGCGTTTGGTTCGTTCTGAGCCCCCAGCCGCAACCCTCCGTCTTCACCACCTCCGTTTCTGCGTACAGCCGCTTGGAGAAGCACTGATTCTCACATCGGTCTCCTGCAGGACACACCTGATGCAGACAAGGGGGAGGTCACACTTTGGGTGTTAGTCATTTACAGGCCTACACTGCAAAAACACAAAATCTTAACAAGGATTTTCAGCCTAGTGAAAATATCTTATTACACTAAGTAGTATCATCCTGCTACAACTTCCTGCCATTTTCTTCTTCTTCAAAAAAAAGTGTTTTCATTGCAGATTTGCGAAATACACAAATTTTGTAGCAGCTGTATAAACCCCACCTCAACCTGCCGTAAAAAACTTTTTATAGAAAAAGCTTTTTCTAACTTGGTGTGTTTCCGTTAAGCAAAATAAATTTCGGAATTACAACTTTTATGGTCGATGGAAATGCAGCTGTTTACCAAATAAAAGGGATACAAACCTGCGGGTGACACTCGTACTGCAGCATACGGTTGAGACACTGGGAGTCGAGGCTGCAGGGATGCTCCTCCGTTGGTTTGCAGTTGCATCGAGGGATTTCTGACAAGTCGGCCACGTGCATCTGCACCTTACCCACTGGCTTATTGGACTGTTACAGGAAAAAAACAGAATGAAGCCGCTAAGATAGAGTCTACTGAGGCGTTTTTGTGTATTTAGAGACGTTAAAGGCATGTAAACCTTGATGATTTTGTATGGTGGAGGTTTGCGAGAGTTGCGTTCCTGCTCCAGAGCTTCCCTGCTCTCCCTCTGAGCCTTGAGCTCCTGAAACCGCCGGGCTGCTTCTTCCAGAGCTGAAACATGAACAGCGTCGCATGAAATCCCTTCAGCTGTGTCGTGAGGCAACAGAAACCCAGACAGGTTCAAATCTCACCTTTCTTGAAGGTTTTGTTGATGTTGATCTGACCCGTGACGAAGTTCTTGTCGTTCTCCACGTATGGGAACACGCGGCCCTGGTTGATCCAGTAGTAGTCATGGGAACCAAAGAAGAAGACCGGGAAGTCACCGATGTCGTGCCGAAGGCTCTGGATGTTTGACGGCACCAAGCGAGGGTTGCAGATCTCAGCCGGCCACCATCTAATGAGGAACGTCAAACATAACGAGACGGAGAGAAGTATTAGAAAAGTAATTACTAGGGCTGTAGTGATACAATAATCTCACAACACTATACACGATATTCTGCCCAAGATGCGATATATATTGCGATATTCAGCGAACGATACAATTCAGAACACTTTTGCGATTTTCTGAAAGATTTTAAAGGGACAGAGTGATTTTGGTGACATTTTGTGACTGTTATAAAGTTGGATTGAATTAATTTAACTGAAAACTGATTAAAAGCACCAACTACACAATACCTGGCTCTGGTTGGACACAGACTTAAAGTGGACAGCTGGACAAAATGAATCAAAGAAGTGGAGAGAAAACATGTTTCTTTTAATTGAAACAGTACAAACTGTAGCTTACATGCATTAGTAAAGTAAATAAAATGTACCAAGAACCTGCTCTGAATAGTTTGATACCTTTTAAACCTTGACACTTAACATCTGAAGGAATCACTCTAAGCCTGATGACCTGATGCGAAGCAAGCAGTGAGTGAGAAAGGTGACAGTTGAATGTCACAATACTGGCAGATGAATATCGAAAGAAAATATCGATATATATCGTGATATCGATATTATTATACAGCCCTAGTAATTACAGAGCGAGGGATCTGTGGTGTTTTATTTAAAAGAGACCTTGAACAGGTTAGGATAGATTTAAGGGCTAAACAAAACATGTTCATTACATTTTTTCACAAAATCATTCTTGGATCATGAGCTTTTAGTCTGATCAGTTTATTTTGAGCTCTTCGGGGCTCCTGTCACTTTAAATCCAACTCAAAGTTTAATTAATCAACAACAAACCATCTACCTCGTTCAGCAGGAATGGAACAGCTAATACACCAGTAAAACCAGCTCACCAAATCTGCTGAAGCTTTGCTGGGGTTACTAGGCAACAGGCTGGGTTTGCCTAGGGTTGCTAGGTAACGGGCTGGGCTTGCCTGTGGTTGCTAGGTAACGGGCTGGGCTATTTTTAAAAGCTCTTTTTAAACCAAATTGAAGCACAAAACGTTCAAAATGTGAATTTTGTATAATATGTTCTGTTTAATTACCTGGCGTTTGTTTGAATAAGCATTTTTTGCACATGACGCAATAAATAATTTGATCTTTTTAAATAGATTGATAATTACATAAATCCGGTAGAGCGTTCTAATCTAATATTATTTCATCTATCTAAAAATAGTGCCATAAACCGGGATTAACCTGATTCTACAAACAATTGCATTTCTAGACTATTATTCAAAACTGATTTAGTTTTTAGATGCTGCTCATTCACATGTGGTTTCCTGTTTTCCATACTGATGGAGGAACTGAGGTAACAATTACTGAATTAAACGATGACTATCTGAGTTTGGAGTATTCATTTTAGGCAAAGTTGAGCAGAGATTCGTCCTCCACTGAAGTACAAAAACAAATGAATTTCTGTATTATTGATCTCAGCAAAGCTTACAGTGTTTACATTTATATTGCTTTAACAATCTGCAGGACAAAACAAACCCACATGCCTCTTTTAGGGAGACTAAATGTTGCAAACAAGGTTAATCAAATCAGATCTCATGTTGGTTCATTTCAGGAAACGTTTTGCTAAACAGTTTCCAGGAAAACGCAGAACATCCATCTAAAACATCACAACCTGTTTTATTTGAGAATGTTACTCATTTTTTAACATCTAAAAATAAAGAGTACAAATCAGTGGGTTTCTGAGAGGCTGATGTTAAGAGTTCATCTTTAGTTGCTTTCTTTCACCTGCCAGGTTCAGATATTACAGGTACTCAGACTGAAGGCTTTCTTTTTCCTCGGGATAAAAGCAGGCGATGCCAAAATGTTTATTTTTTTTCTACTCTTAACAATGACAGGGTAAGAACTCCTGCAGCATTTATACAGCAAAGTGAATGCTTTTAGAGTGGTTCTTTAAGCTGTCTGCAGGTTTCTCATACATTTTTTTAGTCCAGTCTTTCCACTCAACTAGGAGAACATAAACAGCTGCAGCATTTCATTGCATTTCACTGCAGCCTAAATAACATTGTGTCAGTTCCACTGTTACTGCCAAATTAGCTCTGAATCCAACTAGATCCCTCAAGGTGTGCTGTGTTATTCTAGATTTTGGCAGCAGGTCTTTTAAACCCAGTATTCATGAGTTGAAGCCTCCAGTTTGTTTAATGACTGTGATCTGGAGAACCTGGGTGCCAAGTCAACACCTTGAGCCAAACTTTTTGTCAAGTAGGCCAAAATTGTAGAGTCAAAAGTAACCGGTACTTAGGGGACAGGAAAATATATACAGTATATAAAAAAAATAAAATCAAGCTAATAAAGTCGCCTGTTTTTTTTTCTTTTGTAGGAAAGGGATGGTATTCATTGTAAATCTAAATGTTAGAGGGGCACCATTATGTACTTTCCATGTACGTTATGCCACTTTACAGTATATTCAAGTTGGTAAAAAATTATTTATATATTAAATATGACTTAAAATTCATTGAAATTGGGCCTCTGACACTTTAAAAACAATGTCTTCAAGATGTCATCAAATCTTTCCTCCGTTAAGCCTTTTGCAACGTTTTTGCCAGTGTTGCAATGACAAGCAGCTCATATAATGATGCACAGTTCTAGGTGTTTGCTAATTGCTGCTGGCTAGTCTGAAGGAGCTGAGTGGGGGGAGTCACAGGGGAGAGCTGCTCTGTGAGGAGACCAGCAACTGCAGCTCACAGACTGAGCTGCGCCTTGAAGGAGGCAATACATCCGACCAGGCCTGTCGCAATAAGCAACAAGTCAATTAATCACATGATCAATTAAAACAAGTTAAATTTCCATTTGTAACACGTCCGTGCAAGCTAGCAAGTTGGAGCTTGCATGTTCTCCCTGTTCATGTGTGGGTTTTCTCTGGGTTCTCTGGTTTCCTCCCACAGTCCATAAACATGACTGCCAGGTTAATTGGTTTCTCTAAATTGTCCCTAGGTGTGAGTGTGTGTGTGCATGGTTGTGTGTCCTGTGTGTCTCTGTGTTGCCCTGCGACAGACTGGTGACATGTCCAGGGTGACCCCGCCTCTTGCCTGGAACCTTAGTTGGAGATAGACACCAGCAACCCTCCTGACCCCATTAATGGACAAAGGTATAAGAAAATGGATGAATTTCGATTTGCTTGATTTATCATTTTGCTTTTTTCTCTCTTTCTACCAAAAACTGGATGACAAAACTCTTCAGTCTGATGCTTTGGTCTCAACTAGCCCTTTTTTATAAGATCAGTTTTGTTCACATAGACTTCAGCATTTAATTTATTTGTCATTTGTGTTTTCTTTAATTTAGTTTGTATATTTAAAATATCTTCCAGTTCCAGAGTTAAATGTTGACTAGAAATTAAAGTTTATTGATCTTAAAGAATATGTTCTTGCATTATTATTATGCCATTGTCTTTATATTACTTGAAATTGGTCTTAAAACAGCAATAATTTATCGCAATAACTTCTGGGACAATGTATTGTCCAGTAAAATTTATCGTGACGCGCCTCGGACCACCCAGGCCGTTTCCACGGCTGAATGGTTGCCATGAGACATTAAAGGATTTCCCCAACATGCATGACAGAATCGAAGCAAAACTCCAGCTATGTTTGTGATGATAAATAAATAAAACCGGAGATTTTACATAATACCGCTCCTTTAAGAATTTTCCACATTTGCTACATCTAGTTTTTCCCAAATACTTTTTTCCCTCTTGATTCATTTCTTGGATGGCTCCTTTTTACTCCTACTTGAGTGAAAACGTGTTGAATTAGTCCTCCTCTTACTTGGGTACGTTTTCTACCCACCTCTGCTTAAATGTAACCGCACACTGACAGACGTCTAACCCTCACCACTCTGCGATTGATGTGCTCTGCCTACCTGTAGTTTCCCAGTTTGACCCAGACAATTTGTTTGTAGTGAGGCTTCTTCCCAGCCCTGCAATCACTGCAGGACCATGCGCCTTCGGGCATCTCCATCTCCAGACACTCCGGGTGGAAGGAAGCTGGGCATGAGTCGCAGCACAGCAACTTTCCTCCTACATTTGGATGGATGTAAACATGTGTTTGTGTGTGCACATGAAAGTGTGTGTGAGTGTGTAAGTGTGTGTGTGTGTGTGTGTGTGTGTGTGTGTGTGTGTGTGTGTGTGTGTGTGTGTGTTGCGTGTGTTCATGCGGATGGGAGAAGGGGTATGCAAAGAGAGGAGGAGTGTATGATTAGGTGGATGCACATCAAACACCTGGACAAACTCTGAATCTCATTTGCAGACAAGCCTAAGCAGTAAATAAGGATTTAAATTATATTGTATTCATATTTAGGACAAGAAAACCCTTTTTAATTAAAAATTTGGTCATTATTTTGAATAAAAACAGAGATTTGCACTTGATTTTATTGCAGTGATGGCAACACTGCAATAAAATCTTATGCAAGCAACAGCTTCTACTGCAGCAGTTCCAGCATGTCTGGCAATCAGATTCAGAGCCCTGTACCAAGACCAGTCTATGGGAAATACATGCGGCAGCACTGGAATAAAAAGTCAGCCAGCAAAGTAGGAATTATTCAGGGTTATAATCAAACACATTATCTGCAATAAGCAGGCATGCAGTCCTGCTAGAGCAGCGAACCTGTCCAATCGCACAGCGCATCCTGCAGAGACCAGCTTGCATGGAATCCAATGTTTACAATATTGACATTTCTTGTTTTTGTGTTTATCAAGTTTTAAAAAAAAACAGTCCTTGCTTAAATTAAATGCACACAAATCTTTTTACTGACTGGGATTACATTCCATCCAAGACGGGTCAAAAAAACAAAAATCAAAATAGCTGCAGTCAGCATAAAAGAGGTGAAGCTGAACAAGGCCCTTTCAAATCAAAAACAAGCCCAAAGTGCTGAAAGCAGAGAAGCAGTGCACCTCCAGCAGTGATCCATACAGGGAAAAAACAAAACACAACCAGAATTAATTAACCCAGAACATCCAGCAGAGGGAAATATACACAGAGCTGCTTCAACTTTAATGGCTAGCTGGTTTTCCGCAGTAGCAAAACTCCATCGTCATAATTAAGTTTTCTTTGTTTAAGGTGCTGTATGTACCCAGATTGATTGATTGATCCTCAGAACGGGCCCCATGCAAGAATGAGTCTCCTTCGTAAAAATACATCTGTCAGGAGATTTTCATAAATTATAAAAACTTGCTAATGAGATGTTAGTTTTCGGTTAATTACAAAAATTACATTAATCCTAATGTCCTCACAGCTAAACTAAACCAAATTAATTTAACTTTGCGTTAGGGTTGGATGATGTGGCTGAAGGTTTTACGATAAGTGTTTCACATCAGTCAATACTGATAATTATTTATTGATTAGTTTATTTTGTTTTAAATATATTTGAAATACTCCCATCTCAGTGATGTGACCTTTCTTGTTTTATCCAGTTTTCACTGTCTTTTTTTATTACTAAGCAGTTATGAGGCACAGTGGCAAAACCTGAAACTGTTGCTGCGCAAATTACTCAACTGGTTGTTACTAGGTAACCAAAGAGTGAATAAGTTGCTAGGTAACCAAAGAGCGAGTGAGTTAGTTGATGCCACCAACATTACTAAACTCTCATTGAGAGTTTGAGCTGCTAAAGTCTTTCCTCTCACTACATCTCCCAGAATCCAGTGCGGTTCTGGATCAGAGTACAGTGAATATTCAGACGTATTTATACAACCAGATTTCAGATGTATTTTAATAAGATTTACTGTAGTAGAAAATTCTCAATGAAAATCTGAAGTGTGGCTTGCATTTTTGAATTCAGCCGTTTACTCTAAAACTCCTAAGTAATACGAAATGAAGGAAACGTCCCAGAGAACTCAGAATTCTCAAAAAAATATTAATTCTGAGAGAAAAGTCCAAATTATTATTATTATTATTTATTTGTATTTATTTTATTTCGAACATTATAGAAATATAAAATCACACACATGAAAAAGGAATGCAAAAGACATATTTTTGTACCACAAGTATCTTAACATACTCAAAAAGGAGTAGGAAGAAGTAAGGAACTTATGAACTCCTACCCCATTAAAGTCAATACCATATTTTCAGATGGACCCTCATCATTTAACTATGAGACAAAAAACTGAAATCTGAGAAAAAAGAAAGCCAGAATTAAAAAATAAAATAAAATAAATAAAAAACACCTCACTCACAAAATCAGATTTCTTTTGCCACAGCAGCCCTAATCCTTCTCCACACTGACCAGAATTGAACTGATCCTGCTACATTTAGCTCATGTCATGTCTGTAGAATAACCCGGATGCTATAAATCAGCACTATCTGCTAAACTTCACATTCAGGCACGACCACAAAAAAAGACAAAAAAAATTCTTGCATGAGGCCCGCTTTAATCTGGAATTGGGCTGAGGCTCCTTTGCGTCACTCTGCATTGAAATGAACTGCATGTGTAATCAGTTAATTAACTCTGCACCTGAAGGCTTTGAAATGAAAGACGTGTGCAAAAAAGGGGAAACTGAATCAGAACGGGAGCAGGCACAACACAAACACGGACCAAGGGAGCAGGGGGGGACAAGGAGAAAGAGAAAAACTGTTCAGTTACCTTTCCCAACATTCTTTTTGGTAGCTGACGAAGGAGAGGGAATCATAGGTAATTTCAACTCAGCACGATTTGACTCAGTCAGAAGGTAGTGGGACTTATAGGCATATGAACTTAATATGGTGTCAGTAAGGTCTTGCACTAACAGCCCTACACAAGACACACAGGAAGAGACGGGGGGTGAGCCGCAGTCAAACTCGAAAATTACCCAAATTTCACACAGAAAGAAACACACACACACACACACACACACACACACACAAAAGCACAGCCTCACACACACTCAGAAGTAGTAAACAAAACACGTTTGTCCCAACGTAAAAGAGGCCAAACAGTGCACTCAACTCAGCGCTAAGTGTTGGGCCTAATTGGCTGATTGGAAAACCTGTTTACTGCCTAATTAAAGTGGAGTGCAGTGTGAAAGCCTGGGGTTATTAATATTACAATGGAAAAAACAAACACAGCACAAATTTTCATGAACAAAATCCCTAAACATGAAACACAAAATATCTACACGTTAAAATATCAAATGTAGCTTTTAACCCATGAGACGCTAACTCTGGGCTGAAGCCAAAAACACTAAGCAGTGATGAAGTCAAGATGGCGGCGCGTCCAGTGGTGAAGGCTTACCTCTAGCACACAGAAAGCACCAGCCGACGTTGACGGGGGAGGAGAGGAGGCCGTTCTTCTTGGCGCTGCCGTGGTTGCTGCAGATCATAATGTGATGGGTGAGGATGACGCTGCCGGCGGCCAGGCAGCCGTCGCTGGGGTGATAGGCCAACGGGCAGCGGATACAACGGATCAGGCGGCCTGCGAAACGAACCGTACCTTTATCATCACAGGTTAGGTGCAGAGCAGAAAACTTCAACTTCAATGTTGACTTTATTTTAAAGGTGATCTATTGCGCTTCCTGGAGTAGGTTAGGATAGGACAATGAGCAATATATGTTTCAAAATCAATCTTAGATAATGAGATTTTAGTGTGAGATGTTTTAGGATCTCTCACTTTAAATCCAAATAAACTGCTACTCAACGTTTACATTTGTATGGGGAAAATAGCTACAAACAGATGCACAATTATACAAATGTACATATTTGAAAAGCAGAAGTGGAGCCTCCTGCACAACCAATAAGAATACAGCAAGTGGTTTCTGTATGGTAAGTCAGCAATAAAACACTTTTCTTTCCCAGCAGACATTGTACAGCATATACAGCGGTAAAACCAGCTGATCAAACATGCTGTAGCTCAGGTGTGGTAGCTAGGTAACAGCGCAGTGCTCGTCAAAAGTGACTTAACAAGTAGTTTTTGAAATGGCTAATTTTCCAGAAACTATAAAACATTTACTTGTTGCCAGGAACAGCTATGTGTTTTATGTTTGTTTTTCTAAATGCTTGAGCTGTTTTTTGAAGCAGAAAAGACCCAAATGGGAATAAGAAAAACATACAAAACGTGCATTTTATATAGTAGGGCACCTTTAAATAAACTAGAAAAGAAGTTGGTCATATTCCTTTGTGTGCCTTTGCTGTAATTGAAGTGACAGGAATAGATACTGTATGCTTTGAAGGAGCTTATCAAATAAGATTTTAGTCAAATCACAGCACAACAACTCAAGTTGCATTAAAAAGATGACAGAAAAATGCTTATTTACAGTCTCCTCATTGGTAGAGAGCTCATTAGACATTTTAAATCTGATAATTGCCACGTTTTTTTGTTTGTCAATGCCTCAACAAATACCGCTGCCTTCTAAATTCAAATGAAATTTAACTGAAAGTATCCTTTTTTGATGTGGGAAATATGGGCAGTTGCCCAAGGCAGCATTAAGAAGTGAGAGGCACACAAAAACTAGAATCACAAAAATAGAGCTGTAGTTTTTCCGCTTGCTTCTATCCAGTCTCTAAAGAGTTAGCGCCCCTTGCTTGCTTCCAATAACTTATTTTGTGTGTGTTGCGCAAAACAGCACTAAGTATATAATAAAGCAGTTCTTCAAGATTAAAATATTGCATAAATTGTCATTTTGATGACTAATCAAATTTAATAAATCGTAAATATATTAATTAATGCGAGGCCATCTACTTTCAGTAGATATATATATCTTTATTTTGTTGTTATTCTGGATATCCAATTATTTTAATTATTTTCTGGATCCAATTACAGCTAAAAATAAACTGAGGATTAAAGAAATAACATAAAGAGCTCTAAGAGTGATTTCTAGGATTGTGTATAAAATAAATAAGCATTAAATACACAAAGCCGCCCATCTTTACCTCTGATAGTCTTTCATGTCCCTGCTGAAGAAAAGCATCCAGCATAATGCTGCCACTACCCGTTTCTGATACTTTCCTTCTAGTTGTCTGAATCAGTCCATCTGTTTCTCAAAGTAGCTTGAATACAAGCTTTACTGTAGCTATTGTTAGAGACAAATAGCACCAGCGATGTCACAGGATGATGGTCTCCCATTGGGTGAGATGAAGGCCATTTCTTCCTTTTTTCATTTGGTTTATTTGCAGTATGATGACGCACCATCATCATCCATTTCCAGGAACATAGCAATAGCTCTGTCCCCAATGGTCTTCCAGGTACACCTCATTTGAAAGAAACAGAGAACTCGATGTTCTGAATCACCAAATATTATAGATGTGTCACTAAGTTTATCTGCAAACAAAACTATTTTTAAGAGACTCTTATTTCTTTCTATAGCAAATTATTTCTAATATTTTACCAATTCACCTGTGAATTGATCTTGCCTTTTTGAATTACCTTGTAAATTCATTTGTTTATAAACCTTTTCTAAAGCAAATCAACCTTTTCCCCACTTTGTAATTGCAAAGTTCCAGCAACCAGACTCAAAGTGGAACTTAATGGATACCAATTATGCAATATTCATATTTTACTTTATTCTTCCATTTTTGTCTCTACTAGTTCTTAAAAACAACCCAAGCACTTAAAAAAAACCCACTCAGTCATTTTTTTTGTCAATAAGCCAAAGTTTTTTTGTTGTCTAGAAAATTAGCTGTTAGCTGTTTCAAAAACCTTTGGAATGTGTCATCACAAAAGTGCCGTTACCTAGCAACCCCAGTCAAGCACAAAAAGTTACCTAGCAACCCAGTCAGAGTTCTAGCATGGTTTCTAGTCTGGTTTTGTAAGCTGTAAAATGGCTGCTGGAAGAGACAAGGGTTTAGTTGTTGAATTACTGTCCAGAAACCACTTGCTGCATTCTTGTTGGTTGTGCAGGAGGTGCCAAAAATACTTTTCAAAGATGTACAATTGTTTTGATGTGTGAGAGTAAACGTTGAGATAGGGGGCATTGCCAGCAGCAGTTTATTTGGGTTTAAAGTGACAAAAGGCCCTAACAGCTCAAAATAGGTAGAACTGAGCAGACTAAAATCTCATTATCTAAGAATGATTTTATGTAAAATCATTCTTAGAAGTTTTGTACACACCACAGATCTATTCCAACTAGGGCTGTAGTGATACAACAATCTCACAATACTATACACAATATTCTGCCCACGATACGATATATATTGAAATATTCAGCAAACGATACAATTTAATACACTTTTGCGATTTTCTGAAAGATTTTAGAGGGACAGAGTGATTTTGGTGACATTTTGTGACTGTTGTAAAGTTGGACTGAATTAATTTAACTGAAAACTGATTAAAAGCACCAACTACACAATACCTGGCTCTGGTTGGACACAGACTTAAAGTCGACAGCTGGACAAAATGAATCAGAACTGGTGAGAAACATGTTTCTCTTAATTGAAACAGCACAAACTGTAGCTGACATGCATTAGTAAAGTAAATAAAGTACCAAGTACCTGCTTTGAATAGTTTGATACCTTTTAAACCTTGACATCTGAAGGAATCACTCTAAGCCTGATGACCTGATCACTCTCCCGGTGAAGCAAGCAATGAGTGAGCAAGGTGACAGTTGGATGTTACGATACTTGCAGATGAATATCCATTTTTTTCTAGGAAAGAAAATATCGATATATATCGTGATATCGATATTATTATACAGCCCTAATTCCAACCCGTTCAAAGAAGCATAATAGGCCACCTTTAAAACAGAAAACAAATGAAAAAAGAACCCGCTCCACCTTTGCTGGCTCGCTGCAGGTCTCGCTCCAGGCAGCAGGTGGAGCAGCTGTGCTGCGGGCAGCAGAACCCTCCACCAGAACCGCTGGTGGTGCCCGCCAGCTTCCGGACACAATCCTCGTGGTAGAAGCATCCGCATCCAGACACGGAACAACGAGTCACCTCCGGGTCCACTGATTTACAGCTAAAACAAGGATGATTGCCTAAAAGAAAGAAGAATGAAACAGTAGAAAGTCACAACAAAAGAAACAAACTCGGCTCAGGTCATTTAGGGTGAAGCTGTCTTTGCTCTCACCATTTCTACATTCAGTGCAGGTGAATCGGCCCTCCGGTGGAGACGACAGGCCGAGACACTCCAGGTGGAACTGTCTGCTGCAGTCGCCCTCACACACAACCAAACCCTCCCCATACGCCTCGCAGATCTAAAGAACGCACACATCATCTAATGACTCAGGGCCTTGCAAAGGTACTCATTCAGCCTGTTCACATTGTGAATCCTACAACTACAAGGTTCACTGTATTTAACACTAAAACATGTAAGATAAAACACTTTTCAGAACAAGCTGTTGCCACAGTTAAAGCTGCATGTCTTTAGAGATATTTGTGTAACTGAGCTGAAACTAATGATTACGTTTGTAATTGATTATTCTGATGATTTGGAAAAAGCTTATTAAGTTATATTGCACTGTAATATACTGTATTTATATTGATCGTAGCTTGAGGGACTACATATGAAAACTATCCTTTATGACTAACTCTGCCCTATTATTTGATGATTGTCCTTTTTGAGATACATAAACAACAATTATTAATTGATCAGATTTTTAAAAAAAAGGTCAATTCTGCCATTTAATGTGTTTTTGATACATAAGATAAGCATGTAAGCAAGTAATTTAATTCCTTTTTGATTGACAAAATAAACATTTTATTACCTAAAACAAGATAACATAGCATTTTAGTGAATACTTGATCATTTGTAGCAAACGATGTGTTACATGCCTGCCAGGCTGTCTGTTTCTCCTTCCCCTCCCCCTTTTGTTTGTCTCCACAGGTAGTGTGGAAGTGAGGAAAGCTGGCGGCAATCTCCCCTAATTGGTCCCATCACCCATGGCCCAATCAGCAGCTAGGGGGGGCTGTATATAAGAAGCCCAGCTGAAGAGATCTCGCGGTCTCTCTAACTGGCCCTAGTACACGTCTTGTTGTTTGTTTTGAAGGTTTGTGGTGGGAGATAGTGGGCGAGGTAAGTTTGGGGTACCCTGTACATTTTCTCACGTAGGTGTTTTCTGTTAGATACATTAGGTAAGCAGGTGGGTGCCACCCATGTAATGTTTTGTTGAAAACCTTTGTTAGATTAGGTAGGCAGGGTTTTTGTTTTCTATTTCTTTTCTTTAGACTAGCTGGTAGGTAGGCCCTGTTTTGTTTTATTACTTTCTTTGATTTGGCACCACCTAACCGTCCCTTTCTCCCCCACAGTGCGTCTAAGCCTTCTGGGATTTTTTTGTTTGTTAATAAATCCTCTTTTTCTTTAAAAAACATTCACCTGGACTCTCTCAGTTTTTGTGGTTGTCACGTTACCCCTCCGTCCTCACTAAGGAGGGGGG